>OX463826.1:15149340-16399340 GCA_949825045.1 Argyresthia goedartella
GTCATTCATGATGATCCAACGCGTGCCGGAAAACTTGTAATACTTGTATTTTTTCAGAAAAAATAATAATAGATGGATCTCACGTTCTCAATGACTAGTTGCTACAGTTATGAATGAGTAAATAAAAACTTGATTTAAGTTAATTTAGGTACAAAGTGTATTTTTTATAAACGCGTTACCAAAAACAAGATATTTTCTTATTTTTTTTGTAGTATCGGCATTACGTGGTACCCGGCATCAGTAGCCGGGTACCGGTGCATCTCTATAAATCACTCTCGGCGTTAGTGCTAGAAGTAGTGCATTTATTGATTTCAGCTTCACGAGACTGTAATGTTACGGGATTATTAAATGAATCCGACTATGAACAGCAATGTAAGGATAAATATTTGACAGCTTGTATGTCTATACCCTTATTGTTAACGAGAGAAACATCCTTCTCCCAGCCGTCGTTTAGACTCTCCTCCGGAGCCAGATCTTTCGTCGGCACTCCGACGAAAGATCTGGCTGTCCGTGGAGGTAGAAGACGTAGCGCAGGCTATAGCCACTTTTAAGAACGGTTCCGCTGGAGGTTTGGATGTCCTGCGCCCAGAGCACCTTAAGGAGTTGACTTCTTTGGGGGCAGGTGATGGCGGGGTGGCCCTGCTGGGTTCATTATATAACCTGGATAACTTTATGTTAAAGGGCATGATTAATAAGGAGGTTTGCCCTTTTCTATACGGAGCCGCCCTATGTGCATTAAATAAAAAGGATGGGGGAATTCAACCCATTGCCGTGGGGAGCGTAATTCGCCGTATGGTGGAAAAAATGTGCTGTGGTGCGGCGAGGGATGCTATGGCTTTAAAGCTACAACCTGTGCAGTTAGGGTTTGATATAACTCTTGCTTGTGAGGCTGCTATTCATGCCACGCGGTCTTTTGCCATGAGTAGGGACACAACAGATGACATCATTGTTAAAATGGACATAAAAAACGCAAACAAAATAATGTTGCCATGTATAGTTTGGTAGTGATGTTCTCATTATTTTTAAATAGAATGAAAAGCCTTTGAATTTGAAAAGATTTTGAATAGAGGGATTCTTTACAATCGGAATTTGTAATGCATATTTGTCATAATTTACTAAGACATAAAATTGTAGCATCACGCTTTTTTCCCATTTGAGGTGGAAGAAACAAATTGTGTCCACTTTTTGTGAGTACTAGTAATAATAAGTAAGAAAACTTAATCATTGACAAATGCTTAATTTTTCTAACTTACTATTATTATTAGGCGGTGTGCGCAAGCAAGACAAATGCATCACTTACTCTGTCATCGTATCTTCCGTCTCGCATGCGGGGCGAAGAAATACGGCGCATTATTTCAGTTTGAACAAGCTACCTATAGTTAGTTGAATAGAAAGACGATGATATAATAGCAAGATTGATTGATAGTAATAGTATTGTAACGTAGCTTAACGTAAAGTAGGTACAAGCTATTGTAATATTTTATTAGTATCATTCTATATTGAGACAATAGAATGAACTAAGTCATTCTTGACCCCATCACTATTATTTTTTCTACCAAAAAACGCTAACACCGGAACTGTCATTTTACTTCGTCGCTATAATAATAAGGGTATAGAGTACATGAATCCGGATCATCGGCAGATGAGGAATTTAACGACAGTTCCAACAGCGATGATGGCGATGATGGAGGTAATTTACTAACAGGTCGAGGTCGCAGTCATAGCCTCATCAGGACTGGTCGAGGTTGGAGCAGAGGACGTATTTAATTAAGAATTATTTAATTATTGAAGGTGTTAATTAAGATGATTTCAGTTTTTTTTTACATTTGTTTAAGTTTTGTAAAAATATTTAATAAGCAAAATGCACATTGTTAATGGTGTAGTGTTGTGACTATTAAGACGTATTTGCACAAATATTAATACATATGATTGTGCTATTTGGTGGTTTTACTTTCAATAACATGAATATTTTGAATATGTTCTTTGTTTTATATAATTTACCAATTTATGCCTTATTTATAATAATTATCATGAAAGTCTTTGTATAGGTTTTATTTAACTTACAAAGTCTCGGCCTTTGCAAAAGCTACTGCTTTGTAAAGAACTTACATTACGCCGCAATGACAAGTCCCCTTATATTAAATCCTTAGGTGTCCATAACTTGTATCTCACCCTTATGAAAATAATTTACTGTTATTTGTATTTCTTATTAAGAGTGGTCATAACCCGGATCTTCGGACTCGGTCTAATTTAATCCGCTGTTGGGCAACGCAGTGTTAATAACATATACATTTATCAATAGGTTTGCCAACTTTCTTTTTGACGTAAACAACATTGCAGACCTTACTCACCTCACACCCACCTACATAGAGATATCACTAAAAAAATAAGTCAAAAACAAGAACTTCCTAGGTATATTTTGATTAATTGCCGGGATTCAAACCCGCGACTTGTGAGGCAGAGCCTCGACCCCTATACAATAAAGGTTGTCGTAAGACCTAATGGTCTATACTTTTGAAGATCCTCTCAGAGACACTATACAATAGTTTCTCTGATAACAGTCACCAGTGATTTCGCGAGTAATATTTCCTGAAAGGGAATGAGCTCCCTCCTACCCCCTACTTTATTTTCATTATCCTTATTTTTCTTCTAATTCCCATATTTTCCTTCCCAGATCTTCTCTACCGAGCAACTACCGGCATCCTACCAGCTAGACCACAAAATCCTTGAATAACACATAAACACACCCAGTGATACGGGCGCCCATTGACAATTGTCCATTCGACTGTATCACAAGGCCGTCACTCACCGCTACACTACAAAGAAGAATTCGCATTACCAGCATGGAAAGGCGCAGGCTGCGGTAGAGCTGCAGTAGTATAACGTCAAGCGCAGAAACCGCCCGTTTCAATGCGCACGCACACATCACCCGCGATTAGTAGGTACTTGAGTGTTGCACCGCCGTTTTAGCGGCTGTTGTATGGACTGTGTTTAGATGGAAATTAACTAAAATGAAGCTCCTTCAGATTAAATTGTTTGGTAAGTGTTCATTAGGAGTTGATGTGCAAAGTTAACACTTTCTAATTAAAGTGAGGTGAGCGGTTTGTGTCCGTGAGTTATCTGTGTACTTATCGCAGCTAAGTATGTATTTATTTGGCAGTTTAGTTGCTCCATTACAGATGTCAAAGTCCGAAATGAACTGATGGGATTTATGTATCTGCAGCACTATCGGCAGCTTGTTTCCGTCCACTCAAAAGCCTCCTCCCTTCTGTACCATCTTATCAGCTGCTCTGCAAATCGAATCCAGGTTTTCCCCGCGATTGGGTAATGTCGTTGACCCATTTGGCTACTGGCTGGATATAGGTATGTAATGTTTATGTAAATAATCATTAAATACATACCTACAGTTTTTTTATTGAAAAAATGGTAACATTTAATAAAATATGTAAGTATTCATTTACAATAAAATCAATATGATAAAATAATCGCTGAACATACCTACAAAAAGAAAGAAATAGTAAAATATAACACAAACATATTGAGACACGAAGGATTCCTGCTTCCAATTATAGAGGGTAAGATTGAGGGCAAACGTCAACGAGGGCGTCCCAGGGAGAAATATCCAAAGACCACTAAAGAATTGGAGCCATAGTGGATCGTACCAGGAGATGAAGACCAAGGCCCAAGACCGAGAGAACCGGAGGTAGCTGCAACGACAGGGGACGACAAGACCCCTTAGCATACGATGATGATGATGAACATAAACATAAACATTTACATAAAACATAAATAATAATAATAACTTCTGGCGCCACACTAGGATACCCTGTGTCGTGGGAACCAGAAACAGAGACGTCACATACAATAAACAAGTCCAAGTCCTGGGGTTTTTTTTACCCCCAGCAGGGGATCGAACTCGGTACCTCTCGCATGCTAGGCAGAGCCACAATCGCTGCGCCACAGAGATCGTCAAAATATTAATGGATCGCTGGGGTAGGCAGTATATTCCGCATCTCAAATAAAATTCATTTTATGACGAACTCTTTGTTATGTTAGTGTTATGTTTCTCTCCTTTTGAGAATTTTCTAAGATGTAATCAAATAATAAGTAAGAGTATCAGAACTTCACCCTACACAATTTTGCTGTGGAGTGCGATGCCCTTACATTTGATTACTCAGGCTCTATATAGTTACTTGCTCCACATAGCTCATGCATATATGTATATATATATATATATATATATATTCTTATTTGTCCAGATGTCTATCTATTTCACTACTGGCTTCCGTAAAACAATAACAATTATGTTAGAAGTATCTAGTCAAGATAGCATCAACAGTTCTAACAACGAAGATGCCTTGGTAAGAGTGGATAATTACTAAGCAATCCTTGACTTAATGAATCTTAGTCATTAAAGTTCATTCAGTAGCTGCAAAGACAGCATAATTTACTGTTTTTTTTTTAATAATAAAAACAGATTAATAATACCGTAAAAGTGGTCTTAAGTTGCATCACTTGATTAGTTAATTTCTATCATGTCAAGGCAACTTAACTGTATCGATCACTTAATGATTTCAAAGAAACATTTTTACATATTACTTTTCTTGTAATGGTTCAATACAATTCATTCTCATTAAACAATAATGGCCGCTTTTCAGTCTCGGGCGCGACAACCCGAGACTATTGTAGGTAAGTAACTTGCATTTTGCAGACTATATACCTACCTACGTATATTTGGTATCTATCGGTAGTCTGGAAAACGCATCAGGGTTTCCCGCGCGAGATTGTACAGCGGCTGTAACTACTCGTAAATTGTCTTTGATAAATATTTTTTTACGGAAAAACGTTGTTCATCAATGTATAGTTTCGTATTTGAAACACCGCAGATGTTGACACTAAAATAAATATGGTAACAAAGCAATAGAAAGTGAAACTAATTGTCAAGTAGGTATGCAATAAAAGTAAAATAAATACGTATTCATACTGGTTGTAGCTATTTTACAATTAGGGACGGCCAGCCCGTCAGGAACAAAAAACATCAATCCTTTTTGTTGATTTTACTTCATTTTTGTTTATTTTCATATACTCGTTAATCTTGCTACCAAGAGGTTTGAGTCATTCGGGTTTCATTATACGAGGTACTCTACCTGTTCATTACGAGTTTGCCGTCGCTGGCCGTTACAAAATTCGAATTTGTTGTTTCCATCCTTCCCCCTCCCCCGCACCGCGCTGATGTGCTTTAGTACCAATAGGATCTCTCGCTACTAAAGGTATTATGACGTTACTCATGAGGTCACAACGTTCAGTCTGGTGAATTGTATGTGCATAGCGCGCTCACAACGCAAATATCGCTCGTAAGCGCATCGTAAACCGCACCGTTAGTAGGCTTGTGGACGCGTCGCAAGCGCTTGCGGCAAATCCATTTGACTTGTGACTAAAAAACCGACACTCGATCGGATCGGCTACAAGCTCTCACAAGCCTAAGCAAGCCAAGCCAAACGATCTACGACCTAACGACCACCACAACCATTGTGATACCGCAAGCCGCTAAATCTACGATCATCGATGAGATACAGCCCGCCGACGGACGATAGTTAGGACAGATGGATGGATGGACAGCGGAGGCTTAGTAATAGGCGTTTGGCACCCTTTGGGCATGGAACTTTAAAAAAGGAAAAATATGCTAATTGACCTGGCGTTGACCTGAAAAGTTAGCGTTCCACAAGGTTACACATTAGGCCCTTTCTTATTCCTGGTATATATTAACCACCTGCCTGCCTTTCATGGTGGGGAAACTAACTGCCATAGTGTTGTTTGCTGATGATACTTCATTGATCGTCAAAATGAAACACAAAAATAAGATTTTGATGATGTTAATGGTGTATTGTCTTAAACCTTGAATAGGTTCACGGTTAATAATTTATTGTTAAACACTGTTAACTAAGTGCATAAAATTCTCACTTCCAAATGTCAGGCAAGTTGAGACCAGTTTAGTATTAAACAGCAACACGTCAGAATTAGTAAATAATACAAATTTGGAATAACCATTGATAGCAAATTGCAGTGGGGACCCCACATAGATAAATTAGTTGGTAGCTCTGCGGCTTACGCTGTTAGGAACATCATACAAAACGGATGTGGCTACATCGAGGCTAGTATATTTTAATTACTTTCATAGTGTCACGTCCTATGGTATCTTGTTGTGGGGGAAAGCAGCGGACATTCAAACTATTTTTATTTTACAGAAAAGAGATATTCGAGCAATTCATAATTTAAAATGCACAGACTTTTTAAGATAGTTTTTTTAAAGAAATTCACATACTAATTGTAGCTAGTCAAATTATTTTCGAAAATATAATGTATCAAAGTCAAAGTCAAAGTACTTTATTACTGTAGATATTTACATATACTTAGCAAAGGTCATTTTTTACCTCTTCTCTACATTGGACCATTGTGGGAGAGAAGGGCGTAGAAACTTCCACAGATTGATTTTTAGATCTCTTTTAAAAATAGGTTGTTCTTAACTATTACAAATATGAAAAATTTAATTATTATGATTAATAAGCAGGAATAAATAATTACAAAATTATTAACAGCAAGGTTGAGCTATATACCAGGAGTAAGAATTCCTGGTATATATTATCGATCTGCCTTTCATGGTGGATAAATTGACTGACATAGTGTTGTTTGCTGATGATACTTCAATGGGCTTCAAAGTTGAAAGACAAAAATAATATTTTGATGAGGTTAATGGTGTAGTGTCTTTAACCTTTAATTGGTTCACAGTTAATATATTTAGTTACACGCTTGTAAAACCAAGTGTAGCAAATTCTCACTTTCAAATGTCAGGCAAGTTGAGACCAATTTAGTGTTACACATCAACACGTTAGATATGTACTAATACTAATGTAAATGATACAAACTTTCCTGGAATAACCATTGATAGCTAATTGCAGTGGGGACCCCACATAGGTAAATCAGCTAGTAAATTAAGTTATGCAGCTTGCGCTGTTAGGAACATCAGACAAAACACGGATGTGGCTACATCTAGGCTACTATATTTTTGTTACTTTCATTGTGCTATGCCCTATGGTATCTTGTTATGGGGGAAGCAGCGGATATTCAAACTATTTTGATTTTACACAAAAAAGAGCTATTCGAGCAATTTATAATTTAAAACAGAGAACAGACTCTTTAATAATAATAACAATAATAATAATCATTTATTTCAGACCAAGTCCAGATACAAGTTTCAATAATTAGTCTTACAATCTATGTTAGTAGTACAATATAAACACTATACAGTGCAGAGCAAACCATTTTTTTTTCTAATTTAGGCGCGAATCTATGACTGGCAGTGTGTGAGCTGCAACCCAATGCCGCATAAAGGGATTGTCTACCCTATCTGCTATTATCTCCAGGAGACCGTTGGCACTGCCACGAGTTCTGCATAAGATAGACGCCATTCTCTTACGCATAATTGCATGGAAGCCTTCAACACGCGCCTCCGCAAACATTCCTGATGCACTACAAAATCGTGGCAGCCCCAAAAGTACCCTGAAGGCATTGTTATACTGGATACGCAGGGCATTGTACGATTTCTGCGTATATCGAACCCACAGACTGCAGGTGTAAAAAGCCTGGCAGAACGCCCTGAATAGAGTGGCTTTGACAACCTTAGTACACCGTACAAATCTACGAGCCAACATATTACATCTCACCGACAACGCCCTGCGTCCCCGTTCCATATCAAGGTCATCTGTGAGACTTTCTGTTACCCAATGCCCCAGGTATTTGAACTTAGATACTTGCGCCAGAGGTGACCCATCTATCATTAACGGGCGCGGCAAAGAGTAGGTTTTATTACCCGCTTCAAATATAAGAATTTCACTCTTTTTTGCGTTGTATCTAAGTCCATGTTCCCTAGCATACTCCTCACAGATTTTTAACAGTGCTTGAAGTCCACGTATTGATGGGCTCAGCAGCACCATGTCGTCGGCATAACTAATATTATTAATACATTTGCCGTCAACAGAACAACCAACATTTGAATCACTGAGCTCACCAATCAGTCGGTTCATGTAGATGTTGAAGAGCCTTCGCGAGCTTATACCCCCTTGCCTTACCCCGCACTCCAAGAGCACTTTCAGAGAGCTTTTTAAAGAAATTGACATACAAACTGTAGCTAGTCAATTTATTTTCGAAAATATAATGTATGTAACCTTACAAAATTTTCCAAACTTAGCGATAGCTGTAATGTTTACGTTTAAATTATCACAGACTAGTTGCGCCCCGGTTTAGACTCGCAAAGGTTACCAATTTTTTCAGGGATTAGTGCATTCTCTACTACAATAAGATGCCCCTAGAGATTTTGCCATTTGAGCAATTTAAAAAGCATGTTAAAGCGACTTTGTCGAAAAAGGGATGTTACAATGTTCACGATAACTTAAATGACGGGACTGAATGGGGTTAATCTAGCTCAACACAGACCTCGCTGTCAATAATTTTGTAATTATTTATTCCTGCTTATTAATCATAATAATTAATATTGCAATATTTGTATAGTTAAGCACAACCAATTTTAAAAGAGATCTAAAAATCAATCTGTGTAAGTTTCTACGCCCTTCTACTCCCACAGTGGTCCAATGTAGAGAACATGCAAAAAAAGTATATGTAAATATCTACAGTAACAAAGAACTTTGACTTTGACTTTCTCGCTCACAAAGGGGTCCGTACCACCGTACAATGGTAGGAATGGTGTGGAGTGACGATTCACTCCACACCATTCCTACCATTGTACCATTGTACCATATCCATATAGTTTGGACTTTACATAGCAAAATGTTGTTTAAAAAGTTATTGGTGCGGCGGCTACTTTCACACTCCATGGACGTAACCAGGTGCGTTACCACCGTTAACCATAAGTTTGTATGTGGTATTAAAGAATTGTTGTATGGGAGCCCCCTAAATTATTTATGAATTCTGTTTTTTAGTATTTGTTAATATAGCGGCAACAGAAATACATCATCTGTGAAAATTTCATCTGTAACTATCACGGTTCATGAGATACAGCCTGGTGACAGACGGACAGACGGACAGTCTTAGTAATAGGGTCCCGTTTTTACCCTTTGGGTACGGAACCCTAAAAATCAATCTGTCGTAGTTTCTAAGCCCCTCCTCTCCCACAGTTGTCCAATGTAGAGAAGAGGCAAAATAAGACGTTTGCTAAGTAGATATATATCTACATTCATAAAGAAATTTGAACTTTGAACTTTGTACTTATTACTAGGGGGTTTAAATAAGTACATACGTACAAAGCAATATCTGCACACAATATACATTCGTCGTGAATAAAATTACGATTTTGATCAAGAAATTAAATTAACTAGCTCCACCACCCCAGTCGTCTGTGACGTCATCTTATAAAGGTCAGCGACGGCAAACTCGAAATGAACAGATAGTATATAATAACAAAATGTGCATGTGCATATTACATGCACATTTTGTTAGCATTTTCTAAGATAACCAACACACGACTTCATTTTACGTATGAACTTACATGTCTTTAGTATAAATATCTGTACCTCAAAATATACGTGTAAGAAACATTAGAGATGCTTGTGTTATACGTACTACTTGTAAATAAGACTGAAAATCAATAATGATTCAAAATAAAGTTCAGGTAAGAATTGCCGTAAGTAGGTTGAAAGCAACAACACAGGTCATCACCTATAGGCGTCGCTTTTGTTTGCTTTCGATTGCTTTATTGCATTGTCCGTTACGATTTTTATCAAATTATTTCCAGTCTTGATACATTTTTGGAAACATCTGTGTCATGGAAAAATCTAAGTACGCCTTGTCACACATCAACAATTAGGGGCAATATTTAAGTGAATGTATGTCTAGCTTGAGACAAGTAGTCACTCTAACGGTTAATCAACGAGGACTGACACATTGCCAGTCTCCACACAAGCTTTGCTAATTTCAATCAGACGCATCGGGAAAACGTTTGCGTAACGGTGAGAGACAGGAAGGCTCTTGCTTGTTACAAACATGGTCTTTATTGCTCTGCCATTAGAGTGGGTATGTCGGTGAAAGTGCAAGAATGCAGAGCGCCGGCTGTGTGGCGCCCCCGGTGTCCCCCAAAGATCCACTAATCTTCCGTTAATAAGAAAAGCCAAACTGGTTTGTTGGTAAGTGACACCTAAGTACTGAGAGGCCGGACCGGTCAACTTGCGAATGCAAAAATGGTAATGTGGCGCGAAACATGTCGCTCCCGTTTGGTGCCTCCATAGAGATGAGTTCAACGTGCGCAACAGGCTAATTGAAGATCAACTAACTTAGTTATAACATCTGCCTGGAACCCTTCTGATATGGCGCTTTTTTCTATCTTGTAATATGCACAGCTAATTGGTAAAAACTCCAGCAAAAATTTATAAATAATTTTATAATTTCTTTATTGCACACAAATAATTCGAAAAAACTAGCATTTGCATAGTCACTTATTGCACTTAGGTGACCCATTTTTCTACTATGTGCATATGTACAGTCTGCTTAATTAATCATAGGTACCTATGGGTACCCTAAAGTCTGCGATAGTTTATTATGACGGAGATATTGCTTGGAATGATGATACTTTCGATATTAAGATCCAACGAGGTCACATAATCTGTGTGTCTGACCTCACCGCGCTGCATATTTAAGTACGATGTGAAGGTACATATCTTAAAAGGAAGTGTTCTCAACCTTTACCAATATCACGAGTTTTTTCTCATAACACGAAACCAGTCACAGTCGAATTATTTTGCATAGCGAAACCGCTAAATGTATGGCGCACACACAGGTGGCACCGGTTATTAATAGTTAATAATATAATATTCATGCACGTAGGTAACTACAGCTCCATCGAGTTAACTCTGCAACTGGATTCGTGATGGCATTACGGCGCTCTAACGTTACTGCGCTCCAGCGAGGCGCAGAGTTAATTCGACGGAGTTGTATGTATGGTTTTCAGTGAGTGAGTGCTCGATGCTATAATACCTACATTACCCTATCGTTGCGAGTACTATCCTTGCTCTCGTGTAGTATTTTCCAGCTTGCACTACTGCAGTTCACTACGTTGTCATGGTTCCTACCTTTATACATATATTACAATTATTATGTAGGTACCTACGTTTAGATGACATTGGTTTCTGTTTTTTTCACTCCTGAGTTTCACGAGCGAGCTCAAATGAATTAACTCTTATTCAAAATAAGTACCTACCTATCTGAAAATTACCTGTCTTGTTCAATGTGACGTTTTCAAATTATTTCAGGTCCATTGTTGTACGATTGCACAGCATGACATGGCAGCAACTATGAATGACTGGTAGCTATATTCGTTCGTACCCACAGCAGACTACTTGTGTAGTAAATTATAGTAACATCCTATAATGTCAACTCCGACGATTTTTTCTGAAAATAGCTCGGCTTTGATGATATTTATCCAGATCTAACATACCATGTAACTACGTCAATTGTTCATATAATAACAATGGAAAGTTTTGTTTATCCGAGACGGCTAAACCTTATATATGGAGGTACAAATGTAGATATATTTTCTTTCTTTGATTAAAAGTCTACAGGATGTAACAGAAAGGTTTAGTTATATTCCTGAAACCGATTTGATCAAAGCATCTTTATTTTTCAATTCGCCGTACATTTTACCTGAGATATGTATCCGAAATATCAAAATGTCATAAAGCTCATAAATGAGAATGAAATCAAATTTAGCAAACAAAACGTCATCTTTTCGCAAAATCGTGATATACTTGCGTGGGTAGGTACTAAAAATCTAATCAAATAAAATTGGGGCCATGGTCTCTTAGGTTTATTGAATGAGTTCTTGCAAATAACGAAGATACGTGCGCATTTGTGGTTACACGTGTACATACTATGTCTATATATGGGTATATGTGTGTGATAGTGTGCCTGACTGTACCTTGCGCCCACTTCTTCTCAGTCGTAGCACTGTTGACAGAGCGGTCGTGGTCGTCATTTCGGTCGAGTAACCCGCCTCACAATTCGTCGCCATTCGTCTCTGAGGGCTGTTTTTTTGGTGCATTGGTACAGGGGGTCATCCAGTGCTGCCTTAATTTGGTCTGTCCATCTCATTGGTGATCTGCCACGCATTCGGGTGCCCTCTACTCTGCCCTGCACCACCAGTTGCTCGATGGACATACGGCCGCGTCGAGATACATGTCCAAAGAAGGTGAGGATACGAGCCTGGACTAATGAAGATAGGCGCTGCTTGATGCCTAGTTCTTGGAGGATGGAGTCATTGGTACGGAACTCTGTCCACGATATCCCAAGCATTTTTCTCCAGCACCACATCTCAAGAGCATCTATCCTCTTTTTCTCGTTTTCCCGAAGCGTCCATGTCTCTGCAGCGTAAAGGAATATGGGGAACACAAGCGCTCTTACCAGCCGGGTCTTTGTGGCTTTGGTGATGTTGCGGTTCTTCCATATTTTCTTGAGCCTGTCCATAGAAGACCTCGCAATCGCCATACGTCGCTTTATTTCGTCCACGCATCCGCCATTGTTGGATATCAGCGCTCCCAGATAGACGTATGATTAGACCACATCACAATTCGCTATTTTCGCGACTTCGGGCAAGTTGTTGCTGGCACGATCCACAATCATCATCTTCGTCTTACTGCGATTGATCTTAAGGCCAAACTCCAAGCTGACGCTTTCCATTTTATGCAGCAGGTCTTCCATATCTCGCATACTGCTTTCGAATAGGGTGGTGGATCTCGAACCTACGCTACGCAGATGACTGCGTAGCGTAGGTTCGAGATCCTCAGGCCACCAATTGCGACACCGTCCGTCCAGTCTTCAAGGGCAATTCTCATTATGAGCTCTGTGTAGGTGTTGAACAGAAGCGGAGAAATAATGCATCCCTGACGGACTCCCGCGCTAGGGTGGAAGTGGCTTGAAAGCGTCTCGTCTGTTCTCACTGACGCAGTCCCATCCTCGTAGAGGCGCCTTAAGAGGTGCACAAGGTGTGTTGGTGTACCCATCTCCAGTAGAGTTTTCCAAAGTTTCGGCCATTTCACAGAGTCAAACGCCTTTGAAAAATCAACAAAGCAAATATAAGTGGGCTTGTAAATTCTCTGGCTTTTTCGATGATCTGGCGCACTGTCAGGATTTGCTCCCGGGTTCCTTTACCTTTCACAAAGCCGGCTTGTTCGGGTGCAATCTCTTTGGACAAGAAGGTCTTAAGGCGTTCGTTGAGAATGTGCAGTAAGATCTTGCTCGCGTGTGATATTAGGGCAATGAGGCGGTAGTTACTACACGTTTTCGTCGAACCTTTTTTGTGTAGAGGGATAAATACAGTGTGAGCCCATTCCTGCGGCCATGTCCCTGTCTGCTGCTGTTGCGCCCACTGGTACGATTCAAATGATTTTAACTCTTCATTAATTTATATCTCGTTTTCCTAATTATTATTATATCTCGTCTTATTAATAGCCCAGTAGAACTAGTAATTCTGTAATAATAATCCACATGGTTTACGTATTTTTGGGATATTTTTTTAAATCTTGGTTGGTATCAGAACAACACCTTGCCTCGAGAATATCTCTGCAATGATTTCAATGTCAGTATGATTTTGGTACATGTCACACACGAGAGGAGAAATAAGGAAGGCTCTTTTGAAATTGCCGTTCTAAGAGGGAAAAATTACCTTGTAAATCAAAAGTGTGTTAATGATTGATAATACCTTTTAAATATATAGTATAGATAGCTCTAACCAGAATTTCAGAAATTGACACTCTTGGGGGGAAACCTAAAGCTTGTACTAATTAATAAAAATATGTTGTCACTAAATTGCTACACCCTGGGTAAAATAACATTTAAACAGACATTGTACATACCTAAGACCTGTAATATAAACATAAAGATGTAAGTTATTGCAATAAACACTGAACACTTAATGTTTTAAATCTTCCAGATCTGGTCCCAGCCCGGTTTAACGTGGCGATAATGATGTTCTTCGCGTGCTGGGTCAACTACATGATGAGGGTGAACATGAGCGTCAACGTCATAGCCATGGTGCCCGACAGAGAGGCCAGTAGAAAGTGGGTAATATTTTATTAGCCTAGAAAAATATTAATAAAAAATAAACTTTGAAATCTGAGACATGGCCCGTCCACACTGGACAAGCGGTGACTAGGAGCCGCGGCGAGCGTGACTGTCTTAAGTGTGTGGTGTATTAGAGTAAATAAGGTAGTTTATTTATCATTGCGGTCCTTGCCTGAGTGCGTTAGCTAGTGGATATGGAATGCAAAGCAGCGATGAATAAAAACAGGATCTTCGATCGAACAAAATATATTAGGCGAAGCACAGTGAAGGCACAGTTAGCATACTTAGCACATACGATACAGTCAATTCAGTGGAACATTAGTGAGAATACAGATAGATAAGTAAATCACAGTCTTAAGCTGAAATAAACAAACTTAGATCTTGTGTTACGAAAATGGTGTGCGCTCGCGTCGAGACTCGAGAGTATTTCAAGACTAAAGATGAAGATAGTGCGCTGCGTATGCGAATGCGTATGGCTCAGAGCAGTGAAATATCTAATAAAAAAAAAATTGCACTCTCCTTTGATTTGTATTCCAGATTAAAGTAAATTGCAATTTTATACATATAAAACATATATATAAAAAAAAACAAAATACAAGTGTAAATAAATCTATTTTATTTATGATAACAATCTCTTTGGATAACAGAATGTTGCATTGAAGAAGGCACCATGTTGCATCCGTTCATGTGGAGTCGTCGGATATGTCGTCCTTATCATCTTCCTTGACAAAAGAATCATACAATCCATAGATCACACGGTAATTATTTTTTAAGGAATAATGAAAGAAACCAAACCGTGGCTATAAGTACTATCTATTACTCAAACAAGTGGAATTATTATGAAAATAAATAACTTGACTGCATTTTCTTCAATACCACACATACACTCATGAATGCACCTGATTCTGTCCATGGAGTATGAAAGTAGCCGCACCAATAACCCGAGGAACCTATATTTAGATTTTGCCTCAGTGTTTACTGAAATACCTGTAAAATAAAACATAACGCCTACGCAAAGAAGACTTTTTGTTTTACTCAGTCGCTTCCGGTTGCCACATTCCTCCAGTGTGGGACGGCCTCACAACACAGTGTTGTCAATGCGTAATAAGCAATGAATACCATTTAAGTTTCGAGAAAAAATTATATGTTAGTCCGTTGTTGTTAAGTTATAAAAAAATATTATCTTGGGAACAGATATAGTTTTAGTGATACGAGTCTTTTATTTACGGTTAAAAATGTTAAAAATATACTACCGAGTCCAATTATATTTTTACATTGGTATCACTGCCGCATTTTTTCCGCAGCTAATTAAAAAACAGAGTGTATACTTTGGCATTTCTGTAAAATCTATTTCATAGTTCATACTAGTCTATTATATTAGACTAGTCTACTATCAGCTTGACCAGATTTCCCAAAATAACTCCTTAGTTCTATCTACCTATACACCAGTATATAGTAAATAGCAACCCAGTTCCCAGGGTTGACGATATGATTAGCAGAAATTAAATTGAAATAGTATCCAACAGTGAGATTTTGCAATCATGTCGCTTGGATGCGTTGTTGCGATGATCGACCAATGCTTTTGTAGGGTTACAATGTTACAATACAAGCCTATTGACATTTAGGTACTGAGGAAGGTTATTCATAGTACGCGAGTAGGTTGCGACATGCCGCCGGCCGATAGCCTACTTCACATTAGGCAATATGTAAATTGTTATGTGCATAGCTTGTAAATAACAGGAAAATCCCTTAATAGGTCAATGCAGCTATCAATAGTAGTATTTACCAAACTGTAGTGGACGTGAACTCCCAGGCTAATTGTGTTGCTATTGGTGGCTTGCACGTGTGAATGTTGAAATGATTTACTGAACCTTTTATTATCCTTTGTTCAATTTTGAATAAAGGTAGTGCGTCTTTTGTTTGGGGTAACTTGTGCTTACACCTTACCTAAACAATGCAAACATCCTAAAGATAGACGGTAGACAAAAACTACACCTAGCGTCACTCCTATTTGGTGTGATAAAGCGGAAAATACCCGAGTATCTATATGATAAGCTGAAATGGCGACGTTCACACCATCACACTAACAGAATCACTACTATCATATTGGCGATCCCCCGTCATGGATCTGCTGCTTTTCGGGGTAGTTTCAGATATCTGGCGACGAAGTGCTGGAACAATCTGTCACCACCAATACGCGACCTAACATTGGTTTTCTACACACCTGACTATTTGAATAATTGATTACCTACAATCCTTTACAAGTTTTTCAAAATTCAAAAGTAGTTTATTTGACACCAACCCATGTTACATGTACCGGCACAATACCAGCGTTGCAGGACTTGTTCAAGTCCTGTAGCACATGCTGAGTCGGAACCCATTCGCTGTTGCGTTACACAGTGCATGGTGGATTTGGTCATTTTATCTTTTTGAATAATTTTTTATTCTTGTAGTGATTTATTACTTGTGGCCTTTTTTACTGCATTGTATTTTATTTTATATTTTTTGTAAACGTTGTGCTGTGTAAAACAACAGGTCGAATAAACGGTTATCTTATCTTATCTTATCTTGTGACTATACAGTAAGAATCTGAATTAGCTGGGACGGGCTGAGACAAATCTATACTTATAAAATTTAAATCCCTGTCTCACTGACTGGTATATATCAATTCACAGCCTAAACCACCGCTGGATGAAATTTGTATGGACATAAAAAAACTTCTTGACCTTTGAAGCTGTTTGAATCTGGCAGGTAGGTTTATAGATGTGAGACATCAGTTCAGGAAAGTTTTATCTAAATTAGCCCCCATAAGAGGAAAACGGGGGGTTAGAGTTTTTATGAAATCATAAACTAGATATACTCGATCTATGAATCTGTTAATTTGTCAGATAGGATGTTGAACAATGCAGGCATCAGCTCAATAAGAGATTTTCAAAATTCTGCCCCCACAAGTTAAAAAAGGGTGGGAGGTTGGGGCGGTTGGAGATGTAATAAACCCAAAAACTGTGTGTTTTCATGTCAGGCAATTATAGAGATGTCTTAATCCCCCTTTGGAGATAAATATCGCTGAATCCCTCCTTAGTGCTACCCTAGTGCTATATATATGTTGATAGATAGAGGTAAGGAAGGGCTATGCGTATATGACTACGAACGGATTTAGCGATAGGGCTGTATCAACGGCGGCGGGTGCATAAATGTTGAAACATTGTTCTATGCCCTCCGGTCGATCCGCAACTGCGATTCGCAACCAGTTGCGAATTAAGATTTTTGATTTCTTGTCCGCAACCAATTGCGTATCAACAGAAGTTTTTTCTAACCGCAACTTTGTTGCGAACAAAGAATAAGAATTTCCCAAACTTACATAGTTGCGATGGTAGATATGAACTTCCTTATTCGCAAGCAGTGGATTAGATAGTGAATAAAAATATGCAATATAAAAGTACTATTTTACATAAAAAGCACATAAAAACTGAACAATATGAAACAAAGTATTCTTCTTTCTTACCTACATAATAACATAAACAAAATATAATAGATTTTATCTACACACGTATCATAAACCCTCTTTACTGCGTACAAAAACCGCACGTTACGATCAGCATTATGTTAAACAACTTGGTAAAAACTCGTTTCGTATCTGGAAAACTACATATAATGGTCATTGTGTGTAGTTTTTCTACATATAATGACATTCAAATTTCGAACGCCGACGCCCACCCGCGTGCCGTCCCTAGTTTGTCTGTGAAGTTGGTACTGACATTCAAATTTCGAACGCCGACGCCCGTCTGCGTGAAGTTGGTACTAAAGAACTAGCTAAACAATTGCAGAACCACAATGCCGGTCAACCATGCGGTTCCTGAACACATCAAAGAGAGCTTATGATATGTGTGTAGATAAACTAGTGTATGTAACTGTACATAATTAGGCATTAAAACTCTCGAGTGATATTATTATGAAACTCGCCTTCGGCTCGTTTCATAAACCCACTCTCGAGTTTTAATGGCCTCCATTATGCAGCAGTCACATAAACTACTATTATATTGTATGTTTTTAACTCGAAGTGAATTACAGATAAAGTTGCTGTTGTGAATTTCCTTATGACGTGGGGACGTCGCAATTAGTGCATTGTCAAGATTAGTGACCAGGATCGCCTTGAAAAGATTGTATGCAAATCTAAAAAATATCTGTTATCAAATGTTGCGAATACGGAAAAATGCATCTTTTGCCGCAACTGGTTGCGAAACTTAGTCATCAGGATGCCTAGTCTTGATTCGCAACTGGTTGTGAACAAAAAATTAAAATTCTTACTTCGCAACTGGTGGCGAATTGCAGCTGCGAAAATGGCCGGAGGGGTTCTATCGACGTTACCATAGATTCAGGCCATTTATACACGACTTTGAGCGAGCGAAGCTGTTAGGTTAAGCTATAGTTTAGGGCTGATTAATTTCACAATTGCACATGGAGACTCTGTATCTATAGCTTTGAAGCGTGTATTTTATTTATAAATTACTTTATTTATTTATGCCATTACCGCAAATACCAAATCAACATAAACATATAAATTTCTGAATTCCGCTTTCTTGAGAATAAAAACAGTAGCAAAATAAATATATGAAAAAACCGGTCAAGTGTGAGTCGAACTCGCGCACGAAGGGGTTCGTACCACCGTACAATGGTAGGGATGGTGTGGAGTGAATAGTTTGTATTTTACATAACAAAATGTTGTTTACAAAGTTATTGGTGCGGCTACTTTCACACTCCATGTACGTAATCAGGTGCATTCATAAGTTTGTATTTGGTATTGAAAGAATTGTTGTATCGGAGCACCCTAAATATTTATTTTAATCTGTTTTTTAGTTTTTGTTGTTATAGCGGCAACAGAAATACGGTTCATGAGATACAGCCTGGTGACAGACGGACGGACGGACAGACGGACGGTCAGCGGAGTTTTAATAATAGGGTCCCGTTTGGCACCCTTTGGGTATGGAACCCTAAAAAAGAAAGCTGACGAAAGTGTACCATATCCTTTTTTATAGTCTCGATCAAATACTCTATAAGCATTTTAAGCGATAGCCCTAGTTTCGTAAAAGGAGATTAAAGTCTTCCATTGTAACTGATTACGTAAAGTCTTTGATTGCTATTGGTTGCGTACAAGGACGAAAAGTTTTGGTTCGCAACTGGTTATGAACCACAGGCTACGAAGGCAGCCAAAACTAAATAAGAAAACAACAATACAACGTTTGTACGTATAACGCATATGGACCAACAAATACGTATGTATTTTTAAACAAATACAAATTCTAATCTTTTACAACAAAAACAGTTCAGATCCATAGACCAAATAAAATTTCAATAATCATGCATTCCTCTCACAGAACCTCCACATTCTCGCACTAGCAATTATATTATCATTATTAACCATCATAGTGAGTTCGATTGATCTACATATATAATATTCAGGTTTTCCTTTGAATACCTCATCCGGGTAAATCTTCTAGATTTTTCCTAGAAAGCAACTATCTTAAATAAGACTTGAAATTCGCTATTTTCCTAGATCTAGGTTCAGACAGCATTATGTAAATTGGGAAAAACTGAAACATCCTTACGTAGATTTATTTGCTTGATATTTTATCCAATTTTGAAAGATTTTCCGCATGATGTGAGATTCCTCATTTATCTCAGTAATGTGTGTTACAGTAGAAAATGGATTTGGCTGGGCCGGGCTATAAGCTGATTTAGTTTGCAGATTGGCCTAGCTAATTCCATTTCTTACCATACGATACGTCAACATAGTTTTAGAGTTATTTAGTTATATTTTGTTGTTTTAAATGTAAATAAACTCTTTGTTTTCAGACTGCAGACTGAATGCGACGCGATCGTCACCAACAGTTCCCTCCTCAATGACAACTATACAGCAATCTCCACAGTGACTATGCGACAATTGCGACAGGTAATAATTACTGGATAATTTTAGTAGTTTACAAATTTTTAATTGCAAAGAAGATATATCTCTTAAGAATAGAAGATTTTTTTGGGATGATATACATAAGAATTTTTAGAGCGAATTAAAGAACTATTACTACTGCTTTGTCGGCTATAGGTTGTAAGCATGCCATCTGTCACTACACTAAAGAAGCGGCTAGGGAGGGAGGGCATTTAGTTACTAGCGTGTAGAGACGCTTTGTCAAATAAAAAACGTGTCGCAACTTGATGACACCGGGGAGCGGGGGGGCGCGAGATTGCACACCGCAGAAGTGACACTGCTTTTGTATTGTACCTAAGTCATTGTGGTCGGAATGGCTAAAGGTATTTTAACCCGACTACAGTACATCAGTCATGCAGGGTTTCACCTTTATCTATTTTACTTTTTAAATATCTGGTGGTGACACTGAGGCGTACGCCGCCGTCTCGCACACCGCAGCTACGGCTGCCGTAGTAAATTAAAGTAAGTAAGTTAAGTAACAGTCATTTTGTAAAAAAGTTCGATTTCCTTGGCGTTTGTGCTCTGTCGACGTGCGAACAAGACTGGCTAAATGTAAAGAAATCGCCATGCGCGGCGGGCGCAGCAGCGGGCACCGCCACACCTTTTTTTTTTTTTTTTTTATTTTTCAAAATTTTTAAATAACATTACATATCAAAGTAATATACTCTAAAAACCACTGAGGTTTATCTAGGTACATTTCATTCTTGGTTGTCATGCGGTAGTACAATATAGTCGGTAGGTACTGTTAAGTAATTATAGTTCACAATCGCAATGTATTTTTACGCGCGTTTATAGCCTCAAAAACACATAAAAACGAGCTCACATCCATCGAACCTAAGCATACCTACATGTATAGATACTATTCTATGCTGCATGCCCAAGAAAGCAACTCGATCGCTCGCTACTGTGTCTTGTGTCACAGATTAAATAATAGTTGTTGTGTAGTTGCCCTGAGTACCGGTTCTTTTGTTCTGAGCGATGGGGATGTTATGGGTTCTTCTTGTGTGATGATAGTTAATTGGTTTTGCTTTTATTCTATTTATTAGTATAGTTGCAAATAGTGATTTTTTATTTTGTATTTAAGGTTTGATGTATTTAACGATTCCTTGAGACATGGGGGTAGTTCGTTTATTAATCGGGGTAATATGTATTTATCGGTTCTTCGTCCGTAAGTGTTTGTGAAGCTAGATGTTGCAATTACTTTGTTGATGACTTTTCTCGTGCCGATTTTATGATTTATTGGTTGGAGAATATCTTTTCTGTGGTATTGTTCCACTATCAACGCGAATTTTACCAAGTCGTATATTGCCGTTACACGATAATTTGATATTTCTATGGACTATTGATTTAAGTATTCTAAGTTGTAGTGTATATATTTTATCTAGGTTAGTTTTGAATGTACGACCATAACTTGTTAACCCGTAGTTGATTGTGGATTCTGCAAGTGCCATATAAATATTACGTAATACGTCGTAGGGTATCCTGTATTTGATTACATTAAGCCTGGCAAGTAAGGCTCGAAGTTTGTTGCATATTTTATCGATATGCGGTCCCCAGTTGAGCCTGTCATCGATGGTAACTCCAAGGTACGTAGCCTGTCTAACCTGGTCAATATAAATGCAGTCAACACAGTTCATACTCCTTGAGTGCAGACAGTCGTGACTGTGAGCGAGTAGCCTAGCCATCTCGTTACTGCGATTATGACTTGATCGTATATGCATCATCTGAGTTTTTTGTGCATTGAGAACAAGACCTGCGTCGTGTGACCATTTGCATAGCTCTGTGAAATCGTGTTGGAGCTTTTGTACTGCCCTAGTCATACTGGTATCACTAGCAATGAGGCATGTGTCGTCTGCAAATTGATACAAGGAGCACATGTACCGCTTCATGCGCCGCGCTCCATGGACGAGATTTATACATCAGCTGGATAGCCGGCATAGCCACGGGCCGCACCGTCGCGTCGCACGCGTCTCTACGGATAAACACCGTGACGCGCCGCGCGGCGCCTCTGACGCCCCGCGCAGCGCCCAGCGTCTACCTAAACGAGTCCTTAGAGTTTTATTACGCGGTATCACGCGATCTTCAGTACATAATTACATTTTAACTGTCGAACAAAAACTTATTATGTACTCACTGCTGTTGTTAGCACTTAGCACCGTTCTATACATAACAAAATAAACATTTACATACAGGCACATACATTGATTCTGGCCCCACACTAGGATACCCTGTGTCTAGGGCACCAGATACAGGGACGTCACAAATATGTAAACTAAACATCCAAGACCTGAGGTTTTTCTTTTTAGGGTCCGGGACCATTTTACTAAGCATCCGCTGTCTGTCCGTCGGTCTATCCGTCCGTCCGCCAGCGTGCTGTATCCCATGAGCCGTAATAGGTAGGTAGAGAGTGGAAATTTTCACAGAATGAGTATTTGCCGCTACTATATATATATATATATATATATAGTATATTTTATAAATTAAAGGGGTTCCCGATAAAAGAGACGTGTTTTAACACCAACGCGTTATAATAAACCCTAACGTAATTCAAATATGATCGTAGATTCGTGGCTTATCACATGGTTGTGGTTGCGCAAATGGTTTCATATCGGTTTCGAAATCAATTATTATTCTGGGTTCGAATCCACGTTCAAACATAGTATGATTCTCTTTATGGATTATTATTTTTAGTTAAGTTTTCTTGTACGCTGGTACAGAACCCTGCGTGAGCGAGTTTGACCCGCACTTGTCCGATAATTTTCTTCTCCCCAGCCGGGATTCGAACCCCGGACCCCTCGCTTGGGGAGCACAGCCTCGACCACTACAACACAGAGGTCAAACTATGAACTATACTAACCATATGAACTAACTATGAACGAACTATAAACGTTGTTTACATATAACAACTGTTGCACCTATTTTACATGGCTACACGACACTTGTGTTATTTATGACTTACATACAATTTACTACAACAATAGATCAGTTTAGATAAATAGATTAATAATAAAGTGTAGCATTCAAGACTGACGAACGTGTCAAGTCTACTTACTATATTATTGGTAAGATAGTTTAAATAAGTGTCTGCGAGTATTGTCTTACTGCCTATTATGATAATAAAATTATGCTCATAAATTTGTTCATTAATAACGCATATGCTATTCCGAGAGGTATATTCCATTCGAATATACCCACTGCTGTTTTCTCCTACCACTGGTTTACTGCAAATGCAGATGCGCATATTTTGCTGAACAAATCACAGTAAGATCCTTCCATAATCCTGTTCCTGTGACAGTTAGGCTGGATTCTCGTATAGCACAGGATATCCTAGTTTGAGTCAGGAACTAAGTAAATGGCAATATGGATACATTTTTGAATTTAGAACTTTCAAACCCTCAGCCCGACGGAGTGACCACCTTCTCGTGGACAACCCAGCAGCAGGCCTACGTGCTGTCCGGCTATTTCTGGGGCTATTCAATCACGTGTCTCGTCGGGGGGACGGCAGCCGAGCGGTGGGGGCCGCGGCAGGTGGTCTTCATCTCGATGCTGCTGTGTTCTGTGATGACCATCTTAGCGCCCCAGGCCGCAAGGTGGCATTGGGGCGTGTTGGTTGGCGCGAGATTCATCACGGGGCTTGCTTCTGTAAGTAACGTCCTAAATTACTACTTTTTCCAGCTCAGAATAATTCCTTAGGTATCAAAGCCATTCGTTGGGCTAAGAGAGCCACTGGGAGAGACTGGCTCCCAGAAAATGCAAAGAGAAAAAAAGGCTGACCCAGGATAAGATGGAGTGATGAGTTGGGTCTATGGGATAAGCACTGGAGGGAGATCGCTCAGGAGATGGAGTGGAAGATGGGGAGAGAGGTCTTTGCCCAGCAGTGGGACAAGATAGGCTCGTAGTAGGAGTAGTAGTAGTTATTAAAGGCGCTAGCGGGCGTGTAGCCTGGGCACTGTGACATGAGAAACTATATTCGAATCGATTTATGCGTATCTAAGCGAAACAATAAAAAAAACGCATTTATCTACATTCAGATCTTTACGCGAGCATTTAGCTCCTTTGTGAATTAAGAAAATAATACAATTACAGAATAGGTTATTATAATTATAATATTAGGTTCAAAACAAGAACATCACCATCGAGCGAGCGTGAACGAAGATCTTCTGAACAAACTCGAACGACTTCAGAATCTCGGGATTCGGTTTATCTTCGGGCTGCGCAAATTCGACCATGTCTCTCAATTTCGCAAAGAGTTGGGGTGGCTTCCGATTCGTCGTCGCCGAGACTCCCATATTCTTTTTTGTCTTTTCAATATATTGAAAAATCCACGCTACCCCAGCTACCTTCGAGACCGCTTTGAGAATCTCTTTTCAGGAGATCGGCAACGGAGATCTCACACGGTCTCACTCTTAGCCACTCCAAGGCATACCACTTCCGCATATGAGCACTCCTTCAGGTTGCAGGCGGTCCGACTGTGGAACGCACTTCCTTGTGCGATAAGAGACAACCCGACTCTTTTCGCTTTCAAAAACCGGGTAAAAGAGCACTTCCTCTCTCTTTTGTGATAGTTGTAGTATGTATATTATTATTATATGTAAACTTTATGTACAGGTTTATGTATGTATTGATACGTATTTAGTAGTTTGTTAGATACGAGTATGTATTTTATTTACCGTATTTTATAGATATGTAATTTACTTATATTTATTTTATTATTGTTTAGATATTGTGCACTGCCTACCCTTTATTGATAAAATTTCCTGTCATGTCTTGGTTTGCTGGAATAAATCTCTTTTTAGAGATAAGCTCGCCTTTGTACATATTTTTTCTCTTAATGTATCTTTTTTAAATAACTGTGTTCAATAAAGAATTATGAATGAATGAATCACAAAACCATGTCAATTCCAATTGGCCTTGCATTTTTATGATATATATATATTTTGAAATTTTATCATTGGGTTTTATTCATTGCGTCTATTTAAAAAACAAATTATAAATTTTACCCGCCATAAGTAAACCTGACGTCACTAAGAGACGTAGTGGGATAAATTTATTTTCCTACCACAAAAAAGTGGCAGTCGAGTCAACCAAAGAGTGCCAAGTAGGTATTTAAATGTATGAGTGAAGTCAAGTGTCAGACAAACATCACGTCACTCTGAGTAATATTAATTATATGTGTTTTTTTTTCATTTATTTATTTAACCTGCATCGTGTCCCACTGCTGGGCAAAGGTCTCTCCTATCTCAGACCATTCCTCCCTGTGCTTTGCTGCCCCCACCCAGTCCGGAAAAAACCTATCCAGGTCGTCCCGCCATCGACGTCTCGGTCTGCCTTTATTCCGATACCCATCAGTGGGCACCCATTTGGTGGTCAATTTGGCCCATTTTTGGGCGTGTATGCGGCACACGTGTCCCACTTCAGCCTAGCGGTCTTTGCGCCAACGTCAGCATTGCCAGTAATGGAGCACAGTGTCGTGTTTCTAACATGGTCGGTCAGCCTGTCACCGGTTATACTTCGCTACTTCGCTGTTTGGCAAACCTTGAGTTTGGACTTCTGGATCTCCGTCAGCGACCAAGTTTGAGCACCGTAGGTTAGGATGGGCAGGATACACATGTCGACGAGTTTGCGCTTCAGTGACATGGAAGGTTTCGCTTCATCAGCTCTTTCATGGACCAGTAGCTCTTCCAGGCGTTCGATATGCGTCTATCGATTTCCTTATCCTGCCTGTTTTTGAAGGATACTAACTGGCCCAAGTAGATGCATTCGTCGACATACTGTATTTCCTGCCCATCAACCTCGACCCTACGTTTCGTGCTATTGGTCATGACCTGCGTTTTTGTCCGATTCATCATTAGTCCAACCTCAAGGCTTGCGGTGCTAAGGTATTGTAGCATTAATTGTAGTTCAGCTGCTGTTGACACGAATAGGACAAGGTCTTCGGCGAAGCGAAGGTTTGTGAGCCTGCTGCCACCAACAACAACGCCCTTATCCTGATATGGGACCGCTAGCTGTTTAAATACCTCCTCGAGTGTGCCGATAAACAGCTTTGGCGATAGAGGGTCGCCCTGCTCCACACCTCTATCTATGTTGAATGTTGGTCCAGATGACTGCAACTTTATATTGGCAGAGCTATTGTTATATATAATTTTGATAATGTTATAATATAAGTGGGGTCTATATTTTGGTTATGGAGAGCTTTGAATATGGAATCATGAGTGATGCTGTCGAATGATTTAGAGTAATCCACATAGGCAAGGTAGAGGGGTTTATTGAATTCGTTATATTTTTCGATGATTTGATTCAGAGATTGGAGATGATCTGTTGTTGAGAATGCTGGAAGGAAATCAGCTTGTTCGGGTGGTTGGTGAGAGTCTAATTTGCCAGCAATACGTGATTCGATAATCTTGATGAACAATTTATAAATGGGGGAAACCAGACTGATTGGGCGATAGTTTCCGATATCGGACTTGTCGCCTTTTTTATGGAGTAGAATTATATTTTAATGAAGTGATTTAGATTGGAATTGGCCTTTATATAGTAGAGTGTTGCACAAGTTAGTTAGATGAGGAAGTAATGCGGGTTTTCCTATCTTTAATGCTTCTGTCGTGATACCATCTTCTCCGGGGCTCTTATCATATTTCATACTTATAAAAACACTATAATATAAATACCCCTGACACATTATTGTGATATGATTTAAAAATCGAATTGTTTTTCATAATGGGAAACAAAGAGTATTTCGTCCCATCATCTTCAAACAGAAATAACTCGAATTTGTTATTCGTACCAATTCTAGAACGTCTGCGAGAAGAATGGTATCGTCAAGTGAAGACAGAATATTTCAAGAATTATTCGCAGTTTTGTTTGGGCTACTTCGATCAAATTGTAATGATTGCTTGTGGGCTGATAAATTTGCAGGATGAAATAATAAAAATACACTACATTTCTAAGAATTTTATTTATACAAAACATATAATAGAAATATCATACATTAAATTTAATTTGTGCAGCTGACCATAGCAGACTCAGCATTGATACTACCAGAAGTACCACCGACAGTACCACGGGTAGATAGATAGATGATGAGGTGGGACGCCCGCTGAACACGGGTGGATAATCGGTCCCCTTTGAGGCTATTTCACCCAATTCCCAGTGTTTGATCACCGATTACTATTGATTCAGCCGCCTCGCCTTCCCAGATCTCCTTGTTCTCGAGTTGCTGATATAGGCAGTCTGGGTTCTGGCCCAATAAAACTCTGGTCTGCACCCACCGGTTCGATATACCGTGAGTACATCGTGATACATGTGATCACAGGTCCGCTTCTAAAGTCAAAATAAAAGCAGCAGGGGATGGTTGTATCCACCTTAAAATAAATATTATAGGTATTATTAATGTTGCAAGAAAATATTTGTACAATAATATACAAAATTGCATACCTATTACCACAACAAACAAATTAAGCTCTACAATATGCTAAATTTTCAAACCCCCAGGCTGTTTTGAGGCATCGCGATTTTGAACCTTATGCCATGGTATTAAAATTCAAAATCTATAACGGGAAAATGGCATCATATGATGCCTTGGGTCGTTGAGAGGAAGAGCATATTGTAGTTTAAATATCAAACGCGTTATACATTATCAAGAAAACTTCAACCGTTTGTCACGGCAATACATATGCAATTTTGCAGTAGATAAAAATTCCAACCTGCAGAAGTTGGACAATAAGAACAGTTTGACTCCAGGATGTCAGCATCAGTACCTTACTTACTTGAGGGCTCTGGCCCTCTGATTTCAGCAATGTTGTGTTTGCTGGAATTCGATGTGAACTTCGACATGGTCATAATTTTGGAAACTTGAGATAAATTTCACGGCTCTGCTTTTTCAAAATTTGCTCTTCTTGACGTAACGAATAAAATCGAAACGATAAAATATCAAAACAAAACGCTGAATATAACAATATATCCTACAATTACGATATGTCACTCATAGATCACAAACTTTACAGGGAATATAATTTAGGGGATTGACGTTTCACATTGTTTTTTTTTTGTAGTTAAGACGGGAGGCATTTTTTCATACATATGATGATATCAATGAAGGTCAATTGAATGTGTTTTATTAAAATATCGTAAAATATTTATACCTATTTATTAATCTGATAAATAGTAATTGTACAGAAGACATATTTCTCTAAATGGCTTTGAGATTTCCGTTCCTGTCCAGAAAGTAGCAATCCCATGGGCTTTATAAGACGTTCATGGTAATTTTGCGGATCAATATCATGTAATTACTCAAAATAGGAATTTTGAAAAATTTTGTAATGACAACATTCACAACACAATTATTTCACATGAGCTACCTTTTATTGCGACTTTACTTGTTTATGCGATGTTCTGATTGGTCATTTTTTCAAGAGAGATTGAAATTCGTAGGTAAGAATTAAATGATAAGGTTTAGGTGAATCGGCCTAAGCTGAATCGGCACCTAGGGCGCTCCAATTCACTTATCATTTTTAAAATGATTGCTTGTTCGCTCGCATTAAGACTATGCCGTCATAGATTTTAAATTTACCTACTCCCTACCAAAAGTCCTAGCGCGGGCGCGCGACTCCGAGGCCGGCGTGTTTATGAATGAACACCGGACCGGAAACCAAGTCATCATATTCTTTGTCTTTAATACTTTAAAGTGTTACCACAAAATAAACATAATTTTTCTACCATAGAATTTTTGAATTGTGGTAAAAGAATAAATGATGGCTGCGAGCTGTTTTGGGGTCCGTGCCGCAGGTCTTTTTAAAAAAACTATTTAATTAACCACACAGATTTATTAGTTTTCACAATAAGTAAGACAACTTTTCAGTATCGCGGCTATGGGTTGACTAACTATTTTAGGTACAAAACTCTATATAAACGAAGTGTAAATTGCATGCGTCTGCTCTATTCACGTAATAAAGTAGTTCATAACAGCTCCCCCAATAAGACGAACGTTATCATTAAGATAAACGAAGGGTAGAAACTGAAAAAGAATATAATGCAAAGTAGGGATGGCTGTGTGAAAACTGCTATGAGTATACAAGATAAGAAAACTTAGTATTACTAACCCAAAACTTAAAAGTTACTAAGATTTCTAGAGGAAGATCTCTGAAATGCTGTTTTGTTATCACTAAATGGTAAAGCCTCTGAAAGGCTCTTGATTGACTTCTTGTCACATTCTTCATCATCAGTGAACTCAGTTAGTTCAATAGAATTATTAATTTTATTTTGATCCTTTTTAAATTTCTTATTATAACATTGATTAAAGATTTGAATGCAAAAAGAAGTATTTTTATCAGTAACAAAACATTTTCTATAAACTTTGTAAGTAACATATGTAAAAATAGCAGCAATAATAATATAAGTAGCAATAGAGTAATAAGATGCATATTTTACGATATGAGATTGGCTTTGTGCCTGCTTTATCTGGTTTTCTAAATAATCCAATTTATGGGAGACCACATTTAAAGATTCTAAATTAATATGAGACAAATGTAAAGGAGATAGCTTATCAATAGTTATTAATAATCTTGCGATTACAGCATTCATCTTCTGTAATATCAAAGTCAATAGAGAGTTGACGAGGAAGGGTTGAAGTAAAAACATGAGAGGGTGAAAGCTGTAAAGTCTGAATGTAAGCAACACAATTATTTTCAAGTGATAATATTCCGGTACCTGATAATCTTTAATTTCATCTTTACATTTAACAGTGAGCTTATTAGGTTTAGATTGAACATAGATCCATTTTCCATCATGAAGCTTTTGCCACAAATTAATACTACCATATAACAACTTAGAATTACATATTTCAGGAAGTGACAAAGTGACTTCAGTCAACAGCTTAGTTTCACAAGACGGGTTATTAATAGTTGATAAGACGGATACGGAAGGACATATAATATAATCATAATTGAAAGTTTTACATACATTGACATCATCAAGTAGTGCGTAACTCAACTTATCAGTTGTTACAGCCATATATAGCTTAGTGGGGTAGATAAGAGCGTAAGTCTGAAAGCTCATGAGGGGGTAGCTCTTGTATCATGAGGGGTAGGCAAGCTATCATTTTATGAACATTACATTTCTGAAGTTTAATTAAAGGTATTTGCAGAATAAAAAATAATTTATTGTTGTAATAATATCACGTCAGTTTGGAAAGATCAATAATAGTATGAATGTTATCTTGAGTTAGGGGAGTAGGAAAATCAACATTTTTCTGTATTGATTTACTATTTGTAGATAAATCAGTAAACAACCTTGTAGGGGTAAGTACATAGGGGTGTAAAATATTAGACTTAGAAAATAAAATAGCATTCAAAATAGTATCTAAGATATTTGAAATAGCTAACAATGAGCTTTCAAGAATATTAACTAAACCATTAATTTTAGCTACATTTATATAATTATTATTAATCTTAGCATTTTCAGATAAGACTATGTTAAGCTTATTTATCTGTTTATTAATTCTATCTTCGTTATCATTAAGTTTACGGATAGACACATTAAAATTATCAATCGTAGATTGAACAACATGGATGTTGTCTTTCATCAAGGAAAACATCTCGTTTTCGTTCTGTTGACAGGCTGTAACAGCAGCATCATACTTGCGAGCATCATCTGCATCTAATGTTCCAAAGAAAAACTTCAATATTTCACCACCGAATTCTAAGGACCTTTTAAAACGTGTCGGAGGCTCTTGAGAGATAATATGGAATAGGGAATCGAATTTCAGTAAGTCAGCATTAAGTAATATTTCTAAAGGACTCAAAGTATCCTTACAATCAACGTTATAAGCTAAGTTCTGAGCTTGTTTACAAAGATAAGAAATACTAGTCGTAGATTGTTCAATTTTGTCAAGATAAGGCTTGATATGTGAGACCTCGACGTGAGTGACCACATTCCAGTAATCATCATAAAAGTATGCGACGGAAGTCGGGTCGAAATAGATTCCAGGACTATGGACTATTTCTTGTATTACGGGTTCTGATATAGAACCTTGAAAGTGGAGAAACCTGAAACAAATGAGAGAGGCTTTCAACCAGGTTTCAGTTCATTAACGTGATACTTCACGTGTTTGCGATTGACGCAAATAGTTACGTTATTTTTGTCGTGGACCTTTAAAACTTTGAAGGGTCCTTTCCAGATAGGAGATAAGGCTTTTCGGAGCCTGTGATGCTGTTTGAGATATACTAAATCTCCAGCTTTGTATTTAATGTCCTTGGTGGAACCATCATAATATGTTTTAGAGGACTCTTTACTTTTCTGTATATTTTCAAAGGCTCGTTGTCTACTATATTTCATCCTATATTGTAGAGCCCTAATGTACTCTTGATAGGTAGTACCGTCATTAGAGTCGTAGACACTACTTGGGATAGACGGTTGGTAACCGTAAAGTAACTCGAAAGGAGTGAACTGCGTTGTGCAGTGAGGAGTAGTGTTATAGGCCAATATAGCCGTAGCTAAATAACAATGCCAATCATTGTCATTTTCATTAACGAATGATTTTAAATACTCTTTAAGAGTAGCGTGGCTGCGTTCTAGCGCACCATTGGTTTGGGGATGATAAGGAGTTGAATAAAGGGATTTAACCTTAAGAATTTGCGTGAGTTGCTTAAACAACTCAGAGGTAAAACATGTACCTTGGTCGGATAAGATCATCTTTGGAAATCCAAAAAGAGAAAAGAAGTGAATCAAATTACGCGCAACTTCATCTGTAGTAGACCCAATCATAGGGTAAGCGCAGGAGAATTTGGTCAAATCATCTTGAAGTGTCAAGATAAATTTAAACTTTTGAAATCCAGCCTCAGGCAGAGGACCAACAATGTCCAGAGCTAATCGCGCAAAGGGCTTGGTACTAGATGATGTTATAATCATTGGAGCCTTGTTACATTTCCGTAAGGGTTTATTTATTTTACATAGACTGCAGTCTTTAACAAATCGCTCAATGTCGGAGCGCATACCTTTCCAATAATAAGTGGCTCTAATCCTGTTAAACATTCTCTGAATGCCAGGGTGACCAGCAATAGTGGTACCGTGATTTTCTTTCAATATTTTTGGAACTTCGACGGGTGAAGGGTAATTAATTTGATTTTTGTAGATATGAATCTTGATATTAGTGCCGTGAAACACAAAAGAAATGATACTGTAAACCTTTGTATAGTCTAATTTCGTGAAAGGTTCTGAAAAATCGGGAATTGCTAAGTCTGTTTGATCTTCAGCAATAACAACATCACGTAATTTCATTATTAGGTTGTAAATGACTCTATATGAGGTTTCATCGTAATGATGAACCTTGGTAAATAAAAAGTAAAACTTTTTATTATTAGAATGAGCGGTGAGCACGGTCTCGGGCTCGCGCTCGGCTGATAGCAAGTCAGCAGAATTGTCTACTGTGGATAATAATTGTTCGCAGCTCGGCATAGAGTAGTCTAAATCTAGAGAAGTCGGACAAGCGACTAATTTATGTTTAGAAAGATGTAATGGCTCATTGTGTTCTTGAATTTGAGTATCATTTGATACTGATTTTGTGAATTGCTTTTTAAAGTAGATCTCATAAGAGCGTTTGTTTAGGTTAGAATGAGAGATGGCGTTGACAGGGTTACGGGAAAGAGCATCTGCATTCGCATTTACTCTGCCGGGTTTGTACGCGATTTCATAATCGTACTCTTCTAGTTTTAAGCGCCAACGTAGAAGACGACCTCCAGGGTCTTTAGCGTTAAACAGCCAGACTAAGGGACGATGGTCGGTAACAATTTTGAACCTATACCCATATAAATAAGGGCGGAAGGTGTTAATTCCAAAAAGAATAGCTAAACGTTCTTTCTCTGTAGTAGAGTAGTTTCCTTCGGCCTTGTTCAAAGTTCGGGACGCATAGGCGATGGGCTAGTCGTTGCCCATCTCGCCTTGGGAAAGAATAGCGCCAACGGCGTAATTGGAAGCGTCAGTAGTGACCACGATAGACTGTGTAAAGTCAGGATATTGTAGTATAGGAGCCGTAATCAATTTCTCTTTGAGAAAATGGAATGAAAATTCTTGTTCTTGAGACCATATAAAAGGGATATCCTTTTTTAGAAGGCATGTCAATGGTTTTGTGATTTTAGAGAAGTTATCTATGAAACGGCGGTAATAGCCAGTTAAACCAAGAAAAGATTTTATATCTTTAGCATTTTGAGGAACAGGGAATTCTGAAATGGCCTTGATTTTCTCGGGATTAGGAGCCACACCTTTATCGGTAATCATGTGACCTAAGTAGGAGACTTCCCGTCTCAGAAACTCGCATTTGTCGAGTTGCATTTTTAGGTTAAATTCCCGAAATTTGTCGAAAACGAGTTTCAGCTTTTGGATGTGCGAATCAAGATCATGGGAATAGACAATACAGTCGTCCAAGTAAACATAACAATGTAGTCCTTGTAAGCCGGATAGAACGGTATTCATCAATCTTTGGAAGGTAGAAGGAGCATTCTTGAGTCCGAATGGCATCCTAACGAATTCGTAGTGGCCTGAAGTGCCATTTGAGTTAGTTACAGTAAATCCTGTTTTTGCTGAGTCAGCAGGATTAAGACAGTTCTGATGGAAACCTGATACCAAATCAAGGGTTGAAAAATACTTCGAATGACCCAACTGATCGAGAATGTCTGTAATCAAAGGAATAGGGTAAACCTCATTAACGGTAACGTCATTTAGACGACGATAATCAATGACAACGTGCCACTTTTGTTTGCCAGAGGCGTCCATCTTTTTGGGAACCACCCAAACTGGGGCATTCCAAGGTGAAATAGAAGGTCTGATGATATTCTGAGCAAGCATCTTCTGCATTTGGTTTTCAACTTCTTGCTTATGAACCTCGGGGAAACGGTATGATTTAACATGTATCGGAGGGGCATCACCCGTATTGATGGAATGCTGAATTGCATTTGTGCACGTGAGAGGATCGCCTTCGAGATAGAATATATCTGTGTACTGTGTACAACAGTCTAGAAGAACCTTTTTCTCTTCTAAATTTAAATGTTCGTGACGAATTTGATCGAGAACGCGTTGTTTTCTATCTGAGGTAACTTCATGAGAAGTGGAGAAGACATTCTGAGATGAGCTCTGAAAAGAGTCGACAGGTAAATCCATAGGAGTAAAACGAACTGAGAAATCTTTGATTTCGATTGGTTTTTCCAATGTATTTAAAATAGAGACATTAACTCTATAGTTCGGCTTAACTGTGACAATGCAGTTTGCAAGGTAAACACCTTCGCAGAATGTGTGATCGAGTATCAGCGCTTCGCGCAAAGAGTCTAATTCCGAAATGTCATTAGACACAAGACATTCAATAACTGCTTCGGATCGAGCAGGTATAATAAAGCAAGGATTGCTAAGCGAAAATGGAATAGAGAACTTTTGCATTTGCAAAGTCTTAGTCGAGTATTTAATATCCATTTTATAGTTGTCCAGAAAATCGCTACCGAGAATGCCATCGAATGGCAAGCGCACTGAGTCACTAATCGCGTGTAAATTGAAGTTCAGCGCTACTATACTCTGTTGGGAAAATCGGTAGGATAAGTCAAATTCAAGGGACCCAAGAGATTCTACATGAGAATCGTCGTCATTTAGACCTTTAATTTTAATAGTTTGAGGTCCCAAATCGGAATGCTTATTTAAACTTGAGAATTTCACAATGGAAATTGAAGCACCCGAATCTATTAAGAAACAGAGAGGTTTCTGTGAACGGCTCGTCTGTAAAAACACGTGAGGAAGCGAAACCCTAGGGTTGAGATTAAAAACAGTATATACTGTGCTTTCTTCACATGTAGAATCTCTAGGGGTAAACCCCAGAAAACTCAAGTTATCTTGAGGGGAGAGATTCGTGGACTCATTGAGAGTATTAGAACTAGCCTGAAGGGGAAACTCATTTTTGAGTAGAGGCGTAGTAGTAGAGCTAGTCTTGGGTAGAAACTCATTTTTGAGTAAAGACCTAGCATTTGATTTTTTTGAGCTAGCCTTAGGGGTAATCCTTTTTTTGAGTGGAGGCTTAGCAGAACTGGCCTTGGGTAGAAGCTCGGGGAGTGAAGGCGCAGATTTTTTAGATAACGTGTCTTTTATAATAGGAGTATTAGGCTCCGGTAGACTCGGTACCGGAACCGATTTTAGTTTAAATCAGTTTCGATTTCGATTTCATCTGAGTGTTCAAGCGCAGTGTGGACACTGGCTTGAGGAGACGATGATGACTCACCGTTTTTGCGTTTCAATCTAAAACACTCAGTAATAAGATGCCCTACCTTTTTACAATAGGCACAACTTTTGTTCCTGTCAAATTTTGAAGAAGAAGGTCCGCTTTGAGAGGGAGTAGAACTGATAGCATGAACACGATGACCTTCATTAGATTGTTTTCTCTTTTTAAAACAATCGGAAGCGGAATGAACGCTTTGATGACAGAAAGAGCATTGTAGGGATGCTCGTTGAGACACCCGGGAAAGATTGAAGATTTTCTCTTCTTCGATAGCGTGTGTGATGGCTTCGGAAAGATTCTTGGGGTTGCGGCACCTAACAATATGTGCAAATTTGGTGTTCATCCCTAACATAAAAGTGTTGAGGGCTAAATCCTCCATCGCCGCTAGCCTTCCTACAAGCTCGCTCTTATCCACACAGCTATAATGGATGTCGGATTGAAGTCGAGTTAAACACGATTCTATTTGCAATGAATATTGCGTCACGCTCTCTTTGGCTTTCTGGCGGCAATTTTGCAAATCTACTAAGAGATGCGTGGAGTGTTTCTTTTCGCCGAAAGTAGTTTTCAGGAAAGACTTGATATCACTCCAGCTTTCAAAATTTTTCAAACAACAGGCTAATTGAGCCTTGCCTTCGAGCTGTGATACAATATATTTTATAAGCACGTTCTGTTGTGTTTTTTTTTCATTTATTTATTTAACCTGCATTGTGTCCCACTGCTGGGCAAAGGTCTCTCCTATCTCAGACCATTCCTCCCTGTGCTTTGCTGCCCCCACCCAGTCCGGAAAAAACCTATCCAGGTCGTCCCGCCATCGACGTCTCGGTCTGCCTTTATTCCGATACCCATCAGTGGGCACCCATTTGGTGGTCAATTTGGCCCATTTTTGGGCGTGTATGCGGCACACGTGTCCCACTTCAGCCTAGCGGTCTTTGCGCCAACGTCAGCATTGCCAGTAATGGAGCACAGTGTCGTGTTTCTAATATGGTCGGTCAGCCTGTCACCGGTTATACTTCGCTACTTTGCTGTTTGGCAAACCTTGAGTTTGGACTTCTGGATCTCCGTCAGCGACCAAGTTTGAGCACCGTAGGTTAGGATGGGCAGGATACACATGTCGACGAGTTTGCGCTTCAGTGACATGGAAGGTTTCGCTTCATCAGCTCTTTCATGGACCAGTAGCTCTTCCAGGCGTTCGATATGCGTCTATCGATTTCCTTATCCTGCCTGTTTTTGAAGGATACTAACTGGCCCAAGTAGATGCATTCGTCGACATACTGTATTTCCTGCCCATCAACCTCGACCATACGTTTCGTGCTATTGGTCATGACCTGCGTTTTTGTCCGATTCATCATTAGTCCAACCTCAAGGCTTGCGGTGCTAAGGTATTGTAGCATTAATTGTAGTTCAGCTGCTGTTGACACGAATAGGACAAGGTCTTCGGCGAAGCGAAGGTTTGTGAGCCTGCTGCCACCAACAACAACGCCCTTATCCTGATATGGGACCGCTAGCTGTTTAAATACCTCCTCGAGTGTGCCGATAAACAGCTTTGGCGATAGAGAGTCGCCCTGCTCCACACCTCTATCTATGTTGAATGTTGGTCCAGATGACTGCAACTTTATATTGGCAGAGCTATTGTTATATATAATTTTGATAATGTTATAATATAAGTGGGGTCTATATTTTGGTTATGGAGAGCTTTGAATATGGAATCATGAGTGATGCTGTCGAATGATTTAGAGTAATCCACATAGGCAAGGTAGAGGGGTTTATTGAATTCGTTATATTTTTCGATGATTTGATTCAGAGATTGGAGATGATCTGTTGTTGAGAATGCTGGAAGGAAATCAGCTTGTTCGGGTGGTTGGTGAGAGTCTAATTTGCCAGCAATACGTGATTCGATAATCTTGATGAACAATTTATAAATGGGGGAAACCAGACTGATTGGGCGATAGTTTCCGATATCGGACTTGTCGCCTTTTTTATGGAGTAGAATTATATTTTAATGAAGTGATTTAGATTGGAATTGGCCTTTATATAGTAGAGTGTTGCACAAGTTAGTTAGATGAGGAAGTAATGCGGGTTTTCCTATCTTTAATGCTTCTGTCGTGATACCATCTTCTCCGGGGCTCTTATCATATTTCATACTTATAAAAACACTATAATATAAATACCCCTGACACATTATTGTGATATGATTTAAAAATCGAATTGTTTTTCATAATGGGAAACAAAGAGTATTTCGTCCCATCATCTTCAAACAGAAATAACTCGAATTTGTTATTCGTACCAATTCTAGAACGTCTGCGAGAAGAATGGTATCGTCAAGTGAAGACAGAATATTTCAAGAATTATTCGCAGTTTTGTTTGGGCTACTTCGATCAAATTGTAATGATTGCTTGTGGGCTGATAAATTTGCAGGATGAAATAATAAAAATACACTACATTTCTAAGAATTTTATTTATACAAAACATATAATAGAAATATCATACATTAAATTTAATTTGTGCAGCTGACCATAGCAGACTCAGCATTGATACTACCAGAAGTACCACCGACAGTACCACGGGTAGATAGATAGATGATGAGGTGGGACGCCCGCTGAACACGGGTGGATAATCGGTCCCCTTTGAGGCTATTTCACCCAATTCCCAGTGTTTGATCACCGATTACTATTGATTCAGCCGCCTCGCCTTCCCAGATCTCCTTGTTCTCGAGTTGCTGATATAGGCAGTCTGGGTTCTGGCCCAATAAAACTCTGGTCTGCACCCACCGGTTCGATATACCGTGAGTACATCGTGATACATGTGATCACAGGTCCGCTTCTAAAGTCAAAATAAAAGCAGCAGGGGATGGTTGTATCCACCTTAAAATAAATATTATAGGTATTATTAATGTTGCAAGAAAATATTTGTACAATAATATACAAAATTGCATACCTATTACCACAACAAACAAATTAAGCTCTACAATATGCTTAATTTTCAAACCCCCAGGCTGTTTTGAGGCATCGCGATTTTGAACCTTATGCCATGGTATTAAAATTCAAAATCTATAACGGGAAAATGGCATCATATGATGCCTTGGGTCGTTGAGAGGAAGAGCATATTGTAGTTTAAATATCAAACGCGTTATACATTATCAAGAAAACTTCAATCGTTTGTCACGGCAATACATATGCAATTTTGCAGTAGATAAAAATTCCAACCTGCAGAAGTTGGACAATAAGAACAGTTTGACTCCAGGATGTCAGCATCAGTACCTTACTTACTTGAGGGCTCTGGCCCTCTGATTTCAGCAATGTTGTGTTTGCTGGAATTCGATGTGAACTTCGACATGGTCATAATTTTGGAAACTTGAGATAAATTTCACGGCTCTGCTTTTTCAAAATTTGCTCTTCTTGACGTAACGAATAAAATCGAAACGATAAAATATCAAAACAAAACGCTGAATATAACAATATATCCTACAATTACGATATGTCACTCATAGATCACAAACTTTACAGGGAATATAATTTAGGGGATTGACGTTTCACATTGTTTTTTTTTTGTAGTTAAGACGGGAGGCATTTTTTCATACATATGATGATATCAATGAAGGTCAATTGAATGTGTTTTATTAAAATATCGTAAAATATTTATACCTATTTATTAATCTGATAAATAGTAATTGTACAGAAGACATATTTCTCTAAATGGCTTTGAGATTTCCGTTCCTGTCCAGAAAGTAGCAATCCCATGGGCTTTATAAGACGTTCATGGTAATTTTGCGGATCAATATCATGTAATTACTCAAAATAGGAATTTTGAAAAATTTTGTAATGACAACATTCACAACACAATTATTTCACATGAGCTACCTTTTATTGCGACTTTACTTGTTTATGCGATGTTCTGATTGGTCATTTTTTCAAGAGAGATTGAAATTCGTAGGTAAGAATTAAATGATAAGGTTTAGGTGAATCGGCCTAAGCTGAATCGGCACCTAGGGCGCTCCAATTCACTTATCATTTTTAAAATGATTGCTTGTTCGCTCGCATTAAGACTATGCCGTCATAGATTTTAAATTTACCTACTCCCTACCAAAAGTCCTAGCGCGGGCGCGCGACTCCGAGGCCGGCGTGTTTATGAATGAACACCGGACCGGAAACCAAGTCATCATATTCTTTGTCTTTAATACTTTAAAGTGTTACCACAAAATAAACATAATTTTTCTACCATAGAATTTTTGAATTGTGGTAAAAGAATAAATGATGGCTGCGAGCTGTTTTGGGGTCCGTGCCGCAGGTCTTTTTAAAAAAACTATTTAATTAACCACACAGATTTATTAGTTTTCACAATAAGTAAGACAACTTTTCAGTATCGCGGCTATGGGTTGACTAACTATTTTAGGTACAAAACTCTATATAAACGAAGTGTAAATTGCATGCGTCTGCTCTATTCACGTAATAAAGTAGTTCATAACAGCTCCCCCAATAAGACGAACGTTATCATTAAGATAAACGAAGGGTAGAAACTGAAAAAGAATATAATGCAAAGTAGGGATGGCTGTGTGAAAACTGCTATGAGTATACAAGATAAGAAAACTTAGTATTACTAACCCAAAACTTAAAAGTTACTAAGATTTCTAGAGGAAGATCTCTGAAATGCTGTTTTGTTATCACTAAATGGTAAAGCCTCTGAAAGGCTCTTGATTGACTTCTTGTCACATTCTTCATCATCAGTGAACTCAGTTAGTTCAATAGAATTATTAATTTTATTTTGATCCTTTTTAAATTTCTTATTATAACATTGATTAAAGATTTGAATGCAAAAAGAAGTATTTTTATCAGTAACAAAACATTTTCTATAAACTTTGTAAGTAACATATGTAAAAATAGCAGCAATAATAATATAAGTAGCAATAGAGTAATAAGATGCATATTTTACGATATGAGATTGGCTTTGTGCCTGCTTTATCTGGTTTTCTAAATAATCCAATTTATGGGAGACCACATTTAAAGATTCTAAATTAATATGAGACAAATGTAAAGGAGATAGCTTATCAATAGTTATTAATAATCTTGCGATTACAGCATTCATCTTCTGTAATATCAAAGTCAATAGAGAGTTGACGAGGAAGGGTTGAAGTAAAAACATGAGAGGGTGAAAGCTGTAAAGTCTGAATGTAAGCAACACAATTATTTTCAAGTGATAATATTCCGGTACCTGATAATCTTTAATTTCATCTTTACATTTAACAGTGAGCTTATTAGGTTTAGATTGAACATAGATCCATTTTCCATCATGAAGCTTTTGCCACAAATTAATACTACCATATAACAACTTAGAATTACATATTTCAGGAAGTGACAAAGTGACTTCAGTCAACAGCTTAGTTTCACAAGACGGGTTATTAATAGTTGATAAGACGGATACGGAAGGACATATAATATAATCATAATTGAAAGTTTTACATACATTGACATCATCAAGTAGTGCGTAACTCAACTTATCAGTTGTTACAGCCATATATAGCTTAGTGGGGTAGATAAGAGCGTAAGTCTGAAAGCTCATGAGGGGGTAGCTCTTGTATCATGAGGGGTAGGCAAGCTATCATTTTATGAACATTACATTTCTGAAGTTTAATTAAAGGTATTTGCAGAATAAAAAATAATTTATTGTTGTAATAATATCACGTCAGTTTGGAAAGATCAATAATAGTATGAATGTTATCTTGAGTTAGGGGAGTAGGAAAATCAACATTTTTCTGTATTGATTTACTATTTGTAGATAAATCAGTAAACAACCTTGTAGGGGTAAGTACATAGGGGTGTAAAATATTAGACTTAGAAAATAAAATAGCATTCAAAATAGTATCTAAGATATTTGAAATAGCTAACAATGAGCTTTCAAGAATATTAACTAAACCATTAATTTTAGCTACATTTATATAATTATTATTAATCTTAGCATTTTCAGATAAGACTATGTTAAGCTTATTTATCTGTTTATTAATTCTATCTTCGTTATCATTAAGTTTACGGATAGACACATTGAAATTATCAATCGTAGATTGAACAACATGGATGTTGTCTTTCATCAAGGAAAACATCTCGTTTTCGTTCTGTTGACAGGCTGTAACAGCAGCATCATACTTGCGAGCATCATCTGCATCTAATGTTCCAAAGAAAAACTTCAATATTTCACCACCGAATTCTAAGGACCTTTTAAAACGTGTCGGAGGCTCTTGAGAGATAATATGGAATAGGGAATCGAATTTCAGTAAGTCAGCATTAAGTAATATTTCTAAAGGACTCAAAGTATCCTTACAATCAACGTTATAAGCTAAGTTCTGAGCTTGTTTACAAAGATAAGAAATACTAGTCGTAGATTGTTCAATTTTGTCAAGATAAGGCTTGATATGTGAGACCTCGACGTGAGTGACCACATTCCAGTAATCATCATAAAAGTATGCGACGGAAGTCGGGTCGAAATAGATTCCAGGACTATGGACTATTTCTTGTATTACGGGTTCTGATATAGAACCTTGAAAGTGGAGAAACCTGAAACAAATGAGAGAGGCTTTCAACCAGGTTTCAGTTCATTAACGTGATACTTCACGTGTTTGCGATTGACGCAAATAGTTACGTTATTTTTGTCGTGGACCTTTAAAACTTTGAAGGGTCCTTTCCAGATAGGAGATAAGGCTTTTCGGAGCCTGTGATGCTGTTTGAGATATACTAAATCTCCAGCTTTGTATTTAATGTCCTTGGTGGAACCATCATAATATGTTTTAGAGGACTCTTTACTTTTCTGTATATTTTCAAAGGCTCGTTGTCTACTATATTTCATCCTATATTGTAGAGCCCTAATGTACTCTTGATAGGTAGTACCGTCATTAGAGTCGTAGACACTACTTGGGATAGACGGTTGGTAACCGTAAAGTAACTCGAAAGGAGTGAACTGCGTTGTGCAGTGAGGAGTAGTGTTATAGGCCAATATAGCCGTAGCTAAATAACAATGCCAATCATTGTCGTTTTCATTAACGAATGATTTTAAATACTCTTTAAGAGTAGCGTGGCTGCGTTCTAGCGCACCATTGGTTTGGGGATGATAAGGAGTTGAATAAAGGGATTTAACCTTAAGAATTTGCGTGAGTTGCTTAAACAACTCAGAGGTAAAACATGTACCTTGGTCGGATAAGATCATCTTTGGAAATCCAAAAAGAGAAAAGAAGTGAATCAAATTACGCGCAACTTCATCTGTAGTAGACCCAATCATAGGGTAAGCGCAGGAGAATTTGGTCAAATCATCTTGAAGTGTCAAGATAAATTTAAACTTTTGAAATCCAGCCTCAGGCAGAGGACCAACAATGTCCAGAGCTAATCGCGCAAAGGGCTTGGTACTAGATGATGTTATAATCATTGGAGCCTTGTTACATTTCCGTAAGGGTTTATTTATTTTACATAGACTGCAGTCTTTAACAAATCGCTCAATGTCGGAGCGCATACCTTTCCAATAATAAGTGGCTCTAATCCTGTTAAACATTCTCTGAATGCCAGGGTGACCAGCAATAGTGGTACCGTGATTTTCTTTCAATATTTTTGGAACTTCGACGGGTGAAGGGTAATTAATTTGATTTTTGTAGATATGAATCTTGATATTAGTGCCGTGAAACACAAAAGAAATGATACTGTAAACCTTTGTATAGTCTAATTTCGTGAAAGGTTCTGAAAAATCGGGAATTGCTAAGTCTGTTTGATCTTCAGCAATAACAACATCACGTAATTTCATTATTAGGTTGTAAATGACTCTATATGAGGTTTCATCGTAATGATGAACCTTGGTAAATAAAAAGTAAAACTTTTTATTATTAGAATGAGCGGTGAGCACGGTCTCGGGCTCGCGCTCGGCTGATAGCAAGTCAGCAGAATTGTCTACTGTGGATAATAATTGTTCGCAGCTCGGCATAGAGTAGTATAAATCTAGAGAAGTCGGACAAGCGACTAATTTATGTTTAGAAAGATGTAATGGCTCATTGTGTTCTTGAATTTGAGTATCATTTGATACTGATTTTGTGAATTGCTTTTTAAAGTAGATCTCATAAGAGCGTTTGTTTAGGTTAGAATGAGAGATGGCGTTGACAGGGTTACGGGAAAGAGCATCTGCATTCGCATTTACTCTGCCGGGTTTGTACGCGATTTCATAATCGTACTCTTCTAGTTTTAAGCGCCAACGTAGAAGACGACCTCCAGGGTCTTTAGCGTTAAACAGCCAGACTAAGGGACGATGGTCGGTAACAATTTTGAACCTATACCCATATAAATAAGGGCGGAAGGTGTTAATTCCAAAAAGAATAGCTAAACGTTCTTTCTCTGTAGTAGAGTAGTTTCCTTCGGCCTTGTTCAAAGTTCGGGACGCATAGGCGATGGGCTAGTCGTTGCCCATCTCGCCTTGGGAAAGAATAGCGCCAACGGCGTAATTGGAAGCGTCAGTAGTGACCACGATAGACTGTGTAAAGTCAGGATATTGTAGTATAGGAGCCGTAATCAATTTCTCTTTGAGAAAATGGAATGAAAATTCTTGTTCTTGAGACCATATAAAAGGGATATCCTTTTTTAGAAGGCATGTCAATGGTTTTGTGATTTTAGAGAAGTTATCTATGAAACGGCGGTAATAGCCAGTTAAACCAAGAAAAGATTTTATATCTTTAGCATTTTGAGGAACAGGGAATTCTGAAATGGCCTTGATTTTCTCGGGATTAGGAGCCACACCTTTATCGGTAATCATGTGACCTAAGTAGGAGACTTCCCGTCTCAGAAACTCGCATTTGTCGAGTTGCATTTTTAGGTTAAATTCCCGAAATTTGTCGAAAACGAGTTTCAGCTTTTGGATGTGCGAATCAAGATCATGGGAATAGACAATACAGTCGTCCAAGTAAACATAACAATGTAGTCCTTGTAAGCCGGATAGAACGGTATTCATCAATCTTTGGAAGGTAGAAGGAGCATTCTTGAGTCCGAATGGCATCCTAACGAATTCGTAGTGGCCTGAAGTGCCATTTGAGTTAGTTACAGTAAATCCTGTTTTTGCTGAGTCAGCAGGATTAAGACAGTTCTGATGGAAACCTGATACCAAATCAAGGGTTGAAAAATACTTCGAATGACCCAACTGATCGAGAATGTCTGTAATCAAAGGAATAGGGTAAACCTCATTAACGGTAACGTCATTTAGACGACGATAATCAATGACAACGTGCCACTTTTGTTTGCCAGAGGCGTCCATCTTTTTGGGAACCACCCAAACTGGGGCATTCCAAGGTGAAATAGAAGGTCTGATGATATTCTGAGCAAGCATCTTCTGCATTTGGTTTTCAACTTCTTGCTTATGAACCTCGGGGAAACGGTATGATTTAACATGTATCGGAGGGGCATCACCCGTATTGATGGAATGCTGAATTGCATTTGTGCACGTGAGAGGATCGCCTTCGAGATAGAATATATCTGTGTACTGTGTACAACAGTCTAGAAGAACCTTTTTCTCTTCTAAATTTAAATGTTCGTGACGAATTTGATCGAGAACGCGTTGTTTTCTATCTGAGGTAACTTCATGAGAAGTGGAGAAGACATTCTGAGATGAGCTCTGAAAAGAGTCGACAGGTAAATCCATAGGAGTAAAACGAACTGAGAAATCTTTGATTTCGATTGGTTTTTCCAATGTATTTAAAATAGAGACATTAACTCTATAGTTCGGCTTAACTGTGACAATGCAGTTTGCAAGGTAAACACCTTCGCAGAATGTGTGATCGAGTATCAGCGCTTCGCGCAAAGAGTCTAATTCCGAAATGTCATTAGACACAAGACATTCAATAACTGCTTCGGATCGAGCAGGTATAATAAAGCAAGGATTGCTAAGCGAAAATGGAATAGAGAACTTTTGCATTTGCAAAGTCTTAGTCGAGTATTTAATATCCATTTTATAGTTGTCCAGAAAATCGCTACCGAGAATGCCATCGAATGGCAAGCGCACTGAGTCACTAATCGCGTGTAAATTGAAGTTCAGCGCTACTATACTCTGTTGGGAAAATCGGTAGGATAAGTCAAATTCAAGGGACCCAAGAGATTCTACATGAGAATCGTCGTCATTTAGACCTTTAATTTTAATAGTTTGAGGTCCCAAATCGGAATGCTTATTTAAACTTGAGAATTTCACAATGGAAATTGAAGCACCCGAATCTATTAAGAAACAGAGAGGTTTCTGTGAACGGCTCGTCTGTAAAAACACGTGAGGAAGCGAAACCCTAGGGTTGAGATTAAAAACAGTATATACTGTGCTTTCTTCACATGTAGAATCTCTAGGGGTAAACCCCAGAAAACTCAAGTTATCTTGAGGGGAGAGATTCGTGGACTCATTGAGAGTATTAGAACTAGCCTGAAGGGGAAACTCATTTTTGAGTAGAGGCGTAGTAGTAGAGCTAGTCTTGGGTAGAAACTCATTTTTGAGTAAAGACCTAGCATTTGATTTTTTTGAGCTAGCCTTAGGGGTAATCCTTTTTTTGAGTGGAGGCTTAGCAGAACTGGCCTTGGGTAGAAGCTCGGGGAGTGAAGGCGCAGATTTTTTAGATAACGTGTCTTTTATAATAGGAGTATTAGGCTCCGGTAGACTCGGTACCGGAACCGATTTTAGTTTAAATCAGTTTCGATTTCGATTTCATCTGAGTGTTCAAGCGCAGTGTGGACACTGGCTTGAGGAGACGATGATGACTCACCGTTTTTGCGTTTCAATCTAAAACACTCAGTAATAAGATGCCCTACCTTTTTACAATAGGCACAACTTTTGTTCCTGTCAAATTTTGAAGAAGAAGGTCCGCTTTGAGAGGGAGTAGAACTGATAGCATGAACACGATGACCTTCATTAGATTGTTTTCTCTTTTTAAAACAATCGGAAGCGGAATGAACGCTTTGATGACAGAAAGAGCATTGTAGGGATGCTCGTTGAGACACCCGGGAAAGATTGAAGATTTTCTCTTCTTCGATAGCGTGTGTGATGGCTTCGGAAAGATTCTTGGGGTTGCGGCACCTAACAATATGTGCAAATTTGGTGTTCATCCCTAACATAAAAGTGTTGAGGGCTAAATCCTCCATCGCCGCTAGCCTTCCTACAAGCTCGCTCTTATCCACACAGCTATAATGGATGTCGGATTGAAGTCGAGTTAAACACGATTCTATTTGCAATGAATATTGCGTCACGCTCTCGTCGGCTTTCTGGCGGCAATTTTGCAAATCTACTAAGAGATGCGTGGAGTGTTTCTTTTCGCCGAAAGTAGTTTTCAGGAAAGACTTGATATCACTCCAGCTTTCAAAATTTTTCAAACAACAGGCTAATTGAGCCTTGCCTTCGAGCTGTGATACAATATATTTTATAAGCACGTTCTGTTGTTCTGTCGTAGCTAAACTAATTGCATTTTCGCAGTTAGTGATAAAAGCCGGGGGGGTTCCTCGGTCACCATTATAGGGCCGAATGAATTTAGTAAGAACCGACAAAGTTACTGAAGAAGCCATTTTTTTCTTAGGCGTTTTTACTTTCGGTTCGGGTTCTGCCTCGCTTCCAGAGCTATCAGAAGTTTCGAGGGCAGATTCCACGTTAACAAATTCCTCCTTTTTCGGTTGAACCATGAATGAAATTTAAAATCCAGAACAACAGAATATGCGACACTCAAAACTAAAATGTTGTAAACTGGACTTGTAAAAGTAAACGTGTTGTATAAAATAAACCCTGTAAAATGTTCACGTAAAAATGTTCATGTAAAAATAACGTAGAAACACTGTAAATTCACACACAAAAACACAATTCACAGATAATTTAAAAGACGAATCAACTCACAGGAGAACCAGGAACATCTCGGAGAACCCGGGGATGTAGAAAGAAGTGACCCGAAGTACCAAAACTGGCGTAGTCACGTTGTAGCAGTGACGTCGGTACAGGTGAAGTAGGTAGCGGCGAGTGTCCGGCGACACAAAAGTGTCGTATTTCTACGGAATTCTTCGACGGCTACTGTTTGAAGCTGGAGTCACGACGTAGTGCAATAATGATTGCGAAACTGGTTTTGATGAATTGAGCTGGAAAATGTGAATAATATGAAGAATATAAATGAAGTTTGAGTCAACTCGATGAACCGATGATGATGATCTGCTTGTCTTCTTCTGATGCGGGCTCGCACAGCAGGATGTGTGGAGACTGACTGTCGACCAGGGGAAAGTTAGTGCAGGCTCAAGCTCGAGAGCTGAGGCTTACTGTCGACCAACCGGTGACCAGTGATGCTGCGGGCTACACGCGACTCACGCGAAGGCGGAGACTGAGGTGGAGACTTATCGTCGGGCAACACGGCACTGAATTCACAGACCTTTCTTGATGCGACAGGGACCGCGAGTTCTTTTAAATGCCAGATCTTACACGAAGCAAGGTTTTTCTTCTGGCATCCCACTTCTGACACCACTTGTTTTGGGGTCCGTGCCGCAGGTCTTTTTAAAAAAACTATTTAATTAACCACACAGATTTATTAGTTTTCACAATAAGTAACTCAATAAGTAAAGAACTCACATGGCTACTATGCTTAAAGCCCCACAACGCTCCACTGCAACCTTCGAGCACGGGTTTAGAATCCGCGCTATACGGCTGTGGAATGAACTTCCCTGCACCATCAGGGACAGTCCATCACTGAATATCTTTAAGAACCGACTAAAGAAGCACTATCTTTCACTTTCTATTTAGCTATATAATGTATTAGTATTAGTATATTTGTAAGATATTTATTGATATGCTGTATTTATGTAACTGTGTATGTAGTCTATATTTCTTATCAATAGGGTTTTATGTATGTGTAATATGTATTATATTAGAATATAGTCTTAATTGTACGCGCAATTCTTTCCCTTACCTATCATCTCCGTCTCCTATCCAACATGGTTTGCTGGAAGAAATCTCTTTTTAGAGATAAGCTCGCCTTTGTACATGTTTTTTCTATCATAAGTTATCTGTATGTCTGTTTTGTTTAGTACAATAAAGAAAATTACGAATTACGAAAATTACGAAATTACGAAAGTAAGACAACTTTTCAGTATCGCGGCTATGGGTTGACTAACTATTTTAGGTACAAAACTCTATATAAACGAAGTGTAAATTGCATGCGTCTGCTCTATTCACGTAATAAAGTAGTTCATAACGGACCGTACAAGTTATATCAGTAACAGTAACATTAATTATTTAGTGTGTTTACTAGACTTTAATATTTTAGTACTAGTAACTAGACTTTAGTATTTAATAAACATAGAATAAATTTCATGCCTAGTCCACCTGTTCCTAGTCCGCAAAAATACTCGATCCAAATACCTGTACTTGGAGTCTCACCTAGAATCACAGTAAGAGTAAGTAAAGTAAAGTAAAATCAAGTTCCAGCAGATTACGAGGGTAAACGGAGCTAGCTGCATTCGGAATAACGTATAATATTTTATATGTGCTATACGAGCTCAGGTCAAAGTCACACATTAGCCAGACCGCCACGGTACCTACCTAGTATTAAGTACATATGACTGAACCAACTCAAGTGCTAAATTTCTATGTATCTATATATGTATGTATGTCACTGTATGATAGTTAAAACCATGTTGATAAACTAATGCGTTAATTGATCAAAAAAATCAAAATTGTTTATTTCATAACAAAAACATGTTTGCACAGACGTGGGATCTCTTTTTAAGTATTGCAATACTTATATCAGGAGATACCTACCTTCCACAATGAACATTTAAGAAATAAACACATTTATGTATTTGTTTAAAAAAATTCTAGTGTGTTAACTAAGTGTCATTTGCACAGATAATTTGTGATTAGTGCGCTAAGCGATTATTACATTGTTATTATTGTTATTATACAACTGCTAAATAGCATCATAATTTTGGTGCAAATGGACCTAAGTAAAAATAATGAAAAGTTGTCTTACTGTTGATAGCAACAGTAAGACAACCTCTCACCACCATCAACAGAAACTTATATTTAATATTAAATTTAATCAAAGTATTAACATAAGTAATTAATACTTAGGAAGTTAATTCTAAAATACTGTAATTATATAAGTTACATATTTATGTATTCATATGCTTGTTTATACAATAAAGGCTATTATGATACATTTTTAAACAATACATTGTTAAGTGGAACGTTTGAACAAGGATTCAACCTCATCATAGTCCAGACTTGTAAGCCATTTTATAAGCGATTGTTTAACATTTCTAGTAGTGAGTTTGTAAATACTTAATATTTTATTTATTTTATTGTAAAGAAAACTTGCTTGTATTTTATACTGTCTTTGGGCAAAATTCGATTTGTACTGAGTAATATCAGAGACTGTGTAATATCGTCGAGTTTCAGGTAGATTAGGGTTAAATGGTAATTGTCGGTGTTTTTTAATAATTGTATTAAGAATGTAGATTTTCCTGATAGAAAGTAAGTTGGATTTAAGATAGAGTTGAGTGGTGGGAAATCTATAAGGTAGGAAGTACATAACCTTTATGAGGGATCGTTGAGATCTTTTAAGTTCTAGGAATCTCGTTTTAGTTGCTCCACCCCATATTGGGATGCAGTAAGAAATAATGGATTGAACCAGTGCATATATTTGATTTAGTAGTGACCCCAGTGTAACATGCCTTTGCTTTTTAAAAATCCACATCATCTTTCTAATCCTGTTAGTTACCAGTTCAATATGATAAAACCAAGACAACCTTTCGTCCAGCATAATACCCAAATATTTTACTTTAGGAAGCTTATCCAACACCGGGCAGTCACACGTGTCAGACGGTTGGTTACAGCTGTGTATTTTAATTTTGAAGTTAGATGTGGGTTGGGTTCGTTTGTTCATAGTAAAGCACATATAATTAATTTTAGACGTGTTGAGGGATAACATGTTATTTTTTAGCCAACAGTTAATTCTTGTTAGTCTTTCTCAGTCAGCTCCTTGGTCTCTTCCCAAGATTGACCATGGAAGACGATTGCAGTGTCATCTGCGTAGGAAAATATTTGAGCATTACTAAGCTTAAGGGAATACATGTCATTAATATAGATCAAAAAGAGTGTAGGCCCAAGGACACTTCCTTGGGGAACTCCATATGTAATGTAAGACTCCTCACTAATATGTGATTCTACTTTAACTTGTTGCTTACGTTCACTGAGATAGTCTATAAAAAGAGCTAGCGGGTAACCTCTAATACCAATACTTTCTAGCTTGTTTATAAGGGTAGGAATATAAACAGTATCGAAGGCTTTCTTCAGATCAAGGAACACCGTTAAGCATTTAAGTTTGTTGTCTACACGTTCATTTATTAAGGAACTGAGATCTGAGACTGCGTCTTCAGTAGATCTTGCCTGTCTAAATCCATATTGCGAGGGAGATAAAATATTGTTTTTTTCTAAGTAATTAAGAAGTCTGTTATTTAATAGTTTTTCTAATATTTTGGATATCGAAGGAAGAACAGAAATAGGTCTAAAATTATTAATGTCTTCTTTGTGTTACCATTTTTGTACACTGGTGTTATAATAGTTTGTTTTAGACGCGACGGGAAGATGCCTTGTTGAAAACATATGTTGGCGAAGTGACAGATTACAGGAATTAGAAAAAACTTAGAAAGTTTTAGAATACATGGTGATATATTGTCGAGACCGGGAGAACTACCTGATTTCAGATTTGAAATGATTCTATTGACCTCTTGTGGGTCAGTGTCAAGAAGAACAAAGGATGAGGGTTGTGACATGACAGATCTTCCTGTTTCAATTTGGATTTTATTACTATATGATTTGTCGGATGTGATTTCCTGGGCAAGTTTTTTTCCAATGTTGGCAAAAAATGTATTTACGAAATGATGATCAACTATCGACAAATAGTAAACCAGACCGACAGAGTTTAGAATTTACGTTTCTTTTGTTCTTACATGTCAACCTAACCGAAGACTATTCGGGGGTTTTGCTGTGGTCACCCTTTATTTATCAACTAAATGGTAATCGACATTCCTCTTCAAAATTCAACCCCGACTTCCGTCTAAAACGCCGCGATGACAGAGTTTTGGTCACATACTTTTAAAACATCCTTTTCTCATATTTTTTTCTGTATCCTGGGTCCTTTCTTTTATAACAGAATTAATAGACAAGTTCATTCATTCAGTTCAATCTGAAGTTTCTAAATTTCTAAAAACTCTATCATATGATCAAACCGAAGATCTCCTACAATCGTGATGAATGATAAGTAGTGATGAAAAACATGAATGATAAGTAATGTAATTGTATGTTATATTTATTAACTTATCTCTTATAGTTTTTGTTATTGATCAATATGTGTACATATGATATTTCCTGTTCAACACAGTTGCATATATCTATATACACACCCTCTCACACACATTCACACACACTCATACAACTTAAAGAGAGGCCACTCACATATCATTTTTATTATTACAAGCTTTTATTTAGTTTCACCTGTCCCGTTGTCTGTCTGTCTGTCTGTAATCAAATCTTACAAGTTAAATTTGATCCACTTTCCGGTTTCCGATAGAGCTGAAATTTTGCATGCATGTATAAATCTGATGACATAGAGCTGATCTGATGATGGAGCTGGAAGGTGACCATAGGAACTCCGTCATTAAAAGACGTAACCTTATCGAGTTTGGGCTCGTTTAATTTATTTTGACGAGTACTTTGACACTAGATGATAACCAGGGTCTGATGATGGAGCTGGAAGGTGGCCATAGGAACTCCGTCATTAAACGACGCAACCTTATCGAATTTGGGCTCGTTTAATTTGTCTTGATGAATACTTTGACACTAGATGATAACCAGGGTCTGATGATGGAGCTGGAAGGTGGCCATAGGAACTCCATCATCAAACGAAGCAACCTCATCGAGTTTGGGCTCGTTTAATTTGTCTTGACGAGTACTTTGACACTAGATGGTAACCAGGGTCTGATGATGGAGCTGGAAGGTGGCCATAGGAACTCCGTCATTAAACGACGCAACCTCATCGAGTTTGGGCTCGTCTTGACGAGTACTTTGACCCTAGATGGTAACCTAATAATATGATATAAATACTAAAAAGTTGAAAATTAAAAATAAAGAAAAATAAAACTTTTTTAAAAACAAGCTTTTATTAAAAATGAACTAAAAAGTTTAAAATAAATTAACTCCAATAACAAATATATCACTTTATAAGTTTATTGTAACCTTTAACGATAATTAAGCTTCTTCGTCTACGACAAAATAATTACATACCGTACATAATAATTTATTTTTAACATTAAAACCCACTTTAATTGTTAAATCGTCCCGTTTTTATCACAGTCCCAATTTTATAAATAAAAGCGTGTTACATTTTGATGGTCTGATTAAGAACATTTAGCACCTTCTTTTCCTCTCGCTATCACAATGTAATACGCTTTTGTTTATAAAATTGGGACTGTGATAAAAACGGGAAGATTTAACAATTAAAGTGTAAATGTTTTAGGGATAAAAATATATAATTATGTACGGTATGTAATTATTTTGTCGTAGACGAAGAAGCTTAATTATCGTTAAAGGTTACAATGAACTTATAAAGTGATATATTTGTTATTGGAGTTAATTTGTTTTAAACTTTTTAGTTGATTTTTAATAAAAACTTGTTTTAAAAAAAGTTATATTGTTCTTTATTTTTTTTTAATAATAGTCTCAAAATTTTTGCAGTATTGCTAATTATTTGTTAACGTAATCTCTTAATTTAATCTTCTGCTGAATGGGTGCATTCAGCAGAACATTTGGAAGCGCGCCTTTGAATCGGATTCACGTTTTGATTTAATTTCAAGTCAGCCCATCACTAAAATGCACTCGTGACGCCAAGCAGGTAGTAGCAAAAAATTGACACGCTTAGTTCTCATACATTTATCCGTGCTTGCTTTGTCTACTCTATAGGTATGTATATGTCTGTGAGCAAACCGAATATCGATTATCGAATTTCAATTTAGCAACATGTAAAACCCTACTACACACTGGTCTTTGCACAAACGTGACTCGAGCCGGGTGCCAACTTAGCTCGCCCGGGTAGTAAGTGAGTATGAAAATAAAAATATTTTGTTCTTACTCACATGTTTTGGCGCGTGATCACGTCCAGACGCTTGCGGACCAGGTGCCGACTAGTATTGAAAAATACCTAGTGACCGGTTCTATACCCTTATTCACATAACAACGAAGTAAAATGACAGATCCAGTGTTACCGCTTTTTGGTAGAAAAAAAATAGTGATGGGGTTAAGAATTATTTAGTTCATTCTATTGTCTCAATTATATCTAATATACATAATATGTCATTATTATTAGGTGTTGTGTATGGTAATGAGTTAAGTCACGTAAGGACACCGGCTGAGCAAACTAACAAAAGAGAACAATGGGACGGTTAACGAGAGGGAGAATAGCATTAGTCAGTGCATAAGTTTTCTTACTCATTATTACCATGACTCACAAAAAGTGGACGCAATTTGCTTCTGCTACCTCAAATGGAAATAAAGCGTAATGCTATCTAATGTCACAGTAAATTGTGACAAACATCCAGTACTAATTCTGATTTTAAAGAATCACTCTATTCTAAATATACAGCTTTTCATTCTTTTCAGAATCAATGAGAACATCACTACCAAACTGAACATGGCAACATTATTTCAAGAATTGACATTTGATGTTGCCAGTTTAGTTCGTTTTTATGTGAATAAGGGTATAGTATATACGCCTCACCTCTAGAATGAACACACCTTTTAGTTCCCAAACCAAAAACAGTAGTATTAAATTCGTTTCTATACTTATGTTCTATTGCGCAAGTACACTTATTACTTGGTTGTTATACTCTAATGTTACAAGCAAGTCTTTATAGCTATTCTTAAATCAATTCAGAAAAATATCGCATTTCATTCTAATTCAGCGAGTCTAATCCTCTGCGTATATAGAAAATAATAGAAATATAGATGGTGTAACCTGAGACAGCTTACACCATCTATATTTATATTATTTTCTCCTGAAAACTAATGTAGCCTAGTCCGCTTCTGTTACAAATCTGTTCTTAGAATAATCATCGTGATATTATAATTTGTGTCCTACATAATGTGATCGGAATTTCTCAAACTTGACTTTAATGAGTTGTATAGCATAACAAGACTAGGAGGAAAATCACATTAAAAAGTAATATTTAGATGATGGTTACTGATATAATCGAGGTTGTATGCTTAATTATCTCTAATTATTACTACGGCATTGAATAGACAGTCATTATTACGAAGGAAGTGGTAGTTGCATAAAGGAAGTTGTAAAAAGTATAGATCTCTTAATATTTCGTCGTCATACAAGGAGTGATTAAGATGCGAATAAACATCCGCCCTCATTGATCCTATATTTTCTTAAAACATATTACTTGAAACCTTCATAGCTTTTAATGTTATCGTAATTAAATACTATTGTATCCCATAGGGTTTCCTGTTCCCTGCCCTGCACGCCCTAGTCGCCCACTGGGCACCGCCCGCCGAGAAAGGAAAGTTTGTAAGCGCTCTTCTTGGCGGGTCGATCGGCACTGTAGTCACGTGGTCACTGACCGGGCCGCTTATTGAGAACTTCGGCTGGGACTACGCTTTTTATGTACCAGGTAATGATATGATACAGATGTAAAGGAATGATGGGCCTAAATATGTTAGATTTCACACAACCTCGTAGAACTTTCGTCGCCAAACATAGACAATAGACTCCAGAAACTCTTTAGTCATTGCTGGTCGAATGCACAAACAGCAGATCAAATATAGTGCAACTTAATGGACATACTGGCGCTATCATGTCCGTAACAAGCGTCAATTAAACTTTGAGTTGACAATGTGCTTTCTATTACTATTATTTATTATTATTATTTCCAAGGTATTATTATTATTATTATTACTACAGATTGGACCATATCGACATTTGAATTGGATGTTTGATCTTGTCTTTTAAACCTTACAGGAGCCATCTCAGTATTCTGGTGTGCATTGTGGTGGTACCTAGTCTACGACTCACCGGTTGAACACCCACGCATATCTGAGGAGGAGAAGAAGTATATCTTGGAAGCTATTGGCGATAAGGTCCAGCACCATAAGGTGGGTGGTTTTGCGTGTTAATATAGCCCATTGAGAACCCCCAAACCAGGTCTTTACACAGAATTGAGTGAGATCGAACAATAATGCAAAACTAAGGCCAAATGGCCAAAACATTCCATGCCATAGACATAACTAATTCTGGTCCCACTGTAAAATAGATATACCTTATAATGTAACTGTCCTGTCAGCCCTGGGTTTGCTGGAAGAAATCTACATAGTCAGGTCATAAGTTCTGTCACACAATAAAAACTTTTGAATTTAGAACGCTGGCCACAAAAAAGTTTATTGAATTCGAATTTCGAATTTTTCATGAAAATAAAAATGTGTACTTTTTAGAATTTTCCTCATTTTTAAATATGGAGTGGACACTTAAAGAAGACCGTGTCGCAGTTATTGCGTTGCATCGTTGCGGTTACGCGCCACTTCAGATTTTCGACTTACTGAAAAATTTGAATATAACCAAACGATTCGTTTATCGTACCATAAAACGATACAATGAAGACTCTAGTGTAGATGACAGGTCAAGAAGTGGTCGCCCTCGCTCTGTTAGGACTCCAGCAGTGATAAAAGCTGTGAAGGCGCGAATTCAAGAAATCCCATACGTAAGCAGAAACTGTTGGCCCTTCAGATGGGATTAAGCAGGGCCATGGTGAAAAGGGTGTTAAATGAAGACTTAGGGCTTAGGGCATATCGATGAAAAACAGGACATCGTTTGGACGCTCGTTTAATGGACCTGAGACTGAAGAGATGCCGCGCTTTGTTGAAGCGGTACGCGGGAAAAAAGCATCGGGAAATTCTTTTTTCGGATGAAAAAATTTTCACCGTGGAAGAGAGCTACAACAAACAAAATGATAAGGTGTACGCACACAGCAGTGAAGAAGCGAGCAACCGTATTCCGCGTGTCCAACGAGGTCATTTTCCATCCTCGCTCATGGTTTGGTTGGGAGTCTCTTATTGGGGCTTAACTGAGGTACATTTTTGTGAGAAAGGCGTAAAAACGAATGCAGTTGTGTATCAAAATACAGTCCTCAAGAACCTTGTGGAACCTGTTTCTCATACCATGTTTAATAACAGGCACTGGGTATTCCAACAAGATTCTGCGCCAGCTCATAGAGCGAAAAGCACACAAGACTGGCTGGCGGCGCGTGAAATCGACTTCATCCGGCACGAAGACTGGCCCTCCTCCAGTCCAGATTTGAATCCGTTAGATTACAAGATATGGCAAAACTTGCAGGAAAAGGCCTGCTCAAAGCCTTATACTGATTTGGAGTCACTCAAGGCATCCTTGATTAAGGCAGCCGCCGATATTGACATGGACCTCGTTCGTGCTGCGATAGACGACTGGCCGCGCAGAATAAAGGCCTGTATTCAAAATCGCGGAGGTCATTTTGAATAAACTTTATTATCATAAGAATCTATTTTTTATTAAGTTCATTTTGCTATATAAATGTTTACATAAATAATAAACATGTCTAAATTATTTCATATTGCACATGTGACAGAACTTATGACCTGACTATGTATATACATAGATAAGCACGCCTTTGTATACCAACTGTGTTTGTAATTGTCCAGTAATGTTTATGTGCAATAAAGTATAAAGTAAAATACAACATATACTCAAGGTCCCGGTAAAAGGACGAATTATTTAATTTATGATTTTTTGTTATGATGAAATTATCGCTATCATTTAAATTTAAATTGAAACACAACGCAAAACTATAAATCTAGATGGGTAGATTTCAGGATTATCTTCAGAACAAGGCGTTCCGAAGATAATCCTGAAATCTATAAGCTGGCCGTTTCATTTAAACGAAATTATTTCCATCAGGTGATCCCCCCCTTCAAGAGCATCCTCACCTCATTCCCCTTCCTGGCGATGGTGATACTGCACTACGGCAGCAACTGGGGGCTCTACTTCGCGATGACGGCAGCGCCCAAATTTGTGTCAAGTGCACTTGGATTTGATCTGACCTCGACGGGTACCTTGGCGTCGTTGCCCTATCTGGCTAGGATGATATTTTCGCTTATCTTTGGCGCTGTTGGAGATAGGTTAGTACTGAATTAGGAGTACATAAGAATGAGTTACTAGTATGAATGAGATATTATTTGAATAACGTACAAGCTGTCAAAAATTTCTTACATTAAAGCTCCGTACCCTAATTTGTCATCGCGTCACTCGATGAATATATATTTTTTGTTCTAATCAATGAAACTGATACTACAACATCTTTGTCCTATTCCTCTTTCCAGGATAGTAAAACGCAACGTGGTATCAATAACATTCATGAGGAAGTTCTTCTGCCTATTCTCCCACATCTTACCCGGTCTGCTGCTCATTGCTCTCGGTTTCACCGGCTGCGCTCCCATCCTCTCTGTCGTACTTATCACTTTCTCCATGGGCTCGAACGGGGCAGCAACACTCACCAACCTGGTGAACCATCAGGACTTGGCGCCGAACTTCGCTGGCTCTTTGTATGGAATCGCGAACGGGATTGGGAATACAGCTGGATTTGTTACGCCGCTTGTCACAGCGCATTTCACGAAGAATGGGGTGAGTAGAGTATTAGAGTTTACTTTTATGTATTAGAATTTACGTTTATAGAGTTTACTTAAAATAATATTCACTTGACGAAGCAGCCTCTTCATTTGAGAATCCACTTATTCAGTATAAAGCAAACTTTAGTGGTTGCCACAAAAATCTCAGGTCTGATAGGCATTACCACCAAACCCAAAAACTTTACCATGTTGTGATATAACTTTCTTCATCCAGAACGGTTTTGCCGAATGGCGGCCAGTGTTCATGACTGGCGCTTCGCTATACATCGCTTCAGCTATCTACTTCATACTCTTCGGTACAGCGGAGACACAGTCATGGAACTATGTACCAGTGGAGGAAGAAAGAGACAAACGGCCCAGTAGCAGTTCTACCACTAATTCTACAGACACGACTGTTACTGTGACTGTACCTGTGACGTAATGACATGGTCAGGAGGAAGGTCACAGCTGCTATGTCTTGGCGGCCGGAAATTCCCAAAAATTGGGTTTGGACAATAATCACGTTTTAATAAGCTCAAGATGACTTATTGACCGTCCAATAAGATGAATATACATTACGTAGTAGGTAGTTTGTTGGAACGATGATTAGTTTAAAAAATAGTATGACCTATAATATATTAGTGACCTCTGAAGCGAAGAGCGATGGAACAAATGTTTTAGCAGGCGATTTTGATCATGATTTTGGGATTTTTGTTGCTCAAAAGGTAATATTTCTGTCTTTGTTCTTACATTAGAAGGGATAGTTTTGAATAAATAAACAAGTTGCATTCAGAATTGACCAAGGTACTTCACCATGGAATAACAATAAATCTGGACACAATAAAATTAAAATAAAACATGGTTCTGTTAAATATCTTATTACGAGTATCAAGAAATCAATCCTCTAGAGTACTTGAAATGTATTTTTTTTTAAACTTCTGATATATTCAACTACTGACCCAGAGAAGAACAAAATTTACTAAAATTCAATAATTGTTCGCTCTTCGATATTATTAATATATTTTAAGTATATTTTTAATATTTTATGTGAAATTTAATTTCATTAATAGTGTCTTCTCTGTCTAAACATCATCTAGAAATACTAAAGTCTAAGATTCCATAATTTCAAAAAAACATGTAACATGAATTCCATTACTAAGATATAATAGGAGTTTAATATTTTCCTGGGCAGAGAAGTAACTAATAGAGTTGCTAATGATGATACTACATTAAGTAAATAAGGCAGATGTGTTTGTAGATAATGTGTGTATGACTGTGATTGATGAGTAAATAATTAATTTATATGTTGAATAAACGATTTATTGTCGATTATCTGTTTATTTTACCTCACAAATACAAAGTAGAAGAATAAAAACCTATTCCGAGGTTCACGAATGACTCTGGATAACATAACATAAAAAGGAAAAAAAATATTCGGAATTGCGAATTCCAATGTTGGTCTTAATTTTTTCTGATTAAATTTAGTTTTTAGTTATGGAAGCCAGATTAGTCCATATAGTCTCAAAAAGTAAGCACCCCGGCGATTGTGGTACAACAATTTAACAACAGAACTACCATTACCTAATTACAAGTGCTGTCCACAGACGAAACTTTGCCTTTGCCAGATTAAATAAGATAATGGGTCCAATTCTCTAGGTGACACCAACTAGAACAACTAAACTAATTTCGAAAGTAATATTAGTTTGAATTAAGTTATTTGGCATTCTAAAGTCACTACATATCTTTAAACGCAAACTAAGATTAGTTCATGTTTTTTTTCCAACTAAACGAATTTCGCCTTTGGGACCAGTTCGAAACCACAGTGCATTTTCAAATGCTCGGTTATGTTTAACAAAATCGACGTTTTTTTTGTCAAATGAAACTTTTTTATTTTATTTTTATTTACTTAGGGAAGCTTACAGCTGTAATTTATACATAACATTGGACTTAGTCTCAATTCCTAAATAATAAATCAGCAGTTTCAGTCTTTACTTACTACCTATAAAGTAAGTAGAAAGAGTTAATGCGACGAAACTATTTAACAACAAAAACGTTTTTCCTCGAGCTGCCTCTCTGAAGGTTGGCAGTCATTTCGTCATGCTCCGTCATATCGCTCGTGAATGCAGACGCAACAATATTATCTTACGAAGTGTACAGACAGTAAATAAGTACCATACGTGATCTCAATAAACAGTAAGCTTTCGAGTATGTGCCTTCCCGTGGATGCAGCAAGAACAAGGAAATACTCAGTAAATGTGAAACGCTCAACACTCTAAAACGATATTGAACAAAATGTTGTTTGGTGAGTTAATATGGTACCTGTGTTTCAATTTAACGCCGTAGCAAAATAATTAATAGTAGTGATAGAAGATTATTAGTAAATATTGGCATAGTAATGCCAGTAAAATTCTAAACCTGATTTACTTATAAACAACATATTTTTTCTTTCACTTCTTTTCTTAACTAACTATTATTTATCTGTTTAAGAAAACTTTATTATTGAATGAATTAATAATTAAAACTTTGTAGTAAAATTACACGTGGAATCTCTGGATTGTTTACGGGGAAAATTAGTTAAACCTACCTTTGCTACAATTCTGACGTTGGTCGTGGTTTATTGTTGTACTTTAGAAACAGTTTATTATTTCAGGGCACATTCCGACGCGGTACGGCATCGCCCTGATGCTGTTTAGTTCTAGCTTCGTGAACTACATGATGAGAGTGAACATGAGTCTGAACATCATTGCCATGGTACCTTCGCAAGACAACGAAATTAAGTAAGTAGGTACTGTTATGCGAGGTTTTAGTCAACTTCTTTTCTATTGAACATATGTTTATTTGAAATGTAAATAAGTAATGATTTGTTTGTTTCTTTAATATCAGTTTTTTGTGTGAAATAAAAAATATTATGTTATATATTCATACATTAACAAAATAAACTCAATAAAACTCATGAAGCATTTTTTTCCGCTAAATTTATGGAAAAAGATAGAATAAAAACACCTTCATGGGCGTTTATTACTGTTTCTTTAAATTAAAGCATCTTCAATCTTGTCGAACAAATAAAATTCACGATGTTTTTTAGGTCGCTAACTTTGAATATTATCGTCACTGCAGTAAATTGGCTAATCAATTAAAACTATCATTAGATGATTGATATCGGACGTTGCTTTTTGTGATAAATCCTTAAAAAATATCGCAATATCAGAGTCCACTTTGCCGGAACCGCGGAACCGTAAAGTAACCTTTACCGTAGAGTAGCCTAGAAATATGAAGCGAATACAACCAAAAAAATACATTTATGAACATTTATCGCCTCTTGCTCCACCTGTCTTGTGGTGAGGAGATTTATTTTATACAATTATAGATCCAGTTATCTTTTGATTAGTACTACCCAGTAACGAATGTTTTGTAACTGTGAGATATGCTTTGTGTAAACGTCTGGTACGGACCAAGAAGTGGAGGAAGATAGAGGAAGCAAAACTTTAAGGCCGAGAGATTAGGTAACACAGTTTAACTGTCTTTCTATTCTATCCCTCGTATATTTTTGCCTTACGTCTATTATTTTCTGAATCCATGTAAGTTACTAGTGTTTTGTGTAATACCTGTATATTAACTGAGATAAAGCACCTGATACAATTATATTGTTCCTATACGAGATATCACTTGGCGCTTAGGAACTTTAAATCCGGAAGCTAAAACAAATATTGAGTTACTATATACAATACATATATCTCAGATACCTAACGATTCCTTGCTTTCAATAATGGATTTTTTATACTTGTTTTCCAGTGCCCAGAGTGAGTGTAAATCTGTGGATGCCGTTGCTAATAATACCGAAATAAGTTCAACAATACCTAAACAGCTGTGGAAACAGGTAATATTAATGCGTACTGTAGAATTTCGATAGAAGGCCTGTACTTTGTCATAGTCATCGGTATGGTTTAGTTAAGAAATTTGTTGTTTTTTGTTTTTATAAGATCTTTATTTACTTGAGACATAAAATGATACAACCCAGTTTTAATCCTAGGTTACAGCTAGTTCATAAGTATTAACAGATGTTTAGCAGGCTAAAAATAACCTCTTAAAACTTATATCATAAATGTAATCAAGACATAATAATAATAATAATAATAATAATACCTTGGACACCATTTACACACATTGATCTAGCCCCAAACTAGGATTACCTGTATCTTGGGTACTAGACAACGATACACATACATATATAGATAAATATTATACTTAGATAAATAAACGACCATGACTAGGGTACAAACATCCGTTCTCATCAAACAAATATTTGCCCCCACCGGGACTCGAACCCGGGACCCTTGGTTTCGTAGGCAGCGACACTGCCGACTCGGCCATTCGGGTCGTAAAATAGTAGTAAAAAGGAGTAAGTATTTCAATGTAACAGAGTTATTTTGCAAACTTCTTTGTAGCTTGCAATCTTTGCCATCGGTAGTAAAATATTACTTACAAAGAGACTACCTGATGGTAGAAAACACAAATCATACAGTAGAAATTTGTTATAATAAAGTATTGTCACTTACTGTCTTAACACGATACATAGGGTGCAGGTTTACGGAATGCATAATAAAGTTATCATCATAATAGAAGACGTGGGGGAACAATCATGCGTATTACATAATCTGCCGGTCGACTGGTCAGTGGAGTGAGTCGTCATTTGTGGTAGGGCGTAGTGATGTGGATGCCTTGTTATGTATCGATATCGATGTTTGTTGCCGAGTGGTCTCGACGTGCCAATTTTCGCTATTAGTTTATTTTATTAAGAAATTGGTTGAACAACCCTATAGGCATTATTAATTGCCCTTAAAGTATCGTATAGATTAAATAAGTGTTTAACTTCTAAACCCCATTAGGTAGGTAAGAAATACACCTCGCAAAATATATACGCGAATTTTTGGCTACTTATACCCACCACTTATTTTTTTAACATTTACATATAGGCACATACATTACTTCTCGTTCCACACTACCTCAGCCGGTATTCGAACCCGGGACCGACACACCTCAGAGGTCGGCTCTACTCTTCATACGCGAGTCAACACTATTCTCTATAGTAGTGGGCCTTACAGTTAGCTAGATTGTCATTGAACTATTGAACTATGAACAAGCTGTCGAGTAATCATTGAATAACTAGTTGCAATAATTCAATTATTATTGAGTTCTAAACTTGCGTACGTAACTCTGCCACCCGTTAGCCTCAGTGCACACGGACCACAAAACATCGCTACTAAACCGCTGCTCGCTTCTTGTGGCGCCACAAAACACTGTTTGACACACGCCACTCGTTTGATTAACTCACGCGTCCCTCCTTCGCTTGTTATTGGGATCGGCCGTTAGTCAACCCGGGCGAAGTCGTTTATGATATTGACAGCAACGGGGTAAAACACAGCCCTTGTGGTCAGTGGTCGCCACAAGTGGCGGCGTTTTGTAGTCCGTCGGCGGTGAGGCTTGGGCAAAAACGTGTGACGCAAATTATTTTTCTGTGAGTTTCAATTTAAATCCTATCTTACCCCAGCCAGATGGTATCACAACATTCTCCTGGACAGCCCTGCAGCAGGCGTACATCTTGTCCGCTTACTTCTGGAGCTACGCCGCGACCTGCCTCGTCGGTGGTCCAGCAGCAGAACGATGGGGTCCTCGGAGGGTGGTCCTGGTCACCATGCTGATGTGCTCGCTCATGACGTTGCTCTCGCCTTGGGCGGCGAGGGTGCATTATTGGGCGCTTTTTGCTGTTAGGTTGACTTGTGGGGTAGTTTCGGTAAGTTACTGTTGTACTCTTTTATCAACCTACAAATAGCATTAGATAGATTAAGCAGCTGCAACTTAGCAGTAAATAGTTAAACTATGTTCATAAAGTTAGCAGTCCTTAGTTGACTAGTAGCGAAACTATTGTCTGTCTGATCGTGGGACAACTCAAACACTACTTTAGTTGAGACATGATTGTTTGTTAATATGGGAGCTATTTAATGCTTCATAAGATTAACAGAACCCATAATATTTTGCAGGGTTTTCTTTTCCCAGCCTTGCACGCCTTAATAGCCCACTGGGCGCCTCCCGCCGAGAAGGGCGTGTTTGTGAGTTCCACGCAAGGAGGACTAATAGGAACTGTGGTCACGTGGTCATTGACTGGACCTCTACTGAAGACGTGGGGTTGGGACTACGCGTTCTATGTTGAAGGTGGGTTTAAAATCACGTATATAAACTGTAGACACGTTGTAGTGCAAAGGGTATCTATACCTAATCAGGATGTGATGGATAGATATAGGTAGTCAAGTCCTATTCAAGGGTGTTTAGGACATTATTTTAAACAACTTTACCCATGGACCATGGACTCTAGATATTTATAGATAGCTCTATGCTCTCGTCACCAAAATTTGGTTACGTAGCGCCATAATATTTTTACCCAAGCGGCCAATCGATTAATCCAGGGTCAGTATGTACATACTTATTTACTTACTATACAAACATGCAGGTTATGTTAATGTTCTTTGTGGCTTCTTTCAGGGGCTGTTGGCATATTGTGGTGCGCATGGTGGTATTTCATGGTTTATGATTCCCCCACACAACATCCGCGTATCTCAGAAAACGAGAAGATCTACATTGCAGAACAAATTGGCGATAAAGTTCATAGTTCTAAAGATAAGGTATTGATATCTACATTGGTAAATACATACACATATTGTCACGATCATATAAGCAAAATTACAATTGTAGGAGCATAGAAAATGAATATCATACCATATGTGCATGTAAGAGTCGAGTAGACTTTTATATTCTTTGCCCGCTTGTAAAATTGTCGTTTCAACATTACATTATTTCATCTTTCAGATAGTTCCGCCTTTTAAGAAGATACTAAAGTCATTTCCGTTTCTGGCGATGATAATTCTTCACTTCGGCAGTAACTGGGGTCTAAATCTCTTCACAACGTCTGCTCCTAAGTTTGTCTCCTCGGTCCTGGGGTTCGATCTTGGCTCCACGGGCACCCTGGCTTCTCTGCCCTATCTGGCCAGAGTGATATTTTCATTTATATTTGGCGTCATCGGCGATAGGTTAGTTTTAATTACCTACAACAAACCTGTGTAGCAGAGACACAGTTGCGCCTACTCTGCAATCTCAAATCATTTATTGTAAGTAGGCAAAAAAATGCTCTTTCGCAAGTCAAGCACTTACGTCTCCTAGGTCCGGAGTAAAATAAAAAATAAATCAAATATGATCACCTAAACTAATGAGTAACAACGTTCCAGCCATGAGAATAACCGCCATCTCCCGTTAGTGGAAGCGTCCCTACACTGTGTATTTATCATGCCCCTATAATAACGCTAAAATATGTTTCAGAATCATCAAAATGAACAAAATCTCCACGACGTTTCTAAGGAAGTTCTTCTGTCTGTTCTCCCACGTCATCCCTGGAGTTCTCCTAGTCGTGCTGGGCTACACCGGCTGCTCCCCAACCTTGTCAGTTGCACTAATGATCTTCTCAATGGGCTTGAATGGAGCCTCCATCCTGACCAGCCTAGTGGTACAACAGGACTTGGCGCCAAATTTCGCGGGCACGCTGTGCGGAATCTCGAATGGAATAGGAAATACGCCTGGATTTCTGACGCCGCTTGTGACGGCGTATTTTACAAGATACGGTGTAAGCAATATAAAATTATCTACATGTACTCATAAGCAGGGACAAAACTCTTATGCCAAGGAATTTATGTTAAAAAGTTTTCACTTCAAACTTCAAACTTATTTTTTTTTTAATTTAAAATAGATTCTTGTTCACTTTTTGAACGTCATTTGAATCTATATTATGCAAGAAAAACTACTACTGCTTCGGAAAGTGTTATGGCAGCGGAGAAGAAGCGGCGCAGGAAACTCGTACACTGCAACACGGCCTACTTTTCTTTTCTGTTTCTTTTTTTTCTTCAAAAATAGGTCTTGTGTTACAATCGCGTGCGTGGTTCTTGTGCTGCGCTGGAAAATCAGAGCTCCATACCTCTTTGTCATTAATGTAATCATCTAACCTATAATATGCATTATAACATAATGCATTTTTAACAATGAAGCACAAATCAGTAATCACACTAATTTCATTAACTGGTGTGCTTTGCTTTTCAGAACGGCTTTACGGAATGGCGCCTAGTTTTTATGACTGGAGCAATTGCATACATCGCTTCAGCAGTTTACTTCGTGATATTCGGCACCGGGGAGACACAGGAATGGAATAATATCACTCCCGTTGCAAAAGACCGTATCGACAATCCAGCTAATAACACAGAAACTTAAGCTAAAATAATGTTATGATATTTATAATAATAATAATTAACGTTTATTTCGGGCCGCTCATGTCCATAGATTAAAATAAATTATAAAAAATATCAATTACAATGGCTAGTATTCAATCGCACATCAAAAATATTTATTCGCACCGAAAAAACAATGTATAGTCAAGATTATGTTTTAAGTATTTTTTGTTGTTCTTGCATGTTCAACCTAACACGAAGAATAAAGAATAAGGCTTCGCTTTGCTCACCCCCTTTACCCTTCACATAAGCTACCGCAGCATTTTGCCCTGATATTTGCTATGCAAATCAGTATTTTTGATGTGCAGTTTAATATTTCCTAATTACGTTTAAAATTATTGTAAACATTATGCGAAATACCCTACAATAATGAACTAAGATATATATGCGGCAAGTACAAAAATGTATCGTTCCTGGATATGAACTACAGCAGATATCGTCCAAGAAGATATACTTTCACAAGAAACCTGAGTAGATTGCTTCTGAGAAGATTACTGCAACTAGACTACGCCGCGCAAAGAGCTGCATATATACACTCAGTCGACACTGCAAGCAGGTTGATGACAAATCAGTATAAACTGAGAAAGCTCAAAGTGATATATTTCTGAATAAAATTGATATTGGTATAAATACTAAGGTATAATATAATATAAATATAATGGTGTTGATTGACAATAAAGATAATGGATTTAATAAAAAAGATGATAAAAATGTTATTATTAGAATTGACATAATGGAATGTAATAATAATAAGGACAATGTAAGTGAGAATGCGACACACTGTTATGCTAGATATAATCTTTTTTGTGTACAACGGCATAAATATTCTTCATCAAAATAACGGTGTGATCAGTAAATCTGTCAATCTTACAGTTCTAATAAACCAATAGACATGTCTCCGAGCATTATATGATAGGTCCCTATGATAGGAATCAGTCTTGATACAGCCCAAATAAAAATACAGAATTATACATTAGCATCACACTTTAGTAGAAATAATAGAAATGGTGGCGCCTGCATAGTAATCAGCAAATATCTTAAATATAAAGAAGTCCAAGAAATAAAAAATGTAGCTTACCTAATACTATCGAATGTTGTTGCATAGAATTAGTTGAACACGAAATTATAATTATATATATGTACAGGATCCTTCCTCAAAAAATAGGAAAGATAATCTAGAGTTTTTAGCATCGATACTCTAAAAAACCTTACTGCTAAAAATACTTTTGTGCAACTGTTATCAGGCTTCAATCTTATGAATAATTCGCATTTCGAGAAATTTAAGTCTAGGAATATTTTTCTCAATTCTGTTGTTAGGTGTTTCAAATCATGTAATACGCTTTGCCTCCTGTGGTCCCGCCGTCTAGGTACCAAATGTTGAATTTGGAATTTAGGCTAGTAATGATCGGATGGATAGCCAAACTAAATATTGTCGGTCCGAGTGGAAGGACATCACCGCAGCGGTGACCTCCTCGGTTGTAGCTTGTGGGGTACGCTCAGAAGGGCTGGGGGGTTCAGAGAGGTGCAGCGCTGGTGAAGGTGCTGGGTGCTTTGACTCCAGCGCTTTTTAGGTGTCTGGGGAGTCAGGGGCGACAGCGTCACTCGAGAACAGAAGTTGAGCAGCCTCCTTTAAGTCTCCGTCGCTGATTTTTGTTTCTATTATTTTCGTGATGTTATGTTTTTTTGCGTGAAGAAATGTTTTTTTATAATTGGTGGCGCTACTTAGCTGAACATAGCGTCATACACATACATAACAGAATAAGTTTTTGTAAAAATATTATTAATATTTTCCGCCGAATCTTCATGGCGTGTTCATTTAAATGTCACTCAAAATCTTTTTGAAACTCACCTTCACCATTTTCACGAATAATTTCACCGGTATTTAATTAGAGGTTATGAAAAAACTCACCTATTTTAGAACACAATACGACGTAAACAAACCTAAAGTTGCCAATGTTGCAATGTTTTAGCTACTGTGAAAGCAGTAAGCAAGTTATTTTATATCATAGTTTGAAAGATATAAATGCAATTGCAATTTTCTTATCCATGACATCTAAGACACCCATAAGGTTTAAAATCGCCAAAAAACCTAATGGTTTTCCTTATTCGGGGTATTGCCATAGTGGTATTCCCCTATTTCCAGATTTAGGTACCTATTTGCATACAAGAGAAGCGGCGCGTGAGCACTGACTACTTAATGCGTGAGATATAATAAGAGGTACCAACCAAGTTTGCGCCAAGTTTATTTGTCTTTGAGCGAGCTATGACCACTCTCTCTTATGCGAGAAAAAGAGGTCGTAGCTGGCTCAAAGATAAAGCAAATTACCTAGATAGATAGGTAGGTAGAAGTGACGCCAAATTCCCTCGTGTAGCGTTGAGGACATAATTTTTCAGAGACAGAGAGTGTACCCGATAAGCGCGGCACTCAGGAACAGAGAAAATTGGCGTGTACTGTACTGACGACTGGGGTCCTATTCTAATAAGGAAAACGCAGTCATTTTGAGCTTTCGGAGCCATCGATATGAGAGATTGAGCCCCAGGTGATGATAAGTTTCTGTGTTTGTAGTGTAGTTACGTGGGTAGTTAATTTTGACGCCTTTAGAAATCATAACTAACTACATACCTAGATTAGGTTTAGACCTAAATTAGGTAAGTAGGAAGTTTTTATTTTGATTGATTGATTGATAGACGTTAGAGACTACCTAAAAATAAAACACTTAGACAATAGTTTATTAAAAATGTATTGAGAGGGCAGATTCCCAGTTTCTACATGCCTAACATTAACTAGGTTTAGCAGGATTCTAGAATAGGTAGATACTTACTTAAATAACTAGATAAACATTAAAATATTTAGTATTATAATAAAAGCCTGAGTCACAACCGACAACCCAAAGTTTGATGAACACTCAAATCATGCCGTCATTATCTCTCGCTTGCTGGGGGAATGACAGCGCCGCCGTATGATATTTAAGCGGCACTTATTTTGAGCAGTAGTCTAGGGTTTCGAGGGTTTAGTGAGATTACACATTCACATGACATGCACTGGATTGAACTTGTCGTTTTCAATACTTTTGTTATAGCATTACAAAGGTTTTAGTACACTGGAGTTAGGTGAGTAGATAGCACTTTCGATATCAGCCGTCACTGATTTGGAATAGGCAAGTAGGTATGCTGATAGGATTTAGGTTCCTAGGTAGGTAGGTACTGGAGTCAACTTTAGTCACGGGAATCAGGTAGGAACCTAGTTATGTAAGTATGTCCAGTTACGCGCGCGAACCCGTGTGGATTGGTTGTGTCGCTCTAGCCTGTGAGGTGCGTTTGCGTAATTAAAATGAATAACAAAATATGCTCCAAGTGTGCTGACGATGTCGTGGACGGTGTCCCGTGTAAAGGCTGCAATGGATTATTTCATTATAATTGTGCCGGATTTACGGAATCGAGCTACCGTAGGACGAACGTGGAGAAAAAAGGTGCCTGGCGCTGCGCTTCTTGCCGCGCCGCCGCCGCTGCAGGTCCCGCGACCGCCATCAAATCGGCGGCGCCGCCGGCGGAACCTACCCTCGCTCAGGTCATGAATGAGATAAAGTCATTTAGAGCCGAGTTTAAGTCAATGAAGAGCGACGTAGAAGACACCAAGAAGTCCCTTAGGGAATTCCAAGCAAACTGGTCCCCAAAATCAATGATCGCTTTGATAACATAGAAGGCCGTATTTTCGACGTCGAGTTGAAGGTAGACTCACTATTAAAAACTCAAGCAGAGCTGGAGGTCATCAAGGGCAAACTTGTGGAGCTCCAGGAGGTCATCGATCACCGTGACCAGCAATCACGAATGAACAATGTGGAAATTTTGGGCATTCCTCTCAAGAAAGGTGAAAATCTACAAGCTATTCTGCGTGACATTTCCACTAAAGTAGGGTTCGATTTGCAAATCACTGATGTTGACTACGTCACCCGAGTAAGAAGGTATCCAGAGACATTACGTGACGGGAAGTCTAAGCCTAAGATTATTGTTCGTCTCACGCAAAGAAACAAGAAGGATCAATTGATTGCCGCTGTACGTTCCCGCCGTGGACTCACTACTACTGACCTCGGATTTGACGGACCCTCACATCATATTTTCGTGCATGAACACCTCACCCCAAGAAACAAAATGCTGTTAAACCGTACCCGTGCCTTCAAAGACGAACACAACTTTGCTTTTGTCTGGGTTAGAGATTGTAAAATCATGCTTCGTAGAAATGAACATTCGCCAAAGATTCGTATCTCCGTGGACTCCGATCTTCTAAAGCTTAAATGACTACCTATTTTTGTACAGAACCATATTGTAGCACATACAAATAATATTATTTGCCGCCTACTTACTTCTATTATTTCCAAAAAGGCAAAGGGCAGACTCACTGTAATGTATACTTTGTTTCAAATATTTTTGGGCCTTTTTTTGCTTAACATCATATTATCCTTTGTGTATTGTTTTATCTGCCAGAAGTTTGTTTACGTACCTTATTGTCAATTACCTACGGTGCCGTTTCGCCTACGAATGAACGCTTTTTATTTTTTTTGTCGCTCCCTTTCCCGTTAGCTTTCGTGGTTCGCCTAATTACTTCACTGCCCGTAATCGCAATAAAGAATGCATCCTCTAACTAACTTAGACATTTACTATCAAAATACTAGGGGGCTCAGGACAAAGTCGGGTATTTTCTTTTCTAACGTTTTAGCTAATAACTTCGATATAATTTGTATAGCTGAAACCTGGCTCAATGCCAACTTCTCAGACTCTGAATATTTCGATGATAGGTATTGTGTGTTTAGAGGCGACCGAGGACCGCAGCCGGTGGAGCCGGGCGGCGGAGTGTTGGTGGCTGTGAGCCGTGCGCTAGCCTCTGAGCAGCGATGCAACTGGAGCTCTCTACTCGTCGATGATACCAGTAACTCAGAGCTATGGGTTAGCATATCACTGGGCCCGGCAGCACGACGCTCATCAACTCGTACTAGATATCTACATATATGCTGCGTATATTATCCTCACCGTCAAAACCACCATGATATATTAGAATATTTTTTCAATAAAGTGAGCGAACTTGTCTCTGACCACTCTGATGATGAGTTTTTATTGTTAGGTGACTTCAATACTACTGATGTCGTATGGACTAAGAGCACATTCGCGAATTTATTGCATATCACATCAAATGATAAATTATCCTGTGAGATCTCAGATTTCTTGGCATTAACCTATTTGAATCAATTTAACAACTGCTATAATATAAATAATAGACTACTGGACCTGGTATTTTCGAACGTTTCGTGTCAGGTATCAAATACCCATAACAAAGGAAGATGCGCATCATCCCAGTTTATTAATCAATCTCAACATATTGTCTGACTCTTTTCTTAAACCCAACTCATATGAAAAACATATGTTCTATCTTGGCGACTATGCGGCAATTAATACAAACTTATCTAAAACGGATTGGAGTGTACTCTCACATATGGACACAGAAAGCTCAGTTTCTCATTTATACTCAATAATAAATAACCTTATTACTCAATACATCCCTAAGCGTAGGGTGTCAAACTCAAATGGCTACCCTGTCTGGTTTAACAAACCACTCATTAAACTCAGTCGTGAAAAGCGGAAGATACACAAATTATGGAAAACTTATAATAACCCTATCGATTATCTTGAATTCAAAAAATTAAGAGCCAGATTCAAACTTACAGAACGTATTTGTTATGAAAGCTATATCAGCTTAATCCAAGAAAAAATTGTAGAAGACCCTAAACACTTTTGGTTATTTGTCAAATCCCGATCTGATTCAAATAAAATTCCTAATATAATGACTTTCAACAACATTATTTCTTCAGATGGTCAAGAAATAAGCGATATGTTCAATGACTACTTTTATTCTGTCTTATCTTGGTGTCGTTGACCTATCATCAGTCATAATCGATGATAATACTGTACTCAAAGCGCTTAAATCTGTAGATTAAATATAGAACAATTTTTTTATAATTTGTGGTGATTTTAATGTTAATCTGTTAGAGGATAATAATATTTGTACTAGATTAAAATCTTTATTTTTATGTCACAACATGAACTATCTGTTTTTGGAGCCTACTAGAATTACTGCAACATCTGCTACCTGCATTGACAATATATTTACTAACATTACGCCCATTTTCAAATCGGTCATCAATAAATTAACCTCTGATCACTCTGGGCAGATAGGTATATTCAATATTAAAATAAAAAAGGACCAAAAAGAGGATATAACATGTGTGCCCGTTAGTGACACTCGGCTTGAACACTACAGGAATAATATTTTAGATAAACTATGGGAAATACCATACAGTGACGATCCAAATTTGTTGTACAACTCAGTATTTAACCTTGTCAAAAATGAATATGATACGGTATTTAAATCAAAAACTATAAAAGTTAACAACAAAGCTTTGATTAGTGATTGGGCGACAGTTAGAATTCATAGGAGCAGACGAAGATTATATGAACTCTATGAAGAGAAATCATATAACAAAAATACGGCCTTTCTAGATTATGTTCGTAGTTATTCAAAAATGTTTGAACGCGTTTGTGCCGTAGCTAAATCTAATTTCATTAAAAACAAAATTGAATCTAGTAGCAATGTAATGAAAACGACTTGGCAAATTATAAACAGAGAGACTGGAAAGGCCAAAGCTACACATAATAACTTCAAGCTTAAGATAGATAATCAATTGCTAAATACAGACCTAGAAGTAGCAAAAGCTTTCGAAAATTTCTTTACGGACATTCCAGTTTCAACAACCAAGTCTTTAAATTCATCTCCCGCTGCTGCTGAATCTATACTTAAACAAAACTTTGAGGAATGTAAAACAGATTTTAAATTTAGGCACGTAAATAATGAAGACATTGTAAAAGCGTTGAAATCCCTGGTAATGAAAACGACAGCTGACGCCCATGGTCTATCAGTAAAAATTATTAGTTCCATTGTAGATTGTATTGCACCTCACCTTTGTTGTATATTTAATCAATGTATAGATATTGGTGTGTTTCCTGACTTGATGAAACTAAGTAAAGTTATACCTTTATTCAAAGCTGGTAGTACATCAGACCCCACCAATTTTAGACCCATATCGATACTACCAACGCTTAACACAATATTTGAAAAACTCATACTTAATCAATTGCAAAGTCATTTTTATCTCAATAATTTAATTCATATTGCTCAGTTTGGTTTCACAAAGGGTCGTTCAACAACCGATGCTGGTGTTGAAATAATCGACAATATTTTTGATGCCTGGGAAGACGCAATGGATGCAATAGGTGTCTTCTGCGATCTATCCAAGGCTTTTGATTGCGCCCATCATGACACTCTTGTCAGGAAGTTACGCCATTATGGTGTTAAAGATAAGGCCCTTGGCCTTCTGGAGTCATATCTAACAGATAGGGTTCAGATGGTCGATGTTAATGGGAAAAGATCACCTGGGTCTTCAATAAGTATGGGCGTACCGCAAGGTTCAATTCTTGGTCCTTTCTTGTTTTTAGTATATATTAATGATTTACCTTACCTTGTTAAAGCAAAACATGGGCTAGTATTGTTTGCCGATGATACTTCTTTGATAGTGAACTGGTTTACTGTTAACAATTTATTACTTAATGAAAAGAAAACTAAATGTATTAAATTCGTGTTACGCAATGTGAACCTGGTAACTACAGACATATTTATAAAAGGACAGAGATTGGACCTTGTGCAGTCGACTGTCTTTTTGGGCATTACTTTAGACGCCAAACTACAATGGGATCCTCATATAAATAAATTGTCGAACAGACTGAGTTCAGCAGCGTTCGCAGTTAAAAAAATTAGAGCTCTTACCGACGTAGACACCGCTAGACTAGTCTACTTTAGTTACTTTCATAGTCTAATGACCTATGGTATTTTATTGTGGGGTCACGCTGCGAATGCTAATAGTATATTTATTCTGCAAAAACGGGCTGTTCGTGCAATTTATAGATTAGGGCCTAGAGTGTCACTGAGGGAAAAGTTTAAAGAAATCAATATTCTGACATTTGTGTCTCAATAAATCTATGACAATCTTGTGTATGTAAAAAGAACTATAACTAATTTTCAGAAGTACAGTGATATACACAATTTTAATACTAGAAATAAAGACAAGTTGGTTGCTTATGTAAGCCGACTACATAAAATTAGTAATTCTTTTAAAGGCAATTGTATACGCTATTACAATAAGGTCCCTACTGATATTAAAAACTTACCTTTAGACAAGTTTAAAATAATAATAAAACAGAAATTGTATAAAAAAGGTTACTATAGGATATCTGATTACTTAGAGGACAGATGTCCATGGGAATAGATTGTTTGAGTAACAAGCTGTTTCGATATATAATTAGCATTCATTTTGTAATTTGACAATATTTTATTTAAAAAAGGAAACGCAAAAGATGCGACGACTGTGGAGTTTCTTCGGTGAGCTCTTCTCCACAGATTCCGCCATTGTGTTAGTGAACTCACCCAAAAAAATATAATGACGGATCTAAGTGATGTAACAACATCCTATGGAAATAAATGATTTTTGATTTTGATTTTGATTTTGAAGATCCTCACAAAGATCCTGGACATGATAAAATACACCCTCTGTTTATCATCAAATGCGCCGACCAGCTCTGCAATCCCTTAAAGATTATTATTAACAAATCATTAACCGAACATAGATTCCCCGATTTCTGGAAAATAGCACTTATCACACCCATTCATAAGGGTGGCAATAGACAATTAGTAGACAAATATAGACCAATTTCTAAACTTTGTATCTTTGGTAAACTCTTTGAGAAAATAGTCTCGGATTATATTACTTCCGTTATCTTCCGCCATATTATTCCTCAGCAACACGGTTTTGTCCGTGGTCGCAGTGTTCAAACAAATCTTATTAACTTTACTGACTTTGTTATCCATGCAATGGAAGCAGGAGCACAGGTAGACGCCATATATACAGATTTCTCTAAAGCATTTGATAAAATCAGTCACTCGTTACTTCTTGAGAAACTAATTATAATCGGTATTCATGGCGATCTGCTGCGCTGGATCGCATCTTACATTAATGACCGTAGTCAAGCTGTAACAGTGAAGGGATTTACATTATCTTTTAAACCAATTCCTTCAGGGGTACCGCAGGGATCTCACATGGGACCTTTGCTTTTCACCATTTTTATAAATGATTTTGGTAAATTTCTTAATTTTAGTAATTTTCTCCTCTATGCAGATGATGCTAAACTATATCACATAATACAATCAAATAATGACTGTCTTATTTTTCAAACAGATATTAATAATCTGTTGTTTTACTGCAGCCAAAACCATTTAACACTTAATTGTGACAAATGTTACGTCATTACTTTTACACGAAAACATAATGTCATACGATTTAATTATTCCTTGGATGGTAACATCATTAATAGAGTCGATCAAATAAGAGATTTAGGTGTAGTGTTGGACAGTGAGTTATGCTTTAACTTGCATATTGATTCCATAATTGAGCGAAGCTTCAAGCAGCTTGGTATTATTCTGCGGCAATGCAAACCTTTAAAATCAGCCAAAGCCTATAAGACTCTTACTTTGCCTACGTTCGGAGCATCCTTGAGTTTTGTTCTGTTGTGTGGAGTCCACAATACGAAACCCACATCAACCGGCTCAAAAAAATACAAAGAAAGTTTTTGAAGGCGCTTGACATAAGAACTCATTATTTTGTCTCTTCTGAAATATCAGCTGAATTTCATAGGATCCCTCTATTAGCAAGCCGTAGACAGTTCATGGACGCATGCTTCTTGTTTAAAACCCTCTCCAATATTGTCGACTGTCCATACATACTTGAAAATCTAAATTTTAAAATCCCTCGATTATCTAGCAGATCCCACGACGTCTTCGTAGTTACTCGCTGTCGTACCAACTATGCTCAAAATTCATACATGAGGCGAACTCCTAACTTTTATAACAAACAACTTTCTGGCCCAGATATTGACATATTTAATATTTCTTTAGGCTCATTAAAGTTGAAATTAAGGCATATATTGTTTAATTTTTAGAATAATATTTTTATTTTTATTGTTTTCATGTTGTTATTTTAAATGTTTTCATTTTAATTGATGTTCCAATAGTTTGCCAAAACCACTAATTGGCTCTCGCAAGGCATGTCACTTTTAATTAGAATTTTTTCATGAAACTCAAGGTCTACTTTATAAGCTTATTTATCTAGTCATTGTAATTATATGTGACCGTTTGTTTTCTTGCAAATAAAAATAAATAAAATAAATAAAGTAACCAAGGTTAGGGTAGGTTGGCATGGGTAGACTCTAGAAGTATGTTTGGCGGATATTTCGCCTTCTTCGGTCGGTGGGATGACGGTAACAAACCACGAGCTCTTGATGTTTTCATTGCGGCTGCTGGTGAGTGATGATGACTTGATGAAGCGAAAGGCGCTGGCCGCTGGTGGGTGCCAGACACCGAGGTTAGGTTGAGATCTCGCTAGCACACAGCTGTTGTTATTTTCCTTGTTTGTAGGGTGGAATAGGTGCGGTGCGCGGGCGCTCGCATATTGGTCGCGCACGACGGGCGGCTGCTAGGCTGGCTAGGCGCCGTGGGCAAACGTGTACGTTGATAGGATTTTCTACAAGTTAGAAAGAGATAGAGAGAGAGAGACTGATTGCGTCGGCAAATTTCCTCATGGTCCGCAATACGTGCTTTCTCTTTCTGTCTGCAGTAATTGATATTTCCTCCCCTCTTGCATTCAAAATGGTTGACTTGAGTTTATAAGTTCCCACCATCGATATAAATACTACGGATAGGCCTTCCCGTACTAAATTTCTTACAATTTTGAGGCTAAGAAAAATAGCGCCCCTGTCGGAATTAGTCGGAACCAAGACAGTACGAAAAATTGTAACGGCGTCACGGTCGGTCACGTTCCGATTAAAAGTATTGAAACACTGGCTGAAAGTGGGCACAGTTGTGCCTTTGCCACCTCGTATGGGAAAAGGCGTGACGCTTTGTTATGTTATGTGTTGTTTTATCACTCCATAGCTGGGCTATGCCCAACTAACCCCCTGTCATCATAACTGGCTAAAATTGAGCACATTTTCAGACTAAAAGTGAGCACATTGACTCTGTCACCCAGTATGGGAAACCGCGGATAGTGTACCTTGTATTTCAACGTAAATACGACGAAACGTAATTAATTACATTTGTAAATTAAAACGAAAACAGTGAAATACAAACTCTAACTAACTGAAATAGGGGGGGAGGGGGGGGGGTAACCAAATGACATTACGAATAGTAATCTTGACATTACGAATAGAAAAATAACCAAATCGGATCGTTTTTCAAATATAGGAAGCGGGCAGTTTCACTGTGCGTCGCGCGTCGCTACAAAGTTACGTCAGTCGAATGGTTGATTTTTGTTTGAGGATTTTTTCGAGAACAATATTTTATAGATAATCAATTAAAAGCCAATAGTAATTGAAAATATAATACTTACTTGTGATACGGCACTCCCTGTTTTTGTGTTTTGCGATTTGGGTATGATCTACACCTTTTTACGTCGCAGGTCACCATTTTTGTTTTTGCTGCCGATATGTCAATCGGCTGTCACCATCCAAGCGCGACTGATTGCAAACAGTACAATTTTGCCGATTTTGTACTGTTTTTGTAGCGACACTTTCAAGCGCTCCGTGCCCTGTCCCTACTATTCAAGTCTGTGGTTCCCACGAATACGAATTTATAGGTGTAGAATGTATGACTTTAATGGCTGAATGGATGGATATAAGCCAAAGAAAAGTTATTTTTTTATTGTTAGTTTTTTCATTTCGAGTAATCTATCTCATAACGGTGTTTTCACAACATTCGAAATGTACCTGAAAGAAACCTGAAATTTGGTCAGCTAATTAAAAGTCACTGTATATATAAAGGTGACACCACAAACATAATACAAGCCAACATACAACATAGCTTCTCGCGAGCAGCAGCCCTACGAAGAAAGGTATAACTGTGTCCGTGTTCTTGACCAAATCCAGACATGGTGTCTTCATTGCAGCACGCAAGCATTTAGGAGTGAGCAACTCTTAGACTTCTGATGGCAAGACACACCTGTTGCTGCCTGACGGGTCGCAGCAAAAGCTTGAGTGTTGGGCGGATTTACGGTAACTGATAAGTTCCCCAGCAAGGATCCCCTACCGCCAATGGGAAGGAACCTGCTGCGGTGACCACAGCTGGCTCCGTGGCGTAGTGGCCAGGCGACAGGCGACAGGCGACTCAGACGCAGGTCAAGAAGAAGTAAGGTTAGGTTCGTCTGACCTCAAGTCAATCATACTCGGCCTTTTATTTTCGTGGTGCAGTGGTCATTTGGCTGTGTTAACTATTTATTTGCGAGTTAGTAGCACTTTTGCTTTGTGTTCATTAATTATTAAAAGTCTAAAGTTCAATTTTCGGTTTTTTAGATATTACGACATGGTTGGTCTGTCACTGTTTTTGGCTAGACTTTAGAAAACGGGTGGTTTACTAGGGCTTTCGTGATTTTTTGGTAGCTAGTTTGCGTCATTTTGAACACGGTCTAAAAAGTTTCAGGTGTCGGAACTCCATTGTTTGCAGTTACGATTTTTTTTTAAATCTATAAAAAAAAACTTTTTGTATGACACACACAATAATACAACACGCAATAATAACCTCAAAATGTGTTACGTTTTGTTGTATGCTTATTGTAAGATACATAGATGAAAGTGTGCATTAAACTGAATTATATTGTAATAAAACTAATTTTGATTATATTTTTGCGTCACAAGCTTGTTTCTTTGCGTTTTTGGAATTGTGCTTATTTCAATGTGTTCTTTTAGATTTACTGAGATTTAGTTTTTAGTAAAAGAGCGCAGAAAGCCAAATTGATTCATTCATTGCTTGCTTTTTTCTTTTTTAATTACGTTTAACGGCCCTGGAATCTGGTCCTTTTAGACCTTAATTGCTTGCATTCGTTTCAGTGAACATAGTTTCCTTTCGTTTGAGTCGCTTTGAATAACTTTGCTTAGAAACCGAGGCCCATCTCCAACATGGACACGGGGAGAGAGCGAGCTTCCCCCCGTGGCCCCTCCGCCGCTACGTCTTCCGCTGCCATTCAATCCGTTCCGTCTATCGACACCAATGCTGTAATCTTCGAACTCGACACCTAACCTAAGCGAGACTGCCCGGTGTCAAGATGAAACTAAAGTAACTTTTCGCGCCCACGGTAAGAGAAAGCACGAGAAAGATTATACCTCGGATCTTCATGTCATGATAAACTCTGTGAGAGGTATATTTTCATCCTTCTCTCTTGATATGGAGACGCGAATGAATGCAATACAAGACTCGGTCAGGTTTATAAGAAAACAGAACTCAGAAATCACTAAGAGTGTAGAATATATGTCTGATAAGCACGATGAACTGCTGAAAAGTATTGAGATTCTTGAGAATGAAAAACGTGAAGATAGATCCTGGAGGACAAGCTGGATATCCTGAAGAAACAATTACGAGCCTGTATTGAGATCCGAAACATACCCTTAACTCAGACGATAAAATAAATTTGAATCAAAGAGTGACCTCTGCGACATCGTCACAACCTTCTCAAATACACAAATTAATAAAATTAATATCTCTGAAATCTCCATGTTGACTTTTCTTGCGTCATCAGAGGAGAATATGCTGCAGGCAGTAAAAGATTTTAACAAAAATAAATCGAATGATACAAAACTGCACACCCATCACCTGCATCTACATGGAGAAAGGAATCTTCATATCGGAAACGCTCACACATAAACTTTAATTTCTGTTGGACCTCAAGAGGCCTGGTCTCCATTCGGAGGGCTGAAAAAATTCCATATTACAAAATTGTCAGTGAAGAAAGTGACTTTGATAAGCTCAGAAACAAAAAGTGACATATGTTTGTTTTAAATTTCAAAATGTCATAATCTAGGCAAATATTTCAATCATACAATTGTATGTTAAGGCGTTAACCTCGAACAATATAGTCGTAACTAGCTTTTAAAATCCTGCTAAATAATCAAAATCAAAAATCAAAAAATGATTATTATCAAAAACGTAGTTAAAATTACAAATTACTTCTGGGGTCTACACTAGGTCTAACCTGCATCGTGGGCCCCATTTTGTTGATTGACAGGATTTCTAAATGTCATAAACATTATTTCTTATTTATATTAAGATAAGCAATTAAATTTAGATAATTATGTGTAGTAAATTTTGTATTCATAATTTCAATGGATACATAAATAATATAAATACTGTGAGTAAATAAATATATAAATAAATAAATATGTATGCACAGTACACCCACTTTTCTCAGTGAAGGTCATCCAATTACATTTAGCAATTTTTCAGTTTCGTCATAATTCAGTTCAGCAAGCCACTTTTGGATTGCGGTTTTAGCTTCCCGAGCAGTAGCTAATTTTATGTAAATGTGTTCGCAGACTTTGTTGTAAATAAAAGGGCAAGCGAAGAAACTGGAGCCTTTAGCGAAGGCAGTGTGGACAATAGGCGTGGGGACTCTATAGACTCGTCTATTCACAAGAGTGTGGTATGAGTCAGAGTTAGTAGTTGTCTTATGTTGGACCAGAGTTATGCTAAATAAATATAGTTGCCGAATCGACAGCACCTTCTAGTCCTGATAAATGCTGGCGGTGGGATATCTAGGTTTTTTAGGTTTTAGAATTTTATTTCTCAAAAGAACAATAATGTAGTTCACTTATAGAGAAACATTAATCTATACATTAAAATAATGTTAGTAAATATAATATAACACACTAAACTTATGCGAGCTATTATTATATTATTATTTCTTTCTTTTTTACGTGAATATGACTTTTAAACAAAATCGACTATACAACAAAATATGCTTTTTTTAAAGTGATTTAAATCCAGAAGAATTTGTAATGTTTTGCGGTAGTTTGTTAAACATATGCGCTCCCTCAAACAATATACTAGTTTTGCCGTAGTTTGTTCTCGGTGCTATTAATTGTATCTTATTGCCACCTCTAAAGTTGTGAGTGATATTTTTCTTTGTGAAGGTTACTTCAGAGTGAGTTAAGTTATTTTTTAAATTTTATAAACCAGGATACATGTTTTGTATGTATAGAGTTGTTTTATATGCATTAATTTAGTTTCTTTATACACTTTCACTGTTGACGTTAAAAAATCCATTCCAAATAGTACTTTTATCGATTTATTTTGTGCTATTTATAATTGCTTTAAATGTGTACTGGCTGCACTTCCCCAGACTTCTATAAGATATTCAAGCTTCGGTTGGATTAATGAGTTGTAGATATTGTACTTAACTTTTTTATGTAGACATCCAGTAATTAGTCGTAACATACCAGTGAGCGATGATATTTTGGAAATTATTCGTTCAATTTGTAACTGCCAAGTCAACAGTGGATCCAGGGTAAGACCCAGATATTTTTCGTGGCTGGATATACATATAGACTCCCCGTTAATGAGAAGTGGATCGTGGTTCGGAATTGGTATATTCTTTGCTGCAAATATCATGTAGCTTGTTTTGTAAGCATTTATTGTTAGTAAATTATATTGAAACCAATCGAAAAGCTTATCAAGATCCTGCTGTGCTTGTTGTATTAAGTCGTGAATAGATGATCCAAAGTAAAATAGACAGGTATCGTCTGGATATAGGGAAATATGACCGTGTAGATTAATTTTGCAGATATTGTTAACATAAACGGAGAATAAGAGTGGTCCGAGTATAGAATCTTGAGGAACGCCGCATTCAATATGTTGTGAAAGACTTTCAAAATCACCAATCTTGACCCTTTGAAGACGATTTTCTAGGTATGACTTAAAAATATGCAATGCCGATTGTTTTAATCCTGTATTTTTGAGTTTATCCAAAAGTATATTGTGACTAATTGTATCAAATGCTTTCTTTAAATCGATGAATACTCCTAGAGCCATATTTTTCTTATCAATATTAATTTTTATATATGTGTGATTAAATCTACGGTCGCTGAAACAGTGTTGGATTTTGGTCTGAAGCCATATTGTCGTTCAAAAAGAAAGTTGATCGATGTTAAGCAGGAAGATAGTCTGCTATGGAGTAACTTTTCGAAAATTTTAGACAAGCACGGCAAAACCGAAACTGGTCGATAATTACTTGGCTCGGTTCTGTTTCCAGATTTAAATAAAGGTGATTTTGCAATTTTCAGACTGTCAGGAAACGTTCCGAACTTTAGACATTTATTAAAACAGTTTGCTAGACTGGTAACTATATGATCCCTAATGCATTTCAAGCCTTTAGCACCTACGCCATCTACAACTTTACTAGTATTTGAGTCCAAATTGTCTATGATTTCTTTGATTTCATCTGCAGTGCATACCTCAAATTCTTTCATCTCTGACCCACCTGAACTGTCGAGGGTCTCAGTATAATTGTGGTATTTTATGGGTATTCTGTTAGCTAAAATAGTACCAATAGTTGCAAAGAAACTATTGAAAAAATTGCAAATCTCGAAACCATCCGTGATTTGTTTATTGTCGATTTTTTATATTTTAATTCGTTGTTACATAAGTTATTTATTAAATTCCACATTTTCCTAGGATTTTGTAAGCATCTTTGAAATTCATTATGATAGTAATTGAGTTTAACACTCAGCCATTAATTTTTCACTTTCTGGATCGTTTCTTATTTTTATCCACATTTTGTTTCTTTCGCCTATACTTTTTATTATTTCTTGGTTTATCCACTCGTCTTTAGGCTTATTAAGTATTTTTGTTTTAATTTTAGTTGCATCTCTAAGGTTTTTCTTTATATGTTTTTCTAAATCGTCATAACTTTGTTTTTGTTGCAAGTCTTGATTTCCGTAATTACTAGAGTCTTGTAATCTACCGCTTCATATTGTTATTTTTGTTTAATTTTGTGTTCGTATTTCTTCACTTCAAGGATGAGTTGCTTATGGTCAGACATCGCTGAGTCAACTACATAAAACTCGAAAATATTTCCTTTTATATTAGTACATATATGATCTAGTATAGTTATTGTATTTTTTGTTTCTCTAGTGCAGTATTTTTTCTTAATTTTATTTAGTATTTGGTAACTACTTTCTTTTAACATGTTAGTATAGAGTTTTTCATCTCTGCATGATTCTAAAAGATCAATATTGATGTCTCAAAAAGCAATGGCCCGCTTCTTTTTTAATATTTGTAGCTCATATGCGTCTAAAAATCTGTCACATTAGTTTCACCTGGTTTATAAACAGCACAGACGTCCAATGAAATTTTATATAAATTAAAAAATTAAACATATATTGATACACCACCGCCTATCGAAATGAAATGAAATTAAAATGAAATGAAATGAAATGAAATTAAATGAAATGAAATTAAATGAAATAATTTTATTTTGCCTTATTAGACATACAAACAAAACATACAAGATACATAAAAACAGGCAAAAAAGGAACGGTCTCAGCATGTGCTGTGAATAGCACAAGTGCGATCTCACAGCGCTGGTTTTCTGACCGCCCCACAAAATTATACTAAAGCTATAAACTAACACTAACACAATAATGGACGATAAATATTTTTAATTATGCGGAATAATAATATTTATTATTATTATACGTAACAAATAATTATAAGTATATAAATATTTACATAATAATATATATATATATGGGTGAATATACAAAATTTGGGTAACATTTAGGGATAATTTGTTTACGATAATTTTTAATTCTAATCCCTACATATTCGGGTATTTAGGATAGCTAATACAATTAATATACTGCACGTGATCGGGTCAGTCACTTTTCAACGTAGATTCTAAGATATTTAGTGTTTTCTGAATTTGACTGCCAAAGGACTGACGTGGGTGACATAGTACTGATAATTGACTGCCAAAGGACTGACGAGGGTGACAGAGTACTGATAAATTAAACAATTTCATAAGAAAAATATGACATTTATTAATATTTAGAGGTAGTTTAACTTACCATTACACATTTTCTATATTATTACCAAAAAATAAACAAAAATAATATGACTCTCTGTCTTAAAGATTATCGGTCTATCGAAGGCATATAATTTCAGTCTTAAATCACTGTAATACTGTGAGAAGACAACTATCACCGTACTAAAAACAGCTCTATAATATTTAAAGATTGAGGTAGTATGACTTACAGTACACATTTTCCTAATAAACAAAAAAAAATATGACTGTCTTAAAGGTATCATTATCATGGAATCAACGCTCTTTAACATTTTTAATAACATTATATTACTTAACATTATACTAGTTTGAGCACAACTTGATTGTACACATTTCCTGAATAATAATCGAAAAAGAAAACTAAAATAATATGACTCTCTGTCTGCCATTCTGCATAGGTCAATGTTTTTAAGCGACACTCATCACATGTTCTCTCTAGACATCTTTCAGCATATCGATCGCAACAAAGCATTTTCAACATTCTTTGATGATTACTCACTGTTGTGAGAATATTTGCCTTTCTTAGAGCATCAAGTTGAAGGTCCATGTTTTCATGGACCGTGCAAGCACAAGTATCGCGGTTTGACAATTTAGGGGGAACCACCCAAAATGGCCGGAGTCGGGTAAATAGCGAATATCCAATTTTAATTGGGATGGTTTTCAAAAACTTCTCATGAAGATTTTTCATACTGTCCTGTAAGTATCTTTTCTGTTTTTTATTTGTTTCCGGGTCACAAATTCTTTCTTTCCTGCCGTTTGACGGCTATTAGAGTCATCTTCTAAAAATTGCTCAACAAATTTTTGCACTTTAGTTTTAACATCAGTATTTTTCTTCTTTGGGAGGTTATGTCCAGACTTTTTATGTCACTGCTTTGTTTTTTACTCTCCATAGTTTGTATTTGTCTACTACCTTTCCAGATACAGCTTGTTTGAACTTTCTTTTATCTTCATGATTCTTTATTTTGGCGTAGTTATCTTCTAACTGAATTCTAATAACCTCTCCGAAAAGGGCCTTCTTCACTAATTCCTTCTTTTTAGTAATATCTTCACTCATTTCTTAAATTCTGGTCTTTGGCGTTTTCTCAACAGATTTTACAACTTTCTTTAACTTCTTTTTAAGTCGTTTATATTTTTGACGCTGGGTATTCAGTTTGGTTGTCAGTATTGAAACCTTTGTTTCCATCTTTTTTAGTTGCTTATTTCTGAACTTTCTGTCTTTCGCTTCTCTTCTTTGCTTCTTTTGCTCTTTGGTCTTCAATAGGTCTTATTTCTTCTACTATTGGTGCTTCATCCTCAGGAGCTCATTTCTTCAATTCTGGTCTTTGGCGTTTTCTCAACAGATTTTACAACTTTCTTTAACTTCTTTTTAAGTCGTTTATATTTTTGACGCTGGGTATTCAGTTTGGTTGTCAGTATTGAAACCTTTGTTTCCATCTTTTTTAGTTGCTTATTTCTGAACTTTCTGTCTTTCGCTTCTCTTCTTTGCTTCTTTTGCTCTTTGGTCTTCAATAGGTCTTATTTCTTCTACTATTGGTGCTTCATCCTCAGGAGGTGGAGTATTCTGGCGTACAAAATTGTCAGTAGTGTGTTTCAATACTTTTTGTTTTTGCCTGTAGTTGGATGAATATTTTTTCCATTTTTTTTTAGTATCTCGGTGCTCCCGATGTGTCATAACATTTTTTCTTTGCCCCTTGTCCTTTTTTTTAAGTATTGCAGTCTTTGTTTTTCTTTGTATTCGGCAAATTTAACGGGGTCGCTTTTAATTCTAGCTAAGCGAGCCTTCTCGGCTTCTCTTTTCTTTTTTAATATGTCTTCCCTGTCCTTAATCTTACATTGTTTTATTTTTGGAGGCGGCATGATTTTTCGAACTGAAATAAGTAAAAAACTGTGTTTACACAAGCTAACAGTTGAAATAAAAGTATCTAAAAGAAAAAATATATCAGTACCCTGGAAACACGTCAGTCCTTTGTCGTAAAATCAGACAGAGAACTGACGCCAACGGACTGACGAAAAAGACATAAATTTGAGGTTATCATTAGAACCAACGTTTCTTTTGGTATTTTAGAATATCAACAAGCTACATTTTAATAAATCAAAGTTCACCATGTAGAAATTAAAATATATTACAGGTTTATAAGGAAATAGCAACTCACCAAAGGACTGAAATTTTGACTGACGTGGCGCGTGTTCACGGGTCAAACGCTACGCTAGCACTAGAACAGCAATGGCGGCCGCAAAATGGCGCGGTCTGCAGTTACTTCACTACCAACCTTGCAATTTGACAGGGATTTGAATTTTGGGTCTGTGATATTTAGCGGGAAATTCAAAATTGAACAACACACAGCGGACTGACGAATAAAACGGAACACAAACTTTCTTATTAATTTTTACTAAAATGGTGATGATATTGCATTATGATAGTTGTATTGTACATCAATAAGTTCATCACAGATTGTAGTGAAATAGTTAAGTGTGCTTAAATTAAAGGTAATATTTGATACAGAGCCACTTGATTGCGCGTTTTTGGGATTGTGACATGCCAAAGAACTGACGTTTTGTGAATATATATGCGGTGTTTTATTAAATTGTGTATAAAATATTTAGCTGAAATTGGGTGACCAAATAAAAGACCTTTAATTGTTTCAAAATAAAATAAAAATATGAACATAATATATTAACACTTCGTTTTAATGACTAATGACATTGAGTTACCCATTTTTTGTATATTCACCCATATATATATATAGTATGTATAGCCATAAGTATGTGCATATGAATATATTAATATGGTACCCATGTTATTTAGATTGAAAACACTTAAGTTATACATAGTTATAATATAAGTATAGGATAATAAATATGCAAGTAGAAATATATACACCTTTACAAATAAAAACAAATTTTGATTCAGGAAAAATATAATTTAATTTATGGAAAGTCCACAGTAAAAAAAGGATTTGTTTATGAACCACAAGATCATTACCAGTAAAATCAGAATGAAGACAGACGTATTGATACTAGGGCATGCTAGGTATTGCGAAACTTTTCACATAAGCCCACCATCAGATTTCTGTAATTTTAATAAATGTAGTCTGAAATATTTTTTAAAAGTGGTTTTAGTATTCAAATTCCTAATAGGGGGTATATTATTCCAGCATTTCGTGGCCATATAGCGAAAGCTGCCACGAAATGCAGCTGTTCTGTGGTGTGGGATATATAAAGGGGCCGTGCAACTCCTGACACCATCGGTTATTTGTCGCCAAGTGATCTTTGCACTCAAATACTCTGGTATACCGGACTTGAGTACGCCGAACAAGAGAGACGCCAAGTGTAATTTCATACGACTTTCTATTTTCAGAAAATCTCCCCTATTCAGATACGGTGTTATATGGGACCGCGGAGGTATAGGATAGCAGTAGCGAGCACAGGCGTTCTGTACTCGCTGCAGAAGACGTAATGTTTTCCTGTATAGACATGGGCCATAAACTGTTAAGAAGTAGTTAAGTTTCGACAGGATTAATGTTTCACATAGCGTGACACGCATTTCTACACTTATGTAATTTCTAATACCATAGATTACTTTTAGCCTATAAAAACAGTTGCGAACTAGCTCAGTTTCTCAAATCTTAAACTATCGTCCATCGTCACTTCTAGATTGCGTGCTTCAGTTACGCGTTCTATAGGCACTCCATCAATTAACAAAACTGGATCTAGAAGTAACGCCTTCTGGATTTGTTATCGCGTACCGGTCTGTCCTATCCAGTCTGTTCTGTAGTTAAAATAGTGCGTGTAGTTAGTTAGTTGCAGTAAATTAGCTTCCTGTTCTGTCTTTATCCATGTTTGTGTTAAGAGTATGACACTAACGGTATTGGGTAATGCCTTTAATATGCATTTTGGTTCGTCTAGTTTTCCTGGTGTTACTATACTTCTTATATTGGCATAAAAGAACGAGAGTGATGTCCGGTTCATATGTATTTGTTGATAGTCGGTTACGAGGTGGTACCGTATAGGGTCTATTTTTGTGGATTTTCTTGCACCGTTGATTTTTTTGTCTGCACCTTTAGCGATGTAATTATAGTTGGGACTCCCTTGATGTTTTTTATCGTCAGGTTTTTATCGCCGTTTTCTGATCTGTTCTTCAGTTCGTCTTTGACTTTATTGTAGTATTTCTGTTGCATGATTGTTTGATCTGAATAAATCTTCACTGAAATAGTAGAATTTTTGGTCTTCAGAATTGTCAAACGGCAAACAGCTGATTTCACTACGTCCCTAGAAAAATTTATATTTTAATATGATTTAGTGTAATTCTGAGCCCAATTTAGTGTTATTTTAGGATTATAGTGTAATGTTAAGTATTTCTATTGTTTGCAGTGTGTTTTAGTGACGTTTACTAGTGTCTCGAAACATGTTAAATTTGTGACCGTTGCAGGTTATAAATTTAAAAGTATTTGTTATTTCCGTACACTTTCGGCGCTTTTTGTTACCTTATTGTTAAATTATTATATTTAACAACGTTTAAAATATATTTCATAGCAATTAGTGATGTGCAAACGCTGAAAAACGTTACTATTCCACGTAAGTAATTTCGCATTGTTTTGGTGTGCAATTCCTTGATTCTTATCTCAACTGTAACCATGATGACCCGCAGAGCTGCTGCTGTCGCCTCCCGACAGCAGGAAAATGACAAGCTCAAAGTTACCTTACTAGAATTAAAAAAATCAAAGGAAATGGTCACCGAATTACTCTGTGAAAGGGAGGAAAATGAGAAAGAGCTATTATCAGTACTTGAAAGTAGAGATAAGCTAAAGAAACAATTATGTATATTAGAACAAGAATGTAGTGATGTAATTGTTGAGCGGGACAAGCTGCAGGTCACCGTAGATAGCTTCACTGTATGTAGTGCAGAGTACGAGCAAGCCCTGAAATCGATTGATTCCCTGGAGAAAGCATTGTTCGATGCCCATGAACAAATACATGCACTCCAGGAGGAGAAGGAAAACACCGCAGCGTTGCAGACCCAGAGCCTCTACAGTGAAGTCGTAGGGATCAGCCCGCAGCTGGTTACTGTTGCAACTGGAAGCCTTGATGATGTCATTGATTTAACTAATGACACATTGCCCACATCAAGGTTATTAAGTTGCAGCAATAACAAACTAGGTAAAATAAATAGGTATATACGGAAAACTCAGAAATTAATAAAACATAATAAATTGTGTACTAAAAACTTAAAAGTAAGCAAGAAAAATGTAAACTTATTACATGATTTGAATATGTGTGTATTAGAATTAGAAAGTACTAAGTTGATGTATGAAACTGACACACAAAACTTACATTTGAAAATCCAAAGCTTGGAGGATTCATTGAGATCACTAAACAGTGCATATTTGAACTCTGAGAAAGTTATAAATGAATACTCATTGGCTATGGATGATTTAATTCAAGAAATGAACCATAATTGTGAGCGGTTTGAGTCGCTGACCAACAACCATACTTGTCGCTGTGAGCAGAAAGGTGGTTGTTTGACAGCGGGCAACTCTCCGGGCTTGTGTGACAGTTTACCAACACAAGGTGTTACTGATAATAGTTCTGCCAAGTCTGATATGACCACAACACCTGATATTATAATGTACTGTGATGAGATTGGAAGTGGCATGGGCTCAGCACTCCACTCATACTCTAAGGGACATAGTGTTATTAGTAATTGCTCACCTTTTAGCACTGTAGATAATATTATAAATCAAATTTTGAATGACAGCACTATCACAGCCAGTGCCACACTGATAATTTTCATGGGCAATAGGGGAGATGTGAACAAAAATAATTTAATAAAATTTTATGAAACATTGAATGGTCTTAGTGTGAAAAAAATTGTATTGTTCACATTTCCCTACTGCAACCAATTGACACAAAATGAAAATGTATATAGACATAATATGAATATAACTATGTACAATTTATGTACATATAATAATAAGTTTGATATTATTGACACTAACAATTATGTTAGTAATTATTTTACTATGACTAAAGGTAGATTTTACCTTTCAAATTATTGTAAACGACAAATAGCTATGTCACTATTATATTTATATGACATTACAGCCAAAAATTTGGCTTCTAACTCTGCTTTTACTGAGCAGCCTAATATGAATCTGGTATCAGACCAGAATAACAGGATGCATTTAAATTAGTTCATAGGACAACAGAGGACCCAGGCTCTGGCAACATATGTTCTAGTATATTAGAAAACCCTAAAAATAAGGGAAGCTCACATGCTAAGTATATAAGCCTGGTTCATCAGAATATTCAATGTATTAGAGGCAAAGATCTACAAATAGAGTTATTTTTAAATTGTAATAAAATTGACATTTTGTGCATAACAGAGCACTGGTTAACTATTAATGAAATTATGTTTAGCTTTAAAGATCACCAGGTTGGTAGTTCGTTCACCAGACTTAATTCAATACATGGTGGGGCATTAATCATACTAAACAATCAAATGAAATTCAAGGAACGTAAGGACATTGTTTCCTTATCTGTTGAACGAACTATAGAACTTGCAGCTGTGGAATTAGAACAGTTCATCGTTATATGTGTCTATAGGCCACCCTTGAGCGACTTTGAAATGTTCGAGAAAATAATGGAATCCGTCCTAACTATTTCATCACACAGTACGAAACGATTAATTATATGTGGTGACTTTAATGTTAATCTGTTAGAAAGAACTACTTTCAGCGTTAGATTAATAAATCTTTTCTCATCATTTAGGCTTAGCCATTTATTTATGGAGCCAACAAGAGTGACTGCTACTAGTGCTACATGCATTGACAACATTTTTACTGATGTTATTCCAATCAGTAAAAGTGTTATCAGTGAATTGGATTCAGATCATTTAGGTCAATTATTTCAATTTGATTCTATTAGAGAACCTGTCATTAAAAAGAAAATTTCGTTTGTGCCAATAACTGCTGACCGGTTAGAAAGAATGAGATACTCTTTAGCCCAGGAACTACCGTTTTTGGCTGCTGAACAGTCTCCTAATATAATGTATAACTTATTCTTTGAAACCTTTATGAAACAGTACAGCGCGATATTCACTTCAAAATCGGTTGTGGTTAGTGGTTCAAACGACTTTAGTACGTGGGCTACTGCAGAGTTGCATAAACGCAGGCAAGCATTGTATGCATTGTATGAGGAACGACGGTTCAACATGAGTGACGAATTTAAAGAACAAGTCAAACAGTTCTCCAAACAATTTAAATTAGACTGTCATACAGCTAAACGTAATTTTCTGAGTAGTAAAATTAAGAATAGTTCCGATGTTATAAAAACGACTTGGAAAATAATTAATGAGGAGGCCGGTCCTAGTAAAAAAGCGAGTCACGATTACGAACTAAAAATCAATGGACAGCTTACGAGTTCTAGCTTAGAAGTTGCAACTGAATTTGAATCGTTTTTTACTAATGCACCGGCTTCCACGACTAAGTATTTAAATTCGTCACCTTTGTCTGCTGTTGCAATATTAAAAGATAATGTCTCAGAGTGTGCTTCATACTTGAATTTTAAGCACGTCACAAGTTCAGATGTCGTAAAGGCATTTAAATTGATAAATGTTAAGAAAACGAATGATCTTTGGGGACTCTCTGTTCACGTCGTTAAATCCCTGATCGAATTAATTGCACCTGACCTAGCGGTCATTTTCAACAATTGTATAGACTTCGGTGAATTTCCTGATTTAATGAAACAAAGTAAGATAATTCCCCTCTTCAAAGCAGGTAGTACTCAAGACCCCACCAATTTCAGACCTATATCAATACTACCAACATTTAGTAAAATTTTTGAGAAATTAATCTTATCACAGCTATTACATCATTTTGAATCAAATAAGCTAATGCATAACAAACAGTTTGGATTCACTCGCGGTCGTTCAACAACAGATGCCGGAATTCTGTTCATTGAAAGTATTTTTGATGCCTGGGAAGAGTCACAAGATGCCCTAGGCATTTTTTGTGACTTATCTAAGGCTTTTGATTGCGTTTGTCATGAAACATTGATCAGGAAATTACATCATTATGGAGTTAGAGACACGTCATTGAATTTGTTAAAATCTTATCTGAACGGAAGAATACAAAGGGTAGACGTAAACGGAGAACGATCACCAGGATCATTGGTTTCTTTGGGCGTGCCACAGGGCTCAATATTGGGACCCTTCCTATTCCTCATCTATATAAATGACTTACCCTATCTAGGAAGGGACTGTCATGATATGGTACTGTTTGCTGATGACACCTCACTTATTTTTAAAACAAAGCGAAACCAACACGCTACTGATGATCACGTGAACAATACCATATCAAGAGTGGTAAATTGGTTTAATGTTAATAATTTGCTATTAAATGAGAAAAAGACTAAATGTGTTAAGTTTCTTACTACTAACGTTAAAAATAATCAGACATGTATAACAATTAAAAATGAGGAATTGGAATTGGTAACCAGCACAGTGTTTCTAGGTATAACGTTGGATTCCAAACTCCAATGGGGTCCACATATTGATAAGCTATCGAACAGACTGAGCTCTGCAGCTTTTGCATGCAGGAAAATCCGTCACTTGACAGATTTAAAAACAGCCAGATTAGTTTATTTTAGTTATTTTCATAGTATTATGTCCTACGGTATTCTGCTCTGGGGCAGTGCTGCTGACATAAATACTATTTTTGTGCTGCAGAAGCGGGCTGTTCGTGCGATTTATAAAATTTATAAAATGAATAATAGAGATTCTCTTAGAAATAAGTTTAAAGAAGTAAATATATTGACAGTCCATAGTCAATATATTTACGAGAATATTATGTATGTCCATAAGAACATTGTTAACTTTCGAAGAAACTGTGATATACATAACTTTAATACTAGAAACAAGGACAAACTTGCAGTGCCCACTACTCGGCTCCATAAAATAAAAAACTCGTTCAAGGGTAATTGTGTAAGATTTTACAATAAACTCCCAAGCACTTTGACAGATCTATCAATTAATAAGTTCAAGAAATACATCAAGCAAAGGCTTATTTCTAAAGCTTACTACAGTATTAAAGAGTACATAGACGATAAAAATGCTTGGGACTGAATTGTTCTAATTAATTGTGAGCATCCTCACTGCCAGAGTTTCTTTTACTGGACACTTGGAGGCCTTTTACACCTCCAAAGATTAATTTAATTATACAACTCTTGACTGTGGGGACCATTTACATCTCCTATTATCATTGTATTATTGACTAAAGAGACTATACATCTCTGTTATTTATATTTTAATTATTTTATTATGACATGAGACTCTTTACATCTCTCAGAAACAATAATTAAGTACTTTTTTTTTTTCTGATAATATGATAATAATACCAAATGTTCTGTAAAAAATGAAATGAAATGACATGTGAAAGTGCCCTTGTGGCCTATTTACAGAATAAACGTTTTGAGTTTTGAGTTTGAGTTTTTCTTTGGCGTTTTTTCCATTCTCAAAGCAAGCCTTCAGTGGACGAGATTTTCCAGCATTATATCTGCCGAGACGCATCAGTTTAATAGGTTCTGGACCCTCTGGATAAAAACCTCTGATTAGTTTTAGTACGTTGATTTTATCTTCTTCGCGACGATTGGTAGGTTTTTCCGCTTCTGGTTCCTCCATTCCAACGATTATGATATTTTTCTCTCTTTGTGCACGTTCATTAATCTCGATAAAAGTATGCTCGAAGTCAGAGGCGTTAGTGCTTAAAGAGACTATCGGAATTTCAGATGTTTTCATAGCACGTATGACCTTCTGGAGCGCTGTCACCTTTTCTTCTCTAATCTCATTCTGTTTCTTTAGGTCGTTGATTTATAATTTCAATTTATCTTGTTCGGTACGGAGGGAGACATTGCTAAGTTTTATATCACCAATTTGTTTTCCTATCTCCGACACCTCACTGCAAAGTTTACTCAGGGTTTCATTTTGTGTCTTAAAAAGTTCTTTGAAATAGTCAGTCATTTCTGATCGAAAAGCCGCTAATGCATCCGAGATATCGCTAGAATCTGGTTGAAACTTCCGTTTTTGTCGCTGATTTATAAACGTCGGGACTGTACTCTCATTTGATAAGTTAGGCACCGATTGTGCTTGACTAATTTCATTCTGAATAGGTGATACGCTATGAGAGGCCATTTTTCTATCTCACTCAGTAAGTCTCGAATCATTCAAACATTAGTGCTGATTAAGCAATACTTAGCTGATTAGTGATTCAACGCTGCAGCCGCTAGGTAGAACAACAAGGTGTTGGATGTCCAAAAGGATATCTAAAAGGCTTTTTTCCCATTACTTTGAGCAACGATAGTTGAGCGCGTTCCACAAAAATCAGGACTGATTTGGAGGCACCACCCCATGCCGTGATGCAGTATGCCAATAGCGACTGGCAGAGTGCAGTGTACACTAATATTAAAACATCCCTATAGGCTCCCTGTCTCAGTTGCTTCATTACGGGAATTAGTTTCCTTGTTCGAGCTGCTAAAGAATATGTATGAGCTCGAAAAGTCAGTTTTTCGTCCAATACTAGACCCAAATATTTGAAGACGCTCGTTTTTTCTATGGATGGACAAGTACATGAGTACATAGAGTTGCATTTATGTATGCTGAGATTCATGTTCGAAGGAGGACTAGAGCCAGCTTTTTTGTGAAAGCACATGAATTTTGTTTTTTGTTTATTGAGAGTTAACAGGTTTTCACTCAGCCAGTGAGCCACTTCCGTCATATAACTCTTCGCCGCCGCCTTGGCGCCATCCAGGTCTGTGAACTTATGAACAAGGCCGTGTCGTCAGCTTAGCATAGTACGTCAGCGTCCTTTTTATCTCTGAGAATTCTAGTCAGCTCGTCAATATAGATGATGAAGAGCGTTGGGCCGAAGATGCTGCCCTGTGGTACTCCGAATGAGATTCGGGCTATGGACTCGGGCTACTAATGTGTTCGTCTATTTTTACACGTTGGATACGGTTTCGAAGGTTGCTGTCGAACCAGTTTAGAGGGGCACCTCGAACCCCAAGCCGTTCTAGTTTAAGAGCAATTTAGCCGGCGAAACGGTATCAAAAGCCTTGTCCAAGTCCAGAAAAATGCCAACACAAGCGTTGACGCGATCGAGTGATGTAAACATATAATCGTAAACACATATACACATCGTGCACACACTTTCTTGCAATTATACACCTCATAAAGACAACTCACACAAACCCACGAAATTCATAACAAATAAAATATCCTCATCTCTAATATCACTCAATCTTGATTATAAAACTTTTGTGACACAATTGATTATTTCTTGTATATTCAAATTTCACCCAAATAATACTCAACCTAGCATGCCATTTCAAAATACTAATGACCATTTACGTCCTTATTTTTCCAATAAATTATTTGTGATAACCTAATAGAAGACCTTGATCATATTATGACAACAAATTCTGTTCTTATAAATCCTGAGGACTGTATAAAACATATTCCTACTACCCAAAATAACTTGAAAATAATTACACAAAATATTCGTAGTATATGGTAGTATCAACCTCAATTTGCCTGGTTTTCTTGCTCTGCTTCAAGAACTAAAGATTGACTGCGATATCATTATACTAACGGAATGCTGGCTATCATGTGCTCCTGTCGTACCTATCATAGATGGCTTTATCTCTTCTGCATGTACAAATTTCAAAAACCAAAATGATGGTGTGGTGGTTTATTATAGAGATAATTTAAACGTATCCTTATATGAGCCTGTTTTTATGGATGCTAACTGCCTCATTATTAGATATGACTTAGACACGGCAATACATGCTTTCTACCGCTCACTATCGTATAAATTATTAGATACATTCTGTGAATCACTAAAACAGGCACTTCACCGTCTCCGAGTGCAAGAATATTATTGTTGCTTGTGATGTAAATATAGATATCTTACCAGAAAATAATGATCCACGTGCTGGAGCATACCTGAATCTGATTGCCTATTGCGGATTACTAATTGGTCATTACTTTGTCACGAGAGATGCCAGTAAAACTCGTTTGGACCATATTCTCTTGAAAACCAAGAATAAAGCTTTAACGCTAGTCGTCCACTAAACCGTAACAGACCATAAGGCTGTAATTGTTTGTCTTAACTTTGATCAGAAATTCACTAAACCACCCACCACATATAATAAATTAAATAAACAAGGTTTCAAAGATGATATGCTACAGTCAAACCTCGACTCTATCATGGAAATAAGAGACCCAGATATGGCAGATGGCTTAAAGATCTTTTTGTAAAAACCTACTTTAAAAATGGAAGCGTAGCTACGAAAAATATTTATTAAGTCAAGCAGGTAAAAATAGCAAAAATTTGTAGAAAGCAATAAAAATATAACCAATACAACAAAGAAACGAGAACAGCCTCAAGAACTATTAAACGTCTCAAAAACACCTGAGGAGTCTGTTGAATTGTTGACTGATTGGACGCGAATGTTCACCTCGCTATCGGACATAAATAATGTATCGCTGCCGAGGAAATTGGTCCCTGCTGGGGATTACAGGGCAACCCTTCACGGGTTTTGTGATGCCTCTGAACGAGGGTTTGCGGCAGCGGTTTATTTGCGAACCGTCACCTCCACCGGGGAGGTCGACGTGCGTTTTGGCTTTGGCAAAAAGCAAGGTAGCGCCTATTCGGACAAGGATGACGATTCCAAAACTGGAACTGTCCGGGGCTGCTCTTTTGACCAAACTTTTGAATCACACTCTAACAGTGTTGCGTGGGTCAGTGGTTTTGGAGGATACGGTGTACGCGTGGACGGACAGCCAGATTGTTTTGTGCTGGCTGAAGGCTTCGGTCCATAACTTAGAGGTTTTTGTTGCGAACCGTGTCTCCCAGATTGTGTCGTCTGAGGTCCCACTGACCTGGAGACATGTACCAGGAGAATTGAACCCGTCTGATTGTGCATCCAGGGGATGTCGGGCTCCTGAACTCGTTAGACACCATTTGTGGTGGGGACCACCCTGGCTTGCCAAGAGAGAATCGGACTGGCCCCACAGCCATGTAGTAGTATCTTCGGATCATGGCCCCAGAGCGGCCGTGCATGTTACCCAGAAGGCTGAGGACCCTGACGCCGGGTTTCTGCTGGACCGGTATAGCTCACTTGACAAGTTGATAAACGTGTCCACTTGGATTAGGAGATTCGCTCGAAATTGTCGTACTCCTCGCGATCAGCGAACGTTGAACCCTATTCTGACTCCGGCAGAGCGAAACGAGTCGCTATTGAATTTGGTCCGGTTGGTACAGTCCTCGAAGTTTGGGGCAGAATTGGAGATTATACGAAGTGGACGTTCGAAATTGAAGGGAGCCGTCGCGCGTCTCAACCCCTTCGTTGATTCGACCGGGTTACTTCGGGTAGGAGGAAGATTGCGCAATGCGAATCTGTCGTATTCGGCTCGTCACCCACTTCTGCTCCCCAAGGGGGGACAGTTAGTTGAATTGCTGGTGACTGATCGTCATATTAAAAACGCGCATGCCGGCTGTAACGCGTTGTTGGCCACGCTCCAGCGGGAGTTTTGGATCTTATCTGCCCGCCGTGTCATACGGAACATCGTGTTTCGGTGCATGCCTTGTTATCGACTTAAGGCTGCCACGATGCAACCTCTCATGGGGGACTTGCCCCCTGATCGTGTGAATGAGGTCAGACCGTTTTCAGGTGTTGGTACGGATTTTGCAGGACCGTTTATGGTGAAGAGTTCACGATTGCGTTCCGCTAGGCAATACAAGGCGTACCTATGTGTGTTTGTTTGTTTATCCACCAAGGCGGTACATCTCGAGCTCGTTGCTGATCTCTCGACAGAGGCTTTCATTGCTTGTTTGGATAGGTTTGTTTCTCGAAGGGGACTTCCAACTTTGATCCGCTCTGATAACGGCACTAACTACATCGGTGCGGAACGATACTTACGAGAGATAGTCAACTTTTTGAATGTAAATAAGGTGGATATTGGAACGGCCCTCTCCCGTCGGGGTATACAGTGGACCTTCAGCCCACCGATTTGCCCCCACTGGGGTGGGATTTTTGAGGCCGTAGTTAAGTCAGCTAAGACGCACTTGGGGCGTATAGTAGGTCAGACCGCGCTGACTTTTGAGGAGCTCGCGACATTGTTTTGTAAGATCGAGGCCGTTCTCAATTCGCGACCGTTGTGTCCGCTCAGCTCGGATCCAAATGACCTGGAGGCTCTGACCCCAGGCCATTTCTTGATAGGACAGCCACTTAACGCGTTGCCCGAGCACCCCTTCGAGGGAGTGAAATTGTATCGGTTGTCAAGGTATCAGATGTTGCAGCAGTTTACTCAGAATTTCTGGAAGCGTTGGTCGCTCGAGTATCTGCATATCTTACAACAGCGCCTTAAGTGGACTGACAAAACCAGCCCCCCTAGTGTTGGTGACCTCGTTCTGGTTAAGGATGCTAACCTACCGCCACTACGTTGGCGCAGGGGGCGCATTGTTAACTTGTTCCCTGGCAAGGACGGGACCCCCCGGTCTGCAGAGGTTCTAGTAGGAGGCTCGGTTCTAAAACGAGCGGTAGCAACGTTGTCTCGGCTGCCTGTAGATTAAGGGACAGGTGGGTGCCTGTCCGGGCGGGTGATTGTTCGATTCCAAATCGATATTCGATCGATGGTTTCTGAACGGCCATTTTGAATTTGACGTTGCTGCCAACCTAGCAGTTTTTGACAACTGACAGACGAAAGCCCTCGCAATGTAAACGCGTTTTGGTTAGGGTATTGAAATTAAATCGCAAGCCATCTGGAATGTATTCGGGTTTCCCTCAGGATTGTCTATATAGCTGAGTGTGTTGTGGTTCCCCGAACCAGATAAAGTTCGCATTTACGTGGCCGATTGGTTTTCCCACGTAACATAACCTGTGTTGGAACACTGTGCTCATCGAAGCTGGCCTGCCAGTCATACCTGGTTGGCTGAAGAACCTGACTACCAAGAAGAGCCTAGGGTGCACCCGGGCCTTGCAGAGAGACAGGAGGTTGACGGGACCGAAGCACAGACCAGGTTAGATCGACCCCACATATCTTTAGCTCGGTGAATCGCCGACGTTCACACTTCTTGGCAACTGATCGCTACGCTACCTCGTAGCTGATGGGCCCCTACGAGGTCATTAGGTGCTGATAAGCCTGAACACCCTGTCTTACTCCGCAACTAAGCCTATAGTCTTGACTCAAGGCACCGGCCCACCTGACAGCATTGCGTTGATTTTCATACCAGAATTTAAACATGAAAATAAGCTCATCAGGTAGGGCGGTCTCCTTAGCCAGCTTATTCCAAAGGATCTCGTAGTTTACGAAGTCAATAGCCTGAGATAAGTCCAGAAAACTGGCGTATACTGGAGTCTTCCTATCTGTATAGTACCGGAGAGTTTGCTTGAGAGACAAGATTGCACTCTCCGTGGACAGCCCTGCCCTAAAACCGAACTGTGCATCGTGCAAATGCAGATGTGCAGTTAGTTGTTTATCAAGCAAACTATCCAGCACCTTCGCTACAATCGTTGCAAGTGAGATAGGCCTATAGTTTCCCTTATCACTGGCGTCTCCTGTCTTATTTTTTATAATAGGTACCACTATTGTTTTCATAAGATTCTCAGGCAGATGTGAGTGCCCAATACAGGCATTAATAAACATTTTGAGAACTCTGGGGAGATGTACACCCGCATTCCTTAAGTGTTCCACACTCAACCGGTCATGTCCTGGCGACTTTACTCGTTTCATACCGCGAATGGCCTTTTCACATCTTTAAGTGTGAATCGATGGTATTCACGTTCAAGAGCGTGATGGGTGTGAGTGTCGAACACCGGCGCAGTTGACACAGATAAAGGCATGACAGTAAAATGATCTTTAAACATATTAGCGATGTCTTTGTTGTCGGACAGGCCCTCCACGCCCACGGGTTGGCTGGGCTTTTGGGCTCAGTCTATTCGTTTGCTTCCAAAAGCTCTTGAAATTTTTGGCTTCATGACTTGTCGCTATTATGTCCATTTTTATACGATCACTATTGCCCTGACACCACTTCAGTTTGTTTTAAAATTCTTTTTTGGACATTTTCATATTGTCATGAATATACCCTGCAGTAGGTTTTCCATACAATAGCCATGTCTGAAAATGTAATCGAGCTTCCCTATGAAACCCCGCCACATGTTTGTTCCAGCCTACAATATATCTTTTGCTAGAAAGATCACGGCCGCGATAACTGCAGGTAGCGGCGTCACACAAAATACTGACTGTGTTATTATATAAATTACATATTACTATTTTATGATCACTATTAGCACATAGCATATCACCACAATCAGTCAGCTCCGGTGGAAAGTCAATGGATCTTAAGTGTCTATTACACAAATTTCCATATATTTTAACTTGATATTCATCCCTATTCCCCCATATAACTTTACATTGTGTTGGAGTAGATGTGTTAATTGTAGGTAAAAGAACATAAATTTACATTCCATTTGCAGAGTAAAATGATCTGACCACGTAACGTCATACCGCACTTGAACGTTTCTAACAGTTTTATACGCAAAGCTGGTAGTTACGCAATGATCAAGCCATCTACTGCTACCGTGAGCGTCACTTATATAGGTATATGTGCCCGAATCAATGCCGAGCGATTCTATGTCCGCGCATATCCACTTTTGGTCAGAACAAAATTGTAGTACTTCATGGCAGAACAACTCACCTGGGTGAGCGTTAAAGTCCCCAAGTATGTACACATTATCAGCGTTGTTGTCGTCCGTAATAACACTTAGTTCCGCTAGGAACTCAGTAAAATCTACAAGATTTTCTTTCGAGTCTGTAGGCATGTACATGCACTTCACACTTTACAGCCACCAGTCGAACACTTTTACACTGGATAACCGAAACTCGGTCGAAAGCAGTCTTACGCCATAAAAAAGCGACACCTCCGTATGGACTACCCCGTATCACTCCCGCCGATGTGTCCACAGCTGATACTCCAGTAGCCGCGAAGTCAGGGTGGACGCTGCTTAGGTACGGTAGATCGTGGGGCATGAGCCAGGTCTCTTGGACACACACACAATGTCAATAGTAGTACATAGCTCTCTGATATGGTCTGGCAGTTAAAGCTTGCCAGCTTACAATAGCTGCGTTTTAGCTGCGACGTACATGTGTTTGCAAGGCCGGTGAATCGTTAGTGGTTTGCGCCGTGGAGGTACCGTTATTTTTGAATAAAAAGTATCTTCTAAAGGAAATACCATTAGGCCACAAAGCATCATCATCAAACAATGACAAGGTTTTCCTAGGTATATATATTTTGTAAGAATCATAGTTTTTAGGAACCCTCATTTAAATTTTTTGTGGTAAGACTGTTATCTGGGTCTTTTCAAATATATATTCCGCACATCCCCGACTGAGGCTTCCTGCGTCACATTATAAATAAACAAAGGGATTCTGACATCAGCAGCCTTGAATTTACACGACGGGCTGACCGTGGCTGTACCCTTTCTACCCGAGAACCTGCTTTTCTTCTGTTTTCTTTGAACAGTCACCCATCCATTATCATTAGGTTCCGGTACTTTCGTCGTATTACAGCCCTTAACAACGGAGGCAGTATTCTCAGTGGACGGCGTTTGCAACCGCGGCGAGGCCTCACATGCGCGCTCGCTAGCCGCTGCCGTAGAAACCGCCGTGCGGGCCTCCACGCGCGCTGGCTCGGCCTTGGATAACAAAGACAACTGAGACGGGTCGGGTTCACTGCGCTACGCTTGCGAAAGACGGGCGCGATGGTGTTATTATCGGCATACCATCATATGACGATAGGGTAAGGTGCCGACTGTCAGATAGGTTCACCAGCCCCATGGGACCACTTTTTTGAGCGTCGAGCGGCGATAAGCACCTCTCTTGTAATTGACGTTAGGCTCAACGCATGTTTGCTTAGCAACTTTCAACTGGCTGAGCTCCAATTTCAGCTTCTCAAATTGTTCGATGGTCACATATTCAGTTTCAGCGGTCTTTGCATACTTATTTCGGATATCGCCCAGGTCTTTTTGGATCAAGACGATTTCTTTAAGAAGCCTGGTAACATATACGTGATCAAAAGTGACCGGAGGTAGTTTTTGTAGGTCACGCGCAACGAAGATTGGCGTATCATCAGGATCGGTCTCTTTGATCAGATATTATGTCATCCAAGTTCCTCTGGGTCTTCCCTTCTCGTCTTCTTGTGGTTTTTTTCTTCGAGACGGAATCGAATAAATGGTTTTTGGCCTTTTCAATTTCTTCATCTGTAAAAGCCGTAGCACAAATTAGCACAAGAGGCTTTCTTCCACCATAACATCCACTTTGTTTTGCATAAAGGCAAGCAATTCGCAAATCACTATGTTGCAGTTTATGCATTTCAACAATGAAGAGGTCATTGCCTCTGGTAGCCGATATCACTGCGCAAACGCGTAACCGACACACTCACACACGATGCGTGCGCGCGCGCGACTGGATTTTAATGCTTCTTGTCAAATAGGAGGCAGAATGTCGGCGTAGATGGCACTATTAGTACTATTCAGCCTCTCAAATGGGGGGTGCCACAAGGCAGCATACTGGGCAAAACACTTTTTCTAAGTTACATCAATTGTCATTGTGTCAGGTTGACATGTGCAACCTCTCCCTTCCTCAAGGGAATATTGTCACATATGCCGATGACACTATCCTACTATTTACAGGAAAAAGTTGGGAGACTGTTTTTGACAATACTCAGCGGGGTTTTGATATAGTTTCAAATTCAATATTTTAACTCTAAACATAAAAAATAACTAAGTATATATTTATTTCTCAATTATACATTCTACCCAACCCCAAATAACAAACTGCCACTGCGGAGCATTGATAAACACTCAGTTTATAAAGTACGTCGGCATTATACTCGACCAAAATCTTAATTTCAAAAAACATATTCAGACTCTTAGCACCGAAATACGTAAATTAATCTACATTTTCAAAGGTGTGAGAAAAATGTGGCTAAACCTAATCTTCTCAAAAATATCTATATTGCCCTATGTGAATCTATATTGATATTGCATCACATGTTGGGGTGGTGCACATAAAACAACGATGTTCATCCTAGAACGTGCCCAAAGAGCTGAAGGTACACCGGGGCACCTTTAAACCCTTTCTTTTCCCTACCTATGAACTCTATAAGTTATTGTGAGGTTCTGTCAGTCAGACAACTTTTTATTCTAAGTTGAATGTTCTTCTAAATTGAATTGAAAATAAATTAAATGGTAATTACAAGTAGTAGGAAGCGTAGAGGAGAAAGATATTGTCTTTAATACAGACTGTGATATCTACTCTGCGCACTAACAAAACCGCTAACAAAATCGAAACTCATACTGGAGTGTCACGAGACTCAACAGACTGGGTGAGAATAACAAAGTTAAACTGCAGTGGGTAAAAGGTCACCACCAAGACCAAGGAAACTGCGAGGCGGACAAGCAGGCCAAAGCAGGAGCAAGGAGGACAGCGAATAGCTTCCCTATGCAGGGGATGCATGAAAATAGTCAGAGACCGTGGAGCACATACTGCTTACACATACACATACACATACACATACACCCAACATTGAAACCAGGATGGCAATTCTGGGTGAAGCAACAACGGCCTCGGAGCTCCTAGAACCTCCAGGCCTCCTACTCCAGCTTGTGCAGGAGTTGGGAAGGCTGAACTAGAAGAGTAGGTGCAGGCACTGTTACCCTCTGGAAAGAGAAAGACAAAAGAAAACTAACGGTTTTGACAATCTTACGGTGACATCGATACGTCCACTATTCCAAACGGGGGGCTGTGGAATGGAGTGTTCGGCACCAATTCGAAAATAAAACTTGGGTTTCTATCTGAGACAAAACAAAACAAATGGCAATAAGATTTCTTATTGCCATCTTCATAAGATAGAGCCCGCCGACGGACGAACGGATAGACAGACGGACAGCGGAGGCTTAGTAATAGGTTTAGTACCCTTCGGGTACGGAACCCTAGATATGGCGAACCCAACTTTATTTTTGGTCTATCTATTTTAGAGTTTAGATAAAGGAATGATGTAGGTATGTTTTCCATCTTGTCATTGATAGTATATCGTTTAAATATCCACTCGAATGCAGAAACCATACAGGGTTCGTTCAATTTTGAGGATTACCAAGACCGATGATGACAAGAGGCACTAGGAATCGAGTACCTATTCAAACAGCCAACTTTCATTTGCTATAAGCGAGAATGTCAAAATCTTTATTAACAATAATGGTATACCTATATACGAGTACATTAAAATATAACACACCTATAATTTGTAAAGTACACATAAGTAAAATTAATAAAACCTATGTAGGTATTTCTGTTTTAGGAGATCAAGCTGTCACCAAAGTATTCCTGCTCCATCTTCGCATTGAAAGGCCCTGACATGTTTCCTCGTGCCTCTTACTCTCATGGAAACTGCTCTTATAACTGAGATTTGTATTTTTACTTTCAGCCAGTACACTATTTGAGAATACGCTTTTCCCCATTTCTCGTTAAGCTTTGATGCGGTTTTTTAAAAAAAACTGTTATATTCAGTTCCTAGGGCTCCATCGCATGAAATAACTAGTGAGGTGAACGAGGCTCTTAGGTCTTCAGCTGCTCGGTCGTATTTTGTGTGTTTCTCTCGGCTATGTCTCTGTGCTGTTTTTTGCCAGGTGAGGTTGCTGTAAGAGGAAGCGTCAGCATTTACTATGCGTACGTCGAAGAACGCTTTCCTTGCAGGTTCCCAAACACTGTTTAGTAACAGATCACCTATAAGTGCTGGTTGATTTATATTTGCATCTTGCATTATAGGTTCTATTGTGCTAGTTCCCCAGGCTAGTTCGGCCCAATTTTTACAATCATCTCTGTGTTGATCATGTCCTTTTTTTATTAATCCTCCTTTCTTGCAGTTTAATGCGTGGTTTAAGTCGAAATTACTCTCTCCACATCCGTCGCAGGCTTGAGGGAGGTATGCAGGTTCGTGGGCGCATCTAATAGCTAAAGCATCCCTAAACTGTATAGCTGTGAGATCAGTATTATTTGCGGTGGTCGCGATGATAGTTAGCCATTGTGAAGAGTTCGTTTCAACGACTCTTTGGAGACATCTTTTCATTTTATTTGTTAGTTTACATATTATGACATTACTTTTTCAGCGTCTCTCTTTTGCGGCGATAGTTTTTCTTCTTTGATAATATTTGTAGCATGAGTTTGATGGGCTAGTAAGTCTAAATTTTCGTCAGATCTGATGGCGTGCGTTAGTATACTATTTGATTCTATCGATGTTTTATAACAGTCGTTGTTATTCATTGGGTCGTTAATGCCTAGCCCGCCATGTTTCACGGGTAGGCTGAATAGCTCATGTTTTGGTGACGTTATTTCTCTGTCTAAGATTGATGGTATCAGTGTTGTCATGATGGTTTGTTTTAAAGTGTGAAATTCCTCACAAGTGTTATCCATGACTGTTTGTAAATATCTCCATTCGCATTGGAGTGATTTTGTAAAGGCTGTATGTACAAGTTGTGGGTGTTTTTTACTAGCTTTTGATAGTAGTCTTATACATTCAATCCATTCGTTAACCTTTTCTTTGATGTATTATTTTCTTCCATTCTCGTCTCCGATGACACCACCTAAAAACCGATGTGAAAGTACAGTCTTCACTCCAAGGTTCCCAAAAAGTCGGTGAACTTCTTCGGTTGTTTTATTTTTGACTATGATATAGCTTTTTGAAGGTTCTGGGAAATAACCGTATTTTGGACCAAGTTTCATCAGTTTTTCTAGCCATTCTTTTATATTTTTTAGTTTTCCAAAACAGGCGGAATCATCAGCATACCAGTTTTGTACATATTTTCCAGGGTCTTTGCAGCTTTGGATTAGGGGTAGAATACCGACTGCATACATTAGCATTGCTAATGGATCACCCTGTGTTGTTCCTTCCTTGCTTAAGATGAAATCCTTTGAGCCTGATAAGCAAATGACTGCGTAACCTCTATAAGTGTTGAAAAGAAATATTGCACAGCGCGGCCAGTAGATTCTAGCATTCCAGAGAGCGATTGGGTGACTCAGCGCGTTGAAGGCATTCGCGGCATCTATTAGTAAGAGGCCTTCATCATCTTCACCTTCATTAAAACATTTGGTCATGGCATGAATCCCTCCTTCAATACCCGATTTAATACCTGCACATAGCTGATCAGAGCCACATGCTAGTTGAACATCTAACCCTGTTGCGGTCGCCATGGCTTTTGCAATGATGCGTTGTTGTATTTCACCTATGCCAATAGGGCGGACGCCTGGACATTTATCCAGTGCTATAGCACTGGATAAATGTCCAGGTCTGGAGGTATACCTCTTCTTGCTAATAAAGCTCTTATGCAGTCCCAATCGACAATTTCACTGCTGAGTTTTCTAGTTAGTGCTGCGATTGATTCTCTCAGTTCTGAGCCATATTTGCTATATGAACCTTACACTATAAAAACGAATTAACTTACTCATCACATTATTTGTGATGTATTTGCACGAGTATAAAGTAGTTTCCATATTATTGTAGTTACTGTATTTACAATTATTATCGCATGGATCATGCATGTTATCTTTCACGAGGCGAAGAACAATTTATGAGATAAATCTTTGATTGTAACTGCTTATCACTTTGTTTTCTATGAACATAACAGAACGAGTAAACTACCTATATATTTTTGGAAACGAAATAAGATATGATTTTGTTGAATAGTGACAGTTCAGCGGTACGTTAATATTGTTGAATCGATTTTAACTGGGATTTGCAAGATCTTGGATAAAAATGAATTTCGGTAAGTGTGTGTATGGAAAGTTGGCATAAGTCTCTTTTTCATCAAGGTTCTAAATCTAGAGTTGACAAACTATATCTGTAATTTGTTTTCAGACAAATATGAACGCTAATCGTAAGGTCATATTTCGACTGTGACATTGATGACTTTTGAAAAATTGAGCGGATACCATCAACGTGATGATTACTGAGATGATTTGTATGGCTTGTATTTCTTCAGGCCTAATTCCTACGCGCTATGCCATCGCGTTGATGATGTTCACCGCGTGTTGGGTCAACTATATGATGAGGGTCAATATGAGCGTCAACATCATTGCCATGGTGCCTAATAGTGAAGGCAGTAGCAGGTCAGTAACTCGTGTTATACATTGTTAATTTGTAGGGTTTATTCTCTAGGCGCAAGTTAAGACATCCTTAACAAAACGTTAGGTATGGAAGTAAAAAAGGTTTGAGTGAGCGACGAGGACAGACTTATTAATCCTTAATCCTTAACTTTTCCTCTTCATTATGAAGAATCATAATAATAATGTGTTTTCCCATTGAAATATATGACGGAAATGTATAATTTTGATGGAAAAATGTAAATTCTCATGCATATGATGCAGAGTCGAGGGTTTTCAAACTTGTAACACGAGTGGGTGACTGAAATTAGTTATTATTGTAGGTACTGCCTTAGTATGCCGTAAAAATATCAATATGAATGTTACAGTGTCCAAACCCAATGCGCAGAAAAAGGAGCGAATAGTTCTGACGTCCATGACACCTCATCATCATCATTATTTACTGCACGACTAATTCGAAAGGTAGGTAAGTAAATGTAATAAAATAATGCAATGTCCTCACCAGGGGGGTTACCACAACGTCTTATGCCGATTGAGATTAGGAACCTAATTTGATCCACAAAATTAACGCGACCGTCTTAAAATAAGTCTTGGTATTAGGTAAATAAAGCCCATTATGGCGAATTGGAATGAAAATGGTTGCCATGGTGTTGTTCTTGTTTTGAACCTAATTTGAATCTGAAAAATATTGTGGTAACCCCCCAGGGCGCCCAGCACAGGTCTTTAAATTCGATAGATTTATTCGATAGGTCATCTCTTCCCGTCTGGTGTGGTGTCTGTCCGTAAAAGAGTACAAAGGGTTCCGCACACACAACAGTACTCAAGTTTCTTGCATGGGGATTAGGTATCTTGAAGTTGCCTTTGTGTTTAGAATACTTTCAAACTACATGTATGTTTAGTGATGTCTGTAATTTTGTATGTTACCAAGTTCATTTATAAGTTTGTGTATGGTATTGCAAGAAATTGTGCCATCCCCTATTTAAACCAAACATTTCTCTATATTTTTCCTGTATTTTTTTGGGTCAGTATTTTCGGAGATTTTATTGCCTATTTTTTTTATAAGTATTTCAGGTTTATGAATTAAATATATTTGAGATGCTCGCAACAGGCTCTTTCATTTGACACGTCAAACGATACAGTTTGGAAAACTTGGATGTGCTAAACGCTGACCTCGAGAATATCAGGAAATGGGCATTGCCCTTTGTACTGCTCGTTCACCCCAGCAATTCGCAGGCCATGATTCTGGGATCCAGGTACTTCTTTAATCAACTACAGCAACTGCCCATAGCAACTGTAGTTATAAAGTTACTATAAACACAGTGACAAGGCCAAAAACCTAGGAGTCATATTCGATAGCCACTTTAGATTCATCTCCAGCGGATGCTGCTTCTATACCATTAAATAATGTTGATAAGTGTGAATATTGACGTAGACACGACTGCTAAGACATTTAAATTGCTTAGTATAAAAACACCGAGGATCTTTGGGGATAATCAACAAAAAAATAACTTGTATCATTGATTCGATTGCTCCATACTTGGTTATTATTTTAATAAGTGTGTTGATGAAGGAGTTTATCGTAACGTAATGAAAAATAGTAAACAGATTCCTTTATATAAGTCTGGCCATAAAAATGATCCGACTAACTATAGACTGAAATCAATTTTCCCCGCTCTAAGTAAAATATTTGAAAAAAATATCTTAAGCCAGTGCTTGGCCCATTTTAATATAAACGGACTGTTCCAGGCTAAACGACTTTCTACTACAGATTCAGGGATAAGGCTCTTAAAGCATATCTTTGATGCTTGGGAGAAATCACAAGATGCAATTGGTGTCTTCTCTGACCTTTCCAAAGCATTTGATTGTGTTAGTCACGAAACATTAAGTTGATCTTGTCTTCTCTTATCTTGGTAATGAAATCCAGAAAGTTGATTTGAATGGAGAGAGGTCATTTGGATATCTTATCTCAATGGGTGTCATCCCTCAAGGTTCAATATTGGGCCCATTTTTGTTTTTGGTGTATTATATATCGTTATATTAACGATCTCCCTTATTCGTAAAAAAATAACCTATGGGATATTGTTTTGTTTGCTGATGATAATAATAATAATAATATTTATTTATTTCAGATATACATCCATAATTAAACACGGTAAAATGAAAAATAAATTGAAATAATGACACAAAACAAAAAATAATTTAATTGGTAACACAGAAAACAAGATCAAAGTATGTAAGTTAAGTCCACACACTCATTCGTCATTATGTCATAATTATGTCTATTACACATCCATCACACAACACATTCACTTACTTCTTATTCCTGTTTAAGTGCACATCCACCCAGTGCTTCATCATAGGGCTGTCGACCCTATCAGCCAGCGTTCTGAGGATCAAGTTCGAGCTGCCGCGAGTCCGACTCTACATGGACGCTACTCTGTTACGCAGTATGGCGAAAAAATCGTTTATTTTTGCTTCCGCAAACATCGTCGACGCGCTACAGTATCGCGGCAGCCCCAACACAATCCTCAGCGCGTTATTGTATTGGACACGCAGGGAGCTGTAGGCCCTCTGCGTATAGCGAACCCACAGACTGCAGGTGTAGAAGGTTTGACAGTAGGCTCTAAACAGTGTAAGTTTCACTTCTTTAGTGCACCTTGCAAACCTGCGGGCCAGCATGTTACAGCGGACTGACAACGCCCTGCGCTCTCTCTCCATGTCCAGATCATCTGTGAGTGTCTCCGTGACCACATGCCCTAGGTACTTAAATTCCGAAACTCTGGCCACGGGTATTCCACACAGCCGGACTGGTGGTACAAACGATGGTGATTTGGTGCCCGCCTTGAAAATGAGCATTTCACTTTTTTTTGCATTGTACCTAAGGCCATGCGACCCGGCGTACGACTCACAGATCCCTAGTAACCGCCTGAGGGCTCTGATTGAGGGGCTCAGCACCACATTGTCGTCAGCATAGCTTATGTTGTTGACCATGATGCCATGGACTGAACATCCGACCTTGGTGTCGCACAGCCCCTCGATCAGTTTTTTCATGTACAGATTGAACAGCTTAGGAGACGTCAGGCCCCCCTGCCTCACTCCACAGCTCAGCCCGTATTCATCACTCAAAGAACCGGCCCACCTGACCGCGTTACTTTGATTTCCATACCAGTACCTAAACATACATATGAGTTCATCAGGTAGGTCAGTCTCCTTCGCCAGCTTATCCCACAGAATGGTATAGTTGATGAGGTCAAAGGCCTTAGATAAGTCCAAAAAGCAGGCATATACAGGCATCTTTCTATCCGTGTAGTAACGGACAGTTTGCTTGAGGCACATGATGGCACTTTCAGTGGACAGCCCAGTTCTGAAACAGAACTGGGCATCATGCAAGTTAAGATATTTATCAAGTTGCTTATCAAGCAAACTGTCCAATACCTTCGCGATGATCGTGGCTAGTGATATAGGTCTATAATTACCTTTATCACTAGCATCACCTGTTTTATTTTTGATAACAGGTACAACAATAGTTTTTATGAGCATTTCAGGTAGGTAGGAGTGTCCAATACTGGCGTTAATAAACATCTTCAGAACTCTGGGCAGATGTGCACCAGCATAACTCAAGTGCTCGACGCTCAGACCATCATGTCCTGGCGACTTTCCTCGCTTCATAGAACGGATGGCCCACTCTTCTTCTATAATGGTAAAACGAGTGCATTCACTCTCTACCGACCGTCGGGGGTGTGCGCCGGACACTACCGAGGCTGCGGCTGACGCGGATTCAGGCACCACAGCAAAATGTTCTCTGAACATATTTGCTATGTCCCCGTTATTGGTCAAACCGTCCACAACCACAGGCAGGCTCGACCTAGGACTCAGCTTGTTTGTTTGCTTCCAAAATTTTTTAAAATCCTTAGCCTCATGACTTGTAGCAATTATGTCCATTTTGATGCGTTCATTGTTATCTTGACACCATTTTAACTTGTTTTTAAATAATTTCTTTGATTGTTTCATTTTATCATAGATTAATCCAATTGTGGGTTTGCCAAACAGTACCCAAGTTTGAAATTTAAGTCGAGCCTCCCTATGGGCCTCCGCCACATACTTATTTCAACCTATAACATACCTTTTCTTATCACAACTTTTGTCTTGATAACTACAAGTAGCAGCCTCACTGAATATGTTCACATACTGTTATACAAATTGTCTATAACTACCTTGTGTTCCACATTGGTACATATTTTCTCACTACAGTGTCTGAGCTCGAAAGGAAACTCAATGTCACGTAACCGGCTATGACATGACTCCCTGTACATATTTATTTGTGCCTCATCTCTAGTACCCCATATAACTTTAGATGGAAACTGATTATATATGTTTATTTTGGGCACAAGTATTTTGAAGTCACAATCAATCAGCAGGGGAAGGTGATCAGACCATGTCACATCATAAAGCACCTCAAATTTTTTCACGGATTGATATGCTACACAACTAGTTAACACAACTAGTTATACAATGATCAAGCCAACGACAACAGCCATGAGCGTCACTTATGTACGTATATGTGCCTGAGTCAATACCTAGTGATTCAATGTCCGCACAAATCCACTTTTGTTCCGCACAGAATTGGAGTAGTTCATTACAAAATAACTCACCTGGGTGAGCGTTAAAGTCCCCGAGTACATACCTACACATTATCCACGGTGCTGTCCTCGACGATAGCACTCACCTCTGCTAGGCATTCAGTGAAGACTGGTAAGTTCTCTTTCAAGTCCGTAGGCATGTAGACGGAGAAAAATATAGCAGACCGACTAGCCACTTCACACTTTATAGCCACCAATCTCACACTTTTACAATTTTTTGATAATAGTGACTTTATCAAACGCACTTTTACGCCACAAAATAGCTACGCCGCCCTAAGGCCTTCCTCGCACTACTCACCTGATAGACACCTCACTTATTTTTAAGATAAGAAAAACAATTTGGACAAATTCAATATTGTAATTTAATAGTCTGATAATAAATTAAGTATACAAATGTGCTATGTGAGGTGACTCATAACAATTCATTATTATTTACGTAGAATCCAAGTCTGTTACCAAGCAACCAGAGTTAATGGTCATACTCACTAAAATGTCTTTGCTTGCGGTGGCTCTGTGTAGCGGGTTGCTCCCCTCCCTCAAATATGGTGAGAGGGGTGATGGCTGGTACACAAGTCATACTCGTGGACGGGTGCTGCCTGGAGGGACTGGTCCAGTCTGGTTTCTCATAAGTTATGTTAATTACAGCTTTTGTGATTTCTTATTTTTTTCTTGTGTAAAATTGTTATTTTAAGACATCTTATTGTCACTTATAGATACGATATTATAATATTGTCACTAGATTGGATAAGTTTTATATTGTACATTGTGGCATAAAAAATATGACGAAATTTAAAAAAAAGTGGCCAAGTGGTTCCGTTGTAGCAAGTAATTATGTGACTGGATGTTTGTGTTGTAGCTTTATTTTTCATAGTGTTTGTATGAATGACAGTTATCTTTGCGGTTTTTAATAATTGTTTTATATCTTAAAAACTGCATATTTTATTTTGTTCAAACCAATTTTCGTTGAAAGTGTGTATTGAGATACATATCATATATTTTTTTTAGATTTTTCACTCTCTTTCTTTAAAAGTTAGAGAGGGGGGGACACACATTTTTTTACTTTAGAAGGGTCTGTCTCTTTAACGATTTACTTTGAGGAAAAATGGTTTCATGAACCTCACCGTCATTTTTAAAGACCTATCTACAAATACTCCACATATATAGGTTTAATGAAAAATATATTTTTTTGTTTCATTTCCATTTTTCAATTTTTGTATAAAAATCGTAAACCGATTCACAGAATATTCTACACACCAAGTTTTAACTGTGTAGTCTTAATAGTTTTTGGATAAAGTTGCTGTGACATACCGACGAACGGACGGACGGACAGGCAGACTTGACGAAACTACGTTGTTTCTTTTTTTCTTGTTTCTCTACGAAACCCTAAAAATGACATCCCTGTAAAAATTCTATGAGCTATCTTCTCTGGCGGGCGTATTTCTGAAGCACTCGTAGAGTTAATGGAGTTTCCTTTTCCTGTGCGAAATTCAGCCGTGAATCACAACTTGAAAGGGAAATTTCCTTTTTCAAACTCAAACCATAATCAGTTACTTATTCGTTTCGTCGATCCTATTTGATTTATTTTTTATTTTTCTCCATGTATATGATAATGAAGTGCTTGACTTGTAAAAGTGCGTTATTTTTGCCTACTTACAATAAATGGAGTTTTTAATTTTACCTGTCCTGGTCAAAGCATGTCAGTGAGCTCAATAAGCGTGCCTTTGCCACTTTTCACCCACTAATAAGACTCCAGGACAAATTGCCACGTCAAACGAAAATCACCTTCGCTCAATTCTTTCTCCTTCATGTTTGATTAAGCTGATGTTTGATGGGCTAGCGCTAACGAAGAGCATCTGAACAAAATCGAGTGACTTCAAAATCTCGGGATTACTGTATCGCAGGGAGTTAAAATGGCTGCCTATTCGTCTTCGTCGCGACACTCACATCCTCACTTTCCCGTACAGCATCTTAATTAACCGCCGATATCCCAGCTTTCTGTGAGAAGGCATCGACTTCCTTCCCTCGACTAGACCTCGTTAATCCCACACGGCCTCCATGGTCTCTACTCCACGTCGCTTACGAACATGGGTTCCGAATGAGGGCAACTGCTTTTTAATTTATCCTTTTCATCTTGGGTTTTACTGGAAGAAATATCTTGTTAGATATAAGATAGCCTATGTAAATGTCTCTTCTATAAGCTTGTAATGTGAATTTTCGAAATTAGGAAAACTTTTATTTTTTATTTATAGTCAATAGTCAATAGTCAAAGTACTTTATTACTGTAGATATTTACATATACTTAGCAAACGTCATTTTTTGCCTCTTCTCTACATTGGACCACTGTGGGAGAAGAAGGGCGTAGAAACTCCCACAGATTTATTTTTAGATCTCTTTTAAAAATAGGTTGTGCTTAACTAATACAAATATGAAAAATTTAATTGTTATGATTAATAAGCAGGAATAAATAATTACAAAATTATTAACAGCAAGGTCTGTGTTGAGCCAGATTAACCCCATACAGTCCTGTCATTTAAGTAATCTTGAACATTGTAATATCCCTTTTTCGACAAAGTCGCTTTAACATGCTTTTTAAATTGCTCAAATGGCAATTTCAAAATCTCCAGAGGTATCTTATTGTAGTAGAGAATGCACTGACCCTTGAAAGAATTGCTAACCTTCGCGAGTCTAAAACGGGGCGCACATTTCTGATTGGCCTCCCAATTGTGTCCCCTATTCAAACCATACATTTCTCATTATACTGTCTGTAATATGTATCCCTTCTTGCGCGTAATTTTAATAATAATAAAATTCAAAATAGCCCCCTAAAATTTGCTTACGTAACAACGTAACACGCTCGTGTTTGAATCAAATAAATAAATAGGTGTACAACTTAATCGGTTCAGAATTAGGTCGTTTAATATTACTTTTACACACCTAGACAGACACACAAGTGATCTTATAGTGGTTCCGTTTTTCTTTTTTAAAGTACGGAACCCTCAAAACTAATGGAAATGGCTTGTATGGAACACTTGAGTGGTTATTACCCGAATGCCCGAGTCGGCAGTCTGCCTACGAAGCCAAGAGTCCCGGGTTCGAGTCCTGGTGGGGGCAAATATTTGTTTGATGTGGACGAATGTTTGTACCCTAGTCATGGTTGTTGATTGGAATGTCCTTGATTAAATAATAAGGACTTACACAAATATAACATTGTGCCTCTGCCACCCCGTATGATAAAAGGCACATCGCTATGTATGTTTGTATGTTTGCTAAAACTTACAATAAGTACAATCTCGCTTTCCAGCTTGACGACGAAGATGTATTCACGTGGACAGCCCAGGAGCAGGCCTATGTGCTATCTGCCTACTTCTGGGGCTACGCGCTGACGAGTGCGGCAGGGGGGGTGGTGGCTGAACGGTGGGGCCCGCGGAACGTAGTCTTCCTCACTATGCTGGGCGGGTCTGTGTTAACACTGATGTCTCCGTGGATGGCCAGGATGGATTATAAGTTCCTGGCGTTTGCAAGATTCTTGATAGGTCAACTTGCGGTAAGTTTTGTTTCGGGTGATGATTTTAATAGTGATCATCTAATCTGCGTGTAATGACTCCTTTGAACATGCCATATATACTATACGTTACTACATGGGCAAGGATTATTGAACTGAAGATATCCATTGCAGGGCTTTCTCTTCCCGGCCCTTCATGCACTGGTGGCCCATTGGGCTCCTCCAGCAGAGAAGGGCAAGTTCGTGAGCTCTCTTCTTGGTGGCGCGTTTGGGACAGTAGTGACCTGGTCTATAACCGGACCGCTCCTAGAGAACTGGGGGTGGGCAGTCACATTTTATGTAGAAGGTGAGACTTGATTTAGATATGCGAAACGAAATAATGCTACGAGATCAGATCACAATGATTATCTATGGTTGAGCATCTTGTGTATTGAATTCCCTTCTGGATTGGAAAGGTGTGAAAAGATTTTATTTCTGCAATGGAATTTAACATCTTTCAGGAGCAATAGGGATAGCTTGGTGCGCAATGTGGTGGTTCATAGTGCATGACTCCCCCGCGCAACACCCCCGTATATCGGAGAGTGAGAAGAAATATGTTTTGGAAGCAATCGGCGATAAAGTTGTTAGCGCAAAAGGACATAAGGTTAGTCAAGTAATTGTAGGTGATACATAAGACCTCTGGTTGAGTCAGTGACAAACAAAAAAAGAGTGTCTACCTATCTACTTAGGTATTATAAAATGGCACGGTCCCAAATTTTTACATTTACTTGAACAAAAACTTGGCCTTTCTGATCAAATTCGTATCTTACGTTTATTTCAGTTGGTCCCTCCTTTCAAAAAGATTCTGACCTCGTTCTCATTCTTAGCGATGGTTGTACTCCACTATGGAAGTAATTGGGGTCTCTACTTCATCATGACAGCAGCTCCGAAGTATGTGTCCAGCGTCCTTGGATTCAATCTTGCCTCCACGGGCACTCTGGCTTCCCTGCCGTATCTAGCCAGATTGATCTTCTCACTGACCTTTGGAGCTATTGGTGATAGGTAAAGTATTCCAAAGAGCCACAATTTATTTTGCTATAAATTTGTTTTACATATTTTCAGCAGCTTTTGCTCCACATACGTTTTAAACATTTTGCAGAATCGTTAAGATGAACTTGGTATCAACAACATGCATGAGAAAGTTCTTCTGCATTTTCTCGCACATCGTTCCTGGACTGCTTCTCATTTGTCTCGCCTTCACCGGTTGCTCTCCGGTACTCTCCATCGTCATAATGACCTTCTCTATGGGTTCAAATGGAGCGGCAACACTAACCAACTTGGTGAATCACCAGGACCTGGCTCCTAACTTCGCAGGGACTCTCTATGGAATCGCGAACGGGGTTGGAAATACAGCTGGGTTTGTCACGCCGTTGGTGACAGCGCATTTTACAAAAAATGGGGTGAGTATTCTAATATATTTTCGATCATTTAAGAACTTGAAGAAGACTTGCAACCTGCTTGAGAACATCTCATGTCACAGTTATCACACAGTTGGTTACTATACATAACACGTTTGATCTCGTGGACGGAACACCATCCATAATCAGGTGTCGATTAGTGCTTCTCCATTACATCTCGGAAACAATGTCACGCTTTCATTTAAAATTACAGAACGGCTTCGCAGAGTGGCAACCAGTGTTCATGACTGGTGCTGCAGTGTACATCGCCACTGCGCTTTACTTCATCTGCTTCGGTTCGGGTGACACGCAGCAATGGAACTACGTCGCTACGACAGATAAACAAAATCGAGAACAGGACAGTTGTGATTCAATGGATACCAAAGTCGCGATACCAGCAAATCAATCGGAAATATAATAAATAACACTTTTTGTTAAATTACTGTTAAGTAATAATACGATATGTATTCCTTTGCTTACCCAATAAACTGCCTGATGTGTGTACTATGCCCGCAATCTAAAGCTGCTTATTTTATTCATCTATTATATATAGGTATATATGATCCTATCGCCTCTGATTATGATTCTCTCACCTTTATGAGTTATGAAAGATAATCATATTGGGTCATAGCTACATAGGGGAGATATGGAGGTTGAAAATGTAAAAAAAAACATATTTCACTCAATTCGAAAGATAAGATTTGGGAGGTTTTCAGCTCACAGAGCCACTGGTATGATAGTGTAATAGGGGCCTTGTCCCTGGTCTGGATTCGGTATATCCAAAAACTAATAATATAAGGATCGAGCTGAAGAAATTATAAGTCACAAGTAATTAATACAATTTTTTATATATTTTATTACACTTAAGTCCGTAGATTATATACACAGGCATACTATCTTCTTTTATATTAACAATAAAATTATAGTTCTGTATTCTTAACACATACATGACACATAAAACATATTTTACGTATTGAATACACAACGACTATCATCTATGATAAAAATAATATGTTTATTATACATAAATGTGGCTGGCGTTAATAAAAAACAATCCACTCAGTTAAAGTCAAATTAACAGTGATCTTAGTCAATTAAAACATCAATTTACAATAATACCATTAACTTCGTAATTATTCTTACGTCTTTGGAATTACATCACCAAAACAAAGGTTATGGTCACAAGAGAAGTTTGAGGCGGGATTCACAATAGTAATAGTAATAGTAATGCACTGCAAGTACCTAAAAACAGATTTAAAGTAAGAAGCTGTGACAAAAACACAAAATAAGTTTTCAAACAGTCACGATAAAAATAACATACCCACACAAAGTTCTGTCGTGTCATGAAATAGATTAACGTACCTATGATACTTAATACGTAACATAAGATCTAATAGACAATCATGCATGTTGTGCTTCAGCATTCAAACGTAAGATTCTGACTCCGTGTCAGACTCAGAAGCGTCCAAAGCTAAAACGTTTTGGGCGTTGGTCTGGTCTGGCGGTTGCCGGTAGACCGGCGGGACGGACTTCGAGCGCGAGGCCTTGTCCTCCTTCACGTGGACTGGAGGGAACTTCTTCAGCACGCGCTGGTAGATCATCTTCCTCGGAGGAACCGGAGGCGGCATGTGCGACGGCTTCTTGCTCTTCGAATCCTTTTCCATATTACTCGTAAACTCGGGCTGCACGGCCGTCGGCGTCGCCTTGTAGATGTCGGTCGCGAACAGACTAGACTTGGCCTTCTCTTCGTGGTAGATGTCCCTGCGTCGGTTGTACACGGACGTGTACAGCGGCTCGATGTACTGGGTGGTGTAGTGCTCGAAGGAGTTCTCGCTGGCCGGCGACTCGGTGGAGCGGCTGTTGAACGAGCTCTGCGGCTGGTAGAGCGTGTCACTGCTGCTCGAGTCACTCTGCAGAACTATGTTCGCTAATGATTTAGACTGGTTCAGTCTGTTATTGTTGTATGTCCTCAGTCTCGATTTCTTCGATTCCTCCGAGTTCTGAATGTTATCGACATACGAGTAGGAGTTCTGGAGCGGATTCATGGGCTTCTCAGGTTGCTCTCGTTTGTTCACTATCGGCGATTGGTTACAACTGTTGGTGCACATGTGTGCGGGGTCGAATCGTCTCTTCTTGCAACAGTTCACGTTGGTGGTTGGTACTTCATAAGTGCCGTTGCGCATCCGGTCGTTGTTGTTCACTTGACCATCTTCGTTTGTTTCTAGGCTCTTGGTCCTTGCGGCTTGACGAGACCAGTCATTTCTTGTAAAAATGGTGGCTGCCGGTGTTGTGCTTCCCTCGATTTTTTGTTGGGGTTCCCCTTGCTTGGTGGGCATGTTGTGGCCGTATATGGACTCTGATGCCGAGTTGGAAGAGGTGCTGTAGTTGGCGCTCTTCTTCTCCCAGCCGGTGTAGACGCGGGAGTAGTTTGAGTTGGTCATGATGTCGGTGTGCGGGTACTGATCTCGCTGACGCTGCAAGCTCTCCGTGAACATGGCGAGGTCATGAAGGTTGCTGTACAAGATGTTCTCTTGACTAGACACCAAGTCTCGTTTTTTATCTATTGCTTCCTGCTTAGCTTCTAAGAGGTTGTCGGAACTCTTGGCTCGACTGAAGTTTTTATTGATGTTCTTTTCCATTTCTTGAGTTTCCGCGTACATACTGATTACTTTTGATGTTCGGGCGGCCTTAGACACGTTGCTTCTCGGTGGTTTCTGAGGTTCCATTCCCGTTATGTATTTCGCAGGACTTTGTCCATAGATGTCACTGGTTCTGTGGACAGCATTCTTTGAAACGTAGTTTCTTTCATCGATGCCGTTTGAGAGGCCAACGTTGATAGTGTTATGAATGTATCTGTCGTTTGAGTTTTTAACGTAAGGCGTCGTGTAGAGGTCCTCGTTCACGCTGCTGTAAATCTCGCCCTTGTTTGTGTAGATCTGCCTTTGCATGATGTGTGGTAAGCCGTTGACGTTGTGGATGTCATTATATTTAGCCAGTAGCTTCACGTCCTGCGGCAGGTTACAGGTTGGTGCAGAGAGGCTGTGCAGGATGTTGCGCGGAGCCGGACTGTTGCCGCCGTTACTGTTAGAGTCGTCTTCTGATAAAGTCAAGCCCGAGTCCCTGCTAAGCGATAGCTTTTCCTTTCTAGGCGTCGACAATTCCATAGAATCCAATGAAATTCCCACAGAGTGTAGGCTGTCACTTTCTTCCGCACCTGAGTCTAACAATGCTGTAGAGGATTCCGAGCTGCCGTTTCCTAAAAGACCAGCGATCTGTGGTCCGAACAGGGCATCAGCATTTACTATTAACAGTTCAACGACCATTGGCACTGCTTTGGGAGCTTTTTCACATGGCGTGGCAGGCCACAGGATGCTAGGCCCCACGCAGACTCCAAGGTTCATGGGACACATCAGGTTGATGTTGGATTTCTTGGCGATGGCTTGGAGCAGACAGATGAAATAGGTCAGCATGGTATAGTGCGACTTGGGAAGCTTAAGTAGCAGGGAGCGGACAGCTGGTACCTTCTCTGAAGCTGGCATGCCTAAAACAATACGAGATTAAATTAGTGATTACTTATGATAAGTGATCATAGCAATTTTCCAAACTGTAATATGACTAAAATTTTAGCCTGAAAGTTCTGCCCTTCGATGTGTTTATGATCAGACTTTGAAAGACCCTACAGAATAGAAAGAATTACAACACTGATTCAGAATTATAGTTAAAATACTAATGCCTACATGTAAAGGAAGTCAAACTATCTACGAGTAAAAAAACTATCTATCTCTACACATATTACATAAAACCCGTGTACCCGTAACTTACCGAGAACTTGGAGCCAGGTGAGGTACAGCTCAGAAGCGAGCAGTGGCTGCGGCAGTGCTCTGAAGAACTCCTTGACCAGTGCAGCTAGCAGAAGCACAGGCGCACGGTCCAGCTCTGTAGCACCTTCTGCCCAGGGACCGAGGGTGTCCAGCTGAAAACACACGCAAACCCTTTTAAAGACGTAAAGTAGTCGAAGGTGGCCTTCGGTTTTCAATTTGACTACCAAGATTTGAGGCCAAAAGCAACGCTTATGCAGAAATGGTGACTTGTAGATACGGGTAGGCTGGTATACCGTGAGTACTGGCGGTATGCATGGGTCGGGCCATAAGTTTTGTTATATAACTCAAACTTCGAATTTAGAATGCGAACCAAAAAAAGTTATTGAAGTTCGAAATATGAAGATTTTAAGAAACTAAATACATAGGTTTTCTGTAATTTTCTTAATTTAAAAAATGGAGTGGACGCGAAAGGGCGATAGAGTCGCGGTAATTGCATTGCTTCGCTGCGGTCACGCGCCAACTGAGATTTTCAAACTGTTGAAAAATTGAAAATAACATTGAGGTTTGTTTAACGTACTATCAAACGATTCAGGGAAGATAGAGGATAAGCTGAATACGGTCGTCCCCGTTCTGTTTAGACTCCAGCACTGATCAAAGCACTGAAGGCGCGAATACAAATAAATACCGTTCTGTTCTGAGGAAAAAACTGTTGGCTCTTAACTAAATAAAATCAGGCTCGATAGATCTCGAAAAAAGTACCGCGAAATCCTTTTTTGGGACGAAAGAAATTTTGATGTCGAGGAAAGTAAAGATAAATTAACAAACGGAATGATAGAGTGTATGCGCATTTCAATGAAGAAGCGAGCAGACGTATACCACGTGTTCATCGTGGTCACCATCCTTCGACATTAATGGTTTGGCTTGGGGCCTCCTATTCGGGGCCAACTGAGGTGTATTTTTATGAAAAAATAGTTAAAACAAGTGCACTCGTGTACCAAAACACAGTCCTAACAAACCTCGTGGAACCTCATTCACAAAAAATGTTCAAAAACAGACACTGGGAATTCCAGCAGGACTCAACACCAGCTCATAAGGCAAAAAGCACTCAAAATTGGTTCTCCTCCTGTGGAATCGACTTTATCAGACACTAAGACTGGCCCTCCTCCACTTGAATCCATTTTATGATAAAATATGGCAGTAGTTAGAGGAGAAGGTCTGCAATAAACCTCATTGTAATTTGAAGTCTCTCAATGTATCCATGATTAAAGAAGTGGCCAATATTGACATGGATGTCGTGCGTGCTTCTATCGATGACTGGCCGCGCAGATTAAAGGCTTGTTTCGAAAATAGAGGAGGTAAATTTGAATAGTTTGAATGTCATTTAAATCTGTATTTTGTAACCTTTCGTTTGATATATATATTTGTATATATATATATATATATATATATTTGTATTTCAGAGATTTTTGCGTCATTTTTTTCATTTATTGTAGGTGGCAAAACTTATGGCCCGACCTAGTAGAGAAGAGTCGTATGCCCAGCATTGGATCGATGTAGGTTGAGCTTTACGATAATGCCAGGTGGTCAGTCCTTTTCCAATATTCAACCTCTTACAGTTCCCAGTTATAAAAACGATTCCAATGAATCCCAAACTTACCTTATCTCTCAGCAACCTCAACGCCTTGGCATTGGCACTGCGTCGGAAGACTCCATGCGTCAGTGGCGCCGTGACTCTCAGTCTTCGCAGGGCGTACACGAGAGCGGGAGGGGGAGTGCCGTTGCAGAGGCGTGTGAGAGAGACGCCGAATAGACGCCCCCCGCGACGCAACAGGCGTAGACCACGGCCAGGGGTTATGTTCCCGCTGTAAGGTAATGCAGTTGTTAGCAGGTTTTCGTGATCAATTCAAGGCAAGCTGATGATGATATAGTAACTAGTCCCCGATGTTTTGATGCGGATGGAAAGTTAAAACATTGTGTTTCAAGTGCTGTCATTACTGTGAGCTATAAGCTTCCAAAGTTACTTCACAAGGGCTTTTGAATCAGGTACACTACAGAAATCTTGCAGATTAAAATAATGGAACATCAAACATTTAGCTCTAATAGTCAGGTTAAAAATACCTCGGGGACGCAAAAATTTGTCACTCCTATGACAGACTTCGAAAATTTTGTTACATGGTTGACATCGTAGGTAATGATTTTGGTAGAATACATACTTCTTCAATCCCTGGTTCTTTTTCCTCAGCTCGAAGATAAGTCCACAAGGGTTGTTCTTAGCGTTCACGTGCTCCAAATCGAATCCGTCTTCATTAGACAGAGTCTGTCTTATCCTCGACATCTGCAAATAATGCTCGATTGAAAAAGGTTTCCGGTGATACAGCCAAATTATTTTTCTAGCTTGCTTATAAGTTTCATACGCTTATGAAGATAAGAAATTATCTCTACCAATTCGAGTAGAATCCTTTTTAAAAGAAATAAAGAAACTTAATTAGCCAGAGTTTATAAAACGATTGACAGCATCAATAGAACACTGCTGCTATTGCACAAACGAAATTCAACGTAACGCTTTTAGGTCAAAGAATCAAGAGACAATAATTACACCTCAAGTTATAATCTCGAAAGGCGATATTCTATATCTAGAGCCGATGTGGTGGACTATTAGTATCCATACTCATGGTCACCACCAGATCGTAGTTTTCGCAAACTTCGAAGACCTATAATATTTTATTCAGCGTCACGATAGACAAGGCAGTCCTGTAAAATCTGTATCAGACCTGTATAGCATGCGGTCTCTCCACCCCGTGCAGCGCCACGGGCGGCGCGTCCCTGGCTGCGCGCGCACACAGCGCGAACTCGGCCGCCGCGCCCCACCGCGCCTCCCCCTCTGTGTCCCCGCAGCCTTCGTCCTCCCCCCCGCCGCCCGTCTGCAGCGCGTGCAAGGCGTGCTGCACGACGCAACGCGCGCTCATCTCCGGACCCACTGAGACGGTTTTGCACTAGAAAGACAATTAATAAATTAAATAATCTTTTGTTGCGGGTTTTTTTGTAGCCACTTTTATGGTTGTTGTCTGTCTGTCCGTCTGTCCGTCAGCGGGCAGTATCTCGTGAACCTGTTGCCTCTACAGCATAAACTACACGAGGTATTATAAAATAAAGGAGGTCCCCAAACAAGACTATTCCCCCGTACAAGCGACGTGGTTACCTTATTAAAGCATTTATTTTTTGTTTTTGTTAGTCCTTAAGTTTGCTTACCCGCACTTAACCTATTTTATTATTTCAGGCTTTTTTGCTTATTTATTGATTCGCTTATTTACAGGATGCTTATCGAAAACTGTTCTAGACTAACATACTGTCACGCCTATTCCCATACGGGCTGGCAGAAGCACTACTGCGCCCATAATAGTGCTTGTCTTAGGAATACCCGTATTTAACCGGATGACTTCTAATCAGAAGTCATCCGGCTCAATAGCTCAATGCGTTTTTCTAAGGAAGACCCAATAAATTATTGGTTTAGCTGGTTAATAGCATAGGTCTCCCTGTATTTATGACGACAGGTAGTAAATAAGCAAATACTTACGAATTCAAAAGAAGACGTCAAATCTTTGTAGAATATCTGGATGTTAGTCGTCTTGGGTTCGGTGGCTAGTTGTGCCGTTAACGCGTTTTGGATTTTCCTGTGAACAAATGATTTTGTTAAGAATCCAGAGGATATAATTGCGATGGTACCATATCAAAGACAAGTTTACTAAATGATCCAACTAAAGCAAAATTCAGAGCTATAACAAGTATACGATAGGTCTCCTCACCTGAACCAGGAATCTCTAGCAGCCTGTGTAGGGTATGTCGCAACATAGTTGGCAACCCCTGCCGCCGTCGGCCAGCCGAGCAGGAACCCCGTGTCGTCACCATCAGGGATACTCAACCATACCTCCGTCACTCTGACGCTCTCTTTCAACTTGAAGCAATTGGTCCCTCGGGATTTCCCGACTAGGAGTAGGTCGCTGAAGAGGAACAGATGGCGGTCGAGGGGGGGTGAGGTGGTTCCAAGGGGGCAGAGCTGGACGGGAGCCTCCATGATGAAAGTACGAGGTGACAACGCGCTGCTGTTTGCAGTGATTGTACCGGTGATGTCCAGGCTCGGTCGTTTGCGGAGACTTTTGGATTTCTGGAATTGAACGAAGAAGTTAATGAGTTTATCATTTTGTAAACCAATTTATAAGAGTATCGTGATTGCAACAATATGGAAATGGTTTTGAAGGGACAGTAATTTTCTTGATAAGTTACTACGGGAACAAGCTGACTTGAAAGATAATTTTATAGAACGGCTGGCCTAAAATATCCACAGCTTCAAAATTGCGAAAACTTCATCTAAATCAAGTTCTTGGTATAGAAACTCCTTGATTGCCTTCCAGTAACAATACCTATAGTATCCCAAGAAAGTCTGCAAATAATAATAATAAATAATACCTTGGACACTATTTACACACATTGATCTAGCCCCAAACTAGGATTCCCTTGATCTTGGGTACTAGACAACGATACACATACTTATAAAGATAAATATTATACTTAGATAGATAAACAACCATGACTAGGGTACAAACATCCGTTCTCATCAAACAAATATTTGCTCCCATCGGGACTCGAACCCGGGACCCTTGGCGTCATAGGCAGGGACACTGCCGACTCAGCCATTCGGGTCGAAATAGACCCCAAGTTACCTGAGCATGATGAGAGGCCAGCGCCGCCGGTGCATCTGCATCGTGCAGCGCCAGGTAGTCATGAGGAAATAGGTCCTGAACACGCTCCAGGTCCGAGAGACGGGAGGCCTTCCTGCGCGCGCAGCCGCCGCCTACCAACCGCTCGTATTGTGCTAGCCGCTCAATCTGGGGGGAACGAAATGGAATAGTTAAATTACCTATTGATGGCTGGCTTCATGTACTGTGTATACCTGTATAGACAATATCTGAAAGAAGGTCTTTGTCGTCTAGGTGTTTTCTACTCCACAGGGAACCTTGATTGGTTCTCTGTGAACAACAGAAAAAGAAGGGATACAGTAAAATATCTAAGAAATTGAGTACTCTTTACTATTAACCTATAGATGCCTGGTGGTAAATAGGTTAGTAAATAATATTGGTCTAACCTACAGTACAAGTATTAGAGTGAAAAGTGCCTTCGCTTCGGCCGCGACTTTGAAATAGGATTACAATGCTTTAGGAGCAACGTTCGCTCCCTTTATGTCCACCGAATCACGTAATAGAATGGGAATATGTTATCGCCTCCAAGAAATGAAGGTGTAATGTCTCCTCGCATCCGTTGAATGCAACTATTATGGTTTATTAGAGATATCTATTGAAACGTAACCGATTCTAATCTGAATTCCCATCGCATCGCGTTCACATGCGCGGCTCCCGAGGGTGACTTCCAACCATGTCCATGACAATGCTACTTATTATAAACTCACAAATCTGAATATGCATTAAAACAACCTAATATAACCCTTCGTACAATAGCACAGCGCCGAGGAAGAAGGCAGATTGGAACACTGTGTCTGTGCGACAAAAGCACGACTCATGAGACTCTAGTCATTGTGTTTATGCTATCTGAGTTTTAATATGACTTATCACGTTTTATACAAGGTTAAACAAGGGGGTAATCACGTACGACTTCAAAGCGATTGTACGCATGTACCTATAAGTACTGCGATTATGTGGTGATGAGTAGTCAAGTCCCTACGGATTCAAAACGAATGAAGCCAAATTACAATAATTTAAATGATGGTAGACTGAATTGAAAGAGGTTTGTAGGAGTAAATAGATGTTTATTGTACTGAAGTTTGGATAGCAGAGCCTCTAATTATCCGCAGTATAATCTTATATAGTCTTACAAATAAGGAGTCACACACACAGTGATACATCTCTATGTCGCTATGTCCGCACACTTCAAGACGTCAACAGATTTTCAATTAAGCTAAGCGTTTGAATTCGCCCAAACATGTTACTACCGTTGACACGGCGGGGGATAAAAAATATGACGCTGTTCCAAACTCAAACATGATCTCGTAATTTGTTCGATGACAGATCTAATTCCGAAATGAATCTCACATCTCGGAAATAATTTGGAACCTGCCACAGCGAGTCCGTGTTCAGTCGGTCGTTAAATTGATTCGAGGAGCGCACTGCTAACTGTACAAAAGATGCCTAAAACCCGTACATAATATTATGGGTATCAAGTTCACCGCCACGGGCTTTGACATCCATACAATAATTGTAGACGAAACATATCCGTGAAGAAACGTGTCCATTTTTTTTTTCTTAAAAACTCCGATCATTCGGTTGATCGATGGAACATCACAAATAAAACCGGTCAAGTGCGAGTAAGACGTCGGACCCGCACACGAAGGGTTCCATACCGTTGTACAGGGAAAAACGTAAAACGACGAATATTTTAATTTTTGTAAGAATAAATACTATAAAAAATAAATAAGGACTACATCCAAGGCATGTAAGCATCGAAACATTGAAAAAGAGTTTTGTGTATGTAGTATGTAATATTGAACTATGTACTCAGGTTAACTAAACTCTTTGCTCATTGAAAACAGAAGTGGAAGTAATTGAGTAACTTATTTACAGAAATAAAATCAAATATGATAGAAACCTGAATATTATATATTATAACTCGAATGAGCAATTATTAATGGCAACAAATATAATGATCACAAAAATATTTTTTTCCTACCCAAAACGGATAAATGAACACCAAAAGTTGCAAAAAATATCAGGGCAAAATACTGCGGTAGCTTAGGTGAAGGGTAAAGGGGGTGAGCGAAGCGAAGCCCCCTTTATCCTTCGTGTTAGGTTGAACAAGTAAGAACAACAAAAAATACTTAAAACATAAACTTAAGTACATTAAACATAAAAAGAAGTTTGGTGATCATTTATCCAAACACAATTTGGTGGACATAAATCCATATATCACATATATATGGTAATCGTTTAAAAACAAGCGATTATTAATCGTACAATAACAAACAACTAAGCCCAAAACTCGATAACTGTAATTAAAGATCCTCTTGTGTGGGTACTACTTTAACTCTTAAAAACCCGCAGGTTTTATTATTTGTTGTTATAGCGGCAATAGAAATACACCCTCTGAGAAAATTTCAGCTCTCTACCTATTTCGGTTGATCCTGTAGAGCCCGGTGATAGACGGACAGCGGAGGCTTTGTTATAGGGTCCCTTTTACAAATAAACAGACACATACATTGCTTCTGGCCCCACACTATGATTACCTGTGTCGTGGGAACCAGAAACAGCGACGTCACACACATATAAACACACATATAAATCAAGACCCGAGGATTTTTTTCTGTCACCCCAGCCGGGGCTCGCACCCGGGACCTCTCGTATGGTAGGCAGAGCCACAACCACAGCGCCACAGAGGTCGTCGTTTGGCACCCTTCGGGTACGGAACCCTGAAAACGGCAATGTGACGGCCCAATTAAGGTCAGTAATAGCTAATTGCAGTCTTCTATGACGTAAAGTTATCGTGGTGTGAATAATTGTAGCAGTGCACTGCGCATGCGTGATGTTCGCGAGGTCCGTTTCAACGGACAGTCTGACACACGACCGTTATAATACATATTAATTTTGATATGACTTTAGATACTTGATTATTAATAACTGTAAAACAAAACCACAATACAAATAGCTTAGCGTGACTGAACAGTTATTTTTGGGGCGCCCAATTCATTGATAGTTTCTTATAACAATCGTCCATCTTCTATTAAAAGTGGCACACTTTGCTTGTCTTTTTGTGTGAAATGAAAAAGAAGTAATGTTTGTTTCGTTTCACTTCTAATTCTTTCATTAACCGTCTGATTCGTTTGATCCATAACAAAAGTAGATCATCTAATCAATAGCCGTTTTCTTTTTCTGTAGACTGCTTTATATGTATGATGCTCGCCCCGAATAATCGGCACGGTATAGTGAAGAACTTTATCAGAGGAAAATCCACGCTAACTGGTCGAAGCTCTCCTAACTTTTTTACCAAATTCCTACGCACTATCACAAAGGCCAGTTACTACAAAATGTTCACAGATAACCGCGCAGTACCACGAATTTGGAGCGTAAAAGAACAAACACGTAGACGTAAGCTGGCCGAGTAACACGAAACGCCACTTTCCAACACAAATGTTTATATTCTTTGGGACTCACGCGCACAATCTTCTAACCCGTAGATAAATTGTCCGAAAACTTCAGATAAAGCGTTGCACTTAATGCCTTGCCCTGCACTATTTTCTATTTACACATACCATGTATACTTATATAATTTTTTTCGACATCGCCGCTAAGCCACTCCTTAAAAGAATTTAGGTGGATCGTGAAATGTTATCTAGCTAGCCTATGAAAAGTTGTGTAACATTTTCGGTAGATTAGTGATTTAGAGCGTTGTTTTACTCGATTTTTTACCTTGCACACGTATCGTGCAAAAGGGCCAAGCCCAATGATAAGCTGGTCGCCTGACAACGATATTAGCCATGTGGAAGTACGTACGAATATCGTTAGAGATGCTACAGTCCATTCGAGTAGGCGAAAACATATCTATACAGATACTTGCTACATCAGCCATTAACTATACTTGTTGCAGCTCTATTAGCCGGCATGTTGTACATATTCTTGTATGATTTGTGCATCGGTTTTCGAAGTGCCATATATGTCTATGGTGTATTAGAGCTATACATATTTTGGAAATTGATCACTGTAGCAATAATAATCAAGCACTGATTGATCAGTTCTGTATTATTTGAATAATTATATCCCTATAATTTTGACCTATTCATGTTTGCGCCTTCTGACAGATAAATCTTGACCAGAGGCCAGCCCAGGGCAGTGCATAAGATATAAACAGGGAGTGTTGTGGGAGGCGAAATATCTATTTGAGCTTTCACTTTCTTGTTGGGCCCGCGCGCGCCCCGCAAGGGCTCGGCCAGTGTGTTTATTTATGTTAGGTACCTCTAGATTTCTCTTAAGAAGAAAGGACAGCTCTTGTATGGGTAGTTAAGTTCTACAAAAATGGAAGGTTACAGTGCCACAGCTTAATATAAACAAAAAAACATGTTGATGAAATTAACACTGCTGTGAAGTATGTTTTTGTAAGAGTTTCATTTCTTTTCTCCTAAAAGAAATAAACATTTTTCTGTAATCTCTTGTTGGTAAAAAATTAAAAATGGGTGTTTAGTCTTTTTGTGGCTGTTTTGTCAGAACAGACTGAATGGGGATTTCCCTTTCGCTTTGAGCTATATGCCATATGGATTAGGATAAAACCCTCCATAGCAGTGTGTGCGCATGTTAAAATAGCATCATGATTTTCAACAAATACAACTTTTCACAAAATTATTGTTTTCATGTAAAGTTAACGCATCTAGGGAAAGCCAAACACACAACCGTTCTTGATAAGCTAGTTTTTGGATATCAACAAATCTAAATGTAATAACAAAACGTAACTGTGATGTGACAGACAAGTTAAGTACCGTGAATGACCATAGCGGTTCCTGACTTCACGGAAACTCTAAAAAAACACGTTGAACCTACGATTAGCAAAGTAGCACAACCAGAAAGTACATCGAATACTAATAAAACCATGTTCCATCAAAAATGTTGCGCAAAAAGGTGAGCAAAGTAAGTCATAAAAAAGTGTCAAGCTAATTATCTAAGAATATATTTTTTCCAATGCATTAGTATGTAGCTTTGAGTTTATAACAGTAAGGCATACTTTTGCTTGTTACAGAGCAGCACATGTTCGTCAACTCCACACGTATCGTGTAACGCAAAGTAGGTGATCCAAGTTATGCAATGAAGTACTACATTATATTTGCGTTGTCATTACAATTAATCGTTTCAACAGAGTACGTATAATAATTTAAAAGTATTGCCAAAGAAAATTGAAGAACGACCAAGTCTTAATTTATAACTAAGTCACGGGATCGATTACTCAGAACAAATCTACTCTGTGTATATGTTACGGTCAACTCAATAAATCCGGTTAGTATACATAATTACCGGTAAGTATTCATAATAACCACTGATGTTGAATGTAATAAATATAGCCAAAATCAGGCCGATTACTACTACTTTAACCGGTTATTATTAATACTCACCAAGAGGGTTTTGTAAAAGTAATAAGACACCTTTATTTTCTTATTCAAATGTTGTTTATTAAAGATAAAATAAATAGTTAAATTCTTCTTAATATTGTCTGTCTATAAAGCACAGTATTGCACAGGATGTTTATTAGATAGGTGTAAAATATTTTATCTACACACGTATCATAAACCCTCTTTACTGCGTACAAAAACCGCACGTTACGAACAGCATAATGTTAAACTACTTGGTAAAACTTCATTTCTTATATGAAAAATTACACATTATGACCATAATGTGTAGTTTTATACATATTATGACATTCAAATTTCGAACGCCGACGCCCGACTGCGCGCCGCCCCTAGTTGTCTGTGAAGTTGGTACTGACATTCAAATTTCGAACGCCGACGCCCGCCTGCGTGAAGTTGGTACTACAGAACAAGCTAAACAACTGCAGAGCCACAATGCCGGTCAAACTTGCGGTTCCTGAACACATCAAAGAGAGCTTATGATATGTGTGTAGATAAACTAGTGTATGTAACTGTACATAATTAGGCATTAAAACTCTCGAGTGATATTATTATGAAACTCGCCTTCGGCTCGTTTCATAAACCCACTCTCGAGTATTAATGCCCTCCATTATGTAGCAGTCACATAAGCTACTATTATGTGTACTTAAGTTTACGTTTTAAGTTTTTTTGTTGCTCTTACATGTTCAACCTAACACGAGGGATAAGGGGGACTTCACTTCCCTCACCCCTTTGCCCTTCACCTAAGCTGCTGCAGTGTTTTGCCCTGATCTCATTCACCACGGAGGTGTGGTGATTCTTTTTATATAGTCTAACCGGTTGATGTGATAAATTTTGCTGTATTCATTACTTTAACCGTCGATATTGGTAAGTATGAATAATTACCGGTTAGTATGCATAATACCGAATCATTATCTTGACCGTAGCAAATACACCACAGAAGATTTATTTCGGATGACTACAAACAAATAAACGAATGTATTTATAAAATATAAATACATTCGTTTATTTGTTTGTAGAGTTTTGTACATAAAAGTACGGGTAAATCAATCTGTAGAATCTCAGTTATATAGGCAATGCCATTGGCTCATCTTCATTTACAAAATGATCAATAAATGATGATCCATCAAATAAAGCGGGCCTTTCTTTACCTACCTCAAAGACTTTTGTTTTATTAACTGTTTGTAAATTTTAATACTAAGTATTATTATCTATTCAAAGCATGTACAACTTATTGAATTAGCCTATTAAACTTCATTATAGTAATCATTATTTCAATTAGCAATAAAATGAGGTCGTATTTTTCTTGGGGCCATAAAATCAGATATAATTTATTAACGACATTCCTTCCTTTCCGATAAACCTTTATTCAGGCTTGCAATTAAATGTAAATTACCTTTCGACAAACGTATGGAAGTAAAGTACAATATCGAAGGCCATTAACGGTGGTGCCGAATGGTGTAGTATGGGCAGGAGTTCGCGGAATGTAACGAATTGGGACGTGAATCATCGAATATATAGTGGAGGTAGGGGAAAGAGGAAAGTTGGAGAAAGAACTGTTCCTTTGAGTTTAAAATTCAGAGATAACTGTACCATACCAAAACATTATTAACGTAAAAAAAAATATAATTTGAACAATTGTCAGATTTAGAATAATGGCCAAACAATCAAAACATGGTGTTCTCAATCGAAATCAGAAAAGATAGAAGCTTCATAAAAAATAAAGAACGGACATCCTCTTGTCTGGTCAGTATCTATATAAGATTGACTCAATAGCGAAAGGGGATCAATCAGCGATCTAGACGCGCAATGCAATGAGTCAACTGCAACAAGTAACTAGGTTTGTACACGGAATGGAATGCCAATCTCTTTGATTAAGTTGAGAACATCCTCACGTTTAACGCGTAGTCGTTTTATTCAGTGGCCAATGACCTTTGTTTCTGGGTTTCAGCAATGTCTATCACACAAATTCTCTTTGTTATACAAGCTCTCGGTTTGCGAAGCTACCCGGAATAATTTCTGATCGAATGTATCTGATAGGTGCATGATATGCGGCTGCCGGAAAGGTCAGACGCCCCGCGGGTCGCGCGGCGACACACGTTCCCACCCTGAGAGATCACATCGCATTGTTGTCCTCACCGAGTACTGCCGACTCATGCCCGTGAAAACAACACCTCTACACGATAAAACATTTCACTTTTGGATTAATACCGTTAGGAGCAGTAAGAGTAATCTGGGTATCGTTTACGCACGATTTCACGAGGATACAGAGCCAAAGGTCGTTGAAAAAAAATGGGAACAATGTTGTCTGTTGAACAATAATGAAGCATGGTTGAAGAGAGTACTGTGCAAGGCGCTAACCGCGCAAATTATCGCCCAGCCAGCCAGCTCTAGCAACAACAACGCCCGCTGACTGACTGAAGGCGAAATCTTAAATTATTTGTGCCATTATCATATTAAAGTCGCAAAATGATATCTCGACTACGATCAATGAAATCGAAATCCAGTCAGTAGCTCAATGGCCTGTTTTACTGCTTCATCCGGTAAAGACAGAGTCGCCCAATCACGGCAATAAAATGAATTAACAGCGCTATGAGGATAAAAATCTTTTCTTCAGTATCATCATGTATCTTTACTGCGATCAGGAGATACTCGAGTATTTATGCGCAGTAGTCAAACGGTGGAATCATAAATCAAAAAGAAAGCGCTCTGTTGCCGAAGAAGACATCAAGCGTGGAATTTTCGATTGGGAATGATGCAGGGTCGCGGGCCTTCGCCTGAGTACATTCTGGGCCGAATCTCGGCGCAGCAGGATTGCGGTCAGCGACCTTCTTATGGCCGTACTGAGACACGAATCATTTTTTGTAAGGACGATAAAAACGACCTCATGAAACTTCTACAGTCCAAATCGGCCGTCAGATACTTATAAGGTCCATGAAGATACGAAAACAATAACCAAAATTTCGCTGCTCGTCCATGTTTTACATACAGGCGCTCGTGCTTATACAGCTTTCTTTCAAAAGATCTTTTGAGAAAGAACAAAACGAAATATTCAAATAAGAGTTTAAAATGGGCGTTGAAATGAGAAGTGCTCGAGATAATGGCGGGCTATAAAGTTTCAACATCTTTGAAGCTGAACAAGTGATCATGCGTCGAAACACAAAAGGAATGTTTTGTGCTTTGTTTTGTCCGTAGTTTAGATCATGCATAGAGTACGATGCCTGTGGGAAGAATAATGGGCCACTTGTGTAATCTGTTTCTATCAAAATTTCTTTTCATGCGTTTAAAAGAACTCAGATAGGGTAGACTGTCCCATCCGATATCACTGGGAAAACAATCACTGCAAAGACTGCCTTATCTATCCAATCATTACACGAAGCACAAGTATAGTATAGTGTGCATAAGTAGATATATATGTGTAATTATTGTTTTTTGTATAGTGTTTCTTTTTTGTAATAATTATGGATCAGACTTATTCAAAATAAAAAATTAAGCACGAAATGAAGAAACTTCGTGGAATTCAGCCATCGATAGACTGGACGTTTGATTTCAGACATCATTCAAAAGTCTTTTATTCTATTATTGACACAAAGACATCAGTGTCTGGACCACACGAAGCTATCACATACGATTATGAAATGACAAGTCACATAGAATAATAAAATCAGAGTTGTGAATTCGTGCCATTTTATGAAACCTGCAGTTTACACAATTTACCAATCAATTGGTACATAGGTTTAACGGACACACACTCTATTGCTTAACAATTAAATGGCAAGCACGGAGAATACGCATCATTACACTTTAACAAAACCGTCTCCTTTGAAAATATTTATTTGACTGACGGCACACCAAATTCGATTACGTAACATCGAGTTAACAATGGTGCGGGCGTCGATCACGCATTGGAGACGTTTTTAAATAAGTCCATGGGAGAAAGTTCAGTGCCTTGAGCGGGCACATAAGTTTAGCTAGTGAACCCGACTTGTACATTTTAGGAGACCTCAAATACCTGGAGAATATACTACCTTTATTTACTCTAGAACCCGACTTGTACATTTTAGGAGACCTCAAATACCTCAGCGGGCGGCACTTTATTAGACGGCAAATTTACTTAGTTATGAGTTAAAAGTATGTTGTTATAGAGCTTATCGGTTGTTGCTTCGGCTGACGGATCAAAAATCCGGTTGTTTTGTGGCTGAAAATACTTACAATTCCTGGAGAAAGTACTACCTATAAATACTAACGAGTTGCGGAAGGCGACTCCATTAATACTTCGCCATTTGCGATGGCTCTATTCTTTAGAGTCTATATGATGTTAAATTGAGGTTCTTTAGACATTCGCCCCGTCAGGTCTGAGCTGCAACACCTCTGACAGTATGTTGCATAACTTCTGATTGGATTGGCCTGACGACCCCGAGCGACATAAACTAACATATTGACGATCTCTTGCGTGCCCACACGACGGAAAAAAGCCTGACCCACCACCTCTGTCGCAAGAATTTTCATATTTCATTAGATATCAGTTAGATGGCTGATTTGGTAGGCTATTCTGTTTCCACTGTTACCTCATCAATTCGGTAAGATTCAATGAACTCGTCTTCCCAAATCATGAACCTTTTTAGATTGTTTTTCCACATATACATTGTTTAGCGTATAGTCGACGATGTAAATTCTCCAAACATTCCAGCTACGTAGGTTATGGATAAGGTTTTTTACCTTAAGCTTACTCAATCAGATTAGCGGGTAACATAAATTGTCCCGAAAATTCCAATGTCGCATTAGAAGATTTAAAATCCATAAACCGTTAAATATTAGATCGGATTTGCGTCACCCGATGCATATGGGTCTACCAGCTCCCGGGCTTAGGGACTGTCGTCAGATGAGTTATCTACCCGCTGCAATAAAAAAGTGTCTCTTGGCCGCAACAAGAGAAATGATTTTGAGTACCAGTCAAATTCCAGTTGTCAGGTGCGGATCCAACCTTCTGTTACGTAACCCATGCGATTTTTCTAAAAACGGCATAATCGGTATAAATTACGAAACAATAGCGGGTTGTGCGGGCGGCGTTGGCTGTAAAAACGCTGTAAACTGTAACCTACAAGTTTCCCGCTTTCACGTTACGCAATCTCCAATTAACTTTGCCGAACGTAAATGCGCTTCTTGCAGTTATCGATAACTGAGGCAGTTTTATAGATCAAACAAGTCTGATATCTACGGCTTATGTGGTATCCCAAACAGAAGGATTTATTGGTTCCCTCTAAAACTTTAGATTAGCATCTTATTCTGTTTTCTTAAAGCTGGAAAGACAGAGTTTTTTACTATTGTATACCCCTGAGTCTTGTCCATGGTTAATCTACCACGGATATTTACGGTCGTAGCCCTAGGGTTCAGATCAGACTCTAGGCTAACTCAATTATGTAACGAAAAGTATAGTTAGGAAGTTTTTACACATGCTACACAATTTTAGGTCAGTATAACATTTCTTCTCACAGGGCTGCGCTGCTCCGATCGTGATCTTCAAAACACCTCTATGACATACATTAACTACCTATACTACAGGTACGTATTTATGGTACTACAATATAATAGACTAAAAATATTAAAATACATGACACGAGATTGAAAATCGATGTGGAAGCATTGCAACTTTGAAATGGGTGTTGGTTGGGTTGGACAACATTATGCAATGATACCATATCAAATAAAGCTCTAAAACCGAAATCAGATTTGTCTGTAACTTTATGAATAGAGACTTCTTTAGCTGTTGCGCAACACACAGAGATATGGTCACTTACTGGTCCGTTTCGAAACAATACTTGTCGACAGTAGATCCCTCAATACTCATTGCAGCTCAGGAGATTTAAAGTAGGTACCGAATTGTTGGTTTAATTGGCTCTTGTCATTCAACTCTTTAGCGGATACAACCTCATAATAAGGCTGTAATTGCAAGCTATTTATCTTTGAGTTGTACGTGAGATACTAATTGAAATAATAACTATTGTGAGGGTCAAGGCGAGTTTGTAAATTATTTGTCTTGTTTGTGTAAAATGAACCTTTACTATTTGTTTAGAGCACGTTCCAGCGAGGCACCTGTGTAAATTGTCTTCTCTCTGGAAAACCCGGGTGGGTCGTTATGTGCGAGTAGTTAACACAGAAAGCAACACGATTACCGCACAACATTTGTGTTTTGTACGTACTTGGGTAAGTGGTATTATTACCAGCCCCAGGGTTTGCTTCGTGCTGTGCTTGGTGGCGCGGCTCAGGCAAAACAGCCAATTCCGGAATACCATTTAAAAACGTTCACTGCACTATGTGCGAGCGCAAACCCCAAATTTACATTTTTTCTGGGCGTTCATTTTGTGATGTGACTCTTTTTGGTAGGTTTCCTGTCGAACTTGATTTTAGTAGATGTGGCTCAGATGACAGCAGATTACATATTTACCAAAAAGTTTCCCCTGAAGGTTATATTATCAATAACGACTTCGCGGAAGAAGGAAGAGCGACAAGTCACGTAGACGCAAAAAAGGGCTCAACAGAAAGGGCTTGATGTAGATCAGTTTCGGGACAATCTCAACGTATGTTTTGAACTTGTCACGTTCATATGAGTCACAGAACTTGACGCTTTACACCATAAAGCTTTAACGTTTTAGTCAATGAGGTATTGAAAGGCGTCAAAAATCGCCGGAATCTATACAAATGAGTGGGTAGGGCGTCGTCATTCAGTTTGGTGCTGCAGGGGGTCATTTAACTCCCGTGAAGTCATGCACACAGACAATAGTAAACACCCAGATGCGACGCAGCCTGCACTAAACAAACAGCTAAATATTTTTTAAATACTCTTCGCGTGTTTACTTTGGGAACATTCGCATCCTTTTTGGACGTTTTATAGTTTCTCCCTTTCCCTAAAGCCTTACTTACGGGCGTGTTATTCTTAGCCCGACTTGTAAGTTGTAGCATTATACGTGCTGATAGCTCTTTTGTAAATTAAATCTGTTTCACTGCGTATTAGGGACTCTGATTGGGCACTGATTAACGATTAACGATATACATTTATGAAAGAATATACTTAAGAATTATTTCTTTGAAACAAAAAATATTTGAAACTTATGATAAATTGACCTTTTTAAAGTGTTTAATACATATTTAGAAACTGATCGAACCATGTTCAAAACGATGAAGAGATACTCGTAAAATAGAGTTTGTCTATTTTGACTTCACATTAATGTATGATCCTACGTGAGTGAGGCAATGTCGTGCAGGTTCCGGTGGGAACGACGGAGATTCACAGTGATCCCAGGAACTATTAGAGTTGGCAGAGTCGATAGGCGCGGGCGCAGAACACTGTTCCGCGAACGCAGAACAATGGTGGGTAATTTTGTAATACCTCCATATTACCATGCATGACGCTATTTTGTACTCTACTGCATGTTACTATTTACTCGTTGTTCTATACATATTCCATCTATATTCGCGGTTTGCCTTACGCACCTGTCATATGAAATACAAAAATAAATGTCGATATGATTAGACGTGTACGTGTGTACGTGTAACACTTGTGTTTTAATCGAAATTAATGTATCGGCCATGGAGGGATGGCGCCTGCTATAGACAGTTGAAAACAGATGCATATCCTTTTTAGGAAGTCGGGCTTATTAAAATTTCCTACTGCAAGTGGCGCGAAGCGCGTTCGCGAGCAATTTTTTTTTTTAACTTCTTCTGGATTTATTTGCTAACGAGCTGCTTCAGTCATCTCGATCCGAAGAATCACAGTTATGCGCATCTCATATGAAAATAAGCAATTAAGACAGAGTTATTCGCTTTTCGAACAATAATTTCCAGTCGCCATAATATCTGTCGAGATCGTTGTTGTTTCGGCGATGCCTTACGAAAGCGTGGACATATTTACGTTTCAGTACCAATTTCAGTGCATCTTTAGTTTATTACAGCAATCTCAAAATGAGAGGATTCAGATAAATATTTTTAATTAACACGGAGTTCAATCAAATCTTAAAATACGTAGTTAACGAGTATGGTTAAAAAGTTAAATTGGAGATCCTAAATGGATAATGTAATGTAAGTGGCCGGAGGCAGGGCAATAAAGACAATCATAGTTAATAACTTCCTTAAATGACTCCCTGATTAGACGCGCTTTCGTTTTGGAATTAATTCCAGTACCACAATAATGAATTATTCATATTTATCTTGTTTACGTCTCGGTCATATTAGTTGGGCGGTGTTGTCGGAGGGCAAGGTGTACCGGATCATAACCCAGCTAAGTATAACAGTCGCAAAATACAGGCCAACTGCATGCAAGCAGACACCACTACAATCAGACCAGATTAAGGTCAAGTAGGAGTTCATTTTCATTGAATGAAGAAAGCATATTGACTAGGGCCAACAAGCGCACGCGCACAATGTCGGTAATTTAATCAGCCGCAACGCAACTGATGTGGCCCAGGGCGTTCATAATTGTATCAATTTATTAATCCAATACAATTTTGTATGAGGCATAAATTTGAATTTTGAGTGGTTTAACAACACAGGAATTCGTTTTCTGGCGAAGTAGAAAGTAAGTAGCTACCTACTTAAATTTAGAGTCTTCTTACCGAACTGTACGAAGATTGCAGACATGAAAAATTTCTAGCCGCCTTTGAAAAACAATCTTGATCATGAAATGAGAGTAATACGTAATACCGTTCATTTATCATTTGCAATCGAGAAACAAATCTAATTAAATTATAAGAAATAGAGTTCAATCAACCGTGTATGTGGTGAAGTGGGTTATGATATCGTCGAATCTAGTTCATACAGTTATTACGGAAAAATTAGAGAAGGTTATTCAAGCAGACGAGCCTGCCGGAGGAGCCTTATGTAAGAAGAAGTAACGTCGTCGAAAACACTATTTTACATGTTATGTATTTTTTCGACTAGCAACTAAAGTAAAAGTATTTTGAAGTAAATAGATACCACTAATAATTTGTCTTGAATGGTACAGGTAAATAGTGTCTAATCATTCTTTGGTTTCGTATCAACAATAGGAATAATTCAATTAGTTCTTTGAAAACTTGCAGAGTAACTCTCGGGTTTTATTGTTCATGAGACTGTTTAAGAGTTCGCGGTGGCATAAGTTTTAAAAGTTTTTTTCTCTCTATTGACTTAAGTTCAGGTAAGAAACAGCCTTTTTAGTACAGCATAGCGGTAACTTTTGCAGGTTTGATAATGAAAAACATCTGCAGCTAGTAAAACCATATTAAAAATTGAAAAAGTATAGTAAAAAATGTGTAAAATTCTGTGAATGGAAAGTTCCCTTCTTTTCATTCATCAAAGAGCGTTTGTAACTTAATCCGGTTGTAAAACAGTCTGTGATTTTTAGTACTCCTCTATTGAAAAAGTAATATTTCATTAACTGCAAATTAAATTAAGTCGCGGAACTATAATTCTCTAACTTTTACTCTTCAACCAATATATGTATATGTTTACAAACTACATAGATATTTTTACTGCATAGTATGATTATTACTAAACGAGTAAAGAGACACGATTTGCTAAAGAGACGACTTATATGAGTGTTCTTTTGTACTTTTATGTTGAGGTTACTATGATGAAGATAATGGGACCAAATGATTGTACTCAGCGTATGCTCTGCTACGGATGGCAACGGAGAAAATTACTATTTATGAAGACAAGGTTAGTAGTTGTCACATGACTCTCATACAAAGCCAGGGGTTGTTACTGTGATTAGCATAACACTGCGACTGGTTCTAGTAAAGGCGTTGGATAGAATACTAAAGTAATGTATGGATCCTCAGAATAGCACACAACACTAGGTAAAAACATTATTTGAATAATAATTCAAACGACGCGTCGATTAACCGAAGTTCAGACAGTGACTGACAGGGTAAACAGGGTATTTACCTAAAAAGTTTTACCAACATCCTAGGTCGGTTTACGCTAACAGTCTATAAGTGCAATGTAGGGTGTAATGCGAGTGTGTGACGATAGCTCGAGTGATTATGTCCCCGCCATCATGCAGTGCATTGTACTAATAATGTCAACGGCCTGGCATCGCACGCATCGTTTTGACACTCGACATGTCAGGAGACACTAGGAACTCTACCATTTGATTCCTTTTCTTGACATTTGATTGTTGATCTAAGGTGTAACGAAAGATTTGTAACCGTGTGTAAAATGCTACGAGAACAAGAGTTATAGGAGCATGTAAAGGTTTTGGAAATTTTTAAATTAAATTATAGATACAGGACTAAAAGTGTTTCGCCGAATGTTCCCAAACATAACTTTTAATGGAGGTAACAGTTGACTGTAATTGGATAATAACCATAACAGGATGTTATAAAAATCTACGTCGCTTATTCTATACAAGTGAACTGTCGACCACAGTGGTTATTGTCTGAGACCGGCCTTGTAGCCTTAGATAATAGAATTATGATCAAACATAACAAGACTGTACTAAGAGTGTCCATGACTTCCTTCCCAACTACCCACTTTGAAATAAATTCATAAGGTTAATTAATACAATCCGTTTTCAATTACCCTAGCAAAAACTAGAAGCACTTACATGCATCATTTAAAAGTCCTGTGTGGTATGCGGCACGATGTCACAAACACGTCACATGGTAGGGAAGGACTCGTTCCTGTAATACAGTCTCAATGTTTTTGTATAGGAGAGTCCGGGGTGTAGTGACACACGTGCGTCCGCTTTCGCTGCACAATTAACACTGCAGTGTGTGCACCGACCGCGCGACGACCGACGCCGGCATCGCTGCGCCCCGCCGCCGCCGCGCGAGCCGCGTGCGCTCGCGCAGCCAGCCGCCCTAGGATGCGGGAATGTAAACGCAAGCGGAGGGCGGACAGCGTAGAACGACTATAGAGTACTCGGTCGGTAGAACAAGCATAAGTACGTTTAGTGTTTTCTTGGAGATCTATTCAAGTTCAGTGACTGTCGCTTGTCAGTTGCACCATTGCGCTTAGTTTAGGTTTATTATTATTATTCAGCTACTCAGACTCATGATTAGAATCTGTCCGCGTGAAAGAAGATGTGAGACATTGAAAAATGCTTAGTTGCGCCGCCAATCGAAAAAAAAAGACAGAACAATGATAGACCTTTTATTTTTACTATTATTTGAAACAGTAGCATCATTTATAACACGACATCAATAATAATATATGGCGGCACAGTTTGATATCTTTCACAAGCATCAGACAAATGACCGTCCTATGAAACCAGTTGTTGCAAAAATGCCCAGCCTTATTATAAGCGGAGTCAAAGACTGCGAGATATAATCAACGTAGTGGGTCAACGTTCTCAAATGACAAAGACGATATAAATCATCTGTGTAACATATCAATGCAGTAATAAATGTAAGGGTAATGATAAAAGAGTTTCGTGAGGCCGCGCACGCTCGATGTAGAGATACCGAACGCGACGTGAGGGGAAGTGGAGTACGACACACATTTCAGTCGGTCAATCATACGTTCCTTGCGTCCATCGACAACACTTCGGTCATAATACACCACAATTTGTGTCACATACTCATATCCATCACTTAGCTGTTGGCTAATACTACCAGTAGTGTGGCTTAGTAGTGTGGTAGGGAAAGAGTGGATTTCTTCCTGTTAACTCAAAACGGGCATGTGGCAACATTTCTTGTCCTTCGCCCATCGAAACTAAAACAAAACAGTTAAATCATTTTGGGTAATTTTTGACGATTTCCAAAACCCACACATATACCCTGAGTGCAACAGCACAAATCAGCCGCGTCTTATATTTCGCGCGTTAATTTGATCTGGATTTACATAAGGAAAGTGACGATATTTTAATTTGACTAACTTCTGACATCCATGTCGAAACTTCCGGTAGCTTGCGACAGAACCACTTTTATGATTCTAACATCTATTGGCTGCTATTAAGATGACAACTTTTTGAGTTAAATAACTTGTTGGGTAATACTTATAATTCTCTAATCAAATTAGTTGGGTGAAGCGTATTAAATGCACAATACTATCGTCTAAGTAGTCAGTTTTATCTGTCACTTGATCGCAAGCAGTAATAGAAAAACTTCGCGTGCATTGTAGCATACTGCATGTATGATAAAGACTTAAGATATCAATTTAACGTTCAATACATTATTCAGTTATCCGCATTGAGGCCCCTTTCATTTTGGTTATGGTATTCGACCTAAATAAAACAATAAGAAAGAAGAGATGTGAGTGTTTCTTTGGCTGGGTAACCTAAATTCATCGACCCCAACTGTGGCCAATTGAATTAAACCAGTTAAATTATATCATTGCCCGTTGTTGTCGTTGGTAATTCGATTACTTGCTCGCTCAAGGAATTGCTCTTCCATTTTATTTAGTGAAGTCCTTTTTGATGCTAGATCTTGATAAACTAACTCTAATTTGACGTAATTTATCACTTTACGCTGTCGATAAAACGGTCTTCCGTAGGGTGTCCTACTTAACTTCTTGTTACTTGTCATGTCAATTCGTTTTATTTAATCTTATTAAGCCTTAACTGAGTCCAACTTTTTAGTATACGGTACATGTTCTAAAATCGAATGCCTTCATACATCGGATTATCCTCATTCATATAAGGTTTTCAACCTATGAATATTAGCAGGCATGTTCGCATCAGATTATATTTCTGCCCACGTTCGTAAGCTGCCTTCATTTTATGTGGTGAACATGTGTCTTGTCCAAACTGGTGAGCAGAACTACTTGCTGGCTTGGCGCGCTGAATCGACGATATGCTACGAATGCAAATGTGCGGCATTAGCATCGAACACCGAAAGCTTCCTATTGTCGACGTATGTACGTACGTGTCGATATAATACATGAATCGCTGACGGCTGACGGTGCTCGCAGGTTAGGTACTATTGGCTTTTGGGGTCAAGTGAAGAAATTGCTGTTTTGGCACTTTTGGTAAAGCACGTGTTCTATTTTGTTGTAATGTTGATTTTATGGAATCAAGTGAACAGGTAATAACTAGCAACTCTGCTTATATGGAAGGTAAAATGTCATTCGATAGGCAAGGTTATGATTATTCAGATTGGAAATCGTGAGCTATTCTTGAGGCGTTATGCGACTAAAATTGAGAATCGCCTGATTGGAACCAAAATGATCATAAGTCATGTATCCTTTAAACATTGTTTATTTAGTGCATTACCTGATTGCTGCACTTGTAACATTATAAATAGCTAATTGTTAAGTAATTAACTTACTTGTATAAGCGGTATTAAATCAGAATTCATGTAATTAGTTAGCTAATATAGTAAGAAATTACCTCTAGGTTGCTCATTTAGAGCTTCAAAATAAAACTTCGGCAAGTGAAAGAACTTAACAATTAACTTTAATCATCTGGCCAATGAAACAAGAAAGCAGCTGTTTGACAAGAAACGGATTCCTCAATCAAATTAATATTACTGTAATACGCATACCTACATATGAATAGTATAGCCATATTGAATACTACTTGCATAGTAAAGAAAGACATGAAACTTTGTTTTCATAGACTTTCATCTAATTTGAAACCACAATTTCATCATTACGGCACACAATAATAATGGCACAAAACAGGAGCTGTGAAATACTGACACTGTCACGATACTTGAGAAATGCTGTCCACATCACGAAACCCGGTACCAACAAACAACCATTGTGGTTTTTCTTTTCAGTGTAAGCGAATTTGTTAATTATGTCATAAACTTTCGGGTATCTACTCTTAGAAAATAGAGCGTTTGTTCCAGTTAAAGAGGCGCTATAGCGGTTTTGTTTGACGGGCATTACCCAATTTTTATTCTACAAAGTATTATTTATGCGCCTGCGCCAGTCAAAGAGTGCGTGACGGACCGCCAGGCGCCTCACGCGATTCAGCTTTTGTCCCTCCGATCCTACTACCTGCTCCTCTATTGTAGAGTAATATACAGAGTGCATTGATTTCAAGGATTTTGTTGTCTATAACTCGCTGTTACTACGGGACGCCATCTCGTCTGGATCCTCAGTTAAAAGCAGTAAACTTCATTACTTTTGAAAAGAGACTCGACAAAGTGTCTGCCACATCTATTAAAATATTCGCACTTAATTGTTTATTCTTAGTGAGATGATTTACAGTCAAAATGAATGTGTATTCTTTTCTTTGTACTGGTTTGCACCTTAAAGAGGCTCGAGTTAACTCTTTATTCAGATGATATTGTCGACGGATGACGACTTACTTCGGCACTAATTTTATCTGTTCTACTGTCGACATCACCTTTCAACTAACCTACATTGCTGGCAAAACAATACTACTCGGATATCTAACCACCAGCGTTTTTCAATGTCACGGCGCGCCATAATATTTTGTGAGGACGAGATTTTCTATACGATATTGAAATTAACAATAAGTTGGGCGTGTCTCAATTTCGATACCATTTGGGGATTATTGGCCGTCATTGTTCGCTTTTGTTTACGCAAAAGTTCCGTTTTATTGTCCTACAATCTTACAAATGGAGCTTTTGTTGTACTATTGTCCTCTTTCGGAGACCTAGTGAAATAGATATTGTATGGATTTAGTTTATTAATTACAAAAAACCACTTCTGACACCTATATGCATATATTGACTACTCACTTCAGTACCAGCATACACCGTAGTGTACAGTGTTGTATACTGTTCTTAGTATAGTTAATTTCACAAAAGCGCGGACAGTGACTAACGAGGAAAATTAATCTTGAGATCGTAATCATAAGAAATATCTCCAATTACAGAAAAGACTTTGAAGGAAGTAAACTCAAACTAAAAAACTTCTTAGTCTTTTCTAGAAACAGAACATCACATCCGAAGAACCACACACAAAGTTGTAGTTTCTTACGAGGCTAATTTGAATAATACTAATCCGTTGTAAAATTTTTACGATTTACTCTCCCTGTTATTGAGCGTCAGTAAAAAGCATGACATATTGTCATAATAATAATATTCCTAGTGCAATGACTGTTGTCTACTGCTTTCTCTTCCTATAAAGTACTCGTTTGTAACAGGATTTACAACTCCGTAACAGAAAATAAGACTCGTACCGTTCATATCATTACGAAAACTTGCCAGGTATTAAATCTTTAAGTTTATGGGGTTTACTCCGTCCACTATGAATAGTCCATGTAAGTCGTTGAATTATAAACCTTAAAAAAATGAAGTTTATGATTTCATCGAATATCATGAGGCGATTAATTATAAGTTGACATAAACGTTTGTGTGTAAAGGTGCGGTTTAGTGAAACTATTCACGAAATCGGACATCCCCTTTTTATCTAATAAACCGTCCTTGTACAAATACTAGAGTGAAACACTCTATTGGCAATTCTAAACAGTTAGCGACAAAAAAATATCAAAGCTTAATAAAGGTTAATAAATTGTAAAATAAATCCCACTCCTAAAATATAATAATAATAAAAATAATAGTAATAATTTATTTTCACTAAAAATAGAAGTATACATATTAGTTACAATGGTGTTGTTAAATGTAGGCAAATTAGATTTAGAAGTAAAGCATTGTAGCATCTGTTGCTGAGCTAGGCGTTAGATCTGTATTTCAGAAAAACAGCGCCCCAAAGCCCAGTATTTTATAGACAAATAAATATTCTAGCTCCTAAAATGTGTAGTTTACATAATATATTATGTGTAACTACGAGTAGAACAATATAATCTAAGAAAAAAACTTAGACAACTATTATTATTAAAATTAGTTACACAAAATAAACTCAAGTTATAATAAAAAAAAGGTCCAAGTGCGAGTAAGACGTCGGACCCGCACACGAAGGGTTCCATACAAACACACACACACACGGAATAACGTAAACCGACAGTCTTGTACGAGTATATCTTTTTAATTGACCCCGAATGGCCAAGTCGGCAGTAACCCTGCCTACGAAGCCAAGGGTCCCGGGTTCGAGTCCCGGTGGGGGCAAATATTTGTTTGATAAGAACGGATGCTTGTACCCTAGTCATGGTTGTTTATCTATCTAAGTATAATATTTATCTATATAAATAAGTATGTGTATCGTTCTCTAGTACCCAAGATACAGGGAATCCTAGTTTGTGGCTAGATCAATGTGTGTAAATAGTGTCCAAGGTATTATATAAATACTAGGAAGGTAGGTACATTCAAGACCGGACATCGAAACATTGAAAAATAGTTTTGTGTATGTAGTATGTAATCATTAAACTATGTACTCAGGTTAACGAAACTCTTTGCTCATTGAAACCTGAAGTGATAGAAATTGAGTAACTTTACTCTTTACTGAAATAAACACAAATATGATAAAAAAAACCTAATATAATATATTATAATTCGAATAAATCGCATATTGACAAATAACTAAGCAAAACACTCAATACCTGCTATTAAAGATCTTTTCCGATAACATCGGGAGAGTCCAATTTTTACCAATAACCAAATAAAACAAAATGGATAAGAAAATTGCCATACCAATAATTTATTGCATGCGTACTTCTTTTAATTCTTAAAAACCGGTATTTTTCATTATTTGTTGTTATAGCGGCAATAGAAATACACCCTCTGAGATAATATCAGCTCTCTACCTATTTCGGTTGATCCGATAGAGCCCGGTGACGGCCGGACGGACAGACAGACGGACGGACAGCGGAGGCTTAGTAATAGGGCCCCGTTTGGCACAATTCGGGTACGGAACCCTAAAAAGTATTGTATAGTGTTTACTCCTCTCTGTGTGTTTAAATGTGGTGTGTGTATGTGTGTGAGAGGTTCGTGATATTATTTGTTGGATAAGAATTAAATGGCAGTAAAAATTTAATTGATTCATCTTTTGCATGTTTTATTATTATTCTATAACTTTAAGAATATGTTCAGTCTCCTCGTAATTGAGATTCTTAAGTCAGTTACTTAAGTTGGTTACTTCTTTTTATAGATTTGACTTCTTTGGATAGATACTCATCTTTTAATTAAGTTCCTTATACAACAGCGACCCAAAAAAGGTAGAAACTTATTGATAAATTGTGTGCGAAAAGTTATGTCACTATGTAATACATTAATTCGGCGTTTGTTTAGCTGTTTCGGGTCAAAATTTAAATTATATAAACACTAGTTTAACAGTTCGTTCGTGGTTTTGTTGAGCTGTTAAAGCACCACATTATACGCTTTTACTGTTTGTAGTTAATGCCAGTAGTTAGCCATAAAAACATGTTTTTGGTTTTGTTTGCTATCGAACATTTGTCTATTTACAAGTCAATATTAAAAAATTCTGATGTGATCTAACTTAAAGGTTTAGAAAAAAATCTCCTAAATATGTACTTCAATATAAGAACTTTTGGGAGCCAGATATGAAAAGTACGTAAGTACGTCCAGCAGTGGAAAGGCTGAAATATGACGATGATGACGGAGGCAACTGTCATATTTCCATAGGCTATCACGCAAAATAGAGTATTTAATAACAAGGTGCACGTGGGGCAATTGTCTGCATAGGGCGTGGCACTATCTTTAATGGCATGAGTGATTGCCGTATTACTTCAAACCGCACCTCAGGATAGTACTCGTCTTTCCCCTGTTTTGAATCCGGCTCGTATGCGCCCGCGCATTACCGATGCTTGGCGTGGAGCCGTGCGCCGCCGCATGTCGAGCTGATTGTTGTGAGGCCACACGGACCGACAACACTCGCCTATCAGATTGTAGTGGACGTAGCGTAGAGATTGTACCGAGAGAACAGATTGAGGTAAAACTCGAAAAATGTAACTAGACATGGATAGGCTGTCTGGAATGTTGCAAAATAATAAACTTCACGTTCTTATTTGCAATGGTCAGTCTTATTAATTATGTATATAATTTACTAAATACAAATGGCTTAAATATTACAGATACCAAAATGCCTCCCTCAATATTCATTGTTAGTCGTCATCTGACAAACAATGAAGAGTGAGGGAGGCATTTTGTTAATTGTATGCTTATGAGGTATTTTTTGAGACATGAGAAAAAACAATAAACCTCCAACATCTCCAACAACAACTACAGTAGTTTAAGTTTCGTTGTATTGAACGTAGCATAGCTTCTCTATACAGTATATATTGGCTATATTTCTCAAGTTCAGTCACGATTTAATAACGACTATAACCACGTATTACACCACTACTGTGGGGGATGTCGACTTCCACCTAGCTTTTATGACGATCGAATAACTTTGAATAAAGTAATTACCTCATGAATACATAAGAGGCAAATAGACGGCTGACATAAAAAATGAGTAGCTTTTCTCTATTGTCTTCTGAATGTATAGGAATGTGACAACTGACTATTTATTATTATGGTCGTATCACAAAGCTGGTATTGAGAAACTACTAATTTCTTAATCACGTCGTTTGCATACATGGTTTGGTCGTACGGCATTTTAAGTAGCGCTATAGTGCTAGATTAAAAGAAGCCGACGACTATGATAACATTGGAAATTGGGATGGGGATTGGGATTTTGGAAAAAAAACATGATCTAGCTTTTTTTAACGAGACAGTCTCTTGATCCAATAAAATTACCGTAAAATTAATGACACATTTATGGTAATACCTATCTATCAATAAAGATCATCAGGAGATGAGAGATAACTAACTTCTTTTGTATCTACAAATATGGTGATTATTCAAACGCAATTCATACACCGAAGCTAAGGGTTATCATTAAAAGCAGATCAGTATTTGTTAAGAGAATGAAGTCATTTAATTTTAGATAAATATAAAGTTAATATAAAATGAATTCCTGTGCGTAGCAATGGGTACATCTTCAGAGCTAATGACATGTCTTGCCATCACCCGTTAGACCATTAGCTGATGAGTGGAGAGATATGATGACCGTGCTATCCTCCTTGGCCATCGCTGTCGGTTAATTGGCGGAGGCACCACTAATGTACCAACGTCACTCGGTCATCAGCCACTTAAGTTACAATAGGTAGAGATTTGTCGATAAAATAACTTAACTATTACGTGTGGCCAATATGCATACAAGCAGAAGTGAGTGCGGTTATCAAATGTGACTTAGAATACTAAAGAATGTTATCTGCTATGTTCGTATCATAGAAAGGGAATGACGACGATAAATATTCAAAATTATCTATAATGTACACCAAAACAGTTGAAGTGCGCCTGGCGGCGGTAATGTTGCAACTGATTGCCGAGTATGACGTCACACATACGTTCCCAATCGATCTTCCGCACGGTGGACGATAATCAGGCGGGCAGTTAAAGAAACGCATAAATCTCGAAGGGATCACTTTCACTTCGTAACGAGTTCGAGACAAGATGGAACAAAAGTCGGCGCAGGGCTCGTTAGAGGTTCGTGCTGATCGGATCATTCAAGTCGGGTGGCGGCTGCGGCGGGAGCGATCACCTCACTCATTCAATTATGTAATGTTACGAGACATTCGGATTCCGATAAGCAATTAAACTGGAACTAAACCCTTATTTACAACTGGACCAACGTGACAGTCTGTGGTTGCCGTTTTATGGTAGAAAAAAAAATGTGTTGTAGTTGCCTATTCATTCGTTACGATTAATTTATGAATAATATCCATTCCTACATTAATTATTGATCGATCAATCGATTGACCGACGTAACTACCTATTTTTCTAATTGAATCGTTCTTCGATTTTACTGAATCGATTTTTACAACATTAGGAGTAAGCTTGCAATATTAAAAGGAAAAAGGTCGAATCCAACTGTCATGTTGGTCTAGTTGTATGTACCAAGAAAGAAAAAATAAAACGGTCAAGGGCGAGTCTAACTCGTGCACGAAGGGTTCCGTACCACCGTACTATGGTAGGGATGATGTGGAGTGAATAGTTTGGATTTTACATAGCAAAATGTTTTTTACATAGTTATTGGTGCGGCTACTTTCACATTCCATGTACGTCACCAGGTGCATTCATAAATTTGTATGTGGTTTAAAGATTAAAAAAAAACTGTTTTTAGTATGTTTTGTTATAGCGGCAACAGATCTGTCAAAATTTCAAGTGTCTAACTATCACGGTTTGTCTAACTATCACGACGGACAGCGGAGTCTTATTAATAGGGTCCCGTTTTACCCTTTGGGTACGGAACCCTAAAAGTAATTCCAAATTTGTCGTTAAATGTGGTTTTCATTTCATTGCCAGTTCAAAAGATATGTATACCTTGGCAGGAAACGATATTTTGATGGTGATTGAGATAAGCAAAGCTGGTCCGTGAACCGAAGAACAAGGAATGTCAACTATCAACAACAAACAAAACACAATTTTGTTGTTTTGGTTTATATATCTGTCATAACCATATCGAAGAATTGACCACATCGAAGCGTGAAATGGCCAAGCATGGTTGAACTAAAGGGGGCGAGGGCAGCGAAGCCCCCGAATAGTCTTCGTGTTACTTCGACATGAAAACATTAGGTAGTACTGAATAAAAATGCTTTTAAAAAGACATAACATAGCGTCACACCTTTTTACCATACGGGGTGGCAGAGGCACAATTGTTTGAGCTTTGAGCCAGTTATTCAATAATCGATTTTTCGTGACAGGGGGCTAGCCCTACGCCGCAGCTATGGAGTAATGAAGGTTTCCTCACGATGTTTTCCATCACCGTTAAAACGTCTATATAATGTGCTTAAGATAAATTAATTATCTCATTGGTACATGGTCAGCAATCGAACCTGCATCTCCTGTGTGAGAAGCAAGCGTGAAACCCATTAGACCACGGAGCACGTTAAAAAGACATGTTTTATCATATTCAACACTTTCTGAATATTTCAGGAAATAGTCATCTGGCCATTTCATGAAATGATATGTCTATGACATATCGACAACTTTCTCTTCGCGTCATGCTCTGCCCCTTATTCTGTAACTGATTTGCGATAACTGCGACCATTAACCGCAAACGCTTATCAAAAAAACAAACGCATCATCCTTGCGTTTTTAAATGCTGTAAAAAGTGGTACTCACGTGTTTCCTAGTGATGAACGTTGAAGATTTCTATGGGTACCTGAATTGACCATAGCAAGTCATAGTAATAGGTCTGTTACTCTTTAGTAATTCATTTGACGACCCGAATGGCCGAGTCGGCAGTGACCCTGCCTACGAAGCCAAGGGTCCCGGGTTCGAGTCCCGGTGGGGGCAAACATTTGATTGATGAGAACGGATTTTTGTTCCCTAGTCATGGTTGCTTATCTATCTAAGTATAATATGTATCTATATAAGTATGTGTATCGTTGTCGAGTACCCAAGATACAGGGAATCCTAGTTTGGGGCTAGATCAATGTGTGTAAATAGTGTCCAAGGTATTTAACACAGACCCATAAATGAAAACCACGGCGAATCAACGTCATCTAACATAACATAACATTTACATACCGGCCCATACATATATTTCTTTCTTCCTCCCCCGTCGGGATTCGAACTTGGGCCGTCTCGCTTGGGAAACACAGCCTCGACCGTAACACCAAAGAGGTCGGCGTAAATCTGTACGTCCAACTTCTGTGTGTACATCTGTCATAGCTTTCAGATTTTTTTTTCTAGGCAGTCAGCAGGGAAAGTGCTACCGCAGTTACTTTCCCTGATATTGGCTGTAAAAATCAGTATATTTGCTGTGCAAATCAGTATTATTGGTGTGCAGTTTAATATTTCCCTTAAACAAGCCCACGGGTGCGTCGCCATCGTCCCGAATGATTGAATGATTCAGACTGCCGGCTGCACAAGGCTCATGTTCAAGAGAATACAAGCCTCTGTTTACGTAAGCGAGCATATCCGAGCAAAAAATATATACGGCTCGCGATAAAATCTTCGGTTTTTCGAGGAACCCCAAAAGTAAAGGGTGCTGGCGAAAGATACATTGCCAATTCGTATTGTAAATTACACGTTGTTATTTTAGTTGGAGAGTTTTCAATTGAAGCGGCGAGAAGATTACGATCTCTTATTCGACGACCGATATCTGCTCACAATTTTAATTATTAATGCCCTCTATCGCTCCCAAATGATTCAGATTGATGAACATCAAACGCCCATTTGAGATAAAAATTGTTAACTAAACTAATTTAATATTTTTGTCATTTGGATGAACACAAAATGGGACAGTAAGTCGCACGATACCTTCGAATAGTTTGGTTGTGTCCCGCGGGGGTAATGGAGAGTCAGTAATTGTGGTTACATAATGCAGGCATCTACTAATGACAAGTGATATTTTAGAATAATATAAGAGCATACGGCTGCATGATGCATGACCGCAGCTTGACGGGAGGAAATTAGATAATTTGAAGGGCATGCTTTCACTTTCTGTGTTTGTTTGCTACTTGGGAAATAATCAAAAGGGATTTAACGGATGAGTAGAGTCGAAAGTTACATAATAACAAATACATTTTATCGGACTCTCTAAATACATAGTATATTTATTTGATTTCCAAGAACTTTTCAATATCTATAATAAGAAAATCTTTGTTGGAAACATGGACGGATGAAAAAACAAGAAAGACTTGAATTGCTAGTAATTTGCGCTTGCACACCTTAATTTGGTCCTCGACAAGTAAGTCATGAGCCAACGGAAAACGCCAAATCAGTACGTTTAAGGAATTCTGGTACCGCGTTATGCAATGCACTTTTTCCTGACATTTCATCACTCCAGAAGAGAGACAGGCGGTTTGATAATGTGGGCGGGCAATTAACAGCATGTCTGAGTAATACTCCGACAGAATTATTCAGACCAAGCAGACAACTTTGGTCTTTTTTGCCATGACATAAGGCCCTTGTTTTTCAGGATTACTTGAGGAAGTTACAAAACTCGTACAGTATAACTTCGGCATTTGTGCACCCTGTAATAGTTCAAAGAACTATTGACCCCTTTTGAGTTATTGCAAAAGCTTGCTTATGTCCACCTACGAGTACGTATTTACGATACTTTTAGACAATCTTATCGTGGATTTTTCAAACCTCCCGTTTGGACGATTTTCCAATCCTATGTTTCCTTAGATTTACTCCATTTAACTTACATTACGACGATCCTGATGCAATAATTCCCTGGCTGCACTGTGCCTCGGGATATGGTGACAGACTTGTCCAGTGACATACTCAAGTTCGTGCCCGAGTCGTGCTCGCTCGAATTCGTGACAAAAAATTCGCGCACGCATTCCCGTCGAATTCGCGTAACGTAACGCAGCTTTTAATTAATTCCTCGTAAAAAAAACAGATCGGTTGCGTAAAGTCGTGTTTTGTGATGAGTATTGCCATATTTACGAGTAGTATACAGCAACACGTTTAAAACATGTAACGGGAACAAGGTGTTCAGTTTTCGCGCTATTGGAATTGGAAATCAGGAAATTTTGAATCGCAGATAGATCTCTATGATAGAATTTACACTTCCGAACTTCAATAAGGCAGAGTTTATACTATATCTACTATACTCTTTTTCTTATGAAAACGGTATTTCTATGTGTTTATGTTAAAAATAAAACTTAAACATCATATTGTTTGACATCGAGTTGCATCTGATTTATTCTTAAAGTAGACCTTTTTTACTCACCAAGAAGAGAAAATTCCGTGCGTGACTATCGGTGTCCTGTCACGCTGTCAGGTTATTACCGTACACTATACCGTAAACTGTCCAAGAATTTGTCGATCAAAGGAATAGTCTCACGAATTCCTTAAACATCGGCTCCCAACTTTCTCTGATAAAAACCAGGAAACGACGACGGACCGAAAATAGCTCGTGCTCATGGTATCTGAGTACACTACATAAATACGAACCCGCGTTGAAGCGCGTACGCAGCATACCGAGAGAGAACATCAGCATTTTTCTATATAAAACCTATTTGCATTAGGCTACCGAAAAATTGTTGATCAGTAAAAGTTACTTCTCCCCAATAACCGTTCATATTCTTATCATGTATGCATTTTATGAAGCAGAGTTAAATTCATTTTTACTAATAATTGTATAGAAATTACAATACAGTGGGAGGCATGATAAATACAAACACACTAACGCAGTCAAAATTACCTTTACACCAGTTTCTGCCTGCTGTACTTCCATTACAAACTGTCCGAGTAATCGAAATAATAACCTATACGCATATTAATTATGTGATGCGTTGTGTGTGACGTCTTGTCCTAGACTTTCTATTACATAGAGATAATAGCCTTTTCGTAATGAGACGGTCCCAGGCGGCCAGCGCATTATCTCAGATAGATGTGAGCACTTGCCCACGTTACTGATGACTTTTGACGGAACCACCATTTCCATTATCTTAATAAAAACGTCTCGTATCGCCGGAGAAAGCTGCCGTGATAGATGATTTTAATATGCCTTTAGACACCCGGGGTTAATGGTAATTACTTGAAGTAGATCGACTTCTCGTAACGTTTACGTTTAGACCAGTGATACGTTTCAGTAATACTGTATTATGCGGTGTAACTGTCGCTACACGCCGAAAATAAATGACCACGAAGTGTCAAAAAACCTTGTCTCCAAAGACTTGTCAAGATATAGAAAGAAAATAGACAGTGGACAATCAAGTAAATGGTAATGGACACACGTAATTAGAAGACATACTATTACGACTGTCGAGGCGCTTTCAATCATTTCGTATCTAGCGTGTTGTGACGTAATACAAGTATTATCAACCTCTTATTAGTGTCATCAATTTATTAAACTTTTGACCGTAGGTTCTCGGGTGAAGGCACGAGTTCTCAACTGAGCCTCTCGTAAGAAGTTTTGTATTTTAAAACCAGACATTTATTTGCTTGGCGGTCTCTTCTTTCGGTCTTCAAATTTCAGCGACGACGGTTGAGCGGATTATATTATAACGACTCTCGGAAACATTATGATATGAACCACTCGAGAATTGCCGACGACATGATAAAGTGTTTTAATTGGAGATGTTCAGATAGTTGGCAGCGGTGTAGGTGGCTCGTTCTAGGAAAGAGGCGACAGTTATACAATCTCGGTTCTTTTGAGACAATAAGGATGTGTGTAAGTGTTATTCTCTTTGTTAATGTGTATATTTCAATGTAATCCATGTTTTGACCGCCGCCGTACACTGACTGTGCCTTGGGACCAGAAAATAGGACATGATCTTTTTATCCGATAAATCGTTATTTCTTCATAATACAAATACGATAGTAGAACACCCAATTGTAAATTCCAAATAGTTTGCGAGAAATACATTTTCAAAGTTAGCTATATTGGTACCAAAAAAAGTATTCTTGCTCCTAAAATATAAACTCGTACTTGAAAAATGTATGGCAGTTTTATAGAGCTATTAGAGCTTCATATTATAAGATTTTAATGTATTTGGGAAATGCCAGTAGTTAGTCATAATATAACATCATATTTTCATAATTTTGGTTTTTATCTTTTTTCTCCCCGACACCCGAAAGTTGTTTTTTTTCTTTATCCACCATATACGAGGGATTTTCAAATAATTATAGTTACAGGTGTTAAAGAAAAGGCAAAGAAAAATCTGTTTTTTCGTTCTATATGGGGACTTTAACAGAAAGGTGTCGTCAAATTGTAAGGGGTTGTCGAGGAAGTCATTCTCAACAGCTTTTATCATAAACAAACTTGATCAGAGCAACTTCATTTTTTTTTCTCCATACAAATCAGTTGTCTGCACGACCCAAAATGTATGGAGACGGGAAAAATAAAGTTGGTCCTTAACAACCCCTTGAATTCTGTATAGCCCCCAAAATCTTTATACGCTTCTTAAAAAAATTGTCTTTTCTATACCCTCCAAAAAATAATTTCCATCTCTGGAAAATGGTCGTCGTCGGCCACCTTCAGCATCGCCGGAAAATCGCTTTCCACGAAGCTCATTTTTCAGCTTTGGGAATAAAAAGTAGTTACTGTACACGCACACGTAGGTGCCAAGTCTGGGCTGTAAGGTGTATTGTTAATCTCTTTCGAAAACAACGCACCTTTATAGCATTTTATAGCAGCCTTGGTAATGTGCGCCGAGTGAACTGCCAATCGAGATAATGTAAGCACCATCTTGCTCTGACTTTTGAGCGGTTCAAAAAGTCACGAAGAATTTAACGTATGGTACCTAATCATAGCTTGGTTAACTCTGCTAGCTCTGTTGGATGTTATTCTCGATATTTTTTCACGTTTCCTTCCGTGGTGGCATTAACGGGACCACTGGACCGAGGCTCATCTTCAATTATTTCTTTGCCACCTTTGAGTTCACTTGAGCTTTTGACTGGTAGATAACGAAGGAGCGGAATCCTTATAAACTGCCACTATCTCGTTTTGGATTTAAGTAGCAGCGCGGTGCACGATTTTGGTTAACATTTTCGCCTTAAAAATCATGTTTCACTCGAATCAAGACTGTGAAAATACTAATGATGATGGTATACCGATGAAACTTTCTATTTGTCACTTTGGATAATGCCATAAGAGAACCGTAAAACAAAACTACTCTTATCACTAACAAAAAACGCGATAACGAGAATGTCTTGATAGCCCCTCGTAGCGTAACATATTTTCTAAGCGTGTATTAGAATTTAAATTTTACGACTTCTACGGCGGTTGTGGCTCTGCCTACCATGCGAGAGGTCCCGGGTTCGATCCCCGGCTGGGGATAAAGAAAAAAAAACAGGTCTTAGATGTTTATTTGGGTATGATGTCGCTGTTTCTGGTTCCCACGACACAGGGTATCCTAGTCTGGGGCCAGAAGCAATGTATGATGGTATCGAACCCGGGACCTCTCGCATGGTAGGCACTGTCACTACCGCAGATCCGCAGTGGTCATCGACGACGAAAAAGACGGCGACGGCGAAAAAGACGGTGTCTTACTGAGTTGGCTTTTCTTACCGATGCAATGTTGTAGGTATATTACGTCAAACTTGTTCACGAAGACAGTGATGCTTACCTGTAAACAAATAAAAGAAATTCATTATATGATGTCAGGATTAAGTGTAAAACTGCTGATACAATATTTTGTCTAATAAACGATTTTCCTTGACGCAATAATGCAATCCGCATGTATTTTTTGCAGCTTACATTGGTTTTATTTTAGGTAGGCGATGGTGATGTTGAATGACAACTATGCAACAAATATGCTCTGTGACTGAGACTGCGGTGTGGAAAATTGGTGAGACCGTTATACCGGAAGAGGCAGGAATTAGTTTCGCTACATTTCCGTGACATGAACACTGACAATCAGAATCACGAACAAAACAGCAAAACTCAGTCTACAATAAATTGTATTTATCGTCTGTCCCTCATGGAGATAATGTGATGGTTGGCAATACTTTAAATCTAGTCTGAAACCCTTGTATGTATGTGCCTAATTAACTCAAAAGGATACGACTGTAAAAGGTTGTTAGTTGCTAAGTTACAATTAAGCTAATATCAACGACGGCGAGCATCTAAGAATAATTTGTGCAGGTGTAAACACATAACCAAAATATTGCAATGTGCTGCATCTTTATCAGTATGAAACTACATTTTTTAGGGTTCCGTAGCAAACGGGACCGCTCTTCGTCCGTCCGTCTTCCGTCTGTTCGTTAGAGGGCTATATCTCATGAACCGTAATAGCCAGAGTTGAAATTTTCTCAGAATGTGTATTTATGTTGCCGCTGCAGTCAAAAAATATGAACTACAAGAGATATTATAAAAGGTCCCCACAAAACAGACGTGTTCAAATCCCCCATACAAGAGACGTGATGATATTGTGAAAGCAAATTTCGCAGCAGCTTTATTACCATCGGTGGCGAAATTGGTTTGACGGCGGATCCTCAATCACTAGGGGCTGGTATCGGAACCCAGTCCGTACATTTCTTTTTATTTTTCTTTTATGATTTTTGTCCTTATGTTTTCTTGTACGAGAGTACGGAACCCTTCGTGTGCGAGTCCGATCCGCACTTGAACGATTTTTTAATGTAACCGTGATATCAAAACGCCTGGACCGCGGACGATAAGGCCGGCGACGAGGCAGGAACCAGAAACAATTATCGCCAACCGCGTTATCAGATTCAAAACACGACAGGCCTTCGCGTTTCGCAACGCCAATCTCGCCTGGACCTGAATAAACTAAACATCTCGTTTGATATAAAAACATGAAATAATCATCCCATGTAATTGCAGACTCCGGAAACATCCGCCGGCGCACGCGTCGATGCACGTGAACCGTGGACGGGATGTGCTGCTAAAGTTCTTACGTCCTATAATACATGTACACTTCTTTACAATTACATAAATACAAATATAGCTTATGTGTGTAAATACGGAATATCACGACAGATTAATTGACTATTTAGTATGTGGCCAAACGTTGTCACAACTGTGCCTCTGCCACCCCGTATTGGACACAGCGTGACGCTGATTATGGGAATATTAAACTGCACATCAAAAATTCTGATTTGCACAGCAAATATAAGGGAAAAATACTGCGGTGTTAGGTTCAACATGTAAGAACAACAAAAAATACCTCAAACATAAACTTAAGTACTCATATTTAAAACGTGAAATGTGTTTTTGTTGATCCTTTTTTGCTGTGCAAATCAGTATGTTTGATGTGCGATTAAATGCCTTTGATTATTTGTATCACTCACGAATGATGGGAATTTTGTAATTAAGTTTATACGGGTATATTTGATGACGTAAGTCCTGTTGAGTAGTTGTATGGCAACCAAGTAAATAGTTACTCTCCAAGGGCTCCCTTTAGACTATTTAGGTCACTTAGATACAAAATACTTATGAATTTATTTGAGCTAAGAACTTTTGCCGTGACACCCCAGTCTTACTTAGCACATGAGCATATGTCTGTAAGCTGATGATTGCACACGTGTTGTTAGCACTGTAAGGTAAGCTTTTCAAGTCGTAGTTGCGCATTTAACACCTAGTGCAAGGAAATTATGGAAAAAAATTCAATTCGCAAAAATATTAGAAAGTTTGTCTTTCGATATTAAAAATGTAAATATGATTGATCGAAATCTCATGTAAAATCTCTCCAGAGACCAGACAGTGACTTAAGTGGAGGTTTTAAAGTAGGTAATAAGGTACGAATTAAAGTTTAATATGATGAATGGGTTGAGCGGTCACGGAATGATTACGTAAAGCTCGTTAAAACTTGTTATTTAATAGTACACCGTATCTGATTTATAAACCAAATATGGCAGAAGGAAAAGCTTAAAGGAATTTTTATTCACGAATAGTTTTTTCGAATGTCATGAGCTGTCAGGTGTCTGCATAACTTTAATTTAAAATCCCTCACGACCGTTGATTCTCGGATAATGGCGAAGATGTCCGGATAAGCGGACATCTAATTAAATTTGTGACGCCTAAAATAAATACCTTTTCGGCTGTTATATTTTATTTTTCTCGGCTCCAAAGCAGGATGTTCCACGCGCTCCGAGAAGCAAATGCATTGACACTATCATTTTCGTCATTTTGGCGTGCCGAGCGTCATAAGGCTAAGAATACGTTTAATGATAGGCAGTGGAGTGGGAGCTAATTGAATTTTGTCTGAGTGCGAGCCAACGGTTCGTGGAAACAACTGGACTGCAGTGCAAATTGCAACACCTAGTTTCGTTGATGGATATTATTGGTTCCCATAACTGCCAGTGCGGCCGACACGTTCTTACAGACATTATTTGGTTAACTGGGTTTCAAATGGGATTGGTACATTGTAGGGTCGCGTTGGCAATCGATAATATTGTGTACTAATAATATGTGTGGGCTCTAACCAGTGAGGCCTTTGCCCAGCAGTGGGACACCGTGTAGGCTAACTAAAAATATAATAAACTTATTACGAATAGGCACACGAAACAAATAAAATCACAGTATGGACATAACGGAATGGTCAGATGTGTTTGTAAGATATAAATAAATGTAAACGCTATTGAGCCAAACTCTACAGTTTTGAATCTATTTCATAAGCGACGTTATCCTAATATTTGAACAAACAGCCGTCAACACAACTATGAACTGGACACCATCGACCGTGACTTAAACCCATGATTGGAGTAAATTGCTTTTGCTTTCAATTTCTTATTGGTGTACTGTGTACACGTATCAATATCTTACTTCTGGTACCGGAGGAGGTTAGTTGACGCGTGGTTCATAAATAAGACCGGGTCTAACGGCAATGCCACAGACTGTAATGCTCTTTAAACAGAGCGATCTGGAAATTGGCTAAAAGTGAATAAACTCTGCTTTGGCAACCTGCCCTCTTATTCTTTAACTCAAATCCACGTCAAATTCAACGCAGTTAGTGTAAAATTGACGTTTAGTGTATGGGAAAGAAAACTGAAACATTTTAACAGTTTTCGGTCGATTTGAATAACTGATTCCTTCATGATAATTGTGCTGCTGTTATTGTGGTATGAGTAACTTAACCTTAGGCGCACTTTGGCTGTCAAGTTTTCACATCTAATTGATTCATAAAAACGCTATCACTCTAGCCGCCCCGCCCGCCTCCTACCCTCGTGGCCAGCTTCGAATGCAGTTTCTCTTCAGCGCCGGCGCGCGGTAGCTGCCACCAGCCAGCCGGTCAGTTACACCGCGGGCTAAAGATAGAGAAATTAGCTGCGTCTACGCAGCGCCCGAGTGAATGCACTCTATCCTGCACTGGAGCTACGGTCTTTCTGCAATAGTGTGTCTACCAGAGACAAGTGGCAGTTTCTTAGCAAAGTTATAGTTATAGAATAATGGATGAATATTTTTTACAAGAAACCCACTGACTTCAACTTTGATTTGTTTCTACTGACTAAGATGCATCTGTAACGTAAGAGCAGTGGTTATAGTTGTAAATTTAGACTAAATAAGATGATTCCAAACAGTAGATTTTGACGTGCAAACTGCAAAGTTATGGTAGCAGTTCTATATTGCATTGCGCCCCTTGCGAACAATCGATGTTACAGTTGAATGGTTCCTACATATAGATATTTATCGACTCGTATTGATACAATACAATCATGATTCGATATCTTATAATGGTGTGATTTGATTGCGCATTGTAGGGAACCTGATGTGAGAAGATAGAGAAATAATATTTTTTGGCAAATAAACTATGAATGCCAAAGATGGACCAGAAGTAAGAGTTTTAAAAGTAAGACCAAAGACATATGAGCATTCACGATTCAAGATTTTTGCCATACCAGCTGGCAGAGGCACATTTGCACTCAATAAATAAATCACCACTTGTTCCCAGAGTGTTCATCAAATCGTAAAGCGAAGATTTACCCAAGCGTACTCTTAATACAATTGTGAATCAAACACAACAAGATACTGAACTTAACTCCATTATAATTACGGAGTATTACCACTGCAACTCTTGCGCAGGTCCACTTGGCCCATACGATACGAGTATACGAGCGGGCGTAAACTGCAAGATCGATTACCGCTAATTACTACCCTGTGGCCGATGGCTCCCACTGAAATATTATGCTATACATCGACGCATGCGCAGGAGGACCACGATTATGCTCCTCTACAACTTCACTCAGGCAGGCCCCGTGCTAACCACAGACTGGCCGCATGTCCAAGCTACTCATATACAACCGCAGCATATATTTGTGTACATGGGAATTTAGAGCTGAAACGCCCAACGCAGATTGGCTTACCATTATTTTCATTACAAAATTTAGCAGAACAGGGCCCCCGGGCCTCAATAGCTCATCCCTAACGCCCAGCAATAAAGGCAGCGTCGTCGTACCATCATCCCGTTACTTAGGTAACGGGTGCCTAATAGCCAGGTTTGTAGTCTATGATGCAATAAGCTAGATCGAAACTTGTTCCTGGAACTATCTCGAAGAGAAGTTTCACGCATCCACTAGAAATAGCTTCTGCTCCCCCATTTAGTCAACAAAGTAATTTCCTACTGTCATTTCGGAATTAACAGGGGTGCTCAAAGATGGTATACCGTCTGGCAACTAATAAAATCGCTCGGTCTACAGACAGACAATCAATTTGGCTGTAAGCAACATCACTACTTCGTCTTTATATTCTAGTTTTAGATGGACGAAAGACCAATTTGGTTCTTTATCAGAAATTTATCGGAAGCAATAGACTTGTGTTTCATGTATTTAGATATGGGAACTGGAAAAACTATAAAATTACCTAACTGTTAAATTACGAATATCTCGACACGTTGTCTCAGATTGATTTAAACTATCACTTCTTTTTACCGCGTGCATTTCCGATCATGAAGGAAATGCTTTTCACTCGCGCCACGAATAGAAAGTGTTCACTGAGCGTCACCACCTCTTCATCATGTAACATGATGACTATGATTCACGTTCCATGTGAAGGATAAAACACTTATATGTCAGATAATCGTGCGATCAATCCACTTTCACGGGGTGAGACCACCGGTTGTCAGCTATTGGAAAGTGTAGGAAAGGCTGTGATTGTTAGTGCTAGTACAAAGTACGGCAATTGGTATGGTAACTGATGGTAAAGCCGTGCGTCTCATTACTGTAACTACGGAAAATTCAGTTTGAATCAAGCCATCATCATCATACTTGTCGTCTGTCGGGCGAAGACCTTAAGGCTCGTGAGTAGGTACGGGCTTATAAGGACTTCCTGTGACTTTATTTACTCTATTATAGTAAGGACGTTAAATTACTTGCCGTCTTTCACTACGACAGTGCGTGTCTTAATGATCTGTCAATTGGACAGGAATGGATAATTTTTTTTAGAAAATTAGGCAGAAGCCCGAAATTCACCCGAAATACTGAGATATGAAAAGTTTTTTAAATTAAAAAGCATACTTGTCAAATGCTTGTCAAATGTATGTGCACTACAGAAAGGAATGATACCACGGACACATATACACAGCCAAGCATTTGTGCTTCGTACTCTGCACACCCAATTAATAAGTTTTCCGCATGCAAGCGCTCTAAGTAAACGCCTTTATCTCTCCCTCCTTACCGGGAAAATGGATGGTTATCTCGTTAAAGCGTAGAAGGTTAACTGATTACCAGGGAACGGTATGTGCGCAGACATTGTGCGTCTGTTGCGAGCATCTCTTCCCATGGGTCGAGAATCGAGATACCCTCTTGATTATGAAGCTACGGCAAAATCACTATGAGATCGCAATCGTACTGTAAAAGAGTGGTTTCGGTAATAGAAAATGTATCCGCGACTTTTTTACACAGAAAAATTACGAAAAAAATCCACAGTATCACAAAAAATACCCAGCTTTACGGACAAGTAAGACGCTTAGTGCGAGCGCAAGTTACAACGTGGCAAAGGCTGCAATTTCTTTCAGTTACTTAAAATGTCACTACAACATTAAAAAAGCAAAGCATGATGTAGTTCTGGTTTATGTTGACTGGACCAGTTAGGGTAGCAAACTCCACGCGAAAAACTGCGAAATTTGGGACTTTTTCACTTTTTGCTCTAAAAGTAAAAAACGGTACGTTTTTCAAAAAATCAAAATTAGTACTAGTATTACTGTTACATAATGAAAGACATCAAAATACGATGGTGGGTTTATGAAACGAGCCAACAGGCGAGTTTCATAATATCATCACACGAGCTTGTTCAAACGAACATAGAATTCGATGTAATTATGAAGCTTGCTTTGTTTCTCAGAGATGATCTAAATTTGAATGTAATAATAACATCGAATTCGAAGTTATTATGAAGTAATTATATCACAATAATTGTAAAGTAGGTATAGATTACCCTATCTATCCAATCTATATCTACTTTACAATTATTGCGATAACTTTTGTTTATAACATTTATAACATATTGGATATCTGATAAAATAGGAAGTATTCATTAATGAGTTCTTTATATTTTTTCATCACTTGAGGTTGATGGGCTTGAGGTTGATGCAGTAGCATCAAATATAATTGCTTTATTTTTACTTTCAGCTATTCCACATAATCATTAATGTGTAAGCTAACAAGCGACAGTAAAAATTAACCCAATGTATTTCAGTTTTTTCGCAATTAATAACTTTAAGTCAAATTTTGGTTAACCTGTACAATATGGGTATCAAATTACCGGAGATCCTGTATCTGAGTGAGATTCTTTAGCTCACGACTTTAACTAAACTACTCAACAGACTTTGACATCTAAAGTATCTATAAAATCTTTTAGTGTTACAGGCTATGTGACGTCATATGAAAACCAATTTGGCGGGTTCTATACGCCAAATTGTGTGACCTGCAAAAACTATATATCTTCCAATCGTTTCATGGTATCAAAACGAAGGATTTTTAAAGCTGATTATAAAAATATATACAACTCATATGCTTAAACTAATATCTGGACGGCAGTCTTGTTTTTAAAATGTACTTAGTGTCAATTTTTGCTGGGCTGAGAGTGTGGATGAGAGATAGGAGTTGCATAACCGGCGGCGGATGATTCGCTTGAACAGGAGCGGCGTTGTTGACCGAAGACACATGTCGGCGGCTTCTGCTCGGCGCTATCAGGTCGATCGCTTCCTCCCGGGAAGATTGAGTGGGCTTGTAACGCGTTAACTCGACGGAATGAGGGGAAAAAGTTGAAGGCTTGTTATCTTGTACGGCGTCTCATCAATCGAGAAAATTGAGATGTGCAGAGTGGTAGGCTAACACCATTTGCTTTTTACACCACGTTAGGTGAAAATAAGGTTGTTTAAAAGTTATCAATTTTTTACAAATGTCCGTATTTTCCGCGCGCTAGACGTGTTTGGTGAGGACATTTAAGAATACTGTGCTTGTTTTACTATTCTATGCAAAGGTACTCAATATCTAGCATTACTATCTTGGAATGCCCTTCGGATGTAATAAATTACTAATAGGTATTTGTTGCAGTGCACATGTAAAGAATGTCCAAGTACGGACTAGGCACAGGAAAAACTAGTTACCGAGAAGTTATGGCAGTTTTCTGCATCCATACGTATATTAGCCTTATCCACTTGTACTTACGTGTATTAATACGACGCAATTTATTTTAAAGGACAGGTGCAGCTGCGTTGATGTAATAGCAATTACATTTATTTTAACAGATAAGTATCTGTATTTTCATTAATCATTGCACCACTGAAAGGATAAAAAATATAATAACCAGCTTTAGGAAAACCTCGATTTGCAATCAGTAGATAATAATATCTCAGAATTGCCATAGGGTAAGTCTTTCTTGACTCACCACTAAAGGTATTTTTTCATAAAATTATATGATAATAACTCGTGCTATTCAGACGAGAAACTTTTCATATGGAGGTTTCCTTCTCATTGGTCCATCATTTCATTATACTTTATACTACTATGCCACAAACAATCCAGCACACCTTCTGGTACACTTAAAGAAGAAACTATTACACCTTAAGGTGAGCTTAGACATCCGCGAATATCATTGAAATATTATTTCCCAAATAAACTAAAAAAATATAACGTAACGTATGGACTGCAGTTATTGAAATATAGCGTCTGCGAGATTGCAAGAATCACAGTTCATAGAAAAATTCTCAAGAGATTCTCCTTTCGGTCGCCCTTACAAAGCTGCGCTTTCTGCTAGTATTGTTAATGTATATACATTAGTGCATCAGGAAAATCTATGCTAACGAGTAAGAAATCATATATTGTTTATTTCCTAATTAAGGTATGACGAAGCGAATGACGGAAAAACCACATTTGAAAAACGTGTTACATTATAATGTAGTTTGGACCAAGAAAAAATGTGGGAACGTCAAGTCATTGTAATGCCTGTAATTTTAGTTGCGGATCATTTCCCGTTGCGTTTTGTTTGCAGTACATTTGCATGTCACTCGGTAATCAAATCATATACAAAGTAACTATAGTATACGAACTAAACAATGTGAAGTAGGTATCAGATATGGCAATTGGCAAAAAATAAGTAGCAGTAATAGTAAAGTAATAGCTTCCCAGATTGCAATAAGGTGAATAGAGGTAAAGACCTATTTCAGTCGCACACGTAACTTCGAATCAAGAAGCATCTTGAATTCCATCAGCAACTTTTAAAAGTTCACCAATGAGTTATACAAGTTGCCGATGCCGACACCTTAATTCAATGGGTAATTTGAAACCTGAAATGCTATTAAATAATTATTTGCTCGTGGCTAGAACATTGCATACATTGTTGTGACATCAATATACCCTGATAGCATTGCGTTGTTGCAACTTAGTAGCAGTATTGCAGAGAACTACTTTTGCGATTTTGTACTACCATCACGATATTTGGATAGCTTTGATCCTCAAATAAGTTAATGTAATAAAATAAGCGACAATGAATACAACAACTTGAAGAAATTACAAAATACCGTAACAAGTAGCTGAATCAAGCGCGAAGCCTGTGGCATAAATTGAGCAAAACATAGAATAAACAAATGTTATTGCACCGCCGTAACCACATAACAGTTCCACCTATTAGATGGCACTGCAGTAGAGTCGATGCACCTGCAGCCAGGATGCGCCTTTCACCGCGGCGCGCGCGCATTGAAAGTGCAGTGACGCAACCTGACCCCTGACCTGCTACGCAACCTCCGCCCAACACATCATATACAACAATTTTGATTTATACAACCACCACGATAATATCTAACTACGTTAATACTTAATATCCCCGCTGCAATAAACTGCGCTCCCTATTATGTTTCAAAGCACTATGATACGATAGAGGCGAGATAACTTAGGCCCTGTGGGATAAATCGACGCTAAAATACGTTCGGCAGAGCGAGCTGGTATTAATTCTGCTTCACCCCCCGACGGGTACTGGTGTTCAGTTAACCACTTGTCACGCGGTGAGCATTTCGCCGGACAAATCGCGAGACCACCTACCGCGGCCGCTCGTAAACATGCACTTCCATAACTTGTAAGCTAAGATATTTGCCTTGTAGCCCTTGCTGTTAGATGGGATTCCTCCACAGGCATCTCCCAAAGTGGGAATATCTCTAAGATTCATCATCATCAGGGAATGTCATCTTCTAACTTATGATTGGCGATCCAAAGGTGATACCTACTTAACCTATTCTAAAGAATGACTTCCTCTCAATCCTTTGCTGGAAGTCGTTTATCTTATTCATACTGGTTACATCATATCATTATTGTACGTTGCAAATTACTAAAGTAGTTATTTGCATACAATATTATTGCCCATAAAGCTCTCGTGAAATTTTGCAACAGTGTCATTTTTTATCGAGAACGACTGGGAAACATTCAGAAAATGGTGATATTTTGTCGAAGATACTGATGTAAGAGTTGTAATTACTGTAAAAGATTTGTGATACTGCTTATCGTATATACTGGGCCTCTCCCCCTAAACTGGACTAAAATAGTTTTTGCATCTTTTCTGACAGTACTTATACGATTTGATTCTTCGATGTTTTTGAAGTGTTGCAGTAGTGTTGCCAGGCAGGGAATGCAGTCACGCTATAGCGGAAGCGGCGGGATACCTCCCACTGCCACTCTCGCTACTCCCGCCTAGCCCGCCACTCGCAATCACCGGGATGGCTCTCGTGATTCCGCCACCAGCTAACTAATTCGAATTAACCCTATAATACTGTTACGACGCACTTATCCCGGGCATGCCGAGCTCCTCCTTTAATGCTTAATAGCAAATTGAATGAGCGGCGATGATAGCAATGATCCCTGCGCAGACGCCGCGGTATCTCGCAGGAATTTCGTAATAGGAACTCGCTAACTATAAAATTCGATGTAATTTCCTGCCGCAATTCCGTGAAAAACGTGATAAGATATGATCGCCCAAGATGGCTGTTCTGACCGGCTGTTTACCCGCAGTTTATTAACACTTTCACTTGGATAATTGTCGGCATTAGAGCACCTAATATGGTGACGAAGTTAGTTCGGGTTTGTGTTAACTGGTACTAACTTGTCGATCGTTAGAAAGTAAGTCACAGAACATAAAAACTCTCACAGTTACGTGGCGCATGGGAAAAGTTGGCGCTGGGAAAACAACGCTTTTCATCTGATATTACGGCATCAGCCGCCTGTTCGTGTTGACGGCAGCCGACAAACAGATGACTGATGTTGGCAATTATTTACTTAACTGATAAAATTTCAGCATACATGAAAGATAACGACAGTTATACACAATCAAAATTTTATTGTGTGAGTTTGCGTAGATTAACGAAGCTTTTTTAGGTGCAAAGCATGTATCGAGGCGCGGACAAAATACCAAGATGAATATCAAAACAAACCGTGAAAGAGTAAGAAATTCACTATATTAATATAGCTATTTAAACATTTGGCAAATGCACAAATATTTTTCGAGGTAAAAATGAGAGTATTGACAAACAGCTTTTGGAGAAGACACCTGCTTGCAATTTGGCTTTGATTCCGAATGACTAACTTGGCACGTGGCGTGATAAATACGACACCACCTCGTTACACTTAAAAACAATTGGGTTTGGATTCATTTACCTGTGACTTTTCTTGATTACTAATTAAGATCAGGGCAAGTGTATAAGTAATTTCATCTTTACCCACAAACATTTTGATTTAGTTCCAGTATTAAAGGTTGCGTCATAATACGTCTCTTCATGTTTCGGATTGGTAATGACTTAATTTATCTGTGACGCTGGATGAATTCATTTGTAGCAAAAAAATAGCCAAGCAAACCTGAAATAACTAATAACATCTTGTATGGCCCACGAGCACACACTCGTGGGAGATGCAATGCAATTTGCCACAAGGCCGGTGCATTCACACCGGCCACTCCGGGCCCTAATGACCCGCGCACCTGAGTCCTTATTGCCCGAGTGTGCAAGCGTGATGCAAGGGCAAACCATCGATGCAAGCCTCGTGGGAATCCGGCGGTCGTGTAAAGGCACCTCACCGATACGGAATTACCAATCTAGACAATGGTTCGGGAGCCCGAGTAGTGTGGTGTGCGACTACGGTCAGCGGTTCGTCTTATAACGGTTGTGTGCGGTAAGATATTGAGGGGTTCTGTAAACGGGGTTCTATTTGGTGCTTCAGCTTCCCAATATAGAGCAAGTGTTTTGTGTATTGTTTTGTTCTTTGTGTGACAAAGAGCATTACAGTAATAAAACTATTATAGGCTAGTTAGAAGTCACCAAACTTCGATAGAAGATGGTACCCGAAGAAGAAAAAGTAATGTAGAATGTACCCCGACCACGACGATACGAACGGAACCGGTGCCGGAAACTAAAACGTAAATACCACATTACCCACGTAGAGTTTTTACAGCGGCGATAAAAATGGCAATTTGTTTACATTCACATTAAACAAATCAAGGAGTTATGTTCCGCCATTTCATAATTACCGGTCGACAAGAGAAAACACCATTTCCGACAGTTGATATAAAACGTAAACTACCCTGATATTTAGTTTGTTTACGTTTTATATTCTAGGGTTTTTTTCAATTCAACACCAAAAAATAGTCAAGCAAATCAATCTTTAGACTTAAATATAAACGTAAACATTGTTTCTGGCGCCACACTAGGATACCCTGTGTCGTGGGAACCAGAAACAGCGACGTCGCACACATATAAACATTCTGGGATCGAACCCGGGACCTCTCGCATGGCAGGCAGAGCTACAACCGCAACACCACAGAGGTCGTCGAATCGATGTCGAACAGTTGTTGGTGTGCGATTCCAGGATACATAACAGATTTTAAAAGAACGTTTCTAGTAAGATTGACAAATCTAGTAGAACCACCTCTCAAAATTAAACTGTGATACGGGTTCTGTCTACCAAATCAACACACCAATCAAACAAATTATCCGTCCATCATCGTTGTACCCACTTCGGTACTTATCTAATCGGAACACGGTAGTGTTTCGCTTGTATTCGACGAATGTATGAGTTGGTAGATTTAGTGGGTGGTACTCGTTGTTTACTTAGTCCACTTCCGAGCGTGGCGCAAGAGTCAGCGCACGTGGCTCGCCCACATTGCTGTCCCTGGTTGGCTGATGTTAGGGCTATCTTCTCTTACTTGGTTCTAAGTACATATCTTAATTATGAAAAGTGAAACAAAGCAGTGAGAGAATGAGATCATCGTGGCTCTCTAATATTGAGAAATATCAGTGTGTAGAAGGCATACTAAGTATGTGTTCTACTGTAATTTATCTAAGAAACTTTGGCCCGAAATAAAAACAGGACACGAAAACTTCATAATTGACATAAGACGGTCGAATTTGGTTTTTGGATGAGAGTAGATGAAGATAATTTAACCCGTTGTCAATTCAACTATAAGTGAATAAAATAGTACAGTTTCAGACTACGACATTACATAATCATTTAACTCTTTTGTATGTGGACAACCCTAGTCCTAACTCATAATATACTAATGGTAACAAGTACGGAAACCGTAGTTTAAGTGTTATCTATTGGAAAAGCGTTGCTTTCACGTGAACGAACTGTCGCTTACCTAATCAGAGGAAATAATCTAGGCTTAGCAAGTGAACCAAAACCCTGATTTTAATACGTAATTTCAGGCTTGTATCAGGCATAATTGCAGTTAATTTCGCGAATAACTTTTTCTGGGTCTAACGAAAAGGTGTAGGATATATTTTAAGGGGTTATTTGGGATATCTATACTATCTTTTCAATATTAAAGAGTTTATCTAATTCAGATCAAAATTATATTTCTCTTGGAGCAGGCGACCCGGTGACGTCTAGTAACACTTATAATTATAAATATCCCACCTTTTTGTAACACACTGTTAATAAAACGAAGATTAATGAAAGAGATTCTAGCGAAAGCACAGTTTTTAATGTTCATAAAGCTTGTTGAGGTTTATAAGCAAGAATGAGAGGAGTGGAAACACATAAATCGAATTTCTCAGAACATTTGACAATCGGACATAATTATTATGCCGTCTTCACAAAGAAAACGGCTGCGTTGACATAAGTATTGCAATCTATATCTATTACGGCTTTGCCAAACAGGCATCTTTTGAGCTCCTTTTAGGTTGCTATCTTTTGGAGCCGGATTCGGCCAACTTCCAACCGAGATGCCAGATAATGATACATCAGACATAACGCTCTATGTTCTAAAGATAATTAATCAACCATGATATTTCGAAGAAAAGCCGTTCTTCGATATGTCAGCAATAAAAATCTGACGGTTAGTAATACAATTGTAGCAGGCTAACTTTTGGAGCCGGAATTGGTAAATTTCCAACAAAAATGCCAGATAATGACATATCAGACATTATGGTTTGTGTCATAATGATCATTAATCAACCACGATATTTTAAAGATTAGCCATTCTTCGCTATGTCAGAAAGTAAATATTTTCAGTGGTAAGAAAAAATTAGGTTGCTAGCTTTTGAAGCCGGATTAGGCCAACTTTTAGCCGAGACGCCAGATAATGATGATGATCTAGGACATTAGGAATTCATTTTAAGGTCTTATTAGTGTTTAAAAATCAATTTCAAACTCTAAATATTTTCATATTGCCTAAATTTTTCATACTACTCGTCAGATATTTATTTCTGACATATCGAAGAACGGCTATTATTTTATATCTCGTCGATGATTAATAATCTTTACACAGAGCATCTTGTCTGATATGTCATTATCTGGCGTCTCGGCTATAAGTTGGCCGAATTCGGCTCCAAAAGCAAGCAACTTATTATCATTTCGAAAAAAATATCTCGACATTCCACCAGAGGTCGCGCACAAGTTGCTGTGGTTTCCTAAATCCTTATGACCGACCATAACTAAGACCGTTCTGCTCGACAAAGCCTTAAAATGAGTTCCACTCATAATAACAATTCTGATGAGAGAGTTATTTCTTGATCATCCTCACTTGAATATTGATTGGATAAATTGAATGTCAAATGATATAATCTACGAGCTTTGATGATGTCCATTTTTTTCTTATTAGTTTTAGATAGATGGATTAATTTGATATCATGTCACCGTTAAAAATAACCGTTGTTCCAATATTTTAATTGGTGACAGGCGAAACGTGGGTGTATGCTTCCTTCATTTAATACAGAATTTCTTGTCACTAACTTTATAGCAAGTGTATACAATAAAACAATTAAACATTTAAGTTAAGTTAAGTTGAGTTTCTTAGAATCGATTTAATGTAACTATTTGTTTGTAAGCACAACTTTTTTAGATTGTCATTGTTTTTAGAACAAACAGTTTTACACACTCTATAAATAAACTTTTATATCTTAATAAAAAATAACATTGTTATATAATGTCCTATTGGGAAACTACTTCTGTGCTGATATATCTATACAAAGTACGCGAATTGAACATAATTTACTCTTACATCACGAACACTATCTCGTACCTATAATCGTTTAAAAGGCTATCATTAAATTACTATAACAATTACTAATTTCATACTGTCTGTCATCCTCTTTCAATATAGTAAAGTTATTTAATACTTGAAAGGTTTATAATCGGTTCTATGCCGGTGAGATGGTTATATTTTTTACAACCTCCATAAAGTTAAGTGTAAAACTTATGCAATAAGTTGGGTTTGCACTACTCTTATGATTTAACTCAACACTTTTGTTTAGTTTTTACCGACTCATTGTGATGCACTCTAAAAACAAACAGTAGATTACATATTCACGTAAATCATATTGTTACTTTCGATGCATTCAATTAGTGAACCACGGTAACTTTGCAATTGTTTCTACCCACGCAGAGCCATCCCATGCCTCCATGGCTCACAGTAAATTCTTAATAAGACAACTGTAAACACAAAGGGGTTGTTTTTAGTCCGTATACCACACGAGCTGATGCCCGCTCAATATGTGGGGACCCGTACATAGCAGGGAGGTCTGACTCCTGGGCATGGGTAATTCCACTTTTTTTTCCCCCTCCAACAAAAAAAAAAAAACCACGCAGAGCCGTGCCAACGTCCACGGCGCCATCCCGAAAGAATGTAAATCGCCGAATTGCGACGAAAGATGAACGCAGAATATTATGTGAGCCACGACAAACTACTCGCTGAAAAGGGAACAAAACTATTCCGAGTTGCCAGCAATGAGGTGCGTAAGTGCGTTGCGTACCCATGCGCTGTGCAAGCGTCACCGAGATGGATGGCAGTCGGGGGTAATAACCTTAGTGTGGTAGTTATGCAGAACGCGCGTGCGGGGGGAGGGAGTGCCGCGGAGAGGGGGGAGCGGGGGAGAGGGCACCGCGCGAATTCCTCGCCCAAGGAGGACGGGTGTCGCGAACACCCGACACATTAAAAATCCCGTCTCATCTCACCCCGACTCCATCCATCATGCGCAGACATTGTGAAAATGCGACGCAATTCACCCGATACTTTGCCCGCCAAAACAACATGACCGTGAACTTGATACTTTTGATATAATATTTAGTCGCGCTTGAAGAAGTTCTGACAGTTCATGTAGTAGGTACAATCAATGTACTAACTTTATTTACTTACGTGAACGTACTCGTAGGCAGGTATGTACTTACTTGTATTCTCGTAACAATGCCAACTTTAATGAAGCAATATCAGAAATCATACTAAAAGAGCATACAAAACATGGAATTGTACGGTACAAAAAAAAACAAAAACCAAATCATGGACATGTCTGACGCAATAATTTCCGAGAAGGCTTGTACATTGATACGAAACATGTATCTAAACGCTAAACAACAAATAAGACAATCACGATTATTGTTTTGCTGTTGAATTTAATTAAAGTAGAGATGACATCATTAATACAGAATAAGTCTTAATGGCATTTAAATAGGTACATAATCCAAAGAGCATTCGATTTCTCTACAAGTTTTAATATAAACACCTGTATCACGATTCATTTAGTTTCTTAAGCACTCAGGTGCTATTATTACAAGTATAGGCTTACTTTGACGCTTAAGTTGATAACTACTGCACAATTTCGTTGTTTTTGCTTATAAGAGTAATTACATTTCAAGCTAATAAAGTATACTTATTGTGATGTTAATGTGATCGATAGCGCCTCACAAAAAAACTACAAGTGAAAACGGCTTCATTGACGAAGAATGAAATAACTTTTTATGAATTTTGTACCTATTATACTAACACTTACATTAAAATAAAGATTTCGGGTTAAATACAGTTAAAAACAAACTAGGAATCTAACAACAACTATCTTACCTATGACCAATATGTATTATTTATGGACGACAGTAATGTAAGGGAAAGAGAGCGAAACTAAATTTAAAGGCTTATCTTATTAGCTATATGAGAGTAACTTTTTGTAAAAGTTATTCATCGTTTAACAGTATTATTATCGATCTAGTCAATTAACATTGCAAAATGAATAGCACAATCTATTCAGGTCTGTGTTCTGATAGGAACCCTGCAGCCAGGATGTGGCTTTCTATCTGCAATGTCGTGTGAGGAATGGTTAGGGAGGGGTGTCCATTAACTCTAGATAATCTTTTCTTGGGCGACCAAGAAAAGTTATGTTTTTGCTAGGTTTTGATTTGAATTATTTAGTTTGCCATATCCATAATAAGCTCTACGAACCCAAATGCGGAATACTTCCACACTACGTTAAAACATTTTTACGGTGTCTGAAATTAAAACAACCCATTTAAATAACAAAAATCTGAATGATACATATGTCTGAAATATACTTTATTCTTGCATAATACTTCTGAATTAATTTGAACATAAAAAAAACAATAATTTCCTAACTGTCTAAAAAGCAAATGAGGTCCACCCTAATCACGCACGCAAAACAGTTCGTCTACCACTTAGAAGTGTCTCCTCTGCGCTCGTCTCTGCTTTTATCCGCAGTGGCATTGACGCCACGAGCTCTGCACACTCTTCAGGGATGATGGAATCCCAAACTGCCTGAAGCTTCCGTTTTAAATATTTTTTTGATCTTGATGGATATTTCCTCAACCTTTTCTTAACTTTCCACCATAAAGTTTCGATTAAAATGATGACAGATTTTATTTAAATTAAAATATTGAACATAAATACTTATTTACGTCCAGTTTTAACTGAGGTTTAACGCAACATAGATGATTTTTCTTTGCATCGGTTAAGGAATAACTGAACTATTTTGCTTGCACCGAGACTAGGTTAAACGGTATTGTAGCAGTTCTAAAATATTTTAAAATAACATCAATTTTAAAATAAAGTAGAATAAAGAAGAATAGTATCCCTATGCTATAACATGTTATGTATGCATCATAAGCCAAAATAGTTGGGTTGGAAAAATCTTGTCTTTCAATGTACGACTAGAAGAAGGCTGTATTTGAAAAATAAAAGATACTTAGGAGATGGCTTTGATGACACTAAATTTGTATTCGGACTCATACAATTCTTTATTGCACCAAGATGTCAAAGAGTCTGTAACGGGATCAAATTGATAGGGTTTTTCAACCTACTCAGTTCTAAGTCTGATGACATAAGAAAGTATAGCTAACTTAACATTTCTCTTGCTCTACATCAGCAGTTCCGTTTCAACTAGCTCCATACGACGCAGCACAATCACGACATATAATCATGAATGAGTATTTTGCATTTTAATAGGTTGAGACTCTTGCAAATCTTGCTGCCTACGTGAGGTCGCCGCAGTCCGCTATACCTGAATAATGATCCTCTGTAATGCAGAATACCTCCCTTCACATTACACTCATAATGGTGCTTTAATGACAGCGATAAATTGCCAATTACATGCTTTATCGATCTTTCGAGATTATCTGCATGAAGATCGGAGGGAACCCTATAAAACTACCGGCCTCAGGAATCCATACAGCACATCTACTAAGTACCTTTGAATCTCTTGTTTATAGGATGAGTGCATCTGCGGGCGGATTGTTGGGCCTCGCTAGATAAGATAAAACTCTACACGTACAAGTCGTACGATTCCAAAAGCAATTAGTCTAGAGATATTTCATCAAAGCAAGATACGCCATCAAATGCCTCACAAACCCAGCATACGGGTCCCCGGGTCGGAGATAGTCGGCATGCACGCTGTAATTACGCCATGATCCAGGTACACGTACAAAATTAATAAGAGGCTTTTTTACCGACGCAGATGTTCCCTTGAAGACAGACAAAAGGCGTTAACGCGATAGAGATGCGCTCACAAAGCGGCTCACAGATGCTCAGAGCGACTTGGCATTTGTCTGTAAATCACTCGGGTAAACACACACGCGCCCTGTTTGTGCGAGCGCTGTGTGCGTACGGACGGGCTCGGCGCGGCGCGGCGCCCTGCCTATCCTACCTGCCCTTACCTGCCCGCCTATCGCGCATTCTTGCTCTATCTGCACGTATCGAGCCGTTTTACGAAGCCGCAGTAACGGTCCGCGAGAGCCCGACTTGACCGGATTGTCCTCGACTGCAAATTACTATAAATCTCCTGCGAGTACATTCGCGTTATGCCCGATTTGGTTATTTAACCGAGTTATTAGAGCTATTTCGATTCAAACAAAATAAAAGCAAACATGTTTGCAGCTTTTGATATTGTTGATAAAATAATAACTAGATAAAACTATTCTGGGAAGCCGAAAGACATTGAGAAATTAGGCTAGGAGCATAAAGCTGAACGAGCTTCTCAAAGTAAACAGTCGTAACTTCGTGATTCTTGTCTCTACCCGTAGATTAGATTTCGAGAGGACTTATTAACTGCGGACCTATTCTTTGCTTAATTCAAGGCTAATAGTAAAACTAGTAATTAATGAAATGTATAATCGAATTTGTCCGATATTTCGGCTGCCCTACATTTTTATCTGTTTTGTAGGTCGCGGACCGCTTCACCTCCAAACACCTGTTCATTGAAATGAAGCCTATCCTAGATAATATCGCAATCTTAAATGACCACTAAATATATATGTTATTCATTTGTTGTCGGTAGGTACAAGAACGCTCTTTTAAAACGATGCGAAAGTTACTCATCGAGCAATCTTAGTCAGTTGCTAATGTTGCTATATATGTAATACTCAGCACCTGAAGCACAATAGTGATATACCAAAGATAAATCAGATTGCAGAGCACATGAACACAAATGGTTCATTAAATTACATTACAATCTCTATTAGCATCTAACTGGGTGCTTATATTACACTTGAAAACCATGCACCTTGAATCTCAGAATTGCATCATGATTCATGTCGGAGAGCCGCCGAGTCACGGCATCGAAATGTCGAGTCCCTGTTATTGTCTGCATTGTTTTATCTCAATGTGATGTCACAGCGGAGAGGCGCGCCGTCAGACGTCGATCACGGACCCTCCGGTGTGTGTTCACATCGACAACCTGCTGCTTCGTAGCGGACACTTCTCTGTTTTCTGGCGTTTACGAGTCGTGCTATAATGTTAAGGTGCTATCGGTTGAGCAAGATCTGGCGAATGGTGTATGGTGTGCCGAGGTGGCGGGGCAGGTTGGGGGGGGGGGGGGGGGGGGGGGCGACAGGTGCGCGAGGCCGGCGCGAGTGAAGGCCACCGTCACTGCACTACCCGTCACGCCGATGCCGTCTCAATCTACAAGTTTACTCAAGTACATCAACACTTTCAATTAATCAATATCCCAAAACTAGAACAGGTTTGAGGATACTTTCGTTTGCAACACAAACGTAGAGCTGACTCGCACGAATTCTATAGCCTGGCATGCAGCTGAATAAATATCAGAGGCCCGATCCAATTAGAAATTTAAATAGTACACTAACCTATCCTAACAGGCAACGCACAGAACATAAAAACAGCAGAAATTAAGTGCTAGATGGAATTGCCAAGTCGCATTTCAATTCCTTGTAGATATTCATGTCCTTCACCTGTCCATAACAATGGCATTCACATCCGACCAGACGTGCGACACTCACCTCTTTTAGCCCGTCGAGGCGGCCGAGCGACTTAGACTGTCGCAGCGGCAGGAAGGCCTTGAAGGCGTCCATGCGGGAGGCGCGCTCGGGCTCTACCGCAGCGGTGAGGTCGGCGCAGGAAAGCCGCGCCTTGCGCCGCTTGTCCAGCAGCTGCTTGGCGGCGCGGCCGCGGCGCTGCGTCGGCGCCTCCTCCTCCTCGGGCTCGCTGCACACCTCCCGCTCCCCGCGTCCACCCCCCGCCGCCGCGTGCACCGTGTGCCGGCGCCGCGCCACCGGCGGCGACGTCAGCCGCGACACCAGCGACTCGAACATCCTCAGACCTCACGCCCGTCCATCGCACCCCTCAACCCGACCCGGCCTACAACCAAAACTGACACTGATGCCGGCGAAAGAGAAAACCGGCCTCGCGGGTGACGCTCCGTTTGTAATGAGGTTGAGCTTTCGTTTGACAAAACATTCGATCACAGCCCGTTTGGTAAACAAGAACACACGCGCGACCGGGATCGGCGACTGATCCGCTGCCGCTGCTGTGTTGGCTTGGCACCGGTGGCGGTGCTCACTCGGAAGCTATTCACGCGGGGTGCGCACCGTGACGGCTGGTACGCAACTCCGGAAACGGCGAAATGTAAAATAATTTGAATAAAACCAATAATTGTTGTTGTGTGAAACACGCGAGTCTAAATAGCCAATATATGAAAATTCATCGCTTAATTAGTTCGAATGGGTTTTTCTAAAGAAGACCACTATTGTTTTTCACACGTTTTGTGTACGCTATAGATTCGTTAACCTAGTTTCCAGGATAATGTGGTAATTAAGAGAGGCAGGGTCTCACGGCGGTCGAAAGTGTGCCACTCGCTGCCGCGGCCACTAGTGGCGGGTGGGCGACTCCTCGATGTCACGCGGTTAGCTCGCATCACAGCAGAGCCGTGGCATGGTGCCACGGCAGCGTCGTGTGTCGCCCGCGCCCGCGCCTGATACAAATAGCTCGACACAAGGCCGAAAACACTCATAACTAGCTAAAATAGAAACGATCCTCTAAAAATTCCGACGTTGTGTACGACATCAATGAACTAACGTTAGAATTTAAAGGGGATACATTTAATCGGTTGATTTTTAGTGCACTGCGGCGTTTAACACTCGAAGCATAGGTAATTCATCATTTCATATGAGTGACGGTTCATGATGTGTGTAAATGATTTTCAAGGTGAACGAATAAGCTACATTCATTGACAGCTTCGTAGGTGCGTATGCCAGCCAGCGTTTAGGAACCTCCAAGCCGCGGAGTTTTAAAAGTTTGATTTTGTATTTGACTCTTCAATATATTTTTAAAGAGTTGAATGTTAATTGTAGAGTCATGCTATTTATAAAAAATAACCAGTACGAGTATGTAGTGGATGTAGCACAGCGCCTCCATTCAGTACACATCCATGTCCCTCCCGCAGGCAATTTGAACAATAACATGTCATGATTCTACGTGCGCGCGCACTACTCATACATACAATGCTCAATTTTGCAACGACCCGTTGTGACTACAACTGCTAGTACGAGCCTCGAATATGGATCAGACGCAGAATAACATATTAACCAACGAGAAATAAGAAACGCATTGAGATGAAATGAACTGAATAATGTCTCCGACGCAATCTGGGCTAATGCCATAACCGCTAATGACACGCAAGGCACGACTCGGTTGTATGAATGGTACATTATACATTCAAAAGGGCCCAGTACTGACTCTGAACAAACAACACGCCAAAGAAATGGCAAAAATAAAAGTTGTTGCACGGTTTCACTTATGTAGAGTCATAAACAAAATGTGGTTACAAACATTTTCACATTTGTACCTGTGTCGAGACGATTGTTTACCTCTTTTACGATTGTTGCACAAGTTACAATAGACTGCAAGGAAAACCACGCCCGATCATAAATAACGATTGGCGCCTGATTTTGTGAACAATTCCTTAGAGTTGAGGCTGATATTGTTTTTTTTAACGGAGCGAGCTGTTGATCGGATAGATGAGCGTCTCTAGCTAGGCGAGCTGAGGGCGGTTCTCCCGGCGCGGCGGCGGACATCGTTTGTGGAGCAAGGCTCATAGCTTGGCTAATAAAACGGTTAGTCCTAAGACGGCGATGTCGACTCAAACCGGTACGCTGGCTGACCGGTCGGGAGAACCCTGCGCCCCGCCCGCCGCGCTCTGCCCCCGCCAGCTCCTAAAATACACGCATGCACGTCACCTTATCAAGCCGAGGCTTTGCGGCTAAGCTTCTCGTCAGCTCGCTCTCCTATTTCATAGAGCCAAGATTGCCCGTATCGCTTTCATCGTCAGAGCAAGCTCCGGATAAACTGGCAACATAATTCGTTAACCGCAATTTATATCAAATTCGATCCCTTTAAGCCAGTGGCTTTCAATCAGTGGGTCGTGGCCTCTCAGTCAATAAAACTTGGGCATGGGAGTGCAGGGGGTCGCCAAGTGCGGTTCAAAGGGGGTTGCTCATGACTCGACATGCTAGCCATGTGAAATGTCAGCGTCATGCCGCCCCTTAAACAGCTCTTTAATTGTTCCTTGCCCATCCATCGAATTTCAGCCACTTACCAGTTTTCTTGGTTATTCATTATTTGAATTGCTAGCCATGTAATAACAGCCCCTCTTAACTGGTCTTGTAATATGCAACTATATTACGCGACTTGCAAAATATGTGAAATTTCCCTCCCCTCATACCACGGCATACGTTCGGATTGAGTTTAGAATTGTTCATGTAAGGTGGCTGTTATGTGTGTATGCAGCATGAGTCGATTGGTTGCTTGAGTGTTTCTGTTTAATTTGTTTAATGTTTATCATTGAATTGGGTCCTGCTCTGAACAGATCTCGACTGTATGATCACCCTGGACTTGAAAGCTGGATCCGCCTTAGCTTAGGGGATCGCGAAATATTTTTAAGTTCTTAGGTGGTTGGGTCTTGAAAAGGGTTGAAAAGCACTGATTTAAGGTTACACTATGACGTAAATAAAATTAGATCAAATATTGGTAAGGCATCGTAGGTCGGTATTCGTATAGGTACCCACCCGTAACACCAATGATGCAACGGGACATTTTCTGAACAACACACAGCGCCGAACAGAAGAATCTAATGTGGCATGAAAACAATTGGCGAAAGTCGCGTATCATGATAAGTTAGCCAATAAGCGAGTACGGTGACAAAGGCGAAGATTAGAAAGTGTGTTGTGTTATGTATCAGAAAGTCCCGTGATACGGCTCTCGCACACGCTCTGATTGCGGTCCTATCTGGGATCCGACCACCCAGCCCCATCGCCGCGTCGCACGACCGTAACTAAACCTTTATAATGCCAACTTATTGTCTCCAACCACCACCGCAAAATTACCTACTTTTGGCCACATCATAATAAATCGCAAGATGGAAAACATCCCATTTAGAAGCAAATTCCTGACAGAGATATGTTGTTTCTGACAACAACGTTCACAAGTCCCACCCAGCAGCGATCAGTCATCCGGGCAGGAATTATCTGCAGACCACAATGCAAGCAGACTCTACCCAACGAATAATAAAAACCAGCACGTATCCCCGATACAGACCAATTCCAATGTGTTGTGTGTATGATGGATGGACCATTCGGAATAATAAATTCTTTCTCATTCCTTTGCCGTGTTTTGTTTTATTTGCGGAGGCGCGACTCAAATAATTCAGATCTTAATGATGAGTTCCAAATAAGTTTATAGCCTGCGTCGTTTTGACAATTGCATCATCAGTTGTGATGGGTGGCTATGTTATGGTCGGATAATACGGAATATGAGGTCGAGAGGTGACCTTGGGGCGGGTGTAAGTGGGGCGCGCTCGTGAGATGGGCTATCGGGTGGCATGGCAGACGTCACGCTCCGACCACCGCGCCGCAGCCGTAGATTCACAGATTCACCGGCTGTGTTAGCTGACCCCGAACTTCACTCAGTACCTACGCGGCCACACCGCCTATCACGAAATTTAACCGACAAAAGAATAAAATATCCCTTTTAAAAGTTCTCTTACTTCTGTGTAGGCTATTCTTTGATCAAGAGAGATGCAGATGCAATATTTATTTATATTGTTACGGTGATGTAAGTTGTAATATTGAACTGATTTGATTCCGTTACTCAATTATCAGAACTTTGGTGGCGTCAAGACCAATTTTACTTTTTTATGTGAAATAATGATTCCATGATACGAGAAGCTCCATAATACTTTACCTATAGATAGACTTAGGTTTTATCTAGGTAGCGGTTGACTCCATTTCCTCTGTTGAGGTCTGAAGGTACAATTTTGTGAGTCACATGATCACATCCGATGGTTTGATTGCTTCATCAAATTTTCCACAGTTGCAGCAATTTGGGTACAAAAATTACTTTCCCTTACAAATTAAAAACCAACGACAGACCACGGAGACTTTTCGTCTTAAGTCGAGACGTGAGTGAAAGCCGCAGCCATGGCGCCGGTGTAGTCTGTTATTCGCTTATTTAAATATTAAAATATAACAGATAACACAATATTTACATCGCATAATGCGCTCTATGCTCTATCTACTCTACGCCCACTATAACATATTTTATGCCTTTAGTCGTATTAAGCGTTTATCTCCTTAAATCTGCCAATATTAATGTAGAATTGCAGATACTGGAATATGCATCTATCTATTTTAAAACAAATAAGAATAACCTCAAACGGAAAACGGATATTTAGTTAGATAGAGCCGCAGTTAATATTACTCCAATGCGTATTTATCTATCTGATTATCAGTTGATCTCTTTGGGAATCTGATGATATTTTGGCACTTCAGTTGTGTAAACAAACGAGGCTGCCAACCGTAGACTACTTCAAACGGGTCGGAGGCATCCAGAGAGTGGAAGTGTTGACTGACAGGTCCCACTTCGATAAGCGTGAAGATATGAAGGGCACAACCGTTAGCTGAGTTGTACCCGTATTTCAATTAGCGCCAGCCATGTTTGGGTTATTTAAATAGCTCTAACTGTTAGTCGCTTGTTGAGAGCACAATGATCACTTAGTGCTGTTGCTGCATCAAGAGGTTTAGCTGATTGCAGCCGCAGCAATGATATAGATCCACCAGTATGTTTTCATTTCTCATGTCTAGTTACACCTAATGAAATTTAACAAGGGTTACGTGAAGCCAATTATCCCGACGCTTTTATGTCGAAGAGTATTTTGATTCATAAATAAACTGTTATTTGGCCGGTGGCTCCAGACTATTACCATACATCATTCCGTTAACCGAGACAATAAAATTTAATGCTGCTTTCGGGGCGCAGTAAAAATTCCTTGTAGTAACTACATTCTAATAAAGTCAAGTTTGTTCACGAAAGATCATAAATCGTCTAGAGTGCCACCAAAACATCATAAACAATACAGAGCTCTAACTTTTGTTAACTCAATTATACCACACTTTCAATGTTTAGTAAGTGTCCCTATTCACACGTTGCACTGATGTCCAAATAAGGTGGTGCCGCGACCCATTATGAAACACGTCGTTGTAAAAGAGCCATAATACGGCTAACAATATTTGTACTCTCTGATAACTGGTGAGGTGAGAAGTTTGATAATTACTTAGACTACTTATCTTATCTCACATTTTAAACACCCTAAAGAGTACGGCAAACAGGTATCTGGAACGAACTTCACTCAGAAATTAGCGTAAATTAGGTACGAGATTGCCTACTGGGTTCGGACACAAAATAAACTACACAAACTTTTGAACTTCAAACCACAGTGGTACATTCAACGTTAGTAATAATAATGTCTATGAAGATATGAAAAAGTTAAAAAATCTCGGCCCCGAGTCGTTAGCAGACTATTTAAATATACGGTTTTTAAATGTAACTGTCTTGAAAAAAGTCCAAGTCTAGAGAATTACCATCACTAAAGCCAAAATAAGTATGGAAACAGCATCATTACAGCAGAAACTCTTCTTCTTCCGCTCGATTGAAAATGTTGCCAGTATTTTCGAAATGATGATTGGGCTAAAACGATCACAGATCTCCCACACACGATTTTTTAATTATGCGAGCTTATCACAGTTTGCCGACCTTTATAAAGGACCGATTTGGAAATGGCTCACGTCACCTTCTTTTAAATTGATGTAGCCATTTAAAAGCCATTTATGTAGCCCTCAAATAACAAACAGTAGCGTTCATCAACCTACATTGCTGCTAACAGTTTTAGCTTTAATAACATATTTGTGGCTATTGTTATTGACATTGCCAAGAAGTTACTTTAGATTGCACTGTTAGCGTCAGCTTTATATTCTAGATAGCACAGTCTAACCCATGACATGATTGATCGTCATTAGGCTGGCCAGTCAACCTTTACATTAATTAGAGAAATCGTTGTAGGTCAATGGCGAATTCTAAAAAAGTCATGATTCGGACAGGGATTGACTCGAGATGAACTGATTCAGTCTCAGACTTCATGTACAAATTACTAAACGTTTAAACCTCATCCAGAATATTGTATTATAATAAGCCTCTGCCACTCCGTAAGGGAAAATTCTATGTTTGTTTGTATTACCAAAATTAATGCACTTCATGTGCTAATATCATCCAAGATCGTAACAGGTACGTAATAACGTATGTAATAAGTCTTCTATTATGGGATACATACGTACCTACCGATCAAGGTAATTGAGTACGAACGGATAATAAGGTCCGGTGAGAATTATTTACCATGACAAGGCAAATGAGCGTCAGACTCTGGGGCACCCGCGCCCACACGTGGTTGTGAAGCCCCACCTTACTAACCCTATTACTAGTCTAGATACTACTAGCCACGGCCTAGTTTTACTATCCATTCATCCGCGACTCAACGAAGACACTGACCACTATAAGTGTGATGGTCAGACAAATCTATCGAAGCCATCATTTCATCGAAGGCAACAAAGTGTTCTTGTTGAAACTTCAACGCAAAGGATGCTCTAGGTGCTTCGGATCTACTACTAACTATGTTATAATGATCAGCGAGAACGACAACATAATAAACACGTGCAAAAGAAAACACAATTCTCGTAGTCATTAGAATGCAGTTGCAAAGATTGCAGCTCAATTCCGAGCAGATTCTCAAGCACGCCTTGAGACGGTAATGAGGCTGTAATCAGTTCTTCCGGCGACGGATCCGGCCCTTAGCTCCCGGAGTAGAAAGTGTCTCTAACCAGCCACCAGCCAGGCTGAAACGGGTTGGGCAACAGTTGCGGATGTCTACAAAAGTGATATAAATCAGCAAAGATAACGCCACAATATAAATTGGCTGTTGTCTATTTGGACGACCTGATTATTGTCAGGAATATAACCAGTTCGGTGAACTGGTGATATTGAAATATATTTTGCATGAACCAAAATAAACTAGATATCATCAATAAGACGCAAACATGATCCTGAATCTCATTTGTGGCATCTCGTGTCGAAATATTGGTATTTGCTAGTAACCTTTTGCCCATAGCTGGTACCGGTTTCGTGCCTCAACTCTCAACCTGTGCGGCGAGAGCGAGCCAGATTAAATATTTTCCGTTGGGAGTTCGTTTTTAGATGACTCAGGCTATTGATCGCCATATTTTTGTGTTTCTTCAACAAAAATAAGTAGGTAAGTTTCCTTTAATTTATTCCACAGTGCAAGGTTTTAATTTCAACTAAAGTCGTGTGATTGTACTATTCCTTCACCGTCGTACAAAATAGGATGGAAATAGTGCCTGGACCTATTCATATTGCTTGAACCTTAGAGATAATGATTTCAAAAAGAATCGAGATGAGAGGTATAATTCCTTCCTCAAATGAATGTCATGGATATAAGTTACAAAATATTAAAATTATTGAGCTCGTGATGAAATAAGATTCTTATCTTATTCAGAGCCTTTTTATAAGCTGAACACGCGATTTTGTGGCTTCGTGTATGCTTTTTATTTAGGTCCTACCTTTTTGGCTATACACCAAAATAACTCATTGATGGTTTCTTTTTCTTTTTTCGCTTTAACTTAAGATTTGAATGGTCTTGCTTTGTGGACGATCAGTTGAATGGTTTGCTTTGTACTTTATAAGAAGCAGGTAACTTTATTGAAAGAAAAAAAAATATATGCAGATTCTCTTATTGTTCATGACATATTTCATAACACATACAATAGGTACAATCCAAACAGTAGGTAGATATGTAATTTACTGCTTGGGTTACAAGAATTGGCGTCAATAGTGTGACTCATTCTCATCATCAACATTTTCCTTGATATCCAGTTTGACCGCCATTATTTAAGGCTCATACACACAGAGGTTATACTTAGGCATGGCTTCCGGATGTAGGACATCCAATCCCGCGATACCGGAATTTCGGTATTCCGGGATCTTGAGTCGTTTTCCAGTCCCGCTTGAAGCGGGATTACGAGCGAGGGATCTCGCGGGATTTATCTCTTCAAATATAAGTGCACTAGTATTGATCATGTCATGTTTTCATTAAATTTGACATCTTATTTCCAACGTGTTGTTTATTTCAATTGTACTTGTAGATTGCTATTAGATTTTTCATTTGAAAAAGGAGGTGGTTCCCAATCCATCGGAATCTCATTTGTATGTATTTTCAACGCTTTCTCCAAGCAAGACTCATTGACCGATTTGAAATAATATTTTTTTGTTTGAAAGGGTTTAACCTTCCGATTGGTCCCATTGATATCAGATCCTGGAAAATCGAGGGAACCATTCAAATATCATATTTATATTATTATTATGCAGACCTCTAGCGATTCTATGTGTTTGTCATAGTGACTCATGAATTTACTCTCGGGAAGCATAATTTTGCTGCTGCGTCAACTGCTTAGAACTAGGTATCCCACAGGTTGCAATATGATTACTTTATTACGTTTGCTAAGTAATGAATGCTCGCCATAATGCATATGATGAAGTTGACGTAATACCTTCTCCACAATTTATAAATTTCGGTCAAGAACTGATGATGGAAGAACTCTTCAAATAAAAAAGTTTGTTTATAGTAACTCGTGCAAAGGCAGCGGAACTGGTGATGACTACGATAGCCACCGAAACGACTCACTTCTAAGTATTTAATGGGTTAGGATACGATTGCTGATTGCTAATCAATTATTGGGTTTGAATGATGCCGGGTTTTTTTAAGATTTACTTTTAGTTTAATTTGTAATTAAATTTAACTGATCTCTTTAAAGTATAAGTGCAGTTTTGTTTATGTTATTGTTTTATTTACCTTAAATGAGTAATGGGTTTAGTGGGGGTTATTCATTTAATGTGCGGAATCCCGTAAATACCATCTGTCCTTGGGATTGAAAATCGACAATCCCGCAAATACCGAGATTGAAGGTAGCCTGCGGGATTGGTGGCATTTCACTACTCTTGCCACAGCCGCGGGGCGGCCTATCAGTCGGCTGTTTCTTAAAGCAGTCTCCCTACTACCTAAGCTATCTCTCTCTAAATTGCCTTTGAATTAAATTATCTTATAGTGGGTTCAAATTTGAAAAACTCTATGAATTACATAGATGTTTTTTTTTTCCTACAAACATTAGAAACTGGCTGCGAATCAGTATTCTGAGTGCGTACGCAAATTATCAGCCAGTTATGGCGGATTTTACTTTGGAAACCTAATAAACTTACGCTATAAGCTATCGCTCTCTTGCCAACGGATGGGCGTCGCGCCCTTTCCTGGGACGGATCCTTTCTCGTTGACTGTTTACACCATGCGTCGGCTTGCGGACGGATTGGGTCGGACTGATCGTGAACATGCTCCTTTATTTTATTAGGATGAGAATCTTGATATGATATTTTGTATCTCGTTTGGTAGGTAGTTGAATCTGCTTTCTACAAGAACATTACCTACTAGGTAGGTAGGTACTCAGGTTGAAAACGAACAAGAAAGGCAGACCGACCGATGCTGTAGGTTTACATAATCTACTGTGATGTGATCGAATGTTTAATAAAAATACCTAGGATATAATCATAACGACAAGGTTGGCGTGTTGTGTTTAAAAGCCCATACAATATCATAGGTAGGTAGTTGTATACCTAAGTATGTAGTTATCGTCAAAGCAATGTAAGAAGCTGATCTGGTTAAAAGCAAAGCACGGAAATATCTAAACAAGGATTTCGGATAGTTAAAGGTACATTCCTGCCTAATATAATAACTAAATTAACAGCAAATCGAGCAGTCCGTCTCTAGGTTATAGTCAGGTAGTTAGGTATTCTTTAACGCTCGACACTTTTCTCGGGTTTCGTCGCTGAATCGTCAAGATGTCAAGATGTCGTCGTCAAGATGTCCTGGAAAATTTAAATTTGGCACTGAGGTGTATCATGAGTATTCATGAGCATATTAAGGGAAAGGTCTGAAAACAGTTATTAATTTATTTACGATTAAAAAAAACCGAGACGTGTGTCGAGCGGTAAAGTTAAAATAATGGCCGTTCAAGTTAGTACATATTTAAATTCATAAAATTAAGGTAAATAGGTACCTAGGTACCTAAGTAAGACTTGATGTGCTGTTATGTGAACATTATGATATAAATAGTTGACATACACATACAAGGTATCTTTAGATATGTCAACTATTGATAGATCACAGAAGCAACGGATTGAGGACATGATTAATTGAGGCCGGAGTCGCCACCCGCTGAGTAACCGGACAATAAGAGGTTATGTATGACGCAGAGTGGATTTCCTAATTACCATAAGCACAGCATCACCTAAACCGGTGGAGGAGCTGTTTCAAGTCCGAATAGCAGCTTCATCAAGGGCTACTTTCCATGTAGGTAGCCGGAACGGAGCGAGCAGTCACTCACACACGTCCGTGCTTCCAACTTAGTGAGCGAGAGCGTCGCACGCGATCGAAAAAGAAAATAACACAGTTCTTTCACATATACGCTGACCGACCACCAGTTCTCCACATAACTCACAAACAACACTAGCAAACAGTCCCCAACAATGTTTAAAACTTATTAGTCTATCAGTTATTTTCGATACGAAAAAGTTTTGTTGACAGATCGCGTGTGCAGACAGACAAGACGTTCTCGCGGCTCTCGCGCAGACACTGCTGTGAAGTCGGCCGCGGGCTCGGGCGCGCTCGGGCAACTTCGGAGCGCCTCGACAGCCTTCGGGCGGAATGCGCGGCATGCAGCTCGGCCCGGGAGGCTGCGGCCGCGGCCCGCTTCCAACCGATCTATGCAGCTTCGCACACACAAAATATAATTAAATTGCAACAGCCGACCGCCATCTCGGCACTATAATATACACTTGCCTAAGATCAGGTTCTGTCCAAAGTCGGCATTAAGTCAACGGGAAAGTACAGTTAGGTGCAGGCGAGGGAATGCGTGAGCGAGGTCACAGAACTAGTTGTAAATGACAAGCCTTCCGACGAGGAACTCGGCGCCCGCGCCGCTCAACTTATAACCCAGTTTGCCAATGATGCTGATATGATTAATACCCTCATAAACAACCATTTAGCTTCCTCGGACAAACGGGCCAAGTCCGTGAGACATCTTTGCAGGAGCTCAAACAAGTGTACAGTACACTTATAGGAAGACGTCTTCAATCCATTTATAACCTATTCAAATAAGCCTAGTAGGTAATTCGAATATATCTTCAAGACTCTTGTCTCTTGTTAGTACCTAAGTTCGTTGACTCAACGCCCACGCTTGTAGGTACTTATCTCTACATGGGTAGGGAGGGGTCAAAAAATGCACTCCGCCAAATTACACCGACCAGACAAAATATTAAACTCTTAATGCAATACAACAAACGTGCTGGAAAAGAACCCATATTTAGTCTTGTTTTGTTCAAACACTAATGTCCCTTATTTGATGTTTTTCCATACTGATGTTTGGTTACCTTTGAAGGTCACCGCCTTATGACACTGGGTTTACCTTGTTAAAATATTTGTGGTCACACACAACTAAACAATGCAATCCAAATAACTTTGAGAATGGGAAAATGGGTCTTCGATTAGGTATAAAACGTTACCGCACATACCTTCATTGAGTCTTTGTTTTTCCATGGATGTCGGTACTACAAGGTTTTTATTATTTGTGCACCTCTCTGGAATATTCAAGTCATCGTTGACGTCACAACCAGCAGGCTCAGCATGCCACGCTCGAGAAAGGGCCTTGTCTATGCAAACATGTCAATTTCTCTTATCTAGCCCGAGATATCTCGACGGTAGCATGGCGACCGAGATCGAGATGGAGACGACCGAACCTTGTCTACATCCGGTAGCATGGCGGCATTGCCGAGATGATTTCGGCCGAGATAGACACTAATTTTGACATATGCGACCGAGACATTGTCTGGTACCCATGGAGGTGCAGACAAGGCCTCGAGAGCATAGATTCGAGACGAAAAATACAAATTTTGTTATGTTTCTTGTGTTGTTGCTGTCGGTGTACAGTTTAGACATATTTGATTTTCGTTTGTTGTTATAGTGTATTGATACAGAAGCGTCCGTGGCCTAGCGGTATTCGCACATCGGAAACGATCGTACGGTAGCAACATCTGGCTGTGACGGGTACTGGATGGGTGTCCGTTTCTGTGGCATTTGTTTCGGGCGACACGTTAAGCTGTAGGTCACGGCTAATATCGCTAGGTATTTGGTGGTAGTAATCGTTAAGCTGGTCAGAGGCCCTAATAGAGGCAGCTTGAAAACATTGACAGTCGGGTTGGCCACTAGCCGACCCCCTTCATCAGACCGCACTGAGCCAGCGTGGTGGAGTATGGTTCAATCTTACTCGTTTTTGGGTAAAGGCCCGTACCCCTTGGTGGGGACATTAATAGGCTATTTTTTTTTATTTAAGTATACTATACTTAGTGCGTAGAACTATTTATCACTAGGTGGTTGATAATATGCGGACTCTTGTGTTGTGTTAGTAACCGCCATACTCAGAGTCGTTTAATGATTAAGTAACCCTTTCCTAGTGGACTAGTTAAAAAGTAAGAAATGTTATGATCTAAGTGCCACTAGCTAGAAAGTGGAATAAGACTTAACTCAACTTAACCATATAAATTAGCACCGAGTTGTCAAAGTTTACTTGAGTAAGTCTTATTCTGCCTTCTAGCTAGTCGCCCTAACAGTCTGTTTACTATATAGGTCAATATTAAACACATGTTTTGTTTTTACAGTATTTTATTGCACCTAGAACTATTTCTAAGATCTAGACTTTGTTCCTTCAGTAACTTTAAGTATCACAATGTTAGAATTTTTCACAAAAAAACATCATTACAATAAGTGATCAATAACAACTTCTATCTCGCGATAATCCACAAAACAGTTATTGTTGTTGTTTAGACATAAATGTATGTTGCAATGAGAACATACAGTGCAAGGTTTAGACTGAGTCTTCTGCATTCTGCATAATTCACACCTTCCCCTCTCCTCCACATATCTGGGCCAAAGTTTGCCTCTGTTGCCCAGCTATACGTTAAAAATGGAAATTCTGCGAGAGGTGAGAGACGGGTGGGCATTTTGGGATGGTAGTATAACTCGGGGTTATTGATGTCAGTATGTCGGTCCATTCAATGCCTGAATCTTTGAGAGGTAAGTGGGTGGATTGGGACAGGTAGTGAACGTCTTGGGTCTCGTGAATCACAAAGGTGGGCGTCTTGGCGGCAGTGGTTGATAAACTTTGTTCTATCTGGCCAGTGATAAGCTGAAATGAAATTGGTTTATTAATTGAATGGAATATGTTAGGAAATTTCGCATACTAATTATACAATGTATACTCACTTGTTCCACTCCCGTTTCATTGTCACTGATGCCAAAAGCACATGCTATCCCAATTATTTTTAATATTCTACAGGACTGGTCGGAGAGATTGGAACTTGTAGGTTCCCAGTTTCCATACATGTCCGCCTCACCCGGGCACCTTCCTCCCTCGTCCCTTTTTTCATGTCTCTCCATGCCTGTGTGATGAAATTAATTTGGTATAATTCACATTATGTAAATACATACAAAGCAGATAGAAGTAATTTTAATGCTTCGTATTTTTACCAACAGCCCAAAATGAGGGTTGTTTTTCACCATCATGTATGCATGTGGGTATGTTATTTCGGTTGGAGTGTAGATAAGGGGGTGCCAAGAGCACTTCAGCCCCCTTAACGACACTCTGACCGTTCTTTTCTATTTTACCACTGACAGCCGTGATTCAGTAGGGATTTTACGTTATTTTTACGATACCAAGTTTATACTTACGTTTCTTCACTTCTCGCCCAGCGGCATTTAATATTTTTTGGACCCACTCTTGTAGATTTAAACACTTTTCCATAGGGCCGGTTTACTCCCCGTTGGCGAAGTTCTTGCTATTCGACATCCAGCATCCTCGCTAACTGCTGCTACGTGCTCCTTCCTCATTCTGAAATTTGTTTGTGTATGAAATTCACAGTGGCGAGAAAACTTTACGAAGTTATTTGATACTCTTTGCATAGCTTTGATACTTACATCTTTCATTTTGGGATCATTTTAGTATTTTTGAAAAGAAAATTCACTGCCGCGATGTGAAATGAAAACAGAAAATGACAGGTATGCGTTTTGTTACTAATATTGTAACATGAGCTCATTAAAGAAATATCGAATAAAATGAATGTTTTGACTAATTGTTTGCGTAGGAACGAAACGACATTCTTAACTTTTTAGTGATGTTCCGTTATCGCTAAAAACCGGTTACTAAATTTACAGTGTTTCCAGACAAAAATAAAATACTTTTATTTAAAATGGCAATAAGTAGTTTTGGTAGACAAGACCGCATTCTATCGAATATCTCGAGTCCCATCCGCCATGCTCGCTTTAGACATGGCAAGTTCTCTTCTCGAGGTCGAAAGAGTGTTGAAATCTGCATGCTAAGCGAACAGGTGCACAGATATAGTGACAGTAGTATAGTGGTATAGATACATGGTCGGCACAGCACGAGCACAAAAGAGCGGATGGCCGGACATGCGCTAGAGAACAATCGGAACCTACGAGCGACTTCCGGTGCGCACGCGTGTTGTACCAAAGACCGAAATGCGAAATGCGCTGGACGGATACCGAAGCTAATAAAAAAAACTATTACAATACTGTATAATGTAGAACTCAGTTGTGGTGGCTACTGGGAGATCGGTTTTTTGTTTCAAACACAACGAAAAGATACGACCTTTATATATAATCCCTGTCTATAATAGTAGTTTATGTGACTGCTACATAATGGAGGGCATTAATCTCTACACACATATCATAAGCTCTCTTTAATGTGTTCAGGAACCGCATGTTCGACCTGCATGGTGGCATTGATAATTCCTTTGCACTTGTTTAGCTTATTCAGTAGTACCAACTTCACAAAGGGCGGGGGCCAGTAGTACCAACTTCACAAAGGGGCGGTACGCAGGCGGGCGTCGGCGTTCGAAATTCGAATGTCATAATATGTAGAAAAATTACACATTATGGTCATAATGTGTAATTTTTGAGATAAGAAATGAGTTTTTCCCAAGTAGTTTAACATCATGCTTATCGTAACGTGCGGTTTTTGTACGCAGTAAAGAGGGTTTATGATACGTGTGTAGATAAAAATTTAAAAAAATATTCATATAGGTATTTTTGTTTCACGAGATCAAGCTGTCACCAAGGTATTCCTGCTCCATCTTCGCCCTGAAAGGCCCTGCCATGTTTTCGCGTGCCTCTTACTCTAGTTCAAACAGATGTTGACTTTAACTTATTATCATGATGATGACCGTAAGGCCGTAGCTATAACAATCTATAAAAGCGATGTGATAAGACCGATTATTTGTTTTACTTCCCCTTAAACGAATCGAATGGATGTTCAGCCAGGAACATTTTTTGAGCTGTACAGAATGACGCCCTTTTCTCCCCTCAAAGTGTGACCAAAGCTTTCTCTCAAAACCTGTGTAGTTATACCTCGGGCCACGAATTTAGAGCGCTGGGCGACGTTGGCGGGAATTACTGCGCATGTGCACAGGTATTGAAAACTGACTCATATCATACCGCTCATAACGTGTGGCGCGACGTATACAAGCAGAAGTTAAGTCGCAATACGAGTAGTTGCTTTTGACTTCGACATTGAGTTCTACCTATTAGTTATAATGTGGTTCTGCTCTAGCACAGCAGCGGACAGGTGACAGTGTTATGTCAAGAGTGAGGCTGATTGATCTATCTATGGGAACTGCCATCTTGTGGCCTCCACCCGAAATCTTCTGTGCTTATTAACTTTAAGTTTTTGTGAGTTAATAAGCACATATAAGGCAAAGCTATTCTATTGAAGTAATAGTATACATGTAATAGAAACATATAAGTATAAGTTTAGGCCTCGAGATGAGGAATGTAGCAAACAACGGAAATGTAAACGCCACAGGCGTTCAACATTCCGCAATACTGTGCCAATAAATACACATATAAAGAGTAATGCTATAGGTCTCAAAATCGTTCCTTATTTGGTCACCCTTATAAAGCTCCAAGCGAACTTTAGTGTTAGTCAGTTTGTGAGTCATCGGCGCCTGCGCCGCAAAGAAAGTCTACATACAATCTACAATGTTCGCCACTCCGCAGGAAACTCAAGGAATCCTATTGTATAAGCCGCGCAATTTATATCGTCAACTGACGTCCAGATACCAGCAGCATTGTTTCTAACACTCATAAAAATGACAAAAGCGTAAATATGGTCATTGGACAAGAATGCTGGTGTAATTTGGAAGAGATCGTCTTCCGTCACTGTTGTGTAGAAAAAGCGTCAACACGTAATATGGTAACAGGTGTAAATGCGGCAGGTATTTGTGAAAAATCGCGTGTGCGGAGCGTCTGAGCAGGCGCGGGCAGTGAAATCGCGCGGGTAGAAAGCAGAACTTGGGCGGAGGAGGGGACGGTCACTGCCGTCGTCGTCGGTACGATGTTTATATTGCATTTGTCTTACTAAATTGGGTACCTATCACAAATTGACCAAATTGTTTATTGCATGCACCTGCATTGTATCTAGCTTACACTAAGCGCATCGCGTACCAGATTGTGATCAGAATACCATATCATAATAGGTGATAGAAGCGAGGTTGTTTATACTAGTTTGTCAGTTAATGGCTCGCGAATTAACGCACTTTCGAAGACGTTGCATCTGACATTATGCATTTATTACCTATCAGAAAAACGCTGCGATACTAATTTGGTTTTTACAGCAATAGATGATTTATGAGTTTAGCCAGCGATTAACATATCGAAGTGCATTTGTCGTCGTAAGATAAGACCAGTGTAATACGAGATGACGTATCTTATAGGCTAGGCAGTACTACAATCCCAACGTGCTGGGGGGTTCATCATCTGGTTATAATATTGCTATTTACGAAAGGTTGTGAATTACAAATTGTCACTTACTTCCAACTCGAGAGCAAACCTGCCTACTGTTTAGTGACATGCCATCAATCATTTGTCTTCACACAAGACAACATGTTCATTCTCTATCACAATGTCAGCGAATGTCTGAAGATGTTCCGTTATTTGTTTCGAGATCACAAAGCTATACGCATCGCACACAGCTCTTAATATCAAAGGCTTAGGGATGAATTCCTCCAGTAACCTCCAGTATTGGATGATCTTTAGGTCTGATGACTGAGACCATTAACAATCAAGTACTAATGTGTCAGTAAAAGACGCCTGCCAATGAACAGTAATAAGATAGAAGTTAAGAACCACCTTTAAGTATATAGAGGAGAGCTGTAACGTCATGTTGCAGATTACTTTATTTAGATATACCAAAACACTATTTTCATACTGGTTACAGATTTAAAATATCCTATAAAGATAAAGATTCATATTAAAGTAGTTAGACGCTGATTATTTGCTCTGGTAGTTATGTTATAATGACATGACTGCCATAAACGATTAGCGTCTACAAAAATAATGTTTGCAATAAATATGGCTGCAATGGCTGGATTGATTATTTTATATTTTTTTTGATCAGGAAATATTACGGGTATGTGGATATTATTTAATATAACAAGTGGATGTTGCTATACTCTACCTTTTCCATAACATACGAGTACTCGTGTAATCTCTAAATTCGAATGTTTTTGGGTTACGTTAATTCTCCCCGAGTTGTTACCGTTAGGATTTATTTTACAACCTTTTAGAGTAACTTCCATGAACAGTTTTACTTACGAGTTTGTTTATATACTTTCCAAATAATCGTGGGATTGACTCGATTATTGCCGAAGTGGAGAAAAATGTAGGTGGTCTTAACCTTTTAAATACATTTATTGCCCAAACAATAATGATTACAACTATATTCTAAATTAGTGTTTCATAATATGTTGGAATTTGTTAACAGACTTTAAAACTTTGGATGTCGTATAGTACCATAATTTATTACATGATCACTCTGTAGAAATAAAATTTATCGATTCATTAGCATCATATACCAATTTTGCGCTAACATATAAGGTAAATATTCAAATACTTCGAATGTAAAGAGAAGATAAGTTGTAAATAATTGCATAATAGATAGTAGTTCATATTCAAATGTAGGTCTCTCTACCCCAGCTCAGTGTTACTTTTCTTGTCTATTTTTTTGCTGGCAGATATCTTGTGAGATCGAGTATAGGAATATAGGTACATGCTCGCTATTTAACTATATTCTATAATTCAGCGGAGCACTCACTTCCGAAGTTAGATTAAATTTATGACTTACAATCTTTCTTTTGTTATCATAAATATCGGATGCAAGCTCCCTCCTCCCGATCATAATTATTTCTCACTTGGAAGATATCATCATCATCATCTTTAGCCACACCAAAACGCCAACTTATATTTCGAGAAATCTATTAAGCAGAGGTTGTTACAAAGACGAACAAAAATAACCGCAAATCTAAAACAGACAACCAACAGTTTTTATGGACCCTAAAACATTACGTCACTCTTGAGTTGATGCTCAAGGAATGCAAGGTCCGTAAAACAAAACAAAACGCGCCCAAAGTATGATAAAAGGATTTTTTTATGGGATTTTCATGTCACAATAAAATGTCAAAGCATTTAAAAAGGTTTTAAAGTCATGGAGACATTGGCGCCGTAGAAATAAGGGAACAGAATCAATGCTAAAACATTTTTTGCTTGACGTTAAGATAGTATTGACACGTTAAGTGATCTTTTCTAAATTTAAGATATAATGGAATATCAGCCAGAACGTACCCTGTAGGTTTTATGGTGATGCAAATTTTGTAAATTGATGCGAAATTTCCACTGCATTTGGTTGGTATTTGGGAGTTGTATAGGTTGAATGCAAGTTTAATGGTTCACAACATGCAACTGAGTCATCAGTAAAATCTATATTCTCTCAAATGTATGTTAATTTATATAATATCTGGATAACTAATAACATTTACACAATAGCTTTTCAGATTGTTTAAATGCAACTAAGATTTGGTTGTTCTAGTACTTCTTTATCTTTTATCGCAGTTCAAATTGTAGACACCCAGAAGAGCATCATCAATTTTAGGATAACTTAAGTAATAAATCAATTACCATGACAACACCGTTGACAGGGGTCATGAGCAGAGCAAGTGAAGGTATTACGAAATATTACAGAGTGTATTACGTTTAGGAGTTAGAAATTAGCATAACTTAAGGCTTCTCCTGCGTCAGGTGTGACAAATCACGCCGCTAAAGGAAATGGTCGCACGAGCAACGCTTGGCTCGAGGAATGCGAGTAAAAAATTCAGACTCTCATAGACACTGTCAGACAACTTTGTCTCCAAACCGGTCTGAGCTAGTTCTGTATTCGAGCTGGGACTTTTAATTTATTCCCATATATACAGGGCGCTATAAAAGGAGAAAATCTAATTGAATATAATATTGAATATTATCGGTTAACAACAACCGTACGATGTCTCTAATCACCAAATATTTCTTTAAACACCTTTCTGATACACGCTGTGTTTCATGTCGACCTACGGAGAACTCCATGCACACCAAAATTAAGAACTCATTTAGGCAAAAATCTAAACAAATGGAAAATCTAAGATTATACCCACGCGCTTGTACTCAGGATCAGTAATGCATTACGATAGTAGTCCGTATGTCGACGCACTAAAGTACAAAGTACAAAGTCCACAGAATGTGGAGAGAATCTTACATCGCGATACAGAAGTCTATTCTCAAAGCAGCTAGCTATTCCAAACCCGTTAAAACCGCAACAAATCAATAAAAATATCGTAAATCGTTGTATCTTGTTTGGATTGTTAGCGTTTGTTCTGCATATTGTCTGTGCCAACTCACAGCCACTCATTTATTCTTGGAATTATCTTGTGTTATATTTGATTGATACTTCTGTCCAATCTAAACTTTGATGCCATACCTCAACCTTATAATAATAATTTATCCAAGATAAATGAATAGGAACTGACCAAGATGTATAAGTCTGGTTTGGTTAAATTCATAATTGACTTACGTTTCTGTGTTTATAAAATTAAATAAAAAGTAACATGCAAAAAATACATTTTCATCCCAAATTAACTAATTGTACACCAGAATTTTACAGCCTATTTAATACTAAGCTACATGGGGTCGCCTCGCTTCGCTCCGCTTCGTTTCGGCTCCAGTTTGTAATATAAATTCGACCTGACAATCCTTAACATTATTATTCGGACAGAATGTGACCTATATCAACACGTGAATTTACGTTCTTCTTTGGGCACAAAATTTGGTGAACTTTTAACCTCATGAGCCCCAAATTCGCGATTTTGAATCAAATTTCATGGTAATAAAAATCAAAATCTTTAACATATTTGGGAGTGAAAACTTATATTGGTAAGCGATATATTTTTTGCCTTCATAATTTAGCGGTTCAGCTTGTATACGTAGACATGACAAAGAATAATTAGTTATTCCTCAAAGATACATGGAATCTAAAATTAAAAATATTATCTTAGTATCAACATAAGGTAAGCTCTGTAATTTTTGAAAGTGACTGAATGTGAATGTCAAATTATTTTAGTATCTGTTTTGCAGTCAGCAGCAATAGAATGCAAAGAACGTCCGCTCCGGATGCAGAGAGAGAGCAATACGCTATGTGAGAGAAAATTTGCAATAATAACCATATACACGCAAAGAGATTTCCTAATTAAATATCCTCGATATAATTTTATAAGTTAATTCTACTTCATATTTGTCCTTCTTCATGGCTAAAATAAATATCTAATAACATCCGGTTTCTTAGAATTCGTCCGCGCGTTTATGTCTTTTGTATCGGCCGAACTACACTGTTTGGTTTTTATTGGCAGAGATATTTATCTATACAAAAATCAAAAATTTTACAAAGTAAAGTCCGCTTCAAACACATTATTCAATTATTAAGGCAAGGATTATCGGAATTAAAGAAGCAATTATTATAAACTATTAATTAGAGCCAGGTTTCTGGACATTACACCAGTTTTTGTTTCGTTTTAATAGTCACAGTATTACCGAAGTTATGACCAAAAACATATCGGCCATTTCCGAAACGCTTTGTACATTATTCGTATGGCATCAGCGCTTATCATGACGTCAATTTTCGACTCGCAGTCAGTCTGAGTTCGGCCCGCCGCTCGACCTCGCAGACGCAAAAAGTAATTTCTTACTCTTACTAAGTTCTTACAACAGTTTTTGCTGTTAAAACATCATAAAATATACAATTACGTGTGTTTAAGTGTAAAATATAGTTTATATAATCATATTTAGTGTGAACCGGTTTAAACTTGAATTGCAAACGAAATACCAGGGCAAACACTGCAAACAGGGCAAACAGGTGAAAACTAGAGGGGGCGAGCGCAGCGAAGCCCCCAATAGTTTTCGTGTTAGGTTGACATGTAAGAACAAAAGAAACGTAAATTCTAAAACCTGTCGGACGATAGTTTACAAACTAACGCGTTAATTTATAAACTAGCGGTTTTGACAATCTTACGGTGACATATAACTATATAAGATGACATTTATTTTTAAACAGCCAAGTTCATTCAAGAAGACACGATAAATACATGAAGACACGATAAATATTCGGTCATTTGATTCTTTAGGACGTGACACGTGACAGTGGGTAAAATGACCTTTATGGCTTACGATATCCCCGAAAAGCTCAACTGCATTCTAGTATCTGGTACTAAGGTTTAAAATCTTGGCTCACCAATCACTCTTGGTCTCGCTTTAGAAACACGCAACGCGCAATCAAACTCTTGCTTATTCCAGAGGTTATTGATACAAATTCATCTTCTAAGTAGGTACTTGTATTATAAGTAAAACATAAAAAAATGGGGTAAAACTTAAGTCAAAATGATCTTCACAACAGTAAGCCCTTCTTTTATTTTCAATAGGATCCGCTCTCCTTACGGTGTTCAACCAGTTTTTTCTAATTTGAGGGCTAATGGTACACAAAAAAATAAGTTATTTGGTGTTTTCACGCTCGAGTTACTGGTTCTTGGTTCTTGGTCACTTTAGTTTTTATTCGTGTGTACAGTGCGAGTTGTTTACAGTATGGCGCGCTTGAGCCGGATGGGCCCGACCGATCCGATCACCTGACTAGTAAAGTGACGTCATCGCTGATCCTACGTGCTACTCTCAGTTGACAAAACCGTTCGCGGGGAGTGGAACTTTGAGATTTAATCTCCTATTATTTTTTATTATTTGATTTAAACTCCGTAAATTATTAAGATATAAAAAAATAAAAACACAGAATTTTTCTTATTTTTTTTTATAATTTAACTGCATTCACTGAAACTTTCTTTGGCCACATTCATTCAGTATTTCTTAGGTTTTGTAGGATCGTAAAGAATTGTGAATTGTGAATTTCATACATGAAAAATAAAAAAAATCTTCAAATTATAAATAAAAATGTGCCATTGAGCCAAGATACAGATTTAACCAAGTAAGATCCCTTTCCACCACCAGATTATTTCGGTAGGTACGGTACACAATATTAAAGAAATCAAAAAGCTGTGTCAAAAAGCGTCGGACTTTATCGAGCGGCAAATACCCCTTTAGTCTGTCGGGTTAACTATAATCTCATTATCTGCTAACAAATGTGAGCAGAGGAACGCATTTGAATTCCACAAACATGATATGCTTGTACGACGACTGATAGTATCATCGGTGGCGGCCGCATGCGCATGCGTCGCTATCTCACGCCTCGCACAACACGCTCAGCATTGCTATTCTATACCACTTTATTATATTGTAACACACATAGATCGGCAATAAACCAAGTAAGTTATTTAGCATTAGTGCAATTTTGCTGGTTTATAACCAGCAAAATTGCTGATATGAACGTCAAAGCGTGCTCTTTGCGTCTGTACTAAAGTAGGTAAGTATAATTTTTGTATTTGTTTAAATGATATTCGTCTGAATCTTCTAACAATTCTTACTAACATAAAATATTACGAGTATTAGTTCATTATAACTCCTTGAAGCGCGGGTTGAGGAAATTTTCTAAACAGATGAGTGCTATCGGAAATCATTCAACAAGAAGTCGAGTCATACCAGAAAATAATACAATGGACAATTAATAATTAATGATCAGGTTGATATTTCAGAGGTTTCTCAAATAATAAGTCGGTTTCTATTTTGGATGTGTTTATGTCTCAGTTAGTGTGAGTTGTGTATCATCTGTACTTTATCTCATCTATAAGCTATCCCTAATTCTATATCCTTCCCTTAACTTAAACTTCGATCTTGAATTTTGTGTGTAAACAAAAGTAAATACAAAAAACTGGTCTTGTGTTATGTCCTAGTGAGAAATGTTTAAGATGTTTTGTGTTATGTTGTGAGTCCATTTTTTGTGTTATGTCAACTGTCATTATTTTTTCTCCAAATAAATAAAATAAATAAATAAGACACTATTTACACACTTTGATCTAGCCCCAAACTAGGATTCCCTGTATCTTGGGTACTAGAGAACAATACACACACTTATATAGATAAATATTATACTTAGATAGATAAACAACCATGACTAGTACAAACATCCGTTCTCATCAAACAAATATTTGCCTCCACCGGGACTCGAAGTCGGGACCCTCGGCTTCGTAGGCATGTTCATGTACGATTATGCCCACGTTTCACCAGTTATTTTGCTCTTCGCAATCAAATAGGCTGTAAATGATTCAGCCATTCCCTATCGAATGGGTCCAGCTTTATATCGGAAATAGGGAAATATGGTCTCGACTCAGAACTATTAGCGATGGAACCGCCATCTATACGCTTCCGACTCTGCTAGTGTACAAGATTTTAACACATTCATCCTTTTGCGTTTTTTGCGTAATCGTATGTTGCACAGTCTGATTATTTTTTGTTTTCTTACGGCGAGAATTAGGTTAGGTTAGGTAGAATTATGCTTTTTAGGTTTATTTCGTCTTCTTATCGTACAACACAAAAAAAAATGTTATAGAAAAAATATGAAAGCAAATAATCTTGATTACACATATAATGTGCATACCTATTTAAGGTTATATATCTTGTGAAACTGTAATTACATATTTCAAACCAATGATACGCCAAAACAGATTATTTTCATATTTCGTCTTTTTAAAGGAGCTCTATGCTGTTATAGGTTTTATTTATGCTTGCTTCTTAGGCAGGAGATGCCGGTTCCAATCCCTGCTGACTATGTGCCAAAGAGATAAGTAATTTATCTTAAGTACATTATACGGTCGTTCTAACGGTGATGGAAAACATCTTGAGGAAACCTTAATTACTCCATAGCTGCGGCGATGGGCTAACCCCCTATCTCACCAAATGGAGTACCTAATTAATAACTAGCTAAAAGTGGGCCCAATTGTGCCACTATGGCAAAAGGCGTGACGATCTGTCTTCTTGGAAAGTCAACTTTTGTGCAGGAGTTTTATTAGTACAGCGGCTCTCAGGTTACTAGTTCTAAGGTCCCGCGGTGCAAAAGGTCCCGCGAAGCCAATTTGTTCACAAACGCTCGGTAATTGAAAGCTCACTGCTGACCGATAGAAGATGTCCGACTTCGATGGGAATCATTTTGTATTCTGCATACAAGGCTTGGGAGAGGCTATTTGTAATTCCTAGTATATAATAATAATAATACCTTGGACATTATTTACACACATTGATCTAGCCCCAAACTAGCATTCCCTGTATCTTGGGTGCTAGATAACGATACACGTACTTATATAGATAAATATTATACTTAGATAGATAAACCATGACTAGGATACAAACATCCGTGCTCATCCAACAAATATTTGCCCCCACCGGGACTCGAACCCGGGACCCTTGGCTTCGTAGGCAGGGTCACTGCCGACTCGGCCATTCGGGTCGTCATTATTCATCTATCATATTAGTCTGTGTTTATTTAGGCATAGGTTGAAAGTTGTGTATTAGGTTGGGTTGGGTGCATGGTTGGTATACACTCCAAAGTTCTGTCAGGCAGTTCACATACCTGTCATTGATGGTTCTTCAGACCTGGCTCCTCATATATATTTTACTCAATGTATTGGGTCTGTGATTAACATACTATGATCATACCACGATGAAGTGGGACCAAAAGCAATGTATGTATCTGTGGCGTAGCGGATGTGGCTCTGCCTACCTTGCGTGAGGTCCTGTGTTCGATCCCGGCTGGGGATAACTCCCCCAGGTCTTGGAAGTTTAAATGTGTGTGACGTCACTGTTTCTGGTTCTCACGACACGGGGTATCCTAGTGTGGGGCCGGAAGCAATGTATGTGCCTGCATGTAAATGTTTATGTTATTTATATTTATGTCACTCAGCTACTGGCTGACCCTAAATGGGTAAACCCTAAATAAAGCCATGAGTAAATAAAATATGTACAGTAAAAAACTGAATTAGCTGGGAGGGCAACCTTACTAATCTGCTATTCCACTACTCATTCTAAATTAGTATTAGTATTTGCCGGACTGCCTAGCTAATGCCGTTTCATACCGTATGTATTTTACATGCCTGCACGCTCTCTGATTCCTTGTAACTAGGATAAGGAGCGATATTTTCTCGAAGCCGCGTATGTGAATGAATCCCGGCACGGTAGATGCGCAGACGCAAAGCGACCACGCATTAATGCCGCTATCAGATCCAACGACACATGCCGCGACGTTGCAGTGCTGCCACTGTATTGTGGTGGGGATTTTGAACATAGATTGCTAAAATTCTCCAGTATCACGTCACGCTGGCAATTCAAGTGATCTGATCACTACCATTATTTAGACTAAGTAAAGTAGGCACATCATTCATGGGGCACTGTATTCGCTTCTACAATAAAATACCACAGGAATCATTGATCCTTCCTGAAAAGAGATTCAAAAACTATGTATGTTAAAAATGAGCTGCTAAGAAAGTCCTATTATAGTATTAAGGAATACTTAGATGACAAAACTGCATGGACCATACCATCTCAGCGCACAGAAATTCGACGAGGGGCGATTGATCAAGTCTATCACTCGCCGACGAATTTCCTTATCTCTTATCGAAGTATCTGTTGTGAAGTCACTTTTAAAAGAAGAAGGTATGGGGGAGTTTCTTGCTGTTTCTTTTTAACCCCGAGGCCCACCTTCCGAAACGGTGTAGTCTTTTTTTATATAAAAAATTTACTTGTAGTTATAAGTAAGTATAATTTTGACGTTGAATAAGATAATATATTTATTTATATTCGATAAAAAAAATATTTGGATCTGAATCTGATGATTGCGTTGGAGCATTAATAAAGGGAAACAGCAAGCACAAACTCATCGATATTTGTATATAACCTACGGACATGGTCTATCGCCGAACTTCAAAAGTCCAAACTCAAGGTTTGCCAGCGAGCATTCCGATTCCGAGTGCTCGAAGGAGGGCCCGCGTAAGGAACACCAGAAAATCCAACGATCCTTTTGAAATTTAAGTTACTGAGATTATGTTTTAGTCGTTTCCAGTTTTTCGCCGAATGTGTTTTTCGCTGATGTGGGAGCACAGACCGCCAAGCTCAAGTGGTACTGGAGCTCTATTTTTGAATCACTCGCGTGACATAATATATCGCATGAGACATATGTCACGTTTGACTAACAAAAGTCGCATGACGTTGATTTTCTGCATTTTTGAATCGTTCGTCATCGGTGTTGCCAAAAAATTCGGAAATGTTGATTTTTATCCGTTGAAAGCAGATAAATTACTTTATCTGCTACTTTATATTTACCGGTTTTTACAAACCGGTAAATATCGCATAGGAAACGGAACGTAAAATGCTCTCATATTATAGGCTGTATGACAGTGTCTGTTCAATAAGGCTGCCTGCTAAATCCTAGCAATGATATGGGACAAATCGGGCTGTTCAATCTATCGCAAATGTCACATATTTGGCGTTTTGGATTCCAATTTGAAAAAACGCGCGAAAACAGCAAACGCTGACACTTCAAAATGTGTTGACAGTGTTGACATTAGCTTTGACGTATTTGAAGTTTATTCTACTATTCAACTTGCGCAACGAGTGTGGCTGACCACTCGTTGCAGGCGAATGACTGAAATATACGAAATTTTGGATGTCGAAGGAAAATCAGTAGAAAAGAGCGCTCGCGTGACATAAAAGTCATGCGAGCAATTCAAAAATAGAGCTCCGTATGCACCCAGACAGATGGCCACTGAATGGGTAGGCCTAAACAGAGATGCCATGACGACGCTTAAAAATCGCTTGGTCAAAACAATAAAGTTGTGCAATATTATATAATATAATTTATCTACACACGCATCATAAACCCTCTTTACTGCGTACAAAAACCGCACGTTACGATCAGCATAATGTTAAACCATTTGGTAAAAACTCATTTCTTATCTGAAAAATTACACATTATGACCATAACGTGTAGTTTTTCTACATATTATGACATTCAAATTTCGAACACCGACGCCCGACTGCGTGCCGCCCCTAGTTTGTCTGTGGAGTTGGTACTGACATTCAAATTTCGAACGCCGACGCCCGCCTGCGTGAAGTTGGTACTACAGAACAAGCTAAACAACTGCAGAGCCACAATGCCGGTCAAACATGCGGTTCCTGAACACATCAAAGAGAGCTTATGATATGTGTGTAGATAAACTAGTGTATGTAACTGTACATAATTAGGCATTAAAACTCTCGAGTGATACTATTATGAAACTCGCCTTCGGCTCGTTTCATAAACCCACTCCCGAGTGTTAATGCCCTCCACTATGTAGCAGTCACATAAACTACTATAATAAATTAGAATATATAATAAGTGTACTACACTGAAACCATTATAAACTTATATAAAAACAATAAAAAATCAAATTTTTATAACATATCAGATAAATGAAATGTATATTTTGAATATTACGCTTAATCTAAATAGAAATTATGTTAGTAATGATATAATGATAATGACGAATGTAATTATTACTCTAGTGACGTGTAAACTATGTTTATTAATAGAAAAATCAATTAAATTCAAAGACGTTGACAAGTCTCTGCCGGGGTGGTCGGAGGTGGCAGAGATCAGGGGCGTGTGGACTCAAGCGCAGGAGGCCGATGCACATCAGTGGGACACTATTACGGCTGCATAAAAAAGAACTCGCAAATAGAGGTATTTCATTCTCATTTGTATAAGGGATATTGCATCGCAACAAAGCAAGAGCCAGATGCAGTTAAGCGGATTCGGGAATCAAAATACAGATTTCAAGTCTCCTAAAATGGCAACACCGCGTCTACAAATCTCCACCTCACATCTGAGGGCTTTCACACGTGCCCCGAGATAAGCGACTCTAGGTACAGTCAACCGCACATCAAGCTTTATCTACATTTCAATCATTAGCCTACAGGACCTAGTGGCACAAACATTATCTTACAATAGGATACAATGTGCTGTAGGACCCAAATCAGCGACATCACAATCATAACTTTAAAAGGTATTTAATTATTGACATATTTTGATTAATGACAGAGGTACACAATTACGATTGTTTGACATGACGTGTTGTATACTGTACTTATTTGATATGGGCTTTAGAAACGCCGCTGTAGGTCCACTCGGTTATTAGGTTATCCAGAAGTGGTATTGCAAATCAGATGAAGTTTGTGCATGTGTCACAGTTGGTTGGTTAAATCAGACACTTAACTAACTCTCTAGACCGTTAATTAAATACCGACGTTTAACCAACTCACAAGCATTTTGATTTAAATAAAGCATCGTCGAAAACGTTTAACAATCTATCTTACCGAAAGCCGGCGTCGACGGCGACGACAACAGCTGATTTGCAAAGCTTATGTCAGGGCAAAACATTGCGGCAGCTTATGTGAAGGGTAAAGGGGCCTTTGTCCCTCGTGTTAGGTTGAACATGTAAGAACAACAAAAAATACTTAAAACATAAACCTAAGTACACATAAAAATTATTTATATTGTTTATGTCTTGTTGCCTAGGAACGTTTAGACAACTCGTCAAACGTTTCGTTTACTCACTTGTCTGACGGAATTTAAGTGACTTGGTTAAATGTCGGTATTTATTTAACGGTCTAGGGAGTTAGTTAAGTGTCTGATTTAACCAACTAACTGCGACACAAGGGCGACGAATGCAAGCTTTTTATTGTCTAAAAGAGTAATATTATAATGTATACTCGTAGTGTATTGGTATTATTTTTTCATATCCACCTCTGTAACGAAATGGAATGCCTACTGTATGGTACAATTGCAAATAAAAAAACTGAAATTGAAATTAAAACGCATGATTGTTCGTAGCTTACTAATGATTCCTCAAAATGTTCTAGGCTTTTGAATCTCTCAGTTAAAACCATAATTTTAGTCTAATATTAGTTTTTTTTTTACTATTATTTATTTCATTTAGTGTTAAGTAATTACAGAATACGCACCCACAACATTACAGATACATAAATCCAAGTCGTTGTACATTATGTACATATGATAACCATTAGGATTTATAAAAAAATACATAAAATACATTAGGTACATTATTTAAATACAATATCAATTATTTCAATTTAATTCAATATGCTCAAGTCAGATTAATTCAATTAATATAAATGATCATATATATTTTAACTAATATTATAAATGTGAAAGTAGCGATGTTAAGATGTTTGGATGTTTGGATGTTTGTGTGTTTGTGCCTCAATCACTTTAAAACGGCTGAGGTAGTTTATGAGCTAGCTTAACATATAGTATACTTTTTATCCGACTGCACCAGAAGGAGGGTAACGTTATCTCGGTTAATGATAATTCCTAGGAACACGCAAATGAAGATGCGGGCATCAGCTAGTATATGTATAAAAATATACAACAACAATTTCATTCGAGAAAAAGAAACAAGACAGCACATATCAGGCATTATTTTCGCAGAACCTTCCACATCCCTCCATGTATCACCAAACAGATCATCATTATAGTTAGAAGCAGTACTTATTATCTATACATTATGTAGGTAGTTATTACATGGAATCTAGCCACAGAGAGACAGCCCTACTATATATAAGTTGTGAAATTCTAAACGTACATACGAGATTTCTTGATAGAATCAGGAGAACGCCTGCTACTAAAAGACTTAACGCTGATTCTTTGCAATTTTATTGACAAAGTCCTTACGATCAGCTGAGAACATGTTGGAGTAGCAATACTGCAAATAGTTTTTGTAAATTGCCGACACTTCGTGATATTTATGTCTGAAACTGCTAGAGTTGAGCAACCGTTTACTAAGAAGCAAATATACTTTAAATCTTAAAACTGGTTACATAACACGAACACCTGAAGCTTGATGAGAGAAAGAGGATTCGTAAAAAGGCACTTTGCAGGTTTTCATTTTAGTTTGGTTTGTTTGTGGAGACAATGCCACAAACGTACTGGCCCTCATTTCTGCTATTTGCAACTTACTTCACCTGCCTTCTCATCGTCTGTCGCTGTCCTTTCACTACCCAAAAGTGTCTCGGCAGGCTGTCTGGTATTTTTTTTTTCTTTATTCTTAAATATTTTTTTAGCCAAGTATTTCAAAAGCATGCAATTGTATATCAAAAATATAGTTGAAATCCTCGCAACAAGTCCTTTTATTTGAAATGTCACACGATACAGTATATTTTTTTTATTTGCCCCGCATTTGTTTCATAACATACGTATTTTTTTCACAATTCAAGCATCAGTAGTTTCGGAGATAAGTGGGGAGGAATGGTCTTTTATTGCCTATTTTCTTAAATATTTTTGTAACTAACCATTTCAGATTTATGAATCATAAAATTTGTGATCCTTGCAACTATATCATTTGACATGTCACACGATACAGTTTTTTATTTTTTTCTTTTTTCGGCTTCGACCCCCAGTGGTGCCCCCACTCCTAATCATTAAGCTCCTACTTAATGTTATATTATGCTTGCTTGATTATGTTATGACGTTCATTAAGTCTCAATTTTTGTGCTATTATGAATAAAAATCTTTGAACTGAACTGAACTGAACTCCCTATTGAAACCATAGATTCTTATTATTTTTCCTAATATTTAAGTAACGAACTACATTATGATTTTTTTTATTTTATTTAGGATCAGTAGTTTTGGAGATAAATGGGGGAATGGTATTTTTGCCTATTGTCTTAAATATTTTTTTACTAAGCATTTCGGGTTTATGAAAAAATTACCTGTCACAAATGTATGAAAAACTTTTTTTAAATTTCTTATTTGTCCCCCAATGTTGCGCCCCTCCCCCCTATTAAAACAATAAATTGCTCATTATTTTCCCGTTAATTACGTAAGGACGTAAAGTTCTAACGGTGATGGAACAAATCGTGAGGAAACCTTCATTACTCCATAGCTGCGGCGATGGGCTAGCCCCCTGTCACGCAAAATGGAGTATCGAATAACTGGCTCAAAGTGGGCACAATTGTGCCTCTGCCACCCCGTATAGGAAAAGGCGTGACTCTTTGTTGTTAAATTACGTATTGTTTTTTTTACGTATTACAGTCCCCCCTGTAAGCGAGGTCTACTGCCCACAGGGCTACTAGTCAATTAATTTGGACCGAACTTATTTCGAGAAGTTTTTTTCTTCTGTGGGCAGTGAAGGTAATTCTATCAGTAACTAAACAGACGTACATGGACAGCGAAAGACGATCGATAGGAAACATCCGAATTGGGAGCCTGGAGAGAGCGACATCTCAGAGCCACACGTGCACTCTTCCGGCTCATTAGCATTCAATGGCCGGCGCGTGCGCCGTGTGCCGCGGATCATTGTCGCCGCGGAGTCGTGATTAAAAACGCTCAATCTAAATCAGTCCAGCCGACGGCGGGCCAGCATATTGTTCTCGCGAGAGCCGATTAAAAGTAACGACCGCATTCGATGCGATGAGACCAGCTGAGATAAGATGTTGTATGGTATATACTACGAATACTTATTTTAACAAACGAAGCGCTGAAAATCTGAGTTTTGTTTTTATGCCTGTGGGATTTTTTTGATGACCACGACGATGATTTACTTTCCGATTCGCTAACTAAAATCTGCAGAAAATTGTGAAAAAGACAATATTCACTACACTAGGCGTACACAGTTTGATAGAAATTGAATAGCTTTTGCTGTGGATTTGAGTGATCAAAGGGAGCTGTTTAATAAAATGCAAACTTACCGGTAGCTCGAGGTAGTCGGCGACGGTGTACTTGGCCGCGCCTCGCCTGATGTCCGCCAGCGCCGCGAAGTGCTCGTCCCGTCGCGACTTGCGCCGCAGCAGCGCACGCGCGTACGGGTACGCGGCCAAAAACTCCCCATACGCGTCAGAAAGTTCACCCGTGAACAGCTGCCGCAGAAGAATCGCACTCTCACTCGTCTCAGTCTCTGGAGTGGGCGGCAACTCGCGGCCCTTCAGTATCGCAGGCACGGATTTAGAAACTACCGAACCGACGCCGCTCGTAGATTCACATGATGCAAAAGCGCTGGTGGAATCACTCGAACCACATTTCGAGAACGGAAACGCGGACGAGGCACCGCTCTTCTCACTGCCGGTGGAACTCTGGCGGGTGCTGCCCGACTTGTCGTAGAAGTCAGGGTACTGAGGCTCAGACTGGCACTCGGTCGACGGCGACGACTCCTCAGCAGCAGCGCTACTGTATTGCGCGTTCTTTATACAGTCGTACAAGTCTTCGATTGACTCGTAGGGCGTGATGCTACCGCAGGATTCTTTCTCGATGTCTCTCAGTATCTCGTAGATCTCTTCGTTGCGGCGCCGCGTGACGGGTGTGATCGCTGATTCGGAGCGGCTTCGCTTCACACTTCTTACTTGATCGTATCCGAAGTCGGAAGGGTTCAGGAAGTCCCAGTGAATGTTACTGAAGACGTTGTTTTCTTTGTTTTGAGATACCTTGTGGTCATTGCAGCACTGAACGTTGGTCCTGATAGTGACCGTGGTCACATTGTCACTCGACTCTACGATAGAGCTGTCTGTCACAGACTCGGCGCGATCTATCGGAATGTTCACAACGCGAGCTGACTTACATAGACTGATATGACTGGATGATACGCTGGATCTATCTTCGTCTCGATCCGACTGACTGTTGTTGAACTCTGAAGTGATCACCGATGAGTTTTCTAAATCTCTCAGAGACAATACTCCTTCCTGAACCAATTGCGTTAGCATACTTTGGGGTTCCGCTTCTTTTGACGACTTCGAACAAGCCGATTTGTCATCGACAATAGGTTTGTTTTCGGTAGACAGGAGTCCAGAGTCGATGTACTTCCTCATGCGCTCCGCGAGGGCGTCGCTGGCTTCGGAGACTGACTCGAGGAAGTAAAAGAGGAGGTGGTACTCTTCCTTGGTGATGGCCGCGGCGCGCAATAGCGGGCGCCCGTATAGCTCCACCGCTGAGAACAGCGTAGACGCTGCAAGCCAAGAGAAAGTTCATGTCACGCATATTATGTACCATATATAATTAAGTTCAAACGGCAATTACTTTGGTGGATTCCTTCCATATCAATTACACAAGCATTCTCGAGGCGTCAGAAAGGTCACATCGCTTAAAAACCAGTCGGATTATTCACCTTGCACTAAAGTTCATCAATGGTGCTCGAGTACTCTTTGCTAAATGACCGAGACCTTTTTAACTCCTTGAACCGCTCGCTCAGGTATCTATTATGAAACGTTTCATGTTAATAAAATAAACAAATCATGTATGTTACACAACCGCTAATCGGTTAATCACGAAATAACCACTAACATTCACTTAGGTGAATCGAGATGTACCTACTATTTGTATTGTTTCTCATTTACCATTATCTGTTGTTTGTTTTAAACTACATCACTTTTGCATTATTGTTACTCTACTGATATTTATAAAATAGTTGCAAAATAAAGTCTACAAGCCAAATCGGCGGGCGGTTACGCTAATCCGAGATTAGTTGAGTATAATCTAGTTTGAGACCATTACCACAGCATTAGTGTACGATTGCGCATTAGAGCAAATGGGAATTAGAATTCAGCTTTACAACGGTCGACTGGGCAATATTTGTATTGTAGTCACGGAGACGATGTGAGGTTTGCATACAAGTGCAGGGGACGTGCTTCTGCGAAAGATCACCGAACAATGGAAACGTACGCGAGTTCAAAGCTAAATAGCTTTCTACAAATATGTTGGTGAATTTGGAAGGAGCCAATCTTACACAAGAATGAGGAATCTTGTTTTACTACAGGCTATTAAAATCTGTTTATCTAGAGGTGGTTGGAATAGAATAGTAAGCAGTAATACCATAGAATTACGATTGTCAATGTACATAATAAAAGTATCTATAATAATAGTTTTAACTGTAGCAGTGAAACAGTAAAACTCAGATTACAAAACAAGCTTGCGGTATTGAAAGAGAAGTTCTATTGATATTAACATGCATCTAGTACTTAAAGGTATAATATTGAATAAATGTCGTATACTTGAATAACTATCTATTACTGAACGTTATTTAATGTCATTTCAAGCAGCAAAAGGATTATGATAAATATGAGACGTAACATAAACGTTTTTATTCTTTTTCAAAATAATATATGTGAGCTATATGTATATAAGTGTGTGTGTGAATGTTTTGGCTTTAGTTGATCCAGCTTAGCGGTCCACCTTGAAATTCTGATCAGATTTTTCATATTGAATTTCTATTACACTGGCATCCGGCACATGACATTGGGGACTTGCAAATTCAATCAGATAACACCAAAAAGCTCAAAGAATAAACTTACCATATATCTTCTCCCACGCAAGAAATGCCTCCAAGTCCTTGCCGTCCCATTGCGGTGGCTGGTATTCCGCCACCAAGACTTCTCCTTCCAGCGCCGACGCTTGTGCTCTAGGTTCCACTGGCGCTTTAGATCCACCGAGGAAGAGTAAAGCCACTGGCGGGGTGACTGGGTTGATCAGGAGAGCAGCCGGGGTGGGTAGGGCGCAGTCCAGGTGGACCATTTGCGGTGCGGAGAGCGGGCCTGAGGGGAGGCCTGCGACCACCGCTCCTGCCTCACGCAGGGTTTCACTGATGACCTCCGCGACTGTGCTGTTGCCTGATACTGTGACCTGGAAGGAGAGGGAGATCGTGAGATTGAGTAAAGTCATTTTGGTATTACTTATTGTTTGCGTTTGGTAGCATGCAGCTTCATCGCAAAGGCGGCAGGTTTGGAATACTTAACTTAGCAGAAGCTTGTATGAAAATAATAATCATTTAATCAATCAATGGAGAAGACTACTCAAATCTTTGGTGAGGGGTATTGTATATTTTTAAAGGCAGATACACAAAGCCAGTGACGCTGGCGCCCCAGTCCAACAGACAAGGCACCGCTGGACTGAATAATACAGCCAGCGCTGGCTAGGCTTCACTGTTTATACGAGGCCAAAGAGTTTAAATTCATCTAACGTTTGTAACTTGTTACACATTCTCAACAGCAACAAAGAGTACCGTTTAATTCATCTTAGGTTCTATGGATACCTGGATATTGACAATCATTTCTCTGAATACAGAAACTCTTAGCTTAAATAGTGATTTATTACACTTACAGTGATTAATTTGTAGCCTCAGATGAACGAAAGTTTCACAATTTTAGCAGTTATGCTTCCCCATTACCAAAGATGTACTTCGCTTCAAAAATCTCAGTGTGTTTGGATGAATTTGGTCTAAAATAGATTAACCATTAAAACTTTACATCTCCAAGAGTAGCCATGCTAACTAGGTTAAGCCTTCCGTCCGCACCGATTTGCTTAACTTTTGAACAGTTTTACAGCCAAATAAACAGCAAGTCAATCAAGTTTTTTTAATGTCGCAACTACTGGCATTTGGAGAATTTCTTAATTCGTCCAAAATGCCTGTAGCATGCCTTTAAATTTTAATACATTAAAATGTTGCACGGGGCAAGGATACATGTTCGTGCAAAAAATAAAATTCAATAATATAATAACATGTAAATGCAGGAGGCGAGGTCCGAAGGACCTTGGGTGGGTTCACGGCGTTTTTACCGGACCCTCGTGACGTCACGCGAGAGGTATGCGTGCGTGCGCACCCGCCCCGCGCCCCGCGCAGCCCCGCCCCGCACCCCGCTCGCCGAAAACGAGCTTCCTCCAGGATAATGCATCTGATACTCCTCACGAGCAGCGATAAACAGAAAAAAACATCGTAAACAACGCAAAAAGAACCACCCGACGCTCTGGTCGCTGACTCGCGCATTGCCTGACAGAAAAATGGTAGCCGATTGGTTTTTATTATTCCAAGCTCAGATAAAGACCAAAATCAATTATAAATAACAATGTAAGGATAATGGATTATCTTGTGTCGTTCGTTATTTGTGTCCGACAACCAACTGCTTGAATCCTAAGCAAATACGAAGTTTGGGTAAACCTGTTTGGACTTAAAGCAATAATATCGTACTACGGGTTCCTAATGGGCGTCCACCTGTTGGGGTTTGGTGGGCACAAACAAAAGGCAAAAATTAAATCTCTGTTGTCTATAGTTTACCCGAGTAAATAGGTATTGTGAAGTTCGGCAGAAGTCAAAGGGGTAAACACGAATATTTGAGGTATCCAAAAAGTAATAGAACCAAGATAAACTGGCCTTTATAGCTTTGCGAATAAGGATCACTGTCGCTTACATATTCTTTGCGTAAATGTCTGTGTTCACCGCGCTAAGGACGCGACACCCACGTCCGTCCTTGCAGCGACCGGCGCGGATAATAATTAGACCGCAATTTTGGTTTTTGCTTTAATTGAGTTTAATGTTAGAGTAAAACTTTGTGGTTGTTGCAAAAAATTGCATCAAAAAATTAGCTAAACAAACAAACTTCAAAAGAAAAATTGATCAAAGACTAAAATATAAATTTTATATCCATGCATGCAAAGCCACGTGATATGTGACACGGAAAACGTCACCTAGCATACATTTTATTAACGTTTTAGCAAGTAGCAAGATATTTTTTGGAACTTAATATACAATCTAACAAAAGAAATGTAGATAATCAGCCATTCCCATAAACTTATAGGCAATAAGTCAGCAACTAGTAAATAAATAAAAAAAATGTTATTTAATGTTTATATGTTTGTGACGTCATTGTTTCTAGTTCCCACGACATATGGTATCCTAGTGTGGGGCCAGAAGCAATGTATGTGCCTGTATGTAAATGTTAATGATGTATAAACTTTATGTGATTCTGCAGTACTGGTTACTCCATACTGAGAACACACTGCACACCCACATTCTCATTTGTAAGTACTTGCTTTCAGTTGAAAAATATCGAATTATTTTTGAACTCTGCTGCTGCACAGACATAAAAACAACTTATATTACAAGGAAATAACTCTTAAGAACAAAATCCAAAAACGTTTTAACCAGTCTTTCATATATACTAGGAAATCAACGCAAAGAAATCATTCAACGAATAAAAGGGAGTTATAAATTCAACACATCCCTCTTTAACAACTCTCTGGTCGTAAGATGGTCGTAAAGGAGAAGGAATATGCACAAGCTGGCATCTCGCTATAAAAGCGAGTATTTCAGCTAGTTGGTAAGTTTTATAGCTAGGCTTTACAGGACATAGGCAGAATAGACACCAATACTGATTTAATTAAAATTGGTACTTGATATAAAATCAAATTGAATACGGAAGTAGTAATATTATCTAGAATCTAGGCGTTTCTTTTTAATCTGGAAACGACGAAGACTATTTACGTCTAACCCGTTTGACGCAGTAGCAATTCAATATTCTGTCCTACTGTCAAAGAAATCAAATTAACTTATCAGATAATACGTTGAAAAGTATCTAAAAAGACAATATCTAAGGGCTTGTGTTTAAACGATTACCAAAAACGCACCTATTTTACTACCAATAAATTCGAAATGACTGCCAGAATGGATAAATGTCCACCAAATTGTGTTTGGATAAATGATCACCAAACTTCTTTTTATATTTTGTGTACTTAAGTTTATGTTTTAAGTATTTTTTGTTGTTCTTAAATGTTCAACTTAACACGAAGGATAAAGGGGGCTTCGCTTCGCTCACCCTCTTTACCCTTCACCTATGCTACCGCAGTATTTTGGCCTGATATTTTTTGCAACTTTTGGTGTTCATTTATCCATTTTGGGTAGGAAAAAAATATTTTGGTGATGGTACAGGTCGCGATTACATGTTTTATCGTATCGTGAATTTACTTCTAGTCTAGCCACTGTGCAGATATAATTTATCTTTTTGATGATCTGAGGAATTTGTGCTTGTGAAATGTCAAATAAAGTTAACGGACTGTTTATCTGGGGATAGAACAACCACATCTTAGTAAACTAGGCAATATTATGAACTAGGTCTATGAAAAAGCCGACTATTACTCTAGGTAGACGCCACAATTGCAGCGAGAGTCCTAGCCACTGATATTCCGTCGCAGGACATGACGCGGTCTCTATTTCGCGTATCATATAGTCGTAGGTGTTCTGCAATGAAACTTAAGTCTCTCAGGACTGTTCTAACTGTCAGACGTTTGTTGGTATATACCTTGGACACTAATTACACACATTGATCAAGCCCCAAACTAGGATTCCCTGTATCTTGGGTACTAGACAACGATACACATATTTATATAGATAAATATTATACTTAGATAGATAAACAACCATGACTAGGCTACAAACATTCGTTCTCATCAAACAAATATTTCCCCCAGCGGGACTTGAACCCGGGACCCTTGGCTTCGTAGGCAGGGTCACTGCCGACTGGGCCATTCGGGTCGTCATGAAAAATTGACGCGGTTGGTTCGAATCACAGACTTGAATAGGTTCGAATACATATTGGGGGTGCTTGCGGCGGCTACTTCAATGTATGGTCTTGGAGTTGTAGCACAACCCGATACGTAGAGGGAGTGTATAGCTAGTGTGTATTGTTTGTTTTTAATTTTTTATGCAAGTGGTTCATATCGCAAACAGCACAAGTTGTGCACATAGTTGTTTGCAGGAAATCTTTTTTACAGATAAGCTCGCCTTTGTACATCGTAGTTTCCATTTTGATGTACCTGTATCTTCTGTTTTTGTGCAGTAAAGTAAAGTAATGACTGTTTTGTAGTAGCGGTAACTGTGCCATTAACTCTAATGAGTTTATTAATGTCGATTATCTTAATCCAATAATGTGTTTTGACCCCACTGTTGGACCTTACAGTTGACATGACAGAATAATACCGGTCTACTTACGGAATTTCTAAAGTTACTGCTACTGACGCCACCTAGCGGTGTACCCAAGTACTAATTTAGTTTACAGCCGTTCACGTAACCTCTAGTTCACATCATTTACCGTTGGCGCGCTGCCATCGTCAAAACGACCTTCGTCTTAGTTATATCCACGGAGTTGAATTTAAATTATTTTCGATTAAGTATGATTACACTCTAGGTATGAATACGTACAAGCATTAAAAATATCTAAAACCTTAGTTAAAAAACAAGTTGTCGATGCTGAGATGGCTTCGTAACGTATGGATGTACCGATACATAGCTTTGCCAAGAGATGGCGCTATGGTTGATTAAGTGTAATGTTCGTAAGGAAAATGGTGAAAACTGGCGCAAATGCAACTTTATGCATACACTGAGGATTACGCATACACTTAATACGAAGCCTGAAAAATATGTATAGGCAAAATAGGTTTATTAACAAGTTAAATCATTAAAACAAATAACCCGACTGCGTTGTCTTTCAATATCACATACAAACTTATGAATGCACCTGGTCGCGCACATGGAGTATGAAAGTAGCCGCGTTAATTACTTTGTAAACTACATTTTGCGATCTAAAATCCAAAGCTACTGACTTTTCACTGAAATAAAAGTCGATGGGACTGACACACAACTGTGAAGAATCGACAAAGACACTTTTAGCGTCACGCTGTTTCCCATACGAGGTAGCAAAGGCACAATGAATTGTGCCCACTTTTAGCCAGTTCGCCGCAGCGATGGAGTAATGAAGGTTTCCTCACGATGTTTCCCATCACCGTTAGAACGTCCGCATAATGTTCTTAAGATAATTTACCTGTTTATCTTATTAGTAATGGTCAGCACCGGGATTCGAACCTGCACCGCCTGCGTGAGAAGCAAGCGTGTAAACCCTGAACGACGAGGGGATACCTCGTCCATGCAAAGGTTCCCGTCCAGGCGGAATGACCCGCACCGCAGTGTGAGAGGGGCGGAATCGGGGAAAAATGACATAAAGTCGGTTTTAATTGATACAAAATTAATTAAAATAGCTTTGAAAAATTCTATAATAGGTAATTTAGGTACCGTCAAAACCCGTCTAAATAAATATTTTCTAAATGATTTCTTTGTGCTAATCCAATTTGTCATAAAATTTAAAAAAAAGGAATTTAAGACCTCCTTTCAATTATTATTTTTATCGAGCGAAATTCCTCCAATCGCGTTTCTGTTATTACAAAATCTAGAAAAAGATCCCATAATTGTTATATCAATTTATTTAACTTGGGAATTCTTTTGAATAGCAGAGAAATAACTTCGTGTCGATTTTGTCGATATATCACCTTAATTAAAATCCATCAAACCGTGTAAGCTGTAGCACGTGCTAACGAAATGGTCATACATAAATACGCCCGAAAAACACTACCCTTCTTCTTGCGCAGTCGGGTAAAAGACATCAAGTCTTTCCCTATACAGGTGGCAGAGTCAAAGTTGTGCGCATGTTTAGCTAGTTATTGTACTCATTATTTACCGTGCAATAAAGTATACTATTTCAATATACTTTATTGCACGGTAAATAATGAGTACAAATAAATGAACAACTATGCGCAAAGGCGAGCTTATCTCTGAAAAGAGATTTCTTCCAGCACACCTAGGCAGGACAGGAAAGTCTTATACAATCCTCCACTTTGCGCGACTTGGGGCTAGTCCATTGCTTCAGCTATGGAGATGTGAAGGTTTCCTCAAAATAATAACTTGATTGATTGTCGCTGACCAAAGTTATCATTGTATTTCTGACACTGGCCTGTATTTTAAGTGACGATAACGATTTTGTGATTTTCTTCTTCACTGTCCGCGAGATAATAAATTACTTATCACAGGCAATTTTATATCAGTTACATTTAAGTATTTTCAAAAATTGTTACGAATATTGCGACTGTTCACATTGAGTACGAAACCACCAGTCAGCAGTGCGGCTAGAAAAAACCGGGCAAGTGCGAGTCTAGCTCGCGCACGAAGGGTTCCGTACCACCGTATAATGGTAGGGATGGTGTGGAGTGAATAGTATGGATTTTACATAACAAAATGTTGTTTACAAATTATTGGTGCGGCTACTTCAAAACTCAAAACTCAAAACGTTTATTCTGTAAATAGGCCACAAGGGCACTTTCACATGTCATTTCATTTCATTTTTTACAGAACATTTGGTATTATTATCATATTATCAGAAAAAAAAAGTACTTAATTATTGTTTCTAAGAGATGTAAAGAGTCTCAAATGTCATAATAAAATAATTAAAATATAAATAACAGAGATGTATAGTCTCTTTAGTCAATAATACAATGATAATAGGAGATGTAAATGGTCCCCACAGTCAAGAGTTGTATAATTAAATTAATCTTTGGAGGTGTAAAAGGCCTCCAAGTGTCCAGTAAAAGAAACTCTGGCAGTGAGGATGCTCACAATTAATTAGAACAATTCAGTCCCAAGCATTTTTATCGTCTATGTACTCTTTAATACTGTAGTAAGCTTTAGAAATAAGCCTTTGCTTGATGTATTTCTTGAACTTATTAATTGATAGATCTGTCAAAGTGCTTGGGAGTTTATTGTAAAATCTTACACAATTACCCTTGAACGAGTTTTTTATTTTATGGAGCCGAGTAGTGGGCACTGCAAGTTTGTCCTTGTTTCTAGTATTAAAGTTATGTATATCACAGTTTCTTCGAAAGTTAACAATGTTCTTATGGACATACATAATATTCTCGTAAATATATTGACTATGGACTGTCAATATATTTACTTCTTTAAACTTATTTCTTTTTAATATAACTTTTACACTCCATGCACGTAATCAGGTGCATTAATAAGTTTGTATGTGGTATTGAAAGAATTATTGTATGGGAGCCCCCTTAAATTTAATAAAATTCTGTTTTTAGTATTTGTTGTTATAGCAGCAACAGAAATACATCATCTGTGAAAATGTCATCTGTCTAACTATCACGGTTCATGAGATACAGCCTGGTGATAGACGGACGGAAGGACGGACGGACGAACAGCGGAGGATTAGTAATAGGGTCCCATTTGGCACCCTTCGGGTACGGAAATCTAAAAATAGCCCGAGATTTGGAACCTTATCGCTTGATAATACAGTTCAAAACCTATAAAAAATGTCCGCCTCCCGGTACACCGCTCTGTCAAGAGGTGTCATACATTTGAATGATTTGATGAATGAATGACATTCTGTGATGTCATTAGACAAGACAACTGTGAAGTGATGACTGATCGTTGTTTCAAATAAAACCTTAAAACACCACCAAATAGACCAGTATCTGCAGAGAAGACCTCAATACTCTTGTCGTTTTTGGACCTAGGTGTATCGTATCTATCGTAAGACTCAAGCAGGATTAGAAACCTAAAGTCCAAAGTGATATCAAGGTCCTCTTAAGCAATTCCTCAGCCTGCATCATTCGACATTACCCAACCAAGTAGCAATACTGAACTAACCAGCCAGTATCAAGAGATAGCGGCCACAACTATTTACTAGGAATGTGACAAGTGTTGACTAACGCAGTGAAGTCATGTGAAGTCCAATACAGGCTGCCTATACGAAATTATTACAACTATAGGAAGGCGTCACTCACTATTACTCAGTACAGAATGAAATGTGCAATCTGGAGGATGTTTGATATTCGATTTAAACTGCAGATAGAACGTAGCAGCAATATAGTGGATATCTTTGGAATGTAATCTATTACCATGTGTACAGTTTACTGTCGTTGCTACTGTAATACAACTCAGAATAATGAATATGTCCTGGTGACTTGACTATGACCGATGATTGGTGCAAATGTACTGTGAATTCAAGATGTTACAGAACGGTTTATCTATTCAAAGTAGTCCTTAAGTCGCACTAAATAAGTAGTACGGCATAGAGTTCAATCGATATAACAAATCAATTAAATTTGCATGTAGGCTAATACCCAGCGAATGCCTTGGCTTACTGTACTGTCAATGTACATAGGTGGTCAATTTAGTCTAAGGTTGAACCACTTGTCAAAAAGCTGATAAGGTGCCATTTAAAACCGTCGCAGGTTTAACCTGTAGGTTGGCACATCGTTGGGTAAGACCTCAGACAGCATAAACTTATAATAGCATTAGAAGGATTACCTTGAGATGAAAAGTGGGTCTCAAGGATGGTAATTGGATGAGAAACTTTCTATATTATAGTAAAAAAACTAAATAATATGTAATTATTTTTGTAATAAATTAAATTCATCGTTCGTTTTGCGACATTTCTTCAAAATGATGTCGTAGCACAAATTTTAATGACGACTCATAGGAGTGGAAAGGACGGTTTCTAGGAATAGATAGTAGATGTTAGCAATGTTAGTAATTTAGTTAGATCTCGGATCGATTTTTCCGATGGCATGTTATAAATTCGATGTGTCGATTTACTAATTTGCAAGATTTATTTGCCTAATACGTCATGGCCCAATTTATTCGAAAATTGTAACCGGAAGTTCTCATTTAATATTTGATGTCATACCACAAATTATATTGTACTTATCATGACATTTCGTGTGGCGCCAGTATCGTAATTTTTTGCTAGAATTACATAAAAGCGGAAGTCGATTTTAATATTTTCTATCGCTATCGCTAGTTGAGAGTCTTGAGAGGGAATACAAGTTTACGAAAATGGAAAAACATGCGATTGATGATCAGTTTAAATACGATGGCCGCCTAGTAATGATATTATAGTTGTGTGCTGTGGATATGTAAATCGGGCTTTGCTTTGTAATGAGTGTAATAAAATAGAAGTTTGTGAGCCTCCTGTGCGGTTTTCACAATAGGTAGCACTTCATCTTGACGTTATGAATGATATTCAATACAATAGTGACCAGGGAGGGAGTCTCACGCATATGTACTACCAGTTGTACCGACGAAACATAAAATTTTAATAATGGCATTTGGATATGTCAGTTTTATATCCCTAGTACTTACAAACATACATAGGGAAGCCTACATATCAGAACCAAGAAAGCAAGAAACATAGAAAATTGTTTCCGAACGAGACAAACTGAAGTGGAAACCAAACAAAACCGAATAAGAAAGAGAGTTATTTAAACAGGCATAAAGGAGAGCAAGATAACATATTAAAATCGTCATAAAAACATTCAGCCTTAAAACCATAGAGGAAATACATAAAAAAGAGCAACAGGAAAAGAACTTTTACCGACTCTACAAGATCAAGCAGGAACAAAATGAAAATCGAGAGGTGAAATATTCAAAATAGCAACGGAGTTTTACAAACAACTCTACCATTCGACCGAGTGCAATAGTTACCTCACAGCAACGGAAATATAAAAACAGGACTACTGCCTTTTCTGAAATCTGAAATACGATTCTTCATGATGACCCGAATGGCCGACTCGGCCAGTGACCCTGCCTACGAAGCCATGGTTCCCGGGTTCCACTCCCGGTGGGGGCAAATATTTGTTTGATGAGAGCGGATGTTTGTACCCTAGTCGTGGTTGTTGATCTATCTAAGTATAATATTTATGTACCTATATATAAGTATGTGTATCGTTGTCTAGTACCCAAGATACAGGGGAATCCTAGTTTGGGGCTAGATCAATGTGTGTAAATAGTATCCAAGGTATTATTGTTATTCAAGCCTTGAAGAATAATAAAGCAATAGGAAAATGCAATATCAACAACGGAATACTAAAATGCTACTCCGAAGAACTAGTAGAAATCATTCAAAACTTACTGAACCTAATTCTTGAAACAATGCTACCAAACCAATGGCAAACTTCAACAATCACCCTACTTCACAAAAAAGGATACCCACAAGTTGTAAACAACTACAGACCGATTACACTATCAAGTCCTTTGTCTACCAGCTATTCATGGTGGTGATAAAGATTAGGATACTCAAGACAGTTAATAAGAACCAGTCAGTAGAACAGGCAGGGTTCAGACCAGGGTTCTCTTCGACAGATCACCTCCAGACAATGAATATGCTGGGATAGAAATACTTGGAAAACAATAAGCCGCTCTACATATGTTTTATCGATTTCACCAAGGCGATCGACATTATAAGTAGAGAATAATTATAAGCTTACAGCCCTTATAATCCAAGGAGTTGAAGACAAGTATATACAACTAATCAGGGAAACATTCGCATGGAGAATAGCAGTTGCTATAGAGCTAGAAACAGAAGGCCCCTTATTTCCCATTAAAAGAGGAGAGACCCTATATCACCCATCTTGTTTATTATAGACTGGAATGGAAGAGGAATCTCAGTCAACGGATATCAGCTGACGTCATTAGGATTTTCTGACGACATCGTTTTATTTTATGAAAACCTACTGGAACTACAAGAATTACAGAAAGCGCGAAAACAAAAACAATGGCTAACAGCCATGAAACACCAGTAAAAGTAATTGGGAAATTACTAGAGTATGTAGATTATTATAAAGTTAGGCAAACTTTTCTCATTTAAAAATAGGCTTAACAAAGAAACAGAAAGACGAATTAATATCGGATGGAAGAAATACTAGGCCCTCAAATACATCTTCAAATCTGACCTTCATATCGAAATAAAGAGACGAGTCTTTGATACGTGCATCCTACCAGCTATCACGTATGACGCGCAAACTTGGGCTACCAAAATATAAAATGAAACTTTTGGAGAAGCAGAGAAATGGAACGGAGCATGCTGAACTTAAAAAGTCAGGACAGAATAAGAAGTAAAGAAATCAGAAAAAAAATAGAGTTAAGGACATTATCACCACAATAATGAAATTAAAATGGAATTGGGGAGGCCATGTGATAAGATACATCGGTTACCGAGAGATGGCAAACGAAGCGTCAGAAGACCACAAATGAGATGGCCAGACGAGCTGAAGAAGTTCAAACCGTTTTGTGGTGGCGATACGCCAACAACAGATCGATGTCGAATATCATGGCGATAGAATTCATTACATACGACACCACAAAAGGTAGCACTCATCCAATTGCGGCACTACATGGATAAATCACCCAGGAAATACTGGTCAGCGATGGTGATCCAGACCGCACCTTGGTTTCGCAACTGTAAGGCAAGATGCCTCTCTGTCCTGAAAAGGACTTACAATCAAACATAATTAATTAATACTATTTAAATGCAATCTACTTATGACATAACCATATTTCTATTTAAAATCACACAAATAATTCAATTCAATTCAATTGGGCTGGCACGCGATGGTGGCAGGAGGCCTGACGGAATGACGCTCATTCCCTGGCAGAGCGGGGGAGGTTGCTGGTATGGGACGCGACCTGCTTAGATACGCTGGCACCTTGTGAACTACCGGCGACCTCAGCCACAGCCGGCGCTGCGAAGGCAGCAGTAGAGGGTCTCAAACGCCGCACTCGGCGACGACTATTGGTTTATGCCGTTCGGTTTTGAGACCCTCGGGCCGTGGGGCAATGACGCTCGAGAAGTCCTTAAAGACATCTCTAAGAGGCTCGTCGAAGTGCCAGGCTGGCACCTACCTCGCTCAACGCATCAGCATTGCGTTTGCGATACAGCGAGGTAACGGTGCCAGCGTTTTGGGCACCCTCCCGCCCGGCAGTGATCTCAGGGAAAATTTTAAATATATTTTAGTGTAGTTTTGGTTTATAAGAGTGTCTAAAAAAAACAATATGTTATTTTAGATTAACTAATTCATATTGTAATATAATAATAATTAAAAATTAAATAATGAAATAAGAGAATTAATAAATAATATTATAATGCATGCCTTATACTATTATTTATATTTGAATTACATGATGTTTTTAATGAAACTTGTAAGTAATTAATAAGTAAATAATCATTGCTACTACTGTGATAATTATGTTATTATTTTGTATGTTTCCGCATGCTACTAAGAATACTTTTGCATTTGAAATTTGTAATCAATAAATAAAGGCTTTATTATTATTATTATTACATACATCATGTACTACTATTTATTAAGCTTATTGACTGTATGTAGTTTTGTCTGATGAACCGGTCTTGCTCGTTACTGTAGTAGGACGGTATGGATATATGTACCTACCTACTTTCCTTAACGTCATCATTAGCAGCTGAATACCATTTTAATCTCAGAAGCGCCATCGATGTAAATTATAATGAGAAAGTAGGTTTTTTGAATATATTATCGTTGAGTTTTAGCTATCCTGCTTTAGCTTTCCCTCGTCATCGTCGATACGACATTTTTCAAGTTTATTGAGAATATCATAGCTCAAGGTCTTTTTCAATTCGGGATGGCAGTCGCACTTAATGTATCATCTTTTGTCAAGGTTTAAACCTAGCAAAAAATCTAGTGACCCTAGATTTTATGCTTATCTACCTATAGCTAAGTTCCTGCAAGACTTATTTAGTTACGCTACGTATCTAAGGATATTCACAGATGATCTTTCGTCCCTCTCTGCCACTTCGAAAGTAGACGTCCTTATAGCGCCTTGTTACGTCAGTAACAAAACAGTAGCCGGGTTCCAGTAAAGTTACACCTTTACTTACGATTTTGGTCTCTGTAGCACGAGAGATACATAAGAGCGTGGTGAAGTTCAGCGTACCTAGAACGAGACTTGAATCAATATTTCATGGTTTAAACGACTTTGTAATGCTAAGCGCGTACGCACTTTTGATGGGTAGCAACATTGTGATATAACTTGTTGCTGAAATCGAATTGATTTTGCAGTGATACCACGCGAACTTAGCCTATACAGCATTTTATAAATCTCAAGTTACGCAAAATTGGATAATTAAAGCAATCGTTTCTTTATATTAGCCAAGACTATTCGTGAACGTATAAACCTATTATTATTTTTTGCTTGATAGAAAAGTCTCTCGAAGTTCTCACAAAATCTGTTTATCACCAATAGAATTTATTACATTTTGGCACGGGATTTGAATTTATGAACTTGTTATTTATTTAATCTTTATAAAAAATATTAAGATATATTGCTCTGTTAGTCCTCTATACATTGGTGAATAGCCTTTTTAGGGTTCCGTAGAAAACAAGGAACCTTTAAAGTTTCGTCAAGTCTATCTATCTGTCCGTCCGACCGTATGTCACAGCATCTTTATGCAGAAACTATTAGGACTACATAGTTGAAACTTGGTATGTAGATGTATTCTGTAAACCGCTTTACGATTTTTATACAAAAATTTAATAATTTAAATAATTAAAGGGGGCTCTCCATACATGGAACTGAAACTAAAAAATATTTTTTCATCAAACCTTTATGTGTAGGTTGTCAATAGATAGGTCTTTAAAAATGACGTTGAGATTCCTGAAACCATTTTTCCTCAAAGTTAAAGAGACAGGCCCTTCCAAAATGGAAAAAATTGTGTCCCCCCCCCCCCCCCTCTAACTTTTAAAGTCAGAAATTGAAAAATCTACAAAAGATATATGCTGTGTATCTCAATTACACACTTTCAACGAAAATTGGTTTGAACAAAATAAAAAGAGCAGTTTTTAAAATATAAAACATTTATCAAAAATCGCAAAGATAACTTTGTCATTCATACAAACACTACGAAAAACAACGTTACAACGAAAACTTCCAGACACATAATTACTTGCTACAACGGAACCCTACATGGGCGAGTTCGACTCGCACTTGGCCACTTTTTTAACATTAATCCTTTTCCTCTAAGTTATCGAAGTTCAGCAGCCGAGGTTCCGAGGTAGGTCAGCGTTAATCTGTGATTATCACACCCTGATGATCTTGCTTTAATCGGTCGGTGACCACTCGGACAGAATATGTAGCCTTAAAGGATTTTCTTTAGGGCCTGTATTGTATATAAGTACCTACCAGCGACCTACTTTACCACCTACCAACAAATGTAATCAAATACCAATGCTGAAAGGCGATCCAGCGATACTTAAGCCGCAAGACTAGATAGTGCCTCAGGCATATTTTTTGAGTCTAAATCGGTACCTATATGGCCGAATTTTCCAAGAAATCATGTCAGTGTGTCATCTCCCCTTCTTCCGGCCTTCGTACCGATGATGTTATGCTATGCTTTTCGTCACGGTTTCCGTCTGTCTGTCACGGCTCAATGAGAACCGATACCCTCCAGCGGACAAGACATCCTCATGTATATGATTAATACCGTACCGTTCGTTCGTACGAATCTAAGCGTTACCCATATCATTGTTTACATGGATCTACCATTTCTATGGATGAAGTTCTGACCAACAGTTGAGTATTTAATTGTTTGTAATCCATTTCTTACCGGTTAGGTCATTCTTTCTTTGCCACCTTAGATGAACATTGTAAACTTCTATTTTCCAATAAAGTCAGTCTTTAGGAAACAATAGTCATATATGTATAGGGATCGATGTACTCAGATTAATTTACGAAGGTCCAGCAACCAATTCCACATAAAGAAATTTCTACGACCTTGTCATAATGGACAAACTTAACTACCTAACTAAAACAATTCACTATCAGCATGGTCGCAGCTGAACAACTAGATCACGTAAACTGCTCTCATTTGCTAGAAAATAAAATGTTGCACCTAAACCACAAATAGAACATTCCTAGAAATGCGTGCTTTCCCATTAAATCTGTGATTATGATGAATGATTTCACACTGAAACATTTGCCACTGGATTCCTTCGAGACAACACAACATTAATGACTTACATTAAGTAAACACACACACAAAACGTTTTTATTTCTATGTAGGTCATCTCTAATCGCTACATTTATTAACACGGTCTGGCGTCCACCGAATAATATTTCAATGATTTAATATTTAAATGTAGAATTACGTGGAAAACCACAAACATTTGCACTGATATAATGGAGGTCATATATATTCTAACAAAGGTAATGTAATAAGCGAATTACTGTTAGTGTTATCATTGTTGTAAATAATTAATTAGTATTATGCCAATAAATGAAGATTATCACTATAAAGCCTTTAATGAAAGCCTTTTCGCAGCAGTGGGTGGGCTGAGCAGATTATCATGTTTATGCTCAGTGGTTTTTCCACTAGATCTGTAGGTATTGATTTAGACTTTCCTTTTAGGGACAAATAATGGTTTTAGTGGCTGGTGGATTTTTCTAGTGGCTTAGATTGATTCTGTCAGTGGTAAGGTACGACTTCAACCACTATCACGTGTTACATAATTAATCTAGTTAGGAAAGAACGTGCGTACTTACGTTACGTGGAGCGATTATTTAGCTTGACGAACTTAGTCAAATCAAAACGGAGAAACCGGATAACGTTAGAGGTCATATCTTCAATTGTCGAAAAAAAAAGAATACTAATGTTATCGAAAGTGACAGCGTTAATTACTTCCATTTAGGAAAGAAAAGAGAACACAAACAATGCGCTCGACTCTGAAATAACGTAGCGCAAAGCCACATAATGAAAAAAAAAACTAGGCCATTTTGTCAAAATTATTTTCAAGGAGAGTTTGCGAATCCCTAATATCCACATTTTGAATGAAATTTTGCAATGTAATTAGTTAAGATTTCGGAATTACAGGAAAAAATAAAATAATTTAGAGGGCTTTTCGTAATTGAATTCTGTCAAGAAAATTTCATCCAATCGCGTATTCCTTCAGTGAGAATCTTAATCAAATACTCAATAAACGTCAACCCAAAAATCAAATCTGTAGATGACTTTATAGTGGAGTAAATGATTTCGAAAGAAATCCCATTTTTTTTCGTATCACCGTAGGTAGGCCATACTCATCTCTATTATTAAAAGAGGATTTGTAATTAAAATACAGGTTGCAACAGAAAGGTGTAGTCAAATTGAAAAGGGTTGTTAGGAACATCATTCCGACATTCTAATGCCAAAAAAAACACCTTCGGCCCAAGTTGTCACGAAACTGGTAATTTCACTATATATCAATACAAATAAGGCAAACATTCCAATGACAATCAAAAATTAGATAGATTTAGTGGGTCGGTACGAAAAGTTTCGTTCAAATGTAGCTTGTAGGGTTGCCACATTTCCCTAGGAAAAAGTGGCTTAAGTTAAGTCAAAAACTTGGTAGATACAAAAAAAAATTGCAAAAAGTGGCTAAACAAAAAAATACACGAAATTGAGTTTAAAATACATAGGTAGGTATATATTTATTTCTTAATTTAAAACAACATAAATTAAGAAAATAATATCTATCTATATCATTAAAATTTAATGATTCATCTTGTGATCTAGATGCTTAATTTTCGGTATGTTTCTATACAACATTTACAACATTCGTTAGGTACATTTTAAATGGGTACTTCTTAGGAATATCTATTTCTAATACAAAGAATATCCGAAGGTCAAGTATATCCGAAGGGTGACAAACGGGACTCTATTACTAAGCCTCCGCTGTCCGTCTGTCCGCCCGTCTGTCACCGGGCTCTACCGGATCAACCGAAATAGGCAGAGGGCTGATATGTTTCACAGAGAGTGATGCCTTCACACTATTGCCGCTTTAACAACAAATAATGAAACATACGGGTTGTTAAGAATTAAAAGTAGCACCCCATACAAGAGATTAAGAGAGTCTCAACAAATTCTTCGCGGTCCCCCCTGTCGTCATGAATCCTTTTGTAAAGGATTCCACGCTTTGTCAGTTGCGCACGAAGTCAGCTCCTACCTCCACTCCTTTTGACTTTAGACTTGTCGGAATCGATGCGGTTAAAAAGGCTGTGCTCGCTATTTCCTCTAAAGCTATAGGATTTGATAATATTTGTTCCAAAATGATCAGCATTGTACTTGACGAGCTCCTTCCTGCTATAACTCACATTATAAACCACTCACTCTCCAGTTTTTCCTTCCCTAATGTGTGGAAAAAAGCTTTAGTTATCCCTTTACCCAAAACATCTAATCCCTCCTCCTTTAAAGAGTTTCGTCCAATTTCCATCCTGCCAATCCTCTCCAAAGTCCTTGAATCCATAGTCCATGCTCAGCTCTCCTCCTACCTTTCCTCTAACAAGTTGCTGAACAAATTTCAGTCCGGATTTAGGTCGGGTCACAGTACCGTAACGGCCTTACTCAAAGTCACTGATGACATTCAGCACGCGATGGATGAGAAACAGCTCTCTGTGATAGCACTTTTGGACTTTAGCAGCGCCTTTAACTGCGTCGATTTTGACATTCTCGTTGAGATACTGAAGTCCCTGAACGTGTCCTCCGACTCTGCTAGCTGGTTTGATTCGTACCTGAGAGGGCGACAGCAGCGTATCAAGTCGGAGGAGACTTCAACAGAGTGGTGTGACCTCTTTGCGGGAGTGCCCCAAGGTGGTATACTGTCTCCCCTTCTTTTCTCTATCTTCATTAATTCCATCTCGGATGGACTCTCCTCGTCTTATCATCTTTATGCCGACGATCTCCAGGTTTACCGACATTTTTCTCTTCATGATATGGCCTCAGCCGTAGAACTGTTAAATGTAGATCTTGATAAAATCAGGGACTGGGCCAATTCTTATGGGCTACTAGTGAACCCTAGTAAGTCTCAGGCTATGATTATTGGTTCCAGGTACTCCCATAACTCATTACAGCATTTGTCCATTGCTCCTGTAACATATGACGGAACCATAATCTCATACAGCACGAAGGCCAAAAATCTAGGAGTTTTCTTCGATAACCAACTGTCCTGGTCAGTCCATGTCGGCGAGGTAAGTCGGCGAGTCTTTGCCAGTTTCCACTCTCTCAGGCGTCTTCAAAACTTCCTGCCTCGTCGGACAAAGATCACGCTCGCTCAGTCTCTCCTCCTCCCCCTGATCGATTACGCAGATGTCTGCTGGGCTAGCGTGACTGAAGAGCTACTGAACAAACTCGAGCGACTTCAAAACCTCGGGATTCGGTTTGTTTTTGGTCTGCGCAAGTTTGACCACGTCTCAGATTATCGCAGGGAGCTGAAATGGCTCCCGATTCGTCTTCGCCGGGATTCCCACATCCTCATTTGCCTCTTCAACATTTATATAATCCTCGCTATCCTGGCTTCTTACGAGATCGTTTCGAATTTCTGTCCCCGGATAGGCCACGGAGATCGCACACTCGGTCGCTACTTACAACTCTGCAACACAATACTGCCGCCTATGAACATGGGTTCCGACTTCGCGCCATCCAACTCTGGAACAAACTCCCCAACGCTATTAGAGACAGTCCGTCTCTCAACATATTTAAAAGTCGGTTGAAAGAACACTATCTTTCTCTACCTTATTAAATCTAAGTAATTTTATTTAGGTTTTTTTTTTTTACATATTTATATACATAATTCTGGTATTTATGTACATATTGCTAAGTAGTTTATTGTGTTTAATTATTTTGTTTTATGTTGTGCACTTAGGTCTACCTGTTGCCAATTATTTCCTTTCCATCCTAGGTTTGCTGGAAGAAATCTCTTTATAGAGATAAGCTCGCCTTTGTCATGTCTTCTCCATTTTCCACTGTAAAATCTGTTATTTTGTGCAATAAAGTATATTGAGATTATTTGTATGGCCATTTTCTTAGCCATGGTATTTTATTTTTTTATTGGTAAACTGAACTGGGCTCTCCCGATCTTATCGGAAAAAAAATATTTAAATGCGGGTATCGAGTATTGTGCCTACATATTTGTCATTATACGATTAATAATTGCTCATTCGATTCATATAAATAATATTAAGGTTTTTATCATATTTGATTTTATTTATGTAAATAAGTTGCTCAATTTCTATCCACTTCCGGTTTGAACCGTCTGAGGTATTCAACCCTTCGTGTGCGGGTCCTACGTCCTACTTGCACTTGACTGGTTTTATTTCGATAAAAGATCCTCTTTACTAATCCGTCTCCTACTTCCAGGAGTCCAAACTTGGTATGTTTTAAAAATATTTCTTGGTTTTTTAGAAAACAGGCGGCCGAGAGATAATGGTGTAGTATATTTTTAAAAACGGCTCATGGAGCCCTTTAAGTTGATAACCCCACACAATAAGATTTAGAAAAAAAAAAACATACAAAGAATTAATGACGTCATAACTCCCCAAGGGGAAAATCGAGCAAAACTCTCGACAAAAAAAAACTTTTAATTCAAGGAATACGTGTGCCAAGTTTTGTGAGGATAGCTTGAAAACTGTGGCCCCTAGACCGGAACTGACAGACACATATAGAGACAGACTAAAGCCAAATCGGCCTCCTATCTTGTCGCAATGGAGCCCTTCGCTCGCTCGGTCAACAAGAAATGGCTTAGTATTTTTTTGTAAAACATACGCTAAATGTCTCAAAGTCACACATAATATACTCATATCAAACCAAAAAAGGCTATTTTAAAAATAATAATATTTGCTATTTTTTTCTTTATAAAAAAATTTGAGATTCAGTGTTTTTTTTAACTTATCGAACCGTACTGTAATGTATTAACTATGTGGTTATTGTGTGGTGATTATGGTATTATCCATGCTAAATTGATGCTCACACGCTTCCGCGCCGCGCATTCCGCTCGAATGCTGTCTGCAAGATGTCTGTGGCTGCAAGATCTAGGATTGAAAGAACTGTGTTTTTTTTGAGAGAGTTACAAAAAAAAACAATACATTCCCATTCACATGTTGCGTGTCTGGCACGCAGCTTCACAGGTTGTGACTCAATGTCCTTCTTCGCATTCAAGGGTACGCTTATTGCACTACCAAGATTGAAGCCTAGATAAAAACCTGGACCTGATCTTACTGTCTATTATTTCTCAGGAAGCGGAGTGCCTGGCCTGCATTATCTAGTCTATTTGGCTCTTCCACCCAGCGTCGAAGAGATAACCGAGGCACGTATAACATCGCCAAGACTTTCTCAAATAAAATGTACGCACGCAGCGATTTGATAAATGTAAATGAAGCCCGGCAACACTTGTTTATCACCGGTGAATAGACCCTCTCTTTGATCCCTCCCACTGCTGCTGCTCACCTTGAGCACATAAAAATGGCTAAATATCAGGCTGGAGAAATAAGGGCCGTGCACTTGAAAGTGACATAGCCATCAGTCCTCCAGCGGAGCAATGGGGACTCAGCTACATTGGATATGGGAAGCAGTCAAGGAGTTGGATAGGTGTCGATGTCAGTCTGGATGCCAGTCCAACCGATGTTTGTGCAGGAAACACAAGCTTCCTTGAACCCGGGCTGCAAAATTTGCCACGGGGATTGTCACAATACGAGGTGCGCTAACTTTGTATATTTTTTGGCCTCTGATTAGTTACAAGATTTTGTTTATTAATATTTTTATTTGCAGCAAAAGTTATAGAGAAGACGAAGAGGAAGACATTAAATTTAGGCTTTCTATTTCAAAAATATAGTACAGTTCGATAAGTTTAAAAAAAATAATTAAGGTTTAAAATAAAAAAAGCTAATATTTATGAAATCGCCTTTTTAAGGTTAGATATGAGTATATTAAGAGACATTTGGCGTATGTTTTACAAACATTTACAAAACCCGTCTCCTACCTGGGAGAGCCCAAACTTGGTATATTTTGAAAATATTTCTTGGATTTTAGGTAACAGGTGGCCGAAAAGTAACGGTGTAGTATATTTTCAGAACCGGCTCTTAAAACCCTTTCATTTAATACCACATACGATAGGTTTCTAGAAAAAAAAAACATATCCCACCATGGGAATATTTTAAAGAACTACCGCTCAAAATTATTGTTAGGAAAAACTGCACTATTAGGGACAGTCCCACTCTCTTCTCCTTTAACAATCGCTTGAAAGAGCACTTACTTTCTCTTTCATCATAGGTATTGTATATATGTATAAGTATGTAATTGTATTTAACTGTTTATTATTATTATTTGTTTATTTTAATTTTATCTACTATTTATTTTATTATATGTATTTTTATAGCAAGTATTTTATTTTATTAGTATTTGGTTTCAGTTTATATGTATTTCAGTTTATACGTATCCTATCCTGATAGGTTTGCTGGAAGAAATCTCTGTTGAGAGATAAGCTCGTCTTTGCCTTTATATTTCGTGTATAATGTTTTGTTGTAATGTTCTGTAATGTTCTGCAATAAAGAATTGTGAATTGTTTTAACCTAAAACGGCTATCCTGTACATCGATTTGCGGTTTTCTATCAATATGGGCTTTGTACATCGCCCACTATGCGCTTTCTGCTAGCATGTATTATAGTGGATTTCTGGTGGTTTGCGGTACCGCCAACTTTAATGGTTTTCTGGTGGGTTACGAGGCCACATCTTGCAGGTTCGTAAAAAAAGTTGGGAACACTGATTATGATCTCAATAAATAAATAATGCAGTAAAACAATAATAAATACCTACGAGTTCCGTGGTTCTGTGAGTTTTATATGCTCGCCGCTCACGCAGGAGATGTGGGTTAGATCCAGTGCTGACCATGTACCAGTAAGAGTATTAAACGGACTTTCTTCTAACGTTGATGGAAAAGATCTTGAGGAAACCTTCGATCTTCATAGCTGCGGCGATGGGCTAGCCCCCTATCATAATGGAGTATTGGATAAACGTAGACCCAATTGTGCCTCTGCCACCCCTATGGGAGAAAGCGTGACGCTATGTTGTGTAATAAATACCTAAGCATTAAGCATCTTGCGAAACTGATCCATAAGTAGTGTAAGTAATTATTATGGCTTAGTTTAATTTTCAAGAAGTATAATCACCTTGCAATTCGGTTTACTTTTGCTGGCGAACATTGTGCGGTATCTCGGTCAGCTGGTCGATAGCTCTCGATGTAAGCCGAAGTTCGCTTACGTGTGACAATTGTGGAGCGGGTGAATGGCCGGGTTTCAGCAGCTTGTGGCGAACAAACTGATTCGTGGAAAGTATTGCGTTGCAACATAAGCTGCTTTTTTACGACGTAAACAAAATTGGGTTTGTTTACGTACACGTAGGAAGGAACTGTAAAAAAGTGGCCAATTGCGAGTCGGACTCGCCCTTGAGGAGTTCCGTTGTAGCAAGTAATTATGTGACTGGATGTTTGTGTTGTAACTTTGTTTTTCATAGTGCTTGTATGAATAACAAAGTTATCTTTGCGGTTTTTAATAAATGTGTTATATCTTAAAAACTGCTTATTTTATTTTGTTCAAACCAATTTTCGTTGAAAGTTTGTATTGAGATACACAGCATGTATTTTTTGTAGATTTTTCACTCTCTTACTTTAAAAGTTAGAGGGGACACACACACATTTTTCCACTTTAGAAGGGTCATTCTCTTAAAGATTTACTTTGAGGAAAAATAGTTTCAGAAGCCTCAATGTAATTTTTAAAGAACTTTTTTAAGACCTATCTATAAACATATAGGTTTGATGAAAAACAATTTTTTCTTGGTTTCAGTTCCATGTATGGAGCCCCCTTTAATTATATTAATTTTTATATAAAAATCGTAAAGCTTTCACAGAATACATTTACATACCAAGTTTCAACTGTGTAATTCTAATAGTTTCGTCTTAAAGTTGCTGTGACATACGGACGGATGGACGGACGGATAGACAGACTTGACGAAACTATAAGGGTTCCTTGTTCCTCTACTGAACCCTAATAGGTATGTAACTTTTGGGTATTTTAATTGCGTAGTTGGTGTTAATATAATATGACCTAGATTGAAACATCTTGAGTTATTTTAATACTTTTGGAGTTTTATGCATTACGTCTGCGTTATACGAATTATTCACTTATTACTGTTTGTGGTCTTAAACTATTTAAACCTTTGACCTTCTACTGACTGCCCGCCTTTCCCTAATAATTATATTAGAATTATCTAACCAAGCCGTCTCCTGCGAAACAATCAAATCCCCAATGGAGCGCCAAGGAAACGCGCGCTCTCCTAACCGAATGTCATGTGGGTTAGCCAGGTCGCCAACTGACACACTTTCTGTGTCGAGTCGAGACTATGTTATAATCACAAACACATTCGTTGTTATCAATACGTCGAGCGAAGCTGCGCGCACGCATATGGGCGCCGCGATCGAGTTTCCGAATTTCAATATTGACCAACTTCCACGTTTCTCTAAATTTCACTTTTCGCTTTATCGTTGTTTTTAAATTATTATTAGGCACTCAAAATCTGCATTTGAGAATTGGTAAGCAAAGGTGACACGTTATGAACATCTAAAAAGGTAGATAATATTTTCTGCTTATAACAAAATACACCATAATGCCCCGCTACCGGCCAATCCGTACCATACAATAAAATTTACGTACTACTGTAAATTTTATTGTACGATTGGACCGTAGCGGGATAGCATTATTATAATCAAATAAATTGTACAAACTAGTGATGGTAACATGTAATATTACCCACACATATACATGCTATGTTTACCTATATAATTATTGATAGCGGCTTACGATATGTGACGACATAAAAGACTCTCCCTTGTAGCCATGAAAGAGGTTACGAAATAGAAACCTTTTGCCTTTATCGCTGTGACAAAACATACAACGACGAAATACGTACAATTCGTACAGTATAAGCGAGTATTTTGTTTGATTGTGCCGAATTTATCAGAGCGTGGTATTCACGTGCTTTACCGTAAAATTACCTCAAACTTACTGTCTGAGAATTATATCTATTTATTTCCCCAAGGGAGAGTGATGGGCGTCAGGCCGACTTTTAAATTTGGAATTTAACAAAGAATATGTAAATACGTCATGCACGAATGTTCCCATTCAGTGTATGCATACATAGATAGATCTATGCCTACAATGGGAGGTAAATGCCACTTCCGGGTGGCAAGGCACAAAGCACCCAATTTGCATGACATTTTGACATAGGGTAGTCTGTAGCCAGCTGAAGTACTCGTACCATCAGCTGAAAGTACGCTTCGAAATCCTAACACCAGTTCCAGACCCTATGGAAGGGACAACAAGGTCTTCATTATTAGTGATTAGCTTTTGTTGATAGAAATCTGTCATTATTGACTTAGCACTTAGCAGAAGCTTTAGCAAGACTATACTGCTTAGCCCAGCTTAGGGTATGTTATGCAGTTGCACAATTAGAAATCGAAGTCTGCAAACACTGTTTTCGGCGTGCGCTCGTCAAGGATCGTTGGCCGCACCAGAAATTCACTTCCGACCTTTGTCAACTTCGGTTACTTTCTACCACTTCGGATGTTCTTTCAAATGTTCGACACAATCGCCGGTTGTGCTCTCTTTCGCTTCGATTTTGCCAAATATATAAAGGTGAGTGAGCATTTAGTAACCGCATCGGATTGATTTGTTTCGGAAAAAACACGCAGTTCCAATTCGAAATATCACGCGTAAAACGCGCACTCAAGAATTCGAGATCGTTAGTACAGCAGAGAAGTCGATTGCAAGTAATTTTTGTTACAAGTAACGACCTTACTATTGCCTATATGCGTTGTAGTATAGTTCATACAATCATACAATTTCCTCGTGATCACCTCTGTATGGGATTACCGGCCCTAAAATCCATGATCTAGGTATGTCACTCAGTCGAGTGATGAATGTCAGGCATTATCTAGTAGTTCCAGGAAATGAGACGGCTATCGAATGTCACATCAAGGCTGATCATCAGCGCGGAACGGATCCGTGCACGAATGCTCTGAAAGTTACACTCTGCAAAAACGAACTTTACTACTCATGATATAAGCGTGACAGAGAACTGGTAAGTAGTTGATTTCTGTATATATATGATATCTATATCTATAGTGACAATAGGAATCGAATATAGCGTGTTGCGATTTTCGATTAATCGCATTATCAATGTTACATAATCAATTATTTTACCACGTTGCATGAGACCTAAACATGTTGATGTATCTATACGTGCGTACGTGCTGTAACTGTAAGCGCTGTCATATTTTAAAAATTCAGTTAACTCGTTAGCTAATTTTATGTGATTTTAAATAGCTCACAAACACCTAATAAAGTTAAGCATATTGTTATGTCATTTTTGTCGCCCGAAGCCTTTGCAATGCCACAGGTTCGATCGACGCACATGTCGTGTAACGAGATATTTGTAATTTTGTATTAAAATAATATTGTGTTTCTACAACATATTTTACTAGCAGAATTGATATTAAACGCGAGAATAAGACATTAGATATATAGTCTACCCCAAAATCTTTATATTGAGGTGACTAAGCAGAATAGTACAATGTTCTGCGAACATGACGAATGAGTCAAATTGTCACCAGCATAAGGTTATTTTGACGTAAAGGTATGTGTCAAGCGATGAATCAGGAAACAATGCACAGAATACCTAATATTGTACATACTCACCAAATGGCTCTACTTAAGGCCTGAACAAACGTCAATAATGCATCTTCAGATTCAATTCTAGGCCAAACTAGTTGGCATAAAAATGTGGGATAAATATATGTTATATAAAGTTTGTTACATGATAACTTGTGATGAACATATATAGGCTTTCTGTTATATTTCTTATTTAAAGACCTTTCTTCCTGGTGCAACTAAATTTGCAACTAAATTGAAATTCGCTCGGAGACATAATTCTATATGAAACAAACATGCAAAATGGTTGAAGAAATAGAAAAAAAATGTCTTATGCTTAAGGGCCATTGGCGCTTGTTCAGCCTGATGATCTGGTCAGTAGAGGACTTTTATTACCAAACTCAACAATAGTTTATCGAACTGTGTACTTGCAACGTTCTTCTCAGACTTCTTCATCACTTGTACTCTGAAAGATCATTTTAAGAGTTTGAAGTAATCAGTGTGGTTGCTTCCGAAAATACTAAACGTTAGAAAACTTATTATCAACCAAATATACTAGTCAACACAGTGAAAACGAATAACTTATAGACAAATTAACGCAGTAGTTGAGCCTAACAAAACCAGTTAGTGTTTTTGCGGAAAATATTCAAAATCTACGCAGTCGATTTGAACATAATTTGCATAATTAAGAGTGTCTATGAATCCTGTTCTGATGCTATTTTCGTAATCTAAAACCGAAAACTGTAATTCAAGGTCGATCTGTAATTTTGGTTGCAAGATTAGTATCGTTATCGGTATCGTTATGTTAAGTAAAGTATTATATGTATTTAGGTACATATTATTGATGCAATTGCAAACTACTATTTAGAGACCCCATCCAGAATTACTTTTAGGCACTTTACTTATTTTAAAGTTTTAGAAGTGGCTCTACTCTGCTGATCAAAGTAATATGTACAGAGATTTAAATCATAGTGTAGGTAAATAATATAGGGTAATTGAAAAATCAATGCAAATCGGAACCGATATCAATGATTACATTAAACTTAACAGACATCAAATATGTGTATGTTCTCATATTAATATCGTCTACCTCAACAATTCAGTTGTTAGGTTTCTCCATCACATCAATAACGTAACTCAAAATTCCAACCACACATATCTTTGTAATGCATTTTAATGAGTGCTATTGAAAACGAAATTATTTCAATTGCCATTGTCCACCATAAACGATGCTGTTTATATGAGGGAAAGTGACTCAATGCATTGGCATTGTATTACCTCTTACCAATGTGCCTCGAAAATTAAACAAAGTAATAGGTATGAAAAATTTGGTAACTAAATAACGGTCACAGGCCGTTATTTTCGTGGTATTCCTAAGAATAGAAGATAATAGATTAACACGCGATATCTCGCAGAATATTACAAAATAACGAAAGAATAAACGGCAACACACTTCCGTAGTTTATTATACACACCTACCTCAAACACTATTTACCAAGTACTATAGTATTGTATTGGTGGTAGATGGCGTGGTAAAGAAGGGGACTATACCCAGCATTGGGTGGATGTGGGCTGTTTGGTGATGATGATGATGATGGATTGATGGATGGATGGTTGTACTCCCTGTCTCCTGTGTATATGTTGGTGTCGATCCAATTTTTATGGTTACCTGTTGATGAAGAAAATATATAATTAGTTGGGGAATAATAAACTGATCGAAGGAAAATCTAAGTAATTGCTCGAATGATCATTGAATACTGTTTGCTGTCTGAATTCTAATTAGAGAATAATTAAAACAAAATGGCGAACGTTGGTCGATGAAAAAACCTCAAGCGAGGCAAAAAAGTGAGCTGCGCAAATCAAATTTCGAACAATTGCCATATTTTTTTAATATTTTGATGTAAAATTTTTGGTTTTTTAATTTTTTTTACTTTACTCCAGAGTGTCTTTTATGGGCCGGAGGCACGGAGGGGCTGAGGCGACTGCTTCGTCGTCTAGCCTAAGCCGCTACATCTCGCTCGGTGCGCAGTAGTGGTAGTGCTGAATAGCCGGAGCTTGGGCGATTCCGCACATAACTTACGGTACCCCTTCCCCACCCCCCCACACACACACCTGTCGCACAGTTCACGAATACGTTTTCGATCGACTATTTTTCATTCGTGCTTCCTATAATTAACCACAATATGTTTTCGCTAGGTGCAGTTTTTTCTTGAAGTCAAGTTCAGTCTTAGCGGATACTTCTCGTCAGTGGCTTCAATTGGGCGATGTTAAGTACAAGAGTGAGTAATATTTGATTTTTAGTAGATACTTTTAAGATAAACTCACTATACACACACACATATATATATTATTTGCCAAATATTGAATAAAATACCTTAATGCGTTATGTTGTCATACGAAAGTGGTTGTTAAAATATTAGTGTTTCTCGTTTTATACTGCAAGTTAACCGAAATAAGCTTTTCAAGTTAGCTGTTTCTCGTTTTATTTTTCAAGTTATCCAAATTAAGCTTTTCAAGTTACCTGTTACTGCTTTTCAGATTTCTAGTCGCGCTCAGTTTTTTAACGCAATTCAGTAATTTTGATAAGCGAAACTAGAAGAAAAACTGGATTTACTTTATCCTTGCCGCAGGGCAACCTCAAATTGCCCTGCGGAAGTATTGTCGCCTATGCTGATGACACTGTGTTACTTTTTGGAGAGAAAAACTGGCAAATGGTCTTTGAGAGTGTTCAATTTGGTTTTAACAGAGTCTCAGATTGGCTTCAGAAAAATGTTTTAACATTAAACGTAAGTAAAACCAAATACATCACGTTTTCAATAAACAGTTCGACCCAACCCTCGGAAAATTTCAAATTATTTAGTCATATTTGTACTGAAAATAACGACTGTTCTTGTAAAGCCTTAGAAAAAACAGATTCAATTAAATATCTGGGTGTAGAGCTGGATCAAAACCTAAATTTTAAAAAACATATCCAAGCCATGAGTGCAAAAGTTCGTAAACTGATTTATATATTTAAGGGTCTGAGACATATTGTTGAACCAATGCTTATGAAAAATATATATTTTGCCTTATGTCAATCTGTTCTATGTTACTGTATCTCTTGTTGGGGTGCTGCAAATAAAACTACTCTTCTATCATTAGAGCGTGCCCAACGTGCAGTTCTAAAGGTTTGTACTTTTAAACCCAGAATCTTTCCTACTGTAGATCTTTATAATTTCTGTGACGTTCTAACCGTGCGGCAAATGTTTATTCATAGCATATTAATGAAGCAACATAAAATGCTTGAATACCAAACTATCACAAAACGTAGAAAAGACATAGTCTGTCAAACAATTTTTACAAACACTAAATTTATGCAGCGTTTTTTTAAATTTTTGGGACCTTATCTTTATAATAAAATTAATAAAAAAGTAGAAATATACACAAAAAATGTCTTTGAATGCAAGAAAATTATTTTCAAATGGTTGAGATCATATACATACGAGGACACCGAAGAATTTATAGAAGTATTATCATACTAAACTTACACATACACTTTTTAGTCATAGTATAAAACTACACTACACTTACATGCACTACACACCTCAGCATACATACATACATAACACTCTACAACTACACATACTGTACTACTTACACAAAAATAAACACACAATGTGCATTAATTTCTAATTTTTATTTTTAAAATGTTTTCTTTTTGTAAAATTAAGTTGTAATATTTAACCTGTTTACATATACTATATGGACAAACAAAAAGGGAAGAGATATTTTAACTTATCCTATAACACAGGGGAAACCCTACCATAGGGAGTTAAAGTCACTCTGACACTGTTATAACGTTTTTAACGTATGTATAACAAGTGAACTGTAATCACTCTCTAGAACACAAATAAACTATTTCATTATTTCATTTCATTTCATTTGTGTTAGGTTGAACATGTAAGAACAACAAAATCCAACGCCAGTTTGTTTTTTTATGTTGCTCGAAATAAGGTTTTGAAGTAGGTAACTGTTTTTAGATTTCTAGTCGCGCAGTTCAGTAATTTTGTCAGACGAAGTCAGTAGTTCTAGTCGCGCTCATTTTTTATAGCTCTTCAGTAATTTAGTTGGGCAAAATCAGTATCTTGCCTAGAAAAAACTGGATTTACAGTCATAAGTTTAAATACTACCCGTTAACTCTACCTTATATTTAGTTTACCAAAACCATTTATTTAATTAAACTTACTATTTCTGGACTAAACACATCATCATACATTTTACTGTCAGGGGCAACTGGCACGAATTGTGCAGGTATACGTAAAAAAACGGCCAAGGGCGTGTCGCGCTTCGCACATTTAGTGTTCCGTACCAAAATGTAGAATACAAGCCTAAAAATGAGGGAAATTCAAAGAAAAGATCTGATTTATCATTATATTGGTATTTGTTAGCAAAATGTTCATAATTATATAACATTTTCACCAAATTTTAAGGTCTTATGTCAATGGGAAGTTAAAAAATTCTTCGGTACAAAATTTTGTAAAAAAGCTGACTTCTCATTCATTTTTTTTTTCAAATAAAGAAAATATACAGTATGTATCTACTCAACGAGTTCTAAACATCGATAACCCACTGGATGGGGTAGCAAATTTTTTGTTTTCGCGCCCCCCTTTAGATTTATGGAAGCCCAATTTAAAAATAATTTTTGACAATTTGTATGGATTTGGGTCAACAAGATGTTTATAGTGTGAAAATAAATTCAAAATTCAAAATTCAAAAAGAGTTTATTTCCATAAGAAACACATAGGTAACATTTGGAGAATGTCAAATCTTAAACTAACACATGTATAAGGTACAGGGAAATATAGAACTCAATTTGAATTCCGTCACCTCAATGTTTTAGATGCTGGAGGCAAATAGGCGACTAGAAACCTCCAGCTTTATACGTTATTTTTTACAGAATTGGAGCAAACACCTTCCCAAGCTTTCTTGTCTTCTACATAATCTGATATTTTGTAGTAACCTTTTTACATAAGTGATTTTTAACAAATTTTTAAATTTATTTACAGACAATTCTTGTAATTCAGTCTGTATTTTGTTGTAAAAGCCCTTGCCTTGCCATTGCCCTTTAAAAGATACATTAAAGACTAGAGCTTTAACTGTTTGACTGTAAAACCTGTGTGACAAACGACGGGCGGACGCGTGCGTGATAGCGATAGAGCTGTCGCTCACGCACGCTCCGTTTGGACCCTTCGGATACGGAACCCTAAAAGTAGCGGAAGATGTCAAAACTATTTAAATTAAATATGTCGTGAAAATAGAGAGAGAGTGAATTCAAGATCCAAGAAACGTGTGATATGTCTACAGAGAAGTAATTGGAAGTGCGTGTCGTTCATATGCCGATCTAAATGAGGACAATCAACATTTCATACATGCTGTATTAATTACACTGAGTGAAAGGGTGCTTCTATTTGCTAGAATGTTAATTAACAGAATTAAATCAATCGAGTTTAAAAAAAACTTCGCTTATTAAACGCGTCTAAATTCATAATGGATTCACAACAATTATGATGACAGATGGATGATGGTGCTAACAGAGTTAGTTAGAGGAGGCCAAAGACGTCGTCAACCACCTGCCTGGCGGCAGTCCACCCGACAGTCCCGAAGGTAGTCCGCAAGCTATAGACAAAAGCTGCACGGACTGTGTTGTATTGCGTGTAAAGTCCATTCGCTTAGATAGTGTCGAACACCCGCACGCAAATTTTGTTATTATCCTTATACGGAAAATGTTATATATCCTTTGACAATAGGCGACAAGTGCCAAGGTGGCGCGACCGTATCTAAGCAAATGCACTTTGCTATTTAATCGAGCTGGCCTATACACATCGAAACAAACAATATATTAACATTGCTGCCGGTACAGGTACACTATAGTGCAATTATGCTGCTGATAGGATCACACGAGAAAATACATACTTCCCTATACCTAAACTTATACGGGCCGTTACCAAAATGGGACGCAGTTTGATAACGGCTTATTAACAACCTGCCAACCAGTTCCTTCGTTCTCTTAATTTGCTGTAATATGTATTACGATTTCAGTCTCGATGGCCGTATCACATGCGCCCGCGCATGCAACAGTTACAATACGGTAATGGTCGCCGGATCGCGTGCGGAGAATCGAATTTATTGCCGTCACGAAACTACCTGGTTGGTATGTTAAAGTTAAATCAGATCAGATCCGAAGAATAGCCAGTCTTCGGATCTGTGATGCCAGTTGTGGTCGTATTCATCACATAGCATAGCCTCACGCCTTTTCCTACAAGGGGAGGCAGCGGCACAGTTCATACGTTAAAAAAAACATCAGAATCTAATAATATCTAAACCTACCCTCAAATATAATGTAATAACTCAGCACAAATATAAAGACTTGCTGCTTATTTTAATAATTTTGCTGCTGAGTTTGTTGCTGATGGTTAAGTTAGGTTATATGTTCTATTAAATACTACCCTCTTTTAAATATACCTACTTTGACAGAATGTGGGTTGATTAATAGAGAGAGTAATCTGATAACCGCTATAATTAATGACAAACAGCATTTTAAATCTTGACCTGGTCCATGAACTTTTGAAAATGGTTTTCGATACAATACACATTCGTAATACACCGAAAAGAAATTCGTTTGAGTAACGTTTACGGTGATGTCACATATTTATTACCTATCAATGCGTGTCAACCAGTAATTTACTAATTTATCATCATTCAACTGTTTCTATTAAATTACTCTCCCCGGGTGTTTAACTTCTAGGATGCACGCGTTTGATGCAAAGATGTATGAGTTCGTGGATTTGTCAGGTCCATCCTCGGAAACCTCTTCGGGTAGTTGTCACCCGAATGCCGAACCCCAAATTGAGTAGTACGCGTGAGTGAGCGTGAGTACGGAAGCAAGCAGGGTCCCATAGCAGGCAGACTTGGGGGTTTAAAAAGGCCACATTGATCATTTCATCCGCAATTCATTCATTTCCCGAATTGCGAGCAGATCCGCAGCAATTCCTCTAATTTTCGTAAAATGGTCACGATGTCTGGTGAATCATACGCAATTCAATTCACTAAATGAATCCTACTAGGTGATATGTTGCCACATGAAAAAAGTAAGAACCGTTATTTTACCGGTTATTTGATATTTGAAGTCTTTACTGTTTAAAAAAGATTTTCTTTAAGAATTTGTTAAATTAAAATACTTTTATCATTAAACAAAACTATAATCATTGAAATGATTACAGATAACGAGTCAAAATGAAAACAGGAAATGATTTTGATGCATTTTTTTCGGCTGGCAACGATTTAATGCTCATTCACACAGGGGTTCTACCTAGTAACGGCCGCGCCATCGCACAGTGTGCTGAGGAGGGAAAAACGCGATATCGTGTTTTTATTGCACCAATGGACAGTTCTTATCAATACAAATACAAGAGTAGAATACCCAGCCGCCAATTCCCTTCCGCGACTTCAGGTAAAATAGGCAAATTTAATAAAATTTCTAACCTAAAAAAATTAAAATTGATTTCACGCCCTAGATATTAACAGTAGATCAAAAGTTATTTTAGGGTATATTAGAACTGCTAAAACTTCATCACACAAGCTCACAGTAAGCAAGCTCCATGTTCCGAAGAGATTTACTTTGCTAAATCTGCCATTTTATAACAATTTACCAAAGCAACTACACGATGAATTGAAATAAGTTGCCCTTGAGTTACATCTAAGGATTCAGCTTTTTGACAAGAAAGCAATTCCTATTTTGTGACCCATTTTACGAATCTCCTTAGGAAACTGTCAAACAGATGAATTACTGATATAAATAATATTAATTTAATGATATGAATTGGGAACTAAGTAACCATTTTATGATTTGAAACGAGATTCCTAATAGGATCCTCAAATGATTCACGAAAGTGGCCTTTTTAGACCTCCTGAGCTCCCAGCTCGATCGCCGGCGGCGCACCTCGTGGCAACCCTTCCAAAGGGCTTTGATGATGGTCGATGTCGACGAATTTATGGTTGGACTTGGTTTACGTTTACAAGACTTTAATTTCCTGGTCACACTGTACAATTCTGAAATGAAAATTACGCACTCCGCGTTGACAACTGAGATTACAACAAATGACACGAACGTCCTAGGGTACGGCTTAAGGCGCTACTTCGTCCGTGCAAAGGTCCCCGTCACTCCAGGCGGAAAGACCCGCAGTGTGAGAGGGACGAAATCGGGAAAAAATGAAAAAACGTAGCGCTAAACCACAGGAAAATAGATTAAAAATAAACTACGCTATTTTGTTAAAAAGTTTTTAAGGAGATTTTGCGAATACATAATATCTACATTTTGAACGCACAGTTCCACAATTAAATTACTTAAAAATAAACAATTTAGAGGTGTTTTCGTAATTAAATTCTATCGAGAAAATTTCATACAATCGCGTTTCCCTTTAGTGAAAATCTTAATCAAATACCAAACGTTAACTCAAAAATCAAATCTGTAGATGACTTCATGATGGATTTTTTTCGAATCCATTTACTCCACCGTGAAGTCATCTGCTGATTTGATTTTTGAGTTAACGTTTATTGAGTATTTGATTAAGATTTTCACAAAAGGATAACGCGAATGGATGAAATTTTCTCGATAGAATTTAACTACGAAAACACCTCATTTTTTTTCCCCTGTAATTCTGAAATCCTAACTAATTTAAATGTGGAACTGCGTTCAAAATATAGATATTATGTATTCGCAAAATCTCCTTATTTTTTTTTAACAAAACGGCGCAGATTATTTTTAACGAATTTTTCTCTGGTATAGCGCTACGTTTTTTCATCTTTTCCCGATTCCGTCCTTCTCACACTGCGGGTCTTTCCGCCTGGAGTAACGGGGACCTTTGCAAGGACGAGGTATCGCCTTAATCTTTGTATGAAATACAGAAACATTAGTCCTCGTATCGTAGACTCGGAGAGTCGCCGCCTCGTGAAACTGTGGGTTTATATATACATAGTCAGGTCATAAGTTCTGTCACATGTACAATATGAAATAATTTAGACATGTTTATTATTTATGTAAACATTTATATAGCAAAATGAACTTAATAAAACATAGATTCTTATGGTAATAAAGTTTATTCAAAATGACCCCCGCGATTTTGAATACAGGCCTTTATTTTGCGCGGCCAGTCGTCTATCGCAGCACGAACGAGGTCCATGTCAATATCGGCGGCTGCCTTAATCAAGGATGCCTTGAGTGACTCCAAATCAGGATGAGGCTTTGAGCAGGCCTTTTCCTCCAAGTGTTGCCATATCTTGTAATCTAACGGACTCAAATCTGGACTGGAGGAGGGCCAGTCTTCATGCCGGATGAAGTCGATTTCACGCGCCGCCAGCCAGTCTTGTGTGCTTTTCGCTCTATGAGCTGGCGCAGAATCTTGTTGGAATACCCAGTGCCTGTTATTAAACATGGTATGAGAAACAGGTTCCACAAGGTTCTTGAGGACTGTATTTTGATACACAACTGCATTCGTTTTTACGCCTTTCTCACAAAAATGTACCTCAGTTAAGCCCCAATAAGAGACTCCCAACCAAACCATGAGCGAGGATGGAAAATGACCTCGTTGGACACGCGGAATACGGTTGCTCTCTGCTTCACTGCTGTGTGCGTACACCTTATCATTTTGTTTGTTGTAGCTCTCTTCCACGGTGAAAATTTTTTCATCCGAAACAAGAATTTCCCGATGCTTTTTTCCCGCGTACCGCTTCAACAAAGCGCGGCATCTCTTCAGTCTCAGGTCCAAACGATGTCCTGTTTTTCTTCGATATGCCCTAAGCCCTAAGTCTTCATTTAACACCCTTTTCACCGTGGTCCTGCTTAACCCCCTCTGAAGGGCCAACAGTTTCTGCTTACGTATGGGATTTCTTTGAATTCGCGCCTTCACAGCTTTTATCACTGCTGGAGTCCTAACAGAGCGAGGGCGACCACTTTTTGACCTGTCATCTACACTAGAGTCTTCATTGTATCGTTTTATGGTACGATAAACGAATCTTTTGGTTATATTCAAATTTTTCAGTAAGTCGAAAATCTGAATTGGCGCGTAACCGCAACGATGCAACGCAATAACTGCGACACGGTCTTCTTTAAGTGTCCACTCCATATTTAAAAATGAGGAAAATTCTAAAAAGTTCACATTTTTATTTTCATGAAAAATTCGAAATTCGAATTCAATAAACTTTTTTGTGGCCAGCGTTCTAAATTCAAAAGTTTTTATTGTGTGACAGAACTTATGACCTGACTGTGTACATGTATCTGGGTAAGTAGGACTAGAAAACTACACATAATACAGTTAACACCGTTTCTGGGAAGTTGAAACTATTTGCTATATAGTCACATAAAAATAATGGTGGTGGTGATTTAACAGATCGGATTCTAATTGAATGATCCATTTGGTCTGGACATAGCAGAACTTAACTCAATCTCAATGGATGGTGAATTTATTGTTGCACGTATATCGAATGCGCGATGTCACCCCCTAGGCCGTTTTGAATTATAGAAGTAAAAACAAAATTCAATTTTCGATTTGGATGCGCGCGAACTCCCGCCGCGCCCCGTCTTGAATTGTCGTAGAAAAACCACATACAGTACTATAGTATATACCTGATTTTCAGTTTTTTGACTTACTCTGAACGTTTTTCAAAATTTTCTCTCCGTAAGAATCTTCCGTTTTGAAATAGTTGATCCAAATCGGTCCAGAGGTTGGCGTGATTTGCGCTTACCAACACATTTTGGGATTCATTTTTATTCATATTCTTTATTGCACAGATAATATAAAGTTACAGACAGTTACAAGAAATGTTATAAGCAAAGGCGAGCTTATCACTATAAAGAGAATTCTTCCAAAATCCTAGGCAAGACAGAAGAGTTTATTATACAGCATAGTCCTAGTTCGCAATAAAACTCTATGCATAACTACGAAAATTACTTTCAAAATATATATAAACTATACTTATAAATAAACTAAAATAAAATAAACTTTAACTACACAAAATACTATAAATAGCACGCACATATATAAACTATAATAAATCATACATATACCTACATAAATATGGTACCTTTTACGGAAGAGAAAGGAAATGCACTTTCAATCTTTTCTTAAAAGTGGAAATTGAGGGACCTTTTTTATAGATTTTAGCTTATCTCATAGTACTGGATTTTCGTTCTTTGGAGAAGACAGAATGCTATATAAACTAGCCAGAATTTACATTAAAAATAGATAGAATTTGTTATTGCTCTCTATTTATTTTGTGTGTTGTTTATAAGTTTTGTCCTATAGAGCGACATAGTTATACTAATAAAATGTACTAAGCTCTTTGAATAACAAATAAAACAAATAAAAAGTCTCATAGGACGCATCGTGACTTCAGTAATCTGGTGCTTTGTTTTATTTTAGTCATGAAACAAAACATACACCGTGTTAGCACAAAAAGTATTAAACAGCGTTTAACCCCAAAACAAACGTCAAATCCCATACACTTTTGTTTTTAAAAAAGTGTTCAACAGTACTTTATTTTTTGTGGTAAGGCCCACAATCTATATTTCGTAGCCATAAATAGAATTGATCATTTCATGAAATGGCCGACCATAGGAATGATGAAACATGTCTTACTAAAACCATTTTTATTCAGTACTACCTGATATTTTTATATAAATTTCGAACTACCACCAAGACTATTTGGTGGCTTCGCTGCGCTCGCCCCCTTTAGTCTTCACCTCTGCTACCGCAGTGTTTTTCTCTAAAAAATTTCGTTCAATGAAAGTTCTAATACAACCATGGTTGACCATTCCATGATATGTTCAATCATACGATATGGCTACAACATATATGTACTTTGAAAAACCCCTTTCGTCGAGAGACCAACCGATATGCCGATAAAAATCCGAACTGTCATGGCGGCCAGCGAAAATACTCGCCATGTTTGCTAAATGAGGGATTAGTTGCTGAAAACTAATGCGAAGTGAAATAAAATAATTTCTATAATTAAATTTGCCTCTGTTATATTTTGTTATCCTTTACCTTTACCTTTACCCCGTTTAATTAGGGCTCACATATTTATAGGCCGTCAAAGGTTACCGTCCGTTACCGTCGTTTCGACCTTATGCCATGGTAATAGAGTGACACCTATGTAAAATCCATTGTACTGAGGGTGTCTTTGCGGGAGCCAGAGCTTTGCTTTGAAATTTGTCGCTCGACCAATCAAGTGTGATGCACAATAGATAAGATAGTTCCTTCCTCTATTACCGGTCAGTATTACCAGCAACAAAAACTAATACGGGAAGATCAATTTTCCGTTACCATCACTTACTCACAAGCAAAATATTACACGACTACCTTGTCTGAGTGAACAGAGTTATATACAGGGTATCCGGTGGCAGAATCGGGATTTAAAATGGAAATAAAAAAAATACAATAGATATAAATTTATATCAGTAACTATTAAAAAACAGACAAATGCGGGTTTTATTTATTAAAAATTATATCGTCTAAATGTTGACCGTCACGTCGGACACATTCTCGGAATCGCGCCTCAGTATTCCTTGCCACTCGCTGGAGAAAAGCCGGGATGCCATGAACTTCACGAGCGATATTTTCTTTTAGTGCTGATAGTCGCCGGGCTTGTTTCATAGACTACTTTTAAGGTACCCCCATAGAAAAAAGTCCATGGGTGTAAGATCCGGCGACCTGGGTGGCCAGGGGATGTCGGGAAGAAATCACGAAGTAGCGCTATGCTTTCTCTAGCAGTGTGAGGCGTGGCGCCATCTTGCTGAAACTATGTTCGTGTGGTGAAGGCAGGATGTTCTCTCATTATTGGAAAAAAATAATCGTTCAGCATGCGCCGATAAGCAACACCGTCCACAGAAATTGTTTGCTCTTGACGATTTAAAAAATAGGGTCCGATTATTCCACTGCTTCATAATGCACACCAAACCGCCACTTTGGGACTGTGAAGTGGTTGTTGATGTTTTAAGCGTGGGTTCCGTCCTTTAGGTGACCAATAACGGCAATTCTGTTTGTTTACACTACCATTTAAATGAAAAAGAGGTTCATCACTCCAAAAGATAGTGTTTACCGTGCGAAATCGCTCCAACATTGTCTCGCTTGCACAATTTGAATCTTATATATCTCGTGCACTATAGTTTTCGGAAGCCCCAGGGCAGCCGCTCTCTTGCGCACGGACTGACACAGATTATCGCGCAAACTGGACGCGACGAGTTCAATGTTTTCATTTGTTCTCGACGTCCGACTGGGCCCCGGTCATGGGTTGTTTTCGGCCGAACTTGTTGCCCGGAACCTTCGCACCCATGATCGAATCAAATCTTCACTTGGGGCATCACGTAACCGTCGAATATTGTAACGTGATCAAAATCTTCGGCGAGCAATTACACACGATTTCATTGGCCTTGAAACAAGCTTCGATTGCGAAAGCACGTTGTTCACCCGTCCACTGCGACATCGCGACTAAATAACCCGCGCTAAGGACGAAGCCAACGCGGACCCACTCGGCTCCTCCGCTCAACGGATACAGAGAAATTCAAAATTTAAATCCCGATTCCGCCACCGGACACCCTGTATAAGCTGATATCCATCGTATGGAGGGTGTCTTTACCTGCGTCTTATGGCAACCACAACTGACAGTAGGAAAAGCATACTGCTACTATGAGCGAGTAAAATCCAGACTTGCGATAGAGATTTCTGTCCCAAAAGGTATATTTTATTTTCCTTCTCCAATAAAGATGCAACGAGGATTTCCTGCAGCTGCAAAGGTCAAACTCTGAGGGCATTACAAATTCCTTTCCTTTCCGCTGGAAGGAACTGTGGTAACTAACCGAGGCACGAATCTAATTACAATTAGTTAGAGGCCTTGCTAATTAATATCCTTGTTTACAGAAATATGGATACTTGTTTATGATTACCACTTCAAGGTGATTTAACGTTTATTTTAAACGAAAAAAAAAAAACAATCTGATTCTAGAGGTACAGGTCACCTCAGTCAGTTCAAGTCACAATCACACTGAAAGATCAATTACTATTCCTATTCTGCATATCAATTACGCCTTCGTTCTGTATTCAAAGCAAATTTTTCTCCGTATATGTTGCTCCACTTTCCATAACAGTTTGTTCACGTATAAGGATAACGCATTAGCATTTAGGTGACCAACAAGAGAACATGTAGGTGTGAGACAATCGAACATACGCATTCAACTACCATCATGTATACAGAGAGATGTATACATCTCTAGGTGTCTGAACTGAACAAGGCAGAACTAGTTTTGTTGTCGTGTTACTGTAGTTTGCATTTTACAAATGCTATGGTAAAGGATACTGCAATGCTATGGTAAAGGATACTGCAATGCTATGGTAAAGGATACTGCAATGCTATGGTAAAGGATACTGCAATGCTATGGTAAAGGATACTGCAATGCTATGGTAAAGGATACTGCAATGCTATGGTAAAGGATACTGCAATGCTATGGTAAAGGATACTGCAATGATTCTCTGATAATGCCATTGTCGTCATCATATGTCAGTTTTGTAATTATTTAGAAGTCGAATTATATTTAATAGTGTTTGTTATACCTACCTACATACGACGACCTACATATTGACGACCCGAATGGCCGAGTAGGCCTGCCTACGAAGGCAAGGGTCCCGGGTTCGAGTCCCGGTGGGGGCAAATATTTGTTTGATGAGAACGGATGTTTGCACCCTAGTCATGGTTGTTTATCTATCTAAGTATAATATTTATCTATATAAGTATGTGTATCATTGTCTAGTACCCAAGATTCAGGGAATCCTAGTTTGGGGCTAGATCAATGTGTGTAAATAGTATCCAAGTTATAGTGTCCAATGTATACCCAGATATAATATAACGACAAGAAAGACGAAATATTAAACCCAAGAAAAGAGAAGTTGGAACAAACGGAACCTCTGTGGCGATGACGCTGCGGTTGTGACTCTGCCTACCATGCGAGAGGTCCCGGGTTCGATCCCCGGCTGCAGATAAATAAAAACTCAGGTCTAGGATGTTTATATGTGTGTCGTTGTTTCTGGTATGTTTCTAGTGTGGGGTCAGAAGCAATTTATGTGCTTGTGTATAAATGTTTATGTTGTTATGTCTAACTAAACTAAAAAAACGCAAAAGTTACATTGGAGTGCGATATAAAATGGTTGAATCACATCCTCAATTTACATGAAAATAATTACGAAAACCGGTATTGACCTCAAAAGTAAAATGTAGAGCATGACGAAGCACTGGATACACGGTCGTATCAATGTATTAGCGATTCCAAAACATATGTGAATAATATTGAATTTAACGATACTGAGAACTGGCTGAAAGTAAGTCTTCTATAACGAACGGTGGGGTATGGATGTGGACTCTGTGCTGATAAAAAAACTAAGTTCTGAGAAATATTAATGTCAATGTGCAGTTGGTATGTACACGATCACGATGAAATGGCACAAGCCACAAGGCATCCGATGATAGAGTTTTTCTTACGAAATCTTTTTAGGGTTCCGTACCCAACGGGTAAGAACGGAACCCTATTACTAAGACTTCGCTGTCCGTCCGTCTGTCACCAGGCTGTATCTCAAGAACCTAGCTAGCTAGAGAGTTGAAATTATCACATATTATGTATTTCTGTTGCCGCTATAACAACAAATACTAAAAAACAGGATAAAAGAAATATTTAAGGGGGCTCCCATACAACAATTCTTTCAATACCACATACAAACTTATGGATGCACCTGGTTACGTACATGGAGTGTGAAAGTAACCGCACCAATAACTTTGTAAACAATATTTTGCTGTGTAAAATCCAAACTATTCACTCCACACCATCGCTTCCATTGAACGGTGGTACGGAACCCTTCGTGCGCGATTTAGACTCGCACTTGACCGGTTTTTTCTACCTTCTCGTAGATGGTGGATTATCAAAGCGTATTATTGATTTTATAAATAAGGTAGAGGTTCTTTGTTCCGAAGGATCTAGGTACTCGTATTTAGAACCTTCTTATCTCATACAACACATGTATTTTATTTACTTGTAATAGTTCGCTACAAAATATTGTATAACTACTTCCTTGCCTAGGCACATAATATCAGTACAAATAAGTAATACAACGCTAGAGCACGTCTGAGATTACGGTTTCAATATTAATACCACCAATTTATCACGTTTAGTTAACAAAAGAAACGTTTTACTAAGACCAGTTAGACTCAATACTTAACATTCGATTGTTACTATGGTGTGTAATGAAATGACAGTGAGCAGTAACTGTTTTATGAAAAAAAATATGAATTTGTTTGATTTACAAAGTCCCGATGGACTTCCTGTATTTTTTTCCAATCGGTCCTAAAACTATTTGATTTTTATTGTCTGTAATATTTAAACTGGCAAATTATATACACCTTTGAAATGCTATGCCCACATTGTCTGGAGAAATCAAGCAAAGGTATCGATACTAATTTGATACAACCTAGTAAGATGTTTGCCTTGAATATACCTTCTGCCATTCTTGTGGTAGTAAACGTAAGTACTAATATGACAGAGGTCTGCTATCACGGATGAGTTGAAGGCATTTACTAAGCTGCAATTACTAGGTCGAGAATAACATCCGAGCAAGGCTACCTACATCCTTGGCAACTTCGTATTAACATAGATAATACCTAAGGCCATTGGCAAGCAATTTCAAATTATTTGACTTAGATCTTTACGCTTAACATGTTATTCTGGCACCTGGGAATTTTTATCAGAATCCCTTTCAAATTGACCAATCAAAAGAAAGTTCGTTTAACTTAATCGTGTTCTGATAGACATTCGTATATTTTCGTATATATTTATTGCACATAAAACAACATAAGATATAATAAACAGAAAGGACATCTACAAAGGCATGCTTATCTCTAAATAGAGATCTCTTCCAGCAAACCCAAGGTTGATAAGAATAATTTAATATACAGGATAGACCTATGTGCTCTGATAAGATACATACATATATTACGGAACTATTGAACTAACTGCTAGATACACTACATACACAAGTACATAAATATTATATAAAAATATAAATACACCTAAATAAACTAATATATACAAAGCTCAAATCTAGGATAGAGAAAGATAATGCTCCTTCAAACGATTCTTAAAGACGGGCAGAGATGGACTATCTCTGATAGTGCAGGGAAGCGAGTTCCAGAGAGTGATCGCCCGCAATCGAAAACAGTGCTTGTATGCGACGGTGTTGTGATGAGGTATAGAGAGCAGGGAAGCCGTGTGAGTTCTACGTGGACGAGCCGAAGGGAGAAATTGAAAAAGCTCACGGAGAAAGCTAGGGTATCGAGGGTTGGTTAAGATGTTGAATAGAAGAGTGAGGATGTGTGTGTCCCGACGAAGACGGATCGGCAGCCATTTTAACTCCTTGCGATACTGCGAGACGTGGTCGAACTTGCGCAGTCCGAAGATAAACCGAATCCCGAGATTTTGAAGTCGCTCGAGTCTGTTCAGTTGCTCTTCGTTGGCGCTAGCCCAACAAACATCGGCATAATCGATCAAGGGGAGAAGAAGAGATTGAGCAAGAGTAATTTTTGTTTGATGGGGCAGAAAGTTCTGAAGCCGTCTTAGTGAGTGAAAGGTGGCAAAGACGCGCCTACTGACCTCGCTGACATGGTTAGTCCAGGAGAGTTGTCTATCAAACATGACACCCAGGTTTTTGGCCTTGTCACTGTAGGCGATTAGAGTACCGTCATAGGTAACCGGCGGTATGGGCAATTGTTGTAATACGTTTAAGGAGTGTCTAGTACCTATAATAATCGCCTGGGACTTACTGGGGTTCACCAGCAATCCGTATGACAAAGCCCAGGTTCTGATGTTCTCAAGGTCAGCGTTCAGTGTGTCTATAGCCAGGTTCACATCACTAAAGAGGAAATGACGATAAATCTGAAGATCATCAGCATAGAGATGATATGGGGAGGAGATAACATCGGAGATGGAGTTGATGAAGACAGAGAATAAGAGAGGGGAAAGAATACCACCCTGAGGAACTCCCGCCAAAAGATCGCACCACTCAGTAAAGGTCTCCTCAGACCTTATGCGCTGCTGGCGATCTCTAAGATAAGAGTCAAACCAGCAGGCCGAGCGAGACGAGACATTAAGGGACCTTAATATTTGAGTTAGAATGTCAAAATCAACACAGTTGAAGGCGCTACTGAAGTCAAGCAGTGCTAGCACAGAAAGCTGTTTGTTATCCATAGCGAACTGGATATCATCCGTGACCTTTAACAAAGCTGTTGCGGTGCTGTGACCTGACCTGAAGCCGGATTGGAAGCGGTTGATCAAATTATTTCTGGATAGATAGGAAGAGAACTGGGTATGGACAACGGATTCAAGAACTTTGGAAAGGAGCGGTAGGATGGAGATGGGACGAAACTCTTTGAAGGAGGAAGGATTGGATGTTTTAGGCAAAGGGATGACATGTGCTTTCTTCCATACTTTGGGAAAGGAACACTCTGATAAAGAATAGTTAATTAAATGAGTGATTGCAGGAAGCAGCTCGTCGAGCACGCTCCTGATCATTCGAGGACAAATTTTGTCATCTCCAACAGCTTTAGAAGAAATTGCCAGCACTGCCTTCCTAACAGCATCGACTCCAACCGGGCTGAACTCGAAAGGAGTAGTAGTAGCAGCAGGTCTTAACCGGAGGCTACGCAGGGTGGCTTCCTTGACGATAAAGTCCATCACGACAGGGGGGGCAGAGAAGAATCTATTGAGACCGTTGAGATCGACATTACCGACTGGCAGATCCCGGGACTTACCGACGCCAAGAGTACGTAGAAACTTCCACACCTGAGCAGGAGTGTAGTTCTCGATGCACTCGTATATGTGGCGGCGCTTAGCGTCACGACACATACGGTTGCATCGATTACGGAGAGATTTGAATGTGTGAAAGTTCTCGTTAGTTGGGTCTTTCTTGTAGCGGCATTTAGCTCGGTTCCTCTTGGTCATTAGGCGTTTGATAACGTCGTTAAGCCAAGGTGCGGGCAGGTGCTTCACCCTAACTCTCTTGATCGGAGCGTGTCTGTCAAACAACCCCAAGATAATTGTGTTGAAGTTGTTGACTTTGTCATCAACGGTCTCGCTAGAGATGACGGGGGACCAATCAATAGAGGAGGCATCAGCTTTAAGAGAGTCAAGATCCAATTTTTTAAAGCTGCGAATATCTAAGAATTTAGCTCTACTCTTGGGAGACCTTATCTTGTATGATAGAAATATCAGATCATGGTAAGAGAAAGGGGTATTGATTTGACCGTGAGCAGCTACCTTGTCAGGATCGGATGTTATAATCAGATCAAGGAGGGAGGGTGTACAATGAGGCTGAAAGTGAGTAGCATCGAGGGGAAGAATATGCATATTCAAGGAGTCAACAATCGACTGGAGTTTATCAGAGCGGCAGTTATTTTTGAGAAGACAGGTGTTAAAATCACCAAGAATAAGAGTATCACTATACAGTGGGGTCAATTCATTCAAAAGGGATTCGAACGACTCAAAGTAGTCTATACGAAGAGAAGGGCTGTAGAAAACACCTAGAAGAACCTTATGATGGTGAAGACAGATTTCCAAGAAAAGATACTCCGCAGATTCGGAGTATTGACTCGGAGAAGCACTGACTACTTTGCACGGGATATCCGAGCGCAGGTAGACAGCAACCCCTCCGTCGGCCTTCCCAACTCTGTCATTCCTATACAGCCTGTATCCTGGAAGACAGTACATAGAAGAGGGCAGGCTAGGCTTAAGGAATGATTCCGACACAAGAATGCCGTCTATACATTGCTGATTAAAAGTGTCTACAAGGTCAGAATAACTCGAGTGTATACTCTGGGCATTAATGTGAACTAGGTTCAAATTTTTCCCCAGACCATTCCCAAAAACATTTTTCAGTTTGATTGAAAGAGATTCCGCTAAAGATGAGTTTTCATTGTCACTCTCTGCACTTTCAAAGAAGTCATCGTTGGAGGAGCACGAGAAGAAACTATCTTCAATATGTAGTGAGCTATCCATATTATTATATAATATAAATAAATAAAATTTAAATAAATAAACTACCTACGTAGTAAGTACCTACAAAGTAAAAAATATATATATATATATGTATATATATATAAAGGGTGACCTAGACCCCTAACCTTCGGAGTGCTGAAAGATATCTAAGTACTTATGGCATCATTTTCAATGCAATACTCAGCTTAGATTATTATGGTAGAATATGATACACAGTTATATACACATCATTGTTATTTAAAAAAAAAAAAAAAATATAAGAAAATAATAATGCGAACACATAACGACGCGCAATCAGGACCGCATCCAAACGCAAGAACGAAACGCCAAATATTCAACAGTTGCAAAAATTAAGAAGCTGACGTTTGCGTTTCGTTTATACACTGGCAGAAAAACGAGGTTGACTGACAGTGACAGCTGACAAGTAAATAGATCAAAGTAAAGTAAGGTTACTTGTGAAAAACAATAGGTAATAGAACAAACAAAGTGAACTTTGGACTTGGACAAAGAAACAATTCTACCTTACAATTATGTTGATCACTTCACTTCTTCACGCCCTGTGTATGAGCGGCTCTCCTGGTTTGAGCCCTGGTAGATGTTGCCGCTGTCACCGCAGCCGGTTTCTTCCCCTTGCCCGCGGGTAGGAGGGTCTCCATGCTGGGATACTTCTCAGTCAGCGGCCGTAAATCCGCCCAGCATTCCACCTTATGCCGCGACTTGTCGGGCAATATCACTAGTACCTTGCCATCCGAAGACCAAGTGTTGTTGAGACCAAAATGCTTCCTCGCCGCAACAAACACCTCATATCGGGTTTTGGTCAAGAACTCGGACACTGTGATGCCAGAACCCTTGAGCTGTCTTTTCACTCCCCACAATTCACAGCGTGCCGAGTATGTAGCAAAGCGGACTAGAAGGGGCCGATGATTGTTTCCCTTGGCACCAAGGCGATGTACTACTCTCACTGCACTGAGACACTCTGCAGATAGCTTCAGACGGGAGGCGAGCGCATCCGAGAAGACAATGTCTGGCTTCTCGTTTTCCGCTTCCTCCACACCATGCACCAGCAACACCTTGCGCCTCGCCGCAGTCTCATGCCGGTCCAGCCCTCGAGTGACAAGCTCCAGTTGGGACTTCAGCATTCCGAGAGTCTTCCACATGAGATCCTTGAAGTCCCTGAACTCACGTGCCAAATTGGTGATGTCCACGGGTCCAGTAGCAAGCGTGGCGGATTGCAGCTTCTGGTCATGCCTCCCCATCTGCTCAGTGAATGTGGCAGCCAGCTCTTCCATGTTCTTGTGTATCTCCGCATGCAGGTCCATATTGAAGTGTTGGTGATTTTGATTTGAATTGATTGTGAAAAATGATGGGAAAGAGAGTGAATTTAGTTTGATTAGGTTATTTGGGGGTCCAGGTCAGTGAGTTTATAAAATTATGTACATAAAATTTCGATTAAATAATTAAAATTTAATATTAAAATGCAGAGCAAAATTATAAGATGTGCACTTTCAGACTACCCTCAATCTTTTTTTGTGACATTCCTGTGACTTCGTTTTGTCTGGTGATGGAAAAAAGAAGCAATAGAATAAATTATGCTATAGAGAACAAGAAAAAAAATTGGCTATAATATAGGCCAAGCATATATTATAGATGCAACTAATGTGAATTTCGTGTTGATGACCACTACCAGTCAAATTTTGTTCACCTTCCTTTATTTACAGTCAATATCCTGTCTGAAATTTGAATGAAGTAAATAATGGTAAGTTTATACATTTGATGTGATCAATCGATTTGTGATTGATATTCATTTAGGTAAAGCAAACTACCGTAGTGACAAGCGTTTATAAGTTATATATAATTATAATACTATTCTTACGTTGTATGTTTGTTTGCGATGGTTCATGAAAACAAAGCCGAAAGAGATGTGTTATCTTTACACGTAACCGCAGGTTTTGCCGAACACGTGTTCCCTTTAGTGTTGTTTTATTATATGCTTGTTTACAACAATGGTTTGGCTACATCGGGGTCATAGAACTTCGAAATTCAATGACGGTCCATTTAAAGTTAGCACAATCAGTTGAAAAATGTAAACTTGCAACAATGGTTTCAGTTTCCCTTACATTCTAGAATGTCACCTTAACATATATATGTCACCTTAAGATTGTCAAAACCATTAGTTAATAAAAAAACGCGTTAGTTCGTAAACCATCGACAAATTGTAAACCAGACCGACAGGGTTAAGAATTTACGTTTCATTTGTTCTTACATGTCAACCTTACACGAAAACTTCTTTTCTCTTCACTTAAGCTACCCTTGTATTTCCTTTGCAATTAAAGTTCAAACCTTTTCACAATTTAACGGTTTTATTATAAACTAACGATTCATATCTTAGACAGTACGGTAAAGTTTACAATTTATCCACAGTTTATAAACTAACGAGAAAAAGAAACGTTAAATTATAAACTAACGGTTTTGCCATATCTTACGATGACATATGTATTGTATATGTTCATAAACAAAAAATTAAAATCTAGCTTTCAACCAATGACTACAATCTATTTTTTTTTATTGTTGGCAACATTGCCTTGTTGATAGTTCCAAAAAAAGATAGTGTATGTGTGTCATGTGTCATCTGTAATTTTTTAAATAGAATCTGCAGAGTCACACGCATATCGGAAATCGCGTAGAAGTAAGTTAATCGGCTAACAGCCTAATTATTTTGCATGAAATTTAAAATATTTTAACCTTAATGACTTACTAGAATAATAAAGTCAATCCCCAATGTCGCATTTTTCTGTTTTGGCTAATTGTATTAGAGCCGTAGCCATCCATTTTTCTATAAGACAAGCTCTGCGCAGCCACTGTCGCCTCGCAACAATCGATACACGGTCATGAGTTGTTCGGTGTTACGTCTCACCTATAGTGAGTTGTAAACAAGCATACCCAATATAAAAGCGGATGGATGAAGGCAAGGGTATCCAAATTTCCTCTTGTATAGATATCGTGAAAAAGCTCTGTGTACTTTCTCGAGCATAAGGACATATGAGCTTTCATGTGGATTCCAAACAACCGAGCTAGATTCAAGTTTGGTTCTGACTAGGGTCGTGTAAAGAAGCTGGACCAGACCCAAATTATGGAATCCCTTACTATTCCTCAGCCCAACCTCGTGTGATACGGCTGGGACTCAAAAGTTCCGTGTCGCACATATTGTTGATGGTTCTTCAGGTAGTCAGCAAAGAAGACCAACAGCCCTGGGGGGCAAATCCAATGGCACACAATTTCTACATAAGGACGTCGTTATCGACTCTATCGAACCCCTTACGGAAGTCAAGAGAGGCGACGTCCACCTGACATCCCTGATCCATGCTCTTCGAGACCATCTCGACCAATGTCAGTAAGTCGGTGCTTACTGAGCGACGGGTCCTGAATCCGTGATGCGAGTCGCACAGATAGAGTACAATCTGTGGACTGATTTTGCTGTATATGATTGACTCGAACAATTTTGTAAATGAACTCAGGATGGCAATTGGTCGATATTGATTTACAGAGGCAGTGTCACTTACCTTGGGAATAGGACTGACTCGAGAGAGCTTCCAGCTGGTAGGGTACTTCCCTCGCTCTAGAACTAGGTTGAAAATATGACCCAAAGGTAAAACCAGCTGATCGCTATAGGCCTTCGAAAAGTAAGGAGGAACGTTGTCCGGTCCAATTGCGCTCCTTGGCCTAGGCTGCCTCAGTCCTTGCTCTACATCCCTACGGGAAATATGTCAAATTTGGACGTAGTTGGCGGTGCGCGAGTCATCACCACTGATAACCAGATCCGGATTAAGCGCCGGCACGTCACTGAGGAAAATGTCAGAGAAGTAATCTGCAAATGCGGCTGCTGCTTCTGCTCCAACATACTCTTGCCCCTGATGGAGTTTTTGCGTAAAAGAGTAACGAACATCCATACATACTCACAAACGCGTTTCTAATATTAGTATGGTATTTTTGTTTTTGTTGATTGATGGTTATACCACATTTTATAAGCCAAACGCGTTTCTAATATTAGTATGGTATTTTTGTTTTTGTTGATTGATGGTTATACCACATTTTATAAGCCTATGGCACATCGATTTCGTTTTTCTAAACTCAAATGTTCCTAAAGATATTATTAAGAATATTTTTGTTACTTTTAGGCAAAAACCAAAGTTTTGTCCGTTTTTGTGACACTTTTTTTATATTTGAACAAATAAGTAAATGTATGCTCGCCTTTGTACATGTTATTTCCTTTATATATTTTTTTGTATTCAGTGTTTTTGTGCAATAAAATATATAAAATATATATTTAAATCAATAAAGATATTATATATTTTTTTATTATTTAATCGACTAAAAGGCTTATTTATATATTCAAAGATTACCTACGCAAAATATCTAAGTACAACTTTATATAATACCTTTGTAATTTCAGAAGTACATAAGGAAAATACAGTTTTTTCAGTTTCCGATTTTTTATATATTGAATATTTTTTATTTAAAAAAGGGTGTCTGGTAGGCAGGAGGTTTAAATCATCTCGACTGATAGTAGGATTTTGGTCACAAGCCGTTTAACTACACTGACAAGCAATGAAAAAGTTTCAGTGACATAGCTCCAAATTAGTCCTAAACGGAAAAGGCTAGCTTAATAACGACGGTGTTTGTCGGCATTTTGTGGGTGGAACTTTTTCATTGCTCGTCAGTGTATTTTAGCAAAGAACTCGTGGTTGTGATCTGAAACAAATACTCACGTTACGCTACCTACCGTTTCATAATGTGATTTGTGATAGAAGGAAAACTAACCAATGCTAATATTGAGCAATATTATATAAAATCTACAATTTCATACGGATGTGGTGTAGACTTAGCCGAAAATATGAGGAACTACTATAGGATGAAGTCAAATTATAAGAGGTGGAGGATGTCATTCTGAACAACTTTCACTAAGAAACCCATTTGAAAGAGCAATTTTTTATTTTTGACATGTCCGTACATTTGGGCCGGGCGGTCAGCTGATTTGTATGGCGGGGTGAAAGATTTATGAAATTCGTTACTTAGTGAATGTTCTTCAAAACTATCTCCCTAACCTAACACTTACAACCCCTAAAAATTGACTAGACCTTTCTGTTACATCCTGAATTGTGGGTACGGGTATACATCAAGTAATTACTTCTTTAGAACGAGCACGAAATAAAATGTATGCCAGGTACAACTCGATATATAAATATTTCGTGATCCTCAATAACATGAACGTGTTATTTAAAAAAACCGGCCAAGTGCGTGTCGGACTTCGCACATTTAGGGTTCCGTAATATATGTAGAATACAAGCCAAAAAATATATTAGGAAGGTACTCACTTCACATACACTTGAAACACCTAGCCAAAATATCACTATCATTCTTCACCAGCAAATAATTGCCTTGTTTGTCATAGTGTTTGTATGAATGACAAATTTATATTGGCGGTTTTTAATAAAAAAAAAAAATATCTTAAAACCTACTTATTTTATTTTCTTGAAACCAATTTTCGTTGAAAGTGTTTATTGAGATACATTTTTTTTGTTAGATTTTTCACTCCCTTACTTTAAAAGTTAGGGGGGGACAGTTTTTTCCACTTTTGAAGGGTCTGTCTTTTTTTGAGGAAAAGTAGTTTCAGCAACCTCAACGTCATTTTTAAACACCGATAGGACATGTGTGGGCGTATATAGACATATAGACATCACACACACATAGGTTTAATGAAAAAAAAATGGTTTTAGTTCCATTTATTATTTTTATATTCCATTATTATTGGGGGAGCCACCTTTCATTAATTTTTTTGAAATTTTTGTATAAAAATCGTAAAGCGGTTCACAGAATATATTAACGAAAAAAAAATGGTTTTAGTTCCATTTAATATTTTTATATTCCATTATTATTAGGGGAGCCCCCTTCATTTTTTTTTTTCAATATTTTTATAAAAATCGTAATGCGGTTCACATAATATATACCAAGTTTCAACTGTGTAGTCCTAATAGTTTCGGATTAAAGTTGCTGTGTCATACGGACGGACGGACGGATAGACAGACCGAAACTATGTATAAGGGTTCCTTGTTTCTTTTCCTAAAAACTGTCATTAAATTAGGTAGGTACCTATTCCTAATTATAATGACTTTGTCCTAAAAACTTTGGCAGGTTTAAGTTATGTCGTATTCTCGACTTTGTATTGTATTGACCAAATGACATCATACCACTTAACACTTAACACCCACCTAGGTAGTTTAGGTACCATGATTGTCATATTTTTGATATACATACTAGGTACAATGTTCCAAAAGTGTATAATATGAATGTTTATTTTTTGCTACCATTATGAACATTTGTGTACAGGGCCTGTGACTATAGTTAAGTACTCTGTTGACCTTAGTCATAAAACATTGTTTTTTATGCTGGGGTTTTTTTTTTGGCGGATTCGACCAAACAAAGATATACTTGGTATAAGTGTTATCTCTAGAATTAATCGAGAAATACTCTGGAGTAAACCTATATCACGTTCTGCCGATGCCCGCGGTTTATTGGTTTATCGACCCTTATTCTTGCGTTAAATTCATAAATCAAAATGGCGACCTGCATATCAGCTGGTTGTCAACGTGGGCGCAAGGTTAGTTTCGATTTCTTTTGTTTGTGAAATATTAAATGTTTTCAAGAAATTTTATTAACACCGCCACGATGACATTTGAGAAACATGATCGAAGAATCGGACAGTGATGAGGATTAATGAAAGAAAGAACCAATTACTTTGATATGATTACCATGATTTTGCTGTAAGATTTAGTCTATCCAAGGAAGCCACTGTGTGTTTGTTAGATAATCTTGAACATAGGTGGAATACTTATCAGACCGGTAGATCCCTACTTACTTGTAATACTGTTGTACTACATAAGTACTGTTCTACTACTCAACCCAACCTAAAATTTATATTATTTTCATTTGGAATGCGTGTAAAATTGGAAAGAAATGTTAATGTTATTATCGCCACTACAGTACTTCATAACATTTTGAGACGTCGAGGAGAACAAATTCCTCCAGAAGATCCCAAACTTGCACTTCCAGCCCCCTGGACTGAACTTTTAGCTGACGGGCAGATACCCTCTGTTGTTGATGCAGCATACGTATTCGAGAATACAGGGCACGAGAAGCACTAATATCTAATTATTTCCCAAATGTATTGTGAAATTAAAGTGAAATAAAAACCATATCATATAATAGCACTTATTATTAGTATTAATAACAAAAAACAGGAAGAACTAATAAACAAAAAGAAAGAGTAGGTGTAAACAATCAATACTATGGATTTCCTTTACTTTCCTTCTTTTTAACTAAGTATAGTTCTAACAACAACAGCTCGGTTTTTAACTTTTCTTGTTTAAGAATTTCTTTTTTTATTTCTATTTCTTCCTTTTTGCATAAGACATTAGTATGTCATTAGACAAATATATTGCATCAACAAATTCATCACCTTAACAACAATTTCTTGTGTTTATGTAGCACACGCCGTCATGGTCACATCTTCACCAACATTTGTATGTGATTGAGCTGAAACAGAACTACGCAATCCAGAAGTAGGCGCAAATGTATTATCACCACTATCCTAAAACAAAAATATTATTCTAATGAGAAAATATTTTTGAGAGTAGTTTTTATAGTATTATTTTATTATAATTAATATGCTAATATAATAGGTGAGCCTATAATAGTTCATTGTTGAGCATAGTCCTCACCAAATGACAGTAATACTAAGATTTGGTGGTTATGTCTTAAAGTAATCACCACGCTTGGCAAGCAAGTTGGTGATCGATCACAGAGTAAGTCTGATGATGAGTCCACCACATCAGGGGTCGACTGTTACTCCGAATTTATTTAAAGTTTTTTTTTTTGGGTTATGGTTTTTGTTTGATCGATAGGAGGCGCACTACACTACACTGATACACTGTTGTTGATTAACCACTTAACTCTTTATTTACTTAAACTTTTAACACTTTAACTTGAACACACCATAGTAAAATTACCATTGGCTTTTATTGACATCGTTAAACAAAACCATACCGCGAGTTACAATTCGGCGCAGTGGCTCCATCTAGTGAGCGTAGTAAGAAAACTTCTAGCATTCAATATTTTGCTTACATTTGATGGTTGACTTAACTGAATAAACATACCGCCCACCAAGGACTTTGTCCTTTAATTAGTAACTCAGTTTCAACAATTAGGTATAGTTAACAGATCGAAAGTACTGACACTAAAAAATAATAACATAATATACAAACTCAAACGCTAACTATGTACGTACCTATTTTTAAACAATAAATCACAAAGCATTGGCTGAATAAGTAACACTGGTTTAACACATCTTACTACTCACTGTGAACTAACAAAGCCTACTTCTTCGGTGAGACTCTAGTTTGCAATAGCAAGTATATGAAAAAAAAAAACTAACTCTAAACACATGAGATAACATTAAAAAACCGCCCACCGTGACAAACTACATTAGAAAATATAGGCAAGTCAATTTGGTAACACAATAAGCTTACTAGTGGGTCGTTTTAACACAATATTGTTTTTGCACTTGATCGTCACAACACGAGTTAAATTGTCTTTTCCCGGATGTTTCTCGATAACTTTACCAAGTACCCATCTCGCAGGGGGTACATTGTCTTCTTTTACTATCACTATATCGTCAACGTTAGGTTCGGACTTCTTCGTAGCCCACTTATACCGTTGGCTCAACTCTACGAGGTACTCTTTTGACCACCGTTTCCAAAAATCTCCCACTATTCTTTGGGTTAGTTTCCAGCGCTCTAAGCCGGAAACACGCTGATCGGTGCAGTCTTCATCGGGTATGTTGATTAGGGGTTCTCCAACCAAAAAATGTCCGGGAGTCAACGGCGTGGGGTCATCAGGACCGCCACTGAATTTGGAGAGAGGCCGTGAATTCAAGCAGGCTTCTATCTGCGTCAAGACCGTCGATAACTCTTCGTAAGTTAAGGTGCTCTCTCCAATTACTTTTCTCAGGTGGGTTTTGGTGGATCGCACTCCAGCCTCCCATAGGCCTCCAAAGTTCGGCGCGCGAGGAGGGATAAACTGCCACGTCACTCCTTCTAAGACTAGCAAGTTCGCAATTTCACTCTGGTTTGCTCTAGTCATCATTTCTCGCAACTCTCTCTCTGCACCGACAAAGTTTGTGCCATTGTCACTATAGATGTCCTGACAATGACCACGTCTCGATGTGAATCGTCTAAAAGCTGCTATGAAACCTTTAGTTGTCATTTCTGAAACAGCTTCCAAATGGATTGCATGTGTTACCATGCACACAAATAAGCAGATATAGCCCTTGTATGATTTCATTCCTCGACCCGGTGCACATCGAACTTGGATAGGACCCGCATAATCAACCCCTGTTGATTTGAATGGTCTTGATGGTGTGAGTCGGAATTCAGGAATTTGGCCCATCAATTGGGTTTGATTACTCTTGGCATACCTGATACAGGTTACACAATTTCTATAATGTTTCTTAACTTGTTCTCTCGCTCTCAAGATCCAATATCTTCCTCTTAAGTAATTGAGCATCAATTGCGGCCCGCCGTGTAATGTTCTCTCATGAGCATCTGCGATTATAAGTTTCGTAAGATGATTCTTGGCAGGTAGCACAATTGGATGTTTCTTCTCGTACGTCACGTCAGCTAGTTGGATACGGCCACCTACTCTTAAAATACCGTTATTCAAAATGGGATAAAGAGTGTGCAACCCACTTCTCTTGGCAACTGGTCTTCCTGACGTTAGATGTTTTATCTCATCTTCAAATTCAATTGCTTGAACTTGTTTGATACACATCAATAATGTTTGTTTACGTTCTTCATATGTGATATACTCTGGTATAATAGATCGTTCGTTTCTGGGCTTCAGTAACCTCAACATTCTTCTACAGTAGGATGTTACATTCAGCATTCTGGATAATTTGGAATATTTACTCCACAAGTAGTCTTCTCTCTTCTCAATCACAGTGAGGGACTTTATAGGTCGTGTTTCTTCTTGTGTTTCATATTCAGTTTTGATCTCTTCGATGATTGGCTTTGATAACCACTCTGGTCCTTTCCACCACAGGGCATGATTCAATAACTCTTCGGATTGCAAACCCCTCGAAGCACAATCGGCTGGATTACTGTTTGTCTCAACGTGACTCCATTGTTCGAACTCTAATATTGTTATGATCTCAGATACTCTGTTGCTTACAAATGTGGTCCAGCGACACGGCAGGCCTTTTAACCACGCCAGCACTACTGTCGAGTCTGTCCACGCATGTAGATTCTCTTTTGCTATGCCCATTACTTGTGAGACTTCATAGATTAATCTTGCAGCCAGAACTGCACCACAAAGTTCCAATCTTGGAATTGATACTTCCTTCTCAATTGGAGCCACTTTGGTCTTGGCTGTCACTAGACTCACGGTCAAGTTCCCATCTTGATCCATGCATCGTATGTACACCACTGCTGCAAAGGCTGATTGCGAAGCGTCTGAAAATACATGCAACTCAGTGACCCTTTCAGGGTTGATTCTCATCCATCTCGGTACATGCACGTTTTGCAAATTTTTAAGATCTTCTCGGTATTTTAACCACTCTCTCAGTAAATTATCTGGCAAGCTTTCGTCCCATGGTAGGTTAGCCTTCCATAACTGTTGTATGAACTTCTTAGCATTGATGACAATTGGCGATATCCAGCCCATGGGGTCGTATATTCTTGCAATATCCGATAGTACCTTTCGTTTGGTAACAGGTTCGTTCAAGGCTGGTAACTTGATGCAGTACTCAAAATTGTCGTTGCATCTGTTCCAATTGATACCGAGCACCTTCACCAGATTATCCATCTTAATCGATATCGCTTGATTCTTCTCTAAGTGTTTCTTGCCAATGTGTTCTAAGACTTTCTCATTGTTGCTACTCCACTTTTGTATTTGAAAGCCTCCCGCCTTCATGAGCTCGGTCATTTGTCTGACAATCTCTATTGCTTCATCTTCGTGATTGCAACCCGTCATAAGATCATCCACATAAAAATCTCTTTTAGTGATTCTCGCAGCAAGAGGATATTTTGCCGCCTCATCTTCAGCCAAACGTTGCAGTGATTTGACTGCTAAATATGGGGCGCAAGCCGTACCAAAAGTTAGTGTCATCAACTTGAAATGCTGCAAATCTTGGTCTGGAAGAGGTCTCCACAATATTCGTTGATACTTTGTGTCTTCGTCAAAAACTCGGACCTGTCGGTACATTTTGACGAGATCGGCCACTATCACAACCTTGTGACATCTCCATCTCATTAATACATGTCTCAAATCATCTTGCAGTCTGGGGCCAGTAAGAAGGTCATCGTTTAGGGATACATGATTCACTCCCTTACATGACGCGTCAAATACAACACGTACTTTTGTCGTCTGACTCTCTTCCCTAACGACCGCGTGATGAGGGAGATACACAGCTGTAAGATCAGACTTTTCTTTTTCATTGGTTATCTTCTCCATGTGATTTAAATCAATATATTCTTGTAGAACCTTGTGATAGTCTTCTGCCAATTTAGGGTTTTTTGATAATTTCCGCTCGAGGAAATTGTATCTCTTGTGTGCTATTTCTCTCATTCTCCCATACTGACACTCTGGATTCTCATTCTCAAATGGTAGTTTCACTACGTATCTTCCTTCATCATTGCGTTTTGTTGTCGCGTCATAGAGTTCTTCACACATTTTGTCTTGTTTTGATAGTTTCTTTTCTATTCCATTAGGTTCGGCCTCTAACTCCCAAAATTTCTTCAGTTGATTGTCTTCTCTTATTTGAATATGCATCGTGATTACTCTCTCGTGTACTGAAGTTGATGATGTTTTACCGGATACTATCCATCCCAAGGTCGTCTTTTGCGCGATAAGATTTCCTTGCGGACTCTTTTTGATTCCTTCCAACAATATCTCGCAATAGACATCGGCTCCAAGCAGAAGATCGATTCGGCCTGGAGTTGAATATTCTGAATCAGCTAGCTCTTCAATTTGTAGCCAATCCAGTTTGATCATTTGTTTTGTTGGTAGCAGTGATGTTAGTTGATTCAAGACGTATGCTTGTACCTCTAATTTGTTACTCGGATCTCGATACGACTCTATGAATATCTTCACCATGTGTTTTATTTTCACTTGACCATCGCCAATGCCTGACACACATCCATCAACTCGTGTCTTCTTCAAGCCAAGTAACTGAACAGTTTCTTCGGTTACAAATGATGCTTGTGAACCCTGATCAATTAAAGCGCGGATTACACGCTTGTAGCCATTGGCGGAGCTTGCGTTCACTTTCGCAGTTGCTAGTAAAACATTGCATGATTGAATATTTTGTCTCGAATGATTGGAAATGATAGCAGTCTCAGTTGCCACATTCTGTGGTTGATGTTTTTGTGGTGTTTCATTTGTTGTGTTGTTTGATCTACTATTGGATGTAGTAGTTTCTCTTAATCCTCTGTTCTCTATGTCGAAGTGTAGAAGTGAGTGATGTCGTCGGCCACACTTCCGACAACTCGTTATCTGACGACATTGTCTAACTGAATGTGATGGAGCTAAACAGTTAAAACAAAGTCGGTTTGACTGCACGAAATCAGATCTTTCCTGTACAGTTTTCTTACTAAACTCCTTGCACTGGTACAATAGATGTTGTCCGGAACATAGACTGCAAGTTATAGTGGTAGTCTCTTTCTCATTCTCACTTTGTATGGAGGAATGAAATGATTTTGGCTTCGCTGTTGATTTTGTGGAACCCGCTACTGGTTTATTCATCGTCTTGCTTGTATCGATTATTTCTAAGGTCCTGAATCTGGACATTAAAAATTCTGTTAATTGATCCCAGGTGGGCAACTCCTCTGATGACCAGTCACTCACTTTTGCTTCCCAAAGCTTCTGGGATTCGATGTCCAGTTTCGTAGTGACTAGGTGAATGATTATGACGTCCCACTTCTGCGTTTCTACTCCCATATTGCTAAGCGCTTTTAGCGCTGATGTTGTGGTGTCAAGCAACTGTTTGATGGCGCCTGACGATTCGCCGTGCATTTGCCTTTGATTAAATAAACCTTTCATAATTTGGTTGCAATTGTACCGCTTGTTGTTGTATCTTTTGGTCAACTGCTTCCATGCTTCATTATAGTTTAAGTCTGTGGTTGATAAATTCTTCAGTAAATTCTCTGGCTCTCCAGACAAACTTCCCTTTAGATAGTGTAGTTTCTGCACTGGTAATAATTTTGGATTATTGTGGATTAACGATACAAACATATCGTAGAATGTCTGCCACTCTTGATACTTGCCTGAGAATACAGGCAGTTGGATTCTTGGCAACTTTATGTCATAATAATTTGAGGTGGCAGATGATTGTGACTCTGGTAAACTCTCCACATTCTTGTTTAAAGCTCGCTGGACATCCTTCAATAGACTCTTATAGACGATGTAATTTTCTTCAGCATCTCCATATGCATCTTCAAGAAAATACGCGGACTGATCTTTCTCTTCTTTCGATGCAGTTGATACAATTAGATTATGTGTTGTTTTGAAGTCAGCGAAGAGTTGCTCTAAGCACTCTAATCTTGTTCCCACATAGCTGTTTGTTACTCTGTCTTTTGGTGATTTCTTGAAGTTGTTGCGCGCCTTGATTATTTGATCATTTTTGTCTTCTTGCAAGGATATTAATTTATCCATGTTGATTTTGATATTTTATAAGTTTCCAAATTTTTTGAGAATTTTTCTAAGTCTTTTTAATCACTGAAATTTTCTAAGTGTTTTTTGCTCGCGAATTTTTCTAAGTGTTTTTTGCTCGCGAATTTTTCTAAGTCTTTTTTTGCTCTGAATTTTTCTAAGTGTTTTTTCACTCGCGAATTTGCTAAGTCTTTTTCCACTCTCGAATATTCTAAGTATTTTTTCACTCGCGAATTTTCTAAGTCCCGGGTTTCGGCACCATAATGTTTGATCGATAGGAGGCGCACTACACTACACTGATACACTGTTGTTGATTAACCACTTAACTCTTTATTTACTTAAACTTTTAACACTTTAACTTGAACACACCATAGTAAAATTACCATTGGCTTTTATTGACATCGTTAAACAAAACCATACCGCGAGTTACAATTCGGCGCAGTGGCTCCATCTAGTGAGCGTAGTAAGAAAACTTCTAGCATTCAATATTTTGCTTACATTTGATGGTTGACTTAACTGAATAAACAGTTTTAGAATTTTATTTCTCAAAAGAACAGTTAGTCCACTTACAGAGAAACATTAAATTAATGTTAGTAACATTTTGTTAGCATACTAAACTTATGCGAGTAATTAAATATTTTAGTTGTGACACTGTGAGTTAAATAAAATCGGCTATGCTAGACAACATATGCTTTTTTAATTGTGATTTAAAACTAAAAAGTTATTTCGGAGTGAGTCAAGTTATTAAATTTTTTGTAAACCAGTATAAATTATTTGTAGATATAAAGATTGTCTGATGTGCATTAATTTAGTGTCCTTATATATTATTACCGTTGCCGTTAAAAATTCATTTCGAATAAGACTTAGAAATTAATTTTGTGCTATTTGTAATTGTTTTAGATGTGCAGCCAGCACATCCCCAAACTTCAATAAGATGGTCTAGATGCGGTTGTTTGTACCAATGAGATAGATATTATACCTAACATACCAGTTAGCGATAATATTTTCGAGTTTATGCGGTCAATGTGTTACTGCCAAGTCAAATGTGGAGCTAGTTTAAGACCCATAATATAATTCTCGTGGTTAGATATATGAATAATCTCCCCGTTAATGAGCAGCGATTGGTGGTTTGGAATTGGTTTATTCTTCGCTGAAAATATCATGCAGCTTGTTTTGTTTTAATTTCGTTAGCAAATTATTCTGAAACCAATCGAATAACTTATCAAGATCCTGCTGTGCTTGTCCTATCAAGTCTTGAAATGATGATCCAAAATAAAATAGGCAGGTATCGTCTCCATATAGGGAGATATGACCGTGTAGGTTAGTTTTGCAGATATTGTTTACATAAACGGAGAATAAAAGTGAACCGAGTGTGGCGACTTAGCCACATCGTCATCGTCTTCATCAAGACTCGTCCATTTTTATATACCAGTCTTGTTGTATAGATCCTTCTTATTTGCAAGTGCGCACGCGTGTCAATCGAACCAGCCTTTCAAATTCTTTCGCGTCACTTCATCATGTCACATCTTCAGTCGCTTCTCATCCTATTGTACGAATCTATTTCTATTGGTTCAAGTTCATTTCAATGTGCATAGTCAACAAGTCTTTTATTTAGCTGTGTGTTGGTGAAACTCGACTTCCACGCAACGCAGCAACAACATAGACGGCAATGGCGTAAGCCATGAAGCCGTCGACAGGCAACCAGCGGCACCGGCACCGGTAGCGAAGGGACGAAAGAAGCGGCTCAACTCTACCATCTGGCCCTGAAGGTTCTGGCCGGAAAAGCCAGCCAGGGTCACAGCAGACGAAACAAAATCGTATCACTTATTAGCTAAACTAGAACATCAATACGCCGCTACTATCTATCTACATGATGCAACTTTCAAACTGTCAGGAAAGGTTCCGCGGACTTTAGGCATTTATTTATACAATTTGCAAGAATGTTAATGATATGATCCCTAATGCACTTCATTTGTAAATAAGTTTTTAGAAAGTCATTTTTCAATGAAATGACTCATACGAGTCATTTTATCACAACAAGAAATGATATAATTAAATAAAAACTAACGAGCAATTTCATTAGACTTTTTTGAAGACGTTCTATAAATCTTATGGAATAAAAAATAATAGCTGTACTGTAATATTTTGACAACAAATTTTTGACAAAAAAAATGCATATTATTAACGTGTTCCTTTCTAAGTTCTAACTCTTTCTATCGGTCGTGCTATAAAGGAACAAGCGTTAGCTAATTTATTATTATCATAGCCCCAGATAAAATATAATTAGTAATTGAGATATATGTACAAGCACTGCAGTTCAAGTTGATAATAACTGATAACCGCTCCCTGAGGTGTCGACCTCGAGATGACGTCAACTGGTACAGCCATGTCATGTTCAGGGGGGTTACCACGTTACCACGACGTCTATGCCGATTCAGTTTAGGTAGGTACCTAAAGTAATCCAAAAATTACCATGACCGTTTTAAAACTAGTCTTAGTGTAAGGTAAATAAAGCCCATGATGGCGTATTGGAATGGAAATGGTTGCCATGGTGACGTTCTTATTTGTGGTGACTCCCCAGATCATGCTACACAAACGCTGTCTCTGCTCTATGACGGATGCACGGAATAAGCACTGTACATCCAAGTCAAACTGAACATTCTTTCTTGTATTCTGTATCTGTCAGTATCAGTTAATTTGTCATGCGACATTGACGACAAGAAATACGAGCATTACTTCTGTGTTTTTACACTTATGGTATTTTATAAATGAATTATAATAAATAAGTGAATATTAGAGGACAATCTGACGCAAATCGAACTAGGCCTAGTTAGCTCAACAAGGCTTGTGTTATGGGTACTAGACGACGATATATTTATTAGAGATAAATACTTATGTACAAATAGAAAACATCCAAGACTAAGAAACAAATATTCATGCTCATCACATAAATATTTTCCCTTCGGGATTCGAAACCGGGACCGTCGGCTTCGTAGGCAGAGTTACTACACGCTAGGCTAAACCGGTCGTACTTTAAATAGGCTTATGTTTAAACGATTACCAAAAACGCACCTATTTTACTAATAAATTCGAAATGACTGCCAGAATGGATAAATGTCCACCAAATTGTGTTTGGATAAATGATCACCAAACTTCTTTTGATGTTTTGTGTGCTTAAGTTAATTTTTTAAGTATTTTTTGTTGTTCTTACATGTTCAACCTAACACGAAGGATAAAGGGGGCTTCGCTTCGCTCACCGCCTTTACCCTTCACCTAAGCTACCGCAGTATTTTGCCCTGATATTTTTTGCAACTTTTGGTGTTCATTTATCCATTTTGGGTAGGAAAAAAATATTTTGGTGATCATTATATTTGTTCCCCTTTAAATAATGTAGGATTTACTAACTCGAGAAAAATATTCTTAAATGTGATTTTAAAGAAACATAAATTTCCTCCAATCGCGTTTTCCTTTAGTGAGTCTTAATCAAATACTCAATAAATGTTAACCAAAAAATAAAAACTGTAGAAGAATGGATACTTGTAGTGGAGTAAATGGCTCCGAAAAAAACCCCCATTTTCTTGGATTCAATATAAATCTAACAAAGCAAGCATCCAAAGTAAAACCAGCTTTCGTACATAAAATAAACTCAGTACCTAGATACTGAGTATAACCGACAAATACAGCCATATATAGTACATAGATATTTACTATATATGGCTGTATTTGTCGGGGTCAGGACAATGCAAGTGTTAAATGGATTTGCCGCCAAAGGTTTGGCACAAACGTTGTTGCAACACAAAGTGAACGAATGTTTGATAGTTGGAAAATGAATAACATCCGCCTGGCGACACATGAAACGATACATCAATTCTATATTACTTAAGATCGTAGCACTCATTTCATTACGTTACGCACGACTTAGATTACAAAAATCAATTTTAATAAAATCTTAAATACTAAGCTTTACGGGTCAAACAAGTTCAACATGCAAAAAATAGCATTGTGGACAGACTTCATTACATTTTTTGTACGAAAATGTTGGCGGACTACCTATTTATAAATTACCTTCATGATGATACCGCATGAAATTATAGTAGTGGATGTGACTGTATACCTATTTCCGGTGATTAGCGTGGACACACTGTAACTTCATCATAAACCTAGTGGCACAATAATTGCAGTGGCATTTGATTTCTTACAACCTCTTTTAGCTCAATAACAACTTTTAACTCATTGACTCGTCCAATACAGGCAACACTGTTCAAATTTACTGTATCAAAAAACCACGTTTTTAAGTGTTTTAACTAAAGAATCAATGCTGATGTTTAGGAAATCATTAGAGCTGAAACGAATAGTGATTTAGCCAGGTTACCGAATATTCAGCTACCACACGAACTGATTAGCCGAATATTCGGCAGGACTTAGTGCAAATTCATCATATTTTCAACCGACTTTAAAAAGGAGAAGGTTCTAAATTCGTCTGTTTTTATTTATTGTGTGTTTGTTACGCGATTACTCCGTCAATTATGAACCGATTTTGATGATACTTGTTGTGATTGGAAGGCTATACTTGAGAGGAGGACCCATACAATTTTCATCTAAATTAAATAGGCGCTTTTTGAAAAAATCTACAAATACAAAAAAATATATACACATATGAGTTTTGGTTTGTGGTTCCGTGCAGCAAAAGTTTTGATGAGGACTTTTTATATACACAGATTTCATTCGCATCCCGATCGGGGAGGAAGAAATAGGGCTTGAACTTAAAGTAGCGTTTATAAGTTTTTAATTTGGTGAAATATCAGTATCACGACACATCTTGTTTGATTTTTCGCGAGGTCATAGGGAAGTGGGGGTAAGAGTGGGGGGAGGAGTGGGTGGTAGGCTGGTAGGGTAGGCACTAGGCAGGCACCTGTCTATTTATTTTGATTATGTTAGAAAACTTTGTTGTTGACGTTTGTGTCGTTGCGCATGATATTGTTTACATATTTATATAATTTTGCGTGAGTTCTTTCGTTCGTTTGTTCTGTTTGTATGTCTATCCGTGGCGCTCTAGCGATCAAACGGGTGAAAGGGTTTTGATACATTTTTCTGTAAATAGTATTAGACTTCTCTGCGTCTGCGTTAGAGAAGTTTTGTTAGATTCGGTTAAGTTGTGAGAAAGTTATCTTTTTGACAAGGAATGGCGGTCAAACGTGTGAACGGTACGTTTTATAATAATGTTTCGCGGGATTTTTAATTTATAATTATTTTGTGATGATAATAATTCATCTTTCTGCATTATTCGGTATTTGGTCGAATAGTAAATTAAGGCCGAATAGCCGAATATTCGTTTTAGCTTTAGAAATCATATAAAACGGTGGAAATATACTGAAAACCGTAAACGCTGGTTTTCATGTCTACGATACGACTAGAATACGACCGCAGAAATATACATAGATATTCAAACGTGTAGCGTGTTGTATAGTATAGGGTGTGATAGCTGTAAAGACGTAATATAGGTACTGTGGTAGTAACTATTTAAGGCGACATAAAAGAGTACGTTTTCTTATTCTATTGCATGGTATTTTGTCTGTCTTGCCTGGTACACATACGTCTGTCTAGTTTCAAGCTGACCACATTATCTGGTCGAAGGCGTATGCTTGACTTGACTTTCCTACACAATAATAAAAACAGCCAAGTACAATGTCAGGATCTTCTGGAGACAATTGGACTATGTGTGCCATGTAAACGCTCGACGGTATCAATTCGAATAAGTTTGAGGTGCCTCATTATTGTAGAACGAACCCACTACGCCATGCATGCGCCATTAGCTAGAATGCTCTCCACCTACAATGAAGTGTGGAGAACATGCGACTTATATATATTTCGAGACAGTGTGACTTCCTTCAAGCAGCAGGTCAAAGAAACTGTATAGCCAAATGATAGATAGCTCTCGTATTTATACTCGTATTTATTGACCAAGCGAGCAAAGCTTTCAGTTTCGAGATTAGCCAAAAATGCTTTTGTCCGTCTGTCTGTTTTCGCCTACCGATTTTCCGATTTTGACGAAAATAGGCACACAGTTCCTTGATTTAATTTAACATTTTAGTCAATGGAAATTTTTGATTAGGGGGAAAATAGGAGGGGAAAAGGGGGGAAGTTGCTGTAGGGATATTTATCGACGGATTTTAAATAAATTTAAAAGGCACACTAAGGACTTCATCCTACACATAATGTTGCGAAAAAATAACAAAAGGGGGGAGTGGAGGGACATTTAATTCTAGCCAATGCCACAAGTTTGTGTGCCACGATAATTGACCGAGCGATGCGTCTCCGTTTCAGGATTGAGCAAAAATGCTTTCGTATGTCCGGATGTGTGTCTGGTTGTTCTCCTCCGTAAAAAAACCTGCATCGCTCGCGAGGTCTACAGCTCACAGAGCCACTGGTATAAAATGTGAGACAATAATATTGTTACGTGTTTCTCCCATGAACACAAGAACTTATCAACTCAACATCAGCATCAGCACGCCATCTCACAAGGAAGCGTAATCTGTGTAAAACAAATGGACTAAGTATACTAGTATAATGAGGAGATATAATATCAACTTTTTTAACAAAGATATACTGTAAAATGACACTTGCATGAAAGGAAGTTGGGTTATAATGCGTGTGATAGATATTAGTTATTGTTATTTTAAATTGTATTTGTTACTGGGATTACTATAACTTATAACCTGAATGCACTTGGTTTTAGAGGGCATACTCTTATTTTATTCATCAAAAGCAGTACAATAAACATTACACCTCGAAGAAGTTGTTATTAGATAGCAACAGTGCCAATAATTCACATAAATATAAATCTTTATACCTAAATACATATCTGTCCAGCTAGATCTGTTATCTGAATCTATCACAAATATAATTCCTTTAAATTGTACAGTCAGATCAAGATTACACACGAAATAGGTGCGGTACAAAGACAAGAAGAGGAAGACGGGACTGCACATGGCATTGACGTCGTATATCTGTCTGATGCCGTTGCAAGTCCATCTGTGTGACTGTCTGACGAAAACCTCTTGGAATGCTGTCTTTCGGATGTTCTGTCCTTGGATGAGAAGAGGTCCCTTGTGGATTACGGCTGGTTTTAATTATTGCGTAAACTAATTTTACGTAGCTTGTTAGAGGTATGTTAATGATGATTGCAAAGTATAGAAAATAACTCAACATACATAGTTATACAAAACCATGATATAATAGATAATAGATAATAGCAGAATATAAACTGCTGGTTGTTTCTTAAAAATAGTAGATACTGTGGTGAGTTTCACAACAAAATTTATTATAAATTATAAATCTACGCAGCGTACTTCTCAAGTAGTAATCAAATCAATGGATGTGTCCCCATTAGTGAATCTTGAAAGCCTGGGAAAAAGCTCGATCTTCTCCATCATTAGACTTAGAATTGCGAAGGCACTGTAGCCATACAAAACATCCCACTTGTCAGATGCTAGCGACTTGTCATTAGAGTGATGATTTTACTAAATATAGCTACTCTTAGTTCCACGAATTGTTTATTGTGTATGTGTCCATGTCAACTCAACTGACATACATCACGCAATAGATAATACTTACTAAGGCGAGGGGTATCTGAGTTAAATTAGTGAGACAAATAAGGGTGTATAGTTTCCCTTTCGTTCAATTGGCCCTATCCGAGCCGTCTGTTGATGACTGTTTCCTTACTTACTTACTCGGTTTACAGAGACGGTGTTCGAGGAATCAAGATGATAACATTGTATATGTTGATTAACATGAACAAATATGAATTCGATCAAAGTCTTCTTCTAGTCTAGCTTAGGTATACTTTTTGAGCCAACTGATTGTCTTGGTGCAATGTAGAGCCCGAAGCCGAACTTCTTTGAATGCTACTTACCACTGAATACTCATCTAGGGTGTAAGAGAAAGGTATTTGTAGACATATGTAATGAAGTAATTCTGAATCTGAAACAACTTTCGAAATCAGAGGAGTCTATTATTGATATTAACTTCATTAATTTAGTTTAACTGTTTAAATATTTATCATGTACCTATACGTTAAAAGTTGGTTAAATCGAATACTTTCTACAGTGAAGGTCGTCTGCTATTGTTTACGGTTTCATAACTGCAGGTGCCATCTTCAGGTAGGTTAACAACTGGTAGGTAGCTACATGTTTTATTCGTGTCATGATGACGAATTCAGCAAGAAAATGTATTTGTATTTGACAACTTTAATAGTTTGTATGTACTTACAGGTGTACATATCAATCAGTCAACCACTTTGTACAATAATAACAGATGATCTGATGATAAGTTGTTTAGTGAAAGTTGTACAGAATTATGTCCTGAACACCTTTACACCTTTCTACAACAACTGATTGCAACGCTCCCCGAACACTCCTCGTCCACGCTAATACAAGTAGTAAGAGTAAGTTTTGCAGCGGCAGTTAACTCCGATAAGAGATTATTTCGTCTCAAGGCTGGTCTGTTCACACAAAAGCTAACAAATTACTATGCTGTTAGGTTCGTCGACTAACCGTTGTGTGTGACCCAAAACTGCCGAGTCTAGTCTCCGCCGAAACGTGTGAAGTAAGCTTCTGTTATGCTTGTCACTTTCTCAGGACATCTGGCGCTCTATTTCGGACACCACATAATTTTTTAATCATCCCAGTAAAACAGGTCGGTAGCTAAAAATCCACATTGTTCGGAAGCTTTGTTGTCTGACGTGTAACCGTTGTAGATTTTAAGGTTTCAGTTTATTTTTATACTGGCTCTGATACAGTTTTAAAGATGGTTAAATGGTTGATGGTTAATGGCATAGTAAGAATACATTGTAAAAGTATCATTTAAACTTCAGAAATGTGTAGTTACTTAGGTATAAATCTACAAAAAATTGTGTCACATATATTTTCGTTTCTTACCTTACTGTGCTTTCACCAGTCATCAAAGAAAATGTGGACCTCATACACTCAAGCAATAACATTTTATAGACGTGTTTCCCACTTATCATTATCAATTCATTTCTCTTGGCGAAGATCATTCGATCTCGCATCTCATTACACGTCGTATTGTGCCAATACTGTGACCCTGAAGATCTTGTCAATTCACTCTTCATGCTCCATTGAACTTAAGTGGTTTCCTCCCGATTAGTTCTGTAATCGGTTGAACACTTTTAGTCTGGAGAGATACCTTATTTAGACTATTACGTCAGAGACTTCAGCCTAAAGTGTTACATTAACTTGACCTGTTTTCCAAACGTCATCAATAAATTGCAATATAAGAGTATTTTGGGGCTTATTTTACCATAGTTCATGTACGAAATAAAGACCACAACCAAGTTAGTACGATACCACTGGAAAATATTTTATTTTCACGCTTAATTATTGGAATGTCCACTTATTGTTTGCAGTTTCATAGTAATATGTGTAAAACACCAAGTTTCCATATAATGACGTCATTTAATTTTCTATGTTCCCGTACGTAGACACTAGTCCACGCCCAATGTGGAACCCACACCATGTGATATTTCTAATATAATAAAACATCGTGAACGGCGTCGTGAACGTAATCAGTACGGAGTAAAATATGGAGGAGTTTTTGTAACAAAAATAACGATAGCTGCTAGACAAATAGACAAATTGGCGCTAGTAAACAAGGTCCGGCAAGACTCTTACTTAAGGTCTGATTGATTGTCCCACGGCTAATTATTTGTCTGCTTGCTAAGTTGGAAACACCAGTCAATGTGTTATTTAAAGAAATTATTTCATTATCATTACTGTTTGATACACAACATATGTCATAGCGCCTGTCAGCTGATCGATTGCGTGATACATCCATAGGGAAAGATATTAATACTACATAGTTGATACCTACCACAACCCAACATTTTTTGAGCGAATTAAACTCAAAGGTATGTAGTTTTTCTGTATTATGTACTCGTGCCTATGAAAACAATCACCACATATACATACATGTGCAGTACAGTAGTGAATATTCCAACTAAAACCAAATGCACACAAACTGTTAATTTGTTATTCCGCCTCTCGTAAGCACTTTGGGAAAAAGCCAAGCTTGTATTTAATTTTATCGAAAGGTTACGATGCATGTACACCCAAAAAGAGGCCAGAAATAACTTCTCTATGCTCTTAAAATAACCTAAAGTTTACCAACAGCGATGTTTATTGACCACTTGAGTCTCGAATAAAACCAAGAATCAACCACAACAATTGATCAATGAATTCAAACTCCTTTCACCGTTTTATTTTTCCGAGTAAATCTGTAAGGCTCACTCATCATAAACAGTGTTGATATCACTGATGCCCTTTCACCGAATTTACATAACGGGTATGTACGCAAGTGGCTTTGCAGTTTTGTACATAACAGCTTTAGTACATTACGGGTACTGAACTTTCTTGTGGACAGTCTTATGAGATGTTTGTATAGATACATTAAATGAATACGTCTGTAACGAGAAGTTCATGTCTTTGACCATATTTGAAAGAAGAAAAATCGATGAAAAATATAGACTTCTATGAAGAATTGAACTACCACTTTGTACGCTGTATATACTTATTTAGTAGTTATTATTATTTGTTCGTTAGGATGTTTACCTAAAATTGGCGAAACCTTTAGGAAATCATAGGATTTAGCATTTGCTAAAAACTTAGATAAATTCTTCAACTTCAAGGTCCAGGAAAAATTCCTTTGGAAGCTAAATAGTTAAAATCGTTTTACAGAATAAAATCAAGGATATGTGGGCACAATATGTACGTTCGAGAATTTTTACACTGTACCTGGCGATAGTTCTCTTGTTTCACTGGTCCTTAACCCTTGTGGGCACTGACTCGCAGGTCTCTAAGCACCCAGTTTGTGGACCGGTTTCATCTGAAGTCAGCACAAACAGAAATGTGATAGCCATCTTTTTTCTACGAAAGCCCTGTAGCGTAAAATTTACGCATCGAGTAAGTGTGCGTACCTATCGAGTTCTCAGTGTCGGTATGTACAAAAGGTAGTTCAATTCTTAGTTCAATTACTTTTTGATAAGTCACATGTTCGTACTTATATCTTACCTGGCTGGTTGGAGTTCCTACGAGAATCCTACATATTTTTTATTGATTTTTTCACTTATGGCTCGTAACCTTGCCTTAACGTCAACACTGGAATTTAATTATGGTTGGGTATGGCATGGGGCTCCTTAAAACACCAGTGTGTACATTTACTAAGATATTGTCAATCTTGGAGCTACAAGTATTTCACTTTTCCTCTTACGTCTCGATTACAAGTTTTTCCTTTTACGTCAAGTATGAGACTCTCACACCGTATCGAAAAAGACTGTTCTAGAAATAATGTTTACAAGATATGCAGCTGTTACTGCTATATTGTACTATCAATGCAGAGCAATTGATAGTACTAGAACACCACACACAGAATGTAGTCATCAACATCCGACCATGAAGCCAATATCATCACAGAGTTTGAATCGAACCACAATAATAAATTACGGCGGTCAGAGATGCATAATGGTTGATGAATGTTAACAAACAAATCATCAATTAAATATCGGGACTCCAACTATAACAAAGCGATATGTTTACAAACAACACACAATATCTATAAAGAATACCAGCAAGACAAAACGCATCTAAGTGCGTGAACGTTAATGAATTAAAGTTAGTTATACGAGTATACGGAACAGGATGTTCAGTTCGAACTGATAAAAAAATATTCAAAATGGGAATACTGGCGTTAATTACCGTCCTAACTGAGATGTCGGTACTCGTGGGTAAGAACAATAAGTAGTTCTTTTATTTCACGACAAATACTTATAACATTAATCGAATCTACTAAATAACTATCCTTTCAACTAGGATGCATGTGGACCACACTCACTGCGGCCTCGGAAGTCATACTGAACTAAAATAACATAACAATAAAAGAACACTAAAATACTCGATGAGTACATAGGTAAGGAGCCGCTATTAGAAGCAGCTACTGACAGTATACCCAAGGAATATTTCTTCGACAAAAGGTATAAAATACAACTGCATGAAGACCCTTGGGTGGGCCTCAATCAAAGAGAACTAAGGATTTTCACAGACGGTTCTAAAAAACACTCTCAGAAGATCTAAACATGAGGACATCAACATCATTAGGTGCCCACAACACCGTCTTCCAAGCTGAATCTATGGGCATCATGATGGCTATACTACGCTATCGCAGAAAGAGAGGTAAAGGATTTCCCTATCCGCATACTATGCGACAGCAAAGCAGTTCTGCAAGCCCTACAAAGCAACACCATCAGCTCTGGGCCGAAGATAGGTTTCAGAAAAATAAAAAATAAATAAAACCTAAAGGGAAAATCGAGAAAATCTCTCGACAAAAAAATAAATAAATTCAAGGAACACGTGTGTTTTGTGAGGATCGCTAGAAAACTGTGGCCACAGATCGGAACTGACAGACACAAAGACATAGAGACAGACGAAAGCAAAATCGGCCTCCTATCTTGTCGAAATGGAGCCCTTCGCTCGCTTCGCCTGTTCGCCTATTCGCCTTCTCAAATAGCCTGCAGTGGATAAAGGACCTCGCGCGGCAACAAAGCAGCCGACGCACTGGCAAAGTTGGATTCGGAACAGACGGTGGAGGGACCAGAACTCATAAAACCACTGCCATTTGGCTGGTTGAGGAAAACCCTACAACAACACAAAGGTAATTCACCAACGTTATTGATCAACCTTGGATACCTGCAAACAAGCTAGACAAGCCCTCCCGATGATCAGGCCCGGATCAACGCGTAAGCTTCTGATGCTCAAGAGGCCACAGCTTCGCTTGGTAACCGGAGCAAAAACTGGACACGCTTTGCTGAACAAACACTTACACATTCTAGGTGTTACGGACAGCCAGCCCCCTGTGCAGAGCCTGCAAGGAGGTGGAAGAGACAGCCACCTACGCCCTGCTGGAATGTTCCGACGTGGCCATCTGCCGGGCTACACACCTCGGGACACCGAGGTCGCTCCAGGAAGTCGTCAGCAACATCAAGGGTTTGCTAGGCTTCCTACAGGATCTGGTTTGGCAGGAGTAGTGCCCCCAACCCACATCACGCAAAATAGGCGCAAATTAAAGTCGTCGAGTTGCGGAAAATCGGCCCGCGATGTACTATAACTATGTATAACTATTCTATCAAAGTGCGCTCTGGCGATGATCATATTACGACTTGTGGCACAAATAAATTGACTCAATCGATCCAGGCATTGAACCGAGATAAATCTAAATACATCTGATGGTATCACTCCGCCGCCACTTTCAAGTAAATCAGCGGAAAACGCCACTTGTCACCAACACGCAGCAAATTGCAAATGTAGGCCACACTGAAATTCTTAAGATGATTTCTTTAATGCACCAGACGAGATATGTTTGTTGTTAAGTTGACAGATAAAGTGAGCACATAAAGCTTAAATACATAAAGCATAAAGCACATAAAGCTTAATGAGGCATTGATAAGCGTTCTTTCAAGTCAACAGAAATCGTCAATCATGCTATTTGATACTGTACTAAAAATCGGGCAGAAAATGAACGTTGCATGATTGGCAATTTTTGGCGCATTGTGAACGGTTTGATCTCTTTACGATTGGACTAGACATTATTTACAGCTAAATCGGCAAGAAATTGGGACGCAGTAAGTATTGGAATCATTCAGTGTCAAAATAACAAGCAAATTGCTCAAAATGGGCCAACCTTTCATTCCAAATAAATTACTCCATGATTTGGTATCACATCGCCTAATTCAATATCCAGATTTGCTTGAACACTATGGACACCGGCCATTGGCAATCAGCAAAGATAAATAAAGAGTCGACTTGTATAATGTACAGTCAACAGCACATAAAGCTTTAACTTTGAATCCCGAACCCTAAGCTCGAACCAACACCATTCGTAGTAAAATTTCACATTAGCAAGCTACTGACTTGTGCTTGAGTAAGTTCTATACCACTTTCACTTGCAAATGTGCGGACAGTATACCATCGATCACTGGGAATTAGGAATTTGATTTTGATTTATACTTGCATTAATATACAGTTTCCAAATAAACATTGCGAATACTAGAAAGTGGACCGGTGGGATTGTTTTTCATATCTATAGTTAATAGATATGATAGGACTACCGATGAATTAAATATGATTTTCATCAAAGCATTTTTTTTTGATTCATTGATTCATGACATCATTTAGTCGTATTCCGCAAATCCAGGAGCATTTTCCATGTTTCCTGATATACTATTTGAAGGCAAAGTCCTGGTTAGTGTGCCGTTTTTATTCCATTTCCTGCTCTCCGGTTCTGTACCGGTGCAGTGCACCGAGCTTGGTTCAGTCCGTGAATTCGATGTGGGCGTGCTTCCTCATTCTGGCTAATTGAAGCTGTTCAGAAATTAATGCCTTCTTACTGATGGACGAGAAAACACCTCTGATTGTGTAAAAAATGTCATATTCACACTACCTGCTGGTTGGTCCATTGTTGTTTTAGCTTCTAACAATACCTGCAAGCGTTACCTAGTGGTTTTCTCTTTTCCTTTTCTCGGCATAATTATTGCACTTAAAGGTCGTAGGATTGGTTAGGTAACTGTTTGTGGTTTAAATTGACACAGGCTATTTTATAATAAGGTCAGTAGTTTAACAAACGTTAAACTAAATGACAATTAATTACACCTAAATGGCCCATCAGGTTACAGTTACGTTGCATTTCTTAAAATATATCACATATAATGATGATTAGTTAGCTGCCTTTCCAACTTGTAATGACAACATATCAGGATGTGATGTACCGGTGCTTCAGTTTGGTTCATTGGAGAACAAAAGAAATTTTGCAGAACCCGTTATTAGTGCGTTTCCAGCCCAATGATCCACTTTAAAATCGATTGTTTTTGGACAAAGAGAAATGTCACTTCTCTTTGTGTCCCGTGACCTTATGATCAATACTCGTAGATTTGTTCGTGACTTCAAATTCCGTAACCTGCAAATTTCTTATATATATTCAGCTAAAACGGGTGAAGGTCTACTCTTTGAACCATGTGATAAATAATATAATAGACTCGACAAACACCGCAAACTTGTTGAATAGGCCGACGACAAAAAGCTATGAGAAAGAATAGGTACGCCGTGTCATTGTCGCCGACAACTAACATGTGCAGAATGCTTGAAGAAAGACTAGAAGGCAAGGTGGTAGCAGTCAAACTTGCGGCAGTTACGGCTTAATTAGTTACCTACCTACCACGAATTCATTACTTGGCAATACCGGAACTTTTACTTCGATTGTGAGGAAGTAAAGACTAAAAAAAACTCACTGAACTACCTAATGGGCCGTGATCTTTGCCGCAACGTGTGTGACCGCAGACCGCAACCGACTGAAATAACATAAACCGCGACTATCAGTTTCAACTGGGTCACGTGGACAGACGTGAGTCTCCACAGCTTCTCCGAGCCCACGGGTTAGCCAATACTTAGTAAATATCCACTACGATGTCAGAAAACCAGGTAGTTTACGCGGATAGTATCACCAGTAGAGAGCAATTCACCGGTTCAATGACAAGCAAACAATGCCTAAACGGATTTGAACACGACAAGCAATTGCAGCTCATTATTATATTAATGTAGAATAGAAACTCATGTTGTGGGCGACTGTCGAAACACTACTTAACCGAAATCGCAATGTACCTAACTTAAAGAGTACATTTGCATGCAGCACGCCTCAAACCACCTACATACTTAGCATTTAGCGTTTGTAAACAGTTTGGGAAACAATCACAGTTAAGTTAATGAAGAAGTCGGTCGAATAACTGAAAATTCTGAAATTTTGTGACACTTTCTGATTCCTTCAGTAAATATCGTTACTGGGGCAAAGGTAAAAAGCCTCGCAATACTTCGTTTGTGCAAATGTGCAATCAGTGAGTCAGAGTTGGTAATAATAACAAGTTGGCAATACTCTGCCCACAACATTCCATTAGATTATTGTAACAAAGCCTCAGCAGACAGTATGTTCTCAGAAATATTGCAATCGTTACCCACTCTTACAAGCCTTTTGTTATCTTTTATAAAAGCTTCCCTAACTTCCACTTTCATTAGCTTTATTCAGCCCTTGTTCATGACTACACAATATTACCTACCCAAATACTATACGTATATTATAACGTCCATTGTCGTTATTATATAGACATATTATTCCTAAACATCGTTCGAACTTATGTATGTCATCGCAAATAGCACTCACATTTAACACAGGTGTAACTCCTTCGTAGGTACCTTCAATGCATCAGTGATATAATCTTATCTCTACGCCCATATCAATAGCTCTATTTTGACAATGGTGTCACTCGGTGTCATTATTATGTCAGCATGAATGAATCCTCAAGTTGGTTAAAGAGTATATACCTATAATTTACAATTTGCTTATTATCATATTAAAAGAACTGACCTGCTTTTGCGACTTGTCCGGCAGTATGAATGAGAGTTCGAACGGGCGGTTCTTCTTATCGCGACCCGTCGTGCGCATGAGTTTCGACGAGGAGCGGCTGATGCTGTGCGCCTTCTCCGGCAGCTTCAGCGCCACGATGGACATGCTGCGCGACAGCCGCCGGCCCAGCTTGCGAGTGCGCAGCGACATAGACCCGCTGAGCCCGCGCTTGCGCCCCTCGCCGCCCTCCTCCATAACACTACCACCATCCTCACCGGCACCAGCCATATCTATATTCTCAATCACCAGCACCTCATCACTGCACTCGCGAGAAAGTCTTTCCGAACGTCGCTTGGAAGTCAATTGCACTTTTCAAACAGTCGACATCGTGACCGGAGATCGGAGATCACGGCCTTGCCTCCGGATCATATGGTCGCGGAGCCGGTTTGGGGAATCACTAGTTTTGCACTGTAGAAGAGACGATGCGTTTATACTGGCACCTTTATTCTGATCCCAATACCTTGATGCACTCGGTAGCACATGTGGGTGTACTTCCACAATGTTTTGTATTTTTCGCGTAGATTGTACCGGTGCGTTATCGGGTCGCGGCGAGAGAGTGGCATGGACGTGTGCGCCTCAGTTGGCGGTGAGTCCGACTAGCGCGGAGGGAGTCTCATCAGTGTTGTTATCGCAAAAATTTGAATTGCCGTATCTAAAGTTTCAAATTGCCGTATTTGTGGGAAAAAAACACAACATTGCCGTATTATTATAATGATTTAAGAAATGTTTACTTTATTAATTGCCGTGTTTCATAATAACGGTAGTGTAAACCCTACCGTATAATCTCAAAAAAAGTCATGGAATGCCGTATATTACGGCAATTGCCGTATGAATAACAACACTGAGTCTCATCGCGCGCGCGATACGAGCCACCGCCGCGCCGCCGCCCCGCCCCGCCTGACGACTTCACAACAATCACTGAAACCGCATTGACGATGCGGAGATGCAAATTAATGATTAGATGAAGAGCTCAATAACACGGCTCCCACAGGCAAGTACGATGCTTATTGACTGTCCACATTCAATCCAATGACTTCTATACATAATACGTAGGCTGTATTGCTTCGATCGGTACCTAATTAAGCCTCACTAAACCCACTGAACTAGGAAGATTTACAGAAGATTCTCCTATGAATTTAATTCACCTCACCTGAATCTAACTTTTAAGAATTTAGTTGTCTGTTGGCGTTTCTCCGTAAGTAGAATATACATATACCTAAGTAGAAAATTATGAAAACAATAATGTTACATATATCTAACATCAACCTGACTAAATATGTTTATTTCGTGTCCCAAAAACTGTGTTCAATTAATGAGTGCGTCACTTGTACGGTTGTACGCCAGTGCTATACATATAATCAATAATGTACCTACTTAAGTGCTTACAGTGCAAAATGTTCAGGTCAACTTGTTTCAAGGTGATCAAGTAGTTGTTCGTTATGATTATGAGTCTAGGAACGATTTATTAGCTGATTCTATTCTTCATTGTGTTTCATATTATGAATGAAGGCAATTCACCTGAGTATTTTTGTTTTTTTTTACATTATACCTAAAGCACTAATATAAATATAGTCGTTGTCATCGTCAACGTGAAACAAAAATTTCGGGACCTTCTCTTGATCTGGCGGACACGTGTGAAAAACTCACATTTCTTGTTCAAGATAGGTATGGTCTATGTTGTTTGAAATCAAAATATATATACCTATTTGCTAATTAGGAGAAATCGCTGACGTTTATGTATGTCATCGAAATTAAAAGCTTGTCCATACTACTACTAACCCTCGTATAGTTAGTATCTAGGTTAATAATCTCGAACTTTGTTGCTGTTCCGATGTTGCTGACGAGATGTTTATAAATATTAATTAATACTGTTACGAATTTAGGTATCCATCCGCTCACGCCATCTTTGAGCAAAGTCCACAAGAGTTTCCTACAATTTGTCCGTGATACATAAATGAATGACAAAATCATTAAATGTCAACATATTCACATTTTACGATGATAAACATCATGGTAATGTTTTTACGAAAGTCATTTAGATAATTTATGTTCATGGAACATATTTTGTAATCGTCTTAAGTAATTAATGGGTTTATTTATATTGTAGGGAGTTTCGATGAGGTAACGCAAACGATGCGGGAGGAAAATGAGAAATTGAGAATCTACAGATATTTGCTTGACCCTAATCCTAAACTTATTTAAAAAGTAGGTAAAGTAGGTTTGATATGATTTATCTTTAATATTTATACATCGTTGATAAAGCTCAAAATGTTAAACTGACAGGTCTCAAAAATATGCAAACTCTTCGTTGAAAATCACTCTACGAAACGACCATCAACAAAGGGAGAGGGAAGTAAGTGACGTTATGATTTGCCACCATAAACAAACCAAATGTCAATTTTTACAACAAGGATCTAAATAAACACAGTCATCATAATGGAGTCAAATAGTTAATTAATATTCTTACACGAGACTTTACCATGGCGTAAGTATCTACCTCGGGTAATAGATCATAATATCAACATCGGGTAGGTAGAGTCTCGTTCAAGTCAATACACCATGACAAGCAATGATTGACTATGTTCAAGCAAGGTTCAAGCGTTCACACTGAGATCCTACTATACTTGGACGAGCTAAGTTGGCACCTGGCTCGGTGACGCTTGTGCAAAGTACAGTGTGTACAGTATTACATTTTACTAAATCGTAATTCGATGCACAGATTATTAAAGAGGTTGTTACACCAATGGGTGCATTCAGCAGAACACATCGATGATGGAACGTTCACACAAGCACGAAACGATCTAGCAGCTTACTTACAAAACAGCAACGCGGAAGGTATACCTCGCACCACGAATTAAGGTGCTACGAAAAAGAAAATGGGTTTTTTTGGAATCCATTTTCTCCACCATGAAGTAATCTACAGATTTAATATTTGGGTAAACGTTTATTGAGTATTTGATTAAGATTTTCACTAAAGGAAAACGCGATTGGATGAAATTTTCTCGATAGAATAGATAGATGAAAACACCTCTAAATTGTTTTATTTTTTTCCTGTAATTCTGAAATCCTAAGTAATTTCATTGTAGAACTACGTTCAAAATGTCGATATTATGTATTCACATAATATCCTAAAAGAACTTTTTAACAAAATGGCGTAGTTAATTTTTAAACCATTATTCTGTGGTTTAGCGCTACGTTTTTTCATTTTTTTCCGATTCCGTCCCTCTCACACTGCGTGTCTTTCCGCCTGGAGTAACGGGGACCTTTGCACGGACGAGGTATCTGGGCGACGTTGGCGGGAATTACTGCGCATATGCACAGGTATTGAAAAGTGACTACGGCGCATTCAAGGCCACCGCTCATAACTCGTGGCGCGAGGTATACGTGGTAGGCGGTGCCTTCAGAAATTATGTCGGCGGTGCCTTTGAGTAGGTTTGGCGGCGCGCCTTTGAATAGGATTCACGTTTTGATTTAATTTCAAGTAAGCCCATCACTCTGTGAGTAAACCTAATATCGATTACCGAATTTCGATTCAGCAATGTTTAATTCCGTACTGTATACATTCACTGTACTTTGCATAAACGTCACACGAGCCAGGTGCCAACTTAGCTCGCCCGAGTAGTACAATGCACACCTAAATCGACCAAGTAATGCAGTTCCCTGGAATCAGGGGCACACCAAGGAATTATATATCAATATGATTCAACGGGATGCAACTTTTTCAGTTTAGCGATCTACACTATAAAAAGTTGTTTTTCGAAGGCCAGATTTTTTGCTAGTTACCAGTACGCGAATATTTTTATGAAATGTTCTTTGCCACTTAAGACGCCCGCAAAATGCTCTCGTATAGGTACTTATTTGCAGAAGTGTTTATTAGCTATTGTGTTCTGACAACAAATAATTCACTACGCGTTGTAAATGTTTATGTCTGCGCTTCAATAGACGACCTGCGTGTAATAATAAAACATCTTCTGCTTTACAATCGGCATAAATTTTCATTAAGACACCTAAATGAACCCACAGTCAACCTTTAGCACTATGTAAGCTGTATCGCATTTTATGTTGCTCATCCCTACAATACCACTGTCAGCAACATATCAAAATGGTTGACACAATTTAATAAATCGAAATGGTAAGAAAGTCTGGCTGGCTGGACCACCTCATCATCAAGGAAAGCTGTTTTTCTTCCTTTGCTGGGTACAAGCCTCCTCCGAATTCTCGAGCCGATTCCTGCCCAATGCCGATCCAAGGTACAATTACAATACAATGTGCAGATTATCAGCTTTATAAATGATGATGATTTTATTTCAGTAAAGTAGAGACATCGTGGAAATGCAATGGCAACTGGAAATCCCGGTATTCACAAATTTACTCGTTCAGAAATTCGACCATTTCATTGTAAGTATACGAGTAGCTATCCTACCTATTACATCGTCAATTTTCAATCTTTGTATATTCGTGTAAGTGGCTGTATGGCACACATTGCAAACAAAGAACATAAACTCCTACTCAGAAGCTCACTTCAATTAATTTTGAATGATAAGGACATACAACAGACTACAAACAAAACTATTCCCCACATTTTGTAGTTCCAAGAAGGCTGAGGTACCAATGATTCATCTTAAACGATGAGACGTCGTGACTCACGAAAAGTAAGATAAAGCTTAGACGGCTCAGAGTCACACCAACAGCAAGGCAAGGTACACCGCAAACCAACGCCTATATCTACTTTGCAACTTTAAAATTTCAATAATGCCTACCTAGTTGTTTGCAGACAATGACTGTATTCTGCATATGGGTTAGTCGAACCAGCGAAATGCTGTTAGCAGAAACACGAAGTCCCACTCCAGTTAGGCGAATCTGATAGACTCACGAGGAATGTTGTGTGAGTATGACTAGGTCAGCCAGGCAGTATCAGAAACCTAAGCTACTTTGGTTGCACCATTCAGCCACAACGAAGTACCGAGCTGCCCCCGAGTATCGTTCATGAGCCAAGAGTTTGACCGTAGTTCTTCGTTGATCGGGCGGTATCGGATGTCTTCGGTGGCTAACCAGCTGTTGTCTCCACGACTTGGCTCGCGACAGACCAGCCCGCCCGCAGAGACCAGTCGAAGTCAGTAAGTTCAATTTGATTATTTATCATAGGGTTGCGTGCGCCCCGCTATATATACCGTAATCCGTTTGAACTCCTGAAAGTTGTTCGAATGGTGATACTTTTTGCAACGTTGACTTCAAAGTCCCACAGACGATCTTTACAGCATATCGGTCGAGGTAATGCCTCAATGAGATCCCGGGTTCTATTCCCGACCGAGGAGGAAGAAAAATATATATCGGCCATTCGGGTCGTCATATCCCTGGATGGATGTTCATAATTTGTTGTGATGTGACGTCTCCGTTTCTGTTTTCTACGAAACAGGGTATCCAGAAGTAATGTATAGCCCATGTCAGGATTCATGGCCAGAGGGGAATGAGGAAATTGCGGAAGGTGTGACGTCCGCAACGGCCCTGTCATCGTGCTGCGCGAGTCCGCGTCGACTCTGTTTAATTAATTCGATTCGTTGACTTGCATTTTTACTCGTGTACTTAAAATGGCATCGGCTGCCTCTTCGTATATATGTATGAAAAGGTAAATTCCAACAATCCATTCTCAAGAACGAGAACTGGAAAGAAAAATACTGGAAAATTGCGACAAAGAACTAAAAATAATTCAAAAACGTGTTCAGAAACTAGGAAATTAATACCCAGTATCTGATAGAGTAAAGTATATGGTGTAAGAGTTTCCATGATTTCAGATAGTTATCGGTCAATGAGGAAGAAGTATAGGCACGTAACCTACTGAAAAAGGTTCGGTAAAAAATATTGTGTACTGGCTGAACGTAACCGTTGAAAATTCAAATATTCAAAATTCAAAGAGTTTATTTCCATAAGATACACATAGGTTACATGTGGAGAATGTCAAATCTTAAACTAACACATATATAAGATAAAGGGAAATATAGAACTCAATTTGAATTCCGTCACCTCAATGTTTTAGATACTGGAGGCAAAGAGGAGACTAAAAACCTCCAGGTTTATACGTTATTTTTTACAGAATTGGAGCAAACACCTTCCCAAGCTTTCTTGTCTTCTAAATAATCTGATATTTTATATTAAGCCTTTTTACATAAATGATTTTTAACAACATTTTTAAATTTATTTACAGACAATTCTTGTAACTCAGTTGGGATTTGTTGTAAAAGCGAATGCATTGCCCTTTAAAAGATACATTAACCTTATGGAGCCTAGAAGTAGGTATAGCTAGTTTATTCCTATTTCTAGTATTGACATTGTGCTAGTCGCTATTCTTAGGAAATTTATCAATATTTTTGTGGACGTACATTAGGTTTTCATAAATATACTGACAAGGCACTGTCATAATGACAATTTCCTTAAATTTACAATGCAGTTACTCTGGGACCCATATTGTAAATTCACGAACAGCCCTCTTTTGAAGCACAAATATTATGATAATGTCTGCAGCGTTCCCCCACACCAGTATGCCGTAAGACATCATGCTATGGAAGTAGCTGAAATAAACTAGTCTAGCTGTTTCCATGTCCGTAAAGACGGATTATTTTGACAGCATAAACTGCGGAACTGAGTTTTTTCGATAGCTTATCTATGTGTGGGCCCCATTGAAGCTCATTATCTAAGGTAATTCCTAGGAATACCGTGCTATCTACAGTTTCTAAATTTTCAACCTTCCTTTAACATTAACATTAACCGAGACTTGTTTAACATTGGGGAGTAAAAACCGAATACATTTAGTTTTGTTATTGTTCAGTAAAAGATTATTGGCACTAAACCAATTGACTACCTTTGAGATTGCATTATTCACATTGTCAAAGTTCAAACTGCGTAGTTTCATTTTAAACAAAAGTGAAGTGTCATCTGCCAACAGTACAATCTCATGATTATCTCTGACAAGATATGTCAGGTCATTAATATAAACCAAAAACAGTAATGGCCCGAGTATGGAACCCTGCGGTACACCCATAGTAACAACAGACCCTGGAGATCGTTTTCCATTAATGTCAACTCTCTGTATCCTGCCATTTAAATAAGAAGCGTACGAGAGTTGAAACGTACGAACGTACTGAAAGAAGGTTTGGGATGAAGGTTTTGTATATACTGGCTGAAAGTAGTCTATGATTCTAAGCTGTCATGTGTTGTTTGCTAAATAAAATACTCGGAGACCTCAAAGTATAGGTAAGCTATGACTATATAGGAATTTTACGTTAGGAGTCAACCTACCGAACGAAGCTGAACAAACTGAACTTGACATCTTTCAATAACAGGTTACGTTCAGCCAGTACGCAACCTTTTTACCGAACCTTCTTTCAGTGGCTGCGTACCTCTACCATCTGAGATCATGGAATCTCTTTGCATAACATAATTTACTCTATGTCCAAAAACAGGCCGTCTACAGCGCCATCTGTTGGATTAAAAAAACTCTGCTCTGAAAGAATCCCATTGCGATGATAGTGTATAGGAACATTTGACTTTGATACATAAAATATTAGTTTTAATAAAGAGGTGATTATATTAAACCTTTATTTTGTCGTATAACTTTTTGGTAACTATCGACATCGACTACCTCACTAAATCTGACTATTAAACTTGACATGGGACAGAATGTGCCTGTAGATATATATGTATGTTTATATTCAGATCGGATGACCTGGGTGGTAACGACACTAAACTGCTGGACATGGTGCGCGCTCACTACCGGAAGACCTCCCAAGAGTCTGCCACTCAGCCGCTCCAATTATCCGCTGATGACATTTCTGATGAGTATGCTTGATTATTACCTATCATAATCAGCCTGTCGAGGAACCAATGATGAGTATAGGCTTCATATCATAAGGTACACGCCATTTAACACGGTCCTGCTGCAACCCAAGTCCATTGTTTCCTGCTACCCTCCCTATGTCGTCGAATTATTGACAGTGGTTTACCGACTGACCTCTGGCCTCATCTTCGCCACCACTTAGGAAAAGATGGTCCATCTGGCGTCTTCTCGCCTTACGCCATTGACTTTTGACCAAGCTTTCAAAATTATTTTAATAATACCATGCGTAGGTAAACATATTGAAAATAACCTCCATCTAGTACTTTAGATTCATCTCCACGTCTCCGCTAATGTGGCCCCCGAATCGCGTTACAAAACTCGACTAGCACTAATGTATCCATTGCTCGCAAGGTCCTAAAATGCCACATTTGGCTTGTCGGCGGCTCTCCTTTTGTTTGGAAACTTACTACATAAATAAATAAAGCATTTGTCGCCCTTGGGAGCAATTACTATTCTATTGATATTCGAGTTAATTTACGCGACTCGAGGACCTGGTTAGTCAGCGAAGAACGATGGGTAACTTTGTTTGCTAACCTGGGCCCAGAGTGTAGGACTTCCTTAACCAGCTTATATATAATAAAGAACTGATTAATCTCAAAATTTTATTATTCGGCATCAAGACCCTTCTAATTGCTCAAATAAAAGTGTCATGACAAACGCTTCGAAAATCAATTACCTCGAAGAATGCTAATATTATTGCCTAATTACGATGCCCGTACCCATACTCTATTTGTCGAAACAATGTAACAGAGCGTTGTCACTATTACACAATTTCTTACAAAAGACAAAGTCAAAAAATCGCTAGTGGGCTTCAACCAAACTGGTTAGAAGTAAAAGCATTCATGATGTGCCTACGTTTTGTACTCTTAACTAAAATAAAAATCTGTTTTGAGTAACTAGACAGTCATGAGGTGTATTGCTAAAATAAAAATATTTGTATGTACAGTACAAACAAAAAAGACCCAATTTCATATTAACCTTTATTTAGCAGCTTTTTTCTATTCTCATACCTAGTCGGTCCATAAGTTCTGTCACAAATATTTTGCCGCATAGTAAATAATACCAAGTTTTATTTTATTTAATACTATATATGGTTTGATAGCTCATTAAATACTGATAAATTAGAACGATTATTGGATTTAAATGCTTATTACACAAATGCTAGTTTCTTCAGAGATTTTGCACTTTTTTACCCAATCAAAAATACGGACGTGATTCACTTTATCTTTTTTCCATGACTCTTAAAACCTTTCAAACCTACGTGAGATTTTAGTCAGAACCCTCCCTGAACCCGTTACCTTCATTTTGAAGCATAAGATAACTAAGTCTGGGTAAAACTAATTTTCATATTCACATTTTACGTAGTGTACTTGTTGCCCACAAGATCATTTTTATACGTTTTTCTGAAAACGTAAAAAAAACGTAAAGTTCTCTTTGGGAGCAGTTGGAACTGAAAGCTCACAGAAAATCAAATGCTAGTTGTTAAGCATGGTCTAAAATTGAGGTTTCAGAGTAAATAAAAAAAACCTTGTTGGTTATCTGGAACACTGTTTTTTATTAAATTAGTGGTAAGTGGTATTTTTGTCAGTTGCGGCGTGTTTTGGGTTCGCGATTGTCTCAAGTTATAAGGTTTTTTGTCATATTGCGATAATCGTACAAAATGTATTGTACTGCAATTTGATTCGTATAAAATAAGCTTTTTAATCATGTATAATACGAATAAGAAAAAGTTTATTGCTGAGTTTTATCTATCAAAAACCTTGTGACAGAACTTAAGGACCGACTACATACAGTACCCGGCGAAAACTTTGCAAATCGGTCTTTGGAAAGAGACTCGGCTAATTTTGGCTTTGTAGAGCATTTTCACACACTATTGTATGTGACGTATGTCGGTCAATGTACAGGTGCAGTAGAGGACGGTCGAATTTGGTTGAAAATATATAATATAGAGTTGTTGAGACCCCCACCTTTAAAGGGTACCATGGCATGTTTAGGAAAAAAAGGAATATCTTTAGGGGGTCAGTCTCGCGAAATTATTTACAATGTTTATAAATATTTTGTGAAAACAAAAGAGGATGATAATGCAAGTCATTATTTTGAAAAGGTTAAAGAGCGAGTTGCAAATTCAACTGGAATTTCAAGAAGAAGTTTGAACAATATACTAAGCCCATACTGACACCTTGTACTGCAGTTAAATTCACCACTCCAAAAAAAGAGAGACCTAAAAAGCAATTTTCTCTAGATAAGGACGATTTTGATGTTATTCGAAGAATGAACGGTGTACGATTTTTACTTAAAATATAAAGAACTGTCGACAATAAAGTCATTAAAAGATAAATTATCTGAGGCTATTAAATACAATGGATCTGAAGAGACGCTGAGAAAAATAGTTCATAAACTGTGATTTCGTTTCACTGAAATGGAAGACAATCCAAAAGTTCTTATGGAAAAGCACGATTTAATTCTCAAACGATTTGAATACCTCGATAAAATACGCAAATTTCGCGATGCAGATAAAATATTATTTATATTGATGAGTCTTATATACAGAAATCTTAGGAAAAACTTGAAGAAAAAAGTAGTAAAAAGGCAACTTCAAAGAGTCAACGTTTGATAATTCATGTTCATGCAGGGAACGAAAAAGGCTTTGTACCTGGAGCCTTTTTAACGTATAAATCCACGAATACTACAGGTGACACACAATGAAATTAATAACGATAATTACGGGAAATGGCTAGTCAATCAATTAATCCCAAATATACTCTGGCTGGCTCTGTTGTAACACCCCCAATCCGAAAACCGCTAAACAGGAAATGAGCAACTGGTTAGACAGTCATGAAATTCCAGTTGATCCAAAATTGACGTCCCCACGACGATACCCCAGATTTACGTCAGATTATATGTCAGCACGAAAAAGGTTTCTGTTTCAGCACAAAAAAGTACTGAGTTTTCCTTGTACAAATTACATACCGAAAATGCGTTGCTATTACCACCATATCACCCGGATTTTAATCCTATTGAGAATGTATCATCTAGAAATGTATTTATATACATTTAACTTGAGTAAAAAAAATTGGATGAAAAAGTAAACAAGATCGGGGTTGAAGAATGGAAAAAGCTTACGATCATGCAATCAAATGTGAGGATGAATATCGAAGCCCATATGGACGATTACATTGCACTGATAGACTTGTAAAAAATACGGCTGATAGCAACAGTGTTATTGACCTCATTGAGAGCACAGATAGCGCAATGGAAGGAATTGAGATTTTTAAGAAAATTTAAATTTGCAATACTTATAGAAAAAAATTGGCGTATTTTGTTTACTATCTATTCATTTTGTTTTCTTGGTCAACAATATGTTTTCTAGTTATTGCAACAGCTCTCAATAAATGTCCAAAGTTTACATGTCATCTGTTTGACTTCGTAAACTAATAAAGTCCATAAAATGAAGTATTTATTTGATATGATATGTCACAGAATAAATACAATGATCGATGGATAATCGTCTGTTTTCGGAAATCGTCGTAATCAACGTCTCTTTCCAAAGACCGGTGTGCAAAAAATATCGTCGGGAAGTTGTACCTAATACATGCATACATACATATGCTCACGCTACGTATAGGCAGATAATTAAGTACATACATTAATTAAGTGTAATTTAAGTCCTGTCCTGCCAATGTTAGTTCTACTTAATTAAGGCTCGTTTTCGTCTTCTTTCCACAGACTCGTTTCCGTTTATTCCCTCAGCCATCTTCAACTCAGAGTCGACTAATCAGTTAAACAAGCGCCAACTCGTCAGGTATCATAGTCCGATTAATAAGCCGGGTCATATAAAAAAGTTATCAACTGCTCAAGATAATAAAGCACGTCTGAACAGTACGAGTCACACAAACAAAATAAAAAATTATCGCACTGTGAACACGGTATTAGCGTCGTGGTTCTACTAATCAGATGCCACTGCATTTCCTTCCGATTGACTTGTTTCGGCAAATAGAGTATAATTATTTATATTTACATCTCATAATAGATTAATAGTTGTTTAAAAGGAGCGTAGAGTCTTGCTGCCTTTCAATGAAATATTGAAAATATTAATCTCAACATTCATAAGTAGTGATAGCTGTCAAAAATAGTGACATCTGTCAAAAATTGCGACAGCTATAAATCTATAGTAAAAGGAAAGAAATATAGGTAAGGGCATCATTGATAGCTGTCAAAAATAATGACTTCAAGGTTCATGAAGGTAGGCATGTCATATTTATGTGAAGTTACCACCCCATATGAGAAAACTCAGGTTATTGTGATTTGCAATATTGTGCATCTGTCACACCATCTGGGAAAAGATATGTTATATGAAGGTCTTGACCGATTGTGAAGAAACAAAATGCTTTATTTATTTTTATTATAACTGTACACCTTTAAAACTCACATAGAAATCGGCAGACATCATCAAGGTACTGGATTTTCCAAAAGGCTGCGACTTTTTTATTGGATTAATTAGCGTCTTGCTGCCTTATAATAAAATGTTGAGATTAATCAGTTCTTAATTTTAAGGTGATAAGAAAAAAATGGGGTTTTTTTCGAATCCATTTACTCCACCATGAAGCCATCTACAGATTTGATTTTCGGGTTAAAGTTTTTGGTTTGAGTATTTGATTAAGATTCTCACTAAAGGAAAACGCGATTGGAAGAAATTTTCTCGATTAAATGTAATTACGAAAATATTTTTTTATTTTCTCTCTCTCCTCTCTTCTCTTCCTCTAAATTCTTTTATTTTTCTTGTTATTCTGAAATCCTAACTAATTCATTGTGGAACTGCTTTCAAAATGTAGATATAATGTATGTAAACTCTCCTTGAAAATATTTTAACAAAATAGCGTAGTTTATTTTTAAACAATTTTTCTGTGGTTTAGCGCTACGTTATGTTATTTTTCCCCGATTCCGTCCCTCTCACACTGCGGTTCTTTCCGCCTGGAGTAACAGGGACCTTCGCACGGACGAGAAACGTGTTACACTCTGGGCCCATTTTGACCATTGTACTTTGTTTGACTTGCTATAACTAATTAGTTACTCAGCGCTCTAGAATACCAAGAGTACAAGTACAAGTAGTTACTTCATGTATTTTTCTTCCAGCACCCACAAATGGTAATAAAGACAGTGGTTGACAAAACGCATTATAAAAACCTCAACGTTCCCACTTAACTTTCTCTCTCAATTGAATAACGTCTATCACGACAACTTTCCCACAGTTGTACATACGTACATAGCTACCTATTGTTACAATAATTGCCTATGTTTTAATTATATTATTAACTGTGGACGTCTATGGTTCTGACTTTTGTTGCTTAGTAAACAACAAGAGCTCTTAATTAGCCGGTTGCCTGAACTTAAAATTTAAAATATTTCTTTTAGATATTTAGAGATAGCAGTTGCCAGCCTGTCCATTTCCATCGTCAGTTATCCTGCCAGTGACCTTAGGCCACTGGTATCGATTCAGTAACCTTTATGTATGTATTAGTGATATCAATCGCCATACCATTCTAATTGACAAATCGACTAATCACGTAGAGAAGACGTTGCATGCAAAGAAAAAGATGATCTTGTCCCATCATCATCATGATCATGATGCCTCTTCTTAATAAAAGTAATCTGTTTGGGGAGATGCGTTGTTTTATATACCCAGTGGATTGGCAAAAAAGGGGTCTTCCTCACATTCACATCTTGCTATGGCTAGAGCAGCGTATCACCCCAGACAAGATTGACAATGTTACTTGTGCCGAAATACCAGACCAAAGCAAGACCCACTCCTCTATACTTATTGAACATGTAAGTACAACAAAAAATACTTAAAACATAAACTTAAGTACACATAAATAGTAGATTTTACGACAAGTGCACAAAACGAACCATTTTTATCCGAGACTTTTAGCAGCCCGAGCCGAAGGCGAGGGCTGATAGTAATGTCGAGGATAAAAATGGTTTTGTGGACGAGTTATAAACTCTGCTTTTCACTTCGATTGCGAGAAAATAAAACAGTAACATAACGTATTAACATTTCTTTAATTAAAATTCAAAGTAAAATTACTATAATTTTGGATGGTGAATGAAATGGGTTTTCCCGGCATATTGACGGTATTCTTTTGAATTTGAGAAGATGACATGACAGTAGATGGTATATTAAGAGTTGATTGTTCTGGATATGGTTCTTTTTTTGATCTGTGGATGGCTCAGACGGCAACAAGGAATCTCGGGATGTAGAAGGGGTTGGCTCATTTGGAATTAGATGAATGTCTTGTGTTACACGGTCGGTAATCCTGCTTTTGTTTTCTATTGATTGTTCTATACATCCCTCAGCCACCTGATCCGACTTCCACCCACCATGCCTTTTTAGCTTTGTCAAGTTAGCTCCCGAATCTGCTAGGAGGGTGGCCGAGGTCCGGCGGAAGCAATGGCCCGTGTAATTCTCGGGATTTTCCAATTCAAGAAAAGTTGCAATTTGTTTCGGAAATCCTGCAAATTTATTGCGTCCTATTACTTGCTTAGTGCACTTCCCATTTTGATAATTGAGGAAGAGTTTATTTGTCGGCACATTTGAAGGCCGAAGAGCTTGGTATTTTTTAACTATATCAAGGTACTCTCCTTTGACAACAAATGTCCGCTCTCGTTTGGTCTTCGTGTCGGGTAAGTTAATTGCTTGTAAAAGGGTGTCCGTCTTGACGTCATCCATGGTAATATTAGCAAGTTCAATGCCGCGACATGCTCCGCTTATACCAAATATTAGTGCTACCTAAAACAAAATATAACTGTAAGTTGGTACACTCTTTGAGAACACGAGGAATAAAAAAATATGTAAATAATAGGTTTACGTACTTTTGTGGCCAAATATTTGTCATCGGGAGCGGTATTTAAAAAGGTTTCCACATTGTTCGCAGTAAGGACCTTGGACTTCTTGCATTTATGTCCACTACTAAGCCTCTTCAACAAAGCTGTAAGCTTCGTGTAGGATTGTACATTGACATTATGTTTCATTTGCAGTGTTGCTTTCAGCATGGAATATACACTCCACAGTGTTGAAGGCTGCAGTTTTTTCGATAACTCATCAAAGTAACTTAAAAGAACACTTTCAGCGAATGTATTCACTTGTTTTTCTTTCCGCCAGCTTAGAAATTTGTCATAAGTTTTCATATATATTTGCCGAGATTTTGGCGGCAATATTTCTTGCACCACTTTTTGTGCGTTTATTTCCATTAAAGTATTAGGAGTAAGTTCTAAATCTTCTTCTTCACTTGACATTTTTAAAACTTAGCCAATTCAACAATAATTTGAGAAAATTCAATACGAAAATTTCACGGCTTCTTTCCCGCTACTTTACTTTTTTTAATTTTCCTGCATAATTTTCGGGCAAAGAAAAAAAATATACAGCCTATTCTTAAATTATTTTGGAATAATGTTTTTTTTTTGTGGTAAACACGTTTTGATATTTAGTTTCTTTTTCGTATTATCTTATTATAAATCAAAAATGCAAATAGGGATGGAAATATTATAAATTGGCAAGTTTTATCCATGTACAATTAATTGTTTTTGGCTGTATGGGCTAAATGGTCACTGCCTTAGTGTAGACACATTTAAAAAGCTACTTTTATGCACAAGAGCATAAAATTCAACTTTATGTCGCCTAGATCCTGCATAAAGTAGTACTTTTTCGAGCATGAGAAGTGAAATAGTAGATTGTTAACCGAGGGCTGAAAGGCACCCATTCCTGACGAGATGTTTTGGCGCTCGAACGAAGTGAGAGCGCCAATAGTTCGAGGCAGAAATGGGTGCTATCACCCGAGTTAAACACTCTACTTTTCATTACGAATACGAGGAAAGTAAACACAAGTCAGTTAAAATCAAAATTATTTTATCAAAAACAAAGTCACTTGAAATCAAAATTATTTTATTAAAAAACAAACAACAAACTCAAGTTTAAAAATACTACTCATAAAAAAAGTAATTTCGGTGCCCCCGTTGATGTCTTTTACTTTGAGCATAACATTAAAAAAAATACTTCCGTTTTATGGCTGTATAGGTTACTACCATTGCGTTGTTCAATATAAACTGCGATTCATATATATTTTTTTTAATACTTTTCTGCTTTAGAGCAGGCATGTACCACTTTCAGCACGGTGCCTGGATGAACAATGACCCCCTTTCAGAGTATGAGTAATGAAAAAATATTTATATTGTATATGTCTTGTTGCCTAGGAACGTTCAGACAACTCGTTAAACGTTTCGTTCACTCACTTGTTTGACGGAATTTTAGTGACTTGGTTAAACGTCGATGTTTAATTAACGGTCTAGAGAGTTAGTTAAGTGTCTGATTTAACCAACTAAATGCGACATATTTAATCATGACACGTCCGAGGTGAATATGATTAATAATGATTTGCACAGCTAAGATCATGGCAAAACACTGCGGTAGCTTAGGTGAAGGGTAAAGGGGGTGAGCGAAGCGAAGCCCCCTTTATTCTTTGTGTTAGATTGAACATGTAAGATCAACAAAAAATACTTAAAACAAACTTAAGTACACATACAATATTTACACCTAATTCTGTGCCAAACACCAAACATTCTGTGTAATACTGTGCATTATAGACAGACAATATTAAGAATAATTTAACTATTTGTTTTATTTAATAAACCATATTTGATTAAGAAAATAAGGATGTCTTATTACTTTCACAAAACCTGAGATTAATAGTAACCGGTTTAAGTAGTTAATGGACTGATTTATTACATTAACCAAACTCAGTGGTTAGTATAAATATTACCGGTAATTATGCTAAATGATTCCAGCTTGGATGGGCCGCTTTCGGCAAACTCCGGGATGTCCTGACGTCGAACATTCCACAATGCCTGAGGACCAGGGTATATAATCAATGGGTTCTGCCCACTCTTACTTACGGTGCTGAAGCGAAGACGTTCACAAAGGACAATCTGCACAAAAATTCAGTAGCACAGAGAGCCATGAAGCGTGCCATGTTAGGTATGAGGCTGTCTGACCGCATCCGGAATACCGAAATCAGACACCGAACCACGGTGGCTGACGACGGTAAACGGATAACACGGCTCAGGTAGAAGTGGGCAGGACACTTGGCAAGGCGAGAAGACGGTAGATGGACCAGATCGGTAACCGAGTGGTAGCCAAGAGGAGGCCAAAGATCAGTCGGCAGACCACCTGATGGTCCGATCACGTAGTGAGGATAGCAGGAAAGCAGTGGACCCGGGTTGCACTGGACCGGGTCGGGTGGCCTGTACATGAGGAGGCCTTAACTCAGCAGTGGGTTCCCTGACAGACTTATGATAATGATGATCATGATGATAGAGGAGGTGTAATTTCAGTTTCACACGATATATCGTATGAAACTAGTTACTAGTTATTAATTTAGACAAGTAACTTTTGCGAGTTTATGAAGTAATTAATTCTTTATCATTAAAGTATTCTTTAATAAACAAATAATAAATAAATATTAGAGGACAGTATCATACTAATTGAATTTTTAAGAATACAGTGATAGTTTGCTTAAATAAATTTAAGTGTAGAGTCTTTAGGTCATTTGGCAACAAGCTATATATTTTAATGCTACTTACATTACGCTTTTCCTATCAAGTGAGTATTTCGTAGATGCTAATATTAGGTGGTGTTTATTACGTAAGTTTCTTGAATGCATTGTATTGCGCTTTATAAACATTAGACATTCTACTTTGAATAATGATGGTAATGTTAAGATATCATATTTTTAGAATAAGGTCTGCTATTTTCCGATAGTCAAGTACCGGCACAACCCATGTAATTATTCTGATAATTGAAATCTTTATCTCTAGTAGAATTACCAAAGAAAATAATAACGTAGCTTAGGATACATAATGAAGCTACTGAACTACATTACTATTACCTACTCGTCGCATAAATGTTACATACCACTGTGTTTCAGTGTGTTCGAAGAATCATGCATGCACGGTCTGAGCATGCGCAACACGGAGAGGAGTATGTCGCGATCGCGAGTCTCCCGCGCGTCTACGCGACGCGACATAGACATCCCGTCCATACTTGCCTTCACCACTACCACTCCTGCACCGGTGAGCATAACTGTTCTAACATCCCTCATCAATCTTTCTTTCATTTAACTTTATTGCATGGGCGTACCCAGGTAGGGGCAAGGGGGGGGGGGGGGGGGGGGGGGGCCTGCTGCATAAAATAAACGTAAATTTTCCTGGCAAGTGGGCATTAAAAACGTGCATGTTCTCTGTTTAATATTTATGCTTCGGAACGCACCTTTTTTTTGTTGCGCGATCGGACCGCGAGTGATCGGAGCGGAACTAGCTAGCTGTCACTTGCATAGAAACGAAATGACTAGCTAACCTCAACTTGGCACATGGGTAAAATGTCGGCGTCAGGCATTCGGGCCTTGGCTGTATGTTATTTGTAATAATTGTCTACCACAGGTATCGGGCCTGGTCGGAATGTTAATTGTAATAATCACGGAACATTCGTCGGGAAATAAGTAGATTTCACGTCATCGGAGTGAGTGCTTCGTGCTGTGAAAGGTTGAAGTGATTCGGTGATCAATTCGTCGCGTTCGGATAGCGATGTTACGACGGCGACAGCAGCGGGCTGCGACGAGAGTAAGATTCGACTCCCCTCACCCCCCACCCTGGTGTTCCTCATCCCGTATTCCTGCCTCGAATTGAGCTTTCGAATACCAGTCGACGGTGTCAAGGTCAGTACTGCTTTGTGACATTCCACATGGAAAACAACCCTACCAAGATTCCACGCCCTGTCGGTTAAGGCGTGGAATTTAACATTTTGGTAGCAGAGGCGCGGTTTCCTAGTAGGAAATCGATTCACGGACGGTTGTAGGGTTGTTTTTTTGCCACATTGTAGTTGGGAGAGGGTGGGTACCTCAGATTGGTCGGCAATCATTTTGTGAGTGAGTCTTGTGGTCGGTATACCACAATTGAGGTTCATTTTCGGTTAGTGATTTAGTTAACAACTATTATAAAATTGTAGTCGGAAACTACTCGGTGTGCATAAGGAACAGTCATTCGGTCGGACTATAGTATTGCAGTCGGGTCCTATAGTATTGCAGTGTTATTTCGGTTTGGAGAGCAGGGTCAGGCTATTTAAGGGGTATTAAGCTGATTTTGCTGACCTCAGTAGAAGTGCAGGTCATATCGGAAAGGCCACTTCTAGAAGGTTCACGGCTACCTACACTATATTAAAAATAGTTTTTTTTTTATAATACATTTTTGTGTGTTATTTTGTATTGTGCTCTATGGTGGCATTCTCTAATTGATTTAGAGTGTATAGTTATAAGGTGTATGTCCACAGGGCGACCATATTAAATATTTTTTAGGATTTAATTGTTTTAGTGGTTGCCTTAGTTTTGACAACTTAGTTTTAATTTCTGTGCCCAGCGCTGACGGGCAAGTGCTGGTCTCTGGCTATACTTAGTTCGGTAGTGAAGTATAGGACCAGAATCTATTAAATCGGTCAACATGGCACCTTCATCCTTGACGGTACTGCGGCATGGTGTCCGGGAGGAAATGAGATGGCTCGCCCATACTCATAAGTATGTGGAGCGACCGGACATGGATGATGTCCTGCTCAAGCGTGTGGAGGACGCAATGACACGCGTCGGGAAGGTGTGTCGGCTAGCTGCGGAGGCTGAAGCTCTCGGGCTTACTGATGAAGCCTCGGTGGCTGCAGTGAAACAGCTCTGCGTGGATGCTGACCAAGCGATGGAATGCTTGAGTGACATCGAGCGTCGCGCGGAGAAAATTAAGCGGTCGCGAAGGAATGACCGTGGGGAGGGTAACGGAGACCCACCCCCGAAGGGTGTTGTTGGACGGCTGCCACACCTGGAGATTCCGGCCTTCAGTGGGGCAATTGATGAGTGGGCGGCCTTCATTAATTTATTTGATAGTTTGGTCCACGGTCGGGACGATCTGGACAACGCCTACAAGTTGGCCCAACTATTGATGGCTCTGCGGGGTGAACCGAAGGAGTTCGTCGGTCACCTAACGGTCACGGCGGGCAATTACGAGATAGCAAGGTCCATATTGTTGGACCGCTACCAACACAAACGGCGGTTGGTTGATGCGCAGCTGGGGAAGCTGTTTAGCATCCCTCGAGTAACCCGGGATGTTGAAATCCGAGTACAGGTGCTCAACCCTGTGCTGGTGGCCACTAAGGCCCTTCAGAACCTTGGTCTTCCGGTAGACCAATGGTCATACATTGTTTTATATATGGTTTTGTCACGGTTGCCTGCAGCTGTTCAAAGTCGGTTTGAAAAGCTGCATTGGGGCAGTAGCACGGAACTGCCCACGCTCGTCCAATTGACGGATTTTTTGGAGGGTGAATGTAGGCGATGTGACACACTGGACACGGAGGCCAGTGTGCAGCGCCAACCCGCGCGGATGCGGGAGGGACCGCGCCCCCCGCCCCCACGGGGGGGGGGTGGGAGGTCGAAACAATTTGGCGTTTTGAATGCCGCGCCGTCGGGTGACGGCTGTGTGCACTGCGACAGTGCCGGTCATGACGTGACCAGTTGCGCCAAATTTTAGGCGCTCGGGGTAGCTGCCCGCAGGAAGATAGTCTTCCGCCACCGATTGTGTTTCGGTTGTTTGGGGCCGCACACGCTGAGCGAGTGCTCGCGCGCGTTCCCCTGTGAGTGCTGTGGTGGCAATCACCACATAGTGTTGTGCCTGAATCGGTCAGGCCCTTCGGACGGTAACCAGGGCCGGACTCAGGTTGGTCGGCCACAGGGCCCAATCAGGGCCGGACCCAGTCCCCGTCCGGGCAACGGGAGTCACCAACGGGGTGACTGGGGCACCCGCGGACGGGACCCCCCCCCCGAGGGGAAGGGGGCAGCGCGGAGGGTAACTTGCGGGATAGCCGGGGTTCGGTCGCCGCTGTCCACGGTCAGCGAGGACTTCGGGCCGCTGGCTCACCGCGTGTTACGGGCGGGTGTCAGATGGCACCTATGAGTGGCGCGAAGGCTGGGAGTCCACCACCTTCTGCGCCACCCTGCCCGTCGCTCTGGGAGGCGAACAGTCGGATGTCGCCCCCATTCCTAGAGCGCCCCAGGTTGGATCCGCTCTCCCCCATTCATCCACGGTGCGCACCGGGCACACCGTACACCGTCCGGTATGGTCGGATACCGGGCCATCGAGGGGCCTATTATACGGGTTGGGACCCCTTGATGCACATACGGTCTGATATGCCGGTTGCATATCAGCAGCCGAGTTACTCCGAGGCCGACGGAGGTCTCAGCGGGTTCGGATCCCGCGGAGGTTCCCGCTAGGGACACGCCGCCCACTTACAGGGTGCCGCCACTCCACAAACGGTCATGCTCCCCACCGCCTCTGTGATAGCGTGGAGTTCGGACGGCAAATCATGTGTGGCACGAGCACTATTGGACTCGGGGGCCCAGGGGTGCTTAGTCTCGTGCAACCTTGTAAGACGGTTGGGCATTTCGGTAAGGGAGTATCCACATTCCATTCGGGGAATTGGGAACACGGAAGTCGGTTCCGTTAAGGGAGTATGTCGGATTACTCTCTCGTCACGGGTGGATTCATCGGTGAATCTGACGGTCACGGCATTAGTCATGCCTAATGTGATGGGCTCACATCCTCAAGTACGGTTGTCGCCCTCGGTGCGACAGTTGGTCGCTGGGTTGTCACTGGCTGACCCGGAGTTTGATATTCCGGGCCCAGTAGACATTTTATTGGGTGTTGATGCCTTGGGATACCTGTTAGTGCCAGGTGTCCACGTGTTGCAGGCGACTGGTCTGGTTTCGGTCAACACCAGACTGGGCCATGCGGTAATGGGTCCGGTCATGCCGGCTGCCCCACGCCTAGCGACTAGTAGTCCCTTATTCGGTTCTGTACTCTCGGAGGTGATACAGAAGTTTTGGGAGGTGGAGGAACCACCTACGGTCCGCCAGTTGGACCCGGTTGAAGAAGAGTGTGAACAGTTTTATCGGAACAATACTGGTCGCCTTCGGTCAGGTCGATTTATCACAAGTCTTCCATTCCGGAGTGACCGCCCACCGCTGGGCAGTTCACACCATGCAGCCGAGAGGCGGGTTCTGTCGATGGAACGACGCATGAAGCGTGACGGGATTTTCCGGTAGAAGTACGTCGACTTCATGCGGGAATATGAGTCGCTCGGCCACATGTCGGTTTCGGGTATCGACTGGAAGCGTGAAGACCACTGCTTCCTGTCTCATCACGCGGTCTTGAGGACCCCGGAGGGCAAAATACGGGTAGTGTTCGATGGATCGCCATCAACATCTAACGGCATGAACCTGAACCAGTGTTTGCATTCAGGGCCGAAGTTGAACCATGACATTGCGGATGTTATCACACGGTTCCGTCGACACAATGTTGTGTTTGTAGCTGACATCCGGATGATGTTTAGGAAGACGGTCATTCACCCTGACGATAGACGGTATCAGCTGATACTGTGGCGAGAGAGACCAGATCATCCCATCAGGGTGTACGAGCTGAACACCAACACGTACGGGCTACGGTCTAGTCCTTATTTGGCGATTCGCACTCTGCGGGAGTTAGCGGATCGAGAACGGTTAAATTTCCCTAGAGGAGCAGCGTTCCTGGAGCAGGATCTCTACGTGGACGATATCTGTACTGGTGCAGATTCCGTAGAGGAGGCGCTCGCTCGACGGGACGAGCTAGTTGAGCTCTTACGGGGTGGAGGTTACGAGCTCCGGAAATGGATGTCGACCTCTCCAGAGTTACTGTCTGGTCTTCCGGATGACTACCAGCAGGAACCCCACATTTTCGAAAATCTCTTAAATCTGAATATGTTGTCGGTATTAGGCGTCCAGTACCAGCCGGTGTCAGACATGTTTTCGTATCGGGTCGAGTTGGACTCCCCGAAGGTCTGGACGAAACGGAACGTCCTTTCAACGGTGGCTAGGACATTTGATCCAAACGGGTGGATCACCCCGGTAACATTTCAGCTCAAGAGTTTTATGCGGCAATTGTGGTCTGCTGAGCTGAAATGGGACGACCCGATCGGCGGGTCATTGAGCTCAGAGTGGGAATCGTTCTTTTCGACCCTCCCTGGCATCAATCGGATTTCACTGCCACGGAGGTTGGTCCCCACCAAACGATACACCGCCACCCTGCATGGGTTTTGCGATGCCTCAGAGAAGGGCTACGGAGCTGCGGTGTATCTGCGTACGGTCGACTCCTCGGGGGAGGTTGATGTGCGGTTGGTCATGGCCAAGAGCAAGGTTGCGCCGTTGCGCACTCGCCTGACCATTCCCAAATTAGAGCTTTCAGGAGCGGCTCTCCTGACTCGTCTGCTCAACCACACGATGACGGTTCTTCGTGGGTCAATAGCGTTAGAAGATACGGTCTACGCTTAGACGGACAGCCAGATCGTGTTATGCTGGCTGAAGGCTTCAGTTCACAAGCTGGAGATTTTTGTGGCGAATCGGGTTTCGCAGATTTTGAATTCGGAGCTTCCCTTAATCTGCAGACATGTTCTAGGGGAAATGAACCCAGCAGACTGTGCGTCTCGTGGGTGTCACGCTCCGGAGTTAGTTGGACATCCCTTGTGGTGGGGTCCAAAATGGTTGACTCAAGCCGAATCGGGTTGGCCAATGAGTCCACGCGTTACCTCGGCGAACGGCGCCTTGACAGTCGGTGTCTGTACGACGCAACCAGAGCCGGAAGAGGAGTTCAGCCTGCTGGAACGGTACAGCTCGCTCGACAAGCTGGTCAATGTGACCGCCTGGATCTTCCGATTTGCGCGGAATTGTCGCAATTCTGAGGCGCAACGGGTGCGGACACAGGTCCTGACACCACCGGAACGGAACCATTCGTTGTTCGCATTGGTACGGGACGTGCAGACGGTGCACTTTAAGTCCGGACTGGACATTCTGAGACGCGGACGCGTCCAACTGAAGGGAGCTGTGGCTCGGCTCAACCCGTTTATTGACCCTCAAGGATTGATGAGGGTAGGAGGTCGGCTGCGGAATGCCAACCTGCCTTATGCGGCTCGCCACCCGTTGTTACTCCCTAGGAAAGGGAAGTTGGTCGAACTGTTGATACAGCATCGACACATTCGGAATGGGCATGTCGGATGCCACGCCTTGATGGCGTTTCTCCAGCGCGAGTTCTGGATTCTATCGGGAAGACGCTTAGTGCGTAGCGTCGTATTTCGGTGCCTGCCTTGTTATCGGGCCAAGGCGGCTACGATGCAGCCCCAGATGGGCGATTTGCCCTCGGATAGGGTTAACAAAAACCGGCCCTTTGCGGGTGTCGGAACGGATTTCGTGGGACCATTCATGGTCAAGTCTTCACAGCTACGGAACGCCAGATTAGTGAAGGCATACATGTGCGACTTCGTGTGCTTGGCCACGAAGGCAGTCCACTTGGAGGTGGTCAGTGACCTCACTACAGAGGCATTTATCGCATGTCTGGATCGGTTCGTCTCACGAAAGGGCCTCCCGACATTAATCCGTTCGGACAACGGCACAAATTTTGTCGGAGCTAGGCGATATCTGCAAGAGGTCACTCAATTCCTGAACGGTAACCAGGACGCCATCGGTACGGCTTGCTCCCGACGAGGGATTGAATGGGTTTTCAGTCCGCCGGGATGTCCTCATTGGGGAGGAATTTTTGAGGCTGCGGTTAAATCGGCTAAGTCACACCTGACGAGGATCATCGGTGAGACCTCTCTACGCTTTGAAGAGCTTTCGACGCTGTTCTGTAAAATTGAAATGACACTGAACTCGCGTCCGTTGTGCCCGCTCAGTTCGGATCCAAATGATTTGGAAGCGTTGACGCCGGGTCACTTCCTGATAGGTCAGCCCCTTAACGCCCTGCCAGAATACCCATCCGGTGATGTTAAGTTAAGTCGGTTAACTTGCACATCTTGCAGCTGCGCCTTAAGTGGACTGACCGGACGAGCCCCCCTCAAGTCGGTGATTTGGTGCTGATTAAGGATGCGAACCTGCCATCATTGAGATGGAGACGAGGACGGATCGTCAAATTGTACACGGGTCGGGATGGCACGCCTCGATCAGCAGAAGTCAAGTTGGGGGACTCGGTCCTCAAGAGAGCGGTCGCAACACTTTCTCGCCTTCCTATTGATTAGGGACAGGTTCGGGCCTGTCCGGGCGGGTGACTGTTTAATATTTATGCTTCGGAACGCACCTTTTTTTTGTTGCGCGATCGGACCGCGAGTGATCGGAGCAGAACTAGCCAGCTGTCACTTGCATAGAAACGAAATGACTAGCTAACCTCAACTTGGCATATGGGTAAAATGTCGGTGTCAGGCATTCGGGCCTTGGCTGTATGTTATATGTAATAATTGTCTACCACAGGTATCGGGCCTGGTCGGAATGTTAATTGTAATAATCAAGGAACATTCGTCGGGAAATAAGTAGATTTCACGTCATCGGAGTGAGTGCTTCGTGCTGTGAAAGGTTGAAGTGATTCGGTGATCAATTCGTCGCGTTCGGATAGCGACCCTTGTGTCGGCAAGCATTACGACGGCGACAGCAGTGGGCTGCGACGAGAGTAAGATTCGACTCCCCTTACCCCCCACCCTGGTGTTCCTCATCCCGTATTCCTCCCTCGAATTGAGCTTTCGAATACCAGTCGACGGCGTCAAGGTCAGTACTGCTTTGTGACATTCCACATGGAAAACAACCCTACCAAGATTCCACGCCCTGTCGGTTAACATTAACATTTTCTAAACAGGTATGGGCTGCCCCCCCCCCCCCCCCCTAGCTGAAATTCTGGGTACGCCCTTGCTTTATTGTATTATTTTTATGATGATTGCCCCTTCCAGAATGGTGTTATGTAATGTGCACCTACATAACATAAATTATTGCAAGCACATTTGGATATAAGCCAAATTTTTGTCGGCCATCGTGATGCTTTTATAAAATATTGCCGAAATCGTTTCAGTTGCCGATATGGCTGCAAAATTGGAAACCGATATTTTTAATCCGGATTTCGCATGCAAAGTTGTGAAGGCCCATTAATGCATGGACTTCCTGATGAATTAATTGGGCAACACATTCGTGCACATCATGCTTCCATTAATTTACTTCCTTTCCCTTTCCTCATTATAACTGTATCTACCACATGCAATGTTTTGTAACTTCTCTTGATAATAAAGTTTTGAGTTATCCCAATGAAGCGTGATTCTAGTCCTTGACGCGCGAAATAAGCTCGCTACAAGGTTCAGCTGGACGAGATCGCGCGATCGTGCAAAACGTGGTTGCAAAAATTTTACATAGGTAGTAAATGTTGTTAGCAATGATACGTGGCAAACCCTTAAAATATGACTACACCTTCCTATCACTCCCTCCTTGTGTAAACTACATCTGAACTACAACTCACCAGACCCACCTGGAGATCCCAGAGTTCCAGGCGGCCAAGATCACGCAACAAGAGAAGGTCCCGCGCTGGTCCATCCGACGGTCCGTATGTCCCGTCTGCTCGCAGAAGTGGCGAGACAGGAGCGCCATCACAAACATCAAGTACTCCGGTGAGGACTGTCAAAAACTAAAATGGGGTGAGCAGAGAACCAGGGGCGCGAATAGGGATGATCCTTATAGAAGAGATAATTATAGCCATCTTCATCATTATATTCGGCCCTGGATTTCTACTCTACATTTAACACTACTGTCATTCTTGTTATGCTTCTTCCTTTTTCTCCATCTTATCGTCTTTGTGTTCCTATCTCCTCATATTCATTACCTCTTATTCTTCCAATTTATTTTCTGTTTCTTCTTCCTCATTCTTTTCCTCTTCTATTTCGAATTACTCTTCCATTTCCGCTTCTCCTTCCCCTTCGACGCAGTTTAGGACACTCATGATGGAATATCTTGTAAATGAATGAACGATTTTTTTTTCTCAGGATTAAAAAGGAATTCTTCTCAGGAGTTACCGTCGGTCATTGCTCCAGCGCGGCTGAGGACTTCAATCACTCTTCGATAGTAAGTGCCTCACCTCGTACTAAGAGTTGCAGCATTTGTTCAGAACCTCATATTCAGGGTGGGCAGGCCCCTCAATACCGCATAATCTAATAGGTATCCCTTGAGCCAGCGTAAATTAAAATAGTTAGGCGTAGGTGCCGAATATTATGATGATGTCACGAATATTTTTTCGCAGCGACCCGCGCCCAGCCCTTGCAGCGGTCGACGAGGAAGCAGGCGTATTCCACGGTGGCCTGCGCAGTACCGGCGCGTCCTGGCAACTCACAAGAGCTCGCAGGTTTTTGATATTTCATCATCATTATTTTGAACAGAGCAGTTCCCTGCTAGACTTACTATGCGTTTACGATCCCCGTCTACCTCAGTCCTGATGCCTCCTGAAATACCACCTGTCTGGTCGTGAGTCCACTGGCTGTGGTATTTTGATCCCACACCATAGTCACGTCCATCAAAATAAAAGACATGTGAAAATGACAAACCACCAGAGACAACATTTCTGGGCTTATACGAATGCGCAAGTTAGGAGATGCGGTGTTCTCTTAACTAGTACCTACTATATTTTCTTCAGGTTCAGAGCGCCCAAGCCTCAAGTTCCGCCTCCGGAGGCAACAGCGCCACCTAGCGCCACTGCCCAGTTGGCGAGGAAGGACTTGGACACGCGCGTTAGCCGCTTTCTGTCTGCAACGGAAGTTCCCGTTTTAGATGTTTAATGAACTTTTTTAAATAATTTACATCATATTAAATAAAAATATGCCTTGGATCATTGAACTGCTTTGTACGAACAATAATTGTATTTTTTTTAGAAATCAACTAAGGTCTATCCGACAACAACGAACTATTGAATTGCACCGAACAGCTTCTGTCATAGTCAACATAAACAAAGACTAAATATTTCAAATCGAAACTTTCGGGAAAACGTTATATTACTTATAAAAGTGATCTATCAGTGAGACAAATTATAAAATTGCATTAGTGAGTCATTCGCCATGTAGTGTGCTATCATACAGGGTAAAATTTACATGAGAAATCATAAAAATTTAGGCGAATTCATCAGCTACCAAAGGGAAATATTAATTGATGTTATTTTAAAGTTTTTTTTTATTGGATACGTTAGGGATAGCGAAAGATTTCCCAAATTATTTCGGGCCAGAAAGATCAGAAATACGATTATAGTAGCGTACTTATTTACAATATTTTTTCTTTTACAAATTTCTCCAAGAAATATCGATAGTGATGTAAAATAAATATTATCGATACATTGTATTGTAACAAATGATAATACTTAATTGCAATTATTTGATCTATATTTATGAACCTTTTCCACAAAGTAACATTGATATACGAAATTTGATGTGTGATTAAATATTACCCTTTTAATTTTACATTTCCTCGTAAAACACTATTGCTAAATGTGTGGCGTGGGCGTACCCAGGTAAGGGCAGGGGGGGGCTGCTGCCCCCCCCTAGAAGATAAAATAAACGTCAACGTTTTTTTCTTCAATATACCTGACCGACCATCTTCTCGAAACAGGTATGAGCTGCCCCCCCCCTAGCTGAAATCCTGGGTACGCCCTTGGCGGTATATTGCGGGTCTGGCTGGACGACAAAACACGAGCGAATTCTCAAGAAGATTTTACTGCAGAATGATTTTACCAGCAATAAAAAAATCGCAAACTAATACAAACTACTTTACCAACACTAATATCCTGTTCACACCTGTAATTAGAGTAAGAGCTCATTCACACGGGATCCGACATCCACATTCGTTAAAATATTCCAATAAACATTATACTCGTAGATGCTTGCTGATATTATTCAAAATATTGTACTAAATACTTTACTACGTCACGGTACCTCAAGGGTATCGTTTAATCTGATCGCTGAAAGCTTCAAGGAGATCAGCATAGCTAGCAGGAATGCTTTGGGCGTTGATGCGTTGATATGCATTGAAGTTGAACTCCGACTGCATGAACACGCGTTTCAGGCTGCCGGACAGTGACGCGCCCGCCCACCGAAGAACATGAGAAAATACTATCAGTAAATTTATATATGATATCCATAAAATAAAATAAATATACTACAATAACTTTAAAATAAATATATAATATAATATATATATATATTAATTAAAACTGACTATTATATACTAGCCTATAATGTATAATAATAATCAATAATAAAAGCCTAAACCCAGTCACACTGGGCATGCCGGGAAAGTAACCGAAATATACACAACATCTATAATACATAACATAGAGAAGGAACAATAATGCAGAAATATTAACACCTAATTATTTGTAAATGGAACGAGTTCGTCTCGTTTCCATTTTAACATGTAAAATTGTATACAGGTAGGAAAATAAAGGTGAAAGTGACGGAAAGATAAGAATACATTATCATTAGAAAAGTGGAACGGAACGGACAAATAAATTAAGCTATTGATAAAAATGGAACACACCATGCGTTAGGCTCTACGCACATTACAAGAATAAATTTTCGGCCTTAAAAAACAAAACTACGGAAGACTCGGCTTTGGCCTTAAAAGCAAGAAATACGGAAGACCTGGCTTCGGCCTTTCGAAACCTCGGAAACGGAATAAGATGTAAACACTGAAGACATGGCTGTACGGCTTTGATTGCTATTGCCTTTCCTTAGGGATAAAGACGGAAAAAAAAATACAAGAATAAAGTGACAGATGACAGTTGACATTGACAACAATCAAGTTGTTTTGTTTTGATTGATTGAAGTGAGATGAAATAATGAGCGCTACGATAATGTAGGATTCTTGCCGTCATTGTGGAGGTTGTCGCACGTGTTCGGAATAGCTAGTAAAATTTAGAGCATTTGCTGGCTCTTCCTGTGCCTAGAATTTATCGTTATTGTTGTGATTTGTCCGTATTAGTTTTGTGTTTGTCCCTGTGTGGTGGTAAGTAGGCTTAACTCTATGTAAATCATGGAGATGGACGTTGTCCCTCCGGATATACCTCCTCCCATAAACGACTCGGACAACAATGTTTCCCTCTCTCCTCCTCTCTTCCTGTCAGCTGAAGCCAACTCCCAATCTCCCCAAAATACCCAAGATACTGTGTCCCGCAAGCGTGCTGCGGATATTTCCATTAACCCAACGCCCAAAAAAACTGTCACCGATGTTTCCTTGTCCCAACCATCCATTCAAACTGTGTTTACAGCAGAGTCTTCTTCACTGAACAAATACTCAGAAAAAGACAAAGGTCCATTTATTGTACATGTGGTCCGAATTGAAGAGGTCTCAGGCCTCCTCAGGTCTCACTATGAGACCAATCAAGTTCGGTCAATTTCTACATCGAAATAATGTTCAAAACATTGCTCAAGATGGAGTTAAGAGTGTAGGTCGCAACCAGGTTAAGTCTGCCTCTGACGCCAACTCATTCTTGTCTCACCCAGCATTAGCCACAGCCAACTACAAAGCAACTGTACCGACTTATAATGTGACCCGGATGGGTATAATTAGTGATATCCCTGTGGAGTGGAGTATGGAGGAGGTTGTAGAGGCTATTCAGCTCCCCCCTAATTGTGGTCCTATCATTAAAGCCCGCAGAATTAGTAGAAAAACAAAAAAGGACGATGACACTGTATCATATACCCCGACACAATCAGTTGTTATAACAATCTCAGGACAGGTTCTTCCAGAAAGAATCTACTGCTTTTATAATTCTATTCTGGTGGAACAGTACCAGTTCCCTACTATTCAGTGTTGGAATTGTTGTCGATTTGGCCATGTCAAAATCCAATGCCGGTCCAAGCCTCGCTGTTTCAAGTGCTCCCAACCCCACGATGGTAATACCTGTGAAAAAACACAGGACTCCTGCCTCTATTGTTCTGGCCCACATAGAGCCATTGATAAGTGCTGCCCTGAATTTCACAGGCAAAAAGCCATCAAGATCATCATGTCACAAGAAAGTGTATCATATAAAGAGGCATCAATTCGTCTTCCACCACCTAGAAAATCCTTTGCAGATGCTGCTCGCTCTTTCCAAACAGTGCCCCCAACCCCGACTTCAAGCCAATTGATGGCCCCTTCCCAATACCCAAAGACTGTATCACACCGCAAAACTGTAGTTACAACAAGACAGCCCAGATCTGATCATAGACAGGGGTATGACCGGAATGCTCACTTAGAGATCATTAACTCACCCCCTTCTTCTCTCCCTAATGGTCATGCATTCCCTTCTCTACCACCCAATTCGGCCCAGCCTAATGAAAATCTCCTTGAACTTCTTCTCTCTACCATTATCAATCTTCTGACTAAGTTCAGTGATTGCCCATTACCGCCCAACATGACACAAGGTCTTAACCAGATCTTACAACTTGTTAACTCTTCTCATTCCCAACAAAATGGCCAGCATTCTACAGTGGAATTCCAGGAGCCTGAATCCTAAAAAATCTGATCTTATTTATTTAATAAATAAATATAAACCTTCTGTTATTGCCCTATCTGAGGGTTGGTTGCTTCCTGGTTCTCGCTTTCGGGTTTCAGGTTTTACCAGCCTTCGGGAGGACAGAATAGATGGTTATGGGGGTGCCATTCTTTTCATTAAGAAAGGCATCCCTTTTTCCAGAATAAATCTTCCTCCCCATAGTGTTAACATTGATGTAGCCGCAAGCCGCAAGATGTTTTGACGCCACTTTTATCTCAGCTTATATTCCTCATCCTGACTCTTCCAATCTCCAGGAACTGGATAGCCTTATTTCTTCCCTTCCCACTCCTCTTATTATTTTAGGCGATCTCAACAGCCACAACCAGTTATGGGGTAGCTATAGGAATGACTCTAATTCTTTTATAATTTTAGATATCTTAGATAAATTTGACCTCTGTATTCTAAATGATGGTCGCCTAACACGTAGGCTGTCCCCGACTCAGGATCCTAGAAGTGCAGTTGATCTTTCCCTCTGTTCCTCAAATTTAGCTTCTGGCCTCTCTTGGGATGTTCTTTCTTCCACTTTTGGGAGTGATCATTTCCCAATCTTAGTCCACTTCCCTAATAAGTATCCCCCAATAAAGAAATTCGATCCCCTACTCAAATATAGACTGTCTGGCGCAGACTGGGAACGGTTTGCCAGAGAATGTGACTATAAGATTTAGTTACTCGACCCTGTTTCTCACCAAAATTCCCTCAATGTTTATGCAAAATTCCTCGTAGCAATTGTTACCAGTGCTAACTCCTCAATCCCATTAAAGAGACCACCCCCTGATAAGATCCGTTCACCCCCGTGGTGGGATCCTGAGTGCACTGAAGCAGTAAATAAAAGAAAAGAGGCCGAGATGACGTATGCTTCCAGCATGACTACAGAGAATTTTATCAACTTTAAAAGAATCTCTGCCATGGTTAGAAAATTGCTAAGTAAAAAGAAGCAATTAGGTTGGTCAAAATTTTGCGAGAACCTATGTCCTCGTTCCCCAGCTTCTCTTATCTGGAAAAATATTAAAATATTTAGGAGTTCTTTTTCCGCCCCTAACTCGTCCTATAGCGACCCCAAAGTCTGGTTGGAGAACTTTTCTAGTAAATTAGCCCCCCCTTCTGCTCCTTATGTTGATTGTCTGCCGCCTATACTCTCCCTCCAGTCTCCTTCTCATAGATTGGATGAAGTATTTTCGGAATCCGAGTTCAATCTGACAGTAGATAGTCTAACGGACTCTTCTCCTGGTTTAGATGGCATCCCGTATTCTTTTATTAGAAACTCTGGGTCCGAAACTAAAAAATACTTTTTACAATTAATTAATACTTTTTTCTCATATGGGTCCCCTCCGGAAACATGGAGGTCACAAATCATCATCCCTATATTAAAACCAGGTAAGGATTCTACTGACGCTGCTTCTTATAGGCCAATAGCTTTGTCATCTACTCTCTCTAAAATTTCCGAGCTTCTTGTTAAAAATCGTTTGGAATGGTTTGTAGAGAGTCAAAACATTTTACCTGAATCCCAGTTCGGCTTTAGGAAAAAAAAATCCACAATGGATAGCCTAGCCATACTGACCACGGATATAAGAATAGCTTTTTCTAAAAATAAATCAGTCGTGGGAGCATTCTTAGACATATGCTCCGCCTACGACAATGTACTTCTTCCTCTACTCAGGCAAAAAATGCTCCATGTGAGTATTCCAGTAAGGATAGTCAATTTCATCACGAGCTTATTCTCGGACAGATCTGTGTTGATTCGCAACCAAGACCATTATCTGTCTCCGCGGTCAGTGTGGAAAGGTCTTCCTCAAGGTTCAGTCCTGAGTCCTCTACTCTATAGCATCTACACTTATTACCTTGATAGAGTAGTTACCTCATTCTGTAGCATACTGCAGTATGCGGATGACTTAGCCCTTTACTCTTCTTTGGCCTCGATTGAGGAGGCTGCCACCAGAGTTAATTCTGCCATTATTTATCTCGAGGATTGGCTGACGGGGCATGGTTTGTCATTATCGGCCTCAAAGAGCAAAGTTGTTATTTTCTCCAGAAAAGTCCGTATCCCGAATGTGCACATACGTATTAATGGCCATGTGGTTCCAATTTATAATTCCGTAAAATTTTTAGGCGTCATTTTAGATTCTAAAATGAATGTTTCTGCACATCTTAACTATGTAATTAAAAAATGCGAAAAGGTTATCAACGTCATGCGATGTCTTTCCGGTACGTGGTGGGGATCCCATCCATATTGTCAAAAACTGATCTATAATGCCATAGTGCGCAATCATTTTGACTATGGAACTTTTCTCCTTGAACCTTGTAGTAAGGCTGCTCTTAAAAGCCTTCGGAGAGTGCAATTTTAATGTCTACGCATCATTATTGGTGCCATGAAATCATCTCCCACGAATGATTTACAGGTCGAATGTGGCGATCCTCCTCTAAATTTACGTAGACAGTACCTTTCGGACAGATTCTTATAGAAGGTCATCCCACTTCAAAACCACCCTCTTTCACCTAAAGTCAAACTGTTAAGTCGGCTTGTTTCGAGTTGTAGATATTGGTCCCATAAGGACCCTCCGTGCCTTGTAAAAAGTCTCCGGAAACTTGTAAATATAAATTAACCTTTATGTCAATGTAACATGAATCCTCTCTTCAGCACGAACTTTGATGCTCTAATTCATTCTCCTTACATTGTGTTATCCCTTGGAATTACAAAATCATCTCCTGACGCCAACTCCTCGTTTAATGAAATAGTAGCTTCTTCTTGGGCAGACTGGCTCCTCGTTTTTACCGATGCTTCTAAACTTTCAGAGTCCGGTTGTGTTGGTGCTGCGGTCTGGATACCAAGGTACAAAATCATTCTGCATTATAAATGCCCCCTCTGTCATCTGTATTTACTGGCGAGTCGGTTGCTATTCTATAAGCTATCCTATATGTCATATCCCATAAATTAAATAAATCCATTATCTTTTCAGACTCCCTTAGTTGTCTTCAAGCCATCTTGTCAAACCAGTTCAGATCAAAAATTAAATTCCCAGTTACATATATTAAAAATTAAAGAATTGTTGTATGACTGTCAACGTCAGGGATTGGAAATTGTGTTGGCTTGGATCCCTGGTCATGCGGGTGTTACGAGAAACGAGGAGGCCGATTCCTGCGCGAAAAATGCTATTGCCTTGGGTGGCTCTAAACGTTTCCGTAATTTCAGTTCAGATATATGTTCCATCTCCAAAACTCACCTATATAAATCATGGAACGAGGCTTGGCAGGCTAGCCGTCAGATCAAAGGCAAATTCTATGGAGAAATCCAGGATACGATTCCTTTGAAATCCTGGTACTTCAAATTCCGCGACTCGGATAAACGCACCACATCTACAATTTGTCGTCTTCGTTTGGGTCATTCCTGTACTCCGGTGCACCTGGCTAAAATTAGGGTCAGGGATAACTCTCTTTGTGAGTGTGGTCTTGCAGAGGGCTCTGTTGATCACATCTTTTTTGAATGCCCTAATCTTAACGTTTCCTTGTACAATCTTCTTCCTCCTTTCATCCCCAGACCTTCCAATTTCAAATCTCTATTATCATATGTAAACTCCCCATTTATCCAAACCCTGTGTAATTTCATTAATGTTAATAACATCAAACTCTAACTGTAGTTGTGTACCTGTTGTAGACTAATTTAATTAAACTAACAGTATTATATATTTATGTATCTATTGTTTTGTCCTTTTTTTCTAGGTTCCGGAAATCCTCAGATTTTCACCGGAGAATCCTCAGAGTCATTCCGTGCCATCGCCGATACTTTGACACTGGCAGAATCATCACAACGATGAAAGCCATTAATTAGGAGAAAAAAATAAAAATAAAATGAGCGCTACTATAAACTAAAACAGACAAATATTAAACCTACCTGCCAAAAGAAAACATGTATAACCCGCACAAATAAGGAGACACTTCGGGTCGGAGTTTGTCGGCGATAAGTGAAGTTGCAACCTACTTGTACCGTGTACTCCAGCAGCTCCGACATACACTCCACTTTCCGCCTGGTCTTGCCTGGGAGTAATAGGACGATCCTGCCCACAGTCGTCCAACAGTTTTGAACACCGAAGTGCTTCCTACCAGCCATGAACACTGAATGCCTGGACTTAGTGAGGAACTCCGTCACAGTTATCCCAGTCCCTTTTCAGGCGGTCTTGCCCTTCCACGCTTCGGTCCGCGCTGAGAAGGATGAGAACCGAACAAGCAAGGGGCGAGCTTTGGTTGCCTTATTCTTCGGGCCAAGTCTGTGCACTACACTAATGTCCGACACACAGTGCGGGGACATCTTCATCTGGTTGCCTAATAACGCCCGAGTCACCACATCAGCCTGTTCCTCTGCCTCCTCCGGTACTCCATGCAGCAGAAACACCTTTCGTCTGGTACCCATCTCCAGCCGGTCCTGACCCACCAGCAGCAGCTCTAACCGCAACATGTTTAGGCAGTTCCACGTGAATGCTTTAAATTCAATGAACTCACTGCTGATGGTGGTGAGGTCTGGAGGGGTGCTGGACAGCGACAAGGTGGAGGCCTCCCGCAGTCCATCTCATAATGCGCCATCCGGGTTTTAAATGTTTCCCCAATCTTGTCCATGTTGGCGCTCAGTTTGTTGTACAGGTCCATGGTGATGTTAATTGTGTGGTATGTTAAATTGTGGTAAGTAAAATAATTGTCCCGTGTGGAGAATGGGTTCAGGCTTAAATTTAACTTATAATGTTTGACATATAATTGTTGATTTTAATATAAAATGAATTTAAATTGGAGACTCGAAAATTTAGTTGTGGTTGGCCTGACTACCCTTGATATTCGATTTCCTGAAGTAATTAATGTTGTCTGTCGATTGCTGTCAAAGTGGGGCGTCGATTGTGCATTGTATATTTCTTGAGTTTTGTGAGTGAAAATGCCGAAAACTATTAACAGAGGCGTAAGAAAAGTTTTTCACAATCTATAGAAATATTTGTCGGGTAGAAAGTCTGAAGGATTGGACTCTATTCCTCTAAATAACATCTTTGTTGTCAATATGTATGACTGGTAGGTACGTCATATAGTATGTGCAATGTAAATTGGCTAATTTGTAACTATCTATGAGTAAAATATTTTGTTGTGTTTTAGGCATATCCCGACCTTCCGTAATGAAAATACAAAACGAAGATGGGACGTCACCTGTATTTTCTACGCATAAGAAAAATTTACTTTCAGCTCTTAAAGAATCCATAAATTTTGTTGGTGGCAGAGAATATCTTCGTTTAACCTTGCACAAATTAGGTTATAAATATAAAAAATGTAGAAATCAAAGGACAGTACTTATGGAGCGACATGATATAGTGGCATGGAGGGACAGGTACCTACATGAAGTCAAAGATGTAAGGGAGAGTGGTACACCTGTTCTATACCTTGATTAAAGTTATATTCATACTTCGCTTAATCATGCAAAATGTTGGCAAAGCGAAAATGAGCACGGCGTATCTAAATCTGTAGCTACAGGAAAAAGATACACAATTGTTTATTGTGGTGGCAAGACGAGTTCGTCCCAAATGCTTTGTTAATTTATAACGACAAAGAAAAAAAAAGTTGATTTCCATGATGCCATGAATAAAGTTAATTTTAAAAAATTAGTATCGAATAAATTATCACCCAATCTATATGAACCCACCTGTATAGTCATGGACAATGCTAGATATCATTCTAGCCAAATTAACAAACCTCCAAGCTCGGTTAATAGAAAAATGAAATTGCAGAATGGCTTACATCAAATAATATTGCCTACCCTACCAAAGCCACCAGAAGTATATTATTGTTTTTGGTAAAACAAAATAAACCTGACCCAGTATACCAGATTAATAATTTAGTACAGGAGTATGGTCACAAAATACTACGGCTGCCGTCATATCATTGTGACCTGCATCTGACGGAAATGATATGGGGCTAGTAAAAGGAAAGGTTGCCACAAAGAATGCTGGTTTAGATAATATCACGTTCCTTGATTTGGTAACTTCATCAGCGCACATATCTACAACAATTTATTAAAACACTGCGATATTAAAACAAACACAATCACGGAAGCTAAAAAAACCATAACAAAGTTTCTTCTCACACTGGATTACCAAAGTACAGAGCAGTTTCTAATCTAGAATAGTATGCTGTTAATATATTGTAATTTTTATTGTTTTTGTCTTGAAGCCTAGAAGCTGTTTCTTTTAAATTTTATAACCTTGTTATTCTCTTTATACCACAGATACTAATATTATACTAATACTTTATACCCAGAAGCTGTTTTCTTTTGTTATTGTGAAGCAGTTTCTTTTAAATAGTATAACCCTATTTCGCTCACTACCCAAAAGCTGCTTCGTTTTGTTTTGTTTATCTTTGTTTATTTTAGTAAAGTTTATGCCAAAGCTTATAAATTTTCACATGTTTAAATAGTAATTGGTTCCCCAAGATACAGGCCTAGCCTAGTTTGGGGACCCCTGGAAATTTGTTTATTTTGTTTAAGCTATGCACTGAATGTTAGATGCTAAGTTCCATTACGCCGTACCTTTTTGTGCTAAATAAATATTTTTTCATTTCATTAATTTTCATTTCAGCTTGTACAAAACTATTTTGAGGATATAATTGCTGATGCAATGATTCCCTGTGAGCATACAAAAAAACTAGAAGAGTAATATGAATGCAGGGGACTGGTAAGTGATAGAGAAATTGAAAAACTTATTATAAATGTTGGCGGCAATGATAGTGAAACATCCAGTCTTACATCTGACAATGCGTCTGATATGTCCAGAATTGAACCAGTACAATCTGATCATGAAGATCATGAAATGTCATATGAAACTGTTGAATCTAAAATTCTGAAATAGATGACTAATGAAAAAAAACAATACAAAATCATAATGGATTTATTTTCTTTATATACCTTACTGCAGGTACTTTAGTGGAAGATTATTTCATAATATTATAAAATAATGGTAGTTAATGTGACTTCCATATATGAATGTTTCATAATAGCAACACACGAGTATTTTAATGCCTAATTATGTATAATTACATACACTGCTTTATCTCTACATATCATAAGCTCTCTATTATTGTTAATTTATAGTTATTTTTAAAATGTAACTTCTAAAAAGTTCGATTTTAAAATAAGTTCGGCAATGAGCGAAGCGGCCAATTTCATGGGTATACTATACTTAGTATTGCTATAAATAAAGTTATTTAGCGCCCTCGGAGCAGGTTTATTATATTCCTCGTTGGGCTTTACAAAGTGGCAGTTTTTTTCGTAACTAGCACACTTACATTTGTTTTGAGTTAGCAAGTAACGCCTCAAACCAAAAGATTTATTGGTAAGTCCAAAATATTATAAGCCTATGGATAAATACATTTTAGATACAGTAAGGAATTGTAAACTGAAAGTGAAATAGGTATGTGGAAAATAGTGTTTGTGAAAGTGAAATAAAATAAAGACCGGCTGCAAGGACTAGAATCCATAGCCGTACAACTATTAATAAAAAAAAACGTAAATGTCAAAATTGTCAAAACATCTCAAAAAATGTGAAATGTAAACTCACTCAACAAAATTATTTTATAAATTCAGATAAAGAAGAACTCGGCCTTACAGTAATAAATTAAAAAGCGCTTCCCAGTAACAAAGCGCGGGGATTAGCCATGGCCCTTTTACCGATGACCAAACAAATCTTTTCTAATTTTAAGTTGTACGTCTCGACACCGATGCGAAGTTTGACATCCAGACAGCTGATGTATCAAGAGTTTGGAGAGCCTCTTCGTGTTGTGAAGATTCAGGAGCGGGAGGTGGCTCCTCTGAAGGCTACGGAAGTGCTGGTCCGCATGCTGGCAGCACCGGTCAACCCGGCTGACATAAATACTATACAAGGTACTATTTAGAATAGGCATTTCCCTTTCTTTCAGCTAAGATGCATGAGTTTTACAAGTAACAACTGTGCTTTTTATTTTTAATGAAGATTTCCATACAGGTATTTCATATTGTTTTTTTTTCTTTGATTGTGACATGTATTAATTCAGAAAATTTGCAATAGAATAGAAATTGATTGGATGGAATAATAATTTCGTTTGTAAAATAGGATGGAATACTAATATTTTGCTGTTTCCTTTTCCAGGAAAATATCCAGTGAAAGTTACACTGCCAGCTATCCCAGGAAATGAAGGTGTAGGTATTGTTAAAGAAACAGGAAGTGATGTCTCAGGAATATGCGCAGGAAACAAAGTAATTGTCACAAAACCAGTGCAAGGCACGTGGAGGGACTATGCCACATTCAATAAAGATGTATTGAGGGTAGTACCTGAAGAACTTGGTCTTTTAGAAGCAGCAACATTGACAGTTAACCCGTGCACCGCATACAGAATGCTCACAGATTTTAAGCCAGTTCGTGAAGGACAGGTTGTCATACAAAATGGAGCCAACAGTGCCTGTGGACAGTATGTCATTCAGCTCTGCAAAGCTTGGAATGTAAAAAATATCAACATCGTCAGAGATAGACCAGATATTGCTGAACTGAAAACATACTTAGAGTGCTTGGGTGCAACTTATGTCCTAACTGAAGAAGAATTACGCACCACTAAAATTTTTAAGGAAAATAAGATTGAAAAACCAAGCCTAGCCTTAAACTGTATTGGTGGGAAAAGTTCCTTAGAAATGCTAAGGCACTTACAACATTCAGGAAAAATGGTTACATATGGAGGCATGTCCAGAGAACCTGTGACCATTCCAACATCAGCATTTATTTTCAAGAATCTATCATTCCATGGTTTCTGGATGACTATTTGGAATGAGAAAGCAAGTGCAGCAGAAAAAGATGAAATGATGAATGAAATTATCACTCTGATGTGTCAGAATCAAGTTAAGGGCCCTGTGAACCAAATGGTTAAGTTTGAAAACTATAAAGAAGCTTTAGGAAATGCCCTTTCAGTGAAAGGATTTACTGGTTCTAAATATATTCTTGATTTTTGTTAATATTTAAGATGTCCTTATGGAAGGACTAAAGTGTACTATAATGAATTGTGTTATAATTATAAATAATAATAATGTATGATACAAAAAATAAGCAAATTGTAATCATTGCTCATGTTAGTGTGTAATATTGGTTCTAGTGCCTCAGCTTAAGGCTAGTAAATTATCTCAATTTCACTCATGGTAATGAGTAGGAGTTTTAAATAACACGCAGTAAATACATCTTAACATAATATAGCGTCACTCCTTTTCCCATACGGGGTGCCAGAGGTACAACTGTGCCCACTTTGAACCAGTACTCCATTTTTCGTGGCAGGGGGCTAGCCTATCGCCGAAGCTATGGAGTAATGAAGGTTTCCTCGCGATGTTTTCAAACACCGTTAGAACGTGCATATAATGTAAATAAGAACTCATGATATGGAACCAGACATTCCTTATGGTATAATTCGATCTTTGGCAGACCCGGTAGTCCGCAGCAATGCTGTCACGCACGCGTTACTACTTGTATATTGCGGCGACACAGAGCGACATTGCTGCCGAGAAACCTTAAATTTACGGAGTTAAGATACATTATTGAATAGGGACGAGAGTGCTGCGCCTCAGTGCTGGCGAGTAGGGACATACGTTAATCCCCATACTCCCTCCCTCACCCTCTCTAAATAAATAATTATTCACAGGCTGCAACTACAGTTTACCTTCACTGCCCACTGTTGGTGGAGACGAGGGCGTCGGCGAGATTGTGGAAGTTGGCAAACACGTAGTCAGAGTCAAGTGCGGACAGAGAGTCGTTATAACCAAGAGACTGCAGGGAAGCTGGCGCTACTACGGCACCTACAACGAGAAGGATGTCCACGTCATCCCCCCCAACCTAGGCCTGGCTGAAGCCTCAATGCTCACGATCGCACCCTGCATGGCATACAGAATGCTCAAAGATTTCAGAAAAGTCGCACCCACACAAACAGTCGTCCAAAATGCAGCCAACAGCCCGTGCGGTCAATGCGTCATCCAAATCTGCAAGGCTTGGGGTATCAACACCTTGAATGTCGTCGCCAGTCATGTCGGCTACGATGCCGTTAAGAAAAACCTGATGGAATTGGGAGCTACGTCTGTAGTGACTCTCGAAGAAGCTGAAGAACTTTGCTGTTTCAACACATCAATAGACAGACCTATCTTGGCACTAAACAGCCTCGGAGGCAGCTACGAAGACGTAATGCTTAAATTACTGCAGCGAAATGGAACTATCGTGTATTACGGCTGCGCTTACAACATTCCCCATTGTAAACAATATTTGAGGTGTGATGCTGAGTTTTGTAAGTTTCATCTGTTAGATTGGGATTTTAAGGCGACTACTGTGCAGAAAGGTGCAATGCTGAATGATTTAATGCGACTGATAGTTGTTGGAAAACTCAAAGCGCCCGTATACAAAGCCATTGAACTACAGAACTACATAGATGCCTTACAGAACACAGTCGCTTGTGAGGCCTACTCAAGAAAAAATTACGTTTTTGACTTCACGATGCCAAGTTAAAACTTTGTAAGTTTTAAATTTACCGCCAAATAAATGAAAAAACTGCGAGGTCTAGGGAACCGTATTCTATGACTGAAAACTGCGTACAATCAAAGAACAACTTATAATACGTAAACAACAACATCGTTATGTAAGGCATAAGAATAATTATGAACGTTTCTTGAACTATTTCATTGAACGCTTCAAACGAGCGTGTTCGATTCAACTAAAGCTATGAAAACTAGACGTCAAGTTTGACGTCTACTGTAACCACACTGAAACGAACACGGACGGACGTACAAATGAAAACAAAACTTGCCAGCCAGCCAGTCGCCCGCCAGCCCGCCTCGTTCACCAAAATTTCACAAACCTTTCAATTTATTTAATTAGAACTGTGTTTAAATAATTTATGGGGCGGAAGGTAAAATAATGTGCAATATCTCAGCTACGATACAGTGATGATCTTGTAAAAACGTAGAACTGTAGTAAAATCTAGGACTAAAATAAACAAATGGAGAAGAATCTGTATGAGGCGTATGAATTTCTGCCAGCGGGCAGCAGTGAACCAGAACCTGACCAGTACTTCGTCGTCCATAACGATGGAACACTTTTGAGTAAGTTAGCACATCTACTCATAAATACATCTCATACAAAATATATATAAATCTCTCGTTCTGTATTAAAACAAGTAGTCTGTCATGCGCCTAGTTTAGTTGGTCGAATAGTAATCTTGGATATCTGTTTGCTGAGCTTCTAATAGTAATATTGGTCACAGTGTCGATAAGGAGGCAGAAGCAGAAGGGAAGGAATTACTTCAATTGGCACAATTAAATTAAAACTATAAATTACTATTGGCAGTTTGGAAATTGATTACTACAATAGTCCATCTTTTGACCATCTTTCATCATTTATTCTCTTATTTTTACTAAAATATGCCATTCTGATAATGCTTTTTTTTTTCAGTCAACAGGCCCGTCCAGTATGTAACTCAGGATACAAAGGACAGTCTGGATACTGTGCAGCCTGTTGTGTTTGATGCCTCACAGCAGTATTTCATTGATGTGGATACCAACACTGAACTTATATCTGTTTCAGGTACCACGCTTTCTTTACAAAACCTTATAGCTATTTATTTTAGTCATACATTTAGTTCCTATGCCCCTATAAAGATGTTAAATGCATAGGTAAATTGCAGTAGTGTTCCTTTAATAAAGGCCCAAAAGCTGGGCTTGTCTTTCAAAACTCAAATCAACACCACCTTAACTAACGCAATAAATAATGATTAAGCATCCCTGAGTCCCAAAACAATGCCAAATACGAGTAGCGCTTGCAGACTCTGAAAAATGCTTTGCGATTTTCAACCTTATGCCATAGATGAGCACATTGTCAGATGCGGCTTGGCTGGTGAAACTACTACAAAGCGACAAAACATGCCAACTAGGAAGTTTGAAAATAGATGGAAAACATATATCTGGACCCCAAACAGTGTTGAAAACTATGTTGGAGACACACTTCCCGGGCTGCGAAGAACATAAAGAGAGCAACATATTGGATCACCAGGAAACGTGGAAGGATCCACCAGATATAATAAAAGAAGAAAACTTAGAATGGGCCATAAATTCATTTGCACCATTCAAATCTGACGGGCCTGATGGCATTTTGCCTGTGCTTCTACAAAAGGCCCACAGATTTATTAGCAACCATCTTGCAGAACTATTGAGAAGTAGCATAGCATTTGAATATATTCCTCCTAATTGGAGAGGAGTAAAAGCAGTTTTCAGACCAAAACCAGGAAAGAAATCTTACCAGGAAGCTAAGTTGTTCTAGTGTATATGTCTTTTCTCCTTCATATTGAAATCACTAGAGAAAATAGTGGACAGACACGTGAGAAAGTGCCTCTCCCCTCCATAGCAATCAGCATGGATATATGGAAGGGAAATCAACTGAAACAGCTCTACACAACCTAACAATATAGTTGGAGAGAGCACTAGAAAACAAAGAGTTTGCCCTGGGATGTTTCTTTAATGTAGAGGGAACTTTCAACAGGGAAAACTTCCAAGCAATAGAAGAATCTGAAGCTTGACAGAATACATGAAGAGTTAGCAAAATGGGTGGTAACCATGCTCAAAATGGTGATCATTATGCAAGATATTCATCTTGCTGGGACTAGCTACTCAATCGGAGCAAATAGAGGATTCCCACAAGGTGGCTTATCTCCACTGATGTGGTGTCTTCTTATGGACTCCCTTATAACTCGCGTTGCCAACATGAATATACAGGGTGACTTTTAAGTCGACCTACATACGTTGGGAGATGCTAGCACGGATCAAAACCAACCATTGTTACTATGAAACACCCTACCCGAAAATTTACCGTTTTCGAGTTAGGGGCTTTTAAAGATTTTCGAGGAAAAATCCCACTTTACTACATATTTCGCACCAATTTTCCTAATCTAGTTGATTAAGTCCAGGTATTTTGCAGGTATTAGGTAAAAATAGAGTTAATTTAATATTTAGAAACAAAAAAGAACGGACCACAGCAAAAAAATCCTATAATACAGGCTTATGGTGAAAACCGAATATCGCATGTTTACTCAATGGGTTGACTTTGAAGCAGTGTCACAAAAAAAAAACTAGTAACTGTTTGTGCAAACAAAACCTAAAACATCTCCAGTTCTCTAGCTATTCAATGAGGTACAATAGTCAAATAAAATGTTTATTATTCTTGGGAAAATTGGGCGACAAAGTAGATAAGGTAGCGGACTTCGAGCCGCGAGTCGAGTCGAGTCGAGTCGCACTCGTTCTGTTCCACACAAATTAATAATTTAAATATTCAAAAAGTGCTTATGAAGTCGTAAATATTACATCAAATTAAAGTGTTTGAAGTCACCAACAAGACGTACTAATTGATTTCTCATAAAGTCCATAAAATTGTTAACAATTAAGGAAAACATTTCAGAGTGTACCGTTAAAACGGTGGTGATTGTGAAGTGACACAAAAAAAGTGCAAAGTCCAATTCCGAGAATTATTGTTGCTCACCTTCATCTACTTGTATAATGCTTTTGCGAGCAAACAGTTAAGTATTTTCGCATACATCATTGCTCGATACATTGGCTCATTGGTTAAGAGCGCTGGCCGTTGAGAACATTGAAGTTGGTACCTCGGTTCGAAAACACAGAAAAACAAAACTTCTTTTTTATTTTTTTTTTTTTTTTTTGGTGAAAATCTCATGAATTGCCAAGTGTGCCGAAAAATAATATCACTTAGTGATCTGCTTAAATGTGCTACGTGCAGAAAGCATTTCCATTACCAATGCTTAAACATGCCTTCTGCCACATACTCAGAATTATATCCGAGAAAAAATCAGTGGAAATGTGAATCATGCTCAAATATTACCGTAACTCGCGGAAAGAATTTGAAAAGGAACACCCAAGTAAAAGATGTAGCACATAGTGATGAGAAAACTTCCTCGATCATCGTCGTCGGCCAAACACCGACAAAAACCCTACCTACTACAACGGGCCATATTTGTGAGGATAAGCCAAGCCCAATGCCAAGAAACCATTCGACGGACAATCTTTTCATGTACAACTTAGATAAGAGCTCGAGTCTTCTCGATACAACTGCGAGAAGCCTACCGAACGTAACGAACGTAAATGATTCCTTAGTAGAAAATTTGAAGGATCAGGTCTCTGCCTTAAATATAGACTTAAACAGTGCACATGAAGAGATTATAAACCTGAACGAAGAGAATACTAAATTAAAACTGGAGATTCAAGAACTTAATAAAAAAATCACTCTCTTGTTGAAACTGAGTTCTAGTGTCACTACTTCAACGCCAAAACAGCAGAAGGTTGGTTGGTCAAATACGTCTCGCATAAATTCTAAAAGTAATGTTATTGAAAAACCTGAAACTCCCAGCTGCCACGAGATCGAAAATAAAACCGAAAATAAAATAATGGTTCCACATGATGACAGCAACAGGGTCAAAGCGGCGATAAAGGACGGCAATGAACCTCCACCAAACCAAAACTGCAAGTCACCCAAAGAAAATATAACAAAAACTTCAGCGACTATGACAAGCAAGGCCTTCATTCATATTTTGGGGGATCAAGGTGCGCGAGGAATTGCTCAACATTTATGGAATTCAAAAAACAGTCTCTGGAACAAGGCCTACAAAGTCTCCGCTTTGGTCAAACCACATGCCTCGTGTTCAGAAATTCTCAAAGACTTTAAGGAACTGATCATGAGAATCAATAATGATGACATCTTAATCCTTATCGTAGGTTCTAGCGCCACATCATCAATTTTAAAATTCGATGTAGAGGACGTTTTGCGAAAAAAGAATATCCAAAATATTACATTTCTATGTGAATCCCCACACAGTCAACACGTAAATAAAAATAATTGTAACATAACAAAAACTGCAGTGGTTTACAAGTTCCAGACGAATCACTTCGTAGAATTAAAAAATGAATTAGATCTAGCTGACAAATTGAAAATAGAGATTGACTACCTGCATTACGAACACAAATTTATAACAAATTTTGGTAAAATTGTTAAAATCAGAGCAGCTCAGCATACACCCGGCACTTTCAAAATAGGTACAATCCCGTACTATTTTTACAAGCAAGAATCTAAAAATAGACAAAAAATACAGCAAAACATTTGTAAAAAACCAAAAAAAGGAACTATTCCTTATTACTTTACAAAAAATATATCTGATATCAGTGATACGAAAAGGAAGCGTTTTTTTCGTGAAGCGTAAATGTTTGAACTCCGAAATAACAGTAGCTCACATAAACATTCAAAGCCTTAATGATAGGAAGCAGGAACTACTTGAGGCGTGGCTTTGCTCTGAAAAGGGGCGTAGTGTAAAAGTGTTATGCATTACTGAACACCATAGGGTAAATTGCGATCTAAATAGAATGTCACTTAAGGACTTTGTACTGGCTTCATCTTTTTGTAGAGAAAACAGAAAAAGTAGAGGAGGTGTATGTATCTATGTTCATAACAGCTTGAAATTTGACGAGCTTCCCTCCATAAAAAAATTGTCAATTTCCAATGTTTTAGAAGTATGCGGCATAAACTTGTACAACTTCTATATAGTCTGTGCATATAGACCAAAGACCTTGAGAAATGATAACTTTATCGACAACCTGGAAAACATCTTAAGTCATATATTAAGCAAAGTCGACAGAAAGTTCTTGTTATGCGGGGACTTCAATGTAAATTTGCTAGTTGATGGCTTGGAAGCCAGGGATTTTTTGTGTCTTCTAAACTCTTTCGGTGCCGAAGCATTTGTAAAGGAACCCACGCGTATTACCGATCACAGCAGTACTTGCATCGACAATATGATTTCAAACGTGGAGCTACGAAATGTTAAAGTGGTCGAGCTAGGTATTTCAGATCATTGTCTTCAACATGCCACATTGGAAATCAAAATTAAATCAAATTCTGGTGCTACTTTTAAACAAGTAAGAGATTTCAGTAAAACTAACATAGATGAGTTGAAAAATTTCTTAGAGTCCGTTAACTGGGACCCGATTTACAGAAATCCCGATGTGGATGCCTCTTTTAATACATTTCACGACATATTTCTAAGCGCTATCGATAGGTTCTGTCCGCTGAAAAGGGTGAGAATGGAAAATAAATGTTTTACACCAAAATGGATAACACCAGGTATTCGAAAGTCCTGTGAAACCAAACGAGAACTTTTCATTCAACTAAAACAGTCTAAGGATAAAGCTGCACTGTCTAATCATTACAGGAACTATTGTTCAATTTTGCATAAAGTTATATCCTATGCAAAAAAGAAGGATAATGAGTATCTTATTCTAAATTCAAATAATCAGATAAAATCAATTTGGAATTTAGTTAATAAAACTGTTAAAGGACAAAAAAAATCGAAATTTGAGAGTTACAAAGGGCTAACAGATGGCGTAGAAACAATTGAAAATGAATTGGATGCTCCCGATTTATTTAACACCTTTTTCTCAATTGGAAATAATTCAAACATGGGAAACAGTAGATTCGAAAATATTGAGCTTCCTGCTTACATAGAAAACTCAATGTTTGTCACTCCTTTAACAAAAAATGAACTCCTGAAATTAGTCTCAAATTTAAACAATAAAAAAGCATGTGGTTATGACGGTTTGCCAATATTTAAAATTAAAAATGTTATCGAGGTTATTGCTGACATGCTTGTTCATCTCATAAACCTGTCAATCAATACTGGAACTTTTCCAACAAGACTTAAAAGAGCGCAAGTCATACCGCTTCATAAAGGTGATAGTACACTCGATGTTTGTAATTATCGACCGATAGCATTATTGCCAACCTTATCAAAGATCTTTGAAAAATATTTTTCTGACCGTTTGGCAGGTTTTTTGGCGCGATATAAAATACTATCTAAGAATCAATTTGGTTTTCAAAAGGGAAGATCGACGTCGGATGCTGTTTTTGATATGATGGACTTCGTTGCAGAGTCATTAAATATAAAATCAAATGTCATGACTGTTCTATTAGATTTGTCTAAAGCATTCGACTCCGTTAATCACCAAATCTTAGCAAACATTCTGGAGAGGTATGGTATCAGAGGAAATTGTTTAGATTGGCTGAAATCGTACCTGAATCAGCGAAATCAAAGTGTACTGCTTCGTAAATTTGACGACAAGACTAAAACCATATCACACATGGAATCTTTGAGGATAGAAACTACTCGTGGGGTACCTCAAGGCAGTGTCCTAGGCCCTTTACTATTTATTCTATACATTAACCACTTACCTGAAATAATAGAAAACAAAATTACGATGTTTGCAGACGACGTTTCCGTATTTTTTAAATTTGAAAGGAAAGATAACACACATTTGTCCAAAGAAATATCTCAAACTGTCACTAATATCGCTAAGTGGTTGCAAGGTTTGGACTTAAGAACAAACGCGAGTAAAAGTAAACTCATTCACTTCCGTAATTACAACACTCCACAATTGGTATTAGATATTGCGGTAGAAAATACAGAGATTGCGCTGGTGAACCATGCTAGGTTTTTAGGTGTTATCGCGGATGAATACATGAACTGGAAAAAACACATTGAAGCCCTGGAAGGAAAACTGAGCAGCTTTTGTTACGCGTTGAGATGCTTGTCAAAGATTACTACTGCCCGCGCATCACTGCAGGCATACTACGCTTTCTTTCACTCAAGAATTCTGTACGGCTTGATTCTGTGGGGAGGCAGTGTAGATGTAAAAAAAATATTCATTTTGCAAAAAAGATGCATCCGTATTTTGTCTGGAATAAAATCGAATAGAGTTTCCTGCCGTGACTTATTTTTAAAATTGAAAATTCACTCAATTACAGCCCTTTACATAATAGAATTGTGCAAATTAGTGAGGCGCCATCCAGACAAATTCCCAATCAGTGATGAATGGAAAAGTAGTAGGTTAAGAGACTATTTTAGGCTAAATCTTAAATCTAAGCCTTGCAGAACTACGTCCTACAGTAAAAGTACTAGTCATATGGCTATTAGTATTTATAACAAACTACCAACAGAAATCAAGGATCTCTCTGGTAATCGGTTCCTAAAGTCTTTAAAGCAGTATTTATTAGTAATGTGCCCATATAATTTAAATGAATATTTTGAAAATAGTAAAAAGATTTTAATAGCATTATAATTGGCTTAATTTTATATCAGATAATAATACATAAATACAATATAATATAATTATAATTTAATTAAATTGTATACTCCATAATAATAAGATAATGTAATTATTATAAATAATTAATGATTATTATAATATTGCCATGCCGCTCCCGGTAAAATTACACGTACTTTTATGTTTAATCATTTCTTAAGACCTAAAATTATACTGTAATTTATCGCAATAAACGAATTGAATTGAATTGAATTGACTCTAAGATGCCTGTTGATAAAAAAAAATGGTCAAGTGCGAGTCTAAATCGCGCACGAAGGGTTCCGTACCACCGTTCAATGGAAGCGATGGTGTGGAGTGAATAGTTTGGATTTTACACAGCAAAATATTGTTTACAAAGTTATTGGTGCGGTTACTTTTACACTACATGTACGTAACCAGGTGCATCCATAAGTTTGTATGTGGTATTGAAAGAATTGTTGTATGGGAGCCCCCTTAAATATTTCTTTTATCCTGTTTTTTAGTATTTGTTGTTATAGCGGCAACATAAATACATCATCTGTGAAAATTTCAACTGTCTAACTATCACGGTTCGTGAGATACAGCCTGGTGACAGACGGACGGACGGACAGCGGAGTCTTAGTAATAGGGTCCCGTTTGGAACCCTTCGGGTACGGAACCCTAAAAAGGGTTTTAATATGTTGTAAGGGCAAAATTATTTTATTTTTATCGCCCGATGTCCAAAAGGGGGTGTTATAAGTTTGAAGCGTCTGTCAGTCTGTCGGTCTGACTGTCTGGGCGGTGGGCGAATTTTTATGTCGTTTTCTGTAAATAAAAGTAGACATCTCTGCGGTGGTTCTTAGATACGTTTTGTTAAGAAACAATGATTCAGGGGGGGGTATTATATTTACAATTCATGTTCAACATGACCACCCATGTTCCTAATACAATTTCGTAACCTAGTTCTCAATTCATTTTTGACTGCTCTGGTTGTGAGCTGCCTTCTCATTTTTTTCAGATGCGTCAATAATCCTTCGTTTCAAAATGTCTACATTTGCGACAGGATGACCATCTTGGTACACGATACTCTTCATGTGTCCCCATAAGTAATAATCCATCGGGGTTAGGTCTGGACACCTTGCAGGCCATGGTAGTGGACCTCATCTCCCGATCCATCTATCTGGGAAATTTTCATTCAGCCAATCCCGAACGCCCCTAAAGTAGTGAGCTGAACAGCCGTCGTGTTGATACCACATGTCTCTTATCAGTGCGAGTGGTAAATCATCTAATAAATCATGTAATTCCGTTGTCAAAAATGTCTGGTACCTTTCACCATTCAAATTTTGAGGCAATAAAACAGTTCCAATTAAATGGTTATTTATAATTCCCATCCAGACGTTCACACTGAATCTTCGCTGTGATCCTTTCACTCTCTTCTTATTTGGATTCCGTAGCGTTTTAGGAGCCCAATAGTGAGCATTATGATAGTTTGATATGCCATCTTTATCAAATTTAGATTCGTCTGTCCACAATATTCTTTTCAAAAAGTCCGGAGCTTCGGCATCTGCATTTAGCATAAAGCGACTGAAAACCATACGTCGAATCGGATCACCTTCTTCTATCACGTGAACTGGCGTATAGTGGTAAGGATAGTTTCCAGCAGTGTGCATAGTGAACCATACTTTCCACTGTGGGACGCCAAGCTGTCGAGCAATAACACGTGTAGATGTCGTAGGATCCGCTTGGAAACATCTTTGTATTTCGTCTTCCACGTTGACGTCATACACACGTGGTCTACCCATATCCGTATTTCGTCGTTGCACAGAGCCAGTTTCTCTTAGTCGTCGGTAAGCTAAGCACCATCAAACACAGACACATCTGGCACTCGACGACCTGGATAACGTTGCACATACTCTGCCCGTGCTGCTCGAGAATTCCCTTGACACAACCCGTAACACATAAGAATATCAGCATATTCTTCATTAGAAAACACCGGCATCGTGAACCAAAATATCACAATCCAAATCACAAGCAAGTCGAAGTCCTTGTTACACAGCCAGGTCACAGTACAGGAGAAGATTCACAAGTCCACAAAACAAGCAAAGTCGCGATGAAAGAAAATGTTAGCTCAGGGAGGAAGGTATTACGGTACGCACAGCACAAGTTACGATAGTACGCGTAAGGACCTCGTAAGGACCTATCCGTGGACTATCCAGTCCAGTAATTGACAGACGTCACCTAGAGTACTGACAATTCAAATTTCGAAGAAAACATAATTTTCCTTAATTTTTATGTCAAAACTTTTCTTTTCGTCTCGGCCTCATTAAGTTCGCGTCGATGCGCTACCGATCGTTGTGTGTTGCGAATTACGATGTCTGTGAATACGCTCAAGTGTTCAAGTTGTAATGTTGTTATATCTGAAGTCTTAGCATTTATTCGTAACAAACACGATGTTATGGATAATGAAAGTCTCATACGAATCTGTGAATGTTTGTTTGCGTCTGTCAAGACTAAACAAAAGTGCATTTCAAGACGTAGACAAAACAAACAAAAGGATCTTGAAGACGTGATCTCATTATTCAAAACCGTTGTCCCAGAGCAAATACCTGTTTTTGTGGCGTATGAACTACATAAATTACCGCCTATCTGTTTTGATCATGTTGATGTCACGAAACTTCTGAAGGACGTGTTAACGGTGCAAGCGCAAATTAAAGAAATCAAGGAAACCTACGTAACAAAAGGTCAACTTGAAGACTTAAAAGAGCAGTCTAAGATACCAGTATCGCTGTTTAATACTAACATCAACACGAGAAGAGGTGGGTACACAGCTATGACGGATAGCGGGCCGATCGGGCTACCGCCGTACGTACTGGATATATCGGGTGACGTCACAGCAGCGGCAAACACGAGCGCCGCCGCCACCACCACCGTCGACAAGGCCGGCCAGCTGAGCTGTGGTGACTCGGCAGATCATGTACTGGCATATCGCTCAATTATTCAACCAAGAGTGGACTGTGGATCGCAGAACGGGACCGTTCCACCTGCACCAGTAAACTCGACGCTGTTAGACAAGTCGTCACCTAGTAGCCAGCATGCTGCTGGTCTAACTAATACCAAACAGCTGACCATGGCAGTAGTGGTAAAGGAAGGAGTATGGCCGACTGACTGTAGCCGAGATGAGGGATGGACACTAGTTCAGAAACGTAGGTCTACTAGTTATCGTTTTGCTGGTAGGACAGGCAAAGCAATACTTTCGCTGACGGGAAAATTCAAAGCCGCCGACACAAAGATCCCTCTTTTCGTATATTATGTGAATAAACAGACTACGGAACATGACATTGGGGAATATGTAAAAATGAAGACCCAGGAGTGTATTAAGTTAGAGAAAATGAAAACTAAAAAATCCTATGGTGCATACAAGATTTATGTACCTAAAAGTAAGCTAGATTAATTTTTGGATGAGAAACTGTGGCCAGAGGGAGTCAAGTTCCGACGTTTCATTTTCTTTAAGAAAACAGACAGAGGAAATCCTCAGATTACAAAGGAAGTCATTAACTCTTAATAAAATGGACGAAAAAAACAAGAACGTTATATTCTCAACTTTTAACTGTAAAGGTCTGATCAGGTCCACTGAGTGTGTGCGGAAACTATGCAAAACTGCTGACGTCATCGCCCTACAGGAGACGTGGTTATGGCCGCATGATGTACCTGCACTTGGCAGCTTGCATGATGACTGCGTACACTGGCAAGTCAGCCATTGATACGTCTGTTGGTATCATCAGTGGAAGACCGTATGGTGGTGTCGCCTTATTATGGAGGAAGTGCGCTTTCCAGTCAGTGTCGATTATATCGTGTAATAGTGATCGCATAGTCGCTATAAAACTAATCCATAACAACCGAGCTATATTGATTTTCTGTGTATACATAGTCAGGTCATAAGTTCTGTCACATGTGCAATATGAAATAATTTTGACATGTTTATTATTTATGTAAACATTTATATAGCAAAATGAACTTAATAAAACATAGATTCTTATGGTAATAAAGTTTATTCAAAATGACCCCCGCGATTTTGAATACAGGCCTTTATTCTGCGCGGCCAGTCGTCTATCGCAGCACGAACGAGGTCCATGTCAATATCGGCGGCTGCCTTAATCAAGGATACCTTGAGTGACTCCAAATCAGGATGAGGCTTTGAGCAGGCCTTTTCCTCCAAGTGTTGCCATATCTAGTAATCTAACGGACTCAAATCTGGACTGGAGGAGGGCCAGTCTTCGTGCCGGATGAAGTCGATTTCACGCGCCGCCAGCCAGTCTTGTGTGCTTTTCGCTCTATGAGCTGGCGCAGAATCTTGTTGGAAAACCCAGTGCCTGTTATTAAACATGGTATGAGAAACAGGTTTCACAAGGTTCTTGAGGACTGTATTTTGATACACAACTGCATTCGTTTTTACGCCTTTCTCACAAAAATGTACCTCAGTTTAGTCCCAATAAGAGACTCCCAACCAAACCATGAGCGAGGATGGAAAATGACCTCGTTGGACACGCGGAATACGGTTGCTCGCTTCTTCACAGCTGTGTGCGTACACCTTATCATTTTGTTTGTTGTAGCTCTCTTCCACGGTGAAAATTTTTTCATCCGAAAAAAGAATTTCCCGATGCTTTTTTCCCGCGTACCGCTTCAACAAAGCGCGGCATCTCTTCAGTCTCAGGTCCATTAAACGAGCGTCCAAACGATGTCCTGTTTTTCTTCGATATGCCCTAAGCCCTAAGTCTTCATTTAACACCCATTTCACCGTGGTCCTGCTTAACCCCATCTGAAGGGCCAACAGTTTGTGCTTACGTATGGGATTTCTTTGAATTCGCGCCTTCACAGCTTTTATCACTGCTGGAGTCCTAACAGAGCGAGGGCGACCCCTTCTTGACCTGTCATCTACACTAGAGTCTTCATTGTATCGTTTTATGATACGATAAACGAATCTTTTGTTTATATTCAAATTTTTCAGTAAGTCGAAAATCTGAATTGGCGCGTAACCGCAACGATGCAACGCAATAACTGCGACACGGTCTTCTTTAAGTGTCCACTCCATATTTAAAAATGAGGAAAATTCTAAAAAGTACACATTTTTATTTTCATGAAAAATTCGAAATTCGAATTCAATAAATTTTTTTGTGGCCAGCGTTCTAAATTCAAAAGGTTTTATTGTGTGACAGAACTTATGACCTGACTGTGTATATGCCATTTAATAACAAAAAGAGTGATAGCCTCATAGATTTTTGCCAATGTTTAAGTGAAATTACTGCAATAATTGACAGTGAAGGAGTGGAGTCAGTTATTATATAGGGCGATTTTAATGCGCATCCCGGTGAACGCTTCTATAGAGAAATGCTGAGTATATGTGCGGAGCAGACTTGGTCATGTATTGATAGTGAATTACTGCCGAGTGACTCACATACTTTTGTTTGTCAAGCAAGCGGCTTGCGGCGCTGGCTTGATCACTGTATTGTAACGAGTGCTGCAAAAAACCTGTTTATAAAAGCGTCAGTTTTGTATGGAGTATATCCCTCGGATCATTATCCAGTTATTTTCGAATGTAAAATTAGTGTTATCAAACCTAAATTGTCCACATCCGTTTTACTTTGTGATAAAGTGAGGTGGGGAGAACGTGATCATGATCAAATAGTTGAAATTAATTGACTTCCCCACTGAATGCACTGAGTGTTCTTTTAAAATGTGTCAAAATAGCAATCATTTTTCTTTATTGGATGACTTGTATAATAAACTGATAACTACCCTTAGGGAGGGTGCTAAATGTACATACGAAGGGAAAAGTAAGATTAAAAAACATAAGTATGTGACTGGTTGGAATACCCATGTCAGTGGCGCTCATGGGCGGGCCCGTCTTTGCTATAAAATGTGGTTGTTACATGGTGGAGTAAACTCTGGTTATTATTATGATCAAATGTGTGAAACTAGGAAAATATTTAAAGCTAATTTAAATTTCTGTTTGCAAAACGAACAACAAATTAAAATGGACAATCTTGCAAAAAGTCACTCAGAAAAACAATTTGGTAAATTTTGGAAGTCAACTAATAAACTTAATACAATGACGGGTTTGCCTGCGGGCGTGGCTAGTGTGGGTGAGCCGACTGATATTGCTAACTTATTTCAGCGGCACTTTAGAGTGGAATCACCCATACCGCGCGAGCATCGGGTGAATGATCCTGGGACCAGTAACGAGAGGACCCCTATCATGTTTAAGGCTAAAAATGTTGCAACCATTATTAGACATATGGTACGAGGGAAGTCACCGGGCCACGATGGTCTCAGCATTGAGCACCTTAAGTACGCCGGACCGCACTTGCCAAGGGTTCTTTCATTGTTTTTTAACCTTTGTATTATTCACAGCTATCTGCCGAAAGATTTAATGTTTACCGTGGTAGTGCCGATCATTAAAAACAAAACGGTGACGCCTCCGACTTGTCTAATTACAGGCCCATTTCCCTGGCTACCGTTGTAGCCAAAGTACTGAATAGTCTGCTTGACAAACAGCTGGCTATGCACTCTGAACTTCATGACGCTCAGTTTGAGTTTAGGCCAGGTCTGTCAACGGAGTGTGCCATACTGTGCCTTAAGCAAACGGTCCAGTATTACACTGCTAGGAAAACGCCTGTATTTGCCTGTTTTTTGGATTTGTCGAGGGCGTTCGATCTTGTACATTATGACGTTTTGTGGCGAAAGCTAAATGAGGAAACAACATTGCCTCCCGAGCTTACTTCAATGTTTAGGTATTGGTATTTTAATCAACAGAACAGTGTGCGGTGGGCGAGAGCTAGCTCGGACGTGTACGGGTTGGAGTGCGGGGTGAGGCAGGGGGGGTTGAGCTCGCCCCGCCTCTTCAACCTGTACATGAACCAGCTGATCGGCGAGCTCAGCGGCACCAAGGTTGGGTGTCATATTGATGGAGTTTGTATGAACAATATTAGTTATGCCGATGACATGGTGCTGCTGAGCCCGTCAGTAGGTGCTCTAAGGAGTCTGCTGAATTTTTGTGGATCGTATGCGGTGGCACATGGGCTCAGGTATAACTCTAAAAAAAGTGAGTATATGATTTTTAAGTCCTACTCAAAAACATACTCTGATGTACCAGAAGTATCTCTCTGCGGTACACCTTTGTGCAGAGTGAATAGTTTTAAATACCTGGGCCACTGGGTCACCGACGATCTAAAAGACAACATGGACATTGAGAGGGAACGCAGGTCGCTGGCTGTCCGATGTAATATGTTGGCCCGCAGATTTGCAAAGTGTACAAATGCAGTCAAAATTATGCTTTTTAAAGCCTACTGCCAATCATATTACACTTGCAGTCTGTGGGTCGACTATACAAAGCGGGTATACAGCGACCTGCGTGTCCAATATAACAACGCATTCAGGGTCCTGTTGCGGCTGCCGTGGAGATGCAGTGCTTCGGGGATGTTCGCAGAGGCGCGTACGGATGACTTCTACGCAATAATGAGAAAACGGAGCACCTCTGCACTCGCCCGCCTGCGCGGTGGCAGTAACGGGATGCTGAACGTGTTTATAGACAGGTGGGACACCCCAATGCTGCGACATTGGGTGCAGCTCCATACCCAGACTATAACATCATTATATTTTTTAAATTATCTTAATAACTAGTATTTAACTATGGACCTTAATTGTCTGAAATAAATAAATTATTATTATTATTATTAAATTTTGGATTATTCTAAATGATAAAACTTTTTCACATCAGCTGTTCTGTAATGCATTTTCCGCATGAATTGACCTGTTTTGATGTTCATCATCAGAAGTCTCCTGCCATTTTCAGAAAACCGCATCAAAAGCAGTCCATTCGTTTGACCACTATTCCTTTTTAAGCAGATAACTTTCGAACGGCTTTACCGATTTTAACAAAACATATCTAAGAACCACCGCAGAGATGTCTACTTTTATTTACAGAAAACGGCATCATTCGTCCACCTGTTTGACGTCTAGAGTGCCACGGACAGGCATACAGACAGACAGACCGACAGACTGACAGACGCTTCAAACTTATAACAACCCCTTTTGGACATCGGGCGATAAAAATAAAATAATTTTGCCCTTACAACATCTTAAAACCCTTTTTTTTAAATCACCGGTCATCTTAGAGTCCGCTACCTTATCTACTTTGTCGCCCAATTTTGCCAAGAATAATAAACATTTTATTTGACTATTGTACCTCATGGAATAGCTAGAGAACTGGAGATGTTTTAGGTTTTGTTTGCACAAACAGTTACTTGTTTTTTTTTGTTGACACTGCTTCAAAGTCAATCCATTAAGTAAACATGCGATATTCGGTTTTCACCAAAGCCTGTATTATAGGTTTTTTTTTGCTGTGGTCGGTTCTTTTTTGTTTCTAAATATTAAATTAACTCTATTTTTACCTAATACCAGCAAAATACCTGGAATTCGTCACCTAGATTAGGAAAATTGGTGCGAAATATGTTGAAAAGTGGGATTTTTCCTCGAAAATCTTTAAAGGCCCCTAACTCGAAAACGGTAAATTTTCGGGTAGGGTGTTTCATAGTAAAAATGGTTGGTTTTGATCCGTTCTATCATCTCACAACGTATGGTAGGTTAACAGTCACCCTGTATACCTACCGGTATATTCAGATGATGGGGCTAATATTATAATAGAAAGAGTGCTAAATACTATTCGAGATATTATGAAGAACACAATAGGAATGGTCTTATGATGTTGTCAAGAAAAAGACCTTGACCTAAACCCGGAGAAAACAAAGCTACTCTTCACGAATAAATGTAAAAATATTGATTTTTTTCCCATCACGTTGAAGGGCACAATACTAGAAGTAGTACGTGAGATTAAATACCTAGGAGTATCCTTTGACTGGAGAACGAAGTTTGACACTCGTGTAAAGTCACACTGCGCTAAGGCCATTAGAGTCTTATTCCAATGCAAGAGAGCTGTAAGGAACAGATGGGGAATGAAGCCAGAGATCGTGCATTGGATCTACATGGCAATCATTCTACCAAGGGTTCTATATGGATCAATTGTATGGTGGAAAAGAACAGAACTAGCAATGACGAAAAAAGAGCTTGGCAAGGTACAAAGATTGTCATGTCTTATGATCACAGGAGCCATGAGGTCTACACCAATGGCATTCTTACTAAAAATGCTCAATCTAAACCCATTGCATGTAGAAGTAAAAAGGACAGCAACTGAACAATGGTACAGAATGAAAATGTGTTCGTTTGAAAGGCAAGTCTATAGACACAAGTCAAGCCTCCATTGTAGAAACGTCAGGTGGAAAGTTGGCAATGCTATTGGCAAACAACGATCTGATAAAGAAGGAAATACAATTCAACAAAAAATACTGAATTCATATAGGAACAAGAGAAAACTGGGAAATAGAAACAGACCAACCGGCTGTGATTTGCTTCACGGATGGCTCAAGAAGGGAAAGCACAAAACTAGCAGGAGTTGTTTTTGCATCATGGATGGAGCAACAAACAAGACAAATCAATTGCCTTTTGGCTATACGCCAGCGTGTTTCAAGCAGAAATCTATGCCATAATGGAATGCGCTGAAACACTAAGGGAAACACCAGAAATCAAAAACAAGAAAGTACCTAGTCATTTATTCTGTCAGTCAGGCAGCTTTCAAGGCGCTTAGGCAACTAATGAATGAATCTGCACTAGTCAAAGAGTATAAGGCCAGTCTTAATTCTTTGGGAAGAACATTAGAAATAATTATCACATGGGTCATGAAGGGATTCACGGTAACGAAAAAGCAGATGACCTGGCAAGAAACGGCGCAGATGAGCGTTTTATTGGACCAGAACCAAGATTACTTATATCAGCGACTGTCACAAAGAACATCGTCAACATGATAGCTATGCAAGATGCAAACCTAGACTGGAAGGACACTAAAGACTAGGCAGTCCAAGATGTTTATCTTAAGGGAGAGCCCCAAAAAGGTTAAGTAAGTATTTACTTAATCTCAGGGAAAACATAGCAATCCTGGTAGGTGAGGTGACAGGTCACTGCAAACTAAAAAGACACCTATTAAGACTTGTACGACCCATTATGTCCTCACTGTGGCTTGGAGGAAAGTAGCCAGCACTTCTTGGGAGAATGCGTGATGTATTCAAACATAAAATGGCGAACACTAGGTTTGGATAACCTTAAAGGCTTGTTTAACTTAAAGTTTAGCGACATCCTAGAATTCATTAAGCGAACAAGAAGATTTGGAGAGGCATCAGTTGAACCAACAGTAACCAGTGCCCAAACACTGAGAATTGGGTGGAATAGTCACAAAAGAGGACCAATCAACCGCCCGTGGTTCAACGGGCGTCCCACATCATCATCATCATCAACCTTATGCCATGATAATAGTGTGCAAAACTTATGAAAATTCCATTGTATTGAGGCTGTCCTTACCCAAACATAGGGGGTCACATGCACTGGCCAGGTTAAACTTTTAGGTGGCTTGTCATCCCACTATCTCCCTTTAGCTGTCACAAGACTTCAAATGCTCTTGTCACATTTAGGGATACTGTTGGATATGAATATATCTACAATGTCGCACTGAGTATGTATCTATCGCAGTTTTCTGCCGGATAAGATAAATATAAGCTGGCTTTAGAAGGTGTGAAAAAGTTAGTTGTTTTGTGATGGAACTGAGTGTGGGTGAGTGAGGTGCAGTTTGTTGTTTGTAAAAGGTTTTTAATGCAGTTTCATAGTATTTTACAATACAATACAATATCTACCTATTTGATGTTCCAGTGCTGTGTTGAATGACTTGCAACCATAATGAGTTCGAAAATGGATGATATTGTCCCGTGTGTGAATTCTTAGTGTGTTAATTCACCGCAAATTGAATAAGGGTGGGCGGGCATGTTTTATCAGTATACCCTAGGCCCGCTACTGGTACATTGTACTTCATTAACACTCAATCCCATTAAGAGGTAACCAGAGACTCAAATCAATAATCCATCATTCACCAAGTACGAGGAAACATCTTCAACCATATTCAATACTTTTTTTAATGATTTTCAGATCAGTTTGTCATACCAGAGACGGGCAACAATGTTTATGGAAACAATTATCTGCTTCACACAATACAAGATGCAGCTACAGTACAGGTTATTACTATTCATTCTCATTCTCAACTTTGGGACAAACTCTGTATCATAGTTATTCCAAATAAAGTCTGAAGGACTTTAGAATAGCATTGTTTCAGATTCCTTTGCTGATTTCAAGGCTTCAGTACCCGAAGAGTGCCACAGGGGACCCTATTATGAAGCCTCCGCTGTCCTTCCGTCCGTCCGTCAATCCGTCTGTCACCAGTAGTTTCTGTTTAGTATTTGTTGTTATAGCGGCAACAGAAATACATCATTTGTGAAAATTTCATCTGCCTAACTAACACGGTTCATGAGATACAGCCTAGTGCCAGACGGACGGACGGACGGACAGCGGAGACTTAGTAATAGGGTCCCGTTTGACACCCTTCGGGTACGGAGCCATGAAAACAGAATAAAATAAATATTTAAATTGGCTCCCATATCTATGTTCATTATGCGGTTTAAAGTTCATTGAACTCGAGGTCATTGGCCTTACTTAAAGGTCAAAGGAGGTTCATTGACCTTGTCGTGTGTGACCTAATGTTTTGATGAATATTCTCTTACAATGTTTTACGTAAAGTACATTTAGTTAGTCATTTGTTTTAGATACCAGGTACTAGATTTGAATTATTATTTCGGCATTGCTTTAGCTTTGGCTACTGCGGGGCTGCGGCGATGCGCCCGCACTGCAGCATACCCATGCTCGCCTCCGTGCCTCCGGCTCATAAAAAACAGACTCGTCTAGAACTCTAGAGTCTAGCCACAAGACTGCCTAGGAAGTGGGGTGTATCAGATTTTCTATAGGATTTGTGAAAATACTAAATTGCACATCTCACAGACTCTCAAAGTTGTAAAACTTCAGCACCTCCTCAGAGAGCAGATACCTCCTCTTCTGCTGAGGTTTGTCTCCAGTACCAGCAGCGATGGCGGCCCTCACTATAAAGAGTGCTTGGTACTGCAAGAGCTTCGGGTGGCTCAATAGAGTCCAACACCGACGTCCACACATCTCTAAAATTAAAACAACATGGAAAATAATCAATACGGAAACTAGCAAAATGAAACCTCGGGACCGGAAATGTGTTCTAAATAAAGACGATAAATTAATTTCTAAAGATCGCAAAGTAGCCAATGCATTTGAAGATTTCTTAACATGACACTTGTTTTAGCTTGTATTATTGATTCAATTGCTCCATGCCTAGTTATAATTTTTAATAAGTGTGGTGATGAAGGAGTTTTTCCTGACGTTATGAAAAATAGTGAACTGATTCCTTTACATAAGTATATAAGCAATAAAAATGATCCGACTAACTAGATCCCAATATCAATACTCCCCGCTCTAAGTAAAATATTTAAAAAAAATATCTTAAGCCAGTTATTGACCCATTTTAATATAAAAATACTGTTCCATAGTGAGCAATATGGCTTCACTAAAGGGCGTTCCACTACAGATGCAGGGATAAGGTTCTTAAAGCATAACTTCGATGCTCGGTCACAGTCACAGTCACAGCATGCAATAATAATTGGTGTCTTCTGTGACCTTTCCAAAGCATTTCATTGCGTTAGTCACGAAACATTAATTTGTAAATTACAGCATTACGGAGTTCAGGAGAAATCTCTCGAACTTGTCTTCTCTTATCTCAGTAATATATTCCAGAAAGTTGATGTGAATGGAGAGAAGTCATCTGGATCTCTCATCAATGTCTCCTCCCTCTCTGCCAGCTGGTTTGACTCTTACCTTAGGAACCGAAAATAGCGTATAAAGTCGGAGAAGGCTTGTACAAAGTGGTGTCACCTCTCCGGTGTCCCCCAAGGTGGCATTCTCTCTCCTCTTTTATTCTCAATATTTATTAATATATTGAGAATAGAACTATGGTACGCGAATGACCTTCAAATATATCGTCACTTAGAGAAGTCCTCAGCTACGGTAGGTATTTACATCGCTGTTGATGCGTTGAACGCTGACTTGGTAGGTATTAGTGGATGGGCGTCGTCATTTGGGTTGCTGGTTAATCCGAATAAGTCCCAGGCCATGATTATGGGTACCAGACACTCATTAAACTCGTTGCAGCAACTATCTGCCCCTTCTGTAATTTATGACGATACTAAAAACTTTAGGTATAAAGCTAAAAGTCTGGGTGTGTCTTAGATAACCAGTTGTCCTGGTCAATGCATATTAATGAGGTCAGCAGGCGAGTTGACGCAACCTTTCTCTCTCTCAGGAGACTTCAGAACTTTCTGCCTCGCCAGACCAAAATTACTCTCGCTTCCCTTCTTCTTACCCTCATTGGTTATGCTGATGTTTGCTGGGCTAGCGCAAACGAACAACAACTGAACAAACTCGAACGACTTCAAAATCTCTGTCTCAAAAACTGCGCAAGTATGACCACGTATCTCAGCATGGAGTTGAAGTGGCTACCGATTCGACTTCGACGGGACGCTCATATCTTGTGTTTCCTCTATAATATTTTGTGGAACCCTCGTTACCCTAACTTCCTGCGACATCGCTTCGAATTTCTTTCTTCAAGCAGGCCTCGGAGAACTCTCATGGCGTTTATGCTCAAAGCCCCATGAGCATGGGATCAGAATCCGAGCCATACGACTGTGGAATGAGCTTCCCTGCACTATCAGGGACAGTCTATCATTAAATATATTCAAAAACCGGCTAAAGTAGCACTATCTCATTCTTTCCAGTTAGATATGTATATATATATGTATTATATTGTTTATATATGTATATTGATACGTTGTATTTAAGTAATTGTGTATGCAGTATATTTTAGGAAATTAGGGTTACCAATCAGTATGTATTGTTAGTACTGTGCTCGTAGTATTTTTAGAGTAATTTTGTATGCGCCGGTCTTCCCCCGCTCAACTATCACCTTTTCTACCCATCAAGGTTTGCTGGAAGAAATATCTTGTTAAATTATCTGTATGTCTGTTTTTTGTAGTACAATAAAGAAATTACGATTTAAAATGAGTTCCAAGGGTTCAGAGAGTGAAATGGAGATTGATTGTACTCCACCAGATTTAAGATCAGAAGCCAAATTGGCAATGGAATATTAATTAAATTAAATGTATATTATAAAAGTATGTTTTATTTCCCTGCATTCTTTTGAGAAAAGCACTATATATCCCTCTGCGGAAATGGCAATTACCTGTCTCGTATTAGTGAAGTCTTCCCCTACTCGTACTCGACCTGCAATTGCCCTTTGCTACTGCTACTATTTACTATTGAAATATTCATTAAATTTGTTTGGCTGAACGTAAATTTTGCTGTTGCCTTTTTGCGATACGACGTGGTAGCTATTTCCATAGTAAAACATTATATGATACAGTTGCGTAACATGATTTTCGACTCGTGCCGACTTATAAACTCGCTGGCTTCGCTCGCACGTGAATAAAAATGCAACCCGAACCCCAATGCAACGGAAATCACCTTCTTTCCGCACTTACAGCATAAATAAACTAAACATTCCTTCCATTTCCTGTTATTTCAGGCAACAGACAATATCCTCGGTAAAACAGAGGCTATTGAAGCACCAACCATTGAGACTGCGACTGCAGGAAATACTGTCCAAATACCAGAAAACACAAATTTTACTGAGGTGGGTACTTTAGCATACTTATTAACACACTTGCTCGTAAAATGAATCTTTATGACAACGCATTTAGGTTCATAATGGAGCTTATCATTTGTGGGTGGAGTAATGTACCTTTTCCGCCTTCTAAACTCAAAATAGCATTTTCGCCTCTTGATTTTGGCTTCTCAGGCGGAAAAATTATATTCTTAACTCATTCGAAAAAGCTTCTTTACGAACCCTGCTACGACCGTCGCCTTCGACTCGTGCCTTAAACATCTCGGTTGGTAAATCCTTTGTGAACTCGTATGAAATTTACTATTTCACTCCACTGCTCGGAAATGTGGCAAAAGATGGACAGATGGACAATAATAACAATGAATACTTAACCAGGGCAACAAAAACATTTCTGGCCTGTTCAACAGAGCAAAAAAAAAAAGTTGGTTTTTTTTTGGTATAGTTCTGCCACATGTCAACAGATGGCGCCTCATGCCATTTCGTCTTATTCCGATACGTCATGCGCCGTTCGGTAAAAGCATGCATGACTTATGATGTCAACGGAACCTAATCTGAAAAGCTGATTGCAGATGTAGCTGGTGTAGTTGGAGGTTGTCTATCTATCAAAGTCGTCAAATTATATTTACTTCATATAATATATCATCCTAACCTCATTTGAGATTTATTTTGCCAGTGTCAAGACTGTCAACTGTATTTGAAATATCACGTGACGTATATTTGAACCTAACTTCAGATTAATGAAACTCTTTGCTTTCAACTAAGGGAGCAACGGCGGGCATAGGTGCCATCAAAGAGAATACAATCACTACCGTTTTAAGAGTCGGGACTTCCTTACTTGGAAATGGAATCTATTAAGCACAACTAGCAATACCAATACAGCAAAAATTTAAATGACAAAATACGTCATACCAACATTACGAGTACAATTAGGGATGGCAAAATGTAGTTCCTGATTAAATCGATATCGATAAATTATCGTCAAGGGCAACGGGTTTATCATATGAGAAAACATTTATCGTAACAATAAGTCATTTTTTATTATTATTTACATAACAAATTTTCATTTAAAAATACGAATTTTTTTACTTACAATTAACAAAAGCATCAATTTAAAGTTATACAATTTACAAAAGAACAAGAAGATTGAGACTTAGGCTCGATTTATATGCGTCCGCGTGGACAAGGAGATCGTCGACTTCTCCGTGAATTTCAGTGAAACTCTGCAACGGTTTCTATGCGTCCGCGCGGGCGTTACATAGAGTTTCATCACGTACAAAACTATTACTTATTTACATAAAAACCAGAAGATGTTTAATTTAAATTACAAAATGAAAAATTCGATCATAAGAAAAAGTGTAAAGAGTCTTGTCTCTGACTGTACGCAACAGTATCTATGCAAAACTATTCCAAAATATCCACTTTAACAGCATCATAAGGTAAAGTTTATCGACTCATACTTAATCCGTTTATCGATAGAGTGAAAATTGACATCACTATTGTTTACAAACATACAAATATTTTTTCTCATTCCAGAAAGATAGAGTATAATTTTAGTCTCGCTGATAGTTCAAGGGGACAAAATACTTTATTATTGTAGTCAAGTTGTACTTCAAGATCTTCATCAATAGGAAATTTTGTCATAAATTTCCTTTTAATAAAATTTTGTCGACCATATCTTTTTGTACAAATTACACACGATCTATAGTGTCTAATCGGTGCCATTTTTAGAGAATCACGAGGAAATAGTTTGTAAGAGTCACACACCCCACCCCAGCACTTTTAAAAACAATATCACGCAAATTGTTGAAAATTTCACAATTATTCTCCCAACCAAATGATCCCAAACAACCACACGTGTCGCCTTGACAGACTGTAAGAAAGGGGCATAGAGACAAAGACTAAGATAGCATGTGGACGCCATTAAATCTGTGCTACATAGGAACAATTTTTTTGTTTGTTCCTGGTTGCGTGAGATGGGTGCCATAGCGGTAGATAGCGGACCAAAGAGTTTCGTTCATCTGAGGACGGACTCCGTCAGGCGGAGCAGAGAGGCGGAGTTCCAAACCTATAATCTATCTAAAAATTTATTTTCTGTATAATAAATTTTATTTCCTCGCAGTAGTGATAAGCATCATGTAATGTCTCGGCCAAAAGTGCAATAGATGCACCCGTCTCTTAAACTTATTCGTCCATCTATTGCTCACTCTTCAGCCTCTACAACTACTGTATTTTTTCTATCTCGTGAATTAGTCGGAGTTTATTATGAAAATAATTAAACCTACCAAAAACACCAAATTACAACTTAAAAAAACGACTTCAAGTTCAAGTCCTGTCTCTTCCTCCCCGGTCGGGATGCGAATGAAGTCTGTGTACATGAAAAGTACACACCAAAACTTTTTCTGATCGGAACCATAAACCATAATGTCATCCTTGTGTATATTTTTTGTATTTATTGTCTTTTTTCTTCAAAAAGCGCTAAATCAATTTTAATGAAGTTTGTATGGTGTTTCAAATCAATCAAAACAATAATCCTCAAAATCGGCCTATAATTGACGGAGTAATCGCGTAACAAAAAAAAACAGTGGAATTGAGAACCTCCTGATTTTTGAAGTCGGTTGATTCCAATAAGTGTTATTTGATTTTTTTAATGTTGTATTTTTTCATTCTCTTAATTGGCATGTTATTATTGCTGAGATTAAAAGTTGTATGTGCAACACGAGACTAAAGTTATTTGCATCTCGTGCCTTTGAGTCCCTCGCTCACTTAGGATTCTAGCGTAGAATCACTCGCTATGCTCGTGATTCAAATATAGAACCCTTCGCTCACTCGGGACTCAAACAAGCACTCGCAGCAAAAATAATCTTTTATCTCTTGTTGCACAAATAACTATTTATAGGCTGTTTAGCGGTTTTGCCAGTGCCTTTACACCTGCGCGGGCACCGCTAGCATGCGGAAAAAACGAAACCAAACCAGCGCGCCATTTTCTGTGAATATTTGTTTGACTCTTTCGTTGTGTGGTCAATTATAATCAAAAGTCTGTTTTTTCCTCACAAGTGTGTTGAAAAACGTCTTATGAAATCATGGGCATTGATCATTAGTCACTCCTATAACTTTTCGTGCATAATACCGCCTCGTGTCTAATGATGACCAAGTTTGCACACTTGTATCTAACATAATGTACTACTCAACCGTAGCTGCACCATCCGATGGTCTAAGAGCCTGTCACACAAAATAGACTATTGAATAACTGGTTCAATGTGGTCACAACTGTGTCTCTGCCACCCCTTGTGTTGTTTGTTTGAACATTTTTGGGCTGAGTCACTCAAGATCGTAGCATCGAACAGTAGAACCATACAGGTATAGCCAAGAAGCTTAAAGACGAATTCACGACACGTCATCAAGCCTGTGTTAAAAAGAGAGGGTGCCATGCCACAGGTATGACGTGTGACATTAAAGGAATTGAATTGCAGCAACAGAAATAATGCTGTCTCACTTGTACACTAAAGCCTGTATTGTGCAAGTGAGAAAGCATGATTAAGTTTGTTTCGTTAGATTCCTTTCTTCAAGGGACACGTTACACGTTCTTCTAGTTAAACTATGCATCTAGTGATGAGATATTTATTCTACTTTCAGATTACAATAAATGACGAGCAGTACAGAATGTTGGAAGAGAAGGGCTGGGTGTTGATAGAGTTGGGTGATAAAATATTTCTGCTCAACACGCTCGGTCTTCACGACATCACCGGAAATGAGAGTAGGTGGATTGGAACTATTTCACTCGATTTTTATCAATTAAATTATGTTAAGGTACTAAATAAATGGTTCTTTTTCCAGAGTTGATACAAGAACTGAAAAATGAAACTCTAAGTGTGGATATGTCATCAGATGCAGGGTAAATAATCTCTATGAGATGTCGGAACACTTTAACACTTTCTATTACTTACAATTCTTTACATTTCCAGATGCGAGGAAAAGGAGAAGATCTCATCGTTTTCACTGGAAGAGATTGTGACGGACAAATTGGCCAGCGAACAAGACACGGTCCAGTTGATATTCGGCGAGAACACTGTCGTTCAAACTGTACAGAACATGGAAGAAGATACGTTGATGAAAGCTGGTCAAGGTATTCAAATAAGGGGAATATTAAAACGAGTGAATAAAAATTAACGGTCAAGTGCGAGTCGGACAGGACGTGGGTAGGTGAAGGAAAAAGGGGGTGAGCGATGCGAAGCCCCCATTGTCTTTCGTGTCAGGCCAAACGCAGACAGAAGACGGCGTGCGGCATAAGGCGTAAGGAACGTTTGATCTTCGCCGCGTTCTGTTTGCGAACGCGGCGAAGATCAAACGTACCTTACGCCTTATGCCTTACGCCGTCTTCTGTCTGCGTTGGGCCTTAGGTTGAACATGTAAGAACAACACAATTTACCGCTCGTTTTCTATTTTATGTTACCCGAATTAAGGTTTTCAAGTGCTGCTTTTCAAATTTCTATCCGCGCAATCCATCAATTCTATCAGACAAAACCAGTCTTCTTCAGTTCTATTCACGCTCAGTTTGCCGCGAAATTCGATAATTTTGTCAGTCAAAATCAGTATTTTTGTCATTCAAAACTGGATGCTTTTAAATGCTACCCTTAAAATTAAGCCAACTGTACCACTCGGTCAAAATATCTTTGCACCTGGATTCGTGGCGTCAATACGGCGCGCGTCCAGCTAAGTGCGAAGTGTGAGATTGCAGATTGTGACTGTCAGTACAGTAACAATTTGCAATCTCACGGTACAGTCGACTGGGCGTCCAAAATCGTCTGTGTTTTGTTTTGTTATACAGGGTTACAGGTTAAGTCGACCTAGATCCGTCGAAGGCGTGTAGTACCCATCTTTTCTTACTGATTTCACTATGAAACACCCTACCCCAAACCTAACCAATTTCGAGATAATCGTTTTTTTTTTTTAGAAATATTGCCGATTTTTTTGCCAATAAATATGATATTTTGAAATTGGTGCGCCTTTGATGGGCCTTTACCCTGGCCAACCAGAAGTCCGGACTTAACCCCCATGGATTTTTATGTGTGGGGGCACATGAAGAGTCTCGTATACACCGAGCCCAATCCAATTGCGTCTGTCGAAGAATTGAAAGTCAGGATAATCAACGCGGCCAACGAAATTAGAAGAACATTGACTACTGGTGTAGTAAAAACTGGGCTTCGCAGAAGAATGCGAAGATGTGTACAAAACAGAGGAGGACATGTTGAACACGAACTTTAATCTAGGAAGTTAATAAATGTTATTTTGTACAAACTTACCTATTGCTCTACTTTCTAGGGATAAAGAATAAATCAGGCTCAATTAGCGTAATTATTTTACGTCCACTATCTAACTACGTTTCTCGTCTAACTAAGTTTTTTCCTACGAGATAAATAAGACCCTAGACTGTTAAACCTTGTTGGATAGCTGATGAAACGTAGATATTTTAGGCACATCTGCCAAACGTCTGCTATACATTTTTTTTGATATTCCTTAAAGAAAGGTAAATTGTCATTTTTTTATTAACTTTTTGAACTTTCAATCGTCCAGAACAACGTATTTAGTTAACTTGCGTAGGATTTTGGATACTAAGTTCATAGAGCATCTTAAACTGCGTGTAAAAAATACATAATAATAATGATGAGGCGCACCAATTTCAAAATATCATATTTATTGGCAAAAAAATCGGCAATTTTTCTAAAAAAATAAAAGTCTATTATCTTGAAAATGGTTAGGTTTGGGGTAGTGTGTTTCATAGTTAAATCAGTCAGAAAAGATGGGTACTACACGCCCTTAACGGATCTAGGCTGACTTAACCTGTAACCCTGTATAAGTATAGAACTGCTAAATATTACAGTGCAGATAAATAATAAAGACTTCTTTCAGAGCAACTGTTAACCAATGGTCAAGGTGATGATGTGGATGACAGTGAGCTCTCGGAAATAAAAGAATCTAAAGTATCAATCGCCACAGAAAGAGAAGACTATACAAGTAATTGTACCATTGTTAGATTAAAAACAAGCTTTTCATTAAAAGGTAAGAATAAGAGATGAATATGGTAAAGCACAGCGTTTAGTAATATACATATTTTATAATATATGCACCCTTACAAAGGAAAGATTTGCCCAGTAAAGGCATATTCCTGAACCCCATGGTCCATGGTGCAAACCTTATCTCTATTTATTTATTTATTGAACAAAAATACACAGCCATACATAAGATTACATAAAAATGTAGATTATACAATTAGGCCAATACAATACCATATCAAGAGTGGTAAATTGGTTTAATGTTAATAATTTGCTATTAAATGAGAAAAAGACTAAATGTGTTAAGTTTCTTACTACTAACGTTAAAAATAATCAGACATGTATAACAATTAAAAATGAGGAATTGGAATTGGTAACCAGCACAGTGTTTCTAGGTATAACGTTGGATTCCAAACTCCAATGGGGTCCACATATTGATAAGCTATCGAACAGACTGAGCTCTGCAGCTTTTGCATGCAGGAAAATCCGTCACTTGACAGATTTAAAAACAGCCAGATTAGTTTATTTTAGTTATTTTCATAGTATTATGTCCTACGGTATTCTGCTCTGGGGCAGTGCTGCTGACATAAATACTATTTTTGTGCTGCAAAAGCGGGCTGTTCGTGCGATTTATAAAATGAATAATAGAGATTCTCTTAGAAATAAGTTTAAAGAAGTAAATATATTGACAGTCCATAGTCAATATATTTACGAGAATATTATGTATGTCCATAAGAACATTGTTAACTTTCGAAGAAACTGTGATATACATAACTTTAATACTAGAAACAAGGACAAACTTGCAGTGCCCACTACTCGGCTCCATAAAATAAAAAACTCGTTCAAGGGTAATTGTGTAAGATTTTACAATAAACTCCCAAGCACTTTGACAGATCTATCAATTAATAAGTTCAAGAAATACATCAAGCAAAGGCTTATTTCTAAAGCTTACTACAGTATTAAAGAGTACATAGACGATAAAAATGCTTGGGACTGAATTGTTCTAATTAATTGTGAGCATCCTCACTGCCAGAGTTTCTTTTACTGGACACTTGGAGGCCTTTTACACCTCCAAAGATTAATTTAATTATACAACTCTTGACTGTGGGGACCATTTACATCTCCTATTATCATTGTATTATTGACTAAAGAGACTATACATCTCTGTTATTTATATTTTAATTATTTTATTATGACATTTGAGACTCTTTACATCTCTCAGAAACAATAATTAAGTACTTTTTTTTTTCTGATAATATGATAATAATACCAAATGTTCTGTAAAAAATGAAATGAAATGACATGTGAAAGTGCCCTTGTGGCCTATTTACAGAATAAACGTTTTGAGTTTTGAGTTTTGAGTTTTAGGCCATTTAAAGATTTCACTATTTACACCCTTTCACTTTTACACCCTTGCAAAGGAAAGCTTTGCCCAATATGCCTGATCCTCCCCATGGTGCAAACCTTTTCAATATTTATTTATTAACCAAAAACATACACAGCCATACATAATATTACACTAACAATGTAGATTATACTATTAGGCCATTTAAAAATTTCACTATTTGCACCCTTTCACATTTTACACCCTGGTAAAGGAAAGCTATACCCAGGAAAGGCATATGCCTTAAAAAACCTACAGCCATACGTAACATTACATTAAAAATGTAGATTATACAACTTGGCCATTTAAAGACTTCACTATTTACACCCTTTCACATTTTACACCCTGGTAATGGAAAGCTTTACCCAATAAAGGCATATGCCTAAACCTGCCCATGGTGCAAATCATGTCCTTCTTTATTTATTTATTGAACAAAAACCGACAGCCATACATAACATTACATAAAAATGTAGATTATACAATTAGGCCATTTCAAGATTTCACTATGTTTAAAGATAGTTAGATAAAAATTACTGACCACTCAATCTAAAAAAATACGGTAATAAGGTAAATCAAAACAGTGAAAAATCCGTGAATATGTGTAGGTGGGTACATTAATAGGTGCCCTCATAAACATTGCCATATACTGCTAAGAAATACCTTTTCAGACATTCCTAAGTCGATTGTCCTCGGAAAAACACCAAGTGGCAAGAGACTGGTCGCAAAAGTGGTCGATGTGAAGCGAACCGGGGTCGAGCCGTGCCGTGCGGCGCGGGGGGCCGGGCCAGATAACGACCATAAGCACCCTGGCTCGAGGCAGGAGGTAGATGATAACAATTCAGAAGGGAACGAAACGTGTGCGTAATAAGTATTACTCAATAGCCAATGTTCCCTTTCAGTCACAAACTAATACAGACATTCTGTAACAGAATGTTTTGCCTCATAACTTTTCCATATCGAAAATTTATTCCCATACAATACCACTGTTACTATTTTGGCTGTAATGTGGCTAGCTAAACGTGGGCACAATACGGTATTTGTCAAGGTAGTGCAATTAATCTAGAAACGTGTCTCAGACTGAACCTATTTCAACAAAAACGTTTGACAAAATCAGAATTGGTAGTTGTATTTGATAAACTCAATTTTGTGTTAAAAAAACAACATTTGACAATGACGTCATATGCTAGTATTTTATAGAACTGGTGATCAAAATTACCATTTTGACAGTTCCTAAAAAGTATCTATTTTGACTAGCTGTCAAATACCGTATTGTGACTAAGCCAACCCAATTGAGAAATGTGTGACGCTGCGATTGTTTATTCTGTTTGTATGACGATAAATTCCAAATAACACCACCCCTCCGTGGTTTACAGATTACAAAGAGGCGGAAGTGGAAAGGCTTATCCAAAAGCACACGGGCGAGACAGCAGAGCCGTTGTGTTGCAGCGCCGAAGACGTTAGCAGTGCCGAAAATGTCATCAAACAATTGCTGAATGTGGCAACCACACGAGCGCCTCTGATAGGCAGAAATCTACTTGTTACCAAGGTAATACAAGCCATCTATGCCTACGTGGCAACAACAGGCACGGGTCCCGTCGATCGATCCGCGCACACAATACTATAGCCAGTGTCCACCACAGTTGATGGCCCTTCGAGCCGGATCATCGACAGGGGAACCTATGTCTGTTTTTTTCTTTTATGGGTATGCCTGCTTGCGGTGTATCTATCATAGGTTATATGTATGTCTGTTATTTATGTGTAATACAATAATGAAATAACAAGTTAAGAAATGTAACATCAAGCGACGGAAGAGTATATCTGTAAAATTGTATAGGTCATATGTAGTACGAAAATATATCTAATTCCAGATAGTAAAAACTCTCGACAGTTCCAACAAACTGAGCCAGGAGACTGGGCCCGTGCTCGTCACAGGGCGGGTGGCTCAGCTCGACGAGACTCGGGAAGAGTGGCAGTTCATCTACATACCGCATCTGCTGCAGAAACTTAGCGAGGACGTGGACGGTGAGTGGATATGGACCAGGCTCGGCTTTTCGATTTAAATTGCCAGGGATTTATTAAACTTCTCCATGTAACTGTAAAACGAATCTTGAATTTGTAAAAAAATACTCAATATACAGTCTTTACAGTGTGCTGCCCCTTAGTCAGATCTCCGAAAATAACCAAATTATGAATCAAATGTGATGACATACCATTCGGAAAAAACTTACCAAGTTTAATTACCTAAAACACCATCAAAGTAACAATAATTAAAACCGAATAACAATTTGACGGTGGTCCCTCAGTTCCACATAGCATATTTTCAAATTTGTTTAATAAATCAATACCGAATAAAAATCCATGGTATTTTTTACAGAAAACTTTAGTAAGCCTTAAAGAAATTTGTAAAAAAATGGAGTCATAAATCGGGCGCAATTTTAGACAATCACTTGTTATGGTCGTTCAGACTAATATATTGTTTGTGTGCATGACGAAAAGAATAATTGTAATAAAAGTATACTTACCATATACTTAGAATGACACTCAACTAAAGACAAACAGTCACGTGCGGTCATGGGCACTGGACGTTTTAATCTTAGTGTAAGGCCTATATTTAAGTACTGGGTCGATGTCGGCTGAGTACGATGATAAGAGCGAGACAGCATATTGTTTGGTGGGTCAGAGCGCTACTCACATTAAAATGGTAATACATTACCCATAATTAGGGTCCCTTATACCCTTACTTACAAAGAGACGTGTAATAAGAGAAAGGCAGTAATAAGGCGAAAGGGGGAAATCTGGTCCGCCTTTTCCCTCTAAGCACTTACCACTTAATAATACTTAAACAGTAAAGGCGTGCGCGATGAGCGCGGAGTGCGGTCTCGTGTCATGTTTAGTTTTTTGTTTTTCTCTAGGTTTTATCTTTTGTTTTACACAGTTTTACTAGACATAGACATAGACATCATTTATTAATAATATTCATTATAAGTTGTGCAAGGGAAAATAAATTATACATGAACTCATAGTGTTACACAGGATTCATAAAATTATTACAATATCTTAATTATTATGTCATAAAATTGATTAATTAAAATTGAATAAATTGTAAATTAACATGTCATTGGAAATATATTAAATTATAATAAAAATATATTAAATTAAATTAATAAATCACGCTTTAAATAATGTCACATTTATGGAATATAGGTATGTCAAACACATACTCATTATAGTAACGGTGTCATCGTTCTGATAATTAGTCATTTAGTTTTAGAAATTCATCGTAGCTGTAGAGGATCTTCTCGGTAAGCCATCCTTTCAACCTCAGTTTAAAGATGGGCATACTCGGTGCACTAGTGATAGCTTCAGGTAACTTGTTGTAGACTACCGGACCCATAACATGGATCGTGTTGCTTGTTTTAGCAAGCTTGTGCTTAATTGTAGCCAGCTTGTTGGAGTTGCGTTTCTCATATTTATGCCATTCTCCAAGTCGTTCGCATTGGTCTATATTCTCACGCAAATAAAAGGCCACTTGGAAAATCAGAAGGCTAGGTAGTGTGAGAATTCGTAGATGTTTGGAGTTCGGTCTCGCAGATTCGTCAGTGGGTACTCTCGCCAGCAGACGCACGGCGCGTTACTGTCACACAAACACGCGGTGCCACTGCGCCGCGCGCCCCCACAGCTCCACGCCGTACTGCAGCAGCGAGTGCACCGTCGCGTAGTAGCACGCGCGCATTGACTCTGCTGGGAGCGTAGATGACAGCCGACTTAGCGCGAAGCAAGCGCTGGCTAGTTTGTGACACAGTTTGTCTATGTGTTCGTCCCACGTTAGCGCTTGATCTACCTGAAAACCCAGAAATGGTGCATTGTGGACTTGCTCAATTTGAACGCCGTCCACTTCGACAGCCAAGTTAGGTCTTTGATGCCCGGAAAGATCAAATTTAATAAATTGTGTTTTGGTCGTATTCAATAATAACCCATTTTGGCGAAACCAGCGGCACATCCGACTGGCCACTAAGTTAAGTTCTATTTCCAGCATTGCTATTGTCGGTGCAGTCACTACCGCGGCTACATCATCAGCAAATAAAAATATTTCACCTCCGACAACCGCGCTGGGCAAGTCATTAAGAAGCAGGGAAAACACGATGTTCGACAGTGACGATCCCTGTGGTACTCCCATATCTGCCAAGGGACCGTCCGACTTTACAGTCCCCGCTGCTCCGACTACAAACTGCGTTCTTTCGCGCATGAAACTCGTGATCAACGCCAAGGCCGGTCCGGCAAGCCCGTAGTGCTGGAGCTTCATGTGCAGGACATTGTGATCTGCAACATCGAATGCTTTCGACAGATCACAGAAGATCACGGCGACGGCCTAGTGACGCACACGAGCATCCAGCACTTTCCGTACTACCTCTCTTGCTAGCTGGGTGGTGGAGCGCCCTTTACGGTAAGCATACTGCCGGTCCGTGAGAGCAGAGGTGTTCGCGAGATAGTCGGTGAGACGAGAGCTGAGGCCATTCTCTAGGATCTTTGCTATGGCCCGTATGATGGATATCGGACGATAGTGGCTTGGGTCTTCTTTTTTACCTTTGCCCTTATACAATGGACTCACTTTCACTTGTTTCATGCATTTTGGATATGTTCCAAGTTTAATGCATACATTGAACATAACAGAAAGTGGGTTACATATGTAATCTGCGATGCTGTTAATGAGGCTAATTGAGATGTCATAAATATCATTCGTTGGCTTATTTGCTTCTCTTTATTTTATAATAATAAAAGTACTACACTACGTTTTAAGAGACGGGACTTCCATATAAAAAAAATAACTTTACCAAACGTCACAACGGGGTCAGCATGCTGCTACCAACATAGCAAATACAAAAAACATGGCTACCAACCCAACGAGAGTGACTAGAAATGTTCTCCTCCCTTCATATAAAATATCGATATCGACAATCGAGAACCTTTCTACTCCTAAAGCTGGATCTATTATATTTACCTATCATAAACCGATCTTTGTACTTTCAATGATGTTTATACCTAAACAACAAAAGCTACAAGGCTCCCTTTAGAATTGCGCAAAATTAAATGGCCATAATACTATTACAAAGTTTTATTTCTAATTTGCGTATGTATTTCCAGTGTTTTGAAAACATTGTTGTCTCAATTGACCGCTTTATTGATATGCAATTAAGAAAGCGCTGCCAGTTGTATAATAATAATAATAATACCTTGGACACTATTTACACACATTGATCTAGCCCTAAACTAGGATTCCCTGGCATCACTGTACAATAATTGAAGTTCATAAACAAGTTCCTCAAGAGACATCACCTTTCGCTCTTCCTTTCAAAGCTGCGCTTTCTGCTAGTAAATTAAATTATTTAAATTGTAACATATTTTTACTACCAAACTTAAAATTGCCTGTCTTCGCAATTAATGAGCACGGCGTTACTTTGCTGTGCTCATTAATTGCGCGATTTTGTTGGTATTAGAATTCAGCTCCTCTCCAATAGTTATAGATAAATATCAATGAGCGCCGCGCTAATCTGGAAATTGACGCGGCCATGTCGGAGGCTGAGGCGAACGCGGCGCGAGTGCAGGTGGACAGGCTGAGCCTTGGGCAGGTGCGCAGTGCGCTGCAGCGGCTGAAACCGAAGCGCTCTGCGGGTCCAGATGGCATTCCTTCTTATGTGCTAAGAGATTGTCGTCATACGTTAGGAGAGCCCCTTACATATATTTATAATCTGTGCTTATCACAGGCGATTTTCCCGGACCGATGGAAGATGACTAGGGTTATTATACCTGTACCGAAAAGTAAGGCAGGTCCAAGTGTAGAGGGATATCGACCTGTAGCGGTACTTTGTACGATGGCTAAAGTAATGGAGTCGGCTATCCAAAAGATAGTATTGGCGCAGGTGGAGCCGCAACTATCAGATGCCCAACACGGGTTTAGGCAAACTCGAAGTACGGGGAGCAATCTGCTTAATTTTATGTCCCATGTTATCCCCGTGGTGGATGGTGCAGGACAGGTAGACGCCGCCTATTTTGATTATAGGAAGGCATTTGATTTAGTGGACAATGATGTGCTTCTTATGAAGCTAGCGAATGTGGGATGTACTCCCAAACTTCTTAGGTTTTTTATTAGCTACATGAGCGATAGATCACAGTACGTGGAGTACAACGGATATCGGTCACAACCATTTTTTACCAGGTCCGGGGTAAGTCAGGGAAGTACTTTAGGGCCATTGAAATTTACTATAATGATTAATGACCTCCCTCACCACGTGAAGAATTCAGACTGCTTATTGTTCGCGGATGATTTGAAACTTTCGCGGACAATAAGTGGTACTCTGGATTGTGAGAAAGTTCAATAGGACATTGATAGTATTGTGCAATGGAGCGAAACGAACAAGCTGGAGTCAATATATCCAAATGTGCAATTATTAGTTTTACTCGCAAGATATGTCCAGTAGTGGTTAGTTATATAGTGGGTGGCAGGGAAATCCAGCGTGTTAATGAAGTCAAGGACTTAGGAGCTGTGTTGACATCTGACCTGAAATACCGGGTACATATTGAAGGAATATGTAAAAAAGCATATAGGAATTTAGGTCTTGTCTTGCGTATGGGGTGCACCTTCAAGGGCATAACTGCGATGAACACTTTGTACAATACTCTTGTTAGGTCACACCTTGAATCGAACGCAATCATATGAACACCGCATGAGAGGAAATATTGTCTCATGTTGGAACGCATTCAAAATAAATTTATAAGATATTTATATTGGCGGCAGTTTGGAGTGTATCCCTTCTACCCGTTAAATTATCCAACACTGTTTTTACTAGGTATGGTAGGATATAACGAACTTAGGGCTAGAAGGGATATGGCGTTAGCGACCTATGTGTATAAGGTGTTGGTGGGGGGGATGTTTAACCCCGTGGTCCTGGCCGAGCTGTGCCTGTGTGCGCCGGACGGGTATGTAAGTCGTCGCCGGCCGCCACCGCTGCTGCAGGTGCCGCGCGCGCGCACGTGTCTGCTTGCCCGCGCACCGCTCACCAGAACCATCCGCATTATTAATGTATTGGCGGAGGAAATTGATGTGTTTGGTTCTACTCTATCTGAATTCACACAAATGTGTCTATCTGTGCTGTGTTACAGAGAAGATAGGTTAAAATAAGGTATTTTGTTTGTTGTATTTTGTATGTTGTAAGATTTTATATACCTACCGCATTAGGATATCCTGTAATGATAGGTATTGTGGGAAATAAATAAATAATTTTTTTTTTTGCATTCATTGCGTATCAACAATGCGGTTAATCGAGACAGCAATGTTTTCTGCATTTCTTCGCTGTGCAGGTCACATAGACATGAAAAATCAACGACACTCAGGAAAATCAATTGGCAGAACTCACTTATATTATTATATTAAAGACATGGTTTCTGCGTTTCGGTATTTGAGAGCCACGTAGGCTCTCAAATACCGAAACGCAAGCATCCACTGTTTTACACAGTTCCAAAGTCGGGTAGGTGAGAGATGATTTATCCTTCCACCACTCCATTAGAGCAATATAATTGTACATTTTGTTATTTCCCGGTGTTTTTGTTCATAAACTATCAAAACAATTTTGACATGTTGATCGCTTAACCCTTAAAGTCGCAGAGAAAAACATATCTGCATACCGAGTTTTTGGTTTATGTTTATGTTTTCATACATATTTAGGGGTAAAAAAAAATATTGGAAAAAATCTACATATTTCAGTTTTTTGGAAAATTTATGTTTCGGTACAGTGAACATTGCCACTTGCCTAATGATTTACATATTCAGAGATCTGTTCTCTGTGGTGAGCATTGCCACTATTACACAGGTTTGTAAATAAAACTATTATGGATATAATTGGAGATAACGTATTGAAAAAAAATTGGATAAATTTATTTTGTGTGGAAATCAAGTTGACAGTTTCTAGGATTCTTTCCTGTTTCAAAACACAGCCGAACCTGACATTTCATTCAAAAAACTATTGTGTTTTTGTTGCAGAATCGGCATCGACCCACATCACTCATCACCATAAAGTGACCAACACCATCATACCTTATTTGGTCTCCTGGCCTGGCTATTGCAGGTCGTGTTATGACGCTCTCAGTAGATCTTTGACGAGGTGTTTCTCTGTCCACTTTGAGGAGACCTTCGTATAACTCATACCTGAAAGCTTTGAGAGGCATGCCGCTTTTCTTCAGTTTTTCGCAGTTTCTTCGGTGCAAAAGCCAGGCGTTATTCACACATATGTCCAGAGTTTGGGCGAAGATTCCTACGTACCATCTAAACGATTTGAACGGAGTTTTGTATAGCGAGATCAACATATCTGCCAGATCTACTTCACCCATATGTTTGTTATATTGCCCGACTATTTCTGGGCAGTCGACATCAACTTTTGCCTTCTTCTCTTTGCAGTATCTTCGGATTTTTCGTACCGGATCCACAGTCACATAGGTGCTAATAAAAGTAACTGGCTTATTGTCGTTCCACCGAACTATAGAAAGCCTGTTTTTGTTATCAGATACTTGTGTGTAATGGCCACGGTTATTCTTCTTCATTACCTTTTCGCTGGGCAGTATCTTTTCAGCACCTCTCAATCGATTACCACGTATTGTTCCAAGTCCGAAACAGCCATAATTTTCGCGTAAAATGTAAAGTAGTTCCGGGCTCGTGAAGAAATTGTCGCAATAGATAATAGCCGGTTTTCTTTTGATACTTTGGCACAAAGCAATTACAACTTGGGCACCAAAGCCAAGGGTGCTTTCATCGTCTGTGAATTGGTGAAAACGGAAATTATCTTCTCCACCATATAAATCGAAGTCATATATCATTCCTGACACACCAGCGCGCACATAGTTTTTGAACCCCCATTTATTTGGTTTGTCTTTCATGTATTGTCTGCGCTTTCCAGCTTTGGTCCCTTTGTAGGGGATCATCATCTCGTCAATGCTGAATTATTCTTCGTCTTCTTGAGCCAAACAGTTTTGCCTAACATTTTCGACGAAAGGGCGAATTTTGTAATACCTGTCACCATTTTCCATCAAATTGTCAGCGAAATGCAGGTATCGCCGAATTTGCTGATATCTTTTTAGATGCATAATATCAGCTACTGGTGGGTACCTGAGCTTTTGGCTCCAGTAGTCTTTATAAGATGGCATTTCTACTATCCCAATATTATATGTATTGCCAGAAATCTGCGTTATTCTCCCTCGTCTATGTTGATAGATCTTCCTGTGACAGATACTGAATATATGTTGGTATGCTCCACGATGTCTGTTAGGATAACAGTGGAGAAGAACTTGAAGAGATACTCAATCTGTGAGCAATCTTGGATGTTCTGTCGGGTTCCGGTCAGTTTCGATTGAAACATTGTGGCGAAACATAAACTTTTTCCACTTAAAATTGAGGGTGAACTTAGGATGTCATTTTATCCTTTTGGATGGAATTATGCATGGGATAGGACGTCTGGCTCGGGTTTTTCTGGCTGATGTGTTTGGTGTCGGTGTCGGTATAGCAGGTGAAAGTGATGGAATATCTGACAAAATCGGAACGTTGTTGTAATTTGGTTCGTTCGATGGACAGGGATATACGTCATGAAGAATGGGTCTCAGTTGAACTCCCAATTGGTCTATAGATACTGGAGTCACTGGCATTGATTCAACAATTCCTTCAACGTTGTCAGTGTGTCTGCCATTTTCATCATCAGAGTCTGAAATATTCAACCTCTCCAGTGAAGAAGCAATAGAAGGAGTGCTCGAGGATATGTTAGAAGGCGTGGGAGGTCTTTCATTCTCACTATCAGAAGCATTACTACATTCAGATGGAGCTCGTTCTGTTGGCACAAGCGCACAGATTCTGCCGCTTCGTGTAAGAAGCTTGTCCTGTAGGCAAAAGAAAACGAAAGTGCTCAGCATGCAACACATAAAGCAAAGGAAAACGAAAAAAAAACAAATGAATCACAAAAAAAAACCGTTTTAGACAAAGTGGCAGTGTTCATCACAGAAAACATGCAAAGATTGGTGTAGTTCTCTGCGTCGTCGGTGGCAATGTTTGCTACAGAAAACAAACATTATACAAGTTATTTCGGAAATGTTAGTAATGAAAAGTGTCAGTGATTTCTTAGAAAATAGTTTCTATAAATGTTATTTTCATCGTGCAGGCAGAAAAAAGTATGTGAACCAGACTAAAACACCAAAAATAAACCAAATTACCTTGGAAAGCGCGAGCGGTTTCCGACGTGCCGACATTTTTGTTTTCACTGACAACTTTTTGTGTTGCCAACTTTGAAATCATAATTTCTACTAACTGTCAACCAGTGTTGCTATTATTATTCAGAGATAAAACTTCAAATAAAACATTGCTTTGGGCTATGGATTTACAAAAGTCACATGTTTGTCACAGTAAACACTGCTTCTTTAACCTTACAATCCCCCAAGCCTCATATGACGCTCGCCTCGAGTACCGTCCGTCCCCCAAGCGTCATATGACGCTCTCGCTCCCGCGCTTTTTTAAACCGGTATATTTTGGCCAATTTTTGTCATGTTGGTACTGTTAAAGATTTTCCAGACGCTCAATAAGACAAAGTCTATAATCCGATACAATTGTCTATGGTCATTCATAGAAAAAAATATTCCAAACGTGCCTCAAAAAAAACACTTTTATTTATACCGTATTTTTGGAAAATTTCAAACGCTGAAATATTGAACAGTTTATATAAGAACACACTAATGTTTTTATTGTTTTGAAAGGGTAATGTTATTTAGATTACGTAGGTATCAAATAACATGTATATGTTGTTGATGTTTTTCTCATGTCTGCTAGATTTGTGTTGAGAAGGACCATTTTCATAGATGTCTGTGATTCTCATGTCGGTACAATAATAAAGGAAGGTCACTGTGACATTAGTTTTGCATTGACTAAGAGAGGGTTTCATTAGCTACTCATATTTAGCACTCTCATAGTTCTAAGAGTTACCATTTCAACATAATCACTTGATACGTCAGTCAAGTGTCGCGCGCCGCGCGGGCTTAAGTGTGCCTGGGGGACGAGCTGTGTCGGCGCCAAGTGGCTGGGGGTGCGAGGGGTTAAGGGTTAATTAAGACAGAGGCCAAGTAACCACTCACATACACAACTGGTTGTTTAGAAAAAGTTTCGAACAAGGTCTCTTCGATATTATCTTCAAAGTCAGGAAAATGCAGGACAGGATCACTGTTCTCAGAGAAAGAATGCTCACAGTCATGGGCTTTGGTCGACTCTGTGTAGGAGTGCTCTAACATTAATTGATTATCATCGGTTTCGCAATTCGTACCCCTAGTGGGAGAACTTAAATTTGTTTAAATAGATGTTTTAAGAGCAGCTGTAAAATGTTGACATGTAGGATTTTTATTTGTTGGAGAATGTTGCCGAATCAAACCAAATAAATTTTCTAAAGAGTCTTGCTTAACCCATTGACAGCCAGACCACCCAGCAACTATTGCTCAAACGTCACATCCTATTTAGGAACGCTCGATGCCCCGAACAAAAAGCAATGAGGAAAGTTATAGATCAGATCCATTGTTCAACTATAAGTGACCGAGGCATCTAGTCAAAGTATGGTTGACAACTAGAGTGTACAGAGGCATTGAATGTGTTAAGCTGTCGCAAATTAAGATACTTAAATCCGATAGAGTTAACATATTTCCAAATATCTTGCAGAGAGGATATTGAAATGTAGTACCCATTAATGCATCGAATATTCCTTAGCCTCAGTTGATTGCAGGATTTCCGAAAGTTCATTGTTTTCACTTTATTTTTTAATTCAGGCCTTAATGTGTGTTGTAAATTGTTTTTTGTTACATTGACTCGAATCCCTTTCTTAATATCCTTTTTTGATGCAGGGCCGTTTGTGACGTCAAATAGTATATCTAATTGCTCAATTATCTCAGCAGTTTCTATAATAGACGCACGTTTCAGTTTTCCGTCATATTCTTTCTCGTCCTGAAAATTTACAGCGTATATAATCTTAATATCGCTGCCACATGATTACTCAAAATTTGAGCTGCCAATTTCACTTTCATCTTTGCACGAAATGAAGGCTTAACATGTAAGTCGGTAATATTTTTGAAACGCAGAGACTTCTTATTATTTTCCTGTAACTCTAATACGTACGACCATTTCCAATTTCAGATCGTGGAGTTTTTCTATAGGTATATAAGCCAAGTCTTCGTTACCTGTGACTTTAATCCATTTTTTACATCTGAAAAAAAAACATCGATATTGATACTTTTTGATAACAGACCACACTATTTAGAAATGAACGAAGTAAGGTTAGGTATAATTCGATTAATATTTTTAGGTTCTTAAAAGGAATAAAATAGAATAGACGTAGGAATGGAAAAATCCTACTAAATAAGTTACATACCTATCTTCATCTAAGGGGTATCATCAGTTCCATCCATCTTTCCGGCCGGATGGTAGGCCGCATATTTCGCACTCCTGTACTTCATATCTACACATTCTCCTTCTTTCTACTTTAATAATATGCAGTAAATTACTCAACACTATCAGGCCATGAAATATCGTTTTTTACCATCTTTCCGGCCGGATGGTAGGCCGCATATTTCGCACTCCTGTACTTCATATCTACACATTCTCCTTCTTTCTACTTTAATAATATGCAGTACATTACTCAACACAACAACCGCGAGATGCCTACTAATCACAGAATTACTCAGACTAAAAATAAATAATTGATGCTGAGTTGACTTGACATGAGTTTATGACAGAGGGAATGAATGAATGAATGAGCGAGAGCACAAATATTGAGAGTGAGATGGCTTGAGCCGCCATTAAAATTCTGCCCCGTTTCATAGATGGTTTTTCTTGTATGAAGTTGCGACAGACTGCAGCGTGGTGGAGTAATTTTCCTCGCATCCAGGTAAAGGCTATTGTGCCCCTCCGTCGCTACATCTATTATGTTCGTTCTATGACCAGTAAGGTCTACGCCTAAATCAGTGCTGTTTAATTATGAGCGTCTCTAATTAGGGCCCGAGAGCACCCTTCGATTGAGGGCCCTGATCCAGACAAAACGCTACTCGCAGTAAAGTCGCAATCTCCTCAGGCTGGCTGGTGTCCGCCGAGGGTCAGCAGTCGCCGGAGCGTGCGCAGTTCCGCGCCCGAGACAGCTGCCTGCTGCACGTGCACGTTGTCGAGACGAAGCACCCCGCCGCACCCACCAACACGTGCATTGTGTTCGCTAAGAGATGCGCCAGTCAGTATCTTGAACTAAAATTCAGAGTTTTGAGCGTTAGGTGTCCCTTATTTTCATACGATTTTATATTTGTAAGTTATAGTATACTTAAAACATGCAAAGCTAATTATCAACTATAAAATATTTATCTGTGCCGACAGGGCTCTGAAGTTTGTCAAAATAGTGGAATGTACTACCCAGGAGATAGGGTCTCGAGTCAGTGACCTTTTACTTTCATATCTCCCGCAGCTGCGATGGGCTAGCCCTGTCACGCAACAATAATAATAAATGACTGGCTGGCTGGAGTAATGAATGACTGGCTAGACGTTGGCGCTACTGTGCATCTGACTGTCACCTCGTATGAGAAAAGCGTCATTGATTGAGTCGAGAATACCCTATTACTTAGGTATCTCTGACATTTAGGAGTTTCTATCGCAATCCATTTCAAATGTATGTTTTAAACGAGATTTGCGAACTTCAAATTGTCGTTTGACCAATCAGTAGCCTTGGGTGTTTTTGATAATCTTAAAATTGTCATAACCGTTAGTTTATAGACTAACGCGTTAGTTTGTAAACTATCGACAAATTGTAAACCAGACCGACAGGGTTTAGAATTTACGTTTCTTTTATTCTTTCATGTCAACCTAACACGAAGATTATTCGGGGGCTTCGCTGCGCTCGCCCAGTCTTCACCTAAGCTACCGCAGTGTTTGCCCTGATATTTCCTTTGCAATTCAAGTTTAAACCGGTTCACAATGTAACGGTTTTATTATAAACTAACGCGTCATATCGTACGCAGTACGGTGCAGTTTACAATTTATCGTTTTTGTAGAGAAAAAAACGTCAGTAAGAGTGCATCGAGCGCGCCGAGACACGCTATTGGTAGATCAGTCGCCCGATCTGCATTCACGTCCCGCTGACTCCCGAATACACTTCCGTTTAGTGAAAACATTCGTCATTGTATATTGTCTATTTTGAAATTTGCCAACGAATGGGCAGAATTATGTCAAAAGTTTAAAGAGATCGAGGAAGACTAATAAAAAGTGATATTGTAGATTTGATTACTGAACAATTTACTATTTTTGGTGATGATGATAGCGATAACAGAAAATGTACTTATCCCTATTATACAAAAATATGTTAATACAAGAACATACATACCATTTCTTTTGCACGTAAGTGTACATGCGCGAACTTTCCCCCACTACGTCACACTCAATAAATTTGCCGGTATCTATATCACAGATACCACACGCCAAAGTTAACTTGGCGCTTCGCTCTGATGACGTCATATCGTCCGTAAATTTCTCACTGACGAGTCGCGGACGGGAAGGACGGGAATCACATTCCTCACGGGTGACAATTTAACTTTGTGGCGTAGTACATGGTAATACAAAGTTGTCACAAGAAATATTGTTGCAATAACTAAGTTTCTTTCCGTTACAGAGGCTTCGTCTAATAAGAAATTGGAAGCGATCCACGCCTGCCGGAACTGTGCCAAGTTGTTTCAAACTGAGAAGGAGTTGAATCAACACTTACAGATTCAATGCCTCGACTCAAACGAGGACAAAGCACCAATGCTTGTAATAGACACAGGAAAAATCTCAGAAAAATTGAACAAAAACAGTGCAGAAGGTATGATGAATATAGAGTGACATTGAATGAGCTGACCATATTTTTAGGAGTGATAGTACCCATAATTGTGAACAATTTTCCCCAAGAAATATATAATAGACACCAAATGAAAAAAAAATTGGGTAAATTGTAATCAGCTGATCGGGTCCAAGTACTCAGGGACGTTTTTTTTTCATTTGCGACCAATCAATCAATCAAATGTCTTTATTACTGTAGACTGTAGACATATACTTTGCAATCGTAATTTTTTGCCTCTTCTACATTGGACCACTGTGGGAGACAAGGGCGTAGAAACTAAAACAGTTTGATTTTAGCTCTTTTAAAATTTGTTTGTGCTTAAATAATACAAATTTCTTATTTGAATATTGATACATTATGACCATAATGTCATGATCAATATTTCGACATATTATGACCTTCCAATTTCGAACGTCCCCACTCGCCCCTAGTTTGTCTGTGAAGTTGGTACTACGAACGAGCTAAACAAGTGTTGCCACGGTGCCGGTCGAACATGCAGTTCCTGAACACATCAAAGAGAGCTTATGATATGTGTGTAGATAAACTAGTGTATGTAACTGTACATAATTAGGTATTAACACACTCGCCTTCAGCTCGTTTCATAAACTCACTCACTCTCGAGTTTTAATGCCCTCCATTATGTATCAGTCACATAAACTACTATAAAAAGTGTACATTTTTTATTATAAATTGCTTGAATAGCTCTTTTGTGCAAAATAAAAATAGTTTTAATATCCGCTGCTTTCCCCCACAACAAGATACCATAGGACATGACACTATGAAAGTTACTAAAATATACTAGCCTAGATGTAGCCACATCCGTGTTTTGTCTGTAAGTTCCTTAAAGCGTTAGCTGCAGAACTGAATTTACCAGCTAATTTATCTATGTGGGGTCCACACTGCAATTTGCATTCAAAGGTTGTTCCAAGAAACTTCGTACCGTTTACTAATTCTTACGTGTTACTGTCTAACTCTAAACTGTCTTAGGGAAAGTTGTTCGTATTGATGGGTACTATCATTCCCCAAAATATGGTCAGCTTATGAAATGTCATCTGTATATCTCGTATTAAACTTGCTTTACAGTTGTGACCAAAAATTCTAATGTTCTTTGTCATTACTTATTTTGTTTCAGGAAATAAGAAGAACTCATGTCCTATTTGCAATGTTAAGTTGAAAGGAGCCAACTTGAATAATCACTTAAAATCTCACTTTAGGAAAGAAAAAAGGACAGACGAAAAACCATTAGCAAAAGATCTCAAAAATTACGCTACGAAGAATTTAGTTCCAGGAAAATACAAGTGTAAAATGTGTCCTACTGCATACCACTATGCATCATCTCTTTCTAAGCATATACTCACACAGCACATAAAGTCAAAATTACAAATAGTCTCAGAAAAATAGTTGATTAAACTATCTTGCTGTCTTTATTTTTCGACTTCCCTCGAGATAAAATTCGTTGTCGAAAATGTTATAAATCAATAATACCTAAAAACGCTAAAATCAGGTAGGTATATTTGGTAATTCTTAAATAGTATCATTGCAAAATCTTGCAAAACCAACTGCATGTATCACAGATTCATTAATAAAAACTATTCAAATTAATAGATAATCATCAAAATATGTCATCCAAGAATATGCTGCTATCCAATCCATCTAATAAAGCATCACTATTCGCTTTGGAAGACTCTTTTACGCTTATGTTGCCTCCTGAAATGAGAAAAATCTGTTTTGCACAAAACAATCAACACAGCATTTTCGTAGACTTTGTTACTGATTCAAGGCATATGTTAGCTAGAGGTTTCAACTTCTAAGATTTTTACAATGAATGCTTCTGGTAAGGTGCTTTTTCGAAGCCGACCGCACTGCAGAAGACACGTGTCGCGTGAGTGAGTACGAGACAGCAAGCTTACTAACTGGCATCTGTACTCGCACCTTTTTTAAGCTCTAACAATACATACACAGCTATAATTCTAAAGTCATCTATATAATACAAAGTTACCTGAAATTATTTGTGGAAAATTCTCTGTCCTGATAACAGTGAACTCCTCACTGTAAACTATTTGGTATCCATCAGGCAGTGACTTCACATCATCGTCATTCTTCAACACAGTCGAGCTGTACACGGCATAAATGTTGCTAAGAGTAATATTGAGGTAGTGTTTCTTGAAAGCACTTCCTGTAGTCAGTACAGTTGGCTTCCATAGAATTAAGGCGCAGTATTCAGATGCAATGTATGATGAGAAAGCCAGCCATGCATCCCTGTGTAACGTGCATTTGATGTTCCCTGTAAAGGCAAACAAATGTACCTATAAAGAAAATATTCAAAACTTAGTATAAGCTCACTCTTGATTTGTTTTGATAAAAGTTCACAGGGTCTTTAGTATATGTATTGCAAATTATTTCTTTACATTGCACAAAAACAGAAGATCCAGATAAATCCAAATGGAAACTACGTGCATAAAGGCGAGCGTCTCCAAAGAGATTTCTTCCAGCAAACCTAGGATGGAAGATTAGTATTATTAATATATTTTTAAAGAATTATGTTGAGTAGAGACAAATTGATATTGGTAACTGCGGCGATGGGCAATTTGGGAAATATAGGAAAAGTCGTGATGCAATCTTCTCTGTCTAGTTATTCCTCTGTTTTCTTAGTTAAAAAACAAAATAACACAAACCACTGGAATCCCTTAATATAACTAGGGGGTCTGTTGCCGACCGGTCGACTGCCTCCACAAATGCAGTAACAGTCTGTGCCTTCCGTCTCCTCAGATGACCAGCGAGTGCTTGTTCCTTGATACTCTTGATGGAGTCCACATTACTAAGGTCCCACCTTCTAATATCTTGCTGAAGTCTGCCCCATAGAGGAGACTCGAAGACATTTTTCAAATGGTTTTCGGAAAAATCAATGTCCTGCATTGAAGAAATACAAGAATGAGAGAGATCGGAAGATTAGGATTTTAATACAGATTGGGTAAGAATGTAAAAAATAAGGTTTTAATGTAGGACTTTACTTTAAAGATTCAGAGAAGCTATTTCGAAAGTAATTGGATTAATTGCAGATACCAGGCCAGCCTGTAGTCAGGGCCACACTGTCACTCGCTCAAGGTCGCGAGTTATTTGCCTACTCGCTCGGGTACCCTCGCGGGACCACAATATCACAGGGCTGCAGGCCGCTTGCCCGAGCGCGTGACGTTCGGAGGAGGGTACAATTAGTTAAATTCTATTGATTTTCCTTCACTTTGCCCTTGTTTTCCGTTTCAATACTTACTAAAATATTTACAATATTCAGACTATTTTCAACCCTTAAATTTAATAACAGCTAATTTCGGTCAGGAGTAGTCAGGACAAAAAGCAATTGAATATTTTACTAAATTAAAACATTATTGATCAGCAATAAAAATTACTGAATTACTTTATATATTTTATTTCACTTTCTCATCTTTGTGCAAAGCAGACGAACGTGCGGTGTGCGTGCAATAGACATATTTTTACTTGCAGTTTATTCCAAGTATTATTATAAAAAATATTTAGGCTATTATAGCGTAGGTATTTTCGCTATTGTAGGACTGTGTAGGATCTGTTAAGAATATATATAATATACCTTGGACACTATTTACACACATTGATCTAGCCCCAAACTAGGATTCCCTGTATCTTGGGTACTAGACAACGATACACATACTTATATAGATAAATATTATACTTAGATAGATAAACAAAAATGACTAGGGTAAAAACATCCATTCTCATCAAACAAATATTTGCTCCCACCGGGACTCGAACCCGGGACCCTTGGCTTCGAAGGCAGGGTCACTGCCGACTCGGCCATTCGGGTCGTCGAAGACGTAACTATTATCTAATCTGTGCTATAGCTTGCTTTCAAATGTACGAATTTAAGCACACACAATGAATAATCACGCGCGTGCCTCTACTAGAGACGGCAGTGATGGCAATATTCGTGCTGCGCAGTTGCGCCGCAATATACGTACAGAACAGTAGTAAATCAGAGGCCGTTTAGGAGCGTTCGTTACCTACTTTCGCTCGATGCGCAGGGCGTTTTGGCTTGGCATACCTAAAATACTAATTTTGCTTTTAAGTAGGTACCTATGCAAAGTATTTCTGTTACAGTTTAATAGACAATATTTTTTACACAAAGTATTAATATTACAGATCGTTAGGCATGTGTTTCTAGTTTCCCACTTCATTGAATATTTTAACATTTACCTACCACTATACTATACCTAAAATATTTCCTTGTAAAGTTGTAAGTATAATAGTTGCCAAACTGCACTAGTTTGACGTGCAGTTTAGCAACTTGCTTAGTTACAAGCCTATTCGGCTCTTTTTGATATCGTGCGTGGCACTGGGGCGGCTCGCTGTCTTCATACATAACACGGCAACGGCGAGGCCCCGATTGAAGCAGTCTCCATCATTCCCGAAGGCTATGTGTGCAGCCGTGCGATGTACCTTTGTTCGATGATTGTCTACTATTCTATATGTATACTGTGGTTGCGCTGAGCGCAACTACGGTAGGAATAGGCCTTCAGTTTCTTTTTGCACGTTGTGGAGTGAACATCATCAAAAAAGGAATAGCAATACCTCATTGTCCTGTGATTTGGTGGCATAATCAAAGTAAAAATGTCAATAAACAAAATTATGGCATATCATATTATAAGTAAGTAGTAAAAAGCGTTTTTTTTTATCGATACGAAATTGTTGTTATAATTTATTTTTATTTTTTTGGCAGTGAAGGTGCTCCGGCACAAGATTTCTAAATAATTGGCTAAATTTTAATTAACATGATAAAATTAATTCTTTTCTTTCAACATCTACCTTAGTTAAATGCATGCGTAGAGGTATTATGAACAATATTGAAAATATTATATATTATAAATAAAATACTCTTATTGTTCTATAATTAATTGCCAAAATAATATTTAAAAATAATCCCTAGTCGCAGCACTCGCGCACAGATGGGTGACAATGCCGATACGTCACTACTACTAGTGCATGAGCTAGTATGAGTAAAAAACGTTTGAACCCCAGAGTACATTATTAGTGTTTGAACCATTCCATCTCTAGTAGGAGCTCGCGCGGGATGTTTCAGTGCTCTGTGAATTTAATTATGTGTGCTCCTTAATGATACAAGTGTTGATGTAGTATCAATCTCTTCAGATTGCGAGCAAAAAAAGTTATCCTATTTATATCAGCAACCGTTGAGATACCAAAAAAGTTAGGAACATAAAATATATCTAGTCCTGCCATAAATTCTGTCCCTACTTAAAATATTCCTAGCTCAAAGTAAAACAAACAAATAGTAATAAAATATAGTTTGGTATATTCTTTATTTCCTAATTAACTAAATAAAAAGGCAATCTACTCAAAGTGACCACCTTTTGCCTTCACACACAACTTCAATCGATCCCTTTCCGGTGCATGCGACACCAAACTCAAAATACACTAAATCGGCCCACTCGCCTATCGCCGCACGCACCGTTTCTAGAGGTATCGAAGCCGCCGCTGCCACCAAAAACGTTTTAGCGACTCGACATTCCGATGAGGTTTCGAGCAGGCCTCCTCTAAAACTGACCACAATCGGTAGTCCAAGGGGTTGAGGTCGGGACTTCCTGAGGGCCAATCTTCGCACGCGATAAACTCCGGCAAATTGTCCTTTAGCCACTGTTGAGTGGTTCGTGCTTTGTGTGCCGGGGCTGAGTCTTGTTGAAAGATCCAGTGCTCTTTGGAAAACATAGCCCGAGTGAGTGGCTTCACAACAGGCTCCAAAATGTCGGTCCGGTAGTTTGCCGCTTTCGTTTTTACGCCTTGCTGGCAAAAATGGAGCTTGGTAACACCCTCGTATGAATCCACGACTGATGCCGGATGATGGCCTCTTTCCACCTAAGCAACCTTCTGCAAAGCCTCCTGAGAGCTGTGAGCGTACACCCTGTCATTTTGACGGTTGTATTTCTCTTCAACGGTTAAGATTTTCTCGTCGGTAAACGAGATTCTTTGTAACACCCGTAGCATGCTTCTGAAACAGCTTTTTCGCTCTGGTCGCTCATATGTTACATAATGCTGCTGTAAAGCGATGTCCTGTACTTCGTCGGTAAGCGGCAAGCTTAAGGTCCTGTTTGATGATGCGAGACATGGTTCTAGGTGGAATTTTCATCTCCCTAGACAGGATTTTCTGCTTGCGAAAAGGATTTCTTCTGATTCGCTCAGCAACAGCTTTGATTGCCGCTGGCGTCCTAGAATCACGAGGGCGATCATCGATAGAGGACATCTCGCTGAATCTTTTGATGGTACAATATAAGAATTTGATAGTGATTCCTAGTAACGTAACAGACTCAAGATCTGCACCGGCGTTTTGTTGCACTTGTTTAGAACTATAACAGCGACTCGGTTTTCCTTCACACCCCACTCCATGTCTTCTGCTTGGATTTATGCCATCAAGTGAGGCTTTCCTAGAAGACCGAAGCCTATTTATGTCATACGAAAACAAAAACATATCAAATGACATTCGGTTTTCAAGACGTTTGTATTCAAAAGTTTGGGACAGTATTTATGGCCAGACTAGGTAGATATACAGATTCTGCACAGAAAAGTTTATAACAACTTTTTATGTAAGTTATATTTAGAAAAGGCCTTGTTGTCAAACAAGCTTAGAAATGGGAGTATTATTGTGACAACCTTCTTTGATATAAACATCTTCTTGGTCAGAACTAAGCGTAGCTGCCGACCTTGTTGCTGGCTACTGCAGTAATGTAGGTACTATTCAATTTCAAAAATAAAAATAAATGCCTCAGTAGGAGGGTTTTTGTAAGTGCATATTTCCACACTTGCAACATCAAGGAGGCCCACGGGAACCTGTTTTTGTACATTTAAAAGGGAACTACTGAGTAATATTACCTGGGATAATAGCTCTATATGGGATATTTTTTCATCTGTAGACTCTTCTAGGCTCCCTGTAAGTAAACCAGCTGGGCCGGGGAACTTTCTTTCTCTTTTTGTATCAAAGAAATAGTTGATCATTTTCCTTTTTAGATATTTTGGAGAGACTGCTTCTGGACTCTTGAATAAATCACTTTGTGTTGCATTGGAGATCAAATTGTTACTTGAGAAGTCCACAAATTTGACTGGCGATAGTGGTCTGTTTATCGAAAGGCTACTGGGTTCTGTTGGACTTTTTTCCGGAACTTCATGAGGCTCTATGGTGTTCGATTTTGAAGGGCCCAATATATCACTATGTTTTACATTGGATTTCAGATTGTGGTCAGAGTGTCGAAAAGGGGGCGGAAGCCCCCCCTTATCTACACTCCAACCCAGATTGTTGCTTGGGAAGTCAATGCTGCTGACTGGAGATTGTGATCTGTTTATTGAAAGGTTGTTGAGTTCTGTTTGTCTTTTTTCTGGAGCCTCATCTGGTTTCACCTTTTTCCCTTTTGATTCTCCATTGTTAGTTATTTCTGGGAAATCATACTGAGAAAGGATCTGAAATTGAACAATATAGCAAGTACAGGCAAGAAGGCGAGACCGGAGGATTACAATACTTGACACGAGTCTGTCGAGCACACTAAACTGACGAAACTTAGACACGTCCGTCTCTCACTTTGTGAAGTATTATAGGGATGGAAGCACTCACACAAACCCATTTCCCAGGTCTCGCCTTCTGGACTGTATACATGTTGTATACTGTCTTGCTGAACCTTCTTGAGCTTACTATGGGCCTAGTTCGACTTGTGTGAGGTTGTCCTCTAATATTTATTTATTTATTTACGGAGAAAGAATCAAGGCTTACAAAAATCGACGATATAAATACCTGGTCAAAATCATCAGATTCAAACATAGCGGGGCAGTAGATTTTTAACGTAATAAGGAACGGAGCGAACGTAAAGCACACTCAAAATGCCACAGAAATCTTGAAATTATTGAATTGAATAATGTAGATAAGTACCTATTTAGCCTAGCCTACGACCGTCAATACCACAGAACACAATGTCAATTGTCAATACGAAATCAAAGCACAACCACAAAACAAACGCTATGTTTCGATGACAAATGACATAACATTTAAAAATACCACAGATTAAAAAAAAAACTCATTGGATTGGGTTTTTGGGAGTATAAATAAATCACGCAACGTTAGTTTGTGTCCAAAAGTAAAAAATTGTGCCTTTTCTTTTCTTCTATGTAAGTACCATGGACGTATTTAAAATAGTTATTTGTGTCACAAGGGAGCAAAATGATGTATTTACGGCGAGGGCGGTACATTGAATCCAGAGTGAAGCGAAGGATTCTACGATAGAATCCTGAGTGAAGCGAGGGATTCTTAGTAAGAATCCTGAGTGTAACGAAGTATTCAAGCGTATTCAGGCGAAAATAGTTTTGCTCCTGAGTGACACATACAACTTTTCACACCGACTATGAGGAAAATTGAAATAAAATGCTCTAAAAAAATAATGAAATAACTAAACTTTGAAATATATTTTCATCACTTTTACAGTAATCGAACAACGAATACAAAACTTTTTTTTATAATGTCGGATTGTGAAGGATTAGGGTAAGGTCACCAAAGATAAAATATTCCTGTGCTACTTTTACCAATGTGTAAAAATAATAATCGAATTTTACAATGGTATCGGATCTCAATATTCATTACATCACAATAACAGTCATCGATAGTTTTGATTTCAGTAAAACATATAATTTAATGTGACCTTTTGTTAAATTTGACGAAAAATTCATAAATTTTCATATAACCTTGTTAAACTTGAAACATGTTCGTTTTTAATCGACTATGATGAAATTACAATGGATTATCTTATTAAGATCTGTATTCAATTGTCGCGGTATAATGTATTTAGACGAGAGAGAGACCTAGCTGGAGCGACGAAAAAAGATTGCGGGGGGTACTAATAAGTATAAAAAATACTACACTCGCTTCCCGCAGATTAGATTATGAGACAAAACTTATTGAAGAAATTTTTGTTGAATTATCCTTAAATAATCGCAAATTATTAATTTTTGGTGTTTATATACCCCCTAAAAGTAATTCACACATATACACAGTCAGGTCATAAGTTCTGTCACACAATAAAAACTTTTGAATTTAGAACGCTGGCCACAAAAAAGTTTATTGAATTCGAATTTCGAATTTTTCATGAAAATAAAAATGTGTACATACTTTTTAGAATTTTCCTCATTTTTAAATATGGAGTGGACACTTAAAGAAGACCGTGTCGCAGTTATTGCGTTGCATCGTTGCAGTTACGCGCCAAATCAGATTTTCGACTTACTGAAAAATTTGAATATAACCAAAAGATTCGTTTATCGTACCATAAAACGATACAATGAAGACTCTAGTGTAGATGACAGGTCAAGAAGTGGTCACCCTCGCTCTGTTAGGACTCCAGCAGTAATAAAAGGTGTGAAGGCGCGAATTCAAAGAAATCCCATACGTAAGCAGAAACTGTTGGCCCTTCAGATGGGGTTTAGCAGGACCACGGTGAAAAGGGTATTAAATGAAGACTTAGGGCTTAGGGCATATCGAAGAAAAACAGGACATCGTTTGGACGCTCGTTTAATGGACCTGAGACTGAAGAGATGCCGCGCTTTGTTGAAGCGGTACGCGGGAAAAAAGCATCGGGAAATTCTTTTTTCGGATGAAAAAAATTTCACCGTGGCAGAGAGCTACAACAAACAAAATGATAAGGTGTACGCACACAGCAGTGAAGAAGCGAGCAACCGTATTCCGCGTGTCCAACGAGGTCATTTTCCATCCTCGCTCATGGTTTGGTTGGGAGTCTCTTATTGGGGCTTAACTGAGGTACATTTTTGTGAGAAAGGTGTAAAAACGAATGCAGTTGTGTATCAAAATACAGTCCTCAAGAACCTTGTGGAACCTGTTTCTCATACCATGTTTAATAACAGGCACTGGGTATTCCAACAAGGTTCTGCGCCAGCTCATAGAGCGAAAAGCACACAAGACTGGCTGGCGGCGCGTGACATCGACTTCATCCGGCACGAAGACTGGCCCTCCTCCAGTCCAGATTTGAGTCCGTTAGATTACAAGATATGGCAACACTTGGAGGAAAAGGCCTGCTCAAAGCCTCATCCTGATTTGGAGTCACTCAAGGCATCCTTGATTAAGGCAGCCGCCGATATTGACATGGACCTCGTTCGTGCTGCGATAGACGACTGGCCGCGCAGAATAAAGGCCTGTATTCAAAATCGCGGGGGTCATTTTGAATAAACTTTATTACCATAAGAATCTATGTTTTATTAAGTTCATTTTGCTATATAAATGTTTACATAAATAATAAACATGTCTAAATTATTTCATATTGCACATGTGACAGAACTTATGACCTGACTATGTATAATCAGTATTGCATAAATAAATTTGAGCATAATAACAGAAAAAATAACTACGATATATATATAATAGGCGATTTTAATATTCCAGATAATGACTGGTTAATTACCACGAATTCTAACGAAATGTCACCTAGTATGAGTACCCAATGCCCATGTGGCAGGCTTTTATTAGACATGTCAAATATGTTAGGCCTAAAGCAATACAATTATTTACGTAATACTAATAATAGGATTTTAGATTTACTTTTTTGTAGTCGTGCTTTTGTGGTATCTCAGCCAGAGAAAGATCTTTCAAACATTGATAGACATCACCCGGCTGAACAATTTGCTACAGATATTAAAACTTTAAAGCCTACCTCTAATAATAAAATTCCTCAGTATAACTTTTATAAAGCTGACTTTACACTTGTTGAGGATAAAATGGGTAAAATAACTGAATTGTCTGAGTTGACCGTTTCTATGTTTTGATGTTTGGCAAATGTATACCTCGCAAACGTATTAAATGTAATAAATACCCGAAATGGTTCTCACCAGCCTTAAAAAATACTATGAATAGGAAACTAAAAAGCTGGCGCAAATGGAAGACATACCAATGGCCGATTACCGTAAATTTGCTTTGCTTCGTACGCGTTGTAAATGACTGTTATTGGACAACTTTAATACCTATACTAAGAATACAGAGGACACCTCTGTATTCTTAGTATAGGTATTAAAGTGAGGGGAAACATGTGGGCATTTTGGTCTTATGTATCATCTTTAAAATCTAGTACGTCCGCTTTCCCAGCTACAATGTGTTACGGTGAAGTATCCTCGTCATGTCCTGAAAATATTGTTGATAGGTTCTCGAACTTTTTTCAATCTGCGTTCGAACCAGGGCAAAGCATTGATAGTACTGACTACCTATGTTTCCCGACATCTCATAGTGCTCCTAACATATCTAGTATTAATATAAACATAATTCAAATTCTTCAAAAATTAAACAGTGTTGACACTAATAAAAGCGCAGGACCTGACAAAATCAGTCCTCTACTCATCAAATACTGCGGTAAAGCACTTCTAGATCCACTGTATATCATTTTTAATAATTTTTTAATTATAGGATAGTTCCCACAACGATGGGAAATATCCCACGTTACCCCGAAACATAAAGCTGGCCCGTGCTCTCTAGTGACTAATTATAGACGAATATCAGTTCAGTCATGCATCCCAAAATTATTTGAAAGTCTGGTTCTTGATCTTGTCTATCCATTGCTGGAATAATACCAATACCATCCATAAATATAATACCAGAAGAACATGGATTATTGAGACAAAAATCTTAATTCTATATACTAACCTATTATTTGAGTCGATGGATAAAAGAAAACAGGTAGATGTTATTTTACAGATTTTAGGAAGGCTTTCGACAAAGTGGATCATATATTGCTCCTCAAAAAATTAGCTTATAATGGCATACGTGGAAATCTCATGCGCTGGTTTGCGTCTTATCTGTCTAACAGATCACAGATCGTTGTAATAAATGGGTATAGATTTGACCTGACAAAGGTTACTTCGGGCGTAATTCAAGGATCCATATTAGGCCCTTTTTTGTATGCACTATTTATAAATGTTATTAAATCGTGTTGCAGATCATGCCAATTTCTTATGTATGCTGACGATCTAAAAATATATAAAGTCATAAGCTGCGAAGATGATTGTAAAGGTATTCAGGAGGATCTGTACAATTTCTCTGACTATTGTAATAATAACAAGCTACAGCTGGCTGGTGATAAATGTAAACAGATGATGAAAAACAAAAAACGCTTTATTGAATTTGATTATAAAATTGACACCAATCTTATCGATAAGGTTTCTGTTATTAAAGATTTGGGAGTTCATTTCGATAACAAACTTGACTTTAAAGTGCATATAGAACGAATCATAACGAAAGGTTATCAAATGCTAGGTTTTGTTCTTAGGACAGCGAAGTTATTCAAAAAACCAAAAACATACTTAGTTTTATATAAAGCTCTGGTCAGACCTCACTTAGAATAGGCGAGTGTTATTTGGAACCCCCTTTAGGTTGATATATTTAATACAAATAAAATACAATTTCAATATCAGGTTGATAAAATGTTAGCCTCAGAATTTTAATGGCCAAACCTAAATATGTGGAGTCAGGTTAAGTGTAGCGTAGTGAACCTATACCTTATTAATATGTGGAGCTAGGTTAAGTGTAGCATGGTGTACGTATACCTATACCTACTTATTTTTTATGTCCCAGTGGGAACTGTCAAGGGGGTAAATGCATGTTTAGCAACTTTATATTAGCATTATCATGTTTTCCTTCTGTACATTTACTTCTGTTTGTTTCTCCATAATAAATAAAATAAAATACAGTCCCATTATTTAAGTAATCTTGAACATTGTAATATCCCTTTTTCGGCAAAGTCGCTTTAACATGCTTTTTAAATTGCTCAAATGGCAATTTCGAAATCTCCAGAGGTATCCTAATGTAGTAGAGAGTGCACTGACCCTAAATCGGACCTTTTATGACAGACGTCACCAAGAGTAACTGCCAGTTAAAAATTAGTCCCTTCATTCACCTAGGGTTATTTTATTCATAAATAAAGGGACTTGATTTTCATCAACTTGGTGTTCCGTGTACAGAACATTACCAAATTAAGGGACCCAAAGCACTTTACTCTAATAAAAAGACTGTAATCTTCTCAAAATGGTAGCATGGACGAATAAGACTAGAGGACTGGTAACGTCATACAAAAAAACGTACCCTGCTAGAAAGCTTAAATCTTGTATTATTTCTAGATGTCGCTGTACCATGCAGTAGATGCTGGGTGCTTAGGCTGACGGCCTATTATAATCCATCGTAATATTGACTAAATATCAGAGATGGCGTAAGCGTAAGCCTGGTTTGTTCTTAGGAAATGAACGCTTACCGCCATCTGTCCTAAATTAAGCGCGCCACCACGATACTACCTTTACTAGAAATAATTTTTGAACTAGTAGCTCTATCTAGCAATATATTTAAACTAAAAATCGAATTACACTTCAAAGTACTAAGGTTGTTTGCTCTCTAGTCTTATTCGTCCATGATGGCAGTTACAAAAACCTCCTTGCAAAAATCAACCTCATCAAGAGTTTCAGTTATAATAGAATAGAATATAATAGAAATATTTTAATTCGCCTGGACAAAAAGGGACGGTCTCAGCGTTTGCTGTGACTAGCACAAACATGTTTTAGCTCTCAGCGTTGGTTTTCAGACCGTAGCTGAAAAAAATAATGTATAACTGAGCTCATCCCACCTTTTGGATCCTCTTTACTCTTTGCCAGGAACTAGCAAAGAGGTCAGTCCGGTCATCATGATTGAAAAGTACCAAATTTTAGCAAACTCTTTGCTTGTAAAACAGGTACCTAGTGCACAGACTATATAGGGATACTAATGTATCAACTAAATTATATACTCTTTGCAACGTATGACCTAATGTCAATGTCAATTTTGATCTGAAAATGTTATTTGTTTGCAAAACAATCCTGCAGTAAGGTTTTTTTTATACTTTTTGTAATTTTGGTTCTAAATTGTTGTATCTACTTTTACGCTATAAATATGGCGATATTGCATCCATTAGGCACCACCATCCCAAGATTCACAGAAGAGCAGATGACAGAAATTGTTGAGTGGTTTGACCAAAACGCCAAACCTCTGCTTATTTTAGACGACGGTGAACAGATCAATGTAATAAATGTTCAAAAGTTACAAGAATTTTTGGCCCTAAAAAAGTACATATTGTTATATTGTACATATTTATTCTTTATCCTTAATCTTTTTAACATTCTAAAGTCTCATCCATAATTAGCTACAAAAAAGTAAAAAGTCGGTCAATTGCGGGTCGAACTCGCACACGAAGGGTTCCGTACTATTGTTTGAGAAAATTTTAGGATGAAAAAATTATAAAACAAAAACAAACTAATAAATGTCCAATCTTGGTTTCGATACCATCGCGATGTCGCTATTGTACTGTAACATGGCACGTAGATATTTGAATAATTATTATTATTATTATCGTTCCTGTTGCGGCAACAGAAATTCAGTGGAAATACGGTTTATGAGATACATCCCGCTGAGACGGACGGATGGATGGACAGAGGAACGGACGGACGGGCAGACGGACAGCGGAGGCTTAGTAGTCACGTTTGGTACCCATCGAGTACGGAACCCTAATAAGCAGTGTTACCGTTGTAAAATGTTTAGTTACATTTGGTAGTATTTTTTTCCGTTTTTAAAAGACTAATGTCACCAAATATAATATTTATTCCAAAAATAATTAAGTTTAACAAATTATACAAGGAATTAAAAAAAATACCAACGTAGCACACACATTTTAAATGGTATTAATTGGTTTCTAAGGGTTCCGTATCCGAAGGGTGCCAAACGAGACCCTATTACTAAGCCTCCGCTGTCTGACTGTTCGTCTGTCCGTCAGTCCGTCCGTCAAAGGGCTGTGTATCTCATGAGCCATGTTTCTAGGTGTAAAGTAAAAGTAAGTACCAGGACAACATACATTTGTAAGAGGTAAATATTTGTTAAAAATTTCGCAAGTAATAATCACCTAAAGTAGAACTAGTGATAACGAAGTTATCATTAGTACCATTATTCAAGTTTCATTCATAGTGGAACTAGTGTTGATAAAAATTATCATTAGTTCCATCATGGTACAAATCATGGTACTTGTGTCAACGAAGCACCGTAATAGGTAGACAGTTGAAATTTTCACAGAATGTGTATTTATATTGCTGCTACAGCGACAAATAATGAACTGTACATACTCTACTGTAAAAATCAAAAATCAAGAGAGGTCCATACAAGAGACGTGTTTTTAACACTCCCCGCGATATGACAATGTATATTAAGTGATCGATCACGGAGATCGGTTCCACAGGCGTCAAAACAAAGCTAGCAATAAAACTTAACAATAAAACATGTGAGTTTCTTATCACATAGTTATGGTGGCGCAATTAGTTATATATCGGTTGCGCAATGTTCTTAGTTCGTTAATCCTCGTTCGGGCATAATATGATTTTGTTTTTATTCATTATTGAAGTAAAACTTCTTTACGCACGCTTGACTTGGGAAGTAAGCTGGCGAATGCATGACGAGAGCGTTACGAAAAGTTTGATCGGGCGAGGCGAACGAGAGGTGCGCGCGCACATTTTCTTTCTCTCTTCCTCTCATAGCCTGACACAGTGCCGGAGATGTATTTTTGAAGCATTAGAGCTAAAGAAGTTTTACTTCAGTTGTGTGGTCTAAAGCACACTCTTTTTTTGAAGTAAAACTTCTATACGCACGCTTGACTTGGGGAGTAAGCTGGCGAATGCATGACGAGAGCGTTACGAAAAGTGTGATCGGGCGAGGCGAACGAGAGGTGCGCGCGTACATTTTCTTTCTCTCTTCCTCTCATAGCCTGACACAGTGCCGGAGATGTATTTTTGAAGCATTAGAGCTAAAGAAGTTTTACTTCAGTTGTGTGGTCTAAAGCACACTCTTTTTTTAGTGCTTAGGTTTTCATGTTCAATGGTACGGAACCCTTCGTGTGCGAATCCGACCCGCACTTGACAGATTTTTACGTACTGATCTGCGGTGTTGTGAGGCCTCTTCCACACTGAACGATACAGTTGCATGCGATTCCCTCATTTTCTGTCGATTTATATAAATAGTGTTGTACAACGAGACGATTCATGCATTATGGCTGTACGGTTCGAATAATAATAGTATTGTTATTCATTTTAATAATTAATGCAGGCAATATATTTATTATTTATTTTCAAAAGAATAATAGTATAATAGAATCTAGTATAATCATTGAAAAGTGCCATATATTCGTTTATCTACACGTATCATAAACCCTCTATAATGCGTTCAAAAACCGCACATTACGACCAGCTTAAAGATAAACTGTTTCGTTAGAACACGCTTATCTGTGAAAATGTTATTATTAGTTTCATATTAACATCAAATTCGATGTTATTATTTTATTTTATCTTTATTTTTACATTTAGGAGAGGTAACGGCTATTATATTTAAGTACAAGTACACAATAATAACAAAGGAGACAATAAAAACGACCGACAGTTCGTTTTCTATGAGCAAAACAATAGTTTTACAAAATGATGCTAGCATAGAAACACATTTATGAACTTATGTAGGAAAAACACTTATTTCCATGCTTAGAATATTTTATATGGTATATTATTATTTGCAAACCAAAAAAAAAAGGAAATTATTTATGTACATAGGTATTACATTATATTATTACATTAAAATTTCGAAAATCTCTGAAAAACAAACCAATATGATTTGACCTCAATTCTACTATGATTCGAGATGATGTAATATTCAAAATTAAATGATCATGCCACAATGCCGGTCGTAACATGTGGTTCTGAACACATCATCTCCTATTTTAATGCCTTTCAATACCTATGTAAAACTCACATAAACTACTATTAAATCGTGTACAGATTTCGTAGGTAAGATTTTAACATTTTAACGTGGAGCAACTCCGATCAATTTGAATCGATGTTCTACTAATTTCTGTTCCCCATGAATTAGTCCTTCAAACAAAACATGTTTCATATTTATTGGAGGGGAGTACCAGGTTTCAAACTTTTTTGCCTATCATTCTTTATCGATAAAATAATCGAATGGCAGTGGCTTTCAATCGGTTTGACGTGATGGCAGGTACCTAGTGCTTCCCATCCATTTCCCACTAATGAAAACGTCACAATCTTCATCCATGGTTTGCGACTCCTGCGCACTCGTTTAAACACTCATAAGTCCACCACTCAGTATGGCAACAATCCGCCTAGTCACTCAAGTTCGCTACAGAACCTAGTTACCTCCTTGGAGTAATTGTGTTCTGTGCTAGTTACCGCTGAATTTGAATCGTCGCACTGTACAAATCTATTTACCGGTAAATTGATAGAAAATTAGAAAATTGCATGGAACTGTTTACTGTGAACGCGGCCTAAGTCAAATGCCGAAGTGGCAGTTTTTTTGCAGCTAATTAAGAGATGTACTTTAGTTTACTCCTAACCAACAAAAAACTTTAATTTCAGATTTCATAGACGTAGTTTTTGCTATCCGTCCTATGGCGATATTATGGTGGAGATGGAGAAGTTGAAAATGGGAACGACTAGAATGATCACGAAAGAGCAGTTTATCTTTTTATTAAACTTATGGGTTATAGAACCAGATTTGAAGCATCAACTCATGCTTGCTTTTAAGGTAATTAAGTAAGGCAAATTAGTTTCTCCAAGGTTTGACGAAAATTCTTTAGTCAGTGGCCGAAAAAAATAATTTGTTTTGACAAAGACTGCAAGTCAGACCTTAGGATTGACTAGTCGATCCTAGGAGCGCCGGAACTTCGAGGTTTGACTATAACATATACATATGCCTTCCCTATCTACCTTTCTATATCATCATCACATCATCATTGTCAGTCCATCTACCCACTGCTGCGCATAGACCTCTTCTATATAGGTAGCCCCAATCCTTAAGGTCATGTGCCTAAATTATAGCTAAGTAGAATATATTAGAAAAAAAATACTCAACAGGCTTTTGATACCGAAAAACGCGATTTCCTGGATATTCAAGAGCTCGAAGGGATCGTGACTAGATACGGAGATATCTTCAATGAGGCGGAAACTCATGAACTGAAGCGGGATGCCAATGTTCGTGGCGACGGAAACATATTCTATGGAGACTTTATTGAAAGTATGTTCAGTCTGGCGCCAGAATTGTATGAAATAAAGGTACGTTCTTCTGCCTCAGTTAACTGATTGGATTGATATAGTGAGCAGTTTTTTTTATTACTTGTATAAACTCAAACACGAACGCGATGGCTAAAGGGAGCTTTGTCTCACTCACTATTTTTAATCCCGACGAAAAAAAGAGGGGGGTTATAAGTTTGAAACGTCGTGTATCTGTCTGTGGCACTCTAATGCTCTAACGGGTAGACATAATTATTTGTAAATGCTAAGTAGACTTCCCTGTGATGGTTCTAACGTTCTTAGATATACCAAGACGACCTCTGTGGTGTTATGGTCGATCGAGGCTGTGCTTCCCAATCGGGAGGTTGAAACAAAAATCACCAGGACTTGGATGTTTACATGTTTATAACGTTGCTGTTTCTGGTTCCCGTATCTTAGTGTGGGCCAGAAGCAAAGTATGTGCCTTTATGAAAATGTTATCCAGTGTTATGTTGTGTTGTTTCATTCACATCCCTTCCCAACCAGTGAACGGTGATTCAAAGTTATCATATCAATCAGCCTTACAAGGAAGAAGAGGTCACAATTTTAGACTTAGGGTTTCATTAATTGTATTGAGGGCTATAAATGGGCACTGGAATGAATCCCTATCTGCCCAGATTTCAAAAGAAGGAAAAATCCGGATTTATTCACATTATATTTTACATTTTGGTGGAAAAATATGGGAAAATAGGAAAACTAGAAGCGCTGCTGATTTGAAACTTTCATAGGTACATCGATAGAAGTCTATTGTACCAACAAAACATGTCATGTAGAAAAAAAGTGTCACTTAGGCAAATATTGTAATCTAAAATTTAATGGGTGCCAAAAAGTCAATTTCGCAAAATAAATTACCTCTCAATCGTGATACATAATTATGGCCGTAATGTGACATAATATATTTTGTTTGAATGGTGGTTCTCTATTAATTTATGACATTTAGATGTGCGCTGCTATCTTAAAAAATATTTAATTGAAGATTGCCCACTTATCACAAAAAAAATAACCACTGTTTAACACTTGATATGTCTATCTTAACCTGGTTTGCTGGAAGAGATTTCTTACTAGATAAGTAGGGGATGCGTGTGTGTATGATGGTATAGCTAATAAGAGGGGAGACGAGAGATACTCTAGGCGGCCAATGGAGAACTGAATATATACACGTCAGCCATCAGATGATCCACAGCGTCCTTGAAGAGTTGCTCCCTCCAATTACTCACATCATAAACTTCTCTCTATCAGCTAGATCTTTTCCTAGTCTGTAGAAGAAAGCAGTTGTCATCCCACTGCCGAAAAATTCCAATCCCTCCTCCTTCAAAGATTGCAGGCCCATATCTATCTTACCTATTCTCTCCAATGTCCTTGAATCCATTGTCCACTCCCAACTCACCTACCTTTCATCAAACAGACTTCTCAATCCTTTCCAATCTGGGTTCAGACCAGGGCATAGTACTACCACAGCACTCTTAAAAGTCAGCGATGATATACAGCTAGCCATGGATCAGAGGTTGGTTACGGTGCTGGCCCTGCTTGACTTCAGCAATGCCTTTAACTGCGTCGATTTTGACATTCTTGTCGCTATATTAACACCGCTGAAAGTCTCCTCCCACGCTGCTGGCTGGTTCGACTCATACCTGAGAGGTCGTCAGCAATGTTAAGTCTGAAGAGACCGAAACTCAATGGTGTGATCTTTCCTCAGGAGTGCCTCAAGGTGGTATTCTCTCTCCTCTTCTTTTTTCAGTTTTTATAAACTCCATCTCCGACGTCCTCTCTTCTTCGTATCATCAAATTTATCGCCACTTTTCCCACTGCGATGTAGTTTCATCCGTGGAGGCACTGAATGCTGACCTCGAGAATGTCAAAGACTGGGCCTCATCATACGGGCTGTTAATAAACCCGAATAAATCACAAGCCATGATTTTAGGAATCAGGCACAGTCTTTCCTTGTTACAAAAACCCATTGTTCCCGTATCATATAATGGCATCACAATAGAGAACAAAGATAAGGCGAAAAACCTTGCGATTATTTTTGACAACCAGCTATCTTGGTCTTCACATGTCAGCGAGGTCAGCAGACGGGTCTTTGCGTCTTTTCACTCCCTCAGGCGTCTGCAGAGTACTTCTTGCCGCGGCAGACCAAAATCACCCTTTCTCAGTCCCTTCTCCTGCTAATCGACTAAGCCGATATCTGTTGGGTGAGCACGAACGAAGATCTTCTGAACAAACTCGAACGACATCAGAATCTCGGGATTCGGTTTATCTTCGGGCTGCGCAAATTGTCTCTCAATTTCGCAAAGAGTTTTGGTGGCTTCCGATTCGTCGTCGCCGAGACTCTCATATTCTTTTTTATCTTTTGAATACATTGAAAAATCCGCGCTACCCCAGTTACCTTCGAGACTGCTTTGAGTGTCTCTTTTCAGGAGATCGGCAACGGAGATCTCACACGGTCTCACTCTTAGCCACTCCAAGGCATACCACTTCCGCATATGAGCACTCCTTCAGGTTGCAGGCGGTCCGACTGTCGAACGCACTTCCTTGTGCGATAACTCTTTTCGCTTTCAAAAACCGGGTAAAAGAGCACTTCCGCTCTCTTTTGTGATAGTTGTAGTATGTACATTATTATTATATGTAAACTATATGTACAGGTTTATGTATTTATTGATAGGTATTTAATAATTTGGTATATACGAGTATGTATTTTATTATTGTTGAGATATTTTGCACTGCCTACCCTTTATTGATAAAATTTCCTGTCATGCCTTGGTTTGCTGGAAGAAATATCTTTTTAGAGATAAGCTCGCCTTTGTACATATGTTTTCTCTTAATGTATATTTTTTAAATAACTGTGTTCAATAAAGAATTATGAATATATTTTAATAAATATATATAGGTAAACAAATATTTTCTGCTTACATAAATTATTATTCATGTCAGTATGTATTACCTACAGAAATAAGCTCGCCTTTGAACACTTTTTTCATGTAACTCTTGATTACATCATTTTTCTCCCTTGAGACACATAACTATTTCAATACTCTTGCTCCTAAAGTGACCCTTATGACGTTGGTTTTAGAATCATAATGCTGCCTATTATACACGCGTGCCGTAATAAACATAACCGTACAAGTGTGGTAATGGATATTTTAAATTTTATGGGCAAGTAATGACAGCAAAGAGCTTTCATACTGGAAAAAGTTTACTTGAATTGACTTTAATTATTAATGGGTGCTAATTAAACAGACTTATTTTTAATATCATTGTTCTTCTCGAAAATCTACATTGCCTTCTAAATTAGTCACCCACAATTAACGAGTATCTGAATGATACTATGTTAGCCACTAGTTATCTTCTATGTAAGCCACTCTAAATACAACCCAGCATTGTGGTTATTTTTTGCATCTAAATTTGTAAAATGCATTCAAGCAGTAAACTTTTAAAATTTATATATGACATCAAATAAGATATTCTATTAGCTTCTAATATTTTTGACTCAGAACAATTAAAATAAGATGTTAATCATCCCACATTAATTGATCGTCAAAATTTTGCTAAAATTGCCATCAAATAGTAAGTTATGGCCACTAGTATTACCTAGAAACTATTGAGGGGAGACAAAATAAAAGCCTTTAAGTTTGAAAAATCAATTTGGGGGTTGGCTTGGGCGCACGTGCCCCGAGTTCTCCGAGGGACAATGGACCCTTTTTTTTTTTCAAAATGACCCATCGCGGCGATTGATTTGCTGATGTGAAGTTATTCCTGATTTTACGTTTTACACTTACATTCTGTGCTTTTACTTAAAACAAAGTAGTTATGTGTTTATGATCGTGCGTATTATTTTGTGATATTATTATGTGCAAAGTTGGAAGTCTCTGTCTCCCGTAATACACCAACTCTAAAACTATACCACAGGCATGGTCTTGTACTAGTAGGTAGGAGATAAATATGCGTAAACACAAAAACATTACATCGAATAAAACGAGTCAGGCACCTACCAATCACCATAAAAAAACGAAACTATTTAAGACCATCCGGTCCGATGGGCCCGTCTTGCAAGCCCGTCTCTTCCAAAAATGCATATTCTGAGAAATAGCGAGAAAAAGCCAACAGTTGCACAGTGAATCAGAGACGAACCTTTGACGATCGCAATCCATACGCTTAACAACACAGAGGTATTTCATATAACTCTCTCTAGTTACTGGGTGCTTTCCCACAGCAACAACTCAAGAAGATACCAAAATGGAAGCCTCACCAATGCCGACAGACGGCAACTGCAATTGCTACCCAAACTAATCACCCATGTCAATTAATACTTGACGACACTCACATTCGTAAGGTCCTGGATAAATATGTGGAAGAAAACTATTAATAGAACATAAATCTTGCAATCGCCGAGTCTGAAGGAACACACATCAACTACATTAAAAAGGATCCGGCGGCCAACGCGTTGGCTGCGGCTTACAGGGTCCTAGGCTACTCGAACAGAGTTCATTATATTGGATAGAGTTCCAGTTCGACCGGTGACGGAAATAAAATATCTCGGCACTTATATTACTGCATTACATCACAGGAGAGATACCATAAGGAAAAGATGTCAACGAGAACTATGCAACTCTAAAGCCTTAATAAACTTTGTAAAGAACACTAACATGGACTGGAAAATAGCTTGCTTAATATATAAAATGTTAATTTCACAGTGCATTTCATATGTACTAAAAGTGGCAGTCCTCACCAAAGGCTAAGAAAATATGAACGCATGATCTTGAGCGACATGTTCGAGAAAGCCAAAAACCAACCAAAACATAGGAAAACACACGACATCCCACAGGGAACCCCCCCAAAAACACATAAGTAAGAAGAAAGTTGGTCGACCCATAGACACCTGGAAAGACTCCCTAACACACCATATAAATACTACGCACATAGTCCTAGCTACTGGATGGCAATAGCACACAATAGGGATGAAGCTAGGGTCGCCTCAAACCAAATATACCAGGTTCCGGAAATAGACATCGAAATTGATAGCACTTCGGACAACCCAGCAGAACAGAACCCAGAAAATCAACCAACACCACATGACACAGAAGATGAGGAAACATGAAGATTTTTTTCTGATCTCCCATCACATATCCTCCCCTGTCCAAACTTCCTATATTGGCTAAAGGTTGCATTAATCGGTCGATTCTATTCACAATCCTCTCCAATCACATTGAGCAGGTCACTCCCCCCCTCAAAAATGTGCCCTGGTATGCCGGCCATTTGACTGGACTAGGTATAATCCTGGCTGGAGTGGTACAATTCGTTCGTTCGTTCGTTAAGTTATTATTTATGGCGTATTTTTAATTAAACAAAGTAAAATAGTACCTTTATTTAAATTGGGTAGTACATCTGACCCTTCTAACTTCAGACCGATATCGTTATTGCCTACATTTAGTAAAGTTTTTGAAAAAGTAATTTTAAATCAACTTCTTACACATTTCAACACCAACAACATGCTCCACTGTAAACAATTTGGTTTTACACAAGGCAAATCAACTACTGAAGCCGGTATTGAGTTAATATATCATATATATGATGCTTGGGAGGAGTCGCATGATGCTCTTGGAGTATTTAGCGATTTGTCTAAGGCTTTTGATTGCGTTGCCCATGGGACATTGATCAGGAAATTATTATTATTATTATTATTAGGGATAACTCTTCAGATCTTCTCTCTTCTTATTTAAATGACAGAATACAGAGAGTTGAAATTAATGGAAAACGATCTCCAGGGTCTGTTGTTACTATGGGTGTACCGCAGGGTTCCATACTCGGGCCATTCCTGTTTTTGGTTATATTAATGAGCTGCCACATCTTGTCAGAGATAATCATAAGATTCTACTGTTTGCAGATGACACTTCACTTTTGTTTAAAATGAAACGACGCAGTTTGAACTTTGACGATGTGAATAATGCAATCTCAAAGGTAGTCAATTTGTTTAGTGCCAATAATCTTTTACTGAACAATAACAAAACTAAATGTAATCGGTTTATACTCCCTAATGTTAAACAAGTCTCCGCTAATGTTAATGTTAAAGGTGAACATTTTGAAACTGTAGATAGCACGGTATTCCTAGGAATTACCTTAGATAATAAGCTTCAATGGGACCCACACATAGATAAGCTATCGAAAAAACTCATTTTCGCAGTTTATGCAGTCAAAAAAATCCATTTTTTTACGGACGTGGAAACAGCTTTACTAGTTTACTTCAGCTACTTCCATAGCATTATGTCTTACGGCATACTGCTGTGGGGGAACGCTTCAGACATTAAAATAATATTTGTGCTGCAAAAGAGGACTGTTCGTGCAATCTACAATGTGGGTCCCAGAGAGTCACTGCGTTGTAAATTTAATTAAATTAACATTATGACAGTGCCGTGTCAGTATATTTATGAAATCCCAATGTACTTCCATAAAAATATTGATAAATTTCCTAAAAAATAGCGACAGGCACAATGTCAACACTAGAAATATAAATAAACTAGCTATACCTACTACAAGGCTCCATAAGGTTAAAGTTCTTTTAAAGGGCAATGTATTCGCTTTTACAACAAAATCCCAACTGAGTTACAAGAATTGTCTGTTAATAAATTTAAAAATGTTATTAAAAATCACTTATGTAAAAAGACTTACTACAAAATATCAGATTATGTAGAAGACAAGAAAGCTTGGAAAGGGTTTGCTCCAATTCTGTAAAAAATAACGTATAAAGCTGGAGGTTTCTAGTCGCCTCTTTGCCTCCGGCATCTAAAACATTGAGGTGACGGAATTCAAATTGAGTTCTATATTTCCCTATACCCTAAATATGTGTTAGTTTAATTTGACATTCTCCAATTGTAACCTAAGTGTTTCTTATGGAAATAAACTCTTTTTGAATTTTGAATTAAATGTTCTTTTTATTTGCTTACGCTTCGCTCCGCTACGCTCCGATTTTGCTTCTTCTAAGTTCTAACATAACCTAAAACCTACTCTAGCCAAAGAGCATGTAAAGTTATTGGCATATTTTATTTTAATTACAGATGAAACAATTGCAATACGAACGCACGAACGACAATAAACAAATACACGTGACTAACTCGTCGGTACATGAATCGAATGGCGCTCTCTGATTGGTGCAAATATCCGGGCGCTGTCGTCTCGTGCACTCGCACCAAATCTTGCAGTGGCTATTTTCACGATAAAAGAATATGATGCGTTATTTTTCATGCAAAGTTATAATTAATGATATCTCTGGTGGATGGTCTATAGAAGATTGAATTATATCTTTTTGAGAACCTTGTGTTCAAGCTTTAAAACGTGAAATGGTGATAAGATGTAAAATTCGTGGTTGAGTTAGTAAATTAGGTGCAATATATAAATAAAAACGATAAGTAAAATAATTGTTAATCTTTATTTGACGCTTTCAATGAGAAGTAAGATCACGTGGCCAATAAAGAAATCTGTGGCTTGACTTATAATTATCCATTATTAATTAATACATGTTGTTTTCAAAATAAGATGACTAAACATTTATTTTCATCAAATTACAAGCAAACTTTACTTTGTCCACACCATAAATTGTTTTTTGACAGCTCACGCCCATGAAGTTTCGTATCGTTTAAATTAAAATTACATTCAAATAATATTACACTTAATGGACGGGTACCGCCCCCTTATTATTATATTAAATATTACGATTACTACGATTTTTTTGATAAAAGTAATCATGCAGTTGTAGCACTAATTGTTCGATTGTCCTTTCAACACACGTCCTGTCGGCATTTTCACGATCAATGTACTCAGCCCAATCTAAGTACTCCCAAAAATTGCACCAAGGAATAAAACTACTCAACTCGAGGTATAACAAATGCGAGAGAACACTCAGCGAACGTGAATGCGTGTGACTAGCACGGGCGTATTGTTGCGAGTGACAGACCACGTCAAAATGGCGGCCGTCGGCCGGTCGGTTGATGTTGCCAGTTGACGTATATATACTTTTTTAGATTTCGATTATTACGTTGTTTAGGACATCACTAACTTGTCAGTCGTCGAGCTGTCAAAAATCCATTAATGGAGTGGACAAAGTATAAGAAACCAAAGATGTATTTCGTTTATTATGATAAAACTAAATATTTGGCTGTTTTTTTGGCTTTTGCATTGCCACTGGCAGTCGAGAGTCAACTAGCGAAAAAAAATAAAAAAATGCACGTCAAAGTCATTTTCATCCAGTTTTCAACAAACAAAACTTTTCATTGTTCATTCATTGTTTTTATTGTGAAAATGTCTAGTACTAACTTGTATCTTACCTATCTGTGTTGGAAAACGTCGTATGAGACTCGTGAGAAATTGGTAATAATATACTCGGTTCTTTATTGCTCTTGCCTGCGCTGCGCTGAGACTCGAGCTAGTAAACCAAAATCGTAAGTTATGACCAACTTTGCTCCCTTGTTTCATAATGTATTAATTGTAATTATTTTATTGAACATTATTTTTGTCTCCATTGTCATTATTGTAAGTGTCAATTATATTATATGTGTTAAATCCACGCCTCAACCGAAGGGGTGGAATCTGTGAAGGGTTGTTTTACAGTGGAATGTCACGAAGTAGTACTGACCTTGACGCTGTCGATTGGTATTCGAAAGTTCAGATTCGAGGCAGGAGTACGGGATGAGGAACACAAGGGTGGGGGGTGTTGGGAGTCGAATCTTACTCGTGTCGTAGCCCGCTGCTGGTGCCGTCCTAATGCTGCCGACCACAAGGGTCACTATCAGGGCGCGACGAATTGGTGACCGAATCACTTCAAATTTTCACGGCACGAAGCACTCACTACGATGACGTGAAATCAACTTATTTCTAGTAGATTATTACGAGATTATTCTATAAAAACCATTCGGCCAAAGCCCCGATGCGTGACGCCGAAAATTTTACCACGTGCAAAGTGACATTTTTTTTTCTATACAAGTGACAGCTAGCTAGCGATGTTCCGTTCACTCGCGCTCAATCCGCGCAACAAAAACCGAGGTGCGTTCCGAAGCATAAATATTAAACAGTCACCCGCCCGGACAGGCCCGAACCTGTCCCTAATCAATAGGAAGGCGAGAAAGTGTTGCGACCGCTCTCTTGAGGACCGAGTCCCCCACCTTGACTTTTGCTGATCGAGGCGTGCCATCCCGACCCGTGTACAAATTGACGATCCTTCCTCGTCTCCATCTCAATGATGGCAGGTTCGCATCCTTAATCAGCACCAAATCACCGACTTGAGGGGGGCTCGTCCGGTCAGTCCACTTAAGGCGCTGCTGCAAGATGTGCAAGTACTCAAGGGACCACCGTTTCCAAAAATCTTGAGCCATCTGCTGCAAAATCTACTAACATCTACTCCTCCGCTGTATAAGAAATCGTGATGAATTACACAAGAAATCCATTTCCAATCCAAAAAATGAAACTTTTAAACTGACATATAAGAGGTATAGGATTTTTTGTAACAATTTAATGAAAAATTTAAAGAGAGACTTTGAAAAGTCGTTACTCCATAAAGCGGGAAACAATACTAAACAGCTTTGGAGGGCTATCAAATCAATTTCCTCAACCACTTCAATAAAGGACCAACCTCGAGAACTTATTTCAAATCTTAGGCAACCCGTATCATCTTTAGAAAAAGTAAATAATTATTTCATAAATGTGGGAAAAAATCTAGCAGAGGCAATAAATCAATCAGAACAAATCCCTTTTCAGATAGAACAAAATTCTCTAGTTAACTCATTTGTTATCTTACCAACGGATAATCAGGAAATTTAAAGACTCATCACGAATCTAAAGAACGAATGTTCAGTCGGGTGGGATAAAATTTCAAACAAGCTCTTAAAATCCCATAAAAATCAGTTTGTTCCGATCCTTACACACATTTTTAACTTATGTTTAGAGAAGGGAATATTTCCAGATGCTCTAAAACAGTCTGTAATTATTCCGGTTTATAAGGGGGGGGACCGGGATCGTGTTGAGTGCTACAGGCCAATATCTATTCTCCCCTCCCTCTCCAAGCTTCTGGAACGAATCATGAACACAAGACTCACTAGCTACCTGGAAAAGAACGGTATTCTGGCTGAAAATCAGTATGGTTTTCTTGCTGGAAAGTCTACCTCCGATGCTGTACATGAGCTTACAAACTTCTTAGCGGAAAACCTTGACGAAGGAAAGCGCTGTCTGGGAATTTTTCTGGACTTAGCCAAAGCATTCGACACGGTCTCGGTTGAACTCCTTATAAATAAGCTGGAATTTATAGGTGTAAGAGGAGTCCAGTTGGACCTTTTTAGGAGTTATCTCTCGAGTAGAATCCAATGCGTTAAAATAGGTGAACTAACGAGCAGCACGAAACCGGTGAACTGTGGGGTTCCACAAGGAAGTGTCCTCGGACCCACTCTATTCCTGGTTTATATAAATGACCTTTGTCGCCTTGCGCTACCGCAGGCCAAAATCATCGCTTATGCCGATGATACAGTCTTACTTTTTGCAGGTAGTGGATGGGACGAGGTATTTGATAGTGCCCAGCGGGGCTTTGATATTGTTTCTCGCTGGTTACAACAAAATGTTTTGACCTTTAACTCTGAAAAAACCAAATATTTGAGTTTCTCCATCCTTAGCTCTACACAACCGAATATCGAATATAAATTATTTGCCCACACCTGCGATACACTTGGCCTGAATTCGTGTATGTGTAGAGTTCTGGAAAGGACACAAACAATAAAATATTTGGGTGTAACTCTCGATAGTAATTTGAAATTTCAGCATCATATCCAGGCTCTTGGTTCCAAAATTAGAAAATTAATATATGTTTTTAAGAGTCTCAGGCATGTAGCTGAGGCATCGCTTATGAAACGTATTTACGTAGCTCTTGCTGAATCCCTGTTACGTTACTGCATTACTAGCTGGGGTGGCGCCCATAAGACAACACTCTTACGCGTAGAGAGGGCTCAGCGTGCAGTATTGAAGGTCTGCACATTTAAACCTTTCATTTATCCTACAACGAAACTCTTCAATTTTTGCGACGTTCTAACTGTTAGGCAAATATTCATACAAAGTATTATACTGAAACAGCACAGTAAACTCGTTCCTAGTAATACAGCAATAACAACAAAACGAAGAAAAGACAAAGTATGCAAAACTGTAAAGGTGCGTACAAGCTTTATGCAAAGATTTTTCAAGTTCCTTGGACCTCATCTCTACAATGAAATCAGCAAACACACTGAAATGTACACAAAACCAGTATTTGAAATTAAGGAAACTATATACAAATGGCTAAGATCCCTAACGTATGAGGAAACTGAAAACATTTTAACGATTTTATTCTAATACCAAATATGCTATTAATAAAAATAAAAATTTAACAAAATCAATCCACGCTATTAACAAAAATAAAATATGTCAATAGGTATTTGAAAATAAATAATAATAATTAAATATTAATAATTAAATATTAATAATTATCAACACTTCCATGCACTACTCACAACAATAAACCATTCAAACATTACACTTTTCATCTTCTCTATACACACACACATACACATACATTACACAAACTAAGTTATAATTAAAAATTTAATGTTACTTTAATTTCAACTTTATGTTTTAATGTTAATTTTAAATAATTCTGTTCTAATAATTTCAATATGTTCAAAAAATTTCCTACTTTTTAAAACTATTGGAAATTGTGTCATCTACTGGTGGGAAGGATCTACTTATCCTATGCCACAGGGCTTGCCCTTTTTTAGGGAGTAGTGAATATCCCTTGTTCTTTACTGCGTAAAAAACAAGTTTATGTGCATATTTACCTGAATAAAGTATTTATATTTCTATTTTCTATATCTATCTGCCACCTAGTTAACCGACTTAACTTAACATCACCGAATGGGTATTCTGGCAGGGCGTTAAGGGGCTGACCTATCAGGAAGTGACCCGGCGTCAACACTTCCAAATAATTTGGATCCGAACTGAGCGGGCACAACGGACACGAGTTCAGTGTCATTTCAATTTTACAAAATAGCGTCGCAAGCTCTTCAAAGCGTAGAGAGGTCTCACCGATGATCCTCGTCAGGTGCGACTTAGCCGATTTAACCGCAGCCTCAAAAATTCCTCCCCAATGAGGACATCCCGGCGGACTGAAAACCCATTCAATCCCTCATCGGGAGCAAGCCGTACCGATGGCGTCCTGGTTACCGTTCAGGAATTGAGTGACCTCCTGCAGATATCGCCTGGCTCCGACAAAATTTGTGCCGTTGTCCGAACGGATTAATGTCGGGAGGCCCCTTCGTGAGACGAACCGATCCAGACATGCGATAAATGCCTCTGTAGTGAGGTCACTGACCACCTCCAAGTGGACTGCCTTCGTGGCCAAGCACACGAAGACGCACAGGTATGCCTTCACTAATCTGGCGTTCCGTAGCTGTGAAGACTTGACCATGAATGGTCCCGCGAAATCCGTTCCGACACCCGCAAAGGGCCGGATTTCGTTAACCCTATCCGAGGGCAAATCGCCCATCTGGGGCTGCATCGTAGCCGCCTTGGCCCGATAACAAGGCAGGCACCGAAATACGACGCTACGCACTAAGCGTCTTCCCGATAGAATCCAGAACTCGCGCTGGAGAAACGCCATCAAGGCGTGGCATCCGACATGCCCATTCCGAATGTGTCGATCCTGTATCAACAGTTCGACCAACTTCCCTTTCCTAGAAAGTAACAACGGGTGGCGAGCCGCATAAGGCAGGTTAGCATTCCGCAGCCGACCTCCTACCCTCAGCAATCCTTGAGGGTCAATAAACGGGTTGAGCCGAGCCACAGCTCCCTTCAGTTGGACGCGTCCGCATCTCAGAATGTCCAGTTCGGACTTAAAGTGCACCGTCTGCACGTTCCGTACCAATGCGAACAACGCATGGTTCCGTTCCCGTGGTGTCAGGACCTGTGTCCGCACTCGTTGCGCCTCAGAATTGCGACTATTCCGCGCAAATCGGAAGATCCAGGCGGTCACATTGACCAGCTTGTCGAGCGAGCTGTACCGTTCCAGCAGGCTGAACTCCTCTTCCGGCTCTGGTTGCGTCGTACAGACACCGACTGTCGTCAAGGCGCCGTTCGCCGAGGTAACGCGTGGACTCATTGGCCAATCCGATTCGGCTTGAGTCAACCATTTTGGACCCCACCACAAGGGATGTCCAACTAACTCCAGAGCGTGACACCCACGAGACGCACAGTCTGCTGGGTTCATTTCCCCTGGAACATGTCTCCAGATTAAGGGAACCTCCGAATTCAAAATCTGCGAAACCCAATTCGCCACAAAAATCTCCAGCTTGTGAACTGAAGCTTTCAGCCAGCATAACATGATCTGGCTGTCCGTCCAAGCGTAGACCGTATCTTCTAACGCTATTGACCCACGAAGAACCGTCATCGTGTGGTTGAGCAGACAAGTCAGGAGAGCCGCTCCTGAAAGCTCTAATTTGGGAATGGTCAGGTGAGTGCGCAACGGCGCAACCTTGCTCTTGGCCATGACCAACCGCACATCAACCTCCCCCGAGGAGTCGACCGTACGCAGATACACCGCAGCTCCGTAGCCCTTCTCCGAGGCATCGCAAAACCCATGCAGGGTGGCGGTGTATCGTTTGGTGGGGACCAACCTCCATGGCAGTGAAATCCGATTGATGCCAGGGAGGGTCGAAAAGAACGATTCCCACTCTAAGCTCAATGACCCGCCGATCGGGTCATCCCATTTCAGCTCAGCAGACCACAATTGCTGCATAAAACACTTGAGCTGAAATGTTACCGGGGTGATCCACCCGTTTGGATCAAATGTCCTAGCCACCGTTGAAAGGACGTTCCGTTTCGTCCAGACCTTCGGGGAGTCCAAATCGACCCGATACGAAAACATGTCTGACACCGGCTGGTACACGCCTAATACCGACAACATATTCGGATTTTCCAGATTTTCGAAAATGTGGGGATCCTGCTGGTAGTCATCCGGAAGATCAGACAGTAACTCTGGAGAGTTCGACATCCATTTCCGGAGCTCCTAACCTCCACCCCGTAAGAGCTCAACTAGCTCGTCCCGTCGAGCGAGCGCCTCCTCTACGGCATCTGCACCAGTACAGATATCGTCCACGTAGAGATCCTGCTCCAGGATCGCTGCTCCTCTAGGGAAATTTAACCGTTCTCGATCCGCTAACTCCCGCAGAGTGCGAATCGCCAAATAAGGACTAGACCGTAGCCCGTACGTGTTGGTGTTCAGCTCGTACACCTTGATGAGCTGATCTGGGGTCTCTCGCCACAGTATCAGCTGATACCGTCTATCGTCAGGGTGAATGACCATCTGCCTAAACATCATCCGGATGTCAGCTACAAATACAACATTGTGTCGACGGAACCGTGTGATAACATCCGCGATGTCATGGTTCAACTTCGGCCCTGAATGCAAACACTGGTTCAGGTTCATGCCGTTAGATGTTGATGCCGATCCATCGAACACTACCCGTATTTTGCCCTCCGGTCCTCAAGACCGCGTGATGAGGCAGGAAGCAGTGGTCTTCACGCTTCCAGTCGATACCCGAAACCGACATGTGGCCGAGCGACTCGTATTCCCGCATGAAGTCGACGTACTTCTGCCGGAAAATCCCGTCACGCTTCATGCGTCGTTCCATCGACAGAAGCCGCGTCTCGGCTGCATGGTGTCTGGTGTGCAACTGCCCAGCGGTGGGCGATCACTCCGGAATGGAAGACGTGTGAGAAATCGACCTGACCGAAGGCGACCAGTATTGTTCCGATAAAACTGTTCACACTCTTCTTCAACCGGGTCCAACCAGCGGACCGTAGGTGGTTCCTCCACCTCCCAAAACTTCTGTATCACCTCCGAGAGTACAGAACCGAATAAAGGACTACGAGTCGCTAGGCGTGGGGCAGCCGGCATGACCGGACCCATTACCGCATGGCCCAGTCTGGTGTTGACCGAAACCAGACCAGTCGCCTGCAACACGTGGACACCTGGCACTAACAGGTATCCGTGAGGGTGTGAGCCCATCACATTAGGCATGACTAATGCCGTGACCGTCAGATTCACCGATGAATCCACCCGTGACGAGAGAGTAATCCGACAAACTCCCTTAACGGAACCGACTTCCGTGTTCCCAATTCCCCGAATGGAATGTGGATACTCCCTTACCGAAATTCCCAACCGTCTTACAAGGTTGCACGAGACTAAGCACCCCTGGGCCCCCGAGTCCAATAGTGCTCGTGTCACACGTGACTTGCCGTCCGAACTCCACGCTATCACAGAGGCGGTGGGGAGCATGACCATCTGTGGAGTGGCGGCACCCTGTAAGTGAGCGGCGTGTCCCTAGCGGGAACCTCCGCGGGATCCGAACCCGCTGAGACCTCCGTCGGCCTCGGAGTAACTCGGATGCTGATATGCAACCGGCATATCAGACCGTATGTGCATCAAGGGGTCCCAACCCGTATAATAGGCCTCTCGCTGTCCCGGTATCCGACCATACCGGACGGTGTATGGTGTGCCCGGTGCGCACCGTGGATGAATGGGGGAGAGCGGATCCAACCTGGGGCGCTCTAGAAATGGGGGCGACATCCGACTGTTCGCCTCCCAGAGCGACGGGCAGGGTGGCGCAGAAGGTGGTGGACTCCCAGCCTTCGCGCTACTCATAGGTGCCATCTGACTCCCGCCCGTAACACACGGTGAGCCAGCGGCCCGAAGTCCTCACTGACCGTGGACAGCGGCGACCGAACCCCGGCTATTCCGCATGTTACCCCCCGCGCTGCCCCTTTCTCCTCGGGGGGGGTCCCGTCCGCGGGTACCCTAGTCACCCCGTTGGTGACTCCCGTTGCCCGGAGGGGGACTGGGTCCAGCCCTGGTTGGGCCCTGTGGCCGACCAACCTGAGTCCGGCCCTGGTAACCATCCGAAGGGCCTGACCGATTCAGGCACAACGCTATGTGGTGCTTGCCACCACAGCACTCACACGGGAACGCGCGCGAGCAATCGCTCAGCGTGTACGGCCCCAAACAACCGAAACACAATCGGTGACGGAAGACTATCTTCCTGCGGGCAGCTACCCCGAGCGCCTTAAATTTGGCGCAACTGGTCACGTCATGACCGGCACTGTCGCAGTGCACACAGCCGTCACCCGACGGCGCGGCATTTAAAACGCCAAATTGTTTCAACCTCCCACCCCCCCGTGGGGGCGGGGGGCGCGGCCCCTCCCGCATCCGCGCGGGTTGGCGCTGTACACTGGCCTCCGTGTCCAGTGTGTCACATCGCCTACATTAACCCTCCAAAAAATCTGTCAATTGGACAAGTGTGGGCAGTTCCGTGCTACTGCCCCCATGCAGCTGTTTAAACCGACTTTGAACAGCTGCAGGCAACCGTGACAAAACCATATATAGAATAATGTATGACCATTGGTCTACCGGAAGACCAAGGTTCTGAAGGGCCTTAGTGGCCACCAGCACAGGGTTGAGCACCTGTACTCGGATGTCAACATCCCGGGTTACTCTAGGGATGCTAAACAGCTTCCCTAGCTGCGCATCAACCAACCGCCGTTTGTGTTGGTAGCGGTCCAACAATATGGACCTTGCTATCTCATAATTGCCCGCCGTGACCGTTAGGTGACCGACCAACTCCTTCGGTTTACCCCGCAGAGCCATCAATAGTTGGGCCAACTTGTTGGCGTTGTCCAGGTCGTCCCGACCGTGGACCAAACTATCAAATAAATTGATGAAGGCTGGCCACTCATCAATTGCCCCACTGAAGGCCGGAATCTCCAGTTGTGGTAGCCGTCCAACAACACCCTTCGGGGGTGGGTCTCCGTTACCATCCCCACGGTCATTCCTTCGCGACCGCTTAATCTTCTCCGCGCGACACTCGATGTCACCCAAGCATTCCATCGCTTGGTCAGCATCCGCGCAGAGCTGTTTCACCGTAGCCACCGAAGCTTCATCAGTAAGCCCGAGAGCTTCAGCCTCCGCAGCCAGCCGACACACCTTCCCGACGCATGTCATTGCGTCCTCCACACGCTTGAGCAGGACATCATCCATGTCCGGTCGCTCCACATACTGATGAGTATGGGCGAGCCATCTCATTTCCTCCCGGACACTATTCCGCAGTAGCGTCAAGGGTGAAGGTGCCATGTTAACCGATTGAATGGATTCTGGTCCTATACTTCACTACCGAACTAAGTATAGCCAGAAACCAGCACTTGCCCGTCAGCGCTGGGCACAGAAATTAAAACTAAGTTGTCAAAACTGAAGCGACTACAAACACAATTAAGTCCTAAAAAGATTTAATATGGTCACCCTGTGGATAACACCTTATAACTATACACTCTAAATCAATTAGAGAATGCCACCATAAAGCACAATAAAAAATAACACACAAAAATGTATTATAAAAAAAAGGTGGTGGGTTCCGAGACTATAAACCTAAACAATATAGCAAAATCAGCTTAATACCCCTTAAATAGCCTGACCCTGCTCTGTAAACCGAAATAACACTGCAATACTATAGTACCCGACGCTCTACCACAAGTAATATAATATAGTTACTTCGCGGAATGACTTTTTAATCCTTATGCACACAACAGTAGTTTCCGACTACAAATTTATAATAATCGTTAACTAAATCGTTAATTATACGTTCACTAACCGAAAATGAACCTAAATTGTGGTAAACCGACCACAAAAGACTCACTCACAACAAAGATTGCCGACCAATCTTAGGTACCCTCTCCCACTACAGCGCGGCAAGAAAAAACAACCCTACAACCGTCCGTGAATCGATTTCCTACTAGGAAACCACGCTCTGCCTACCAAAATGTTAAATCCACGCCTCAACCGAAGGGGTGGAATCAGTGAAGGGTAGTTTTACAGTGGAATGTCACGAAGTAGTACTGACCTTGACGCTGTCGACTGGTATTCGAAAGTTCAGATTCGAGGCAGGAGTACGGGATGAGGAACACAAGGGTGGGGGATGTTGGAAGTCGAATCTTACTCGTGTCGTAGCCCGCTGCTGGTGCCGTCCTAATGCTGCCGACCACAAGGGTCACTATCAGGGCGCGACGAATTGGTGACCGAATCACTTCAAATTTTCACGGCACGAAGCACTCACTACGATGACGTAAAATCAACTTATTTCTTGTAGATTATTACGAGATTATTCTATAAAAACCATTCGGCCAAAGCCCCGATGCGTGACGCCGAAAATTTTACCACGTGCAAAGTGACATTTTTTTTTCTATACAAGTGACAGCTAGCTAGTGATGTTCCGTTCACTCGCGGTCAATCCGCGCAACAAAAACCAAGGTGCGTTCCGAAGCATAAATATTAAACAGTATGGTTATTATCTTTAAAAAAATCAACCTACCTACTATCTGTATCTATAACTCAATTTATTGATAGGTTAAGACTCAATGTTTATTCTCATTCAACACCCATTCCAAACTAGAAATCATTTAGCTTCGCATAAAGATAAAGATAAGATAACGATAAAGATCATTTATTTGTGAACACAGGTAATAATACATTTACAGATGTCAGGTAAGTTCTTTGAGCTCAGTATTCTGCCCAGGGGCATACAAATATTAATATTAAGTGAATTTAATTGAATTAATAAAATTAAGTATAGAGTCATGTGCACTTAATATAAAAGTTAATTTCAGATTAATGTCAGCAAGTTCAGTAATGTCATATCATATTTTTTTTTACACGTAAATGATTAATAGAAATGTTTCAATTACTTCTGTCATTAACAAAAGCCTCAATATCGTAATAGCATTTAGTAACAAGTAGATTAAATTACTTATTCTTAAATTGTAACAAATTCATATATTTTATGTCGATAGGTAGTTTGTTGAAAATTTTTGGTGCCATACATAATATGTTTTATGCATTAGTGCGGTTTTTGCTTGCCTTAGTCGCAGCTTGTGCTCATTTTGCACACGCACCGATTTTTGGTTTCCGCATGAGACTTTCACAAAGAGATCTGGATTCGTTTTCACAAAAATTGCAACTTCGTAAATGTAGATGGATGGAAGGGTGAGTATTTTTAGGGTTTTGAATGCTGGTTCACAACTTTTGTGAGATTTTAGCCCACATATCGCCCTAATGCAGCGTTTTTAGCTTTAAATACAGATCCTTTATTTGTAGAGTTACCCCAAAAAATAACGCCATATCGCAATAAAGATGCTACAAGACCATAGTCTGAGCTTTCCATGTTAGTTGGTAGTCAATTCGCACGCCGAGAAACTTTATTTCAGTGACTTCCTCGATGATTTTACCCTCATATTGAACATTAAATTTCGATGTTGGGTTGGTGCGTTGGAAAAAGTCTATAATTTTAGTTATGTCTAAATTTGCCATTAATTTATTGCTATCAAGCCAGGCTATTATTTCTTTTAAAGTGTCATTTGATTCATTTTCATAATTATCGTTGGTATTACATTTATTGGTTACTGTACTATCATCATCAAATAAAATCATTGGATTAGGAATATTCTTTGGCAGATCGTTTATATAAATAATAAATAATAGCGATCCTAGTACACCACACGATATTTCTCTGTAGGGCGATACATATTTTATCTCTGTTTTTGTTTTAGGACGTATTCTACCTATTTCCGTGCTTTGTGGTCTATTGCTTAAGTAAGACTTTAAGAGATTTAATACGTTTCCTCTTACGCCATACGTGTTTAATTTACTCAGCACAGACCTTGCTGACACAGACCTCACAGAAACAGACCTTGCTGTTAATAATTTTGTAATTATTTATTCCTGCTTATTAATTATGATAATGCCATTTATAATTTGTATTAGTTAAGCATAAGCAATTTTTAAAAGAAATCTAAATATCAATCTGTGGGAGTTTCTACGCCCTTCTTTTCCCACAGTTGTCCAATGTAGAGAAGTGGCAAAAAATGACGATTGCTAAGTATATGTAAATATCTAAAGTAATAAAGACATTTAGAATTTCGGAATTTTTAGCAATAGTGTATGGTTAACGTAGTCAAAAGCTTTTGTTAGATCCATGTATATAGCACAGATCGGTGTTCTGGTGACAATATTTCGTAAATTGTATTAAGAAAATTATATATAGCCATGTCAATTGATTTGTTTTTTCTGAATCCCTTTTGTTCGTCAATTAAGATATTATATTTGTTCAAGTGAGACTCTAGTCCATTGTAAATTATTTTTTCAAAGATTTTTGACAAAATTGGTACTAATGCTATTGGTCTATAGTATTTCATGGAACATCTATCATCTCTTTTGAACAGTGGTTTCACTACAACTGGTTTTAGTTTGTCCGGGTACTGGTAGTCAATCAGCATTGCCAATAATTTTTTATAGATTTTTTTCAATCAAGGTTGCCAACATTTTCAAGGAGATTGACTAATAAGACATAAAATTTAGTTGATCGAGAAAAATACACGGATTTGTGAAGAACGCCAGTAAAAACATATTCTGAAAATTTAATTCACTTTGCTACAGCACTTCAGGAGTTAATATTTTTTGCTCTCCAAAATAAAACTTTTAAACGCTCTCCTGTGAAGTAGCTAAAAACGTATTAGTCAAATAGCCTTCTAACCGTACAATATTCTGTTTGTACTAGTTAAACAAAACCTATATTTAAAAGAGATCTAAAAAGCAATCTGTGGGAGTTTCTTCGCCCTGCTCGCCCACAGTGGTCCAATGTAGAGAAGAGACAAAAAATTACGTTTTATAAATATATGTTAATATTTACAGAAAGTAAAGTATTATGAATTTGAATTTATTGAAAATCAATACCAAATAAAATAAAAACTGCAATAGAGGGAGGATAAACAGCAACCTTCTATGTTTTAGGTCTCAAAATATTATTAAATGTCATAAATATCCGAAGTTTCTCTATATCTAGTTTTATTTTTTTCCTATATTTTACCACCAAAATAGGAGGATTCAGAATTATTCCGGAAGGATATTCCAACAAAAAAAACGGGTGATTGCCCAGTTGTCGGGAGTGTTTTAGTTTTTTAATTTATAGTTATTTAAGCACTCCCCTACCCTGACCCATCACTATGCCGACCAATGTCAGAATTTTGTGGTACATTCAAGAGCTGTATAGTGCTACAAGGATCTTTTGACACTTACGAATACTACGTTTTGGATGACTTGTGATGAATATTGACACAAGGTTCATTTTCTACTGCAGGCCCGCGCCATATTTCCGTATTGTACCTGTAATAAAAATTACTATAGCTACAATATACAGTCGTGGTCATGTAATTACAGACACTGCATGCATATTAAAATAACTAAGCCTCTCTATATTTTTATCAGACTAATTTGACAAACAGACAAAAAAATATTTGTATATATAACTTGTCTAATCTTTCTCTTGTTTCTAATCTTTTATTCGGTTTTACCTAATACCTAATTAGTAGCAGTATAAACTTTTAAAAGACACTCCATTTGCTTAGAAGAAATAAAAAATATATTGTAATTATTGAAATTATCTTCATTTCACAAAATTCCCAATACATTTATAAAACATTCTGGTACAAACCAATATTTGGTCGCATGTCCTTTGGCAGGAATGACAGCACGACATCTCTTGGGCATAAGCGATCAATTTTGTACAAGCTTCTTGTACCGGAATTTGCTCCCATGCTTCTGTAAAAGTTGTGTAAAGTTAATCGACGTTTGATGTCCGCTTTGTCGTCACTGTCTTTTTATCCTGGTAACATTCTGAATTTAAAAAACCGGACTGTACGGGGGCCAATCCAAAATTGTCACAGACTGGTTCCTTAAGAACGTTTAAGTTTTACTAGCTTTGCAATGTGTTTCGGATCATTATCCTGTTAGAAAGTCCAGATGACCGGTAAATATTTTTCGGCATAGGGCAGCATGACTTGTTCTAATATATTCTTGTACGGGAATTTACCCATGTTGCCTTCTACTTTTCTGACAGGTCTAACGCCAAGTCCTGATAATCAGCCCTACACTTTAATATTTACGCCCCCATGTTTGACTACTTTCTTGGTATACTTTGGATCCATTTCTTTGTTCGGGGGGCGTCTAACATATTGTTTTCAGAAAATCAGAAAAAAGCACATTTTTCCACTCTCGTTCAGTTCAGTGCTCATAATTTTTAGCAAAAAAATCTTGCCTCTAAATTTTGCTCGTCGTCGACATCTTGACTGTGCAAGGAGACAAATGCTACTTTGATCTAAAAACCAAAACCGTGTGAAAACCGATTTCCGAGAGGGCTCTTACACGATATAACTCGTATGAGCTCGTACGAGCGCACTCAGTCCGAGAGTACTCTTATAGTGAAAAAGGCTTAAGCTAGGCATTCACAGTCAGTTTCATTGACGATAGAACTGATTCAGACCATTGGACCGTGGGTGTGAAATCACACGATGAAATGTTTAACGGTCGCCAACCACGGATTTCCGGGCGCATCGTCGATCAAACTGACCGTGAGCGAGTGCGCGTTCCGTCGTTTTTTCCATCTGTCGGAGCCATTGCTGTCATTTTAGCGCCTTCGGCGCTAGATCTAGCAGATTTTTGGTAGGTTAAGGGCGCATTTTATATCGCAATACAGGAAATGAGTTGTATAAAATAAAGCATAGACAAGAGAAGCTCTATTGAATTAAGAGGCCGGATATCTCTAGGAGGTTATTTTATGTTTATATTTTAATTTTAAGTTGAATACTTTAGTTACAATCAGAGACATTTTTAAATAAAATAAATGAGAGTATATCATGTCCTTTACTGTTTAAAACTGTGAGCTGAGTCTAGCCCTTTATTGATGCCAGTTTTTTATATTATTGAGCATTGTTAGCGCTGAATGGGGTTTTATATCTGATAGCACTGCCGTGAAACGAGAACGGAAAGCCAATTTTACGCCAGTGAGTGGAGTGGGGAAATCAAACAACTTCATCAGATCTGTCGTACGTCTCTGATTGTCGATAGATTGAATCAGTTCTATCGTCGATCAAAGTGACCGTGAAAATCGAACACCCTGCTTAAGGGGGGGTATTTAATTATCTGACCAACACTGTATATATATATTTGTTACTGGCAATCAGTATAATGCAGGTATTCTGTATAATAACCTCGGCAATATACACTTCTGGACACATCTATTGGCCAATTTGTGTAACAAGTCCTTTAAATAAAGACAAAAAAAAAAACTATTGGCCCACCTTGCATTTTGAGTTTCGTTTGGTCCTAGCTAAAAATTTATATTAGGTCGAGCAAAAAGTTTTCATGCAGTTTTGAACCTGGCACATTCATAATTTTATTTTAGTCTTTTTTTGAATTCCGAACACAGAATTTAAAGAAACAAAAGACAATTTGGAGCCTGTTCGTTGATTGATATCAAACAATCGAATACTAAGAAAAAAATGATTTGGAATTGGTTTACTTGGATTTAATTCTTGAAAGTTTGATTTTTCTCTTTTGTTTGCAACAAAACTTACTTATTCTTGACATTAAGGTGAGGTTCTATCAATAATCTATGGATGCTTCACTTGAAGTCGCCGCCCAAGCTGTGGCACTTATTCAGGCCGGACACAGCCAAAGAAATGTGAGTGCTCAACTTTATTTAAGACGATCTGCGGTCCGAAATGTTTATCGGAGGTACCTAGAGACTGGCGGCTTTGTTCGTCGCCAAGGAAGGCCACGATCTCGGGTCACAACTGAGAGGCAGGATCGGTTCATCGTTACGACCAGCTTGAGAAATCGTCACCTTACCTCCATTGAGATACAAACCCAACTTCGCGACTTCAACGGAGTAGCTGTGAGCGGTCGAACTGTTCGGAGAAGGTTAAAGGAACGCGACATGGTACCACACAAGCCCGCTAATGGCCCCACACTAACGCGAGCCCACCGCATGGCGCGCCCTCATTTCGCGCGCTCTCATTTGAATTGGATTCCGCAGCGTTGGAGCCGTGCCCTCTTTACTGATGAGTGCAAAATTGCGTTACACGGCAATGATGGAAGGGAGAAGGTCTACCGACGTAAGGGAGAGCGTTTTGCACAATGCTGATTTGAAGAGAGGGTTGCTTATGGCGGTGGATCATTGACTGTCTGGGGCGGTATATCCGCGAGTAGCAAAACTTAACTTGAAGTTGTTACGGGACCAACGGCTGCCAACATTTAAGGCTCAAAGGTACATTCGTGAGTGCTTAGAACCTCACGTAATGCCATACGCGGACTATGTGGGCCCGAATTAACTTCTTATGCATGATAATGCTAGAGCCCATACGGCCGGCATCGTCAGGGAATATCTTCTGGATGTGAACATCCCAGTTATGGACTGGCCAGCCAAAATCCCAGACATGAACCCGATTGAGCACATGTGGGACGACCTCAAAAGACGTGTTAGGGCTCGTCCGCCAGCTGCCGAGACGATGCAAGAGTTGAGAACTGCAATAGAACAGAGTTGGGAAATGATCCCCCAAAATTTCATAGAGCGGTTGATAAACTCTATCTATGCCTAATCGCATGAGAGCTGTCGTAGATGCCCATGGAGGCAATACGCGTTATTAATTAGACCTTTGTCTTTGATAAAACATGTTTTTAATTCAAAAATAAACCTTTGTCTTTGATAAAACATATTTTTTATTCAAAAATCAACTGCATTCATCAAGGCGCATACCCGAATTTATTTATTTATTTATTTTTCTACTTAACATCTATCTTTACAGGAGTGACCCTAATGCGATAGAGTAGTCTACCAAATAATTAAAATTACACATTTTACCTATTAAACTATCTTATAAAATACAATATTATTATTATTACTTAAATACACATCTCTCTATTTAAAACTTATTATAACATATAGATTCCAGAGATATTCTTATGAATTCATTCAGTGTACACGAGAAGAGATCTATTTTCTTGCTAATGCGGTTGAGCGTGGCCAGCGCGCGCGTGAGCGGTGCCTTCTGGAGCAGGTCGGTGCGCGCGCGCGGCACCGCCAGCAGCTGCGGCGGCCGCCGGCGCTGGACGTACTCGTCCGGGACACACAGGCTCAGTCCCGATAGCAAGTCCGGATTATGGACTTTGGTATTTAGCAACCTATAAATATATACTACCATTGCGAGATCCCTCCTAACGCTTAATTCGTTATATCCCACCATACCTAAAACAAATAGGGTGGGATACATCGCAAGGTATAGGGGATATACTCCATACTGCCTGAGGTACAGAAATCTTACGAATTTATTTTGAATACGCTCCAGCATGAGACTATACTTAGCCTCATGTGGAGCCCAGATGACTGAATTACATTCTAACTGACTCCTCACCAAAGCATTATATAATGCTATGATTGTACTAATGTTCGTGAATTTATGGGCCCTACGGAGTACAAATCAAAGATTTCGAAAAGCCTTTTTGCAGACTTTTGTGATGTGACCACTGAAGTTGAGGTTAGACTTAATATGCACCCCTGTCTGTCTAGTAACACGTCCTCCATTTGGTAGTTGTATTGAAGGGGAGCTTGCGCCCTGGAAAATGTTATCGCTACACATTTCGATGTATTAAATTGTAACCTGTTCTCCTGGCTCCACGCTACCACCCGGTCGATGTCACGTTGTAATTTTTCACAGTCAGATGGGCTGTTTATTGGTAAGAATAGCTTTAAATCGTCCGCGAAAAGCAGACAGTTAGCATCTCTAACTACCCCTGGTAAGTCATTGATCATAATGAGGAACTCTAGAGGTCCAAGATTACTCCCCTGACTCACGCCTGACCTTGTGTAGTAGGGTTCGGATCTGTGACTTCTATACTCTACAAATTGTTCCCTATCCGTCATGTAGCTTGCAAAGAAATTCAACAAATGCGGTGTACATCCTATGGACGCCAATTTCTTCAGCAAGATGTCATTATCCACTAAATAAAATGCCTTTTTGAAGTCAAAATAAGCGGCATCGACCTGTACCCCTGCATCTACCGCCGGAACTACCTTACATAGCAGGTTAAGCAAGTTGCTGGTGGTGCTGTGCTGGGGCCTAAAACCGTGCTGTTCATTTGCGAAATGCGACATTTGCGACTTGTGATAGTAGGCTTTTCTGGATAGCAGACTCAAATACCTTTGCAGGTGTTGATAGCACCGCTACAGGTCTATAACCCTCCACCGCTGATCCCGCCCCGCCCTTTGGTATTGGAACAACGCGCGTAGTTTTCCATTGTTTTGGAAACACTGCTGATGTTAAACTAAGGTTAAAGATGTGAAAAAGCGGCCCCGTTAGTACTGTACGACAGTCCCTATAAACATAAGTAGGTATACCGTCGGGTCCCGCTGATAGTTTGGGCTTTAGCCGCTTCAGTGCCTGTTTTACCTCCGACAAATGAAGAGTCTTCAGATGCACCCGCGAGGCCGCATTTTCGCCTCCTGCCTCTATCACCGCTCTTTGTGTGTTAAGTTCCGCTCGTGATGGATTATAAACAGAGTGAAAGTATTTTGCAAACTCTGATGCACATTGTGTATCGTCCAAAACCAGCCCATTTTGCAAAATACTTATGTTATTGCGCCCTGCCTTTTTAGACTTAATATAATTCCAAAAAGATTTCGGGTCCTCAGTTAAGTGATTTTGCACCCTGTTGCGGTACTGCTTATGCGCCTCCTCTATCAGTCTTTTCACCTTTGATCTACTAATTGTGAACTCCTTATAATCCGATTTTAATTTACTTATCTTATACGTTTTATGTAATTGTGCTTTGATTTTTATGTTGCGAATTATTTCAGAAGTGTACCACTCGGGGTAAATGTACCTCGAGGTTACTCGCCTTCGCTGTTTTCTGGGTACGCAGTCATCTACAATACTATTCAAAGTTGAATAAAAATAATTTAGTGACTCTTCAACATCTACCATACTGTACAGCGGCTGCCAATCCACCAGTAGTAATGAGGAGTACAATCTATGAAAATCCGCTTTACCAAAATTCCACTGTGTGTGGTCTGCCTCGTCCCCCCGGACAGATGCTGCTTGGTCCGCGGCGCTCCCAGCCGCGCAGGGCTCGGCAGCGGTGGCTACGCCGGCGGCGGCGGCTCGACACGGCACGCTCACCGTGAGCGGCGGGTGGTACGCGTCGACTGGCATCAGCTGTTCGTCCGCCGCGCGCACGCTCAAAAGCCCCCCCATACTCGGCCTCACTAGAACTAGATCTAGTTGCCTATCATTACTGTTTGGAACGTTGTTACACTGAATGAATCCACAGAAACTCAAAAAACATTGATAATAATTTGAGACATTAACAGAGCAAGAATGTAAATTGAAGTCGCCAATCACTATCAAATCCTTGTACTTCAGCGATATTTGTTCTATTAATATAAACAATAACAAATATTCAGATTCGATAGTACTTGGTGGATTATACACTACGCAGATAACAAACAAATATTTTCGGTTTTGATAAACTGAAGCACTAACAATTTCAAACGCACATTCGTCTATGTTTGTTTTACCCGGCATTGATACGCGCCGCATCTCCAACCTCGGTGTGGCCACGAGAAATACTCCGCCCTGCTTGCGCCCATCCGCCCGGTCACACCGTAAAATAGAATATCCTGGAGGTACTATTTCGGCGTCGTTTATTGATTGGCAACATCCTGTTTCCGTTATTGCAAATAAATCAGCATGATGTATTTGTAGTGCCCGACAGATTTCCTCCAGTTTAGTTCAAAACTCAAAAAACTCAAAACTCAAAACGTTTATTCTGTAAATAGGCCACAAGGGCACTTTCACATGTCATTTCATTTCATTTTTTACAGAACATTTGGTATTATTATTTGTATCTTATTATCAGAAAAAAAAAGTACTTAGTTATTGTTTCTGAGAGATGTAAAGAGTCTCAAATGTCATAATAAAATAATTAAAATATAAATAACAGAGATGTATAGTCTCTTTAGTCAATAATACAATGATAATAGGAGATGTAAATGGTCCCCACAGTCAAGAGTTGTATAATTAAATTAATCTTTGGAGGTGTAAAAGGCCTCCAAATGTCCAGTAAAAGAAACTCTGGCAGTGAGGATGCTCACAATTAATTAGAACAATTCAGTCCCAAGCATTTTTATCGTCTATGTACTCTTTAATACTGTAGTAAGCTTTAGAAATAAGCCTTTGCTTGATGTATTTCTTGAACTTATTGATAGATCTGTCAAAGTGCTTGGGAGTTTATTGTAAAATCTTACACAATTACCCTTGAACGAGTTTTTTATTTTATGGAGCCGAGTAGTGGGCACTGCAAGTTTGTCCTTGTTTCTAGTATTAAAGTTATGTATATCACAGTTTCTTCGAAAGTTAACAATGTTCTTATGGACATACATAATATTCTCGTAAATATATTGACTATGGACTGTCAATATATTTACTTCTTTAAACTTATTTCTAAGAGAATCTCTATTATTCATTTTATAAATCGCACGAACAGCCCGCTTCTGCAGCACAAAAATAGTATTTATACATAGTATTTATACATATATAGTTCGTAGTCCTCTTAGGTTCTGATAGTAAAGATCAGTGTTTCTATTTTGTTGATTTTGTAAACTATGCTTATATATACCGAAAAAACCAATCCCACTCACAATATTTTATAGTTACTGCCCAATTTCCATTTTCGCATAGTTTTTCATACAAACTTTCTGGAACCGTTATAATAAATGACTCGTAGTTTCTCTCTTGTTTGTGTTTGATGCCATCGACCTTAATTTCAACATTTTCACCGCAGATCTTCTTTACAAATGCCACCATTGATTCCACTGATGTTCCTTTCTTCACTCGCCAAACATGAAGGGATTTCTTCTGTTCCGTCCCTTCAATTTCTACCGAATGAGTACATCCTCCTTGTTTAACCTCTTTCTAAGGGTACTTTCTGTTTTTTCTATTAAAAGTTTCCCAAACCCCTTCCTGACTATTTTGCTTGTCTTCCATGCCGCCGTCGCTGGGCCGTACTGCCGCAACAGGTGCACCATGAGGCAGGACCGTCGCAGATACTCCCTCCGATTTCGTGGCCCGATTTTTTGCTAACACTTGGTCGCGTTGTTTTACTACCTTTGCAAATGTTAGTGGAGCTTCTTTTTCAATAGTTGAACTATCCACCGGTAAAACGCTCTCTTCCATTACTTCTTTCTGACCAAGATTGTGTATGAGTTTTTCAATTTGATCCAGTTTTTTTGTATTTTCTTCAACTACCCACATATTTTTGCGCAGGTCTTTCATTTATATTTCGATCGAAGTTAACTGTACTTGAAGTCGCGTGAAGTTCTTCACCTGTTCATCCTGTTGAGACTTCATCTCCATCCTAAGCTCCTTTAAAACTCGAAGTATTTCCGCGTCATTGCGAACATTCGATGTGTCTACCTTGTTGCGCGAGCCCCGGGTCTGAAGGTTGACGAAGCTAGTCGGCGTGAAGGTCTCGTTTATCCCAACTACTTTGACCGGTGTGTCCGAATTCCCCATTTTGGGAATACTGCACCTGCACACTGGGCATATCCAAGAACTTTTGTATTCCTCACTTAACTCCTCAAACTGTTCATTTGTAAATCCAAGGCACTTCAAGTGATATAACTTTTTACACCCCTCCTGCGTGCACTCCATAAAAAGAATATCGTATAACGCCGAATCACAGCCATCACATTTCGTACCCATTAACTTTGCGTAAATATTTATAGTTATTCAACCGAATACACGTCCGTTCAAACGCGGTGCCTAAATTGATAGGCCTAGCTTCATGTTGTGTGGTATTCTGAATTCAAGTTTAAAACAACACGATCGAAAAAGATGGTAAAATGTATCAGGTTTAAAACTGCATCAATAGTTTTTGTTCGATCTAGCAATAATATTTAGGTAGGGTTCATCGAAACCTAAACTCTAAGGTGGGCCAATAGATGTGTCCATGTCCAGTAGCCCAATAGTAAACCAGACCCACAGTCTTTAGAATTTACGTTTCTTTTGTTCTCACATGTCAACCTAACACGAAGACTATTCGGGGGCTTCGCTGCGCTCGCCTCCTCTAGTCTTCACCTAAGCTAACGCAGTGTTTGCCCTGGTATTTCGTTTGCAATTCAAGTTTAAACCAGTTTACTACTTAACGGTTTTAACCGTTAGTTTATCAACTAACGCGTTATAATAAGCAGTACTCTACAGTTTACTATGTGTCGATAGTTGACCAACTGATGAGAAAAAAAACGTTAGTTTATCAACATACGGTTTTGACAATCTTATGGTGACATATATAATACCTGGGGAGTTCAGGCAATGGATAAAATATTATTAATATGAATGTGCTTTACATATTTTACCTAGGTAATATATACAATGCCTAGGAATTATATAGAATACCTACTTGGACACCGGCAATGTGTAAAATATTGGGTGCTTAGCTATGAAATTGGCGAATTTTTCTTACAGATTCAGGAGTTCATAATTCGAGTAATTCAATAGCTATTTCCAGTTTTTTTTATTGTTTTAAAATGAATTTCAATATTTTACATCTACTTATTAAATTTTCTTTTAATATTCAGTGTGATAACTAAAATGTTATCTTCAAAATCAGTGCCTCCCAAATGTCATCCATTTTCATGATAATATTCCTTATTTTTTTTTACAGCTGACACTTTTCAAAAATTATATAAAATTTTCTGTTAGCTAAATGTTGTCTCATTCATACACACAAAGTTTATAAAATTAGGATCTGTCATTCCTAAAAAAAAATACAAAAATTTTTGTACTGAAATTGAGTTAACTTCAATTTCTCCATACAAAACGCCAATTTCATATGTAAGGACCTAATAAATAGATTTTCCGCCCAATATCAGGGCAAAATACTGCGGAAGCTTAGGTGAAGGGTACCTAAAGGGGGCTGTGCTTAGCTCACCCCTTCCCCCTTTACCCTTTACCTAAGCTACCTTAGTGTTTTACGCTTTTACATAAGTACATTATCGGCTGCGCATTTGGTATTATATATAATACCTATGAAAGTATAAAATAAATAATATTACATACATTACCTGCACGTTTTAAGCATTTTATATATTGCCTAGGGATTATATATAATAATAGGATTATACCGATTGCCGGCATAAAGTGCTCATAACCTATATTATTATATATATTCCCTAATTTCGATGTTCTTCAACCCAATTGGGTTGAAGAACATCGAAATTAGGGAATCCAATCCGTATCAAAATCCTAATCCCGCAAGCCTGCGGGACCGAGGTATTAAACTCGTGCATCCGCGGGATTTGCGGGATTGCGAAAAAGAATAAACTGTTTGCTCTTATTATATGCGAGAATTGGTGTAATATCAAATAATAACTATAAGTGAAAAAAATACTTTTTATTCATAATTAGTTGCACAGATTGTTGGTTTTTAATTAAGTTTTTTTTTTCAAGTTTTTTCCTAAAAAATATAACATATTTACAGTATCATTTTTTATTAGTCCCAAATTCCGAAGGCTCACAGCTCCAGCGATAAATAAGTGAAGATTCAATATATAAATAGCAAAGATTTATTTCTAGACTTCATTCTGAAAGCCAATTCCCTATAATACTCGATCGTTGAGGGTCCAGGAATTTATGAAAACGATCCTACCTACCCTGAAAATAAACGTCTTCTTACTAGATCATTTGCAGTTAAATGTACGAATAAATATTTCATAACATTTATTCATTGCATAAAATAATGCAAAAAAAAAAAAAAAAAACCGCTATCTAAACCTTATTTTTTGTCGCTAGGGCTTAGTCAAAAGTCGCAATTTCTAGAGACCAAGTCATTGATTAGGATAAGTTAGCCGCGACGACGCCCCGCGAAGTTAAACCCCTTGCCCCGTAGGCACATATGCTGGCTCGTGACGTGGGAATCCACTGTTATTGCGTAGTTTGGTATTAGGCGCGTTCGGAAATACGCACAAGGCACACATAACACGGCGCTGCGGTTGTGGCTGTACCTACCATGCGAGAGATCCCGGGTTCGATCCCCGCCTAGGGATAAAGAAAAAAAAACGGGTCTTGGATGTTTATGTATTTGATGTCGCTGTTTCTGGTTCCCAAGACACGGTATCCTAGTGTGAGGTCAGAAGCAATGTATGTGCCTGTAAAAAAATATATATCTGAAAATTAAGTATTGACTAACTAGCTAAAAGTAGGAACAATTGTGCCTCTGGCATTCTGTATGGATAAGGCGTGACTGACGCTATGTTATGTTGTTGTTAGTATTAACGTTAGCGTCTAGTTGTCCTGGTATTTCAGTTTTTTTTTCAATCCCGCAAATATTCGGGATCCCGCATTCCCAATCCCGCAAAAAAGGTGCGGATCCCGCGTTTGCTGGATTGGATCCCCTTATCAAAATTCATCGACGGAAAAAAAATCCTCCCTCCCAATTTTTTTTTAGAGCCATTTTGATATTGAAATTAGCTATCAGGGTACCAACTGCCAAAAAAAATATAACTTCGGAATGGAAGAGTTTTTCGTAGTGAACTTGTCTGATTCATGATAATGAAAGACACAAGACAAGACTGATTCGTGATAAAAAGTTGCAGAAAAAGTAGTAACTGTTAACTAAAATTACGCTTTGTTTAAGAAATAATAGTAATTTATTCGAGATTTTTTTGTAATTGCAGATTTCCACAATATTTGGTTGACAAAATGGAATTATTTTATTACGGAATATAATTTTTTATTTTGTTAGCTTTTAGACGACACCAAAACTGTGTTTCTAAATAATACACTTTTTTTTTAATCCTTCCAAGATGCCTATTTTCTCTTTTCGGAGCTAAGCTTAATCATAAGACCTATAGATTAGTGATATACCGTGAAGTCATAAGGTAATAAATAAATAAATATAGCCCACATTAATGTCCCCACTGAGAGGCACTGGCCTTTTATGGATATGCGTTTTAGCCATAGCTCATCAAGCTGGCTCAGGACAGGTGGATGGGCGAAGATAATAAAATAATTATTTAATTATACCTCATCATTTTATTATTTATTTATAACAGAACTATATGGGAAACAAGCAGAGTAATTACATTAAAAATATGTAAATGAATTAGGTTTTCGAAGTATCTCTCTTGTTCTTGAATGTTACTGAACACAATGCTGAGCAAAATACAATATGCTGCAGCTGTTCTAATCATGTCTGGGTTGTTTAGGATGACGTTAGCGCAACTTAGAAACCGATCTAGAAGATCTGCCTCCTTGTAGATGGGGGAGAACGTTGGCTCATCAAAGCTTTATACATTTTTCGTTTTATCGTGCCCCATAAAAATAATCTAGTGGTGTCATATCTGGCGAACGAGGAGGCCATCCTACTGTCTCTTGCCGACCAATCCAGCGATTTGGAAATTGTTCATTCAAATATGTCCTCAAAGGCTTCTAGTTATGGGCTGGGCAGCGTACCAGCGTCCATTTGTAGGTACATATCTTGTCTTACACCAATTGGCACCTCTTTCAACAATATAGGTAACTCGTCCTGCAAAATCGCCAGAAAACGTTGGCCCCGCAAAGCACTTGGTAATATTACAGGACCAATCAGCATGTTGTCTATGAGCCCTATCCATATGTTAATAGAAAACCGCACTTGGAATGAGGAGGATTTTTTTAAACTTTGTATTTTGGTTATTACGGCACCACTTGGCTGGTTTCAGCAGTTTGTGATGCTATTTCTGTTAAATGTTGCCTCGTACATCCACAAAATTTTCTTGAAGGTCCACCTTTGGACCCATGCCGACATGACGCATCTCGGCACGTTGTCCACATCTTCATGTAGATGTTTCACTCGTTGATAGTGGTATGGATGAAAACCCTCCTTACTTTTCGCCAGACAGTTCTCTGAGAGATGCCATGTTGTGCAGCCAAACGTCTTGTGCTGTTGCCTAGATCCGCATATAAAATCCTTAAGATTGTTTCTTCCACGGACTTGTCAATTATAAATCGTGGTTCTCGACGATCACGATTTAAGCCAAGTTCAGTCAAGGAGAGTATTCTATGAACTTCTTGAAACTTCCGCGCGGATGGTCGGCGTCGGTCGGGGAAGGCAGCGATATATGTGGTTCTTGCGTCGCTCTACCTTTCACGTGACATACCATAATCATAATGGTTGTCGCCTTTTTCAGCGGCAGAGAATTCAGTCGAACGTGGCATATCCGAAAAAACTTGAGCAGAAGAAAACCTTTAGAAACTATCAGGGAAACTGACTGAACCCTCTCAATAGCCATAAAAAAGGCTATAAAAAGCCAAATTGTCATGGCGGCCAGCCACATTTTTATTTTTTTTATTTTTTTCATATACTCTGTCAGTCGACCAATCAAGAGTGAAATACCAGAGAGAAAGTACATACACAGTCAGGTCAAAAGTTCTGTCACACAATAAAAACTTTTGAATTTAGAACGCTGGCCACAAAAAAGTTTATTAAATTCGAATTTCGAATTTTTCATGAAAATAAAAATGTGTACTTTTTAGAATTTTACTCATTTTTAAATATGGAGTGGACACTTAAAGAAGACCGTGTCGCAGTTATTGCGTTGCATCGTTGCGGTTACGAGCCAATTCAGATTTTCGACTTACTGAAAAATTTGAATATAACCAAAAGATTCGTTTATCGTACCATAAAACGATACAATGAAGAATCTAGTGTAGATGACAGGTCAAGAAGTGGTCGCCCTCGCTCTGTTAGGACTCCAGCAGTGATAAAAGCTGTGAAGGCGCGAATTCAAAGAAATCCCATACGTAAGCAGAAACTGTTGGCCCTTCAGATGGGGTTAAGCAGGACCACGGTGAAAAGGGTGTTAAATGAAGACTTAGGGCTTAGGGCATATCGAAGAAAAACAGGACATCGTTTGGACGTTCGTTTAATGGACCTGAGACTGAAGAGATGCCGCGCTTTGTTGAAGCGGTACGCGGGAAAAAAGCATCGGGAAATTCTTTTTTCGGATGAAAAAATTTTCACCGTGGAAGAGAGCTACAACAAACAAAATGATAAGGTGTACGCACACAGCAGTGAAGAAGCGAGCAACCGTATTCCGCGTGTCCAACGAGGTCATTTTCCATCCTCGCTCATGGTTTGGTTGGGAGACTCTTGTTGAGGCTTAACTGAGGTACATTTTTGTGAGAAAGGCGTAAAAACGAATGCAGTTGTGTATCAAAATACAGTCCTCAAGAACCTTGTGGAACCTGTTTCTCATACCATGTTTAATAACAGGCACTGGGTATTCCAACAAGATTCTGCGCCAGCTCATAGAGCGAAAAGCACACAAGACTTCATCCGGCACAAAGACTGGCCCTCCTCCAGTCCAGATTTAAGTCCGTTAGATTACAAGATATGGCAACACTTGGAGGAAAAGGCCTGCTGAAAGCCTCATCCTGATTTTGAGTCACTCAAGGCATCCTTGATTAAGGCAGCCGCCGATATTGACATGGACCTCGTTCGTGCTGCGATAGACGACTGGCCGCGCAGAATAAAGGCCTGTATTCAAAATCGCGGGGGTCATTTTGAATAAACTTTATTACCATAAGAATCTATGTTTTATTAAGTTCATTTTGCTATATAAATGTTTACATAAATAATAAACATGTCTAAATTATTTCATATTGCACATGTGACAGAACTTATGACCTGACTATGTATATTCCGGTAATTATTTCCGGCAAGTATTGCCAGTAATAAAAAATTATATTGGCTAGTAGTAATTATTTTATAAAATTAAATATAAATAGTATACCAAGTGCATACTAGGTGTTCATGCGCGAGTGGACGGTAGGTAAATTAAAATTGAATGCTAGTCCCATCCTAGGTGTTCATACGCGAATGAACAGGTTAACTTTTCTCGATTGTTCGGTTAAGCAATAATGGAAAAACAAAAGAAAACACAAAAAATATATGCGTGCTTGTCGCCAGTACTTACTCTTAGCAAAGAGGTTGTATTTGGTCTACAACCTCAAATTAAAAAACCTTAATGTGAAAATTTTGGTTGGTCCTTTAACTACAAGAGTGCATGTAACCGTGAAAAACTGATGTATTTATCTGTTTTTGCTGTAAACTTAATTTCACCGTAAGTATTTCTGTTAGTTGAATTAAATTAATAATCAAGTATTTTTTATAGCCAGTATGTGTCCCAAAGTATAATTATTTGTTATCTTCGCCTATTCACCCGCACTGAGCCAGCTTGATGAGGTATGACTCAATCTTACGCATATCCATAAAAGGCCTGTGCCTCTCAGTGGGGACATTAATTCGGGCTACATTTATTTATTTACTACCTTATGACTTCACGGTATATCACTAATCTCTAGGTCTTATGATTAACAAAATTAAGAATAATATTCAGATATAAAATTATCCCATTTTGGAACCAAATTTTGTGGAAATCTGGAATTACTAAGAAACTTTCGAAAAAATTACTATTATTTCATATACAAAGCGTAATTTCACTTAACAGTTACCACTTTTTCTGCAATTTTTTACTACTGTTACTACTGGCAGCACAACGTGTCTTATCATCACGAACAGTCAATTTCACTACGAAAACCCTTCCATTCCGAAGTTATATTTTTTTTTGCAGTTGGTACCCAGATAGCGCATTGCAATATTAAAATAGCTTTAAAAAAAATTGGGAGGGATGAGAATGTTTTGTTTTGTCTATGAATTTCGATGTTCTTCAACCCAGATCGTTAAGTGCATTTTATGAAGATTCACACTGTATATATTGTACCTATTGTCGCCCAATGAAAAAATAATCTCTTCACAGGCTGAATATTTATACGAAGACCCGAAAGAAGATCCATCTGTACCGCCAGAACCGGAACCAGAACCAGAACCAGAACCAGAACCAGAACCGGAAGAATTGCCTCCACCAGCGCCCGCTGCTCCACCAACGCCCGTTGCTCCACCTCAAAAACCCCCTCCCCCTAAAAACAAAAAGAAAAAGAAATAAACTAAAAAAAAGTAACTAACTTTCTTGTTTGCCTCTAGTCTTTTTATTTGGTATAACTTTTTGTGATACTTACGACAACGAACTAAGTTCATGTGCATGAGGATCGCAAGGTTAAAATGGAGATAGGCGGGCGGGACACTGGGCGATGGCATATCCACCTTGGCGGTGATGGATTGGTGGCCAAGGGACAGGGGTAGACTGAGAGGCAGGCAACCCGCCCGATGGTCGGATGATTATGTTGTAGGGACAAAGGGAGAAACTGGAGGGGGGGGGGGGGGGGGAAACTGGAGACATTTGTGTATGTAAATTAACTTTTTTGCTACATTCACACAAAACACACACACACAGTAGCCCAGTGGTGGTCCAACGGCCCACGCTCCACTCATGGCCGCGCTGTTCACCGCCATCGATCTTATTAGCGCGGCTATACAGGCGATCGTGGATACGTTGCTGCCCCTGCTGCGGGGGCTATCAAACCTGAAGGCCACATTCTAGTCCGGACTGTCGTGCTTCTGTGCGAGACGACGCTGCACCCTGACCGAGACTGAGTTGTTTTCAGTTTTTGGTACTTCGTACTTATGTGAGAAACCGTTTTCCAAGATGAAGTACACAAAGAATACAAATCTAAATTAACCGATGAGCATCTTAAATCTCTTTTTTAACACCCTTGCTCGTAAAGCTGATGTAATTCCACCGGTTTTAAATATGTGAAGCGGGTCATAAAAAACGCGTGTGTTACCAAAGCAAATAGTTAAGTTATAGTCCATACAAATTCCATTACAGTATTATTTTCCATTTCAAATATGGAACTGATCGCCGCCGCACGACTCCAGCTAGTGAGCAGCGCGCTGTTGCTATTCAAATTTCGAACTAATCGCCGCGCGGCGCCAGTCAGTAGACAGTGTGCATTCACAGATTGAGTTTATTTAAAATTAAAATAAAACAGTTTATTCGGTAATTTAAAAACTTGGCTGCATGCTCTAGCGTCTTTGCCAACATTTTCACGCAGCCAAGGCAGAAAATAATCCTCGCGCCGTTATTCTCAAATTTTCTTTTCTTTGTACTTGTATTGTGAATATCTAAAAATGACAACTTTCAATAATGAAGATGAGCAATATATTACTTCAACTCCACCGGATATACTAACAGAAGCGCGAACCGCATGCGACAGCTTGCTGCCGTCAATATCCAAGGACAGATATATAACCACGTACCTATGAAAATTTCTTGAAGTGGAAAAACATGAAAAGTGTCAAGTCATTTTCCGAAAATGTAGTTTTGGCGTATTTTAATGAACTAGCTAGTAAATATAAGCCTAGCTCGTTGTGGACAACATATTCTATGCTGAAAAGTACCCTCAAGATGAAAAATGGTGTCGATATTAATTTATATACAAATCTCATTGCATTTTTAAAGAGACGCTCTGATGGTTTTATAAAGAAAAAAGGTACTGTCATCAAATGACGTCGAAAAGTTTCTAAAAGATGCTCCAGATAGCCAGTACCTGGCAACAAAGGTCAGCTTGCCTCCATAGTTTATGTATTGATCTACCTAATGTACATACTTTTTTACATATTTTTTAACGACCATCTGTAAGCTAAGTACCTGTACCTTATCTAACACATTTTTATTTCTTTTCAGGTTGCATTAATATTTGGTATTCATGGTGCATGTAGACGGCAAGAGCTTCACAATATTACCACAAAAGACATTGAAAATCAAGGCAAAATGCTTTTAGTTAAAATCCCATACACTAAAAACAAAATACCCCGATCTTTTATTATCGACGGCCCATTTTATGACGTGGTCAAAAAATATGAAGCTCTGCGTACGACTAAGACAAAAAATAATAATTTCTTTCAGAATTACCAAAAAGGTAAATGTACTGCGCAGCCTATTGGCATAAATAAATTCGGTGCCATGCCAAAGGAAGTCGCCAAGTTTTTAGGATTGCCGGATGCTGATTGTTATACAGGGCACAGTTTCAGAAGAACGTCAGCTACATTACTTGCTGATTCGAGAGCTGATATATTGACTTTAAAGCGGCATGGCGGGTGGCGTTCTAACGCAGTAGCAGAATCTTATGTGGAAGATTCCATCCAAAACAAAGCAAATATAAGTGCCAAAATAACTCAGACAATAAATTTGGAGCCACAATCGAAGAAGTTTTGCCCTGAGCCGCGCCCCTCTACTTCTACTGATGATACTTTTTTATTTACAACTAATGACGAATTACAATGCTCTTCTGCTGCCTTTCAAGAAGTTTCGTCGTCTCCAACATTTACCCTAACACAATACAATGACATTATAAATAGTAATAATAATAATAACAATTAAAAAACCAACTACAAAGTACGTATCATTTTAATAATTGTAATTTCACTAACTGTTTCAATAATTAAAAATGAACAAAATATAAAATGTTTTTTTTTCTGTTTCCTCGCAAATGTGTTAAAAAACGTCGTACGATATACGTGCGTATTGGTTATAACATGCTCGGCTCAATTACGCCCTCGCCTTCGGCTCGGGCTGAAATTCCGCCTCGCATGTAGTAACCATCTTAACGCACTAATATCGTTATGTACTATTAATAATTGGTACTAGTAAAATTAATCCACAACCACAAACAATTGTCGGTGGAAAATCACACTTACATAAATCTCATTATTGTTTTTTTGTTTTATTAGTGGGATTTATTTCAAGTTATTTATTTGTTAGTTATTAATATGCTTAAGCTTAAATACTTAAGTTGAGTTCATCGTTTCTGTCGTAAATTTTTACCTTGCAAGTACATAAAACCGAGTAATTATCATTCTGTGTATTCATTCTCTTCCATTCAACTTATCACAGCAAGTAAAACATTGGCTGTCGTGGGCCAGATTGATGACAATCTGGCCCACGACACGTCTTAAGCTGTCGCGGGTTGCTTTGATGGCACTGGCGGGCCAGATTTGGCCCGCAGGCCATAGTTTGGAGACCACTGCACTACCCGAAGAACCCCATGCATCGCCCGGATGTACAAGACGTCGCCCTGGCCAAAAACGTGCAGTTCCCCATCGCCATCGGGGAACTGTACGACATTGAAACCCACCAACTGCCTATCTTGCTGGTGCTTGGGGTGGAGGAAAATCTCACGTCGGCACCGCGCCCAAAAGCGAAGACGGAATGGCACACGTACCAGCTGGAGTTGAACACAACGCAGCTTCCCGGCGGTGTCTCTACCAAGGAAGTGGTAGAGGCCGTAGCGGTGGCCCTCACCACAGCCACCACCACTGCTCAAGTCGCAGCCACCACCACTAAGCCAGCCCCGAGCCGGTCTGCCCTATGCAGGATCACACGGGCAGGCGCTGCTACGCCGCACGGGATCGCGCTGCCATCCTGGCGGACCACTTCGCTGGATAGTTCCAGCCCAACCCCACCGCCGACCAAGAGCTTTCTGGCGGCCCTTGCGCATCCCCTCGCCGGCGACTACTTCATGTCGCCCCGCGAAGTCCGAGAGGTGGCCCTGAAGCTGAATCAGCGGAAGGCCCAGGGTCGGGATGGAGTCGTCGCGTGGACCCTAGTACAGCTGCCAAGGAGAGCCGTCGTCTCGCTGACGTGGCTGTTCAACGGCATCCTGCGCACCGGTCACTTCCCCGCCCTCTGGAAGGAGAGCAAGGTGATCGTCATCCTCAAGCAGGGGAAGGACAGACGACACCCGGGAGGCTACCGCCCGACCACCCTGCTGCCTCATCTCGCCAAGCTGTTTGAACGTCTGCTGCTGCGAAAAATCCTGCCCCACATCCAGCTGAGGGCAGAGTATCACGGCTTCCGCGACAGCCACAGTACGACGCTCCAGCTGGCGAGAGTCCTGCACTACCTGACGTGCGAGCGATGCTCGGGCCTGTCCTGTCGTCCAGTCTGCCTCTGAGAGCCAAGCTGCGGGTGTACAAGTCTTGTGTGTGCTCGCGGCTAACCCACGCGGCTCCAGCATGGTACGCCCTGCTGTTGACCGCACAGAAGGCACGGCTGCAGTGGTTCCCTGCGGGGGGTGATCGTGGGAGCCGGGCGGTACGTGCGAAACTCGACCAACATAAGGGATACTCGGATGCCCACCGTGGAGAAATTCGTTGCGCGGCTGGCCCGGCGCATGGACAACAGCCGCCACGCACATCTCCGCGACATTGCTCCGCATCATGCATGACCGCTGGAAGGCGGACCACTTCCAAGAGAGTTGTTGCTCATCCCAGCCAGTCGCCAGTATAAGCCCTCAGAAGAAGGCGAAAGCACGGTACAGTGAAGAAGAAGAAGCTCCCGCACCGCTGTCGCCACTGTATGTCAATAGACGGCGTAAGCACGGCACGGCGAAGGCCACGCGAGGCCCCTGACAAGTAGGGGCCACCCAAGACCGGGGGGGAAGTGACCCCCCGAGTTGACGTCGCGGGCATAAGGCATCAAAACGGCAGTCAACCCGCCCGCTGGTCGGATGATAATGTTGTAGGGTCAAAGGGGGGAAATTGGAAGGGGGGAACTTGAGACATTTTTGAATTGGTAAATTAACTTTTTTTGCTACATCCACACAAAACACAGTTGCCCAGTGAGTGGTTGGTCACTGGACAGTTGGTCTACGATAAAAGTGAGTAAAAAGTTGCTTATGTTTTGCCAAAAGCTTAGCAAAACTCCCCTAACTTTATGCAGAGCAAAAACGTGCTGTAAAACTTTGTCCTTCTGGCCGTGAGATACAAACGGGCTTAGCCTATACGTTTTAGATCACCTCAATCTATGGCGGATTCATTGGTATGACATTAAAATTATGTTGCCTGTAATTGTTGGAAGCCGTATCTGATGAGCAACATTGGACAGGCGTCAGAACAGTTTGGTGACCCGAGAGCAACTAAATCACGACAACAACTATAAAAACAACAAAAAAGTAGGGAAGTATGGCCGCACTCAAGTGTTCGATGAAGAAGAAGAGAGAGTGCTTTTCCAGTGCATATCCAAGGCAGGATATTGGGGATTTCCAATACCAAAATATGTCAGATACTTAGTCAAATCACACTTGGATAAGAAATAATGTGTAGAAATTATTTAAAAATAACTTTCCCGGCGTGGCCCGGATAGACCTTGCTGCCTAAATTGATAATCAAAAAGTCTGATTAAATGTGATGATAATTTAATATTACGAGGTTAATTTTAAATGTTTCCTGTCCAAAAAAGGATATTTTTGATTGAATGATATTTCAGATTATTGTGTTCGTTAGAGAATATTTTTACATGCAAGACAGGGTTTTTATTAAAATTTAATTTTATAAATATTGTACGGACACTGCACGTGCAGCATTGATTTTTCAACTCAGCATTGACACCAATCCGTATTCCATTTTCATTGTTTCACGAAAATCACTTCAGTACTCACTCAGCTAACTATCATAGCGCGTGTGCTCATCCATCCATCATTAGATCGAGTTGTAATTTAATTTAGAGTTTACTACAATAAACTTAGTCATTTTTATCTTATAACTTCGTATCATTTATCGCTACGGCTTACAACCGTACATGGTCATTCGAGCCACCGAACAGGCGGGACTAACTACCTAGACTCAGTGAGTAGTGCCATTCAGTTTCGTGGGCAAACCGTGAGTCATCGACTCATCAAGCACCCTCTGCAATCAAGAGCGCGGGTGTTCAACAATTCCAGCATCGCGTTGATCAACGAAACGATACAGCTGCAGCAGCTTCGCAACAGTCACTCTTGACAGCGAAGCCGGGTACCAACAGGAAGAGCATCTGTCTAAGTAAGATCTTTTCTTTCCAATCATCATAGCCACCTCTATAGCAGACGGTGTTGCGTTCCAAGAGCAACTGTTGGGGGCATGGACCAACTTTACACCAATTTTAAGAAGGATGGCGCGGACCGCAACATCAAAGTATTTTATTACTGTAGATATTTACATATACTTAGCAAACGTAATTTTTTGCCTCTTCTCTACATTGGTCCACTGTGGGAGAAGGGCGTAGAAACTCCCACAGATTGATTTTTAGATCTCTTTTAAAAAATAGGTTGTGCTTAACTAATACAAATATGAAAAATTGGTATCCTCGCGGCATCCAAACAACATCTAAAGCAGCTCTCCGCACATGTTGCCTTAATAGTTTTAAAAAGTTGTCTGTCTTTGCCTAGACTAACTTATTCAATTCGGACTGCTCCGGTTTGGTTGCATAGGCAGGCAACTTTAAGTTATGATGCAGTTTTAAAGGATTTACTGGAGTGCATCATAAATGTGGAAATGTCCTCGTCTCAGTGGATGCAGGCTGCGCTGCCTGTCCGGCATGGGGGTTTAGGAGTGCGGCGCTTTCAGGACACTCAGCTTCCAGCCTTTATGGCTTCTTCGTATGGTGTTGTGGATCTCGTCACTCATATCTTGGGTATTCATGGTGAAGGGTTTCGCATCCCATTTACGGAGGAGGCGGAGGGCTTATGGAGAGCTCGTTGTACTGGGCGTGATCTGCCGGAAAGGCTGAACAGTCAGCGTTCTTGGGACGAGGTCATGTGCGAGGTCACTCGCGATGAGCTGGTTACTCAGTCTGTGGGACCGGAGTTGGCGCGGTTGCGTGCGGTCTCAGCCCGAATCGGGTCTGTGGCTGCACGCATTACCTTCCCCACAGCTAGGCACAATCTTAGACAATGATTCTTTACGTGTGGCAGTCGCCTTGCGTTTGGGTTGCACTATCTGCCAGCCATATCGATGTGTTTGCGGGGCATGGGTGGGCGAGTTGGGCCGCCATGGCCTACATTGTGTTAGGAGCGCTGGCAGGTTTTCGCGGCACCACGCAATCAATGACATTGTCCGTAGGGCGTTAGTTTCGGCTAACGTTCCGAGTGTGCTGGAGCCGCCAGGGTTGTGCCGTTCGGATGGGAAGCGCCCTGACGGCCTGACCTTGGTTCCTTGGGAGGGAGGGCGTTCTCTTTTGTGGGACGCAACTTGTGTCTGTACCTTCGCAGCCTCCCATGTAGGGTCGACTGCGGCTACCACTGGTGCCGCGGCCGAATCTGCCACTAGACAGAAGTGTCTAAAATATGCCGCTCTCACGTCGGCCTACATTTTTGTACCCCTGGCGGTCGAGACGACTGGGGTATGGGGGACGCAGGGTACTATTATAAGAGATTTGGGACGCCGCCTTAGGGAAAAGGTTTCGACTACCGCTCTGGGGCATTTCTTATGCAGAGGATATCACTGGCTGTTCAGCGTGGAAATGCTGCCAGCGTTATTGGAACCTTTAGCACGGAAATGTCACGGCGCGGTTTGTTCGGTTAATTTTAAGTTTTGACATTATATAATTTCTAATTGATATTTAAATGCATTTTGACGAAGCGTGTGGATAGTATTTTGATTGTATTTTTTTTTAGTTTTGTAAATTGAGTATTTTTTTTTCATATAAATATGAAAAATTTAATTGTTATGATTAATAAGCAGGAATAAATAATTACAAAATTATTAACAGCAAGGTCTGTGTTGAGCCAGATTAACCCCATACAGTCCTGTCATATAAGTAATCTTGAACATTGTAATATCCCTTTTTCGACAAAGTCGCTTTAACATGCTTTTTAAATTGCTCAAATCAATCAATCAATCAATCAATCAATCAAATTGTTTATTTGCTGTTAATTATGTGTACATGTGATCTTAAAATTATTGGTATTCATCAGTTTCAACATATTCACCATCTAAGGGTTGGTGTGCAAATATTTTACAATGTCAGTTATGAATTAAAAATAGAGTTTAATATAAAATTATTAAACTAAATTGATTTGCTGTAAGTATATCATTTACTCTATAATATAATTTGTCCATTAAATAATTAAATAATTTAGTTTTAAACTGATTAAATGTAAGGTATTTAATGTCATCAGGGATTTTATTATAAATTCTTATTGCCTTACAATATGCACTTTTAGAGTAAAACTGTAGCCTTTGTGGTGGTACATATAATTTATCTTTGAATCTGCCTTTTGCACTAAACATTTCGCAGTTTTTCTTAATTAAAGATAACTGGGTATTTTTTTACAAAAATGCATATCTCATAAATATAGAGGCATTGTAGGGGAAGAATCTGTGTTTTTTTTAAACTAAGGTTTACATCTGTCCAAATACCCTGCACCACATAGTGCTCGGACACATTTTTTCTGGGTTTTTAACGCCCTGTCAACGTCAACAGAGTTGCCCCACATAATTAATCCATACCGCAGTACCGACGAGACGTATCCGTGGTATGCCGATAGGGTTGCAGATCTCGTTGCCACTTCTCTCATGCGTCGTAACACATACACAAATCTGTCCAATTTCAGACATACCTTGTCTATGTGGGCTTTCCAAATACAGTGATTATCTATTACTATCCCTAGAAATAGAGTAGAATCGACTTCTTGAATATTAGTTTCTTTAAAGTAAATGGAGAGCTTCCGTGCGAAATGATTATTGTAACAAGTCTGAAATTGTATTATTTTAGTTTTTTCTGTATTTACCTTTAAGTTGTTGTTCTCTAACCAAGTTACAATGTCGTTTAGGGCTTCGGTTACTTTAGTCTCTAATTTATTTCGATTTTTACATTTAATAAGAAGCGTCGTATCATCGGCTAATAGTACGCAGTCATTTTTTGTTACGTTAGGTAGGTCATTTATATATAGTACAACAGGAACAATAGTGGCCCCAATACTCTACCTTGTGGTCCACCGTAGTTATTAACACGATAGTTTGATTGGAAGGTTTGTTTCATTCCATTAATAATCATGCTTACTTCGACGCATTGAGTTCGCTGACTAAGATAGGTTTTAACCCACTCTAGACAGTTACCTCGGATACCATACTTAAAGTTTATCTAATAGAATAGGATGTGACACGAAATCGAAAGCCTTGCGCATATCTAAGAATATTGAGGCAACAGAGTTCTTGTTAGACTTGCAAGACATTTTTCATAAGAACAAAGCATGCTGAAGTTGTAGAGGATTTTTTACGAAATCCAAACTGTTCTTTTTTAGTATGTTAAGTTGTGTCACAAAGCTATATATTCTTTTATACATCATCCTTTCAAAGATCTTAGAAATGACAGGGATTAGGGTAACCAGTCTGTAATTATTCATGTCACATTTATCCCCTTTTTTGTGCAGTGGTTTTACAATTGACTGTTTAAGTCGTATTGGAAATTTTCCCTCTGAAAATGTTAAGTTTATGATATGTGTCATAGGTCTTGCCTGTCTTGTCTTCTAGTTTTGTACTGATACCATCATAGCCAGTAGAGTTTGTGTTTTTTAAGTTTTTAATCACCGTATGTAATTATTTGAAAATGATGAGATTCTTGGGAAATTGAAAAAATAAACGCAGCACGATATGTAGTTCGCACAGATTATAATAAGAGAAAAAACGCCTGACTGAAAAACAACAGCAACGACACATTGAGTACTTATTGCTAGTTACGAAGTCACAGGCGCTTGATTTACAACATGCCCCACCACGTTGAAAGCTTTGCTTTCAACCTCTACGATATCTTCTGGGAGAGGAGAAATCCGCGAGAATGATCGCCGTACAACCCCACCAGCGGTTTTGATGTCTGCTACACGACTGATTCCGTCGCGACCAGGAAAGACTGCCACTATTCTTCCAAGTCTCCATTTCAAAGGAGGCATATTATCATCCTTAAGTATTACCATTGAATTAATTTTCAAGTTATGGTTGTTCTTCTGCCATTTGGTTCGATGTTGCAGTTGCGACACATATTCTTTATACCATCTGGTCCAAAAATGCTGCCTCAATTGTACTATGCGTTGATAACGGCTGAGATGAGTGGTGGAGTACTCCATGAGATCTTTCGTCGGCAATGAAGTAATAGGACGTCCGATAAGAAAATGACCTGGTGACAGCGGCGTCAAATCTTCAGGGTCCGTCGACATCGGTGTGAGCGGCCTCGAATTAAGAATGGCTTCGATTTGGGTTAGAGTAGAATTTAATTCCTCATAAGTAAGGTTACATTGTCCCAACACTCGTTGTAAATGAAATTTAGTCGACTTAACCCCTGCCTCCCAAAGTCCTCCAAAGTGTGGTGAGTACGCAGGAATAAATTTAAAATTAATGCCGTCATTGGCAGCCTCCTCTGAAAGCGAACTGCAATTGTCCTTAATGAATATATATAGATATCATTATACGCCCCTGTGAATGAAGTACCATTGTCTGAGTAAAGATTTTGGGGTTTGCCCCTCCGTGACATAAATCGACGCAACGCCAGTAAAAAATTGTTGCTAGTTAAGTCGCCAACTAATTCTAAGTGAATGGCCTTGACGCTGAAGCATATGAAAATCACTATATAAGTTTTAACTATTCGACAACCTCTACCTTGACGACTTGCAATTGAAATAGGGCCAGCGTAATCCATACCTACATTTATAAAAACTTGACCCGGTACGAGACGAGTAGCAGGTAAATTTCCCATTAATGGGTTGACAGTGCGACCTATCATGCGCACACAGCGAACGCATCGCCTGTAACAAGCTTTCGCTAATCCCTGGCCGCCTATGGGCCAATACCTATCCTTGATACTGTACAACAATAATTGAGGTCCGGCGTGCATAAGCCGCTTGTGTTCTAACTCGAAAATTAACCTTGTAAGTGAATGAGTGGACTGTAGTAGTATTGGGTGTTTCTTTTCATATGAAAAATCCGAATTAGCTAAGCGACCACCAACCCTCATGATTTTATTATCATCCATAAACACATTTAATTTCAATAATTGACTTTTGTTAGGTAACTGTTTGTTGTGTAACAGAATCTCATATTCAGGAAATGATTCTCTTTGAGAATCCTTTATTAAAATGTTTAATCCTTGGTCTAACTCATCTACAGATAGGTTGTTATCTTTGGTTTGTCTTTTACATGCTTTGATGAAATGCAGAATATATGCGATTGTGCGATTTAAACGTAAAAGATTTGAAAACCTTTCAAAATTAATGATACCAATACGATCTCTATTTTTATCAGTGACAACTGATTTTAACGAAACTTCAGGGCGCGTTTCCGGCAACAATACATTAGATACCTGATGTGAAGGCCAATTTGCTGAATCATGCTTCAAAAATGCGGGACCCGACCACCACAGATCAAGAGATTTCAATGAATCTATACTGACTCCACGTGATATTAAATCCGCAGGGTTCAAGTCCGTAGGGACATGTCTCCACATACAATTGCCAGTCTTGTCTACAATTTCAGCAGTGCGATTACGCACAAATGGTTGTAATCGTTTGGGCATCATTTTCAACCAACCCAGCACTATTGTTGAGTCTGTCCAGAACGTGACAGACTTTATCTTTAAACGAAGAGCCTCTGTAGCCTTTACATAAAGACGTGTTCCAACCAACGCTCCGCAAAGTTCTAGGCGAGGAATCGTGGTTGGCTTGATTGGTGAGACACGACTTTTTGCCATTAACAAGTTAACAACTACGTCTCCACATTGGCTAACGCTGCGAAGATATAAACAAGCGCCATACGCTTTTTCAGAGGCATCTGAGAAAACATGAATCTCAACCCACTGATATGATTCGCTCAATACGTGCCGTGGTATGCTAACTTCATTTAAACAAGGCAACGTCTTTAATATTTCATTCCAGCTCTCTGTTATATCAGCTGGCAACTGCTCATCCCATGATAATTTCTTAAGCCACAAATTTTGTAATAGCATTTTCATTCTGATGACACAGGGAGAAAGGAGACCTAACGGGTCGAATATTTGAGCAATTACAGATAATACATTTCTTTTTGTATTGTTTATTTTGACTGGGGCAATACAAATGGGGAAACTAAGTTGATCCTTCTCAGTTTGCCAGCTCAAACCTAGAGTTTTATTCGGTTCTGACGCTCCGATATTCATATTAATTGTGGTTGTGCATGTGTCAGCTGACAATGGAGCATGATTAGACTTCCACTTTCTTAGTGGCATGCATGCTGATGCAAGTTTGGCAGTGACTTGTTCACGTATGTCAAGCACTTCTTTAACAGTATCTCCACCGGTGAGCAGATCATCGACGTAAAAGTCATGGACAATCACATCTGTGATCTGTTCATTTTCACACTCAAGGCCTATTTGTTTGATACATCTTGTAGCTAAAAACGGGGCACTCGCCGTCCCGTAGGTAACAGTGTTAAGTTGATAGGACTTGATGGCTTCAGATGGAGAACTACGCCAAAATACTTGCTGCAGATGTCGAAAGTCAGGATGAACCATGATTTGGCGGTACATCTTCTCGACATCTGCGGCTAATACATACTTATGCTGCCTAAATCTCAGGAGCAAGGACAATAGATCGTCCTGCACAGTAGGACCAACCATCTGAATATCATTATAACTAATACCAGTAGTAGTAGGACAACTGGCATTAAAAACAGCTCGAAGTTTAGTGGTTGAATGATCTTCTCTCAGAACACCATGATGTGGGATGAAATGACCAGGTTTGTCTGAATTTGGTAATGTGCACTCTGACATGTGGCCCAATGACTCGTATTCTGCCATGAAATCTTTATATAACTGACCTAATCTTGATTGAGATTCAAAACGGCGCTCTAGTGATAAAAAGCACTTTTTAGCTTTATGATGTGTATCGCCGAGTAACTCAGGTGATTCCTTCAAAGGGATCTTTACACAAAACCGTCCGTCCTTCAGACGAGTAGTGTTTTCCATGAAATGAGTCTCGCATAATTGCTCCTCTTTCGAGTAGTGAGGTAAATGAGGATTTACTTCCTCTAACTGCCAAAATCGTACAAGGTCATGATGAAGTTTGTCCGTGTCATTGATTAACTCATGTTGAGTTGTACCAATTTTACTAAAATTGCATTTAAGTGTTTTGCTTTTTGATGAGTAAGTGGGACCAATAGGTCCTGAAACCAACCATCCAAACCTCGTTTCAAACAAGATAGGTTGACCTTCACCCAATGCTATGCGCTGAGATCCTAAAATGTCCCAGAAAACATCGGCTCCTATTATCAAATCCACCGGGGCCGGTGTGTGAAAGTGTGGATCGGCCAAATTAATCTCTGATGGGATATTTAAGTTATTTAAATTGATATGACTGCAAGGCACGTTGTCAGTGATTGAAGGCAAAACGTAGCAACTAAACTTCATCGAAAATGAATCATCCAATGACGTAACTGATACCTGACATAGTTTATTTATTTGCGTGGAAGCATTGTTGATGCCCATTATTGACTTGTCAATATTATTAACAGGCAAGTTTAATTTCGAATACAATTTTTCGGTCATTAAACAGGATGTACTTCCACTATCTAATATAGCTCGTGCAACATGTTGTCTGTTATGAGAGTCATAAATTTTTATCAAAGTCGTTGATAGTAGTACAGCACCACTACTCTCGGTTTTAGACGACATGGTCGCTGAAAGACTAACACCGCCACTAGCGCCATCTTTTGGCTGACTTGTGTGACTTGGAGGCGTCTGTAATGAATCATTATTATTAATAGGTTTGGATGTAGTCCCATTACCTTCTAATTTCGATGACTTGAAATCAGCCACATGAATAAGAGTATTGTGCTTACGCTTACATATTTTGCAGCTTACCCTTTTCTTACAGTTATTTGCAAAGTGACCGCTACACAAACAATTAAAACATATTTTATAGTTAGGCAACAACTTCAACCTCGCTTCATTACTCAATGACAAGAATTGAGAACACTCGCTAAGACTATGTTCACCATTACATTTTTGGCATGACTTATTATCATTACCAGACGTAACGGACACCATAGTTTTAAGTTTGGGGGTATTGACTTTCGTCTGACCTAATTGACCTGACCGCGACAGTTCCAAAGTTTCTACTAAATCTGCGCGACTGCGCAGGAATGAAAGAAATGACTCAAATTTAATATCTTTGCCTGCGTTCATTCGCCCTTTAAATTCCTCCCATTCGCGATATGTTTTAGAATCTAATTTTTGAGTGATTATATATATGAGTAGAGTATCCCAATATTCAATTGGCTCATCGAGGAGTTTAAGAGCTCTTAGATTCTTGTTAATTTGGTCAATAAGACGTTTTAAGACTTGTGAGGATTCCTTTGTGATGTGCTCAATGTTGAATAGCGCCGAAACGTGATTTTGCACTAATAACTTTTTATTATTGAATCTTTCACAGATAAGATCCCATGCCACAGAATAATTCGTTGAAGAGAACTCAATCGACTTTATGACAATAGCTGCTGAGCCCTCCAAGGTGGCTCTCAAATAGTGGAACTTATTGATATCATCTATTTCTTGATTGTTATGAATCAAGCTAGTAAATGTGTCCCTGTACTCTAACCAGTTATCATAAGAGCCACTGAATTTGGGCAATGAAATAGTTGGCAACTTAACAAGCTTTTTAGATTGATGTACTGTGTTGCAAGTAGAGGAAACACTGTCACTTTTTTCTACTTTATTGTATTGGTCTAAAATAGTTTGAGCTTGGGAAACAAGCTGAAAGTAATCAGATTCAAAGTCAGTACGCTCTTTCAACTGTGTGGGCAATGATTCCTCCTGGCACTCAAGAACCAACTGTACCTCATCGAAACGCTCATACAATATTGACATTTTACCTATACGGAGTTGCAGTTCGCTTGCATCGGAAGCACTCAATGCCGTATCACTTAGTCCTTGAAGATATGTTGAGAATGTAGTTAGTTGGCCCTTGTAGCTGGCGCGTACTTTGGCTGGGTCTTTATCCCTATCTTCCTTTGGAGGCATACTGAAGGCAGGTGTCAAATGAACAGTCCTGGAATTTGATACAATTTATCAAGTGAAAAGAGTGATAATTAACAAGTACAGAGATTCCAGGCTAATACATCGGTTCCAGCAACGCGAACTACTAACTAATAACAGGAATGGTTCCTACAATGTTTTTTTTTTGTACAATGATTTTTATAAATGCCTACCTAATTATGGGAAATTGTATACATAACAATTTTATAAAGTGTTAACTGTCACGTAAGATGACTAAATTGATGCAGGACACTTTTAACTCCACTTATTAGGACATAGACGAAAAACATACACTGACGTTTGTACTAAAGTTACATGAAATATGACTAAAAGTTACAAAATGTAGCTTTTGATTTTGACAAAAAGTTAGGTCATATGTTGAAATTAAAACGATACTAACCTGATTCAAATGCGATCAAATACATATTATACTACCTTTTTATCGAGTGTTGGGTTCTATCTACGTTACTAATTGGCTGCCGTGAAGATTTACTGTAGTTTTGAGATTTAAAATACTTGTGACATCAAACTGTTCATGCGGCCGCTCACAATATTCACTATTCACCAATAACTCCAGTGATTTTCCGTGAAACTCCAATTGATCCTCGTAATTTGAATATCCGGTTACGATCCTGGACCATGTAATTATCTGAAAATGATGAGATTCTTGGGAAATTGAAAAAATAAACGCAGCACGATATGTAGTTCTCACAGATTATAATAAGAGAAAAAACGCCTGACTGAAAAACAACAGCAACGACACATTGAGTACTTATTGCTAGTTACGAAGTCACAGGCGCTTGATTTACAACACCGTATATACTTCCTTTTCATCTACAGGTGTTAAGTAGATAGATTGGGCTGAATTAGCAGAAGTTCCTGCTGTATGTGATTGATTACTGTTGTCATTATTATTCGTTAAATTAATAAAATTTCAATTTCAAAATCAAATGGCAATTTCAAAATCTCCAGGGGTATCTTATTGTAGTAGAGAATGTACTGACCCTTGCAAGAATTGCTAACCTTCGCGAGTCTAAATCGGGGCGCACATAGTCTGTGATTATTTCTTAGGTCAACATTACAGCTATCGCTAAGTTTGGAAAATGTTGTAAGGTTCTTGCGTACATACATTATATTTTCGAAAATAAATTGAATAGCTACAATTAGTATGTCAATTTATTTAAAAAGCTCTCTTAAGGAGTCTGTTCGTTTTAAATTATGAATTGCTCGAATAGCTCTTTTCAGTAAAATAAAAATAGTTTGAATATTCGCTGCTTTCCCCCACAACAAGATACTATAGGACATCACACTATGAAAGTAACTAAAATATACTCGCCTAGATGTAGCCACATCCGTGCTTTGTCTGATATTCCTAACAGCGTAAGCCGCAGAACTTAATTTACCAGCCACTTTATCTATGTGGGGTCCCCACTGCAATTTGCTATCAATGGTTATTCCAAGAAACTTCGTATCATTTACTTATTCTAACGTGCTGTTGTCTAACACTAAACTGGTCTCAACTTGCCTGACATTTGGAAGTGAGAATTTGATACACTTGGTTTTACCAGCGTTTAACAATAAATTATTAACTGTGAACCAATTCAAGGTTAAAGACAATACACCATTAAAATCATTAAAAATTTCCTTTTTGTCTTTCTATTTTGAAGACCATTGAAGTATCATCAGCAAACAACACTATGTCAGTTAATTTCTCCACTATGAAAGGCAGATCGTTAATATATACCAGGAATAAGAAAGGGCCTAATATTGAACCTTGTGGAACGCCAATTTTAACATCCGATCCATCAGATTTTACGCCGTTAACTTCTGCCTTTTGAATTCTATTGCTTAGGTATGATCTTAAGGGATCCAACGCTTTATTTCTAACTCCGTAATGATTTAATTTAATTAATAGCGTATTATGATCAAAACAATCAAACGCCTTCGATTGGTCGCAAAAAACTCCGATAGCATCCTGTGCGGCCTCCCATGCAGGATAAATATGAGATATAAGGGTAATACCTGTATCCGTAGTCGATTTACCCCTAGTGAAACCGTATTGTTTGGCGTAGAGTTGTTTTGTACGGTTGAAGTGTGAGAGCATTTGATTGAGTATAAACTTTTCAAATATTTTACTTAGTGTTGGAAGAACAGATATTGGTCTGAAATTTGAAGGATCGCCCTTATCTCCCGAAATGAACAGAGGTATCAGTTTACTGTGTTTCATGAGGTCTGGGAAAGCCCCATCGTCAACAAATTTATTGAATATATAAGCTAAGTGTGGGGCTATAACTAGAATTACTGAACCAATGACTTTGACTGACATACCCCACAGGTCTTCCGTATTTTTTAAGTTAAGTAATCTAAACGTTTTGACAATGTCCTGGGTATATACATGATAAAATTTTAAATATACCTTACTGACGCTAGTGTTATTTTTTAATTAAGTCTGCTTCATATGGAGATGAATTTAGACGATCTGTTGTGAGTAAGGGTACATTGCTGAAGAATGTTTCAAAAGCTCGAGCAACATCAGCGCTGGATTTAACAACATCATCACCTATCTTTAGGCAGAAATCATTGTCCCTTGGTATAACTTTGCCAGTTTCACGGTTTATTATTTGCCAAACTGTTTTCATTCTATTATTTGATTTTGTATTTTTCTATTTATGTGTAAAGTTTTTGCAGTTCTACAAACCAACTTGAAAGTTTTGGAATATTTTTTAACATAGTTATGAAATTTTCGATCAAAGTTATAGGTTTTTTGATCATAAAGGTCCAACAAGATAACTCTACTTTTACGAATTCCAAACGTTGCCCAGTCATTAAATTTAGATTTACTGTTGTAGTCACTGACTTTCTTTAATTTAAAAACTTTATTGAATTCTGTCTGAATAATGTTGAAGAAGTCTGAGTAGATTTTGTTTAGGTTCTGTTCATAAAAAACCCGGTACTGGCAAATTTATATCTAAGTTTTTCGTAATGTCTCTTGTGTATGGGATGTAATAGGCCTGTAAAATGATGGACCAGTCTTATCCTTAATAGAAATTGGGAATGAAACTGTTTGACCACTGTGATCGGAAGGTAAGCAGTTAATTACACTTTTACTTATGAATGCACAGTCACAAAAAACGTTATCTAAGCAAGTTTGGCTGGTAAGTGTAAATCTAGTCGGCTCTAAAAATACATGACATAAATTAAACGATTTGAATAAAGTTATTAATCGTTGTTTCATTGTTGTTCCTACAAGAAAATCTACATTACGATCGCCACAAATAATTAACTTTTTTTCTGTTATTACATAGTTTAGTGAGGGCTTCCTCCATAATTTTCTCAAATATTTCGAAATGGCCATGGCCTTTTCATCCCTCGGTGGCCTGTAGACACAAACAATAATATGGCTATCTAACTCAACACAGGATACCTCTATTTGTCTTTCAACAGTAAGTGCAAGAATATCTTTCCGTTGTTTCACCTTAATATTATTTTTCACTTTTCACAGATTAAAGAACCACCTCTATCAGCAGTCTTTCTATTGTAACAACTGACAATTTTGTAATTATTTATGTTAAAAGACATTATATTTTCCTTCAACCAGTGTTCTGTAACACAAATAATATTAATGTCAGAATTTTTTAGAAATAATTCTAATACAAGGTCTTTGCCAGGTAGCCCCTGGATGTTTTGATGGGTCATATTTAACTGGGGCTTACATTTTGACATATTTAGTGGCTCTTGTATGCTAGAGAGACTCTATTGTCTTATGAACTAATTTAAATTACTTGGAACAGATTCCAATGTTGCATGCAAAGTATGACTAACAGGTGAATAGGGGTGCATGTCATATTACTCTTAACATAAGCTGATGTCAAGTTGAACTTGGTTAAACCAACTATAGCTGCGTCGCATATATTATAAGCTAACAATGTAGCTACTAATTTTCTATATTTATTAGACAGGTACAATGTATCCTGTGTCAGAGTAAAGTTATGAATAAAATTATTCATGTCGAAATATGAAATAGCATCGCTGTGATGACACGTTAAAATATCAGATTACATAAAACGAAGGTTGGAGACGCTAGATATGTACTGGGGCGAGTTTCGTAATAATCACGCCAATTTGTTATCCGTTGGGGACCAAAGTCATTCCTACTTTACTACTCAGAGGACATAAAGAGGTATGTTCAGACTCCGCTTCTCAAACCGCCGAGTTTCGGGTTAGGTTCAGTAGCAGCGCCAACATATTCGCCTTTAGCCAAGGAGACGAAAGGGACGAGTAGCAAGACAGAATAATCGCTTAGGAAATAGGCTAGCAATTTCAAAGATTTTCAGAGAACGGCGACGAGTATCAAGCTAGACAATGTAACAGATAAGTGGGATTTTGAGGATTTGTTACGCAACTTGCAAACCCGATGGTCGGCAATAGATTCCCTGCACTGGGAGCTAGACATGGAACTAGGTGGCAGTAATGAGCATTATGAACAGCTGTTTTAGGAGTATGAGGTACACTACAACGAGCTGAAAAATGCAATAAACAAGAAAATGTAGTCCGTAGCTCATGTTGAAAGGGCGACACCGAAAATAGAGATACCTATTTTCAACGGCAACTACATACAGTGGACATCGTTCTAGGATCTCTTTACGGAGACTATGCGCAACAATACATCTCTTTCTAATGCGCAAAAAATGCAGTTTTTGAAAGGGAAAGTAAAAGGAGAGGCAGAAAGGCTGATTCAACACCTACATATTTCATCGGAGAAATTTACAACATGTTGGGATATTCTGACTCATCGTTATGACAGCAAAAATCTCATTTTCACGTTTCGTTGACACTAGTACCACCTAGTACCATGATGGAGCTAATGATAATTTTTGTCAACACTAGTTCCACTTTGAATAGAACTTGAAATAATGGTACTAATGATAACTTAGCTATCACTAGTTCCACTTTAGGTGTTCGATACTTGCGAAATTTTTAACAAATATCTACCGCTTACAAATTTATGTTGTCCTGGTACTTTTACACCTAGATAGATATGCTAGAAAGTGGTGGTATTTGTAAAGATTTTACTTCAGTCATATGAAATTAGCGAATAGGTAAACTGAACTGTGATGCACCAACTCAAAGAAAACTTAACATTTTAAGAATGAAAAAATATGTTCAATCCAGAAAAATGTATGAACTATAATATAGTACTCTAAAAAATCAATGAGTTAATCCGAAAAGTGGCCCTCGGATTGGCCTGAATTAACCGCCTTTAATTATCAAAATGAACTTCAAGACGGATGGTAATCTAATCAGTAATTATTTTATTAGAAGGTATTTTTTATTTTATTTGTTTTATTATCTTAAAAAATCCACAGCTAAATATATGCATGATTAAACAGCTAATTAAACCTTAACTTAAGCCAATAATGGATTTAAATTCCTTAAGCTAAACATCATGACATTATACTGAGGTGGTTAAATAAGTATATACACAAAGAGAACAGCAAAATATGTTACTAAAAACAAATTCAATTATTAAATTATAAATTTTGAATGTTGAATGCACGGGTAAAATGTTGAGTGTGCAGTTTAGTGTAGTGTGGTGGTGTACGCCCCTGCTTAGCCCTATGACCGTAGTCTTGGGATCGGATCTTTGGCAGCATTTACCACTAAGCAGGGTGCATGGGTTTCGGGTCAGAAAATAATTGTTTCCTAAAGGCCTGTTTGGAAGAATGAAAAATGTCTACTTCCCTTTCCTTCAAAACCCCATTATAATTAGAAAGAATTCTATTTATAATGGATTTTTGTGCATAGTTAGATCGGGTTCGGGGGACGTGGAAAAGAGATGTGTGTCTGGTTCTCTTAATCTGGCTCCGGGAGAGTCGAGACGTCCATTGCAGATGTCGTGGAGCAGCAACATATCCATAAGACTCCGTCTATCCTCAAGTGTCTGCAGCTTGTGATGATCCAATAAGGTAGTGTAATCACTATGACCATAACAGTTAGCGGTACGATAGTGAAGATGTTTGACGAACTTACGTTGTATACTTTCAATTGATTCAGAGTAGGTTTTATACTGTGGTCTCCAGATTGGGCTACAATACTCAAGAACACTACGTACGTAGGAGTAGTATAGTACTTTTAGACATAGTGGGTTAGTGAAAGCCTGGCTAGTTCGGAGGACAAAGCCTAAGTTCTTATAGGCCTTATTTATTATAGCATCTATGTGATATGAGAAGGTTAACTTTGAATCGAGCAGAATTCCAAGGTCTCTTATTGTGTCAGCCTTCTCGATAGGGGTGTTATTAAGTTTGTAGGTGCTAACTATCGGCTTAGTCTTTCTGGTGAAGCTGACGTGTTGACACTTTTTCAAATTGACACTTATCCTATTTTCGTTGTAGTAAGTACCCAGCCTAGTCAGATCTTCCTGCAAAAGTACAGAGTCATAAACAGAGACTATCTTTTTATACACCTTTTTGTCATCTGCGTATAAAAGATATTTGGAGTATCTGAAGCAGCTACCAATATTATAGAGGAAGGCAATGTAGAGTAGAGGTCCCAACAGAGATCCCTGTGGAACACCGGATGGAATGGCGATAAACTCAGAACGGTGTCCCGCAACTATGACAGCTTGGCTTCTCTTCTTTATATATGACTCTAGCCACCTAAGTAAGTCTCCTCTTATACCAAGCTCACATAGTTTACGCAGAAGTATGAAGTGGTCCACACGGTCGAAAGCTTTTTCAAAATCCGTGTAGATCACATCAACCTGTCCCCCGTTGTCCATACCAGTAAGAACATCACTTGTGAAAATTGCCAAGTTTGTTACCGTGGAGCGCCCCTTGAAAAATCCATGTTGCTCTGTCGGAATATTTTGGCCAGGACGGGATAAAGATGCTCGTGAGCAATCTTTTCCAGTATTTTGCTGAATACATTTAGTATAGAAATTGGCCTGTAGTGTTCTATATTAGCTTTAGACCCCTTCTTATGTAACGGAATAATAAGTGCAGCCTTCCATGCCGTAGGAAAAATACCAAGGTAGTTTTGAAAACTTTGTTCACTTCACTTAATTACAATAACATACTTTTTTGATTGAACCTACACGAGTGCGACTGGTTGTTGAGATGATATTTATACTTTTCCTTTCTAAGTTAACTTAAGTATATTCTTTTTAGTTTGACGTGATATCACTTGTAAATAATCTTACTATCGTAGACCTTAACACTAGTTCTGATTACAAAATGAGTGCAATTTTGCAAATAATTGATAGGGGTAGGGGAAAAGTGCCATTATCATCGGGATGGCAGTTTTACAACCATGTTTTATTTGATATATATATGATATGAAGAAGTCACCAAAGGAATGGAAAATGGAGGACAGATTGATACGGTATACACCGACTATTCAAAAGCATTCGATCGTGTGGACCATGAGAGACTTCTAAAAAAACTTGAACTAATACGAGGAAATCTTCTCATGTGATTAACCTCCTATATCCGCACTCAAAATCTCATGCGAAGCCCCCTTTATCCTTCGTGTTAGGTTGAACATGTAAGAACAACAAAAACTATAATAAGACGAGTATAAGTATTTTTTGTTGTTCTTACCTGTTCAACCTAACGCGAAGGATAAAGGGCGCCTCGCATCGCTCACCCCCTTTATCCTTCACCTAAGCTACCACAGTGTTTACGGCTACCGAATCATTATCATCACTTATTCCAGATTAAGACGGTAATTTTTCAACATTACCTAGCCTATGTATACTGAAAAATAAACTTAAGTTTAGTCGGCTAATGTCAACCATATTTTCTCACCCATCTTTAGCCTCAACAGCGTCGAGGCTAAACTGCAGTTTAGCCGACTAATGTTGAAATCATTTATCGCAATGAACATTATTTCGGACATTAGCCGAGGCTCGAAATTAATCTTAAGACTAGCCGGCTAAACTTAAGTTTAGTTTCACACCTAGCTTTAGCCGTAACATATACATTGGAATAGCCGCGACGATAAATGATTTCAACATTAGTCGGCTAAACTGCAGTTTAAGTTTAAACCTAAGCTACCGCAGTGTTTTGCCCTGATATTAGAAATAGCTTTCTCATCTGAATAAAATTACCCCGCTTTGATAGCTTGCGCAAGTGACACTGTATAGTTTGGAACTAAACTTTCGTACGCACTCACTACAAACTATACACGAGAATTCCGCAAAATTCGTGTATATTTCGTAGTTGCAGATGGGAGTATGAGCATTCCGAAATGTACACGAAGAGTCCACTATGGGAGCGTAATAGCCTTGTATATAACGGAAATACGCGGAGGGCCACGGGATCTCAAATCCCACCGACACGACATCTTGTCTGATTTTATTAATTGGTTTTCGACTCTAACCGCAAGCATTAAGGATAAATATATGTGGTCAATTTGCAAAGGGATAGCATAGGTTAATGCATAGACAATAGCGGAAGAAGACTGAACAAACATTTTGTCTATGTTCATATGATGACAGCGAGCGAATCAGCGACTGAGTGGAAAAGCAATTTTGTGCTGTGCAAAATATTTTCATTAGTTCCTTTTCTCAGTAACTTCGCTTTACTATTACTATGTGTAATGTGTTTCTGAGAGTGGGTTTGTAAATCATTGTGTTTATGTAAATAATTAGTAATTCTTATTCCAATAAAAATACGATATCCACCGCAATGGATCTCGAAGATAATGCAATGGGTTTATCCACCGAGCAAACAGATAAAATTCTCCAATTCCAAGATCTCACTGGTATAGAAGACATGTCCGTGTGCCGAGACGTTTTGCAGAGGCATCAATGGGATTTGGAGGTAATTATTTCACAGAATCATCTTCATACTGTATTGACCTAAATAAGTCGCTACTACCGATGAGATTGAGAATTTCCAGTGTGATTCTGTTTGGGATTACTCCACTTTCTGCTCAGACACTTCACTTCTTCCTTTAGTATATGCCCATAGCTTCTACTTTTAGGTTGGTTTATTAGACAACTATCGTCACAATCTCATCATTGACTATTATTTTTTTCAGGTAGCAATACAAGAACAGTTGAACATTCGTGAAGGTCGCCCTTCCGTGTTCGCGACAGAAGCCCGTGCGCCCCCTGTTGTCCACGACCACATAGCACAGCAAGTCTTCACAGAAGACCCCCCAGAGGTCCCTGGTGGGGTACGGGGTCTTCTCTCATATGTCGTTAACCTAGTAGTTTCAATGTGCTATAATACTGTTTCATCAGTACTGAACTTGTTATTAAGTTTTGTTCGCACTGATGAGAGGAGATGTGAGTATAATTGATCTTCAATTTTGTACACTGCTTCACTCAGAACCCTAAAGTTTGGCTTATAAAGTCTGTCTACTGATACCAGTCTTAAGGCAGATGAATGTACTTCATGGCAACAATAAATGCTGTTACACATCACATTTTGTTGTGACTAATCCTTTCGATTCCACACACTTTGAAATGTATTATGAAAAATTATCCTGGTATGATAGTAATTATAACCCTCTAATATCATTTTATTTCCCTATTTCAGTGGTAACAGACCCCCTGGGTGATGTTATGGGTTTCATCACAAGCTACACATCAAAGTATAATCAACATCCAGTGTTCTATCAAGGGACATATGCACAAGCGTTAAATGATGCTAAGAATGAGTTGCGGTTTCTGGTTGTGTATCTACACTCGGAAGGGGCGACTGAGACACATAATTTCTGCAGGTCATTATTGATTTTCAAGAGTTTTATAAATAAATCTGGGTTATAATATCTCTATAGAAGGGAAAACTCGAGTATGACACAAGTCATAAATGGGACTAAGCAGTATGTGTTGGTAATCGGTCAATTCATGAGTTTTGTAAATAAATCTGGTTTATAATAGCTCTATAGATGGGAAAACTTGAGTATGACACAATTCATAAATGGGACAAAGCAGTATGTGTTGGTAATCGGTCAAGGTTTTGTAGGACAAGTTGAGTATATGTTGCGCCACACATTATGAGTGGTGGCCTTGAATGTGCAGTAGTCACTTTTTAATACCTTTACATATGCGCAGGAATTCCCGCCAACGTCGCCCAACGCTCTTAATTCTTGGCGCGAGGTATACCATGTACACCATACAAAGTTGTGTGCCTAATCAGTAAACCATATTTCTTCTTTCTAACAGCTTTGTATCTAATTTATAGACAAACCCTCGGGAACCCTGAGGTGATGCAGTTCATAAATACGTATGCACTGTTCTGGGGCTGCTCCGTCGACACTGCTGAGGGCTGGCGAGTGGCCCAGTCAGTGGGAGGCCGGAGGTAAATTATGATAATTTATGTTCATATCTTTGCAAAACCCATCAATTTCTAATAGTCAGGAAACATTGTTCGACGTCATTCTTATTTATTTACATATCTGTGGAGATTGGCTAGTGAGCTTTCACAAAAAATGGAGTATTTAATGACTGGTTTTATACTAGTTCTTTTTCTTCTTTTATAAATGGCGTGCTATCGTCTTTTGAGGTTAATTTTGCCAGTGTCAAGTGTATCTTCTTCTTCAGGGGGCCTACACCTGACCCCATTGAGCGGGGCCTTTGTTCATGTCTTATTAGATAAATGTATTGAATAACGATGATATACACATATATAAGACATAGTCATTATGAGGTACAATATAAATTAGACACTGTTTGTTAGGCTAAACGCCTCTTAAAACTTGTAACATTGTGCATAAATATTTACCACTATACACGTTCACACACTTTTCTATTAAAGGAAACTATTATTTGTACTCAACTTGCAATGTTGAACACTTGGCAATGTAATACTAGGATGGAAGGAGGAAGAAACTACCAGGATTGCCATCTTAGTTTCTATGGTGGATGGGCACACAAGCAGCATGCGGAAGTCTCATCCACTTCCATGCACCCCCTGATAGGGCGCTATCAATTGCATCTGTAATTTTTAAGTGTTTGTAAAGTGTACAGTGGCCTGTTAGATTTTTATTTTAGTATGCGGCAGTCTCATCAAGTAGTTTGTGAATTTATTGTTATATTATTATTAATAAATAATTTGGTGTGTGTTCCCCTGCCTGTCCACTATTCATAGTGTTACTCAGCTGTAGCTGCTTTGAGTCTCTGCCTAATTGCTTCTGCTGATAGGAGCGAGAGGGGTTCTGGGTTAATTTCCATCCTGTTTCTTACTCCGCTTTGGCTAGTTTGTCTGCCTCATAGTTTTCTTGGTTCTGATAGTGACCCTTTACCCATTGTAATTTGACTTTATCATTCCCACCCAGCCTGTTGAGCGTCTCGTGACGTTCCAGTATGAGTTTAGATTTTGTTAGTGGTTTTTTAAGTGCGCAGGGTAGTGATGCGCTGTCTGTTTTGAAGACAATTTCGCTATACATTACTATGTGGATTGTTCCATGTCCACTAAGAGACTGAGTGTTTCAGCTTGAAACAGTGTTGTATCCTCTTCGAAGCGAATGGGGTATTTGATGTTCAATTCCAGTGAGTATATGCCTCCCCCTGTGTGACAATCATTTTTGAGCCATCACTGTGTATTGTAATTTTTTTAATCTCCAAATTTGGAGTCAGATCCTCAATGTATGTAGCGACTTCCTATTTTTTGTTCATTGTAGTGGCTTCAGGAACCTCTTCAAGGACCTTTGCCAGAATGGTGCAGTGTCCACTGACTGCTGGTTAGCTTTTCCATTGTCCCTTGTTGTATACTCTTGGAGCTCCAGATTTTGCCTCATGCTGCACAAAAAAGTCCAATGGTGGTATTCCTAGTATGATTTCCAGCGCTGCTGTAGGCGCCATACTCATGAAGCCTGTAATGGTCACACATGACATCCTCTGGAACTGTTGTAGTAGTGTTGCGGTTGTGCTTAGCGTTGTGCATTGCCACCATACTAAGCAGCCATATGTGACAATTGGTCTGACTATTGCCCATACATCCATCGACATATCTTCGGTTTAAGTCCCCATTTGTCACGACCCTCAAGCTTTAATCCTCACCATTGAAACCTTCGTGAAAATTAAATTTGACACTGTTAAAAATTGTCCAGAAATAGTCTAAATATAGTCCGCTTATAATTTCGAAGTTATAGCTATTCGTTGGTAAGGATTACAGCTTGACGTCGAGCTGTGATCGTCATCTCTCGTGCAAGCAAATGGAAGGGCGTATCGATTTGGTTTAGGTTCCAAAAATATTCCAGAAATAGTCCTTCAACGATTCCAGAGTTATAAAGGCGTCTTGGTGAGGATTACAGCTTTAACATTTGATATCATCAAAGCTCTCCAGACCGCCTACGACTTTCTGTTTGAAATTAGTGCCAAAATATGGTCTAGAAATAGTCCACCGAAACTATATAATTTCCACCAGGTATACTTTGAAGAAGTGCATTAAAATGCAATGTTTAATTTCCCACAAATTTCAAGAGATGTACAGCCGTGTACAAAATCGTATCAGCGTAAACCCTTATAAACTGGTTTATACTGGTTGACAGTGGCGGATTTTCCTTAAGGCCTAGCAAGCCCGGGCCTAGGGCGGCCAGATATCAGGGGCGGCCAATCGTGAAAAAAATCCCTGATAAAAACATGAGGCGTGATAGCGTTCACGCCTCAGCGCCCCCGCGTCCTTTAGGACTTTATTTATAAAGGAAATTTCTCCCCTTTGCCGAGTATGTTTCCTGTTCAGCATACTCGCTCAATTTAGTAGGCGAATGTGCAGCTGAAAGCAACCAAGAGCAAGCCTCGAACCGGTGTCCCTTTTCACTAGAATATAGTTAATGGGGACAACTGGACACTTTTTAATTATTTTATTAAAGACTTATCCCCATTGAATGTGGACAGAGCCAATGGGCACAACAGGACAAAATATTCATTATTTTATTAGTTTCGTTGTCCTCATTGAATGGGGAAAGAGCCAATGGAGAAACCGGGACTACAGGGTTCTTTTCGCTACTCCAAGAGTTGTACCTACAATTTCTTTGCAGCGACCTTTCAGCGTTGGAAACGCCTTTACGCCCAATGCAATAAGTTATACGTACCTATTTGCTAATTTCATATTACTGAAGTAAAATCTTTACAAATACCACCACTTTCTAGCATATCTATCTAGGTGTAAAAGTACCAGGACAACATAAATTTGAAAAAGGTAAATATTTGTTAAAAATTTCGGAAGTATAATAATACCTTGGACATAATAATACCTTGGACACCATTTGTCCACATTGATCTAGCCCCAAACTAGGATTTTCTGTATCTTGGGTACTACGTGGGGCGCACTGTAAGTTTCCGGAATGAATATGAAAAAATACTATTAAAGGTACAAAATTAATTTATTGTTTTTCAAAATAATCTCCCTTGGCGTCTATGCAATTTTTCATTAGATGAAACCAGTTTTGAAAACTTTTGTGCCACTCCTCTGTGGTGACCTCTGAAACGTGTTTTTCATACTCCTCGACAGCCTCTTCTGGCGATGAAAATCGTTGACCGCGTAATTGGTTCTTAATTTTTGGGAACAGAAAAAAGTCACAAGGTGCCAGGTCGGGACTGTATGCAGGATGACTTATGAGTTCTACATTTTTCGCCTTCAAAAAGTCGTTTGTCTGTCTGGCCGTGTGAGAACTAGCATTGTCGTGGTGCAGGATGATACGGCGTTTACGGTTATTTTTACGGAGTTCGTCAATAACTTCCGGCAAACAAATGGTCGTGTACCAGTCACTATTCACTGTACGACGATTCTCTAAAGCAACAGTAGCCACGTGTCCAGTTTTATTAAAAAAAGAAGCAATCATCCGGTTAGATGCACTTTTCACGCGCGCCATTTTGGTTGGTTTCGGCTCATCTTGAAAGACCCATACGCTCGATTGCTGCTTTGTTTTGGGATCGTAGCAATAAATCCATGTTTCGTCACCTGTTACTATGTCCCACACCAAATTTGACGCACCTTCGTTGAATCTGGTAAGCATGGCACTGCACCAAGTGACGCGGTCCGTTTTTTGAGCCTCGGTCAAGTTGTGTGGGATCCACCGCGAGCACAGCTTTCTCACACCCAAATGTTTGTGTAGGATTAATTGTATTTGACTCATGCCTATTTCTAAGGATGCGCGAATTTCATGGTAGGTCACATGCCTGTCTGTTTCAATCATACGGCGCACAGCATCGATGTTTTTGTTGGTCACAGCGGTGGACGGCCGACCATCGCGAGATTCGTCACTGAGATTGATACGACCACGCTTGAATTCTGCAAACCAGCTATAAACAGTTGTCTTGCATGGTGCTTCATTGCCAAAAGCTGTTTCAAGCCGAGCGATGCTCTGTTGAGCTGTCAAATTACACTTAAAATCGTAGAAAATCATACTACGAAAATTTTCCCGAGTTAAATCCATGTTGATGCAGACACACAATTTTTTAAATGGCGCCACAAGGTAAAAACAAAAGGCAGTCAGATGAAACAAACTGCATTCTACAGCCAAAGAGTTCTATTTTCAAATGTTGCAATAAATTTTTAAATATTGTTTATGTAAGTGGCCAGTTCCGGAAACTTACAGTGCGCCCTATGTCGACAACGATACACATACTTATATAGATAAATATTATACTTAGATAAACAACCATGACTAGGGTAAAAACATACGTTCTCATCAAACAAATATTTGCCCCCACCGGGACTCGAACCCGGGACCCTCGGCTTCGTAGGCAGCGTCACTGCCGCCTCGGGCATTCGGGTCGTCAAATCGAACACCTAAAGTGGAACTAGTGATAACTAAGTTATCATTAGTACCATTATTTCTAGTTCCATTCATAGTGGAACTAGTGTTGATAAAAATTATCATTAGTTCCATCATGGTCAGATTATGGTACTAGTGTCAACGAAGCTTAAAAATCACTATACAATAAATTTAATTCCAACACCAACCTGACGAAACGTCAGAGGTCGAAGAAAAGGCCAGCATTGCAAATAGTTTATTCTACTGACTTAGAAGACAATTTTCGTGCTCACTGGAGTCAAAATGAGGACCGAAACAGTGCTGTCAGTTTTTTGAATTGGTCCAAGCTGAAGATCTGAAGGGAGTACACACAGTCCCGCCAGTAACTGTTCTGGAGAACAATCGATTTCTTGTTTGCGACGAGTAAAACATATTTACGCACAGCGATCACGGAGCAAAGATCTTGCTTTTCTTAACATAGAAGCTGATTTTTCAAGTAAATTGGAATGCGAATTTTTATCCATGATGTTGCTGCGCTTACTACTTACGAGTTAAACCTAGTTAAAAATAAAACATAAAATCGTTTTGAATGTTTTATTTAAAAGTGCAATTGTACCTGAAACCTTGCAAAATATTACAAACTATTGTAGTTAACTAAACCAATTTTACAATTTTTATCGTAGCAGCTGGAGGTCTTTGGTCTCTGCCTACCCCTCTTCCGGGAAATAGGCGTGAGCATATGTATGTATGTATGTATAGTTAACTAAACCAATTTATGAACCTATTTCGATAAAAGTTGCCAAAGTATGGGTGCTCAGTTCAGACTTATGACCTACGAAGTTTATTCGTAATAGGTCAGTATTACATGTCATGTTGGTATTAATACATTAATGAAACCGTATGTAGGGTAATACTATAGCAAAAATAAGTCTTAAGTAATAGTAATCTTGTACAATATGTCATGGTCATCAAAAATAGAAAAAATATGAAGTTCAAATGTCGAATAAGGCTACAACCTGTAGAGGGGGCTTTACCTAATAATAAATAAAATTTACCTAGATCGTGAGAATAAGCCACCGCTTTAGTCTAGCTTTATATGCCCGGTACTTGGAGCGGATGTGATGTGCTCCGGCAATATGTTGTAAATCGACAGACCCATCACATGTGTCGATTTATATGTTTTCGTCAGACGGCAGGAGATAGTGACCAAATTATTGGTGTTGCGTGTTGCGTACCTATGGACATCTTTATGGACACGTTAGGACTCTATGTTTTGGTGAGCATACACAGCCACCTCGAATATTACCACAGCCGGTAAAGTCAGGATATGAAGCGATTTGAACAGCGGCCTCTCGGATGTGGCCATGGGCACTCGCGCGATGGCTCTTACTGCTCTCTTCTGCAACCTGAATGCGCGCTCCCAACCAGTGGCTCCCAGTTAGGGGGGGCTACAGGGCCTGGGGCCTAGGGCGGCCAAGACTACAAATACGCCACTCCCGTTTGAGCTCCGTAGTCTAGTGGTTTCATGCACGCTTCTCACGCTTGTTCGAATCCGGTGCTGACCAATGAGATTTGTAACTTAACCAAACTACATTATATAGACTTTCTGATGGTGATGAAGAACATCGTGAGGATAACTTTTATCTCCATAGCTGCGGCGATGGGCTAGCCCCTTGTCACGCAAAATGGAGCATTGAGTAACTGGCTAAACGTGGGCACAATTTTGCCTCTGCCACCCTGTATGGGAAAAGGCGCGATGCTATAAGGCGGTTAATTTAAATAGAGCCTTAATTTTTATGTTTGGACCTGACATGAAAATGGGATTTTTGTTAGGGTATCCGGGCGCCGTTTGTAGCTATGATATGAGCGTATGTAGGGTAGGTACAGAAGCCAGCACATCAATATATACACGTCTTAGTTGCAATAATGACCTTAAAGTAAGAGAAACAATTATACTTAAGTATGTTAAAGTACATTTATTGGCTTGAGCAATGAGGGTTCATTTTTATGAAATTTGGCAGGTCTCGTGACAATTTTTTGAAACCTAAACTATAGCTTTTCAAATTCGTACGTAGCACTCCCATGGTCTGCGGGAGACGGGGGACGAAAGATGCGGGGGCTGCGAGGGCGGAAAAGAATAGCGAAAGGCGTATTTTTCTTTCTTTGTGGACTATTTAGGAATATTTATGGACTATTTTTAGCAGTGTGAAATTTCATTTTCATGTAGGTTTCAATGGTGAGGATTACAGCTTGAAGGTGGTCATTTGTCGCACACTATCTTCCGACACTGGAAGAGATATAGTGGCTTTATGAAGTGTTGCGTCGAGTTGTTTGTCCCAGTTTAATTTCCTATCTAGCCATACGACTAGGTTCTTTACTTCTTTTGTAAATGTATTGAAATAGCTTTGGCAGCCTATTGTTGATAATATTGATATGTTTTTGTGAAAAGTACCATCTCAGTCTTTTAGGGTTTACTGAGAATTTGTGTTTGTTACACCGAGTTTCTAAGTTACGAAATGCTATTTGCATGCGTTCAAAAAGGATGTTAATAAATAGGCCATTTACAAGTATAGTAACGTCATCAGCATAAGCTATCGTGTAAACGCTTTTAGTGCTAAGTTGGACTATGAGATCGTTGGCTACTATCACCCATAGAAGTGGGGACAGTACTATTCCCTGTGGACAGCCCATTGCCACTTGGCATTTTATATTGTCGCTGATGGCCAGGGAGATTGTCCTGGATTCCAGCATTTTCTTGATGCAGCGTATCAGGTAAGGGTTGGTCCCTAGTTCCTCTAGTCCTTTATGGATACTGCAGAAGTTGGTCTTATCAAAAGCGCCCTCGATGTCTATTAACACCGCTAGTAATGATTGTTGATTTAGCTTTCTATTTTCCTAAACATCGCATTTATGACTGGTTCGGTAGATTTGCAATTACTTTAACGACCCGAATGGCCGAGTCGGCAGTGACGCTGCCTACGAAACCAAGGGTCCCGGGTTCGAGTCCCGGTGGGGGCAAATATTTGTTTGATGAGAACGGATGTTTGTACCCTAGTCATGGTTGTTTATCTATCTAAGTATAATATTTATCTATATAAGTATGTGTATCGTTGTCTAATACCCAAGATACAGGGAATCCTAGTTTGGGGCTAGATCAATGTGTGTAAATGGTGTCCAAGGTATTATTATTATTATTAGATTATTTAAACTTTACCGCACGACACTTCTCGGCTTTTTTATCGGAAATCCAGTAACTGTTTTCAGATTTTTCCCTTAATATACTCTTTATGATACACGTCTGTGCCAAATTTCAAGTTTCCAGGACATCCTGATCACTTTCAGCGAATAAAACCGAGGAGGTCTAGTGGTTAAAGTTAAAGTAATCATACTAGTCATACTGCATGCGTGTTGGTTTGGGTGAATGGGTTGGATTTTATGGGGCCTTCCCTTATCTCTCTGTCACACAATCTTTCTTGTGTTTGGTTCTGTGTTGTCGTCCTTTCCGTTGGTAGGAATACTACTTTCACCTCTCTCCAGCTTTCTGGTATATAACCAATCGCATGCTCTTTGTATAGCCACAAGTCGCAGTTTAATCAGGTTGTTCCCCAATTGCAGAAGGGCCGGGATTACGGCGTCTGGTCCTGATGATTTGTGTGGGAGCTACCTTCCAAGCGAGGAAACTCCTACGAGTTTATTGCCCAACTCACTATTTCCTCGCTTATTGTTTGTTCAGCTCTTACCCATGCTTCTGGTATGGGGTTGGTTGTGAGCTGGAGGTATGATGTCCCTGCATTAGTTGTCGCTTCTGCAGGTATTATTATAGGATTACAATGTGGTCAGGTTCGAAGGGTGCCAAACGGGGCCCTATTACTAAGACTTCGCTGTCCGTCCGTCTGTCTGTACGTCTGTCACCAGGCTGTATCTCATGAACCGTGATAGTTAGACAGTTGAAATTTCCACAGATGATGTATATCTGTTGCCGCTTTAACAACAAATACTAAAAAACAGAATGAAATAAATAGTTGAGGGGGCTCCCATACAACAAACGTGATTTTTTTGCTCGTTTTGCTCGGTATTGATAACGGCAACAGTTAGACGCTTGAAATATTCAAAGAATATTTTATATTACATATTTTCACTTTGAAAATAAATAATTAAAATAAAACAAACATTTAAGGGGCCTTCCATACAACAGACATGATTTTTTTGTTTATTTGTTGCTCTTAACACTACCTACCTAGGGGAATATGTAACATCCTACACATTCTGCTGGGATCTGTAGTGTATCATGTAATTCTGACATGTGGGAATTTCAAACACTATAGAAAAAATTACCTGTGATTGGTATGTTTTTGTAAACCAATTTAAATTCCGATTATTTCACACATGTTGTCTTATTGCGACAATTTAAATTCTCATTAAAACACAAGAGTTGTCTTATTGCGACAATTTAAATTACCATTAATACACACGAGTTGTCTTATTGCGACAATTTAAATTCCCATTAATACACACGAGTTGTCTTATTGCGACAATTTTTCAAAAGCGATTAAAATTCGTCTTTGTCAGAATTACATGAGAAGGCCACAGAACATCACATGGGGAAGCAAACTCGTAATAAAATACAGCTCGTATAAACTAATCGGGTTGTGATTGTATTTTTTTTTCAAAAGCGTTTAGAATTCGTTCCTGTCAGTGTCACATGTTAAGGACACTGAGCATTTCCTACGGGACGCGAGCAACGGCTCCCTTCATAGCAGTTTGTTCCACAAGTTGAATGAGACAGCAATACAAATATAGCCTTCCGGATAGTGGTTCCAGTTAGTAAACTCGGTCTTGTAACAGGTACCCGCTGCTCTGCGTGGTGTGCGTGCGCGAGCACCGCATGACGGTGGTGGCGCGGTCGGAGGGCGCGTGCTCGGCGCCGCAGCTCCTGGCGCGCCTGCGGCGTGTGGCGGCCGACAACGAGCCGCACCTCGCCGCGGCCAGGGCGGACAGGTACGACCTCCTACCTAGCCTAGCTGGCTGGTTGTGGCAAGCAGTCACAAGTAAAGATGTGACCCAGAATACAAAGCATCTGAGAAGATGATAAGGAGAATGATGATGTAGTATTTGCCAGGGCCGGGGTTTGATGCACTGGCAGTATAAACTCCGCATGTGTGTGTGTGTGTGCAGCGTGTACGGCCGTGTCTGCGGTGTGCGTTTTGTCGTTTGCCATGCAAAGTATCACAGGTCCTTGCGCAGCAAACTTCAAATCGCATACATATTCTTACCGTCGTAGCGAGAGGTCAGTTAGTGAATGCATCTTGCTACGGGACTGAATCGGACGGTATAGTTACGATCGCAGATGTCCACATTATGTATTGTATTCAGTAAACGACCGTATTATGTCCATTACTTTACCACTAGCAGAAAGCCCAGCTTTGTAAGGGCGCGCGAAAGGTCTCTTTAAGAATTTGTATATGAACTGCAATTTTTGTACTGGGGCGCCTTCGAGGCTCCAAGCCAAAACATCGATTCGGTGTTTTTCCCTTAGGTGGTTCCGCTGGCGCTGCAGTACAATAATTACAGTTCATACAATTTATTTAATTTATTTATTATATTCTGTGAAACTAAACATGCACTTAAATAACTATCTCAAAGCGCAAACGTATAGGTGTAATAGTTTCTTCATAAAGTGAACCACACGATGTGCTAGATTGTGGCCTATAACGTTATTATAGTGATAATGGGGTGTACGTTTCCTTAAGTAATTTTATTCACGAGCTCGCAAACATTACAGAGTGGAGCGCGAAGTGAACCAGCGCCTTCGACAGTCGCAAGACGAGGCGTTCCTCGAGTCGCTCGCCGCCGATCAGGAGAAGGAGCGGCGGCGCGAGGCCGAGCGCGCGGCGCAGCAGCAGGCGGCAGACGCGGAAACCCGTGCGCGGCAGGACGAGGAGGCGAGGCTGCAGGAGGTACTGACATGGGAGGATAGATGGCGCTACTGGGCTGGATCGCTTCCCAACCCAGTAGCGCCCGCTGGTTTTAAACGAACCTGCATCGCGCAAGTGAACATTTAACATTATTGCACCAAATGTTAATCTTTACTGAGAGCCTGTACCACTGTTTACAAAACACTGGAACACGGACGCAAATTGTAACCACTAGATATTCATCTAGTGGTTACAATTTGCGTTACCTTTTGAATTAAAATTGGTCGGACCCCATCATTATCATCTTCATTATCAACAGAGATCCGATATTCGGATGCATATTTACCTATAGTATTAGTATAATATTATAGTATCTGTGCCTAAAGTTAATTTTTGGCTTTACATGGAAGCCGCTTTTTAAACTTGAAACAAATATAACCCGTGATGCCAGCAAATCCGGGAATGCATAACTAATTGGAAGCATAGATGCAAGAAAGAAAATTGACCAAACACTAATCACAATCATTTTTAATAATTTATTTCAAAAGCTACATGAATTATTCTAAATATACAGGGCGACTGTAAGACATCTAGCTATAACAGAAGAGCTCTATGATAGATAGTACAAAACACAAAGTATTTCTACTAGTCCCGAATAGCGTTGCCCTATTTACCGCCCGCCCAGAGTTGATAACATCGCACCGTGCTTTCGCTTTGTGTAGCGCCGCCATGAGCGGCTATTACTTATAGTTAAATAACTGTTAACAGAATAAGTTACTTACTAGCTACCTATCTACCTAGTCAACATTTCGATCAAGACGAATTGATTTTCGACCCGAAACGACTCCTCTTATGAGGACTACGTGCAAGTAGCGAGTACACAGTCAGGTCATAAGTTCTGTCACACAATAAAAACTTTTGAATTTAGAACGCTGGCCACAAAAAAGTTTATTGAATTCGAATTTCGAATTTTTCATGAAAATAAAAATGTGTACTTTTTAGAATTTTCCTCATTTTTAAATATGGAGTGGACACTTAAAGAAGACCGTGTCGCAGTTAATGCGTTGCATCGTTGCGGTTACGCGCCAATTCAGATTTTCGACTTACTGAAAAATTTGAATATAACCAAAAGATTCGTTTATCGTACCATAAAACGATACAATGAAGACTCTAGTGTAGATGACAGGTCAAGAAGTGGTCGCCCTCGCTCTTTTAGGACTCCAGCAGTGATAAAAGCTGTGAAGGCGCGAATTCAAAGAAATCCCATACGTAAGCAGAAACTGTTGGCCCTTCAGATGGGGTTAAGCAGGACCACGGTGAAAAGGGTGTTAAATGAAGACTTAGGGCTTAGGGCATATCGAAGAAAAACAGGACATCGTTTGGACGTTCGTTTAATGGACCTGAGACTGAAGAGATGCCGCGCTTTGTTGAAGCGGTACGCGGGAAAAAAGCATCGGGAAATTCTTTTTTCGGATGAAAAAATTTTCACCGTGGAAGAGAGCTACAACAAACAAAATGATAAGGTGTACGCACACAGCAGTGAAGAAGCGAGCAACCGTATTCCGCGTGTCCAACGAGGTCATTTTCCATCCTCGCTCATGGTTTGGTTGGGAGTCTCTTATTGGGGCTTAACTGAGGTACATTTTTGTGAGAAAGGCGTAAAAACGAATGCATTTGTTTATCAAAATACAGTCCTCAAGAACCTTGTGGAACCTGTTTCTCATACCATGTTTAATAACAGGCACTGGGTATTCCAACAAGATTCTGCGCCAGCTCATAGAGCGAAAAGCACACAACAAGCGCACTGGCTGGCGGCGCGTGAAATCGACTTCATCCGGCACGAAGACTGGCCCTCCTCCAGTCCAGATTTGAGTCCGTTAGATTACAAGATATGGCAACACTTGGAGGAAAAGGCCTGCTCAAAGCCTCATCCTGATTTGGATTCACTCAAGGCATCCTGGATTAAGGCAGCCGCCGATATTGACATGGACCTCGTTCGTGCTGCGATAGACGACTGGCCGCGCAGAATAAAGGCCTGTATTCAAAATCGCGGGGGTCATTTTGAATAAACTTTATTACCATAAGAATCTATGTTTTATTAAGTTCATTTTGCTATATAAATGTTTACATAAATAATAAACATGTCTAAATTATTTCATAATGCACATATGACAGAACTTATGACCTGACTATGTAGCATGCGTAAGCAGTGCGGAAGAATTCTTAGGCGCGGTCGATCCGTTCGGTGCGTCCGGTGCGTGCCGATGCCGATAAGTGTTCGTTCAACATTACATAGGTCAGTTTAGCATATACATAGTTTTTTGAGTGGAGGTCAGTAACGGTTAGGTTAGGTCAGCCAAGAAGCACAAACGCCAAGAACCGGTGGGTCGCGATATTTAGTTATTATTTAGTTAGGTACCTACCTAGCTACCGAGCTCTGGTGAAGGTATCAAAAAACCCGTCCTATATATTTTCATGAGATAAGCACGAGAGAAAACTTTAAGTCGGTTTAAGTGTGTAGTTAATGTATAACTTGATGCGCTGCCGACTGTAGGAATGATTAAAAACAATGAAATTGAATACGTAACCTCAAACTTAGCTGCACCTCAACAATTGTTCAAAATGAAAACCGTTCCTCTAAGCAGAGTCCCGCACGCTTAACTGCATTACGACGGACTTTTCTTAAGACTACCAAATCACTTTGCAGTGTCAAATGCACGTGTGATGCGGTCTTTCAGTTCTTGCCGGCTCTGAACCTCGTCCCAGTACACTCGCCATTTTAATTCGCCCCACAAAAAGAAAATCATATGACGTAAGGTTTCGTGACCTGATGGCAGGCCAAGGCCCTCCGCGTCCTATCCACCGACCACTGTACTCATCGTCCAGGTAGTTTTGAACAGGTTGCGCGTAATGAGGTGGTGCTGCGAGCGGCACGTCCTCTAAAAAGTTTGATTACTACACCTCGCAGCTATTCAGATTCATGCCCCCTAACTAACTATCTTCCTCGATGCCGGACAACACATTCTCACTTGGTGGTGTATACTTTTTGGGACCACCAATGTTCGTTGTGCTGGTTATAGAGCCCTACACGACTGAACATCGCCTCGTCTTTCCATATGATGTGCTTGTTCTGATTTGGAAACAGCAATTGGCAAAAAAATGCGGCGGCGAGACGCATCACCTTCATGTAATTGCTGCACTTTTTGAAAGTGGTATGGATTCTGTCCAGTAGGGTTCAGCAACTTCCACAGAGAATAATGGCCGAAGCCGAAACGCTGAGCTGCGTCTCGCTTTCTGTTTCGTGGGTGGCGCTGAAAGTAGTCGATAGCGTCTTCTACCTCGATATCTCATACGGTGCACCTCCACCATGAGCATGGCTTGGCACTGTGAACTGGCCATAATCCATGGCCTTTGGTTTGGCGCTAAGATATTTTGACGGTGGGGGATAGTGGCGATAGGTAGTCCTTGAGCTTGGAGCCGAGGGATGTACTGCGTCTCGTAAATTCTTCTGGCTTCGAACAGGTTTTCTCCACTTTGGATATACACACCACCAACACACGCACCATCTTGTATTACTTACGATTAGCGTACATTGTGCACGAGCGATTGGACGGACACGGACTCAAAGGTAAAGGTAGTCGCGCGACGGCAGAGCGCGCGGGGGGCATTTTTAGCGTGCGTACGTCAGGGCAGGTTGCGCAGGCGACTGACTGACTGGTAGTCTGGTGGCGCGTATACAAAGGATTTCGAACCGCCGCCGCCCTGAGCCTATGCGTAGGTGGCGTAAGTCGAAAATGGGAGAAATTTGGTACAGAACAAATGTTTTTTTGTATTTCATATTTCTTTCCTACAAGTGATTCTGTTTCCGAAATTCCATTATAGCTAGGGGTCAGTAGTCCTGTTGTCTGTCAACATATCCTGAGGTTCTTTGTTATGCCAGTTTGGTAAATACCTACTTTACAATATCAGATAGGTAAATATGCATCCAATTCTGTAGTCGGAAAAACAGTAAATTTGTCGCAGGATTTTTACGATCGATACACAAGTGCATTCCATATTAGCCAACACCTAAATGTAGCTAAATATATACCGATTCTATTACAGAACACAAAATTTTTCGATCCCGTAATCGCGGGTTTTTTCGATAAAAATTGTCTTCCATAATAGCCAACACCTCAACATTAGAATATCCTTTTGACGGTTGGTGGCCACTTCTGGTTTTGACTACTTCGGGATTGGACCACTTCTGCTTTTAATCATTCTAGATTCTGGTTTTGACCACTTCTGGATTTGTCCAGAAGTAGTCAAATCCAGAATTTTTCAAATCCAGCGTGGTCACCAACCGTCAAAAGGGTAAATATGCCTCCGATTATCCGATATCTGATCATTAATCTATCTTCAATATAATCCGGTACTTTCCTGGGTAAACAAACAAATATAAAAATACTTATCGACATTATAGGCAAAAAGTCCGATAGTATCAACAGTTAATAATAGTTTATGTGACTGCTACATAATGGAGGGCATTAATACTCGAGTGTGGGTTTATGAAACGAGCCAAAGGCGAGTTTCATAATAATATCACTCGAGAGTTTTAATGCCTAATTATGTACAGTTACATACACTAGTTTATCTACACATAATATCATAAACTCTCTTTGATGTGTTCAGGAACCGCATGTTTTACCGGCATTGTGGCATTGATCATTGCTCTGCAGTTGTTTAGCTTGTGCTGTAGTACCAACTTCACAGACAAACTAGGGGCGGCACGCAGGCGTGCGTCGGCGTTCGAAATTTGAATGTCAATGTAACAATTTTTTGTACATTATGGTCATAATGTACAAATTTTCAGATAAAAAAATGAGTTTTTACCAAATAGTACATTATGCTGGTCTTAACGTGCGGTTTTTAGACGCAGTAAAGAGGGTTTATGATACGTGTGTAGATATATTAATTAATCTAGTATAACGTAATCTTTTGAAAATTTAACCAACATTTTACCTCAATATTTCATGAATAATAAATAATATTTCCTCCTGAACTAAATAAGCGTTTTGACAGTTCATAAAAAGTCTGAGTCCACGGACCACGGTCCACGGCCCACTGGCGGTCAGGAAAGTACGGTATCACCACAGCCTTGAGTGTATCAGCATGATCGTTGATGTTGTTGTATCGCAGCTGGTGCAGTCGCGCTCGGCGCTGGGCGCGCGACTGGCGCCGGAGCCGGCGGCAGGCACGGCGGCGACGGTGGCGCTGCTCATCCGCCTGCCCACCGGCGAGCGACTCACGCGCAGGTTCACGCTCACGCAGCCCACGCAGGCATGTACCATACGTTACCTACATTACTATACTTTGGTGTACGGTGGCACAGAGCCCTTCGTGCGCGAGTCCGACTCGCAGTTGGCCGGTGTTTATTTCATTATATTATTTATGTATATACTATTATATATATACTAGCAGATTCCCAAAATACCGGATGACCATAATGCCGGGTTCCTAATTTATCAGAATCCCACAATACCAGAATTTGTTCAGTCAAATACAAATACAATGAGTTGTTAGCAGTCGTCGTGTTTTATTAATATTTTATAAAGTTGCGAGAAAACCTGCGTGTCGAAGAATATTTATTTATTTAATTTTAATTTATTATTGAATAGCTACAGATTATGTAGCAAAGTATAGTAATCTTCGTAGACACGTCAATGTAATATTATTGTAGCAGTTTTGAATCAATTTAATGGAAGAATCCACACAATAAATGATTTATAAAACACACTAGGACTTTTTTTTAGCGTCTCGTAATTACTCTTCCTCAGATGCGTTCCAAGAAAGGGTGTTATTTCGCGAACGTGTCTGAAGAAGAATATCTAATTAGGATATCTGTTGATGTATGCTTAGATAGATTATCGAAAATAAATTATTAAAATTTTAAATCCTATTTTCATGTATTTTCTTCATATATGTACTTATGGTATTATGGGAATCTGATAAATTAGGAATCTGGTATGCTGGTCATCTGGTATTTTGGGAATCTGGTATAGAGGGAACAAACGGCCGCCGCCATGCCAGTCCCTTGCTATTGAACGAGTTATACAAATCTTTGGAATGACAAAGATATCCTGAGATTAGCTCTAACTCGCGTTCATCTTTCGGCCTTATAGGTATTCTTTCTAAAGGGACTTACAGGTACACCATTATTTATCCCTCATTTCACTAGGATCCACCGACTCGATCCACCAACGGAGCGAACAGCACTCTGGGGTTCTTAACTTAATTTAAATTGAGGAGGTAAAAAGCAAAACGTGTTTTGTCCGTCACCTCCAAATGATGGGAAAACAGAAAAAACTTCTAATTATCTCATACCTTGCAAAAACAATTAGGTGTCTATTTTATATGAAAGGTATTATGTTAGGGAGCATAAAACTGTTCCGTTTACTTTTAGATTCAACCTGATTTAGCTAGAACATAGAAAATTAAATTGGACAAAAACTTTTTTGCATGAACTTCAGGGACAAAACACCTTTTTCATGGATGGGTTTTTATATTGTTTTGCATGAAACTAAATAAAATAACAGCAATAGTTTTTATTATAATTATTTATTTTACTTCTATTTCTATGAATTATTATGGATAATACCTGTTCTAAACAGTCACAACTTAAAAATTACAGCAATGGTTTTCATTAATATTATTTATTTTATTTATATTTCTATTATATTAATAGGATACTTCCTCTTCTAAACAGTCAAAGCTTGTCGGCAACTCTGTAAAGGTTTTGTCTTATTGCTTGAACCATATTTGGTGTTATCTTGCTACATTTAAATCTTTTATTAGAGTCATTGAGAGTACAAGGCACATAGAATGTCTATGCTGCCAGAAGGAGCAGAGTGCCTTTTAATCTTCGCTTCAGCTCTTTTACCTTCTGTTGATTTTATTTTTCGACTTCTACGCTAGCTTCTCGAACAAGAACCGTTTCAGTTTCATCTTCGTCCATTATTTCAACTGATAAACTGTTTTGAACAAGAAATTTACGAAATTGCACTGCACAATTAATAAAATAAAATTATAACCTCAAAGTCGTTAAGTTACGTTCAAAAAGTGTTTTGTCCATCGGAAACTGACGCTCTGATTGGAGGAACGGACCAATCACTTTCTGAACGAAACTTCAGCTTGGACAAAGCGCTTTTTGCTTGTAAGGTCCTTTCTGAGCCAAGATTTTGTGTAGGACCGAACACGTTTTGACAAAAATCTAAAACACAGAAATGTTACTATTTAGAAAATGGAGGGAATGGCAATCATAGTTTTTTTTCTTACTTTTTGTGACAAAACACGTTTTGCTTTTTACCTCCTCAATTAACTACATATAGGGTGAAATGACAATATTGCAAAGTTAGATAGATACCTATATTATAATCGATAACACACGAATTGCAGCAAATTGATCTAGTTGATCGAAATTAAAGTATCATAGGCTCCACTGAGATCAGTAGTGGATCTCCCTAAACTCACTGAATTCTGTTTGATGCACTGGTGGAGCAAACGCTGATCCTTAACCTTTTGACCTCACTAGTCGACACTGGCCGGCAAGTGAATAGTACATTGTTCACCGAGAGGAGAAAGTGACCGATTACCGTCGAGGGTGTCGTTTGAAGCCCGAGCCGTAGGCGAGGGCTTTAAAACACCCGAGATCGGGAATCGCACTTTCTCTCGAGTGATACATAGTGCTTTATAATGCTAATTCCTCAAACAACACACAAATTGAAAATGGCGCCAATGGCGTCTGCAATTTTCACATGTTCTTTTTTCAAATTGTTTGACACCATCCAACACACAGTGGCCAGTGTCATTTTGCGAACTTGGAGATAAAAACTCACTGTAAAAACTTTTTGGCTTTTGATATTTAGGTTACCGGCGCATAGTCTTACCCAAAATTGAAAAAAAAAAAACACGTAAGAAATGGATTTTCATACACTTTTCTCTCCCGCTCAGATGCGTTTTCTCCCCGCATATTTGTTCGATATGCAATGACGTACTTTCTACCGTATCTTTCTAAAGTATCAAGGTACTTTCCGAGCAGGTGTAGTATAAAGGTATTTTTTTATACTAAGAAACCTTAATTCCTTAACTCGTATGAATTAAGTTGTATTTTGCATATCATTGCAAACATGTTTAGCGGTGAGTGACACATTTTGTATTTGATGTATGAATGTCACAGGATCCACCCAGACCAACGCTGGATCTCAGTGAACCCCAAAATACTGTTCACTCAATTGGTGGATTGAGTCGGTAGATCCTAGTGGATTGAGGATTATTTTTTAATGATCTCAAATATTTATTTTTAAGAGCTTATCTAGTACCTTTAATTGCAGATTTCAAAATATGTTGCGCGGAACGGGTGCTAGGTTGTGGTACTAATGGGACCCATGCCGGACCTTGTCGGCCCTTGCTCCCGCTTGGTGTCGCTGGCAGGGTGGAGGATATATATCAATGGATTTATAAAAATCATTGATATATATCCATTTTTTTATTTTCAGATAACTAAACTATTTTCTTAAGACAAAGGCTGAATGGGCTAGATTCCTTTTCCTTTTACAGAAATTTGTTTAAATTTGCCTCAAAAGTTAAGTAAGTTTATTTATTTGTTGCAGTTGCACACTAATTAAAAAAATATTATTTGTATTTGGATATATGTCTGATATATATCCGATAAATATCAAAAATCCTATTTTTGATTTTTATTATAAAAATCGATTTTTTTACACCCTGGTCGCTGGCGTAGTTGAGGTAAAGAGTTTCACTCATCTGAGATTAGGTTCAAATACACGTCACGTTATCTTTCAAATTCACTTGACTTGACATATATATCTTAATGTGAGGCCAAAAGTAATGTATGTAAATGTAATGTTATATGGTACATGATGTTATGATTTAACAAACACGTCCACTCGCAGGACCTATACGACTTCGTGTTCAGCCACCCCGCCGCGCCCGAGGAGTTCGAGATCGTCAGCAACTTCCCGAAGCGCGTGGTGCCGCGCGGCACCGCCAAGCTGGCCGAGGTGGGGCTCGGAGACCGCGACGTGTTGTTCGTCAACGACATCAACGCGTAGTGGAGACAAACGGGGCCGGGACGTGCTGTTCGTGAACGACATCAACGCGTAGTGGAGACAAACGGGGCCGGGACGTGCTGTTCGTGAACGACATCAACGCGTAGTGGAGACAAACGGGGCCGGGACGTGCTGTTCGTGAACGACCTCAACGCGTAGTGGATACAAACGGGGCCGGGACGTGCTGTTCGTGAATGACATCAACGAGTAGTGGAGACAAACGGGGCCGGGACGTGCTGTTCGTGAACGACATCAACGCGTAGTGGAGACAAACGGGGCCGGGACGTGCTGTTCGTGAACGACATCAACGCGTAGTGGAGACAAACAGGACCGCGACGTGTTGTTCGTGATCGACACCAACGCGTAGGGAGACAAACGGGACCGGGACGTGCTGTTCGTGATCGACACCAAGGCGTAGTGGTGTCAAACGGGACTGAGACGTGTTGTTCGTGATCGACACCAAGGCGTATTGGAGACAAACGGGACCGAAACATACTGTTGGTGAATGATACCAACGCGTAGTGGATGCAGATACCGCAAGGTTTCTTGGCGTGTGAGCGAATTTTCACCTCTCTCTCGCCCATGTTTGCATCTCACTTGTACCCATGCCCCTCCAGGCGGCATTCAGACGCCAACACAATTTGCGGAGTCTGTACACAAGATGAACATAGCGGCGTGCCTACTCCCATGCAGGGTGCACATTGAGGCAGTTATTAACCGCAACAAGTTAGCGCCAAGTCCCTTGCGACTTAAGATATTTATTCTTCAGCTTTTTCAAATTCATTTAACCATAACTCAAAAACTATTTGCCCTATCCCAACCTCAAAACCATCAGGAAATTCTCATAGGCCAGAGCATTTTTTTCGCACTATAAAATGGAAAGCGCGTGCACGAGCGATACACAAAGTCGAAACTAAGAAACTAGAGGGCTTTGTATCTAAAATGATACACAAGTGTTGAGACAGTGTGTGCAATATGATACACATGGCGCCTGGGGTGTTAACCGACAATAAACTGCATGACACGATCAATAAGTAACAGCTCTGCTTTAGTCTCCTGGTTGTTTCGTTTGGAAAAAGAGTTTGACGCATCACTCTGTCCCCTGGTCTTGCAGTTATCGTCGGGTCTTTAAGTGCCCATATTGGTTGGCAGACGTTAGGTACTCCATACTTCAGGTATTCAATACTCGAGTTATACAATAACTAGGTACTTAGTGTGCGGTTTCAGTAAAGTTCATCGAAATCGTCGTTGTGTTGTCTAAACACAGATCTACTTAGCCGCTCATTGGCCGTTCAGTCTGGACTACTTTGAATAAATCGGAACCACACTGTGTTGTGATATGAAATCGCTTATTAAATTTACTACTTACTTACTTACTTAATTACTACTTAAAACTCGGTCAAGTGGTTCCGTACCATGTTATAAGAAAAAAACGTAAACAAAAAAATTACGTCTCATACGAGGAACCGTGTATTTTTTTAAATTACGTATAGATCTTTTATTTCTTGCTGTAGCGGCAACACTCTGTGAAAATTTCAACTCTACCTATTACGGTTCATGAGATACAGCCGCTGACGGACAGATGGACGGACAGACGGACAACGGAGGCTTAGTAATTCGTTTAGTTAGGCTTAGTATTGTTTATTAATTAGTAATACGGTCCCGTTTGTCTCCCTACCATCTACCCTTGGGATTGTTTTGTTCCTGACAGTGCTCACGTTACCACTTGACACTTTTGCTGCAAACGGACTGCAGTCTAGAAAGTACAGTGATTTATTTTTAAGTACTTTTTGTTATGTTTGTGTTTGCACGCAATTATAAGTTTTACCCGTGATAAGATATAGGTAGGGTACTCCAGATAGCTATTGCCCATCTAAGGAATTGTTTCTAGATTTTTCACAATGAAATACTCGCATCAGTATTTAAACCTTGATTGTGTATCTGTGTTAACTTGCATGATTGCATATATTGTCTAAGGGATCAATATACTTGAAAACAAAAGAAATAAACAATAAAATTAAAAACAAAAGGTACCCAAAACCCCCTGAAATCCTTAGATAAGAGAGAATGCTATGTTAACGATAAGAAACCCTGTTCTGGCCCATTTACTAAATATATTCTTTATAAATAGTGTTTATAAATAAATTCTTTATAAATGGAACTAAAACGCTATGTGATTAAAAGCTGTATGGTGAGTGATCACTATCTGGATTACCTACTATAGGATAGATCTTACTTACACTTGTAATGTAATTTAATGTATTAGATCATAATAACTACGTCCATGATTTTAAGTTCGGTTAGCATGTCATAAACTATAAATAAACTGTGTAAATAAGTAAAAAAAATAGCGGAGTGTATGCAAGGATTATGTTATATTCTAATCTAAGGGGACAAATTAGAATGATATCAACAATTATGTTTAATGCAGGACAGTAAATGTCGAATAGCGAATGGTCCATTAAATTTAGCGTTTTAGTTTCAACATGAGGAGTCCAGAGTCTGGTGTAATCTTAGCAAGTCGCGGTTCTGGACTGTCTAGATGCATTTCTTCAGTGTATATTTTTCGTAAGTGAAAGACATAATTGTACAGATAAACTGTGCCCGGCAGCCACATCCAAAATATAACTTACTGTAAATTCAAGTTATGCCCACTTTCAGCCAGTTATTCAATACTCCATGTTGTTTGAAAGGTGGATAGCCCAAGCGTGTAACCCACGGAACTCTTTAAAATTGAATTTTATTTGCAAACGATGTGTTAAGGGGTCCACTTTATATCAGTATCTGGCTTCGTTGGCACTAGTACCATGATTTGTACCATGATGGAACTAATGATATTTTTTATCAACACTCATTTCACTATAAATAGAACTAGAAATAATGGTAGTAATGATAACTTCGTTATCACTAGTTCCACTTTAGGTGTTCGATACTTGCGAATTTAACAAATATTTACCTCTTACAAATTTATGTAGTCCTTGTACTTTTACACCTATATACAGGCTAGAAATAAACTCAAAGTAAACTTATGATTTTAAGAATAAAAAACATTCTAGTTAAACAAAATCTTAAGTTTTCTTTGAGTTTCCTTCTAGCATGTATCTAGGTGTAAAAGTACAAGGACAACATAAATTTGAATCTACTATTCAGTTCGCTATTCGCTAATTTCATGATGATTGAAGTAAAATCTCTACAAATACCACCACTTTATTTAAATTTGTAAGAGATAAATATTTGTAAAAAACTCGCAAGTATCGAACACCTAAAGTGGAACTAGTGATAACGAAGTTATCATTAGTACCATTTTTTCAAGTTAATTCACAGTGGAACTAGTGTAGATAAAAATTATCATTAGTTCCATCATGGTACCTAGTAGTGTCCTTCCCTTCTAACATTACGTATTTTTAATTAATTTGTTACATTTATTTCGTAAGTTTAGTGTAAATTTCGCTTTCATAATAAAACCACTATGCATATTTTCGTTTTTGTTGGTTCTTAGGTTTGGATTGTTGTACGCTGTATGTGGAGTAAGTGACGAATCGTTGATATTTTGTATCAAATGCATTTATTTGAAGACGGAATTGTATATGTTTGGTGTTAATATAATGTTCCTTCATTTACCTACCATACCAAATTGTTTTATTTACCTTTGGGAGAAATTCAGAGACTTGATGAAAGACAGAAGAGACAGAAGAGACAGACATAATATACTCCAATTTTGACACATTTCCTGTCCGTGCCCTACCTAAAGGGAGGATTTATGGCACTACTCTGATTCCCCTTTCGTCAGCTAGAGAATGCGGCGGGAAAATAACACAGAAACCTATAGGTAATAGCTTAGTAAACGAGTGCTCATAAGGGAGATGTGGATATAAAAGTCCAAAGCAACTACCTAGCAAGGCCAATAAAAAAAGTAAGGGGTTTTTAATCATTTTTATTTGAAGAAACTAAATTAGGTGTGAGTTCTGCCTTTACTTTTTTCATCAAAGCTTATTTCTCTATTATGCTATTAAGCAGCCAATCTTGAATACTTGTATTTTTTCCATGTAGTTCCATGTGGGATTTTGTTCCTTGGCGTCTTGAGTGGCCCTCTACGAAACCATTTTCATTTCCCACAATCAGTCGTCTGCCCATCGAAGTAGAGTTATTTGCACCCATACCCAGTAGTTCCATAAAATATTGCCGTTTAGAAGTTACTGTAGTGTCAATCAACGTAATTTTTTAAAGCAGTGTGCCCTGAAAAATAAACAGTCAATGATAATCATCCCACCAAAAACATTTTCATGTAAAATGTTGCCAAGACGAGACCATATGGCTCGCACTGTCGAAAAGTTAATCTCGTATACCTAGAGCCAAGCTTCTTCTACACGCCCTAACTCCACAAGCCTAAACTTTACAAACTCTACACCTTAATCAAAATATTTCATAATTTCATAATTCTTAAACATATTAAATTTAAAAGGTTACATTAGGAGAAATCATATGTACAAAGGCGAGTTTATCTCTAAAAAGAAATTTCTTCCAGCAAACCAAGGCATGAAAGGGAAATGTATCATGAAAGGGTAGGCAGTGTACAATATCTATTCTATACTAAAATACATATAAAATACCGAAAATAAAATACTTACATACCAGACTACTAAATACAATATAAACATATACCTTCAAATATAGTTTATATATTATAATGATATACATAGTATATATAACTCTCACGAAAGAGAAAGGAAGTGCTCTTTTACCCGGTTTTTGAAAGAGACAAGAGTGGGACAATCTCTTATAGTGCTAGGTAGTGCGTTCCACAGTCGAACCGCCTGCAGCCTGAATGAATGCTCATATGCCGAGGTGCTATGCCTTGGAGTGGCTAAGAGTGAGACCGTGTGGGATCTCCGGTGGTGATCTCCTGAAAAGAGATACTCAAAGCGGTCTCGGGTAGCTGGGGTAGCGCGGATTTTTCAATATATTGAAAAGAGAATATGAGTGTCTCGGCGACGACGAATTGGAAGCCAACCCAACTCTTTGCGATATTGAGAAACATGGTCGAATTTGCGCAACCCGAAGATAAACCGAATCCCAAGATTCTGAAGTCGTTCGAGTTTGTTCAGTAGATCTTCGTTCGCGCTCGCCCAACAGACATCGGCGTAGTCGATTAGCGGCAGAAGAAGGGACTGAGCAAGGGTGATTTTGGTCTGCCGTGGCAAGAAGTACTGCAAACGCCTGAGGGAGTGAAAAGACGCAAAGACCCGTCTGCTGACCTCGCTGACATGTCGAGACCAAGACAGCAGGTTGTCAAAAATATCCCCAATGTTTTTCGCCTGATCTGTATACTCTATTGTGATGCCATTGTATGACACGGGAACAATAAGTTTTTGTATCAAGGAAAGCGTGTGCCTGGTTCCTAAAAGCATGGCTTGTGATTTGGTCGGGTTTACCAACAGCCCGTATGATAAGGCCCAGTCTTTTAGATTCTCGAGGTCAGCATTCAGTGCCTCCACGGTTGAAGCTACATCGCAGGGGCAAAAGTGGCGATAAATTTGGAGATCATCTGCGTACAGATGATACGAAGAAGAGATAACGTCGGAGATAGAGTTGATGAAGACTGAAAACAGAAGAGGAGTTTCGGTCTCTTCAGATTTAATGCGTTGCTGACGACCTCTTAGAAATGAGTGGAACCAGTTAGCAGCATGAACGGAGACATTCAGTGAGCTCAATATAGCGACCAGAATGTCAAAATCGACGCAGTTAAAGGCATTGCTGAAGTCAAGCAGGGCTAGGACCGTGACCAACTTCTGATCCATGGCTAGCTGTATGTCATCGCTGACTTTTAAGAGTGCTGTGGTAGTACTATGGCCTGGTCTGAACCCAGATTGGAAAGGATTGAGAAGTTTGTTTGATGAAAGGTAGGAGGAGAGTTGGGAGTGGACTATGGATTCAAGGACTTTGGAGATAATGGGTGGGATAGATATGGGCCTATAATGTTTGAAGGAGGAAGGATTGGATTTTTTTGGCAGTGCTTAACGAGTGCTTTCTTCCACAGACTAGGAAAGGAGCTCACCGATAGAGAGAAGTTGATGATGGGGGTAATTGGAGGAAGCAACTCCTCAAGGACGCTGTGGATCATCTGTTGGCTGACGTTGTCGCCACCAGCAGCTTTGGATGTGATAGCTAGCACTGCCTTTCTAACTGCACCGATTCCGACAAGCTTAAAGTTAAACGGTGAGGTGCAGACTGCAGCCCTCGACCGTAGACAATGAAGGGTTGCCTCATTAGTGGTAGGGTCCATCACGACGGGAGGAGAAGAAAAAAACTGGTCTCTGAATCAAGGTCGCACTTGGATGTGAAAGTAGTCCCCAGGTAGCGGACTTATCGACCTGCTTCAGCTCGTCCTCGCCAAGTTGAACGTTCAGCGGCTCGTGACAGTCGATATCTAGAGACATAACCTGCGTCTTTTTGACGCCGATCTTCAGGCCGAATTTACGGAAAGACTTGTCGAGATCGGACATTAAGTGTTGCAGGCTTTCTGGGGATTCTGTCACAAAGCATAGGTCATCCGCATAGATGATCTCAGTGACCACCGCGTGTAGTATTTTTAGTGCATAAGCGGTCACGCAGTCGCAGATGCCCTCTCTCGTCCTCATCCGCACAAGGAAACGAAACCCGCTCCGACTGGCGGAGGGTTCGGATGCAGTCTCTGACCGGCAGTCACTTCTGACCTCAACTGCCGCCCTAGGCCATCGACATTGCCTTGCTTACTCGCCGGAGCCGCCAGGACTCGGTGCTTATCAGCGTGAGCTGCCTTCACCGCCGAGTTAGTCTTGTGCACATGCGGGAGGTGACCATGTAGAAACCAGTCTGCCGACGCCTCCAAGCCCCCTCACCGGGTTTAGCCCGAGACGAAGTGGTGTACCGGGGTGTGGCCGTCGTATGCACATCGACTACTTGGAGCCACCGGTGAGAGTTTCTAGAATGCCTGCCTACCCTACGGCTTGACTGCAAACCCTGGAGCACCCTACTACACCCCATACCTGACAAAGTAACCGATGCTACAAACCCCAATATTTTTAAATTAAGCCTGAAATGCTGGTGTCGAGCAAAGTTGCGGAATTCCTAGACCTACCTAACTAGTTAATTTCATAATAATAATAGGTAAGTAATTATTTCAGTATATTCAAATTATTATGATGTATTTATTCACTTTTAATTTAATAATACAATTCAATGTAGTGGTATGTGTTACATAATTTTATTTTGTTTGACTTAATTAATAAATTAAGTCATACTATACATACATATTCTCGGCGCCACGACTAAAGAGCTTTGTCCTTGAATGCGCAGTAGTCACTTTTCACAAGTGTTTGGCGCGGGGAAGTGAGGAGCGACGGGGGCGGTAGTCAGCGCCGGCACCTGATTCGTTGATCAGTCGCTTCCCGATGCCCGCACCGAAAGCACGTCTCGAAGCTTCTTGAGTACAGTCGCATACAATATTACCCAACGTTATCTTTCGCCCCGGTCGAAAATGCCGAAAAATAAAGTACTGACTAGGCAAGCTAGAAAAATGGTTTACGATGTGAACTGTTATATCAAAAAAGAGTCTGATGAAATACTGATGAAGAAGTCTGATGAAAACTTAATTGTGGTTTAATTGTTACAAATTATTAGTCAGCGGGAAGAAAAGAGTGTGCAGGACTATTACTACAAGTATCTATATTCACTAGGCCCTAGTGACTAGGGGCATTCTATGCTAGGGGGTTATTTATATATAGGTTTCAACCTTGACGTTAACAAATGTTGTCAATAGAGAGTACCTATAGTTTATTTGACACAAAGTCCATTATTTACGTCGGCTAATATCCCAATCAACAAAATATCAAACAGAGAAAAAATAGAAGTGAAGAAAGTCCTGAACACTCATTCCTTCACACTAACCCTAAAAAGGCACTTCGGAATTATGCCGCGACTGTACACATGCGCAGTAATCCCCGCCAGTTTCTCCGAGAGCTCTTTATTCGTGGCGCCGAGTGTACTACTACATACAAGTCATACAAACATACAAATATAATACTATGTAACTTATGTTATCAATAAAAGAATGTGAATATGAACTTGCCGGACGGACCCACAAATGTCGGCATCTCCCGGCATGCCTCTGGGTGACCTCGAGGCATGGTGGGGTTTGAAGACTGGTGATCTAGAAGGACCGATTCCCCATGGGACCAAGCGCGTCGCCGGATAGCGAATGGCCCCCCCAATCGGAGGGTCAGCTGCCTGTTCCACGAGCAGGTAGCCGCGGACAAGGCCCATCTAACCTCCTCCAGGTATGACGATCGACGTCTCAGTGTTTCCCCGGCGCAAACACTCTGAAATAAGTGCGTAAGGCGGCCCATCCGACCTCCTTCAGAGGGACAACGATTGGCGTTCAAAGTAAGGTGTGTGTAATAAATAATCACGACCTGCGGGCGGTAGGTGGCAGTGCCGTGCTGATTTACCGGCCGGACAACGTCTAGTCACCAGCAACGGTACTTATATCTTTGCGGGCGGCTAACGTTCTGCAAACTTGGAAGAAGGGGCCCGAAAGGGTCAAGGAGGGTTTCTGTGCCACCAGTACAGTGCGGGCGGAGCCAGTTCACACAATGAACTGGACCTCCCCCCCCGCAATTTCTTGGTGGGACTTGTAAAAGGGGTGATCTACTCCCCGATGCTGAGGGAACTGACATCGAGGGGCTCAGGCTCCGGTTGATAAGGGCAAACCGGCAGCGCAGCACAGAGATGAGTGGCGCCGCCTAAAGGGAGAGTTCAAAAATAACAACTCGGAGCTTCAGAGTGCCATTATGGTAATCGGAATACCCGAGATGGAAATTCGAGTGGAGCTCAAACGGAGGGCCGGCGGAGTGGGTCGACACCCGCTCCCGACACTGAATAGGTGATCAGAACCCACTTTTGTCACAAGATGGGCACAAACAATACCATATATTACAATCGTCAACTTTATGGCATTAGAACTCATATCAGGATGGAGATTTTCATCAGAAGCATCGTGCTCGGATCATAGATGGATCACATTCGGCCTGAAAAACAGCAAGATAACACCTAGGCAATTTCGAAACCCTAGAAAAACCAACTGAGTATACTCAACACCTTGTGACGGACTTATCTAGAAAAGAGTGCTACTACAAACTGGAGACGCAGGAAGAAATAGAATTAGCTGTCATTCATCTCAACGGAGCGATAAATGATAGCTACAACAAATCCTGCCCTCTAATGACAGCGAAACCATCTAAAGATAGCTGCTGCTGGTGCGACAATCTAGAGAAGTGTGTGTGAATATGAGGAAGCTTCTCAATTACCTATGCCATCAATAGTAAGGCAGAGGACGACTGGAAAGCTTTTAAAAAAGCACGTAACTAGTCCAAATAACAAACTAGGTGCATGGCGAATACACCAAAAGCGAAAAAGAGCTCTGTCACTACAGAGCTCTTCTTCGCTATTTTCTATTGCTACAAACGCATTTCCCGGGACTACAATCCTAGAGATACCGACGGAAACACCAAGCTCCTCGCTAATATCAAAACCCCTGCCGGAACCATGGGTGGCAACAGAAAATCTGATAAATGAAGAGATATATAGATAAGATAGAGATAAGAGATATATATAGATAGATAGATGATAAATCACCAGGACCAGACGGCGTATTACCAGCCTTACTGCAATGGGGAGAAAAGCTCATAATACCAAGACCCATATGTGATAATGGGTATCACCACAGCCGTATATATCCGTCGACATATTTTAGGCTTGAGTCCCCTCCGTTCCCTACCATCTTCCTACACTGTAGGAACAATATGGTGGCTATCTTTAGTGTCGCTTCCATGTGCTTGTTCGAACTTAATTTGTGATCAGGCCATACGCCTGAAAATTTACGAGTTTTGAGAGAGTTAATGATTTTTATTAAGAGTTTGGGCAACCAGCTAGATTTATTTGGCAATGGTGCGAAAAACGTTATATTTGTATCATATGTAAATACGAGAGAAATAAGTGCTGATGCCGAATCCCGACGCTGAGTGGTAGTTGTCAGATCTGGCATTTCCACTACACATCCCATGAGGAAAGTTCTATTATGTCTCTGAAAATAATAAAGTATAAAAGTATGTACTTTATTGACTTAAAATAAATTTAAAATGCGAATAGTTGCTAGAAGACTGAAATACTATCTGGTGTTATAATTATATCTTCGAAGTAAGCGATTCATAAAATAATGATCGAACTTTACTTGGTAAGTCCGTTTGATCACTTATTTTACCTCATTTTTAGGGTTCCGTACCCAAAGGGTAAAAACGGGACCTTATTACCAAGACTCCGCTGTCCGTCTGTCTGTCTGTCTGAACGTCTGTCACCAGTACAGATTGACAAACTTATATGTAGAATGAAGGGAAGACGCCACCATCGAAAAGGATTGCCACATATTACATAAATTGCTGCAATCGGTGCAAATAGTGGATGTAACACACGATTATTTTTAGCGATTTATTAATTTAGGATTGATACATAAATATAGCCGTTTTGTTAGCCAAATAAAAAATATACATATGTACATAACATTTATTAATAACTGAAATCCACAATATAAAGCACTTGGCACTTATGTATATAAGTCTCGTCTATGTATACAACTGGTCGACGATTAGCTGATAAAGAGTTTTATTTAATTCTTGCAAATATTTCTCCCCGCAGAAATATCATTGCGCTCGTTTAAAACCTTGCGATTGCTTTGTGTTTTTTGGAAACGAAAGCCAATTGTTCGTAACAATTTACGAAGTGTTTCTCTGCTACCTTGGAAATTTATGTCGTCTTTTAGAACAGTAAGCAGTTTATTAATCGTTGGTAATTCCTTTTTCATCGCATAAAATTCATGCACTTTTCGCTTGATCAAAACTAGATCGAAACTGTCAACTTCTGTGTCCTTTTTCTCGATTTTCCTGGTGTGGTTATTTTCGTACCCATTTCTGCAGCGGTTTTACCTTCTGCAACAATTTTATAAATTATTGATATACCAATACCTAAAAGAAAAATAAACTCATTATTATAGTAATAAAATTTGAGAAAATGTAACCGAATTCTAGGCGGCCGAAGCCGCGGGCACTAGGTGATATATAACCTAAATTAAATTGGAACTAATAAATACCTACAGCTGTTATAGTTAATAACGTATTATCAAACGATGTCGAGAATTTATTTAATAATAATCTAGTAACACTAGCATGAAGCGGCTGCAATGCGTTTGTATTATTTTTCAAACGGTATTATTGGAGCTTTTTGCAGCTTTTCTGCATCAAAGAATAATTTCATTTTGAGAATAATTTCTCGTACACCACCTTTGATTGCTTTCGGCATGATTATCAAACAAAATACTTGTAATATTATAAAAACTAATGGACTCTCAACTGAACAACATAACACAACAACAACTGACAGCGAAGTGACATTTTCAAAATGGCGTCAGTAGTTTCCCCTTTCGCCGTTCTTCAGATAAGTTTGTGGCTCTGTATCCGTGCCACCAATCTCATGAACCGTGATAGATCGACAGTTGAAATTTTCACAGATGATGTATTGCTGTTGCCACTATAACAACAAATACTGTAAAACAGAATAAATTAAATATTTAAGGGGCTCCCCCAAATTTTTTTTTTTTTTTGTTTGTTTTATTTTTGTTTTATCAAATAGAAAAACAACATTCAAATTGGTATGCGGGGTAGCAGAGGCACCGTTGTGCCCACGCCACGTTCAGCCATTTATTCAATACTTCATAATTTTCACAGATGATGTATTTCTGTTGCCGCTATGACAACAAATACTAAAAAACAGAATAAAATATTTTTTTAAGGGGGCTCCCATACAACAAATCTTTCAATACCACATACAAACTTATAAATGCACCTGGTAATGGTGTGTGAAAGTAGCCGCACCAATAACTTTGTAAACAACATTTTTTTATGTAAAATCTAAACTATTCACTCCACACCATCCCTTCCATTGTGCAGTGGCACGGAACCCGTCGTGCGCGAGTTAGACTCGCACTTGACCGGTTTTTTCATTGAGACGACTATCTTCTACACTTTGCACCCTATTGTTAAGTGAGTCTCCAGTCGCTGTCATTTGATTCAATTATATGCTTCCTTCGATATCAATAAACCGTGTTCAACGAAATCGAAAGCTTTGGACACATCGAAACAAATCCTGTCCTGACGTCTACATTGTGAAGAATTCGGTAGGGAGGCCAAGAGGGGATTTCGTGACTAACATAATTTTTTATGAAACCCACCCACTACCTCACGTTACGCTCAAATCGTCAGACTTATTGAATGTACATCAGCACACTATAGTTATACATAGTTATAGTTCGTCGTGGGCCGATTTTTCGCAACTCGACGACTTTAATTTGCGCCTATTTTGCGTAATGTGGGTTTTGGGCACTACTCCCAACCCAGCTCCTGTAGGAAGCCTAGCAAAACCTTGATGTTGCGGACGACTTCCTGGAGCGACCTCGGCGTCCCGAGGTACGTTACCCTGCAGTGGATAAAGGGACACAGTGGCTCGCTCGGTAACGGCGCATCTGACGCTTACCTGAGGTATGTTACCGCATACTGTGGTAACATACCTGTGACAGGGCTTGGTGGCCCAGAGCTGATGGTGTTGCTTTGTAGGGCTTGCAGAACTGCTTTTCTGTCGGATAGTATACGGATAGGGAAATCCTTTACCTTTCTTTCTGCGATAGCTGTAGTAGCCATTACGATGCTCATACACTCGGCTTGGAAGACGGTGTTGTGGGCACCTAATGATGTTTATTTCCTCATGTATAAATCTTCCGGGAATGCCCCGGCGCCTTTGCCTGAGCTTGTTTTTAGAACCGTCTGTGAAAATCCTTAGTTCTCTTTGAGGCCTTCCCAAGGGTCTTCATGCAGTTACATTTTATACCTTTTGTCGAAGACATATTGCTTGGGTATCCTGTCAGTAGCCGCTTCTAATAGCGGCTCCTTACCTATGTACTTATCAAGTATTTCAGTGTGGGATACCCTAGCATATCTCCTAAGGTGCAGTTTTTTAAGACGCACTGCTGCTGCAGCCGCTTACTGCTTGATGAAGAGGTGAAGTGGCGGCAGATCCAGTATGACTTCCAAGGCCGCAGTGGGTGTGGTCCTCATGCATCCCGTTGCTGCCATGCAAGCCAGCCTCTGGAGTCTTTGTAGTTTAGCTTCGACAGTGGATAATTTTGTTCGTGACCACCAGCTATCGCGCAGTAGCTTATTATAGGTCTAATGACAGCTGAGTATAGGAGGTTTTAGGTAGGTGCCTAATTATTAGAACATAATAAATAGGATGCAATGAACTGGTTTAATGCCAGATGTCAGTGTCTTGTAAAAAGTCATTAATTTTGTAGTAGGCCTTTGTGCACAAAGTGTGCTTTATATTTTTTTTTAATCGAGCTTCAGTTTTGTATTTCTTGCGGAATTTTATTGCAGAGGCCTATACAGTGTCCCATAAAAAAACTACTAACTTTTGTGAGTCATTGGGAAAGAAAGCTTATGTTTATTTCTAGTTTGCACATTTTGGTGGCTATCAATGGTTTTAAAGCTACTGATTTTTTCCTCACATACATTATGTTTTCATAGATATATTGACTTGCAACTGTTAGGATGTTGGTTTCTTTGAAGAAATATCTCAAGAGACTCTCTACAATTTTGTGCTCTCTATTATCTAGCTTATATGAAAATGGTCTCAATGTCAGGTGCCCGTCCCCATAATAGAATGCCGTAGGACATAATGCTATGGAAATAACTAAAATATACAAGCCTAGCAGTTGCTATTCCCTGATTATTTTTACTTCATATGCTACGGAGCTAAGTCTATCAGCTAATTTGACAGTACGGGGACCCCATTGTAGTTTGGCATCAATAGTGATGCCGAGAAGTAGTTTCATCTATAGTTATATATATTGGCAGTACACCAGTCTAGTAGGTACTCGTGAGAGAGCATTATTTGTTTCCTGTAAGTCATTTTCTTGTCTCCTAATAAAAAAAATAGTGACGTGTCATCTGCAAATAATACTATTTCTGTCATGTTTTGTACCATGAATGGCAAATCATTTACATACACGAGGAAAAGGAACGGACCCAGAATATATCCATGTGGGACTCATATCTTCAACTGAGAATCCGACGATTTTGCTCCCTTCTAAATACGATCTCATAAGCTTAGAGCTATAGCCTTTTCTGCCGTAGTGTTTTAGTTTTAAGAACAATGTTTCGTGGTCTACACAGTGAAATGCCTTGGACAGTTCACAAAAAATACCTATATCGTCCCTACGATCTTCCGAAGCATTAAAAATATGTTTAACTAACATGACTCCAGCATCTGTTGTCGACCGCCCTTTTCTAAATCCAAACTGCTGGCTATGGAGAATTTGTTGCTCATTGAAGTGTGCCAGTAACTGTCCCAATATAATACAGGAAGAACCGAGACTGGTCTGAAATTTCTGGGGTCATCCCTATCGCCGCTTTTAAATAAAGGTACTAACCTGCTGTGTTTCATGAGATCAGGGAAGGTACTCTAATCTACACATTTATTGAAGGTTTTAGCTAAATGAGGGGCAAGTTCGTCTATCACCGAGCTAATAATTTACACTGATATGCCCCAGAGATCCTCGGTTTATTCAAATTTAACAACTTAAATGCTTTAATTATGCCATTGGGCTCAATATATGCGAATGAGAAATCTTGATTGCACTTTGGAACATTGTCTTTTTTTTGTTTGACATAGTGTGGTGGAGTAATGTTTAATATTACTCGTATCCGGGTAAAGGCCCTGTGGTAGGTTGCGACCGGTGGAGACATCAATGGGCTACATATATTATGTTTATCAGTCCAGTCGCTCGAAAGTTCGCTCATTGACTGAGTAAGGACGCCTAAATCGGTGTAGTGTAATAATAAGCGTCTCCAATTAGGGGCCTAGTGCAGCTTCCATTGCGGGCACTGATTCAGGACAATGTAATACCCCTTTAATCACTAATACCATTTTGGCAATAATTAAAAAAAAAATGTTTCAATATATTTATTTAAAACCAATAAACACCGACGAAAAATCTATAAGTAAGTACTTAAATAAATACTTGGAATGTAGGCACTTAAAATATTTACGTTACGATATACATAACTTTAAAATATTTTCGTCATACCATTGTTGAATGCCTTTTTTTATAAATGTCGGTGTCTTGCTGTCGTAATAATTTATGGTAAATATTCAGAAACAGAATTTATTTTACATAAACTTTGATATGTTGTGTGAATTGCATTTCCCAGTTTGTGTTTTCTATTTGGTGTTATATAATCTTATTGGCTTACAATTTTTATAGTTTTTGGCTATAGTTCTGAGTAGAGTCCTAGTGAAGTCCTAGTGGATGATATCTTAAATATAATATCTACCTCTTCTTGTCTACATGGGATTGTTTTATGGCACATTAAATATTTTATTTTGTAAAGGCGTGGAGTATGTCTCCATCTTACTACTATCCGGGTAAAGGCCTGTGCTCCTTGGTGAGGACATTAATGGGCTACATTTATAAGGCGTGATAAAATACCACCCTTGCTTAAAATAAGTGTCTTTGAAATGTCTCATGGGATTAAAAACTCGTGCCACACCCCTACACTTTGCACTATAGAAATAAGTTAGAAATTACATTTCTTTCTTATTTATAAATATCTGACTTATTAATAGGAATTTGGACAAGTACTATTTACATAATACACTACACCTAACCTATATCACACCAATCAAATAAATCGAGATGAAGATCTGTAAATAGCTACATTATGGTATTTAGTTAACTACTTCTAGCTCTCACTCTTAGCAGGTAAAACATTGTTCAATGTATTCCCCACCTGTTTGTACTTGCTTTGCTCTACAAGTTGCCCCCCACCTAACGTCACAAAATCCAATAAATTGTCTTGTTGCGAAAAAATATGTCAAAGAACGAGCAGTCCAGCGATAACCACTTTAGATATACGAGTGTAAAATACGTTGCTATTGTATAAAATATTATATAATAAAAAATAAGCATAACAACTTACATATGAAAAATGGCGCTTCGCAGGAATAAAGGCTTTTAAATATCTTGGGTAGGTATTATATTACTGTAGATTTTATATTACTGAAGTGTTGAAACGAACCCTAAATTATTTTCGCAAAACCGCTCGATCCATCCGATGCGATCTTATCGATTAGACAACAATCAACCCATGAACGCATGTGTACAATTTTCCTGCATCCCCATTTCCTCTAGAAGTTCAATAGCTGTATGTGTGAACTCAGTAGGGCCGCATAGGCAGGCGAAATGAGTGCAAGGCTCTGTGCATTCGACGGCCGATGTACCCAGTGATTCTATTAGGATGTTTTTGTTGATCCGACCTTTAAGACCTTGCCAGGAGTCGGAGCCTTCTGACAGGACATGAGTGGCGGTGAATCTGAAACAGGATATTTGCAAAATAAGATGTGATAAAACCAGGGCGAAATATTAGTCGGCAGACACCCAGCCAGTATACATAACGAGGGTTGCTGGCAAATAATGGATACAAGCTGCACAGGGACGAGTTTAATGGCGTATACTTGGGGATGCTGATGAATGATTAAACTTTAAAACATCAAACAACATCGTACACAACATGATTACAGGAAGCACTTAGAAGCAAACAGCCGATAGGCCCCGAGAAGAATACAAGATGAATCGATGTAAAAGTGGCGACGCCTGCATGTATTTGGACGGAGTATATTTGTTAGGTACCTACTACAACATTTCATGCTTGTTTACCTTGCATCTGTTTTGGCGATTTCATCAAAGTTCTCCCGGAATAAAATGTCTTCCTCCTTCTTGTTGAAGAACAGAAGATGGGAGCGTTCACTGAAAATAAAGGTAAACAGTAATAATTAACTAAAAGATAGTTTTTATTAGCTTTTTAGTCATAAAAACAGCGGTTGGGCTCGTTATTTTATTAAGAGCTTAAATGGGGACCAACTTGGAATTGGGTCTCGTACGCTTGTTGTATTAGTGTTGGTTTAAATTGGTATATACCTAACAAAATGAGTGTCTGCTGTAAACTTAGTTAACTCACCATCTAGGATTGGATCTAGAGAGCATAAACTTCAAAATCCCCAGCATCGGCGTGATGCCAGTCCCCGCTGCTATGAGAAAGATTGTCTTCACACCTTTTAGCTGAAAATATTAAAACACAGTTTCAAAGACAATATAACGATAACACATTTAGATATCCGTTGGGATGTGGTGGACACCCTTTGGTCAGCAAGCAAAAAACGGTTTTATATGTATCCTGGAAAGAAATTTAAAAAAAGTCTTAGTCACATATTTTGTATGAACTTAATAACTATGTTTGATTTGATTTGAAATAATCAAGTTCTCAAAAATCCAAAAAATACGGTCTAGATATATACAAAATAACCCCCAATACGAAATTTCATCTGGTCTAGGCTCAAGAGCAAACGGACAACAGATTTAATTATTTTTATTTTTTTAGGACTCAGTTAATGGATGGAAAACCAAAAAGAGGATATAGGTATGAGGTGGCGGGGATTCCCAGGGAATACCTGCTGTAATATCTCGCGCGAGTCACGCCGATATCAATCAGTCAGTCGATGTTTTCTACCCGCGCTGAATTAACTCTTCAAATACTCCCAAAATAAATCCTGTTGCAAAACTATAAAAATATAACGAACATAAATCATGTTTATTGCATATATTTATATAAGATTTCAAATTCTGGTTGTAATTATACAATATTTAAGTTAAAAGAAGTGGTGTATTTTTGTTTAGAGTAATATTCAGTTAATTTATCTTGTTTGATATTGGTAAGTACGGAGATTTTTTTATTTCTTTTTCAGATAGATAACTTCATATCATAATGCCTTTTAAAAAAGTGCAAACTATTGAAAAAGGCAAACTGAGGTAGTCAGCTGCATCAGATAAATGGGAACAGAGCGGTACATTGTTTTAACCTTCTTTTAAGATGAGTGTGTACCCATCGTACATGGACTGCATTTTTGGTAAAACTTTTTTCAGAGTTTGAATCGCAGTCCAATAAAATACTATTCTTTTGTACGGAACCCTGTCTAGTTTCTTTGACTCTGACTTCACTTGGCTCAAGATTAGAACGTAAACCTTTCACCATTTCTTGGTATGTTTTGTGAACTTTCATTTTATAGCAGACGGTTCCTTTTAAATCGCTTCCACTTAAATCCATTTTACGCAATAAGATTTAGGTACGACATGATTGTTAAAACTAATGGCGTGATGAAAAATAACTATTTCGGCCTATAACGATATATAATACCAAGGGTAAGGAAGCTTATAACGGCTATGAGAATGATTTCATAAGTGTATTTGGCATTCCGCTTAAAATAGTGTACGGCAAGTAATTAATGGGTAAAAGTAGTATCTTTGAAAGCTTTTATAAGATAGCATAGATCTAGTCTCTTCCCACTCACAAAATGCCTTTACGAAACTCTTGTACTTATAATGAACTACAAAGATAGTACTTGTTAGCGCTTATAAAACTAAGTAACAAGTGTAAATGGTATCAAGTACGAGTACACTTTTAAGTATCTTTACTAGGAGATTCGGTTCTATAAATGGCAATATTGAACATAATTTTATGAGCGCTTATACGGTCACTTTTAAGTCTGTTTGCTCCTATTTAAAACTTTTATAAGTGTGTAGCTTATATTAGCCAACAAACTTGAACTTATAAGCGCTTATAAGGTTAATTATGAGAGTAATTGTGATCACGAACTAAGGAGCATTTTATACCTCTTATATATAACACATGTATTCTGAGACTATTTGCTTGTTGCTGTTATCGGGAATGTGTTTCTGCAGCCCTAGCTATCCTTATTGGGAACACAGCCATGACTATATCATTGTATGTAACTAGAGACAGCTCGTTTAGTCTGTTAAACTAAAGGTTACCTAACCTAACCTAACGTAAACATGCATTACGTTAGGTAAGATTAGGTATCCTTATGCTTCTATGGCAAACGATTCTCAGTCCAGGTATACGGATACGACCAAATACGGTAGATAGGCAGAGCCAGAGAGGTAGATCTACCTGGTAAACCACTGGACACTTCTCGGTTTTAGTCGCTGAAAGTGATCAAGATGTCCTGGAAAGTTGAAATCTTGAAATTTGGCACAGATGTGTATCAACACAACACAACAAACAAAAATCTGAAAATAGTTAATTGATTTACGATAAAAAAATAATAAGCCGAGAATTGTCGATCGGTAAAGTTAAAATAATCGTACTGTAAATTGCTAGGGTGATCAGATGCACAAATATCAAACCTTATTTAACTGGAAGTTTCCATACGGCCCCGACATGGTGACCACTTCATCCACAGTCAGCGCTGTCAGGTGCCGGGATAGAGCACCATCGGGGTATCCCTTGACAGCCAACTTGATGCTAGGCGCATCGTCAGGTTGACTCCAGCCGTCGCCGATGGGTGTGTATGATCTGACGCATTCTTCACCTGCAGAAAACAGGATAGGATAGAAAACAGGAGGTCAGCAAAATCAGCTTAATACCCCTTAAAAAGCCTGACTCTGCTCTGTAATCCGAAACAACACTGCAATGCTATGGAACCCGACTGCAATACTATAGTCCGACCGAATGACTGTTTCTTATGCACACCGAGTAGTTTCCGACTGCAAATTTATAATAATTGTTAACTAAATCGTCAATTATACTTTCACTAACCGAAAATGAACTTTAATTGTGGTATACCGACCACAGACTCACTCACAAACTGATTGCCGACCAATCTGAGATACCCTTTTCTCCCAACTACAATGTGGCAAAAAAAAAACCCTACAACCGTCCGTGAATCGATGATTTCCCACTAGGAAACCGCGCCTGCTACCAAAATGTTTAATTCCACGCCTCAACCGAACGGGCGTGGAATCTTGAGGGGTGGTTTTCACCAGCACAGGGAGTATCACACGTGGTACTGACCTTGACGCCTTGGGCCGGAACTCAAAAGCTCAATTCGAGGCAGGAATGCGGGATAAGGAGCACAATGGGTGGGTGGAGAGGAGTCGAATCTTACTCTCGTCGTAGCCCGATGCTGTCGCCGTCGGGTTGCTTGCCGACACAAAGCGTCGCTGTCCGAATGCGACGAATTAATCCCCGAATCACATTAACCTTCCACGACACGAAGCACTCACTCCGATGACGTGAATGTACTTATTCCCGACGATTATTACAATTAACACTCCGACCAGGCCCGACACCTGTGTTAGACAATTATTACACTAAAATACAGCCAAAGCCCGAACGCCATGTGCTGACATTTTCTCTCACGACAAGAAAGTAACCTCTAACTCGTCATCTCGGTTCTATGCAAGTGACAGCTGCTAGTTCCGTTTCCGCTAGTGATGTCCCGATCACTCGCGGTCGATCCGCGCAACGAAAATCGGTGCGTTCCGAAGCATAAATATTAAACAGGTGTCTTTGATATATATTTCTCGTAGAGAGGGAGACTGAGGCGCAAATCTTCATCCATCATCATAACAACAATAACACCATAACAATTTAAATCAATGAATTATGGCCTTGGCGTAAAAAGTTTATTAAATCCATGTTGTAATTGAGATTGTTACCTAAATGAACTATAAATAAAATAAAATTACCATTATTGACCTATTAAACCCGATAGCCTAATTAGAGTACAAAAGCATGGTACAATAATGTCTACAACAAGCTGTTCAGAATGAAGTCTAATCGAATTATCCCTATACCATTTCTGACCTTTCAGGTACACCGATAGAGTCGGAATATTCAGAAAAAATATTCAGGTCATGATATAATTCATATGTTTGGATTAAATTACAGTTGCCTGACATCAAAGATTAAGGAAGATATAGTAGGTATCCGTAAATAATCCCAAGGCGCGTTGACGTTGTTATTAGAATTACTTACTTAGATTACGTAGTAGCTCAGGTTTCAGACACGCAACAGGCTTAGGTGTATACACGTATTATGTAATTAGATATATATTTAGAACCGAACGGTACCTAATCGCAATTTCGTCACGATTAGCGCTAATACTATAAATCGGAACGCACCCTTTTTTTTGGTCTGTGACCGTAACTCTTTGTTGTGATAAGTTGCTACACTTGAGCTGTCATTTGACACGAGATGAAAATGTGATTGTCGGAGGTTACCTACCTGAATTTTAGCAGGGATTTCGGATTGTTCTATCGAAAAAGTGTAATTTACTACTCAGCAGTAATCAATCCGCTTAATTGTAGGCTAAGGACTAGCCCGCGGAACCACGAGTGTATTCGTAGTGACGTGACATGTTTTTCCTCACTCGAACAAGTCGGCGAATTTTGGGCGTATTGAAATCGGTTAATATTATTGCGATCCATTTCCAAAAAAGGCATGTTTTGTTAGTCCGGGGGGACATCGCGCAGTTGCGAGTGTATTCATATGGATATTTTGGGCAGGTTACCAATTGTCGCGTGTATTCGAGGCCTCACGGGAGGCCGCCGCGTTGGTCAATCAGACTGCTGGGCTAGGCCTAAACCATGAGAGTTCGTACGTTTCCGTGAATAGAATTGTGTTCTTCTGGAGAACGTACACGTCTTGTGAGCATTTAAAATAAAAATCGTACAAGTGCGGGTCGGTCGGCGGCTCGCACTCGAAGGGTTCCGAACCATCGTGATAAAACCAAAACAAAAATAAAAAAATAACACTAAATCCTAAATAATAAAACCAAAACAAAACGAAAAAATATTTGTGTTATCTGGAAAACGAACCCGGAACTTCATGATTGCGAAACCGATACGAAACCATCTCAAGGTTATTAAGGGCAGCGAAATTTATGATGATATTGAATCAGATGTTATGAGGTATTTCGCAGGGGCAGGGATTTAAAAAAAACAGTCGCCTGTATGGGGACCCCCTTAAATTTTCAAAATTGCGTGTAGTTCATTATTTGTTGCTGTTGCGGCAACAGAAATGCACATTCTGTGGAAATCTCAGCTCTACTTATTTCGGTTGATCCGATAGAGCCCGGTGACGGAAGGACCGACGGGCAGACAGACGGACAGCGGAGGCTTAGTAATAGGGTCCCGTTTGGCACTCTTCGGGTACGGACATGCCTGCGCAGCGCTGGACATGGCTGCTAGAGTATGGCATCTTCAAACAAGATCCATATCTGGGTGCGCACCCGAAACAGCTCAGCAGCTCGAGGAAAGCTGTTGCTGAAGCGTCATCAGCAAGGTCACCAGTAAGATATTGTGTTACTTTGTAAGTTTTGGTGAATCGCCGACGTTTGAATTCCATCACGATGTGAATTTTCTTCATTCTAGCTATAGACCCATAATCTGAATCCAGCCCTGGTGGTAGGTTGAACAAAGTTTAACATGAGAACATGTGTCCTGGGCCCTGGGCAGAAGCAAACCATCTGCTGCGTTGAGCTTGCACTGCTTGCCACAGACTGACCGTAACCTTCTTTTTACACATGTCTGTGGGAATCATGTGTTATCTCAAACGGAAATACAGCGGTATGTATATAATCGCATACCTTTAACCCGACAGTGGATCCTCACATGGAACCCAAGGGGCACAGCAACCGGTCCAGCGTCTGTTGACAGCGCTAGCAAGGCGGTGTCGTGAGACACGTGCCTCGTGGCAATGACCCGACATACTACGGACCGGGGGCCCGACACGCGGACGGCCGCGCTGGCTGAGGCGGTGCCGCAGCCCTTCCATAAAGCTGCCTCTTGTTTTTGGACTGTGATCTGGAAATATAATATACTCTCATACTTGTGTGTATCAGAGTATCCTTGCGTGGGGCCAGAAGAAATGTATGTAATATCCGAGTATAAATGTTTACGTTTATGTCTTTATGATCGTACATAAGACGCATGGATGATTCTCATTCCATTGCGTTAGGAAAGCAAATTAGGATTTTGGGAATGGAGTCCCTATCCCTTCATCCCTATATAAGCGATGACCTAGGAATGTAGTGCAAACTGTAGCTAGTCAATTTATTTCCGAAAATATAATGTATGTACGCAGGAACCTTTCAACATTTTTCTAACTTAGCGATAGCTGTAATGTTTACCTAAGAAATAATCTCAGACTAGTTGCGCCCCGGTTTAGACTCGCGAAGGTTAGCAATTCTTTTCAGTGCAATCTCTACTACAATAGGATACCTCTGAAGATTTTAAAATTGCCTTTTGAGCAATTTAAAAAGCATGTTAAAAGGACTTTGTCGAAAAAGTATTACAATGTATTGTATAATTTATATTGTATTATTTAGATTAGTTAAGCCACAAGCAATTTTTAAAAGAGATCTAAAAATCAACCTCTGGGATTTTCTACGCCCTGCTTCTCCCACAGTGGTCCAATGTAGAGAAGAGGCAAAAAATGATGTTTGCTAAGTAAATGTAAATATCTACAGTAATAAATAAATTTGATTTTGACTAACACTCCCCAGTCTCCAAATTTTATTTCAGGTTTTAGAAAGTCGAAATTTCGGGAAGACGAGACGTTTTGGGAAGGCGACCATCAAATAAACTTAGTGTTAATTAGTTAATTAATTATAGTTAATTATTAGTTACCTCAACTTTCCCGCTTTCCGCATACACCTTCAACTGCAAAGGCCCCTTCAACTTCTCTTCAGGAACCACTTTCAGCGTCCGATGCCAATCATTACTAGCTATCTCCACTAGCAAGGTGCCTTCCGTCAGCCGCGCACAGCCCCCCGGATTCGCCAATGAGCCAGTGTAAATAGACAGCGTGAGTTTGCTAGACGTCTGTATCCAATCGAATCTTAACGGAGAAGGCGTGTCGTCGCTACTAGCACTTTTACTTCTCACTGGGCTTGACGCAGCTTTCCTACTTATAGAAACAGGAAGGTCGCTTGACATTATCAGACACTGCATTATTTTGCTCGGGTTTGAGCTCTTCGAGTCTTCGCCTTTGATGCCTTTCTTCTTCACAGGCGTTATACAGTTGGCTAGGTTTTCCATAGATTTTCTGACTAGCTCTTGCGCTTTCCGAGGTTCTCTGAGGCGATCTGATTTGGAGAACGGGTTTAGAGGGCCGAAGACCTCTGCGGCGTCGGGCCTGTCTATACAGAGAGGGCCGACGAGACATTTTGAGAGGAGGGAATCGTAGTTTACCCAAGCGTGGACTTTGTCGAAGAGCTGCGTGGCGTCTGTGCCGGCCCCGCGCATGAGTTCGTCTGGTCCTGGAACATCGATGAGAATTGAATAAACGCGAAGAATTAAGCTTAAACTTTAAAATATATAAAATAATATATTTTGTAGCAGGTGTAAGACAGGACCCATGTGTATGCAAGGTCTGGGTTATATTATAGGATAATAGTAAGGGTTTGTTGAATTTATTGTTAACTATACGGATAAGGAGTTATGCCCATATTTAACTAAGCTTATGAATCTCGACTTAAGCAGTAAAACAGTTTGAAGTGAAAGCATATATATCCAAAAATGGGTTAAAGATCATGTCGGATTAGATGAGTTGGAGAACAAACAAAGGCTTCGCTTCGCAATATTATACTAACCTCCAGGATGGAACGGGAGGTAGTGTGTGATGTTGTAGACCCTCCCTCGGATAGCTAACCACGCGTCATCTGCAAACAACTCATTAATATGAAAGCCTGAAATAGGATAGGACATGTGAGAGGAATCGGACATTGTCCGGGTCTCTACTACAGGTGTAACGGCATAACGGCTAAGGTCGAGCCACCGCTATCAGTAGCTACGATCGTCTATTCTACCTACCCCAAAAAGAGATGTCCCGATTCAGCTGTAAAATTTGTAAGTTAAGAATGATAAGTCTGAATTTCTCGTTCGTTGAGAAGTTCGTTAGGCGTACAATAGTCGAGCGGAAGATTGGTTCAGGAATTTAGAGTTTCAAGTTAAGACAGAGAAGCATATATGTCCGCAAGCCGGTAATTCGCATCAGTTAGCGGTGTAATGCGCCAGATCGATCGTTGTTGTATTTCTGTGATGGTACCATTTATTTTTTTGTATATATGGGCGCTTGGAACTTCTTTTAGTGGTCGACCACGATTTGTAATATTTGTTTGGGATATCGTATAGATATCCGTCGTAGTTTTACGACGTGAGTACTCAATGATATTTCATGTGCTCGCTAGTAGCGGCTTGTGGTGGTTCCAATTATATAATTAGTTCACGGCAATAACGATCCGAAAAGACGGGTTTATACAATTGCGATTTGATTTTCCGAAATGGGTTTGAACTAGCGGTTACCTCAAAAGGTCCGTAACGTTTTGAAACCTTCAACTCTGCGCAATTTGAGCTGGATGTTATCGAAACGTAGTCATTAGCGCTTTAGGAGATCTAACCCACACCATAGCGAAATGCATACTTCGGTAAATTCCGATCTATGAATTCCACTAGCCTCAGCACGTCCTCGACTGAGCCTAATCATATATATTTGACTCAGCCTACACATTAGACCTCCAGCGAAATTTACATTTAATTTAAAGATGCAACTTGAATCCAACCTGACTCAAGGCAAAGCAAAACAACCTACCCGGTCCTAAACAATGAACTTTAGACTGTAATTTGATCTCTTCGCGCGTCCCCGACAACACTCAAATGTCAAAATATCAACAGGATAGGTTATCTGTGTTGACACCGGTTTAACTTTGTTCTGAATTTGTTATTTCCATCCGCGGAACCTCATCGATCAAACAGTCTCCCTATGCCCTGCCAACCTAGGTTTAGCCGCAACTAAACTCCTCTCTAGCCTAGTCTAAAAACCTAGTGTCCTAGTCTATACCACGTCCATTATCGACACCACTCGAAAATGGTTGAGTTTGATTTGAATGTGCTTGTATGTTTAATGACTGTGTGTGTGGTAATTTCAAAACTCGCTACTCGAAAGGAATGAGGAGAGGATTAGCCCGCGAATATCCTAAGAGCCAATCCAGGAATCCTATGGTGAAGGAAAAAGGAATTTAGGGTCGCTCCAAGCCCAGACTCAGACCAGTTACCTACAAGTTCTTATCTAACGACCCAAGGATAGTTTTGGAATTTGGGGTAGGTTGATATAAAAGATAGGAACCGAGGTATATCTCGGCGCTTCAGACACTCACGAAAAACCACTGAAACACGCAATCACAATTCGTATAGTTCAGACGCGTAAGACGGCAGACCAAAACTTTTTAGAATCGTGAAAGACGACTGTCACAGTAGCTAGACGCTGAGACTGAATGCTCTCCCTTCCCCCGCAATCGTATTTATAGACCCCACATGTCTGAAAAAAAAATGGCGACCTTTGCGAACACGCTCTGCCCAAGCGAAGCTTCTTATCACTAACTACACAGGGTCTAATTTCAACCATGCCATGCAGATCCGCCGTTCTACAAATTGTGTGTACGCATATTCACTATGATCAACCGTAGGTTATCACTCAAATCATTTGGTATTGCCGATACACAGAATCTGTTGATCGCTGACCATAAAAGCTTGTTGCGATTAATTAAGCCTTCCCGACCGCTAGCGCGCTGAACAAAGACCACTAGAATGCTATTCATACTAGTCGTGTCAAACTCGCCATCTCATACCAACCAAACGCAATTGTATATTTGCAATCAACATAATAGCTTTCTCCGTATCGTTCCATAATAACCTTCCATTATTTAGTTATTCATATTTTATTCAGCGCGCAGCCAAATCGGCTCTGATCCCTACACATCTCGCAGGAATGCGACAAAAAAACTTGACCTGAACTCTGTTCCTGGAACTAAACCACGCGTCGGCTCATTGCTTTTTGCTACCTTACCCTGAGCTACTCAAAACCCCAAACGTTAAATGACCGATTTTTGTATTCAACGTGTGTACCAATACAACGCGGCGATGGGCTAGCCCTCTGTCACGCAAAATGAAGTATCAAATGTACTGACTCTCGTGTACCATTACACAGGGTTTAATAGAAAGGTATAGTCATAGCTTAGGTGATTGTCAGGGACATTATTCTGAACAACTTTCACTATGAAACAGATTTTTGAAACAAAATTTTTCTCTGCTCCGTACAAATCAGCTGACCGCCCGGCCAAAAATGAAAGGAGGTGTGAAAAATTAAGTTACTTACACTATTAAATCAAATCGGTTTAATAGTGAAAGTTGTTTAGAATTATAACCTTGACCACCCCTTCAAATATGACTAAGATTTTTTATTTATGCATTAATGGTTCAGCGTTACGATACAGTAATACTTTCTAGATTATGTATCGAGCAGGTGGCCCGGGAATATAACCCTAGCTGGGATCAATTTTATATTACGTAGATGAAAAAGGATCTTTCAGGAAGTCGCGAAATAGTAAATTACGTAACCGCAACCAGACATGAAAGTGCTTGTGCACCGAACGATTTTCGTAGTACTCGTAATTGGGGTTGAATTGATTCTGTCACATCTGATGTCGAAACAAGCAAGCGGTTTCAGCTTTACAGATGCCACCACGTAAGGAAAAAAGGCGGGACGCCCTGTTTTTTCTTAGTAATAAATAATCAGTAAATGTAGCCCATTAATGTCCCCACAGAGGGGCACAGTCCTTTTAAACGGATACGAGTATTATTATGCCGTACTCCACACGCTGGCACAGTGCGGGTGGATGGAGGGTTTCTTACGAGTACAACTACCAAAACTACCAAGGAGCGATGGTAGCCGGGACTTTCTTATTCCGACTATTTAATCCACATGCAATACTTCACTCGAAACAAAACTATAAAAGAGAGCCCTACTACTACACATAATATAGTTGCTATAGGTATAGTCGAGACTGTTTGATATCCTCCAATGTGAACATTTTGAATATTTTTTATGGCGTTGATCTATTAATAGAACCTTGCTTGTTTGGTTGGTACCTATCCAATATTGTGTAACTATGCATAGTACTACTAATGCTGAAGTCAGTTTTTGAGAGGCTGATATATGAGATGTTAACAAAGTCAAAAAAAAAAAATATTATTGTAGATATTTACATATACTTAGCAAACGTCATTTTTTGCCTCTTCTCTACATTGGCCCACTACTGTGGGAGTAGAAGGGCGTAGAAACTACACTGATTGATTTTTAGATGTTTTTTAAAAATTGGTTGTGCTTATAGTTAATTAATATATTATATTATAGTTAATTATAGTGTATTAGTATTACAATATTAATTATTATAATTAATAAGCACGAATAAATAATTATAAAATTATTAACAGCAGGGTCTGTGTTGAGCCCGATTAACCCCATACAGTCCCGTCATTTAAGTAATCTTGAACATTGTAATATCCCCTTTTCGCCACACCTCCAGCATCTAATTTTTATTGGGTTGTTTCAACAGAACAGTTCTTAAAACTCATAATGAAATATGTAACTATGCCTAGTGCACGAGAATCAATCAAAATATGCTGAGATGCTAACCTTTGAAATTAGGTTTACGAGAAGTTAGCATCTAATTTTTATAAACTCGATTTCAAGGGTAGTTTCAACATAAATATCCAATACTGTGGGGGATGCTAATACTCATGTGTATTTGTGAGTTGCTAGGTTCAGACTCTTCAGACTCACCTAGGCCGGGTCTGGCGCAAGACTTGTCGTGGTATAGAAAAAATACATATAACTAAAGCTGGTTTTTATTTTCTTTAATTAACCAGTGGCTCTTTGAGTTGTTGACCTAGCGTGTCCTTACGATTTTTGCGTTTTTTTGCTATTTTCCTCCCTCTCACACCCCCGACCCAAGACCAAAGAAAAGGTGTAATCGCAAGGATTTTGCTGGTATTACCTAAGTAGGTACACGCGCTGGTGGTAGCCATTGAGGATTTCCTTAGTAGTTCCTGTAGAGTATAAATTGCATTTCGTTAAAGTAGTATATAAGTACCTAATAGACCGAGCGAGCGCGAAGCGTCTCCGTTTCAGCTTGGGCAAAAATGCTTTCGTATGTCTGTCCGTATATCCGGCTGTTCTCCTCTACAGGTCGCATTTCTCAACCGATTCTCGAGAAAATTTGTGAGCAGGTTTGATAATTATTGAGTTATATTTGTCGGTTCAGATTTGGAAATTTTTGAAAATGTCGGCGATGTATGGTTTGATAATGTAAAAAAATTCTTCTTCAGGGGTTGGTAGTGCCTGTACCTGGCCAACTTGAGCGGGGCCTTTGTGCATATCCCCTGCACCCACTCTTCTAATGCAGCCATCCCAACTCCTGCACAAGCTGGAGTAGGAGACCTGCGTGTTCTAGGAGCTCCGAGGGCGCTGTCGTTTCACCAGAATTGTCATCCTGGTTTCAATGGTGGATGGGCACGCAGCATGTGGTCCACGGTCTCATCTACTTCCATGCATCCCCTTCATAGGGAACTGTTTGTTGCATCTGTAATTCTCATGTGTTTGTAAGTGCCTGTATTTAGGCCAGTTAGTATTTTTATTTTACTGCGTGGTAGTCTCATTATGTATATATTGTTATTTTGTTGTTCTTTATGTTCTGAGTCAACTCATCTATATCTACCCTGACTTCATATTTTTTTGTTAAAAGGAGGGCTTTTTTATGCGGTCTGTCCGAGTGCGAGTGCCTTTGCCAAAATGGTGCAGTGACCGTCGTCTCCTTTCGATTAGTTGTTTCGATTATTAGTCTTAGGGCCGCAGATTTTGCTTTCTGCTTAAGAAAGAGGTTCAATGGTGGTATTCCCAGTATAATTTCCAGGGCTGCTGATGGTGTTGTCCTCATGCAGCCTGCGATGGAGACATACCATCCTCTGGAATTGTTGTAGTTTTGCTTCGGTTGTGCTTTGCTTTATTAAGACGTAACTTTTTTGTCCTTTTGAGTAACTTTTTCATCCGATAAACTTAAAGGGGTCGTGGGTATGAGGGGGTGGAAAATAATGAAAAAAAACTCCCTCACTCACTATATTGTAGAGTACACAGATAAGGCGAAAAACCTTGGGTTTATTTTTAACAACCAGCAGTCATGGTTTCCTCATGTCAGTGAGGTCAGCAGACGGGTCTTTGCGTTTATTCACTGCCTCAAGCATCTGCAGAACTTCAATTAAAGAATCATCAGACTAAAATCACCCTTGCTCAGTCCCTAACTTGTAGCTAATCTGATGTCTGTTGCGCATGCGCGAATGAAGACCTACTGAACAAACTTCGAACGACGTCAGAATCTCGGGATTCGATTTATCTTCGGGCTTCGTAAATTCGACCAAGTTTCTCAATATCGCAAAGAGTTGAGGAGGCTTCCGATTCGTCGTCACCGAAACTCTCATATTCTTTCTTATCTTTTCAATATACTGAAAAATCCGCGCTACCACAGCTACCACCGAGATCGCTTTGAGAATCTCTTTTCAAGAGATCGGCACCGGAGATCTCTTGAAAAGAGGTCTCACTTCTACTCGTAGGTATAACACCTCCGTATATGAGCACTCCTTCAGGTAGCAGGCGGTCCGACTGTGGAATGGAATTCCTTGCACTATAAGAGTCAGTCCCACTCTTTTCTCTTCAATTTATAGGAAGAATATATTTCATATGTGTATTATTTTATATAACAAGCTGTCTGACGACTTTCAGTTAATAAATACAGAGTCCTTGAAATATAGTCTGACAAAGTGGCTACTACAACACTGCTTTTATAGCATTAATAGTAGTTTATGTGACTGCTACATAATGGAGGGCACTAATACTCGAGAGTGGGTTTATGAAAAGAGCCGAAGGCGAGTTTCATAATAATATCACTCGAGAGTTTTAATGCCTAATTATGTACGGTTACATACACTAGTTTATCTAAACACATATCATAAGCTCTCTTTGATGTGTTCAGGAACCGCATGTTTGACCGGTATAGAACAAGCTAAACAAGTCAATGCCACACATTGACTTGTTTAGCTTGTTCTGTAGTACCTACCAACTTCACAGACAAACTAGGGGCGGCAAGCAGGCGAGCGTCGGCGTTCGAAATTTGAATGTCATAATTTGACAATTTTTTGTAAATTATGGTCATAATGTACAAATTTTCAGATAAGAAATGAGTTTTTACCAAATAGTTTTACATTATGCTGGTCGTAAAGAGGGTTTATGACACGTGTGTAGATAAATAATATTTATCTACACACGTATCATAAAACCTACAGAACAAGCTAAACAACTGCAGAGCAATGATCAATGCCACAATGCCGGCCAAACTGAACACATCAAAGATAGCTTATGATATGTGTGTAGATAAATTTCATAATAATATCACTCGAGAGTGATCGCCTTCGGCTCGTTTCATAAACCCACTCTCGAGTATTGATGCCCTCCATTATGTAGCAGTCACATAAACTACTATTAGATTATAAGAAATAACATTTTTACAAAAATTATGACATTTTAAGTTTACATTATTTAAATGGTAATTTATTTTGAAAAATATTCACATTAATATTGCGCTATTTTATCAATAAAAATCTTATAGCTATTTTAATTTTGCATGCTTATTTATTTTACATTACATTACATTACATTAGCTCAAAACACTGCAAATATTTTAATGTTAAGATCCTAAAATCTATATTTTTCGTGCAAATACATTTAAATTCATTGCAAAAACCGGGCAAAAGAGCCCTTCCTCTCTCTTTCGTGATAGTTGTAGCATGTATATTATTATTATATTTAAACTACATGAAGAGGTTTATGCATGTATTGGTACTTATTTAGTAGTTTGGTATATATGTATTTTATTTTCCGTATTTATTATAAATTAGATATTGTGCACTGCGTACCCTTTCACGATAAATTGTCCTATTATGTGCCTTGGTTTGCTGGAAGAAATATCTTTTTAGAAATAAGCTCGCCTTTCTTCATATGCTTTCTCTTAAGGTATCGTTTTAAATGTCTGTGTGCAATAAAGAATTATGAAATTATGAAGATAGTTTTCAGAAAATATTTATCTAAAGATCTGTAACTCGTAGCAATCTGCAGACACCAGGAAGTTATGGAAGGTTTCCTATTAACGCTCGAGGTGACAGAAAGTTCTCGAACTTGGAGAGTTGGCGACAAAGTTAGTACCCGCAAAGGCCAATCAAATTTTTATTTGTTTCTCAAAATCGATTAGACTTACCTTCGTTTCTACTAAACTTTTGTTTAGTAACAACTCGTATTGAGAGCCGATCAACTACAACGAATTAACCATCTCTTCCTGTGCAAGACTCTTTTCTTCCTTCTTGCCAACTCCATTTTTACACATTTTAATAATTTCAAAAGTATAAGATAGGAAAATATTTTTTTGCCACGCCAGGGAGTCGATCTCTTTGATCTTGGGTAGACCTTAAAGTGCTAGTGCTCTTGATCAATACATACGAGACGTGTATGTATCCGTATATTATAAGTGTGAGTATGTATGTAAGTACGAGTAGTTATCATCAGCTTGACATGACTATGTTATAATGGAAGCTTTTTCTTGCAGCTGGATTTGTCATGTCTTGTCTATTGTATCTCTACATGATCGATACATGTACAAACAAACACCAAAGGGAACTATTTGTAGGATATCATTCAGTTTTACTTATAAATATTGATCTTAAAACTATTAAGAGGCGAATATTTTTTATTTAGCAGTACTAAGAGATTTTTTGATTGAAATTTTATTGTCTTTATTACACTTTTAGAGCTTTCATCGGCGTCGTAGTCGCATTCGTCGCAGTCGTAGAAGCCTCGATTCAAAGAATTTTTAAGAAAAAATCCAAGCTGCAAGTATCTTGATAAATATTTTCTAAAATACTTTTTTCCTAAAGCTCCTAAAGTGGAAAATATTCATGAAAGTTACCGGAATTCTTGTTTAGGGCCCAAATTCAGGCAGTCGATAAATCATTTTTCGGGTCACGGCAATCTATTGCCTTTCACTATAATTTTATTGAATACATCGTTGGATAAAATAGTAACCGCATTTATTGCGGACATGTATTCAGGTTTGGTTTTCATCCATTTCACCATAATTCATTAAGAGACATCTCGGTATTATGCACTCGATATTTTTCCATATCGTGTATCCGTTATGGTAGCATACACATGGTGAATTCATGGATAAATATACATATACCTAGTCGGTCCATAAGTTCTGTCAGAAATATTTTGCCGCATAGTAAATAATACCAAGTTTTATTTTATTTAATACTATATATGGTTTGATAGCTCATTAAATACTGATAAATTAGAACGATTATTGGATTTAAATGCTTAAAGCCATATTACACAAATGCTAGTTTCTTCAGAGATTTTGCACTTTTTTACCCAATCAAAAATACGGACGTGATTCACTTTATCTTTTATCCACGACTCTTAAAACCTTTCAAACTTACGTGAGATTTTAGTCAGAACCCTCCCTGAACCCGTTACCTTCATTTTGAAGCATAAGATAACTAAGTCTGGGTAAAACTAATTTTCATATTCACATTTTACGTAGTGTACTTGTTGCCCACAAGATAATTTTTATACGTTTTTCTGAAAACGTAAAAAGTTCGTAAAGTTCTCTTTGGGAGCAGTTGGAACTGAAAGCTAACAGAAAATCAAATGCTAGTTGTTAAGCATGGTCTAAAATATAGGTTTCAGAATAAATAAAAAAAAACTTGTTGGTTATCTGGAACACTGTTTTTTTTATTAAATTTGTGGTAAGTGGTATATTTTTGTCAGTTGCGGCGTGTTTTGGGTTCGCGATTGTCTCAAGTTATAAGGTTTTTTGTCATATTGCGATAATCGTACAAAATGTATTGTATTGCAATTTGATTCGTATAAAATAAGCTTTTTAATCATGTATAATACGAATAAAAAAAAGTTTATTGCTGAGTTTTATCTATCAAAAACCTTGTGACAGAACTTAAGGACCGACTAGGTATATAGAGCATAAATATTGCGTAATAAGTGCAATATAAAAAATAGTGCCTCATTAGTTTAAGAAATAATGACCATTCTTTGTGTGTACGCCTCCGTAACGGTAGTGTTACCGTACCCCACACCGTTTTGATAAACATCCAAGATGCGAATTTAACGCACAAAAATAATGCATAAATAGTGCCCTCACAGTACAAACTTACAGGAGGATTGCTCTTATAGGAATGGAGATATCGAACTCTACATTTAAACAACTCAGGAGCGGTTAGATAGCGTACACATAATAGTGCAAGTAGACGGCGATCTTTTTCATTTATGCATGCTATATCAAAAAATAGTGCGTCAAATAGTACCTCAACCAGTCTCAAACATTATGGACACCATATCGTTGTGTGTGTGTTAATTTCTCCCACATGTTATTAAATACATTGTCATAAATGTCCCCACACAGGATGGCATAGACGCAGCAGATTTGCACCCGAGTATAAATTTTCGCAAGTAATATACAGTGTATGGGGTGCTTGTGTATACTTTAGGTGAAATGAAAGTACAAGCACATTGATTTAAATAGATTCGTTTTTATGTTTTCTTTCAATTCAATTTTACAGAATCTAGCTTAGCGAGAGATCACAGACCAGCAAAATACCATAGACCAAAAGCAGATAACCATGACAGCTCTAGATTGCGCACACGAGCAAGACGCCACATCACCCCCCTAGGGAGTAAGAAAGTAGGTATCTTCTATTGAAATGTACTCGTCAGCCAGATCTGGTGGTATATGGAGGTTCGGATGAGTTCTGGTGTGGTTCTGGAGCTGGTTCTGCCGGTGGGCGTGGCGTTTCTGCGGCCTTCTCGGGTACTGGCCTCGGGTAGCAGCTTTCGGTGGGCTGTGTGTCCACATGCGCTGGCTTGACTCGATCCACACTCACTGTTGACTCTCTATCGCCGATTAAGATCTTGACGGTCTTGCTCCCTCTTGAGACGATCTTATAGGGGCCAGTGTATGGTGGCCTAATGGCAGTCCTCACAGTGTCGTCATGGAGGAACACGTGGAATGCCGTCGCTAGGTCCTTGAAGATGAAGGGCCTGTGTTTATCGTGACGAGATCCCGGTGTAGGCCGTACCTCAGCCATCTTGCGGCGAAGTTGGACAACGAATTCTGTAGCGTCTGCGTTGATCAAGTCATCTGCTGGTGGTGGTGTGAAGAGTTCGCCAGGGAGACGTAGAGGCTCTCCATATGGAGAGCCTCTATAGGTATATACCATTTCAGCTGCAGATGCTCCGATGTCTTCTTTAAGTGAACTGCGAATGCCAAGCAGGACCAATGCCAGGGCCTTGAGCCATGTCTCATTTGTATGGCACATCAAAGCCGCTTTGAGTTGCCGGTGTAGTCGTTCTACCATTCCATTTGCTTGCGGATGGTAACTTGTAGTTCTTATTCGCTGAGTGGCACATTGTTGCATCAAGCCTCTGAAAAGAGATGACTCAAATTGACGGCCTTGGTCTGTAGAGATAGTTGATGGCACTCCGAATCGGGATACCCAGCCCGTGATGAATGTATCGGCTACTTCTTCTGCAGTAATGCCGATCATTGGCCAAGCTTCAGGCCATCTTGTGAATCTGTCAACAGCAGTGAGAACTGTCTCACTGCTGTTGACAGATTCACAAGATGCTTGCAAGTAGGAAGAGGACCAATTATATCCAGATGCACGTTCTTGAATCTGCCAGATGGGTTGCAAAAATGTCCTATTGGTGTCGAACCATGGCGTGTTATCTTGCTGCGTTGACATGGAATACATGATCGGGCCCACGCTTTACAATCCTTCTGCATCGATGGCCAGACGAAACGCTGAGATACCAGTCGGGTAGATGCTCGTGCTCCGGGGTGACTGAGGTTGTGTAGTTTGTCAAAGGTTTGGCGACGGAATGGGGGCGTTATGTAGGGCCGAGGTTTTCCGGTAGAGGTATCGCAAATTAATGTTATGTCTGTACCTGGTATGAAGATTTTCACTAATTTAAGTGATGAACCGCCACTACCCAGGGTGCGAAGCTCCTCATCTACTTCTTGAGACGTTGCCAGTGCAGCATAGTTGTCCTCCAGTGAGATGGCTTCGATACGTGACATGGTGTCTGCGACGACGTTGTCTACGCCCTTTATGTGAAGAATGTCAGTTGTAAACTGTGAAATAAATGACAATTGATTAAGTTGTGAAGAAGGAAGTTTCTCTCTTTTCTGTGAGAATGCAAATGTCAACGGTTTGTGGTCGGTATAGATAACCGTGTGTTGGGCTTCTAATATATGTCTGAAGTGTTGCACTGCTTCGTAAATAGCCAAAAGTTTGCGATAGTATGCGGGCCATTCTGTCTGTTTCGGTGTGAGTTTCTTGCTATAGAAAGCTATTGGTTGCCAAGTATCATTTACTCTCTGTTGCAAGCAAGCGCCAACCTGTGCATTCGATGCGTCTGTGAAGAGGCCCAATTTTGCGTCACTGATTGCATGAGCGAGCAGAGTGGCATCGGTCAACTTATCTTTACAAGTCTGGAAGGCTTGCTCTAGTTCTGGCGTCTATGGTACTGGTTTAGCTCCTTTTGACTTTGTCGAGGCCAATACATTGATGAGGGGCGCTTGAAGTTCGGCAGCATGTGGCAGAAACCGGCGGTAGTAGTTGATCATCCCCAGGAATCTGCGAAGGCCTTGCACTGTTTTTGGCAAGGGAAAATTCTGCAGGGCTTCAATTCTCTCTGGTGGAGGAGATGTACCATCCTTGTTTATCCGATATCCGAGGAATGTAACTTCACTTGCTCCTAGAACACATTTTGATGAGTTAACAACTACTCCATAGTCTGATAAGCGTTGAAATATTGTTCTTAGGTGTTTCACATGCTCATCAGCATCACTGGAAAACACCAATATGTCATCGATGTATGGGAAACAGTAGTCTAGTCCTTGTACCACCTCATATATGAACCGCTGGAAGGTTTGGCCAGCATTTCTGAGGCCGAAGGTCATGAAAGGAAATTCAAATAACCCGAAGGGTGTTATTATGGCAGTTTTGTTGATATCATCTGGATTTACAGGAATCTGCTGGAAAGCCTTCACAAGGTCCAGTGTGCTGAATATTGTAGAGCCTGCTATGTTATGGCTAAAATCACCAATATGTCTAACTGGATACCTGTCAGGAATGGTCCTGGCGTTGAGTCCTCTATAGTCTCCGCAAGGTCGCCAGCCATTTACTCCCTTTGGTGCCATGTGAAGCGGTGATGACCATGGGCTCTTCGATGACCTGGTAGTTCCACATTTTACCATGTCTGCAAATTCCACCTTTGCTGCTTGCAGTTTGTTCGGTCCCAGGCGCCTTGGTCTGCAGGATATAGGGGGTCCATCCAGTGATGGCAGTGTTTACATCAGCGATGGTAAAATTCCAAAGGAATTCTCTTCGTAGGCCAAGGTTCAATGTTAGTGTGAGGCAGCTGTAGGTTTTTATTGTTGAGCCATTTGCTGCACTGAGGTCATAGGATGTTGGGTGACGGCGGCCTTGTATATAACGTCTTGGAAAACAACAGAGGTCTGATCCAGTATCAATGAGGAATTTATATTTACTTGATTGGTCTGTTACAAAGAGTCGGCGTCCAGGGTTGGGGCAGCTAGCTTCCGCCGTTACTGGCTGCTGCCTTTCTGGTTTTCCTCATATGTGCACGGTGACTGGCAGCGTGTTGCCTTTTCTTTGAAATTGCGCCAGGACGTAGTTATACTTCGTCTCCTCCGTCTTTATTCCACTAATTTGGAATTGTGCTTCCGCCTGGGCAAACCAAAGAGCCGGTTTGTCGGCCCAGAGAGGCGGCAACTTCGCCATTACTCTGTACACTTGTGGCAAAGCCTCGGCGGAGACGGCTGGTTCTTCGGTCTTGGTCTTTACGCCGCTGCCCGAAGCCGCTACCGTGTTGGACATTGATGCAAGTTGCTCCTGCAGTTTTGCATTTTGTGCCTGCAGCTCTGTAAATAGCGCCAATGCGTCGGGCGGTAAATTGTCCATTTTATCGAACTCGAAATCACCAATATGGGGTGCTTGTGTATACTTTAGGTGAAATGAAAGTACAAGCACATTGATTTAAATAGATTAGTTTTTATGTTTTCTTTCAATTCAATTTTACAGAATCTAGCTTAGCGAGAGATCACAGACCAGCAAAATACCATAGACCAAAACCAGACCACAGATAACCATGACAGCTCTAGATTGCGCACACGAGCAAGACGCCACAAGTGCATTTACTGTTAGAGTTTGGTTCGGCCAATTATTACTACTGTCTTTCTCTGTACAAACTTTTACGAGCTAGTTTAAAAACGTTAGGTCAAAGTAAAATTTCAATCCAAAATAAGCTTTTCACTTCTCATGCTTTAAATCTTCGTCTTTATGTTATGCGCAGTTGTGTTTATGCTCTAGTCTAGTGCATAAAGTATTATTTTTTCCAAGACTAAGTAATCAGCCCCAACAGCCACACGCACAATAAAGTTATTATTTAATTTAATTTGCTTTAATTTATATCACTATCGTTACTTTAATAAAGCCAGACAACAGTTGTAATTTATTATTTAAAAACGCTAATAAACGTTTCTATAACTTGGCAGTATGTAGTACCTGGGTCGTATGACAAATGTTGAAAATTAAAGAAAAGTGATTAAACTAAAACAATGGAATATTCAAGTTTCATTTAACGTTTTACGTATTTTACGTTTCATTATCTCGCAATCAAAGTGAAAATCAAAGAAATCTCTGCTTGAAATAACTGTAAATAACTCGGGCATGAACGAGCCATTTTACCCCTCGACTTAACTATCCACCCTCGCCTGCGGCTCAGATGGATATAAACGTCTCGGCGTAATATGGCTTCTTTTCTGCACTAGTTGTACTATTTACTATCACCTCATTGCATTACAAACTGATTTTATGATTGTTGACGTAGCTTGACCGTGTGTAGGTATAATCTGGGTGTTCGCATGTGTATTGATCAATATTCGTGACAACGACCCACTGATCTGAACATAACAAGTTGCATCCTAGTACAGAGCGGCGGCGATGGGTTTACGTATAAAGATGTTCTTCTGCCACCCCGTTTGGGAAAGGCGTGGCAATTATGAAGGGTGAGTGGGACGACATCGGAAACTATAAGATATATAAGTTTTTGATGTTAGGAACCATGACATCGATTTTGATATAAAGCAAAACTGATCAATTTCTGGGCAGTAATGTCATATGCAGATATCTGTGGTCATATGGCAACACAATGGAATCTCTAATCGTTAATTTTACCCGACTTCAGCGAGGCCAAAAGGAAGATTCAAAGTTCATATTCATATTAATAAAACGTCATTTCTTGACCACTGAGGGAGGAGTATGGCAAAGAAACTCCCAAAGATTGATTAGACCTCTCTTAAAAATAGGTTGTGTTTAACTAGTATAAATATTATAAATTGAAAAGAAAGCAAAAAAAAACGAGAAATGGGAGATATTAAAGAAATTGTAAAATAACATTGAATGAAACTTATTTTAAAAACAAATAAAAAATGTTGATAGCAAAATGTTGTGTTATTATTGCTCCCCTCTTAATTCATTTCATTCCAGAGGGTTGAGGAGAGCTTTTGTGAATAGAGCAAGCTTTTCACAATGAGATAATCTCAATTACGTCTCAAGATGTAAAAAATATTGCTTATTATTTTTCTTTGAGCCCGTTGACTGTGCTGCTAAAATGGCTCCTAGAAAAACACTGGCAAACGATATTTATTTCACAACTTGAGATATTAAGCTGGGTTTACATGAGGCCAGTGCTGGCTGCGAGTCTCACTGGCTTGGTCTTGGCCTTGTATAAACCTTGTATTGGCCTTGAAAATCAAGCCAAGCCAGCGCTGGCTGCCAGTGCTGGGGTGTATAGAGCGCCCGCCTAGATAGGTTCCCAAGAGGCAAGTGCTGGCTGCCAGTCTCACTGGCGCCAGCGCCTCTGGCTTCGTGTATCTACTACATTGAAAAGCCGGCTTATCTCTTTCCCAAACTCGTGTATTTCCTATAATATATATATATATATATATATATATATATATATATATATATATATGTAAGATTGTCAAAATGCGTTAGTTTGTAAACTATCGACAAATTGTAAATCAGATCGACACGATTTAGAATTTACGTTTCTTTTGTTCTTAATGTCAACGTAACAGGAAAAGTGTCACACCACACACTATTCCCAAACAATATTCAGTATGTGTCCTTGTGGAGTCTGTGCACAAGGGGGAGACATATGTATTAGATATTAAAAAAATATCTGATATATGTGTTACTTTATTTGTATTTATTCATAATTTCTTTATGGCACACAAATCAAATAAAAAAACGAGAGTTGCGAAGGCGAGCTTATCTCTAATAAGAGATCTCTTCCAGCAAATGAGGTTAAGATGGAATAGGTTATTTGCTGAGTGAGAAAGTGATTTTTTATGTACTTTTTCATAGCAAACCAGCAGAAATGTGTATGAAACATTTATTTACCCATTTAAAAATAATTATTAACAAAATACTATCCACAAACGCTTCGTCAAAATAAATTTAAACATCAATCATAAATTATAAAAAAATAAATGCTAAAGGTTCCAATAACGATGGCAGCATTGCCACGCTGCACAGCCATTGCTATACTCTGCATAAGAAATGAGGCGGCGTCCCAACTCCTCAATAAACAGTTTACCCTGCGCCACCCATAAACCAGTAGTCTCAAACGCCAGCGGTACAAAAATGTAGTTCGTCATAAAAATAAATAAAATATAACAGCCCATTAATGTCCACACCAAGGGGCACAGGCCTTTACCCGGAAATGAGTAAGATTAAGCCATACTCCACCATGCTAGCTCAGTGCGGGTTGGTGGAGGGGTTTGAAGACCACTACCAACGTAGCGATAGTAGCCGGGACCTACAGCTTAACGTGTCATCCGAGACACTGAAAGTCCGATAATGTACTTAAGATAAATTAATTGCCTCATTGGTACATGGTCAGGATTCAAACCTGCATCTCCTATGTGAGAAGCAAGCGAGCAACCCATTAGACCATAGAGCTCGATGTTGGCCATGAGAGCGGCATATTTTAGACACTTTGTCTGGCGACAGATTCGGCCGCGGCACCAGAGCGGAGGCTGCACAAGGACAGACGCAAGTCGCGTCCCACAGAAGAGAACGCCCTCTCTCCCAAGGAACCAAGGTCAGGCCGTCAGGGCGCTTCCCATTCGAACGGCACAAACCTGGCGGCTCCAGCACACTCGGAACTTAAGCCGAAACAAACGCCCTACGGACAATGTCGTTTATTGCGTGGTACCGCGAAAACCTGCCACTTGCCTGCATGTATTACAGGGCGACCTAACTCGCCAACGTAGGCCCCAAAAACACATCGATGATGCTGGCAGATAGTGCAACGTTTCTTCTGAGAGTCATATAGTCCTAGCTGTGGAGAAGTTAATGCGTGCAGCCACAGACCCCATTCGGGCTGAGAAACCGCATGCAACCGCGCCAATTTCGTTCCCACAGACTGAGCAAGCAGCTCATGGCGAGTAACCTCGCACATGACCTCGTCCCAAGAACGCTGAATATTCAGCCTTTTCGGGCGATGACTATTTTGCCAAACGAGAAACTACTCCGCAAATGTAATGCGAAAGCATCACCATGAATATATGCAGTCGATTAGGTCCGAATGTCAAAATGCACGATCAACGTATTGAACTAATCTCAAAATGAACTTTTCCCAAAATGAATGATTTTCATAATGACCTTTTTTACGCTTGTCCTTATTTCAGAATGTCTGACAGCAAAAGTACAGTCAGCCGGATTAATGAGTAAAGAGAACCCCTTACTACTGTTGTACCTTGGTAGCCCTTAAAGTTCGAAGTTATTAATGTTTCTGTGGACTTTTTTTTGGCACAAATTTCAAACTGAAAATCGTAGCCATTCCGGAGATATTTGATGATATCAAATGTTCAAGCTGTATGTCTCAGTAATTTAGGAATCGTTGAATATAAAGTTTAGTATAACATAGGGTGTAGGTAACTTTCAATTTGGTAAACAGTTAAACATAATTCGAAATATAATACTTGTATTGATCCCTTTAAAATAATAATAAATAAATGAATTTATTTGTCGCAAAAAGTTTACACAATCTTAACCTAGTGACAAATTTAACTTGAGAATATTGAAATAACTGTTTAGGCTAGGGCTAGGTTAGTTTGAGTTCTTAACTTCCTCACTAGGATTCCCTTTGTCGAGGAGTATATAACAAAAGGATTACGAGGATCCCAGAAGCAGCGTATTTTTCTTTCCGATCTCAATATCATCAAAGGAATTATTATCTCTCGCAATACACAAGCAAGACTCACAAGTCAGAAGGAAATAGAACGGTAAAGTTTTCCAAAGCGGTTCCCTGACTACTTCCGACTTCAAAGAATTTATGTAGTTAATTTTATGTGTAAGATGAGAAATTCAGTTCTGAGATACCTTCATAACCATGTTATTCATATTGTCTTTATCAAGTTAACTGCGGTAATTTAGTTTGCAAACACGAAGTTAGCTAGTTCGTGTGACACGATGAATTTCGATGTTAGTTGAATTGCTAATGGGACTGTCTAGTCTCTAAAACTCATGTCCGAACTTTGAATTAACATTGAACTCTAATTTCTTCGTCTTGTAGCGTTTCTGTGCAAACCTGCAAATCTCAAAAGTTTGTTAAGTAATTTCTTGATTGCCCACTTGTAAAATTATAATAAATACTATTTCTTCTTCCTTGGCTACACACATACATATGCGATGATTTATTCTCCACACTTACGAGCTATGGGTTAAACACGACACTTACTCTTGGTGCTATGTGTAGCGAGCTCCCTAGGTGACACAGGACGGATACGACCGCCGACGCCGGAGAGGTCTTTTCCGGAGCTACCGAGTCGTATCCAGTCCATCAGACTGTGTCCGGGCTGCAGTGCACATTTATTGCGTGGGTTGCCTGTAACAATACAATGAACTGAATCAAAATTAGTCCAGTCGTTTTGTGTGAGTGTCGTGGACAGGTACCTAAAAGAAGTATACGCAGGTATAAGTATTGCTTAGCTAAAGTAGGTATTGCCTATCTGCTTTGTTGAAGCGTACAGTGTAAATAAATGAATGATGGAAGTACAGTATGTCGACTACATCGCCGCCGCTCTGTATTAGGATGCAACTTAATATGGGATGGTGGGTACGAATATTGTGCAATACACATGCGAACACCCGACTTATACCCAAATATATATGTATAAATACATATGTATTCATATAAGTATACCTACATACATACAGGTACAGTGCATTTCATAACATCCTAAGAAAACCACGTCAATAATCATAAAATTATTATGATGGAATGAGGTAACCTTTTTACTTTCGAGTTGAACGAAGTGAAAATTAAGGAATTATTGTTCGTAAAAAAATCGAGGTTGATATTTTGATGGGGATAGGTTCTCTATCGTTTTAACTTAGTCCGAAAAAGTGAAAAAATAATCAAATGTTTATGTATGTGTGTGTGTGTGTGTGTGTGTGTGTGTGTGTGTGTGTGTGTGTATGCGTGCGTGCGTGCGAGCGTGCGTGCGTGCGTGCGTGTGTGTGTATGTATGTATGTATGTATGGTTGGCTGTTTTCCGTTGTCAGCTCTAGAGCCTAAACCACAGAACCGAATTGGATGACATTTTGTATTGGGGGTTATTTTGTATATATCTAGGTTATTTTTTTTGTTTTTGGATAACTTGGGCAGAATAAGCATTGGGCATGGTTAAAGTAGAAAGGAGTTGTTTTGTATGGTGGAGTGGTTGTTAGGGACATTATTCTGAACAACTTTTAGTATGGGGCGGACTTGATGAGAGTAACATTATTTTCAACTCCACCATGTACTCAGATGAGTGCTAGGCCCGAAATGTACTGAGATAAGAAAAATAAAATTACTCTGATCACGTCGTTTCCATAGAAAATGTTGTTCAGAATTATGTCCCTAAGAACCATCTTTCAGCTTGTAACTCCCTTTCTGTTAGACCCTGTATACTTTATCTTAGAACTTCTTAAAACGTCTCCTAAACGATTGCACACGAATATCCACAAACTATTATTTAAATAACAACACCTAAAGCATCATGCGATTGTAAGTAGGCAAAAATAAAGTCTCTGAATGAATTTTGGTAAAATGGATGAAAACCAAACGAACATTTCCGCAATAAATGCGGTTACCATTTTTTCCAACGATTTATTCAATAAAATTACATGGAAAGGCAAAATATTGCCGTAACCCGAAAAAAAAGAGGTATCGACTACCTTGGTAATTTGGGACCGAAACGAGAATTCCGGAGTAAGCTTTCATGAATATTGTCCACTTTACGAGCTTTATTAGCTTTAGGAAAAAAGCTTTTTGGAAAATATGTTTCATGATACTCGGGTAAAACAATTTTATAGCCAACGTAGTGTGCAAAACTTTTAGTGGCTGTCTCGTATTTTAGTATTTTATTTTTAGTAATTTCTATTGCTAGAAATAATGATATAAATCTTTGCAGTTTTAAACTGCAACTATCTCTACTGTATTTGTAACGCTGCTGTAAATATGAATTTATACAGTTTGTTGAAGATTTATAGCATTATACAAGGTATAATCGTTACTCTACCTACGTTTTGGACTGGATAGTTAACTTACTAGTATGGATAAGAGAAAAATACACGTTTTATTACACCATAAACACCTATGGTTACACCTTTCTATCACAGTCATTTTTCTTCTTTTTAATAATGGCATGATTTGTTGCTCCTTAGCACTACCCAGCAGGACGTGAAGGAATGAGGGATCCAAGTATTTCCTGGACGGAGCTACTGCCTGCGCCGCCGTCTGTTCGCAGATATTTTTGTATTTAGAGAATACCTTAATCGATGCAATACATTACATAAATGGCTGTTAATAAGTGTGTAACCTCCTGCCAGACTCTATCCGTGGTAGTTTATCGCCTAGCTAATTCAGATCAAGACTGAAGGGTTCGACTACCTATCTCAAATATCGTAGGTTTTCTTTATTTAGGTATTAAGTGTTTATGTAGTATAATTATCTTCATAATGTTATATATGTTATAAAGTATTTTTGTAATATTTGTGTTTATGTGTAATGTATTCTATTTTTAAATTTAGTTGCTATTTTATTGATTGTATAAATATTTTGTTATTAGCTGAATCCGCATTGTTTCACTGCACATACTTACTGGGTTGGCTGGAAGAGATTTCTTTTAGGAATAAGCCCGCCTTTTGACATCTTATTTCCCGCTGCGTTAATTGTTTTTACTGTTTATTTGCACAATAAAGGATATAATAATAATAATAATAATCTTATTTAAACGTATAAATAGAACGAAGTATGTAATGCTTCAACCACTCAATTTACTATAATATTATTGCTACGCTTCTTGCTACGAGCTTGCTACGCTGTAGCCGCTGCGAACGGTTTTCGTATTAATTGGGGTTGATTTGAAACTGTCACATCCATTGCAAAAAAGAGCGGCAACATTAATCGGATCTTTGGCTTACAGCTAGCTGTGCTTCTGCCACCCCTTATGGGAAAAATCGTGACGCGATGTTTTTTCTTAAAATGAATAAAAAATAAATGTAGCACGCTAATGTCGCGAAAGCTGCAATTCTTTCAAGGGTTCAATTCTCTACTACAACAAGATACCTCTGGAGATTTTGAAATTGCCATTTGAGCAATTTAAAAGCAATTTAAAAGCGATTTTGTTTAAAAAGGGATATTGCAATATTCAAGACTGTATGGGGTTGATCTAGCTCAATACAGAACAGACTGTTAATAATTTTGTAATTATTTATTCCTGTTTTATTAATTATATATAATAATTAATAAATATTGTAATATTTGTTTTAGTTAATTACAACCAGTTTTTAATAGAGATCTTTAAATCAATCTGTGGGAGTTTCTTCGCCCTTCCTCTACCAAAGTGGTACAATGTAGAGAATAGGCAAAAATGACTGTGTAAACATCTACAGTAATATGAAATTTTGACTTGTCCCACCTTACGCTTACGCACCTGAGTTTTACAGACGATCTAAGTAGTACTCTTAGCTGAAGACGTCGGTAATCTACAAAACATGCTTGACAAACTGCAAACCATTTCTTTGCAGGTCGGCATTAGGATGAACATGTCCAAGACCATAATTATGATGAGTCACTAATCCGTACCGAACATAATTGTCGGTAAACAGCAAAATAGTTTCGGTGGACAGTTATGTTTATCTTGGACATTGTTTGTCTTTTGGCCGAGACTCTCAAGTAAATGAGATTACCAGACGGATTCTGTTGGGTTGGGCCGCATTTGGAAAGCTTACAGACGTCTTCAAGTCCAAGATCCTGCAGAATCTGAAGACCAGGGTTTACAACCAATGTATCCTTCCCACACTTACGTCCGGTGCTGAAATATGGACGCTAACAAAGGCGAATATGCACAAAACTAAAGTCATACAAAAGGCCACGGAGCGTTCCATGCTAGGCATTAGACTTCGGGATCTTATTCGCATTACAGAAATAATACGTCGTACTAAGATCGTCGACGTCGGCAAGCGAATCAAGAGACTGAAGTGGGGGTGGGCAGGACACTTAGCAAGGGAGATGACGGAAGGTTGACCAAAGCGGTTACAGAGGGGCTAACCAGAACTGCACGACGACTAGTGGGCAGACCACCAGCCAGATGGACGGATGACATTGCAGTAAGCATGCGTGCGGGAGGCAAGCAAGGCGTGGTAAACAAGAGGCGTTTACCCAGCAGTGGGTGAATGTGGGCTGATTGATGATGAAGATGATGATGAATTTGTCCCCACCGAGGGGCACAGACCTTTACCCGTAGCTAGCCTTAAGCCATACTCTGGCTCAGTGCGGGTTGATGGAGGTGTTTTTCGACTACAACTACCAACACTACCAAGTAGCGATAGTAGCCGGGATATATATAGCTTATCGTGATTATTCCTCATTCCGACTAATTTAAGGCGTTAAATCCACAAGCTTCATTCGAAAGTAAACCATAGAAGATAGCTATACTATAAACATTAGGCTGCTATTGGTAGCGGTTTTCTTCTCGAGTAAACATTTGTTTGTGTATTTGACCTACTACGCCGGGTCTGGCGCGAGACTTGTATTATAATAACTGGTTTTTATTACTTTAATTAACTAGTGGCTCTGTGTACTGCAGACCTCGCGAGTCCTTGTAATTTGATGTGACACAGGAAATTTGCGTGTTTTATTATTATTTTCCACCCCCTTACAAGAAAAATAGTTGGGCCAAAAAGTTGCGTCTTATTAAAGGCAAAAAAGTGTATTTTTTTTAAAGGGATGAAAATATTTTTTTCACGGAAAAAGAATAACATTTATAAAAACTGACCGTCAAGAAATATACCACATTAATCGAACCGGTTAACAAAATCGGGAGAATCGGTTGAGAAATGCGACCTGTAGAGGAGCACAGCCGAACACGGGAATGTGGATCAACGTACTGGTATTTTATGCTGGTAGTGCAATAAGCCCATCGTTTTAGAGAGCGTAATCTCTAACACGTGTTACGATTTAAATGAATTTTCTGTGCCACGTGCAAATATTATCCAAGGGAACATTGTGTGACTTTGCTGAGTGTAACTAAAATACTAATAGCCGAGAGCAACAGTAATATCTCGACACGGGTACTATAATAATAATGAATAAGTTTACATTTTAATTAGGGTTGCAGCGTACATTAATTTGATCTCGAATGTACGATGCTTAAAACTAAATAAATGGTGTGTTGCCGTATCGAATTCGAGGATTCCTTTGTTCCGATCCAATTTAACTTATTTAACTTAAGTGCACTAACGATAGCATGCTTGTGTTGAAACATCTACTAATTGGATGAAATGCGGAGAATCCTGTACCATAGCAAAGGGCCAATGAAAATAGCAAACTCAATACTTCCTAATGGAAGGCGACTATTCTTGCAATACACAATGCTTTCAACGGTAGCAACAGAAAATGAAAATATATTTCCTCGAAAGCATTTCCGATATTGCACACAACTGCACTGCCCTAGTATGGTGGAGTAGAAATAACACGCGTTTAGTATTTTGCGTAAAGGCCTGTGCCCCTCGGCGATGGGAGAGACCCGCAGCAAAGAGTGCTGCAAATTATTTACAGGAAGAAAATATGTTGTAAACTTCGCAAATTAATGAAATTAATCTGTTTCTCTATTCGATATAAAATAAGAGATACGGATAAAGCCTTGACATACATACTCACAGTTTTTCGAGTCTTCATCGCTACAACCATCGATCTACACAAAGAATGAAACTACTGAGCTACTAGGACAATCAAGCCAGTTTTTGTTTCCCGCCCTTCTGATCTGTACCTAACTGAGACGGTTATTGATGACTCGGTGGTCCTATACATAATGTATTAGAATGAACAGCGGCAGTGAAGCGATGATAAATAACTGATGCGTAACTTACATATATTGATCACCATAAGCCAGGAATATATACGGGAATATATAAATCTCACAGACACACATTACGCACGTGATGCGAGATCTCGATTCGATAAAGAGGGTCGTTTAAACTGTATTGTAATTTAATGGAGAAAGAATAAGAGAAAAGAAAAAAGTTTATTTTATCCTACCACCACCGACTAGACAATCTGCTGGACTAGACAATGATTTATCTCTTACTAAGGAAACCAGCATGAAATCTGAGGTTGAGCAATGTGAGCCCAGTGAAGAGAAGTCTAGCAAGAAAACTTCAAGGTTTATCCAGATGAGACTAAAACTGGTGAAGGCTCTTAGTGGTATAAGAACTTTGAAGAGACAGCTAAAAACATACCGAAAACAGCATCACAAGAGAATCAAAAGAGTCGCATTACTAAAGGAAATTGACTTATTAAAATCAAGTTATGCATGTTTAAAGAAACAATATGGTGGTATAAGAACTTTGAAGAGACAGCTAAAAACATACCGAAAACAGCATCACAAGAGAATCAAAAGAGTCGCATTACTAAAGGAAATTGACTTATTAAAATCAAGTTATGCATGTTTAAAGAAACAATATGAGGACTCTCAAAGACAGTTGATTGACAAACCATCTACCTGTGCGATACAAAATCTTATGAAATTCAAGTGAATATGCATAAAGTCGCCGTCAATAGCAGTTGTGGACTATGTAAACAAAGCGCCATGTTGTCTTTGTCTATGAATAGGTGAACTATCTAGAGGTGGGTATGTGATTAATATATGTTAGGTGCTTAATTAATTTTCTTTATTTGATTCATCGCTAAAATATTCTGATGAATCAATAGTCGAATCGCCCACGTTAATTACAAATGGTTCCCTCACAGCGTTGGTGGCCGTGTCTATTATCCCATCCAGTTCTTTAATATTTTTTTTCTACTTTTAGGACATGAGCTACATATTTCGCCCACTGTTCTGCCCCGATCCGCGCCAAACGGTGGTACAAAAAAATCTTCACATCGTCCATTTTGTATGTTTTGTTGTTCTTTCCAACGTAACCTTTTACTTGCGCCCATATTAATTCTACCGGATTAAGCTTGCAATGATATGGTGGAAGGCGCAAAACTTTGACATTTTTCGATGCTGCAAACTCATCTACATATTTTTTTTATATTTTTGCTTTTCTACTTTAGCTATGAGATAGGATATATAGAACAACAGATATTTTTGTCTCCATATTTGGAGATCAGGCCTTTCCAAAATGATGCTCTTGCGTGCTCTCTTAACATGATTAAATTTAAATTTTTTCATCACCCGATATATTGAAGATTCAGATAACGACGGAAGACTGGAATCTTCATTAACTGCCACAGTCACTTTCTGCACTGTAGGAAAATCACCATTAAAATAAAATTGATGTATTTTGCGTCGAATAGCAGACAAGACGAAATCGTCAAACTGATCAATTATAGATCGATTTGCAGGTCTCTCTTTTAACTTAGGAATGTTTCCCGTTTTCTCATAGAATATTATAAGATTGTCAATTGTACGTTCCAATGCTCCAGTTATTTCCGCTTCAATGGGCAGCACATCCTTTTTATACGGGTATGTTGTGAGAGTTTTTTCAACATATTTGTAGACATTTATCGCGACCTTTTTTTCTTTTTCTGTCATTTGAGGCATCTTGTGTTTCAGTCTCTTCCTTCCTTGATGTGCTGACGTTTCAGACGTTCCTGGCATAGCATCACTTTCAGGCGTCCGAATCATTATTTTTCAAAGGGGCGCAGAACTTGCAGATGTTCCAGGGGTAAAAACAGGTTCACTCATTTTCAAATTATTTTGATCGTAATTGGTGATAATCCACTTGGCACTATCAGAATCCGTAGTCCGTAAAGCAGGTCGTTGTTTCAAGGTAAAACACTCTCCAAATCACCATGCTATTACGATAAATTCAGTAAGAGAAGCCAAGTCGTTAGAATACCGAAAACACAAAAGATTTTAGAGCAACGCTGGAAGATCACACAGTTCTCGATAGAATCACGCATACGTTTCGATAAATGTTATAATGATGTCACAGATTATGAAGTAACGCTGTTAATACAAAATGACGGAATATAATAGCATCACGAATAAAATAGGTTATATCATCAGACTGTTATATTTAGTGACGAAATAGGAAAAGGAATAGGATGCTTGCTTAGCAATGATATTAAGCAAAACTTATTGAATATTTGTTTGCCAGGCGCCTCCTTCAAAGAAATAACTGATAAAATGCTAGGAATGACATGTACAAAAAACACAACAGTTATTTTATTACTAAGTAACAGTAGCGGTTTGGATAAACAGGGCTTAAATAATGTTATCTACACACGTATCATAAACCCTCTTTACTGCGTCTAAAAACTGCACGTTAAGACCTGCATAATGTAAAACTATTTGGTAAAAACTCATTTCTTATCTGAAAATTTGTACATTATGACCATAATGTAAAAAAAAATGTCAAATTATGACATTCAAATTTCGATGCCGACGCCCGCCTGCGTGCCGCCCCTAGTTTATCTGTGAAGTTAGTACTACAGAACAAGCTAAACAACTGCAGAGCAATGATCAATGCAACAATGCCGGTCAAACATGCGGTCATCAAAGAGAGCTTATGATATGTGTGTTGATAAACTAGTGTATGTAACTGTACATAATTAGCAAAACTCGTAGTGATATTATAATGAATCTCGAGTATTAATGCCCTCCATTATGTAGCAGTCAAATAAACTACTATTATTCAATCTTGCTCGACCCTTTAGGTCCTAAAATGTATAATAGGCACTTTGCCACACATAAAGTTGCAGGAAAAATATAACAATAGTATATTTAATTTTATCAAATATTTATGCAATATAACTTCAGTGACAAACTTTTTATTTTTGATGTTAACATATTTAATTATTTTTACTTGACAAATGGTAAATTATATCTTACTAATTTTTATGGAAAACAATTAGATAATTTGTTAGCTAAAAATATTTTTGACCCTGTTATACAATGTATAGCAAATGATTATAGTCACAGCGGTATTTATGTATCTAGGAACAGTAAATCTCAAAATTTTCACAAAAAAAATTCACAGACAATGGAAAAGCAATTTGAGAATCAGAATATTCAAAGCTTTTCATGCAAAGAACTTCAGTTTGATTTGTTCCTAATAACAAGGAAAACTGACATTTTATGTTTAACAGAGCACTGGCTGAAATACTATCAAATGATTATTAACTATGACAATTATTATACTGCCAATACCTTCAATCGAAAGTCCGACGGTGGAGGCTCATTTATATTATTACAGAATACCATAAAATCAACGCAAATATAATTTTGGACTTTCGAAGGCAGGTTGTGTTGACCTGTACTCTGTTGAGTTGGACATAACCACAAACGTACAATAGTTTGCGCTTACTGACCCCCTTATGACCAGAACTTGCAAAATTTTGAGTTAATTATGGAAGATATATTAAAATTTATAGTAAAGTCTAATAATAAATCTCACATAGTCTATGGAGATTTTAATGTAAATATACAATGTAGTATATTCAACCTATAAAAATAGGCTACTTGGTTTATTTAAATCATTTAATTTGGTAAACATTTTCCAAGAACTCCACCTTATTTTGCTCGAGATCTGTGAAATGCGAATGTTCAAAGGTGCCCGACTGCGTTTGAGTTTAGGCATAATACTCCGTAGTAATAAATTCAATAGCCTAAATTCAAACTCCGTAGTGATTCAAACTTTTAAGGAATTAAAGCTTAAAAATACTGAAGATTGATTTGTATGTCGGTTAATTTATGTAGTTCTATAATCGAAACTCTGGCTCCTTACTTAGCATTTTAATTCAATTCTTGTATTGATCAGGGTGTATTTCCAGATTTAATTAAAGATAGTATAATTATACTTTTATTTAAGTCAGGAGATAAAAAGGATCCCGGTAACTTCAGGCCAGTGTCTATACTTCCGGTACTCGGTAAATGTTTTGAAAGGATAACACTTAATTCAAATTCTGTCTCATTTTAATCTAAACCATCTGCTCCATAATCAACAGTTCGGGTTTAATAAGAGGCTTCCAACCACCGACGCTGCAGTTGCTCTCCTACATCACGTCACGTCACGTCACTACTTGGGAGGAGTCGTAGGATACTATTGGGGCGTTCTGTGACTTATCTAAAGCTTTCGACTGTTTCGATTACAGTTCGTTTAGATTCCTGTATAACAGCGAGAGGCCAGGATGTTACGGAAGGATTTCGTTTAACGCTCCAGGACTGACGACCTCTGTGGCGCAGCGGTTGTGCCTCTCCCTACCATGCGAGAGGTCCCGGGTTCGATCCCTGGCTGGGAGTAAAAAAAACCCCAGGTCTTGGATGTTTATATGTGCAAGCATATATAAACATCCAAGACCTGGACAGAAGCAATGTATGTGTCTGTATGTAAATGTTTATGTTTATGTTTAGGAAACAGAAAGTTTTCAAACTTAGATAGTTGGCAACACAGTTAGTTCCCGTGAGACGCCAATCAAATTATTTCTTGTTCAGTAACCTCGAAATCGATGATACTTAGTTTCTCCTGAACTTTTGTTTAAGAAGAACTCGTAAAAATATATTGTCAGCAGAAAGAGAGATCCAGGTCACCTACAAGATCAACCATTTGTCCATGTTTTCATATGCAAAACTCCTGCTTACTCTCTTTTTGAATATTTTCATTATTTTTGAATGACATATAATTTGCAACTCTTTGCTTAAAAAAAGATAAGACGACGTTTTATTGCGATGTTTGATCTCGAGTGCTCTTGAACAATGCTTACGAGACGTATATGTTACCATATATTATAAATGTCACGTAAGTTATTTATTTTTTTTGTGGTTGGCCACATATTTGTTGGCATTAGATCTACCCCTATTGTACCAAAGTGAACTATTTATAGGAGTACATTTATTTTTACTCATAAATATGATGAAATATCGTATTTGTTACAAGAAAGGTTAAGGTAGTTACAAGTTCTTCAAAATTGTTATCTTTTTATTCGTCGAAAGACGAATCATTTTCGCTATCAATATAGCGAAAATGATGCTCGCGGAATGTCTCCTCCCGTGCTGCTGGCTGTTTCGACTCATACCTGACACGTTGTCAGCAACACATTAAGTGTGAAGAACCGAAACTCAATGTTGTGATCTTTCCTCACGAGTGCCTCAAGGTGGTATTTTGTCTCTTCTGTTTCCAGTCTTTTGAACTCCATCTCCGACTTCTTCTCTTTTTCGTATCATCAGTACGCAGATGATCTACTTTTTCTCCCTGCAATGTAGTTTCATCCGTGGAGGCACTGAAAGCTGACCTCGAGAATGTGAATGTCTGGGCCTCATCATACGGGTTGTTGATAAACCCGACCAAATCACAAGCCCTGACTAGCAACTTTTGTTCCTATGTCATATATTGGCATCACAATACACAGTACAAGACAACCAGCTGTCTTGGTCTCCATATGTCAGCGAGATCAGCAGACGGGTCTTTGTGTCTTTTCACTCCGTCAGGCGTCAGCTTCTACTTCTTGCCGCGGCAGACCAAAATAACCCTTGTTCAATCCTTTCTCCTGCCGCTAATCAACTACGCCGATGTCTGTTGGGCGAACGCGAACAAAGATCTACTGAAAATCGTGAACGACTTTAGAATCTCGGGATTCAATTTATCTTAATTCAACCATGTTTCTCAATATCGCAAAAAGTTGGGGTGGCTTCCGATTCGTAGTCACAGAGGCTCTAATATTCTTTCTTATCTTTTCAATATATAAAAAATCCCCGCTACCCCAGCTACCTCCGAGCCACTGTGAGTATCTCTTTTCAGGAGATCGGCACCGGAGATCTCACACGGTGTCACTCTTAGCCCGAGTGTGGAACGAACTTCCTTTCACTTAAGAGATAATCCCACTCTTTTCTCTTTCAAAACCTGGTTAAAGAGTACTTCCTCTCTCTTTCGTGATAGTTATAGTATGTGTATTATTATTATATGGTGTATGTTTATGTAGTAGGTATTATTTACTGTATTTTATAGATATTTATTTTACTTTAGATTAGATATTCTGCACTGCCTACCCTTTATGAGAAATGTTCCTATTTTATTAAATATCTATGTGCAATTAAGAATTATGGAATTATTAAATTATTATGATTAAAATTATTATTGTGTTTCGAGCTTTTCTCGGCGTCGTAGTCGCATTAAATGAAAACGCTTTCTTTAATCAGAAGCCTCGATTCAAAGCATTTTTAAGAAAAAATATCCATGCAACAAAAGCCTCACTCACTTCTCCGCAATGAAAAATTGTTACAGAAATAACATTTCTTCGTAAATATAAACCGGGCAAGTGGGGATCATACTTGCGCACTAAAGGTTTCAGCTATGCACGACAACATTAAATGGAGTGGATATTAAATAGCAACAATCGCAGGGTGTTTTTATCGCTCGACTCGTGATTCATAGATCGCTCATCCGTAGACTCTTCCAATCAAACATAACGCTCAACGACATGTTAACCGACTAAAAAGGTTGTCGTAGGTAACCAGCAATACTATTCTGATCTTGGGAAATGACTCACATACAAGCAGACAGTCGTGAAGACGGCAGCAGCGCACTGCTGCTGATATGGTTATGGTTAGAATTTGAGGAACCCTAAAAGCTCCGGATTCCGTGAATCCAATTTATATGCCGCGATTAATCTTTTGTTACGAATATAGATAAGTATCACCTGTCATTGGAAGAAATGCTTAATTTTTGGTTAACTCATATCAATTATGATCAAACATAGAATTTTATTACATTCATTCTTTATTTATTCGGTACAATGATTCACTCAACTAGAGTTAAACGATATTATCGTTATTGAGTAAATCGTAGTTAATTAGCATCTTTTTAAACTTGTATGAAGAAGCAATTTTTGTTTCATAAATATAGTTCTAACCTTCTGGAAATCTGACATTAGGAGTCCTTGCTTCCTCAATAACGACTTTGAACAAAACATGATTCCTACAGATATTCGTTCAGCTCACTGTATTTCTAATAATGGTTAATATTTTATACTAAAACCGAGTCCTAAAGCGCATGAAAACTTAATCGATACATCGCCGACGAACCGTATTGCTCGAGTTTTATATAAATATATATATATATATTTATTCATGAAACAATCCACTTACTTATTCGTATCCTTAACACCTGTGAATAATGATGTTTTCTAACATGAATGAATAGGAATTCGTATTTCAGTCTTGTTTAGTATCGACCGTTTCCAGATTTTTCCGGATTCGTCGGCCGAACTCTAAGAGCATTATCCTCTGCACTTTTCTGCCACACGACGACGCAAGGATAAGCTCAGGCTTACGGGAATGCTTTATAAAAGCGTTATCCGCGAATAAGCTCGTCCCGTTCACTGTGTGTAGATCATACGTAGATATGTAAAGTAAAGAGCACAAACGTGGCGTGCAGAATGATAAAATATGTCGTATAACTTTTGGGAATTAATCAACGAAAGAAGAAATTAAGAGCTTATGAGTATTTCTTTTTTCCGAGCTTGCTTGTACATATTTTATCAAGTAGTTAATCAGTAAATAGGGCCTAACAACCTGCCAAATTGGGCTCAGCATTACGAAAAAAATTTGAAAAGCAGTTCGAGTTGTGCTCCAATCACAAAAGAGGTTGTCGAAGATCATTCTAAAGGATGGCGGTCTAGTTTTGATGCAAAGGTAAATATCGTACTGAGAGATCGGATGGTTGGATGGTAAATACAGGTATTTCAAATTTGGACGGCCTCGTTAAGTATGCAAATGGACTAATGTTTGCTCCCGTTCCCAATAAGTGTACGTCTCACCGCTTTTCAATTACCGGCCGAACATTTCACGTACTTCTTGAACTTCGCTGAAACTTTACTTTGACTCCCTTCCGTCGTTTACCCATGACGAACTTCTTGCTGTTTAGTTTCTTTAGTTATTCAAAAAACTCCCGACTGAAATACTAAGACGTTTCTAAAAAACAATTTTCACTTAAATATGTAATTTCATTAAAAATACATAAAAACGATACAAACAATAATAAACTAAACGTAACAGAAGATGAAAATAATGTGTCTCAGTTCACCACCGGCCCATAATTTATTTAGGTATTTATTTGCTACATTCATTTAACTTTTGCGGGATTGGGCGGTTTAATCAGTAGAAACGTTTCCACCGCGACCGTTTATTTATCTGTTTACCAAAAGCCAACAGTCCGGCCCTCCCTCGTGTTTACTGACCCATTTGTAGAATACAGTTTGACAATATCTCGTGACATATTTGTCGAGTGTCGTGAGACGGGAGAGAGTACGGAATTTCGTGAACGGCGGTAATGAGACAGTGCCCTCGATTCTAAGTTAATTGGAATCTCTAATGTAGAGGCTTATACCTATATATATAATATATCGCGGTAATAATCTATTTATGAACACTCATAACGTCATTAAGATAAGAGAGTTCTAGCTGAAATAAGAAAATAGGCAATATTTTATTTCTATAATTTACTACATACAAATCTAAGCTTTAAGTAAAGATAAGTCGATAATCGATTTATTTTTTAGTTACTGATAAATTGGTCTTTCAACACAACAATTTTTTTGTAGAAAATTATAGTGCAAACAAAAAGTAAAATTAGAAATACCGGCTTAAACATCCCCTAAGGAAGGATTTTAGGAAATTTATAAGGGGGAAAAATAGGGGTTGAAAATTTGTATGAAAGTCCGTCAGTTTTGAAGTTGGAATCTTCAAATTTTGTATTTAGGCTGACGATTGAAAATTAATGAACACGTGTATCAGCCTTTTTGAAAACCCTACCCCCGAATTGGTGAAAACAGGGTTGAAATTGTATATACAAAGTCTTTAATTTTAAACGCTAAACCAAAAAGCTAGATTTAAAGTAAAAGGATCCAAAACCACCCCTAAGGGGTTGAAACGGGAGTCCAATATGGGGAAACAAGATTAGACTATTTTATTAAAAAAATCACAGAAATACTAACTAATGATAAAAGTGTTAACAAGCGTTTCAGGTTTTTTCTAACACCTCATATAATATTAGTATAGTCTCATAAAGACATAGGGCGAACAAACTAACAATGGAGAACAATAGACGTGGGAGCGGGAGGGTTAAGAAGGAAATGGTTTGACAAAGTCTGAAAATCAAGATGGGTATCGTTTGTATGTTTTATCGGGTCGTCGATTACGAAAACAACGATTTTAAAATACAAAGTTGTGGACGTGAAATACCATAGTTATTAGTTATCCGTATTATAGCTTACAGTTGGTTTAAATTTTGCTTTTAAAGCAATAGCTTTAATAAATATTAGGGTTCCTTAGCCAAAATGTCTGCCTGTCTGTCTGTCTGTCTGTCCGTCTGTCACAAGCATTATCGTCAGAAACTATAGGGGCTATATGAAGGAAGGTGTCTTTTGGGAACCGCTACATATTTCTGTGGTAAAAATACAAAAAATACCGTCTGTCTGTCTATCCATCTGACTGTCTGTCTATCTGCACGCGAAACCCTAACAGTGAAGCAAGTTAACGATACTGCACAATTTTCTCAACGGAACACAGACGAGAAGTAAAAACACCTCCTCATTGACCTTTATCAGCTGAACTGACAGTGTATTAAATGTACAGTAAATATTTCAGAAAATTGTGTAGTATCATTGACATTAAAAATTTCGTGTTACCCTTTATTATGTAGGTATACTTACCTGACAAGTATTGAAAGTATTAGGAGTGTAAATACAAGTATTCAAGTGTAGGTACTTTCTCATTTCAATAAATGAGTAGGTAGGAATTTATATTTTTATTTAGTATATTTTCATACTGTTTTTATTTTTTGGTAGGTATTTATTTGGTAGTTATGTTTAGGTTATACGTGATTTAAATATACATACCCATATCAGCTACCGTTACCCACTGCACATGCTGGGTTTGGTTTATGACCGGTTAAACGTGTTTAAGTATGTTTATAGGTATATTTAAATAAAATCTTTTGCAACTCCTTATTGTTATATATGTCGCAGTTAGTTGGTTAAATCAGTCACTTATAAGTAGCGGCACGAAACTCTAGCGCTGACCTTGGCTAAAAATGAGGGAGGGAAATATAGAAATGAACGCGAACGAAAAAGACGCACTGCCAAGGTCAGCGCTAAAGTTACGTGCCGTATCTTATAGCTAACTCTCTAAACCGTTAATTAAATGGCGACGTTTAACCAAGTCACTATAATCCCGTCAGACAAGTGAGTGAACGAAATGTTTAACGAGTTGTCTAAACGTTCCTAGGCAACAAGACATATACAATATAAATATTTTTTTATGTGTACTTAAGTTTATATTTTAAGTATTTTTTGCTGTTCTTACATGTTCAACCTAACACGAAGGACCCTTCACCTAAGCATGAATAAAACCAAACTTAAGTGTGTACCATGCAAACAGAAGAAATCTCCTGCCAGTTCGGTTGTGATCAGCAATACATCAGCGGATATTCCATCTTCCATCGTTAATATAGATATACAACAAGTAATAAAATGCTTTGAGACCAAATTTGATGAGGTAAAATACTTGTTGAAAGGACTAGAAACGTCGTTCAATAAAAAATCGCAAGAAATGCTGGACAAAATTGAAGGACTGTCTAGTAGAATAATAACTCTGGAGAATAACCTAGCCGATCAGTCACAAATTATGAGCAACCTTCAACAAATAAATGATGAGCTTCGGCTTGAAAATCGCACCCTCAGAGACAATTTTGATGACATGGATCAAAGATCGCGAAGCTGCAATATAGAGATTCAAAATATCCCGGAAAAGAAGGGCGAGAACCTGCTCCATGTCGTAGAGACCATTGGCAAGGCAATCGGTGTCCCTATTCCTGTATCCTGCATCACCGACGTCCATAGGGTGGCTCACAACCAACCAACACAGAAGGCAAAAAATATAATCGTGCACTTATCTACAAAAAGACTCCGTGACGACGTGATCGCGGCCGGTCGGACCCGCCGAGGGCTCACTGCATCGCAAGTGCTGAATGCGGCCGCGGGCGGCTCCACCGCGTACTCAACTGTGGCGGGCACTGCGCCCCCACCACCGTCGTCCCGGGTCTACATCAACGAACATCTTACACTCAAGAATAAAATACTGTACTCCAAAGCGCGCACCGTTGCGAACGATAAGAATTACAAATACATCTGGATTAAGAACGCAACAATTCTAGTACGCAAAGAAGATAACAGCCGGGTTATAACTATTCGCAGAGATGAAGATTTAGATAAAGTAGTGTGACTAATTTATTTATATTTAATTTATTTATATTTAAATTTTCTGTGTGTCGTTAAAATATACCGTCTCACAATCAATGTCATCGCATCTCTTGTAAATTCAATACATGTTGTTATATTTTCCTGTTCTATACGTATATATTCTACTCTGCAAATCACGCAATCATTCACAACCACTATATATTTTAACTGTTGTTTATGGTGCAACCCATCCACTCATTTTCCATAATGTTATACTCATAAATTTGATATATTATAGTTTACATTATATATTAAAACTCAAACTTAAACAAAACAAATATTTCTTTAAATACATGTTGCAATTTTATGTTATCAATGGTTGACTCAAATATAAGTATTTATTATCAAAACTGTGGTGGGTTGCGTGGAAAGCTTACGGAACTTAGACATAATATACAATGTTCATATTTTGATGTAATTATATTGACAGAAACTTGGCTGTTCAATAGTATTTTTGACTCGGAAATTGTAGACAACAGATATTCGATGTTTCGTCGCGATCGTAACTTGGTTGATTTTAACAAAAAGGACGGTGGAGGTATTGTTGTCGCTATCAATAAAAAAATTACTGCATCGCGACACTTTGAACTGGAAGATAAGACTACAGAGGAGTTATTTATAAGTATACCTCTGTGTAAATCTAATATTCTAATGCTATGCGTAACATATATACCTCCCAAAACTAACAAAAATTTATACGTTTCTCATTTCAATAAGCTACAGCACCTATTTATGAACTATCCTACTTATACTTTCTGTGCTATAGGAGACTACAACATACCAGATTTGACTTGGTCCCCCCACTCTACTGGAAATAATTTAGTACCCAATATTAAAACAGAACTTCATAAATCACTTGATAACACCATGGGTTTAATGCAACTCCAACAATACAATAATATTTACAACAACAATAATCGCTTATTAGATCTTATGTTTTCTAATAGTAGCAACTGCGTATGCTCTCCACCATACATTGAGTTATCGCGGCCTAATTACCAACACCACCCCCCGTTAATGTTCACCTTTGAAAATACAAAAACAGTAAAACAAATTCAACCAAAAAAAACTGACAAATTTAACTTTAATAAATGTGATTTTATTTATATCAAATCTGAACTGTCATTAATAAATTGGGAAAACGTTTTAAAAAATAAAAAAGTAACTGAAAGTGTTTCTATATTCTACGAAATCTTATTCAAAATTATTAATAAACATGTACCTCTATATAAAACAAAGTCACGAAATTTTCCATCATGGTTTTCTAAAGCATTACCAAGCACATTATCACGTAAAAAAACCGTGCGGAATAAGTGGAAAACTTACCATAATCTATCGGACTATAGAGAATTCTCACTCCTTCGTGAAAGAGTTAAATTACTTTTGAAAGAGGACTTCAATTCATATATCTCAAAAACCGAGTGTAATATTTCTGAAAACGTTAAACATTTTTGGAAATATGTAGCCTCTCTGAAGAAAAACGAATCGGGATATCCATCTAAAATGTCATTGGATAACAGAACATCTGACAGCCCATCCGAAATAGCTGATATGTTTAATGAATTCTTTAGCTCCGTTTTTGAACCAAATGATACTGATCTAAATGATATTAATATACATGAACTTAATTCAAGTTCGGAAGCTGAAAACATCTCTAATCTGCATATTAGTAAATACCGAATTAAAAAAAGGCTTTCAACTCTAGATATATCTAAAGGGCCTGGCAATATTTTTGAAAAACACTGCCGATGTTTTAGTAGATCCACTCTACATAATACTTAACCGCAGTGTTCAAGAAGGATGCTTCCCGGATTTCTGGAAACTAGCATATATCACGCCTCTACACAAATCGGGTTCTCGGAATAATATCACCTATTATAGACCCATATCTGTCCTCTCTACAATACCAAAGATTTTCGAGTCACTGGTTCAGGAATCTCTTTACACACAAGTAAGACGAAATATTGCTAAACAACAGCACGGATTCATGAAAGACAAGTCCACGATAACTAACTTAGCTTTATACTCGAACTTTCTATTTAAGGCCATGGATGAAGGAGTTCAAGTGGATGTGATATACACGGATTTCCAAAAAGCATTTGACAAAGTGGATCATGTTTTGTTACTCGAGCAGCTAGCATACAATGGCATAACCGGAAACCTTCTTAAGTGGTTTGGGTCTTACTTACGGGACATATTCCAGATGGTTACAATCAATGGATATCATTCCGAAAGAAGATTAGTATCTTCTGGTGTAATTCAGGGCTCAATTTTAGGACCTCTCCAATACACACTTTTTATTAATAGGATTAACCAATGCTTCCAACATTGTCAGATACTAATGTTCGCCGATGACTTAAAAATCTTTAAAAAAAATAATTCTCTGGAAGATTGTATTAGTTTACAAGAAGACCTTAATAGATTCCACGAGTTTTGTCTAACTAACAAACTTCAACTTGCGCATAATAAATGTAAACAGATAACTTTTACGCGTAATAGGAACAAGATACTCCAACCATACAACATCGGTGGCCAAGAAATGGAGAGGGTTTCCTCAATTCGAGATTTGGGTGTCCTTTTCGATGAAAAACTCATTTTCGACGACCATATAGAGAAAATTTGTACGAAAGCATATCAGATGCTCGGTTTCATATTAAGGGTTAGTAAAAACTTTAATAAAAAACTTACATATATGACACTCTATAAAACCCTAGTAAGATCCCAACTGGAGTATGCTTCTATTGTATGGAATCCCTTTTATGCCGTTTACAGTGACAAACTTGAGAACATACAAGAAAAAGCCCTCAAATCGATACACTATAGACTTACACGTAGCAAAATGAGCTACGAAAACCTCATGTCACTCTATAAAGTACCTAGTTTGGCCTCTAGACGCACAATAACCGACGAATTATTTTTATATAACATATGTAACAACCACTATGATTGTCCGGAGCTTGTCGAAGAAATTAAATACCTTGCCCCACATACAGCAACGCCACGCCGTCCCTGTAAACTTTTTTATCTAAATCCAACGCGCACCAATTCCGGTCTTCGTGCGCCGCTACATCGAATTTGCCATACCTATAATGAGAGGTTGCTATCGATAGACATATTTAGGAGCAAAAAAACATCTTTTAAAAAAGAACTAACAAATCATATGGGTTTGAGTTTAAGGTAGATTAAGTATTTTAAAATTATCAAAAAAACATTTGTATCACATTATTTTTATAAATGTATGTTTTAGTGATGAACGTATAAGGTAGTAAGCTTACAATGTATTTTGTGTTTGTTATTTATGTTTTGTAAAGTTTACTGTTGTTTGTCCAAATAAAGTAAAATAAAATAAATAAAATAAGCTACCGCAATGTTTTGCCCTGTTATAAGCTGTGCAAATCAGCTGTCGCCGTGACCCCATCTTGTTTTCCAACACGCTGGCTTTCGGTAAGACAGATTGATAAACAATTTCGACGATGCATTAGTTAAATCAAAATTGGTTAAACGTCGGTATTTAATTAACCGTCTAGAGAGTTAGTTAAGTGTCTGATTTGACCAACCAACTGCGACATTTATAACGGACCCTTTTTTTTTTCTTCAGATAATTGTTCTTATTGTCACCAGCCTTATACAAAGAACCACAATCTGGAAAGGTACAATATCTTAGCTCCGAAATGGAGCTATTGCGAGGTTTGTGGCATTGAGACACAAAGGACATTTAAAACGCGCAAACATTTTATCTAGCCGCGCAAAAACGTTATCTACCCGCGCAAACATCCGCAAGACGTATCGCAACCTCAATCACCCGTAGCCTGTCCTCACAAGAGTTGTAGATAAACACGGAGGAGTTGGGTCAGATAGAAACTAATTATCGATTCGGAAAAGATGCCAGCGACTACTTCAACAGAATCGACGCTCAGAGCGCAGATGAAACATGTGTTCACAATTTGTCACACCCATCTTGGTAACACTGTTACAAGCTGGGAAAAAAAATGTGATTCCCATTTTGTCACACCCTTGAGTAACAGTGTTACAAACTGGGAAGAAAATAGTGGCAGTTTGTATAACACTGTTACAAACTGAACAATAGAAATATAATAAAATTGTGTTGTTCAATTGTTGTTTACATTTGATAGGTACCTAAAATACTTCAATTGAATTCTCACAGGTAGGTCATTGGCCATACGTGTCACAAGGTTGCATGCGGGCGAGGGCGAGCGCCGTAAGCAGTAGGTATGAAAATAAATTCAAAGCCCGAAAGCGGGCACTCGTTTGAGGACCGACGACGGCGTTTTCAGTTGTGCCTATGCTAAAACGAGTGCTTTGTATGCGGAAATACTTCATGATTTGATTGTTTTTGTAGATACTTTCTTTACTTATTTAGTGTCTACAAAGGTTTTGTGCATAGTTTTGATAAGTTTGGACATTTTTGTTTTGTTTTTATTGTATTCTATTACAATAGATTAGAAGTTAAATTTCGAATTTTACTAGGTAATATCTAGGCTAAGAAAGTCTAAAGAGTTATTATTTTTTTAAGTAAGTAAGTAAACAAAGTACATAAAAGTACTTACTTTGTAGTTTTCCTATAATAGTATAGAATATTTTTTTTTTATAGAAAGTTCGTAAAGATAGTTATCTTTTTCTAATCGATTAGATACTTATACGTAGTAGACTAAGGACATTGGCTGTAAAAATGGTTGTTGAAATAATAAATATTGATGGACAGATGGCACCACAGTTCATCGTACCGATCAAAGGGGACGGAGCTTGCCTTTTTAGGAGTCTTTCTTTTTTGATGTACGGTAATGAAAAAATAGCATTCGAACGTGAACAAATAGTTCATCACGTAAATTAAAACTGGGATGAGTTTTCTGGTTGGCATCAAGCAGGATATATAATTTTGTTTTTGAGGTTTATCGTAATTGCAAGTTATATTGTAAAAGTTGGTGCTAAAGGATACCCGGTTAAGCGTGCTTTTCAGGCGATCTATCTGGTGGACATTTTGAAGCATATAATTCAGACGAGGAAAAATTCTCTGTCCTTGAAATACATTCTACACTCAGCTCAATCTCTGTAAAGGCTTAGGTTTTATTTTTGAAGTATTTGATTTTATACCTGTGTCATCAACGGATTCAGATTCTTCTATGGACTTTTCTTCCAAACAGCCAGTTGGTGTATTTAGTTCTCAGTCGACTTGCTCGATACCTCAAACGTTAAATAAGAAAGGTAGAGCTAAATGCACAGCTGCAAGGAGAAAGTATAAAAATCAACCAGCCAAGAAAAAAGTTTTAATAAGTAAACGGAAAGTGGCATCTAAATACTCAGAAGTGCAAAGCGTGTTGCTGCTAATTACCTGCAGGCTCATCTTGAAGTACACAGAGAGGCTCAGTCACGATACAAAACGCAGGTAACTGCGAGTCCATGGATAACAAAGTAACTTTTAGGTATGTCTTACAATTCAGGAATGACTTACGACAACGATCGTATGGTGTGTATAGGCAATATGACTAATAATAAGTGTCAGTGGTGCAATGCATTCAAATGGAAGGACTAGACTCTTGGAATGTGTTGTAGTAGTGGAAAGGCGCAGTTAGAAGCATTAAATAGTCTGCCTCATCCTCTGTACAGTTTGATAATGGATCTGCACCCTGATCATAAGCATTTTATGGCTAATATACGTAAATATAATAATTGTTTTCAAATGACATCTTTTGGCGCAAAGCAGGTGCAGGATGGATTTATGCCAACATTAAAAGTACAGGGTCAGGTCTATCATTTAGCTGGACACCTTTTACCAGAACCAAGTGAGAAGCTAACTTATTGCAGATTTCTTTAGTTGGAGAAGTAAGTCTAAGGTGCTCAAATTTATAAAGGATTAAAACCAAGTTTGGTTTAATAGTTACAAAAAATGCTTCATAATGTTAACCGTTACATAAAAAATCTCAAAAGTACAATTGATTAAATACCAGTACCAGTGAATCGTTTAAAATAGTCATTCATGCCGAGAAGATATCACCTGAAGGTCATAGAGTACGTTTAATGCCCCAACGACAAACGAAGTAGCAGTTTGAGAAACGGAATATTATATTAGAAAGCCGTAGTACTTCTTTACGTCGGATAAGTGAACTACATCGGTCATACGATGCGTTACAATATCCTTATTATTTTGTTATGGCGAGGAAGGTTATTCTATTAATTTGCCTCGACACGATCCCTTAACAAAATTGCCTATAAAAATGGTTTCGGCGGCCAGTTTATATTCTTATCGTATTATGATAAGAGTCAATGAAAATAACTTTCTCTTAAATTTTTTGGCGCTCTTTTTAGTCAGTATTTAGTGGATCAATACGCTAAAATAGAAACCGAAAGACTAAATTATATACGGCATAATCAGGCAGACTAACGTGCAGATAACTTTATACATCTTAACTTAAGGATGCAGTTAGACGACAAGATGCTGATGCCGATCAATTGAGGCAAATGGTAGTACTAGGGTCCCCTTTCACTGGTGGTCCGAAGTATATACACGAGCGTACCCAGGACGCAATGACATATGTACGCAACTACCTGATCTCTTTGTGACGTTTACCTGCAACCCCCGCCGGGAGGATATCATACAAGTGTTACTTCCTGGACAAAAGTCTTGTGATCGTCACGATATAATTGCTCGGGTGTTTCAATTGAAAGTAAAAAAAAACTAATGAATCTATTAATTAATGACCATATATTCGGAGAAATTCGGTGTTATATGTATTCGTTGAGTGGCAAAAATGCGGTCTTACGCAAGTGCATATTATTCTATGGCTGAAAAGTAGCACAACGGACTTTATAGATAAAGTTATCTGCCCCAGAACTTCATGAAATTGTAAAGTCAAACATGATCCATGGCCCTTGTGGAAGGTTTAGTCATAAATCACCATGTATGAAGGACGGAAACTGTAGTAAAAGATATCCCCGACCTCTACTTAGGGAAACACAAACAGGTGATGATGGCTATCCACAGTATAGGAGACGATACCCTAGCGACGGCGGTTTTACCTTTAATAATCATGGTTTAGATCTAGATAACCGTTGGGTAGTTTCTTTCAACCCTGTACTATTAAAAACTTTTAAAGCTATTATAAACGTTGAGAATTCGTCGATAAAATACGTATGCAAGTATACGATAAGATAAAATAGTATGCTGTGTGGCGAATTCTTGGGTTTTCGATACATGAGCGATTCCCTACCGTTGTCCATTCAGCAATTCATTTAGAAAACGGTCAAAGAGTTTACTATAACTCAAATAACCTCGCTGATAAAGTAGCAAATCAATCAAAAACTTTTTTTTAGCTTTCTTCGAACTATGTAAAAAAGACAATTTTGCTAGAACTCTACTTTATACTGAAGTACTGGCATATTCCGTATATAAGAGTAATTTCATAAGACGAAAAAGAGGTTAACTACCGGTTAATGGTTGGCTTGGAGTGATCAAAGAACACGCCTTAGGCAGTCTATACTGTTCATCCCAACAATACGGAATGCTATATATACTGGAAGTGCGGGGCCCAATTTCATTCAACACCCTAAAAACTGTGAGTGGTGAGTTGCAGCCAACTTTCCAACCTGCTTGCAAAATGTTAGGATTGCTTGAAGATGACCAACACTGGCATGCGACGTTGGAGAAGCAAGCAGCAAGAATGCGAGATCTATTTACAATCATCTTAGTTTTTTTGCCAAATATCAGACCCAGTAGCCCTTTGGGAAGACTTTAAATACCATTTGTCTGAAGATTTTAAGCGCAGGCTGCAAAAAGAGTTCGGAGACAATGTAGATCATTTTAAAGACCTAATTTTAAATAAATATCTATCTGAAATTGCAGAGAAAGTGGCGACGTTAGGCGGAAAGTTGATAGTAACTTACGGGTTGCCAAAACCAACCAAAGCACAAGAAGCCGGTAATAGAGAGTATATGAGAGAAACTAATTTTGATACAGTAGCTTTGAAAAGTTTTGTAAACAATAATACGAAATGATTGACCGCCGAGCAAATATCCGATTATGATCAAGTCATGAAAAGTGTAGAGCAAGTGAAGGTTTCTTTCTTTCTAGACGCTTCCGGTGTCACAGGTAAGACTTACCTTATAAACTTGCTCTTGGCATAAGTAAGAAGCACTAGAGACATAGTTTTAGCTGTAGCGTCGTCCGGGATTGCTGCTACATAATAAGAATGAGGTAGAACTGCACACGCTGCCCTAAAACTACCCCTAAACTTTACCAATGTTGAAACACCGTTATGCAATATACCAAAGCAAAGCAATCTCGGTGAAGTACTTAAAAATACTAAACTAATAGTAAAGGACGAAATAACGATGGCGCACAAAAAAGAAGTCGAAGCCTTGAATAGGAGTTTGCAGGACTTACCAAATAATAAAAACATAATGGGTGGCGTGACAGTGTTGCATGCGGGAGATTTCCTCCAGACTTTATCGATAGTGACAAAAGGAACGCGCGCAGATGATATCAAAGCGTGTATCAAAATATCTTTCTTATGGCCATCAATTAAAGTGCTTAAACTTACCCTGCTGGCCAACGAAAGAAGAATAGAAAACTAGAGGAAAATTAAAGTTTCATCAAAATCGGTTCAGTAATTTTCAAATTATGCCAAACATGCTATGCTACAGCCCAAACGGTTCGAGGGATTTTAACAAATGAGGTGTCGTTTGTGGAGACCTTGATAGTGACATAGAATACATATAATTCTAGTGAAAAGTTTTGCATTTTAGATCGCAAAATGTAGTTTACAAAATTATTGGTGCGGCTACTTTCTTACTCTATGTACGTAACCACCAGGTACATTCACAAGTTTGTACATTTATGTTATTGAAAGAAGATGCAGTCGGGTTAATATTTGTTATCGATCATTACAAGTATTACCGTATCACAAAAAATCGGAAATAAAAAAAAGTACTTTAACCTGCTGTCTTTTCCTTGGCAGGTCATTAAACCTGTAAATATATATTTTTCTCAAGTTCACTTTTTTTGCTTGTTTTTGTTATTCCTTCATCTCCATCGTCATATTGTTTAGTGAAGACCTTCTATTTTACTGAATTAATTCTGAAAGCGAACGCGTAATAAGAAACTCAAGATAAGCCGGCTAAATTTCAATCATATTCTCTCACCCATCTTTAGCCTCAACAGCGTGGAGGCTTATCTTCAATTTAGCCAGCTTATGCTAAAATCATTCATCGCGATGAACTTAATTTCCAACATTAGCCGAGGCTCAACATAATCTTAAGATAAGCCGGCCACACTTAAGTTTAGTTTCATACCTAGCTTTAGCAAACATTATACATATATTTATTTATTTTATCGCATTTATATCTCATTTATATTTTGACAGTTTATAGTACTTTCCTCCGTTGCAATAAGGTCGCTATTGCAACTGACCTGTAAAGACGTGCTGGCTTCAGCAGCTGCATACATTCATGCCATACCTACATTACCTACTACAATGGTTGGGATACCCATTGAAAATTCAAATTAGAAGAGAAGTCTTTGCAAATTAATAAAACCTTCTTGTCCCACCAACAAATAGTTAACCCTTTCGCTACTCTGCTGGCCGGAAAGGAAAAAATAATGACACAACAATTAAGGCAAATTTTATGTTGTTTTCCCGCAAATACCCACATTAGAATCTACAGTACTTTAGCTGACGTCTGTCATAAAAGTTCCGTTTTGGGGTTTACCCAAGTTTACAGGTAAAAAATACTTGGTTATGAATTTTTAATTAGGATACATAATATTTACTAAAACTAGGGCGTGAGGGTAACCAAGACGCAGATGGGTGTTGTATTTTTTTTTTCACATAGCGTAGGGACAATACTTTTTGTCCAAATTGCGTTATGGCCTCAGATGGTCGAAACTCTGTACGCTCTGATTGGCCGTTGAAGGCGCCTTTTAAAGATTATACATATAAGATCTTGCTTTTGATTTTTCAGACGGGGACACCCAAAGGTCCAACAAAGATCTAATTGGCGATTTATTAATGAACACCTAATTAGCCTATATATTTTTTTTAAATCTTGTTCAATATTTATCCCATCATAAACATGCATGCATGTACAAAAATCAAGCCAGTTTCGCAGCGCATATAACTCAGCCGTAAAACATTGTGAGATAATGTAAAACCAAGTCGGAAACTTCATTCAGTATACCTATACACGAAAATACCTATTCAACTTCATCGTTCAGTTTTACCTTATTTCTTAACTAACAATATTTTAAGGTGACCGTATCGATACATGACATCTTTATTAATTTATTAATACAATGACTTGGCAATCGCATTGCATAATCATAACAAAATATTTGTTTATCTAAATAACAAACTAATTTTATGCCTGGTCTTATGACGCCAATGTAATGACCCCTGGTCTAATACCAATCGTAGTCAATTAAGTCGTTATTTCCAATGTATTGGTTCTAATAGATACAGTACTATAGTATATAGTCTAGTACCCAAGAATGAGGGAATCCTAGTTTGGGGCAAGATCAATGTGTGTTAATAGTGTCCAAGGTATTATTATTATATTATTATATAAATTGACTGAATTTTGGAAATTCGCCTATATAAATTGTGCCCTATTTGTCACAAATATTTCAAAATTCGAGGGTCTAGCTTTATATATAAGAAAGTTACAGGGGCTCGTATATGTTCAGGGTATGCCCCGAAGTGCTTCCTGTAAAGGATGGCACGGCAGTGCTTCTTTGCTTGACTTGGCGGGGGCACTGCTGTGCCTCCAGATGGAGCAAACTTTGGGTTGATTTTTATAATAATAATAATAATATATTTAATAATTTTAGGATACGTTTCGTTAGCTTGTTCAACATTATTTCCCAAAATTGTATTTTCGACGAAAATATGAAAACTTATTATGCAAACTGAGACATTTAGTTTGACATTTCATTCCGACATAGCGGACGAAGTAAATGAAAGACCGAATGAATGAAACACGCGGGAACAGGAAAGGGAATTTACGGTAACTAAATATACAAATATTTTTTCGGCAGATAATGGATGTAAAAATTTAAGTGTGCTTTGCGTGCATGGTCCTAGCAAGAAAGTACGATTTAGACAGATTCTGATCAAGGACATATTCAGTCAATTGTTAGATATAAATGTGACCGAAATTTCAGAATTTGTTTATACACGGGGGCTGAAATATTTCACAAAAACACTTCCTGCTATAACCACGTTTCGAAACGTAATCCTAGCAAGAAAGTGTGAAATCGAAAGATTTCACTTATATAGGCATTTGGTGTGTCGTGAGTGGTAAATGTGACCGAAAAGCTAATTTTGTGTGTCCACGGGTTTCAGAGATATTTGATTTCCTGCTAGGATCAGGTTTGCCAGCTACTTAAATATTAGTGGTAATTTATTTGTAATTTGTGTAAATTACTTTTTTACATTATCACACCGTTGAAAAGTTTTGGTAAATCTTTAAAATACCTAAATGGCTTAATATCTCCCTAATAAAGCAAAACAAAGTCGAAAAAGAGACACTTAACGATACATCTTACTCTTTTTTTTTTTTTTTTTATTTATTTATCAAATTACAGAGTTTTAAATACTTATCTAACTTAATGCACTACTTAAACCACTAAGGTTTGTATGTAGCACAAAATTAGTCTAGTGTATTATGTAGGTGGGTCGATAAAAACAATATGTATAAGCATGAAGTCAGTTGCTGGCTAAAAGGCAAAATACAGTTTGTGTACGACTATGGAAGTAATGATATAAAGTGTGATTTTAATTTGTGATTGATATTTTTGGGATTGATTGATGATTTGAGTTCCGGACAGAGACCGTTAAGAAGAAGAGGAATTAGATAGCTAATTCGACGTTTCCCGTAAAAGTTATTTGCTCCTAAAGTCATCAGCTTTTTTTTTGTGCAGCTTCTGGTGCCGATTTTATGTGATAACGGTTTTTGGATGGATAAATTGAAGAATTGTTCTTTTAGTAGTGTGTATTCTACTTTGGTGTGTACTGGTAGTGTTTTACAGTATTTGAACAGTTTGAGCTTATCATTGGAGTACTGGAGTCTGATTTTTGGAGGTACTATATTTTTTAGAATTTTAATTTGTAGACGTAGTATGCAGTCTAGGGAAGTTTTATGCGTGAGTCCGTAGCTACTGAGCCCATAGGAGATTACGGAGTCTGCCAAAGCATTGTACAGCATTAACCTGATGTTAAAGGGCAGGCGATTTTTTATTATGTGCATGTTAGCCAGAAAAGCTCGAAGCTTTGTACACACCCGTTCTATATGACTATTCCAGTTAAACTTGTGATCTATTACCAGATCCAGGTAGACGTGCGAGTTGACGAGTTCTATATTGGGGCAGTGGCAAGATTTTGTAATATTTTGGTCATGCATACAAGTATGACTGTGTGATATGAGAGGTGCTTTTCATGTATGGTGATTTAATGAGTATGAGTTTTGTTTTATTGCTGTTTAAAACTAAGCCCGAGTCATGACACCATTGCTTGAGCTTGTCGAAGTCAGCTTGAAGCATACACATTGCGGAGTTAACATCGTCACTGGCAATAATAAAGCATGTGTCATCAGCAAACTGATAAGCTGTGCAGGAGTCAAGGCATGTGCACATATCATTCACATAGGTGAGAAAATGCAAGGGCCCGAGCACCGAGCCCTGGGCGGGTCCTACTGCGGCTGGCCTTTGGTCACTGAGGCTATCATCTATCTTGACACAAGAGGATCTGTTACGGAGATAGCTTTCACACCAGCGTAGTAAGGGTCCCCTGATGCCATTTGCGTCCAACTTACCAATTAGCTTTTTGTGATCAAGAGTATCAAATGCTCTGGAAAAGTCTATAAACAGGGCCAGGTCTTGTTTTTTGTTATTTAGGTATGTATTAATATCATCCGTGAATTTGGAAAGTAACATAGTTGTATTTTTTTTGGGCTGAAAGCCAAATTGGCTTTTAGATATAATATTATTTTTTTGGTAGAACGAGTGGATTTGATCACAAACAAATTTTTCTATTATTTTGTCTACTGATGACAGCAATGTGATAGGCCGATAGTCTGAAGCATTTTCGCGCTTTCCCTTTTTAAAAACTGGTCGTATGCATCCTATCTTGAGCCCATCAGGATATTGCCCTGTTTTAATAGCGGTGTTAATAAGATTACATATAGCTGAGGCAATATTATTAGTAACTTAAAACTGTCCCTACACCGAATTGCAAAAGCCTAGGATAAGCCGTTTCACCAAAACAACAACTTTTGTGAATAATTTGGACGAAAATATTTGAATAACGAAATAAGCAGGACGTGTTTTGTTTAAATAAAAAAAAATACCACTAGCATTAAGTGTGTCGTATTTAGTGTTTAATTGTTAACTTTTAAAACCAAAAAGTCATAGAAAAACAGTGCTTTTTTGAAAATTCTAATCTCGACGATAATACGACCAAATTAAAGTGATGATCCAAAAGCCTACGTGCAGTACTTGAGACATACCGTCCCCATTTCGTTGCGTTATATGCGGTACAATGATGTGGAAAATTTGTTAGTTAGCAAATGATAAGAAAAGATCCGCATATAACCTTAACCTTTTGAATCTAAATCAGTATAACGGAATTAAAAACGCGTATGATAAAATTCTCGATCTACTTCTCTCAACGGATTATGTCTCGGTATCCGATTGTAGTAATGATTCCCTTGTTCCAGTCGCTCCCCACCATGGGGCGCTTTTTTGTATACTGCCTTTGAGTGACCATGATGTGCTAGATCGGCCACCTCTTAATAAGTTTTTGTTTTTCAAGGGTGACTATGATTCTATTAATAGTGAAGTGGCTAAAATTGACTGGGATACGGAGTTAAGTAATCTTAACCTAGAAGAGGCATCCAATTATTTTTATAATTTTTTCAATTATTTAAGGAATAAATACATTCCACACAACATTGTTACTACTAAAACCTACCCTCAGTGGTACTCCAAAGCCTTAATAAGGGTTATTAAAGAAAAACATAAATATTTTATTAAATCCAAATTATATGATAATTTATCAGACATACATACATTTAATTTGCTAAGGGACAGGGTGAGATCGTTAGAAGAATCATGTTATAATAAATATATAAACTCGGTTGAGAATTCAATCTTAAAATGTCCTAAATTTTTCTGGTCTTATGTTAACTCAAAATTTAAAAGTAACGTGATGCCTAGCAGCCTCAAATATGGTAATGAAACACTCAATTCAGGCGATTCTATCTGTAATGCTTTTTCATCGTACTTCCAGTCCAACTTTTTAAATCAATCTCAATCTTCTAGTAGGCACGACGTGTCCGGTGACGATTGCTCTGATTCGGTGTCTAACATTTCTTCTATCCTTATTGATATTAAAGAGGTATCAATTTGTCGAAGATACTCGATCCTTTAAATCTGCTGGACCAGATCATTTGCCAGCCATCTTTTTGATAAACTGTGCAGATACTCTTTCGGTGCCAATATCAATATTATTTAGAAAATCTATTGCCTCTGGTACTGTCCTTAATATCTGGAAACAAGCTTTTATGACTCCTGTGCATAAGAAAGGTCCGAAGACTTATGTCACTAATTATCGCCCTATATCTAAACTCTGCATCGTTTCCAAAGTGTTTGAAAGGATCATCTATAATCAATTATATGGAGCATTGAAACAGTCTTTTAGTGATACGCAGCACGGTTTTCTCAAGGGTCGCTCCACAGTTTCCAACCTCGTATTATTTAACAATGCCTTGACGGTTGCTATGGACGGTGGATTGCAGGTTGATATCGTTTACACCGATTACAGTAAGGCGTTCGATAGGATTCAGCACGACCTCCTGTTAAGGAAATTATCTAAAATTGGTATTAGGGGTGACCTACTGCGGTGGTTTGCTTCCTATATTGACAATCGCTCACAGGCTGTTGTTATTAATAATTATATGTCTAGTTGGGTTAATGTTCCTAGCGGTGTGCCACAGGGGTCCTTGTTGGGTCCGTTACTTTTTGTGTTATTTGTGAACGACATTGACTTGTGCTTTAACTTTGCTAGGTTGTTATCCTTCGCTGACGACATGAAGATTTCTGCCAACATAAGCTCAAATGCCGATGCTGAAGTTATGCAAGCAGATCTGTTCCGTTTAGAACACTACTGCGATGTCAATCGGCTTGACCTAAATCCTTCCAAATGCAGTATTGTCTCCTTCTCTCGTAAAAAGAATCCACTTTTCTTTAATTATATTGTGAAGGGTGAGACATTAAAAAGGGATGCAGTCGTTAAGGATTTGGGAGTCATCCATGATGCTAAACTGACATTTAATGCCCATGTTGATATTATTATAACTAGAGCCTAGAGGGCTCTGGGTTTTGTGATGCGTTCCTCAAGAGACTTCAAAAAAGCTAAAACCTTGAAAATTCTTTAGTACGTAAACTTGAGTACGCTTCACAGGTTTGGAGTCCTCGCTACAATATTCATATTAACTGGATTGAAATATTCAGCGTAAATTTATGCGTTATCTCTGTTATCGGACTAAATTTAAATACAATTCAGATTCTTACCTCGATATTTGTAGAAAACATCATCTGGCTCCTCTTCAACTCAGACGCGAGGTTGCAGATTTGGTATTCCTTCTCAAAATTACCTCTAATGTCATTGATTGCTCTGATTTACTTGCTCAATTATCATTTACAGCGCCCCGTAGGCTATTGCGTCATAATGCGCTATTCTCGCTCCCTAAGTCAAACACTAACTACAGACAAAATACGTTCCTCTGGCTTGCTTGTCAGAGATTCAACAATCTGCGTGGAGATATTGATCTTGACCTGTTTAGCACTGGTGTTAATCCAGCGAAGAGATCACTGTACCGAGACTTTTTCTATGACTAGAAAGTATTTCGACTTTCTGTTATTTTTTTTTTTCTTATTTAACGTGACTTGTTACTGCATGTCATGTTACAACGTATAGGGCTATGTATAATGCGAACTAATTCTGTTATTTAAGAGTGCTTTTACTGTTTTATTTGTTTATTGTGTTTTTTTGTCGGCGAAAACCTATAATTTGCTTTTTTGTTTTTATATAAGATTCCTATTGTTAATTTAAAGATAGCTGTTGGTTTTCCAATGTTAATAAAATAAATAAAATAACTTACAGCTAAGTACATGCCTACCTTCCCATAGCGGTAATTAATAATATAAGTGTTTTATTTAATATATCAGGTTATCGGAATGGAAACTGAAAAAATCTGCCCGCAGCCCAAATTGTTTGCTTGTCTTGCAACTTGCAAAATCCCAGCGGACAGGGATTAGCACTTACCCCTGGTGAATAAGGTTCTTTATTGGTCACCTTTAAGCTCTTGTACTTCTCGAGCCACGTCAACTAATTAGCGTGCATTGTCTTTTAATTTCACACTTTCTTGCTAGGATCACGTTTCGAAAAGTGATTCTAGCAGGAAGTGTTTTTTGTGAAATATTTATACCCCGTGAACAAACTAATTCTGAAATTTAGGTCACATTTATATCTAACAAGACACTAAATATGTGCAAAATCAGAATCGGTCTAAATCGTACTATCTTGATAGGATCATGCAAATTGCGTTTTCTTTTTTGTTTCCTACGAAACGCAGTGGATGTTTTTTCATCTCCATTTCCAAAGTCGGAATATATAAATTTCGATTTTTTTTAAACATAATGCATGGAGAAAAGGAATATGTCCGTTCTGGTACTTATTTATTTATTTATTTAAAATAACGATGAGTGATAAGTATCATCATTGTAAAGTTCTCGTTAAATGGAACCTTTTTTACTAGTAAGACATTTTCTAAATAGTTGTCCGTTTCGAGATATGCCTTTACAAACATAAAACAAAATGTTGGTTTTGAATTATTTTATTACTTTTTTAAATGGACGCGAAAGGCATCTTCATCGTAATTATCTAGTTTGTTACTAGCTTCAAAAGATCTTGTAGTTTGGTTTTTAAATCGAAATTACTGGAACTTTATTATTATCGTGTTCACAGTCATTGTCATATTCTGGCCGTACTTGCCGTATTTTCGTATAAGTCGTGTATTATGTGTGGCATCGACTGTCTGAACACATATGTTAAGCATTACATGATCTGTAAGTGGCGCCACCTAGTGTTGAGTAGCGATAACGATCGATCAGTCTAATAAAAAGGTTTTTACTGGCAACATTTAGTGGCGCCATCTGTCCAAACTTATTATTTTTCGTGTGTGGCAACATTGCCTTGAAACTGTCACTTGACTTTGCACTTTTGTCTCAAGCAAGAACGAAATACACAACTCCATTGATTACTGAAGTATTTTCTATATTATCGTCCCTGACCACGCCAGAGCCCGATTTCGGCAGCGCAGCACCCGGCACGCAACATGGTGACCCCGACGTGATGAAGAACCCGTGGTAAAACTCCCGAAGAGGTCCAAGCTGAAAAACGGATGGCGTGGTCGGGAGATTTCGCGAAGACATAATATAGCGAAACAGTAAATTATCAAGCTTGCGGCATACAATAACATCTATCAAGCAACGTCGGTCAAGAATTCCCGAAAAAAGCAGCCATGGGCGACGGATCCGGTCAGATGTAAATCCTGGTTGGTGTGAATCAATGGCTGCCTAGTATCAACGGACGAAGATCAGCAAGATAGATGGGCGTACGCAGGCAAGACACAAGATCCACGGGCGCACGAAGATCTGAAGACGAGCGGCGGCAGCAACTGTAGTCATTGCGGCAAACATTGCAGTCACATGGGGACGGGCAGTACGCAGAGATCGACTGAAAAGAGGTGGGCTCGCTCCTTGTATTAAGTTATCCTAACCCTCTATCAAACAGGGGGGGGGAACCGCCGTGTGCTCTTCAGGGTGTAGTGTAGCATCCAATAATCATCATGTCTGATACAGACGGTGAGTCTGGTAATACAATTGTGGAACTTCAAAGCTCTGCCATCAAAAGGTTAAAGAAAATTAGAGGCACGCTGAAGGCCAAATTAACCTTGTTTAATAAAAACATTAGCAAAATTAACTTGCAAAGCTTGACAGCGGAGCAAATCATAGACTTACGACTACGGACCGACCGTATCAAAAAGAGCTTTGAAGAGTTTGATTCAGTTCAAACTGAGATTGAAACCCTAAGTAGCGACGTCGAAGATGAGCTTAGTAATAGGGAGTCCTATGAAAATACATATTATGAGTGTGTAGCCAAGGCAGAAGCAGGCCTTTCAAAATCAGGTAAAGTCGGATTGCCGGGGCTAGCCTCCCGACAGTCAACTGCTTCATCTGAGCCAGTATTAGATTCAATAAAGTATCCAGATATTCCGCTTCCGGAATTTAGTGGGGATATCTCAAGGTGGATTGAATTCCGGGACACCTTTGATGCCCTGATTAACAAGGGTGCATTGAGGCAGATACAAAAATATAAATACCTGAGATCTTGCCTAAAGGGCGGCGCCCTGGAAGTGGTGGGTGCTCTCGAGTATTCGGAGGAGAGTTACAGTATAGCGTGGCAACTCCTATGCGAACGCTATAACAATCCGAGACTTCTAGTAAACAATCATCTGCGTGCACTCCTGCATATCAGTGAGGTGCCCAACACTCCCAGTGGCTTAAGGGGATTAGTAGATAACATATCCAAGCATCTTAGGACCCTAAAGGGGTTAAATGTATCGACAGAAGACTGGGATGTACTAATAATATTTTTTCTGTCTAGTAAATTGGATAAGAACATTTTAAAAAAATGGGAAGAGCGGTCCAATTCAAAAGATTTACCAACGTTACAGGAATTCAAGAGCTTCCTTCGCAACCGAGCAGACCTGATGGAGACTCTCAATTCGGGGAGTGACCCTGAGGCTCCGGGTCTGAGCAGCCTTGGTGCTGGAACATCTCGAGCGACCAACTGGAGGACCTGCGACGTAGCCACTCTACACCCAGCCACAAACGCCCAGTCAGTAGGTACCCCTGCACCACATAATCAATGCCCAGTATGTGATCAAAGACACTTCATAACACAGTGCGGTAAATTCTTGGCTATGAATGTAGGGGATAGAAACAAGATGGTACGCAGATTAAAGCTCTGCACAAACTGTCTGAGAGGTTCGCATTCCATGCCAACCTGTCGTGCCACGACCTGTCGCACATGTAGAGGTAAGCATCACTCACTACTACACTACACAAATGTTGGCAGTGCCTCCTCCAATAGTCCCAGTACTATGCATAATCCACCGGCCGTTGAAACGACTACTCCGAGAGTACATAATCAACAAATAATAAACACTGCAGTCACAAACAGTGAGCAGTCTACTCAACCCAAGTCAGTGCTATTGTCTACCGCGCAAATTAAAGCATTTGATAAAAATAATAAAGCCCACACTCTAAGAGCCTTACTAGACTCAGGGGCACAATCCAATTTCATTACCCAGGAAGCGTTTGATAAGCTCCAATTAGGGAAATCAGAGATAGATATGGAAGTCATAGGCTTTAATGGCATCCAGACCAACATAAATCATTTTTGCACAGTCAAAATTGAGTCCAAGGTGGAAAATTATAACACCAAAATCTCCTGTCTCATTGTTCCAACATTGTGCGAATTACCGCACCATAATAATAACGATATCCAAAATATTAAATTACCGAGCGGATTGAAATTAGCCGATGTAAGGTTTTATGAACCCGGGAGGATAGACATGATAATCGGGGCGGAACTATTTTATAACCTAATATGCACAGGCCAACGGAAACTGGGGGAGGGACAGCCAATTCTCCAACAAACCAGGTTAGGTTGGGTGATATCAGGGGCGGTGAAAGCCCCCGTATCTAGAACTGTGCACTGTAACTTCATCATTAACTCCCAGATGAATAGACTTTGGGAGAACGACAGTCTCAGTAAACCAAAGGTAGAAGACTGCGAACTTGCCGAGTGTGAGAGAGTGTTCAACCGTCATTCACGGGCAGTGGAAGGTAATTTTGTGGTAGAGTTGCCTCTGAAAATGCCAGTCGAATCTCTAGGTAGCTCCAGGAACATTGCTTATAAAAGAATGAGGACCCTAGAGAAAAAATTTGAACGAGATCCAGTATACAAGGAGATGTATGTGGATTTTATGCGAAAATTTAAAAGTAACGGATGCATGAAGGAACAGACTGACAGGGACACATCGGCTAGGGTATACTTACCACACCATGCTGTGGTAAACATGCAGAAAACAAGCACTCCCCTCAGGGTGGTCATAGACGCCTCATGTCCAACTAGCACAGGCATATCATTAAATGACATTCAATATAAAGGGGCCATTATGCAAGATGATCTCACAGATATCATCATTAGATTTCGAATGCACCAATACGTAGTAAGTGCAGACATTGAGAAAATGTACACAAAAATACATGTTACACCTCACCAGCAAGGGTTGCAATGTATAGTGTGGCGGGAAAACCCGCAGGACGCACTTAAAACCTATAAATTAACCACATTAAGTTTTGGTCTGAGATGCGCACCATACATTGCAACCAGATGTCTGAAGGAGATAGCTAATCAAAATAAACATAGATTCCCAGAAGCAGCAATGGCTTTGGCCAACGACTTCCTGATGGATGACCTGCTCTATGGAAGGGGCAGCAAGGAGGAGGTAATCCAAACGGTCATCCAGGTCGAGCAGCTGCTACAAGAAAGTGGTTTCACACTAAGGAAGTGGAAGTCCAACTCGCCTGAAATCCTGAAATCAGTGAGTAGAACCACACAAACACATACAAACACTGTCACAGAAATAGGTAACACAACACATAAGGTGTTAGGCCTGGCATGGTCAGATTTAGACGATGAGTTACTGTATCCATCAGAGCTCGATCCGGTGCCAAGGGTTTTATCAAAGAGAAAGGTCTTGTCAAGTGCGTCCTCTGTATTTGATCCATTGGGCCTATTAGGTCCTATCATAATTACTGCAAAGATGTACGTCCAAAGACTAGTTATATTAAAATTAGATTGGGATGAAACATTATCTGCAGAATTACACTTAGAATGGAGTCAGATTTGGAATCAAATGAATAACATAAAGAAAATTAAAATAAAAAGAAATGTAGTGATTAGAAATTCAGTCAGTATTGAACTACACGGCTTCTCCGATAGTTCAAAAGGTGCATACGGAGCAGCAGTTTATGTCAGATCGGTCGATCAGGAAGGAAATATATTTACCAGTCTTCTGACCGCCAAGTCGAGGATTGCAGGAAGGGAGACGATACCTAGACTAGAACTTCAGGCTGCCCTCCTATTAGCAAGGCTAGTTAAAAAACTCAAAACCATCCTACGACATAAAATAGATAAAATAAATCTATGGTCAGACTCGACTGTTGCATTAGCTTGGATAAATACAGAGCCTCACAAATTAAATTGCTATGTTAGCAATAGAGTCAAGGAAATAAGGGAAATTACCGATAAATCTCATTGGCACTGGGTAAGCACTAATGACAACCCGGCGGACTTGTTATCTAGGGGCACACCGGCAGAAAATCTTATTCATAACACTCTGTGGTGGCAGGGACCCAAGTGGCTCAGTAAACCTAACACAGAGTGGCCAAAGGAGGTCCTACCACACAACACAACTCAGTTACCCGAGATGAAATCAGAAAAACCAATTAAAGTATGTAACTTAGTAACAACAAACTCGGGTAACCAAGTATTAGAAACACTAATTGGTAGATATAATACCGACACACAATTAATTCGAACACTTGCCTATGTAAAAAGGTTCATACATAACATAAAATACCCGAACAACAAGTTAGTTGAGAGGTTATCAGTCGAGGAATTAAACAAGTCATTGAATCATCTGATTAAGTACGTTCAAGTACAAACAATGGAGAAGGAATACGACCTACTTAGTAGAAATAAATCGATCTCACCAAGATCAACAATTAATAGTTTAGATCCCTTTATACAGGATGGCCTAATCCGAGTAGGCGGGAGACTAAAATTATCCGAATGTCCACAGGACAAAAAACACCCAATCATACTTCCACAAAACAACACACTTACAAAGCTCATCATGCAGAGCCAACACCGAAGGTTACTGCATGCAGGCGCTCAGCTACTCCTGTCCACAATGAGGGAGCGCTTCTGGCCAATTCATGGCAAATCACTAGCAAACAAGGTAATCAAAGATTGTGTTATCTGCTTCAGAGCCAAGCCTGTTACAACTAGCCCAATTATGGCAAGTTTACCAAGGGAACGTGTGACACCAGCACCACCATTTGATACTACGGGCGTTGATTATGCAGGGCCATTCAATGTGCGGGATAGACGTGGTCGCGGCTGCCGGTTCTCTAAATGTTGGGTCGCCCTATTTGTCTGTTTCAGCACCAAGGCGGTTCACATAGAACTTGTTAGCAGCCTGGAAACCGTAGCGTTCCTGGCTGCACTAAGACGGTTCATAGCTCGAAGGGGTAAGCCCAGTCAGCTGGTGAGTGACAATGGCACCACGTTTCATGGGGCAGACAATGAAATAAAAAGGCTTTACAAATATCTTCGGGATAATTCTAGCGAAATAATAGATTTATGTACGAATGAAGGCATCACGTGGAAATTCAATCCACCTTACTCACCACACATTGGGGGGTTATTTGAGGCTGCTGTTAAGGCATGTAAATTACATTTAAAAAGGGTCTTAGGGAATGCTATGCTCACCTTCGAGGAGTTCTCGACGGTTCTAACCCAGATAGAGGGAATCCTAAATTCACGGCCTCTTTGCCCCATACCTAAGTCAGATACAGACAATTTTCCCATCTTAACGCCAGCCCACTTCTTAATAGGTAGATCTTTGACAGCCTTACCCGATTACGATTGTCAAAATACGCCTAGCAACAAGTTAAAGCTGCACCAACAATTCCAACAGATCCAGCACGATTTCTGGCGCCGGTGGTCAAGGGACTATCTTACGCTCATGCAGGAGCGAGTCAAGTGGAGAAGCACGAAAAGTTCGAGCCTGACTGCGGACTCCCTGGTTCTTATACGCGATGAGCAGCTGCCGCCGACACGATGGCGCTTGGGGAGAATCCTCGAACTGCATCGAGGACCTGACAACATAGCACGGGTCGCGTCTATCAAGACTGCGACTGGCATCATCAAAAGGGCCTTCAACAACATATGCCCACTCCCAATCAAGAATGAAGACTAGAAGTCCCATATGTATTTAGTTTCTTAAATAAGAATTAATTTTTTAAGTAATTATTCACTTTGTAAGTTTATTCACTTTGTAAGTCCAAATAAATTCTCTTGTGTTGATTTATTCAGGGGAATAGGATAGCTAGACATGCTAGGATAGCTCTTCAGGTAGGGGGAGGTTTAACTTTGAGGTGCGCACCATTTTATTAACTTAACTTCATAAACATTCTCAACTAATAATTTATTTAAGAGGGTGCGCACTTCAAAGGTGTGGTTGATAGCAACGCACAAGCCAGCAGGATAGCAGCTTGGGCGGTGGAGTCAACCTAGGTAGAATGGATATCATTAGATCTAGACATTAGATAGATCTGAGCATTAGATAGATTTAGACAATAAGGAAGTTGTCTTTGAAACCTCTTTCAAAGGCGGGAATATGTTAAGCATTACATGATCTGTAAGTGGCGCCACCTAGTGTTGAGTAGCGATAACGATCGATCAGTCTAATAAAAAGGTTTTTACTGGCAACATTTAGTGGCGCCATCTGTCCAAACTTATTATTTTTCGTGTGTGGCAACATTGCCTTGAAACTGTCACTTGACTTTGCACTTTTGTCTCAAGCAAGAACGAAATACACAACTCCATTGATTACTGAAGTATTTTCTATATTACCGTCCCTGACCACGCCAGAGCCCGATTTCGGCAGCGCAGCACCCGGCACGCAACAACATATTTCGTAAGTAAGATTTTAACATTTCTACATCAATCCCATGGGACAACTGCTTTGAATCAATGCCATAGGAATTACTGCAATCCGGAGTCACGCAAGTGTGAGCAGAAAGATCGATAACGATCAGAAACGATAACAGGGAACAAAAAACAAATAAAACTTAGCATAATCGCGTGTAGCAGCGAGATGTAGAAATGTCAATTTATTCAAAACCGTTATCTTCAGATTCGTTTAAATAACATGACAATAATTGTACCATTTCTATGGTGTTCAGTTACTGTGTTTCAACTCCTTTAACATTTTATTACTAAGCCGTACCCTTACTTTAATGAAATAGCTTACGTTTATTGGTCTACCCCAACGTAAGCATTCAAACTTCTGAATACGCACATAACTTCATTTAGAGCTGATCCTGTTTGGGTCCGAATTTGAGGTTAAAAGGGACCGCAGGTTTGTCTCTACATAATGTATATTCAAATCCAGACAAATGTAGAAAAGCATTCTGTAAAGTTTTGTTTATTTGTCTGAATAAAGTTACGAGTTGCAATATCCGTATATTCCAAATTCATAGACTGAATGAAGTAATAAACCATTTTTTCACTCCACACTGTTCGGAAATGTGGCAAAAGATGGACAGTAATGGGGCCGTAAAAAAATGAATATTTAACCAGGACATCAAAAAAATTTTTGGTCTGTTCAACAGTTTCAATTTTGTTGCAAAATGTTATATTATTAAAATAATAATTGATTAAGTATGTTACGTGACGTAATTAATTTGGCGCCAAGTCAGTAACCATACAGTATTGTGTAAAATTTTGGACCTCTTCGTTTGTTCAATAATGAGACTTGTGTGCGTATATTAATAGTACACCTAACGTACTTGATCATGCATGATAATAAGGATACCCAGCATTGTGATCCTGGGTCCTTATTCTTACTCTAACATCGATACCGCCAGTATCTTTGAAAGTGCGACTGCGATCGTTACTGCAGAACTGGTAACGGATTTATGGCTTTGGGTCAAATAATTGTGCTTTATAGTTGGTCAAAATCATTAAAACGTCATAAACCCTAAAGGTATAGGGATCGATATTGGAGATAAAGAACATAAACATTAACATTTACATCCACTGCTTCTGGTCCACTATGATACCCTGTGTCGTGGGAACCAGAAACAGCGACGTCACACACGTTCACGACCTTGTTTTTTTTTCTGTATTCCCAGCCGAGGATCGACCATTGGCTGCATATTTGCTAGAAGCGAACAATCGATAATACTTTCTTGGTTTGGTAACATCCTAATACTTTATCGATTTTCTCTCTACGTACTTATTATATGTACACTGTTACTGAAGAAACGTAAAAAATAGCAATCATTCTTTCGGAATGATTGCTGTTTAGTCTACTCAGAATTTGAAATTCTGAGTAGACTGCCGTAGTGAGTTTTTGACACGGTGTATTATCCGGGAAGAAAAAAAAAGCTGAATTGTACATTTTGTAACTATTTCTGCCGGCTGAAGTCAAAACAGAATTAATAGAGAGAATATATGACATGTACTTGAAAACATAATAAAGAACAGTTATAACATAGAAGAAGTAATTATTTGGATAAATATATGATAAGCCCAGTTTGATGACATAGTCGTAATAAGAAAATAATACACTTCACATTTACTGAGACCACATAGGTATCACTATAGTAGCTATGACAATACTATTACGAAGCACTTCTGGGAATTATATTACAAAACGAATGGAAAACTAGTGCTTCTCTTTAGCAGGTATGATTACAGCATCGGAGTAAGCGATTCTAGCACCTACGACTTATTAAACACAGTTTCAGCGTAAGTTTGGAGTTTTCAAAGAATTCCCTTTCCCTGCCTCGCACGTAAATGAAAAACTCGCGTGATGAGGGTTTCGCTTTATTAGGCCTGGTCTTCTGCTCGTACAGTTTGATGTTGGTGTTCTGCGTTGGTATACTGCCACTCGTACGGGCCTTAAAAAACTACATACTATGTTATAAAAAAAACATGAACGTTTTTGAATTCGCGGTAACTCAATGAGGATTTAGCTTATAAAGCGGAATAACATATTTATGCTGGCAAGAAAGTAATTTAACAAATAGATTAACTTAACTACTCAAAAACCGAGGGTAGTGGGACGGATCGCGATTTTAAATCCTATGCCATGGTAATAAAATTTTAAAACTTTAACGGAAAAGTGGCGTTAGCTAACGCCGGTGGTTACTGAGGGGTTACTTACGAATTAAATTTTTATATATTTATACCGACACATATATTGCTTCTGATTCTCGCATGGTGGGCAGAGCCACAGCTAACGCTCCACAGAGGTCGAACTTACAGCCTATTATAGCGTAGAAAAAAAACCCAGACAGAGGGTACTCGTGAAGTGTGTTGGTGATAAAGATCACTCGAAGGGACAGGAGATCTATTTCTTTGAGCAGTTTTCATTATTTATATTAAAAATGAGTTTACAGTCATACCTGATGTCGGTGAGTTATATTGGTCCGCCACGAAGCTTGCATTTAGCTTCGAAAACGATAAATACAACAGAGCAGCTTTGAGGTACTAATCTTAATACGTATATAAAACAAAATCGGGTTAGTTACACCACTTCTTGCTTAAGAGGGGCTGGACTGATTTTAATGATCTCTTATTTGTTTTATTGGTAGATATCGGAAAAAGACGAAATAATTCTCCAAATTAAAAACTTAAAAAACCGACGTAAATTTGAAGCGCTATTTCTTCCTCTCCGGCCGCTTAAAAACTTTTGCTGCACGGAATAACAAAAACCAAAAAGTCATCTGTGTCAAAAATATATATATTTTGTATTTGTTGATTTTTTCAAAAAACGCTGTATCTATTTTGATAAAATTTGTATGGGACCACCTTTGAAGTATGACCTACCAATCAAAACAAGATTCATCAAAATCGGTTCATAATTGACGGAGAAATCACCAAAAAAAACGGACGAATTGAGAACCTACTCATTTTTGAAGTCGGTTAAAAAATATACAGAAAATTAGTTTTTAAATAAATTAGGTTTGAAACTCCGCCATATTCCACAATGACAGCTCACTCATCATTGACTGCTAAGATGTAAGAAGTTCGCGGGGACAACTAATCTTAGTAGTCAAATAAAATTTATTCGAAAAAATGCGTTGCAGAATATTCTAGACTGGAACGCCAACAGAAATTGCTGATGCGGCCTTGTGACGTCATGACGGCAAGTCGGCTACGAAATGATAAAACCGCATTGCAATTATAGCTTTCAGATTTAAACTGCTGAAATAGTCCGGCATGATGGGACAGTGGACGAACCGCCTCCCATTCGCGTGACATAGGATTAAATTATAGTGGAGTTGAATAGAGGTTAATTGATGTTTGACCGGATTTATAAAGGCTGATTTACTAGTCATTGTAACATAGCGTCACGCCGTTTCCCATACGGGGCGGCAGAGGCACAGTTGTGAATGTCACATCGCCGAAGCTATGGAGTAATTAAGGATTTCTCGCGATGTTTTCCATCACCGTTAGAACGTCCGTATAATGTACTTAAGATAAATTATTTACTTATCTCATTGGTACATGGTCAGCACCGGGATTCGTACCTCCACTAACTGCGTGAGCAGCAAGCGTGAATCCCACTAGACCACGGAACTCCCTCTTTAGTCATTGTAGAGGCAATAAAAATATTTTCGTGAATGATACGGCTTAATTACGGCAAGAAGCCAAATCGCACTTTTCAATTCAATTTCTAATTTATGTAATGTATGCTGTATTATAGGAAATGTATTCAACTATAGTCTTACGCAACAATATTAGGTGGTAATTTCCTATAGTAAAATCAAATTGAACACAATTACCGCGACGCGTTTTGTGAATTTTGCTTTTACTCGTAATTTTGAACCCTCGTAATTTGGTGAATACCTATTAAACTTATATACGAAAATATTGATTTAATGTAAATATACACTCCTCTTTTATATAGCTTTAAAATTCAATTAATCGACTTCATTAGTTTTTAAAACTAATACGACCAATTGACATCTGCATGAAATTCATTTTATTTACGATGAAATATGTGTCATTGCGACGTGATTATAAGGTAAATCGTAGTACCTCATTAGCACTAATGATAGTTAAAAATATCATGTTAGGGCTCCAAAATATTTTCTAAAATTAAATTAAATAAAATTTAAATTAAACATCCTTAATTATGAGAAGTGTGCTCTCAATAGAGCTCCGTGGTCTAATGGGTTTCACGCTTGCTTCACACACAGGAGATGCAGGTTCGAATCCTGACCATGACCAATGACATACCTAATTAATTTATTAGGTACACTATCGGACGTTCAGTGATTCGGATGACACGTTAAGCTGTAGGTCCCGGCTACTATCGCTACGTGGTAGTTGTCGTTAAATAAAACCCCTCCACCAAACCGCACTGGGCCAGCGTGGTGGAGTATAGCTTAATCTTACTCGCATCCGGGTAAAGGCCTCGATGCCTCGATGGGGACATTAAAGGGATACGAAAAAAAAATGGGGAGTACCCCATTTTTTCGTATCACCTTAATGTCGAGTAAATGAGAGGTAGTGGAGTAAATGGACTCGAACAATAGTTCGAATCCATTTACTCCACTGTAAAGTCATCTACAGATTTGTTTTTTGGGTTAACATTTATTGAGTATTTAATTAAGACTCTCACTGAAAGAAAACGCGACTGGATGTAATTTTCTCGATAGCATTTAATTACGAAAATACCTCTAAATTGTTCTATTTTTTTCTGTAATTCTGAAATCCCTTGTAAATCCTCAATTTCATTGCGGAATTGCATTCAAAATGTGGATATTATGTATTCGTAAACTCAAATTTAAAATATTTGTGACAAAATAGCGAATTTTATTTTAAAACAATTTTTATATTTGGCTCTTTTCTTTCTTATGTGGAAGTAATTAACGCTGTCACTTTCGTTTACATTAGAATTCCTTTTATATATATTTTCTCGTATCACCCTAATGTGCTACATTTTTTTATGGGATGCATCCTTTGCGGATGAAGTGTTACCAACTTAGCACTTTAAGAGATACATTCAGCTCAATTTACAAAGAGTCAGCTACAAAAAACATGTTTGGCTCTATTAGCTCTTTTTTGTAGAAGTTTAGCTCTATTCCATAACAGGAAAAAAAAACGTTTTTTTGCCACGAATTGTTTACGCGTGTATCCGATTTTTATACGTAAATTGAACGCAGCCATTGCTACCTACCTAGTCTTTGTCTATGAATGAATGAATGTCGCGGGCCGCGGGGAATTCCCTGGAATCCAAGCTCAATCCACCGGAAATGCCGCAACAGTATTTTGTTTCATTCGTTCTTTGATTTTTTCATTTGAGTACAATCCTGAATGTGTTTTGTGTAAATTTTATGTGAAGTCCTAGCTCGGACGATATACTTTTTAATAAATAACGCAAAATGTCATCAAGTAATACATACCCAAAAAAGTTCCGTGAAGAATGGCTCTCTGAGGCTGCTTTTCAAGGTTGGTAGAATGGAGTAAGCAATGACAAAACCAAAGCGCATTGCAGCTATTGTCGATGTGAATTAAATACAAAAATAATTATTCATTGAATCACATTACTTGCAAAAAGCATATTAAAGCTGCAGAGCCATTTACATCAAGACAACAAAAATTGGTCTTCCAACCCGAACTCAAATTTGACGAAACACAAAGTTCAAACGAGGATTCTTTATCATTATTCATAGCTACTCATTCTTCTATCTTGCCGGTTGATAATATTGGAATATTGTGCACAAATGAATTTAAAGTGAAATTAAACTTCACTGAACTAAGTGTACCGCAGTTATAAGGAATGGAATGTGCTAGCACCACATTTTTCTTCTGTCTTAAAAAATATATTGGAGATGGACAGCCTATTTGTAGGACTACACATTTTGGTGCGACTGCAAACGGAAGAATATATCTGCGAAAATATGAAAACCCCCCGTCTGATACTTATCAAGTCTGAAGCACAATTAATCGACCTAGGAAAAAAAACAGTGACTAGTCATACTTCCTACTTATAAGTATCTAAAACAAATGTCTCATGTACAAACAAAGACCACCTATTACCTCTCACTCGAATAAACTGTTACTACTGAGACCTTCAATTCACATACACACACTTAAATCGCAAACACCCACAACCAAATATAACCCAAGAAAACGAACCGCGATCAGCAGCATCAAACTCTCATTGCTACAATTAAACATTTAAATCATCGTGATGCCTATTAACCTGCCTGCAGATAAGATTGACGAATACAATATATCAAACTCTAAACTGATATCACCAGTACAATTATCTCATATGGCTACACAACACAGTAATAAAACGCTTTCAATTCGACATAATGGTACTAACAAAAAGCTGGCTAAATAAACTACGAACCCGCCCAAAGTTCAGAATTATACACATAACGCCACCAATCTCAACAATCTACAGAATGATGGCGTTGTGGTCTTCGTAAAAAACAATTTGAAACATACCGTATTAGAACCAGTCTTGGCAAATGCAAACTGCCTAGTCCTCAATTTAGACAGTGACACTATATAGTCACCATATACAGATCACCGTCCGAAGGAAATTTATAAAAAAATCTCCAATCACTAAACGGTCTAAAGTGCTCCTTAGTAGACTTAAATATAAAGATAGTCCCAGAAAATATTGACGATACCTCACAGAAATATTTAAACCTAGTCGCCGAACACGGCTTACTGCCAGCACATATTATCCCGACCCGCAATCTTACTTGTCTCGATCACGTAATGCTCAAAACTAATACTAGACTACCCACTAATTGCTACGTAATGACTACGACTGTTACGGATCACTATACAGTTGTACTATTTATGCAAACCAGAGTAACTAAAGAGTAAAAAAGCAGGTTCAAATCAAAATGAATAACAGCCAACTTGAACAAGATATTGAAAGTACAAACTTCAGGGAAATACTACAACAAACTGATGCAAACGCCGCTACTAACATTCTCCTTAAGAAGCTTACCACCATTATACAAAAAAACTTACTACAGCAAGTTCTATCTCGTAACAATACCCCAATAAAACCCTGGATTACTCCCAATCTCCTTCGGTGTACGGTAAACATAGAGATATGCTACATCTAAAACACAAAAAACAACCTGCAATTTAAATTGTGAAGATATCATATTCACGTTACAGAAACTTCTGTAACCTTCTTCTAAGGAACCTTAGGCACGCATACCAACGCACGGAACTAGAAAAAGCCAAAAACGATCCTAAAAAAACCTGGTATGTCGTTAACACAATTGCCAACATTAAAAATCTAGCAAGAATCTACCCCACTGCTAAAGAAACCGGATTCGATAAATGAAGTAAATTCTTTCTTTCTAGCAAATAATATAATGCCCTCCTGCGGATCTTTCAGACGTAATAAATGTTGCAAATTCTATGGTTCTCTTGGAAACAGATGAAAAGGAAGTAGAATCTACTATCAAGAATCTCAGAGTCGATTTCGCCACCGGTTAGGACGGTATTTCAGCAAAGACACTCAAGTCAACGAGACATATTCTAGTCCCCTACATTACTCATCTGTGTAAGTTAAGTCTCCGTAATGGGATGTTCCCTGACACTTTAAATCTGCATTGATCCATCCTATATTCAAAGCAGGGAACCGAGAAGAAGTGAATAATTACCGACCAATAGCAGTACTACCCTGCCCTGTCTAAAATCTTGGAGCGCTTTATAAATATCAGACTAGGTAACTTCCTTGCTAAACACAAAATTATCTCAGAAAACCAATTCGGCTTCTGTTTAGGAAATGCACGGAGGAATGAATGCACGTTACTAAACTATCGAATCACACATCGATGAACATCGATAACAATAAAAAAAATATCGGCGTATTCTTGGACCTGTCAAAGGCGTTCGATACAGTATCTATCCCTATCTTGCTTTCGAAAATGGAAAAAAATGGCGTGAGAGGTGTCGCACTGGATATATTTGGAAGCTACTTACAAAATAGGAAACAACGAGTCAAAATACGTAGTCTTACAAGTGATGATTCTAATATAAAATATGGTGTGCCGTAAGGCAGCATACTGGGCCCGACGCTGTTTCTTATCTACAACAACCAATTCTGCAACCTATCTCTTGAAAACTGTCAAATTTAGTCGTACGCTGATGACACTGCGCTTTTGTTTCACGGCACGAATTGGTCGGATGCAGTTCGTGTAATGGAGGCGGGTCTAAGAACAGTCATGCATCACCTTGATACAAACCTACTGACACTTGACGTAGAAAAAACTAAGTTTCTTGCGTTCTCGACCACGACATCGTCCTCATCGGATATAAATGCCATTAAAATCCGAGCTCACCGTTGTAACGAACCAAAATACCCATGCAACTGTCAAGAGATTGGTATGATTCCTTTTATTAAGTACCTAGGAGTAGTGGTCGATGAGCATCTAAACTGGAGTCATCATCTCTTGGCTCTGTCACACAGAGTAAGGAAATTCATTTCGGTGTTTGCCAAACTCCGACGTGCAGTGGTATTTCAGCTGCTCCGCATGATCTATTACTCCCTATGTCAATCGATCATAACTTACAGTATTACAGTATGGGGAGGAGCCTCCAAGACAAAACTACTGAAAGTAGAACGAGCCCAGAGAGCTATTCTCAAAGTTATGACTTTTAAACCGTTCCTCTATCCCACAAATAAACTTTACGATGATTGTGAAGTACTGACAGTTCGTAAACTATATATTCTGCACGTTGCTCTAAAGACTCACGGTAAACTGTCGCTTACCCCAGAATTGCTTTCGAGGAGAAGGAAAAACGCAGCTGAGTCAATACTTGTTAGATTGTCTTCCTCTCAGCGCCAATTAGTGTTTCTAGGTCCATATACCTATATATTTAATAAACTTTGCAAACACCTGCCTCTATACAGCCTAAACAGGATTGAATGCAAACACACTGTGAAAAATATCTTAATAACGTGTGTTACGAACTCACAGAGGCTTTCCTACAACATGTGGCTTAAGCCCAGCAATCGTTGAACTATAAATTGATTATTATTCTTGTAACTTACACATCTTATGTTTCAATTTTTAGGGTTCCGTACCCAACGGGTAAGAACGGAACCCTATTACTAAGACTTCGCTGTCCGTCCGTCCATCCGTCCGTCCGTCTGTCACCAGGCTGTATATATCTCAAGAACCTAGCTAGCTAGAGAGTTAAAATTTTCACAGATTATGTATTTCTGTTGCCGCTATAACAACAAATACTAAAAAACAGGATAAAATAAATATTTAAGGGGGCTCCCATATAACAATACCACATACAAACTTATGGATGCACCTGGTTACGTACATGGAGTGTGAAAGTAACCGCACCAATAACTTTGTAAACAATATTTTGCTGTGTAAAATCCAAACTATTCACTCCACACCATCGCTTCCATTGAACGGTGGTACGGAACCCTTCGTGCGCGATTTAGACTCGCACTTGACCGTTTTTTTTTCTGTTTCCTCGCAAATGTTTTTTTTTATTTGCAACTGCGACACACTACATACACCACACCATATACACTCATTCAGCACACTGCACACCGCACACAACAAATAACTCACCCTGCTTGCTACTCTGGGAGCCATGCAGGTACATAAACTATACATCAATTATATCTCTAACTAATAAAAAAAAAAAAACTATATTTTAGATAATTTTTATATTATTTTGTATTACTTTTACTTTCAAAAACAGTATTAAACTTCAAGGGCATGATTATACAAACCCCCAGGCTGAGGCAACCACTCCCTATATTACAGGTTTAACCTATTATTATTTTGTACATCTCTTGACTTTTAATTTGAATTTGTAACATTATCTAGCAACCACTAAATATTATACCAAATTAGGTTAAGTTAGAAAAAAATAAACATTATTATTATTGTTTGATGAGAGCATCTATATAAGTGTAACCAAGTTACTAGGAATAGTTGTGCAATATTTCAGCAAAACATCTCTTGAGATCGTCAGTTCCGTTCTTACGCTAACAAAATTAAACAAAAGAGACTGAATGAACAGAAGCAGTAAAAAAAGTTTTTCGCTGAATCAATGAATGAATGAACTAAATATTATAAATGTCTTAATTATAAATGTCTCGGTAAGTGCTCGGCAGAAGCATGATAAACTGCAAGCATGACAAGAACACTTAATCATAATAAGAAGAGGTACTTCCAATTTCAGTTTCTGGTATACTCCATTGTGTACTCCCGTCATAACACATAATAGGAGACACATAATTGGTTCTCAAACAGACAAAAACTGTACAGAAATCTATATTTAACAATAAATGATGAATACTTATAAAAATTACTCAAGCCTGTGCATCAAGATGGCATCCAATAGAACCAGCAGTTAAAAAAAGTATTGGATCAATGGCCGGAATCAAAATTATATATTTTCACCTCACGAGAAACACTGTAAAATGTTACAGCGCAGAAACACTTTACATCCATACCCATTCCGTTTTAGATCATTTGTGAAAAAAATCCGATACAATAATATTAAAACCCTAGTAAATTATTGAACGACCTTATAATGTTTGAATCTCTTGGTTAAAGGGTTCTCAACCCCAAGAGAGAGAGAGTGTCACCGTGTCGGACGCCCCGGTCTATAGACATACGGCCTTACTAATAAAAAAGTTATTCACGGTTTAACTTATGCAGTGTTTTGTCTTGCTTTGACATTTGACATTACTTCGACGTTTGAAAAGGACAAAACACTGTATAAGTTAAACCGTGAATAACTTTTTTTATTAGTAAGGGCGATAGGGTATGCGCCATTTTGGCGGACGTACTGTACAGCTCCCGGAGGATAACGACGTATCGCATGTCAATTCCGCAGCGATGGAGAGAGTAGAACACGGCCCAGTGCTCTACCCTGTATTTAAACAATACAATGCTATATAGTTTTACTGTAATTTTTAATATTTATGGTATTTTTTTTAAAGATTTTAGTATCAGTAGTTTTGGTGACAAAGGAGGGGGGTGTATATTCTTAAATTATTTTTTAACTATGCGTTTTAAAATTATGATGAAAAAACATTTGCGATCCTCGCAACAAACCCTTTTCTTTGATATATCACACGATTTTTTTTATTTTTTTCATATTTGCCGCCAAAAGTGCCCCTAATTTCAAAATGTATTTGTTTGCGCAAAAAGTTTGTGTTCGGGTGACTTAAATACATCAGTGTGACACATTTCAACATTCGGTATTATATACTTTACAACACCGTATTGGTTGTTATAAGGTCACTTTCTCTGTCGAAAACACTAAAGTTAGAATTTGGTGAGCATTTAGTAAATTTCGGATGAAAATGTATTTTTTGGATGTAACTTTTTACTCGATTTGGTAAACAGTTAAAAATAAGCCTTTTTATTTAAATGTCTATTAATTTATTATCAAAGATATTGATAGAAAATAGTTATAATCTAATGGAAAATATATTCAAGTAATCACAGAAAAATGATTGGTCATTTAAAATTGTAAGAGTAATTATGAAAAATCCCGATAAAATTCCTAAACTATTTATATTCTCCTGAATCTTCTTGGCGAGAAATCTGAGTACAAAGTAAATAAACGCAACGTGAGCTAGTTTATTATCACTCAATGTATGCATACCCTCTCAACGACCCAGGGCATCTATAGATGCCATTTTTCCGTTATAGGTTTCGAATTTGAATACCATGGCATGAAGTTCAAAATCACAATGCCCCGAAAATTCCGTGCTTGAGCAACTGGCACAATTATATTACTCATGGAAAAGAGTATGAAGCTGCATGAAGGTGCCGGCGAACGGGTGATGGGACGAAGGAAATTAAAGTATCAACTTCTCTCAGTCGGCGTCGTCAGTATACAGCAACAGACTTTACATCTACAAGCGATACCTGTGTGCTGATAACTGTCCCAGATACCTAAGCAAGGAGTCTTTAAATTCTCATTAGGGCTCTTAAGGAAGAAGTATTTCAGGAAAAGGTTTTGGAGCTGATAGAATTTCAGTATTAACTAGCAGTCAGGTACCCCTATCAGTAACTCAAATCCAACGCAGTTAGGGTCAAATTGACGTTCAGAGAGTGGGGAAACAGTCACACTTCCAGAATTTTCGGTCGATTTGAGTAACGGAATAAGGGGGCCGATTTGCTATTTTTCATTATACCTTACTTATTTGCTGAACTCTGGGTACCATAGAGATCATGAAATATTATGTGCTCGCGCTACGTAGCAAGAAAACCACAACGTTTCGACTCTCTTCCTGCATGTAGGTCATGCCGGCCCAATACCACTGCGGCATATCTTTATAACTTTGTTAAAAAAACCCAACGAGGAATAAGGATCTCTACCCGTCTATGTATATTTGATTTAATAGTATCAGATAAAATTCTACCTACCCTAAAAAACTGGCTCTTTAAGGCGCGGCGTCGCTTTTGTCAAACAATGCAGTGACGTCATATTGGCGACTGGCAACTTTAGCTCCTGTTTTGGCACCAGTTATTGTAGGCCCTTTATAATAGGTCCCATTTGACATTTGTCAGTCTTAGCTTAATAGTAAGGTGTCCAGCTTACAACATCGATTAAATTGAATGAATCGATACGGACTTAAAACATCCATTTTGTGGGTAACATCCCTAATGTTTAAACATAAAAAGGGTTCAGTTTTTTTTTAATAATATGCATTATAAAAATAAATATATATTTTGTACTGAAAAAAGTTGAGCAATTGTGCAGCTAACTTGGAAAAAATAATTAATATTGTGTGCACTGTGGTAATAAAGTTGTTGAATTTTGATGAAGTGTCAATTGCGACTTGTACAATGGCCTTAGTATAGTCTTAATGTCTAGCTTAGTGAGCCCTGGTCCATGGTGAATAGCGCTAATGATGTTTTTGGTTCTTTATTAGGAGCAACAGCGGAAAATTTAACGGACCGGACGACCTCTGTTGCTCTGTGGTTGTGGCTCCGCCTACAATGCGAGAGGTTCCCGGCTGGGGATACAGAACAAAAACCCAGGTCTTGGATATTTATATATGTGTGACGTCGCTGTTTTTGATTCCCACGACACAGGGTAACCTAGTGTGGGGCCAGGAGCACTGTATGTGCCTGTATATAAATGTTTATGTATGTTTTTCCTAACTAAGATTTTATGTACTAAGAACCTGTGTGGTTTACTGAACTATCTGTATACATGTATTAGAATTTTTCATTAAATCTAATTTCAAATCCGGCAAGCAGACGACGCACTGAACCGTGTATTTTGTTCGAGTTTTCAGCGCAACAACGGCTCTATCGATTTCGCGACTAAGCAACTCGGTTCTACAACTTTGTATTGTACCACCAACACCAACACTAAACCAAACAACTACAACAACAGTCTAGTTCCTTCTCAGAAAGAAAAAAAATCAGATAACCATTAGTTTGTCTTTTCTAAACAAACACAGTGTCACCTCAAGCCTTTTCCCATACAAGGTGACAGAGGCACGACTCAACCAAAAACAATGAAGAATACGTTAATGGCTTACAGTGAATGATTGTTTTAGAAACAAATAGAGCATGAATTCGAAGCACGATACAGAGAATACAGCATACAGAGCAACTGTGTAGTGCGGGCAATTAATGTCCGCACATTTATTGATCACTCATGCACCCGTAGCATGTTGACCCCCGCGGGGTGTAGCAACGAGGGAGAGTGAGAGACAGCGCTAAACGCTCGCAATAGCTCCGTCCCTCACTTTCCCGCGTCGCGACACCCCCCGCGGTCAACGTGCTACGGGGTCTGGAGGAAGTACTGGCGGAGAAGCTGCTGAAAAGCGCACTCACAAACGGGCCTATTCAAAAAACTCATGACCAAAATACTAACGGACGCAACTGCTACTTATCAGTTAATTGAATAACTAAATAATATTCTCTCTATTTCCTACACACACACAAACAAACATACATACAACGGACACTGTTTTTATTTTTTGTTTTCTTTTATTCATATTTGTAATTACATGAGATGCCCATATGTTTTATGTTTTTTAAGTTTATTGCTTACCCTATTGAATGTTAAGGTCGTATAATAAGAGTCCTTAATTGGGCTATGTCATATATTAATGTTAAATACTTCAGATTGTATCGTGCTGTGGACTCAGTTCCCAAATAAACAATAATCAGAATTAAGTATAACCATGTATCACGCTAGGAAAATCTCATGCGATTTTACCACTCGACAGCAAGATGTGACTCGGTTACTTGAAACATGTCGAATTCGTGCTACCAAAATGGAGGCAATATTATATGATGATTAGTTAGCGCCTCTTAGATAGACAATTTAGCCATGAAACCACTACAGTGGCGTTGAGGGATTGTGTACTTCGGAGCTGTTAACCCTTTAATGCATACTACCCATATATGGTTTCATAAGTTTCGAACTTTATTAACAAGCAATAAGGTTGAAAATCGCAATCCATTTCGGATCAGGCTATGCATCAAGGGGTTAAATCGAAATGACCACAAAACTTGCATGCTGAACGGCTCGGGAAACGATGTAGGCATGCTTTTTTATGTTATTTTAAGTCACCTATTTCTAAATTCTTTATTACACGTATTATTCAAATTAGTTTCTTAAAATAGGCTAACATTTCATAAAATAAAAAGTACTAACGTAAAAGGGGCTAATGGGAATTGAGGGGCTAATTGGAACTAATAGAAAATGCAGCCAAATCTCCGCATTTTGTCTTAGTTCCAATTAGCCCCCTTTTACCGGTACGTATATTTATTGAGCTATAAATACAAGCTATAAATAAAATTTCCTCAAACGTCATTACGTCGTCGACGCTCCTTCACTGGTTCGACAAAATGAATTATTCATTTAATTTTTAATCGAATTGACAAGAGTCTGTTATAAATGCGGCTTTTCAACCCTGTAAGGTCCTTCATCGAATGTAGATCACGATGAAATGCAGATGATTTGAATAAAGGAGGATTTAGACCAAGCAAGCAAATTATGAACCTGGACTTCTTAGTTTTTTAGCTAGTGTTTGAAGGCATATTGCCATTGAGTGGCAATATTGCCAAAGGCCGTTTTTATATTCCAACTTTGTTACTCACCGACACAAATATAAAAAGGCCCAAACTACGCATTTAATGTATCTAAGGCACAGAATAAGTAGCAGTACAGAAGGATCACTCGGAGTTAATCTCGCTGCGCGGCATAAAGTGCAATATAGTTAGCACCTGTATTTAGAAATGGCCAAGCCACATATTTTGAGTAAGGTGTTAGAGTTTGTGAAGTTAGGGCTGTACAGTTAAGGCGTGTAGAGTTAGAAGCTTGGCTCTACTTGAGATCTGATAACTTTCTGTTTTCCTCTTCTTGGCTACATTTTTTACATGAAAATGTTTTGGTGGGATTTCATTTCTTTTTGCAGTTATGGAGTATTGAAGGTTATGTAAAGTTAGAATTTATAATAAGCAGTCACTGTATAAATTTTCAGACCTCTAGCTTCGAAATTTGCGGAAGTCTCATACTAAAATTCATCCCCTAGTTTAGGGGGTTGAGGGGTGAAAATTCCAAGTTTTAAGATTTTGCGGTTGTTTGTCTGCTAATACTAGCCTACATACCAAATTTCAGCTTTCTAGGACTTCAGGAAGTGCCCTAAAAGTTTTGTTGATCAACAGTGAATGAGTAAGTCAGTGATGAAATCGGGGTTTTTTAGATAGCAATAAAATCTAAAGTATAAGAGCTATGCACCTGAAACTTTTTGGGTTTAATGTGTCTGCTATTGAAATCATATCCCGAGAATTTCGTCGATCTGGTATGTTCCAAATCCAAGTTCGGAGAGTTCAAAATAACGACGAAGCGTTACGAGAAAAGGTGGTTAGTGCCCCAGTGCTTCCTGCTCTTCTTGGCGGGGGCACTACCGTGCCCCCAGATGACTTACAGCATACAAATAATGCTCTCTCGCGAGTACTAGCCTGGTTTAATGCCAATAGCTTGCTTCTTTTCCTTTTTCAAACTTAAACCATAATCAGTTAAGTACTCATTAGTTAAGTTGATCATATTTTATTTTTATTTTATTTTTTTCCATATATATGAGACTTAAGTAAGTGTTTGACTTGTAAAAGTGCATTATTTTGCCTACTTGCAATAAATGATTTGAGTTTTGAGTTCTGAATTAAAAAAAGACAAAGTGCATAAAATTCACTTTGGCACTTCACGTATGGCAAGTTGAGAGTAACATTGTATTGGGGAAAGACAAACTAAAACTGGTAGATTAAACTGTATTTCTCGGCATCACTATTGATGCGAAACTACAATGGGGTCCCCATATTGTAAAATTAGCACAGACTTAGCTCCGCAGCATATGCAGTTAAAAGAATCAGGGAATGGACTGACGTTGCAACTGCAAGGCTCGTATATTTTAGTTATTTCATAAGATCCCATTTATTTATCAGCCAGGTAATAGAAAGCCTCTGAGAGATTTCTTCCAATAAACCAACATATCACAGTTGCAAGTCAATATATCTATGAAAACATAATGTATGTGAGGAAAAATATCAATAGCTTTAAAACCATTGATACCCACCACAATGTGCAAACTAGAAATAAACATAAGCTTTCGTTTCCAATGTTTCAGACTCAAAAAAGTTACTAGTTCTTTTATGGGACACTAAATACGCTTCTACAATGAAATTCCGCAAGAAATACAAAACTTAACTGAAGCTCGATTCAAAAATGTATACACAAAGACCTACCTACTACAAAATTAATAACTTTTTACAAGACACCGACATCTGGTATTAAACCAGTTCATTGCACCCTATATATTATGTACATAAATAGGCACCTACTTAATGTTTTTTTATGGTTTCTGGATTATGTTATGACGTTCATTAAGTCTTAATTTTTGTGCTATATTGAATAAAACTCTTTGAACTTGAAACTTGAACAAGATCACGTTTACAAATGTCTGTCTATTCCTTATATTGTTCCTGACCAACAAAATAATTTTATTTTTCGTAGATATTGTGCAATTCAAACATATAGAGCTAATACTCCAATACAAAAAATATGTAAGAAAACATTCAGAACAAATCTTTGTTGATCACATTATTTTTACTTCATATTGTTGTGTTGGTCACTCACTCATTCGTTCACTCGTGTACTTTCGTTCGTTCTGATGTATCGTTCGGTCTTGTAATAAAATGGTGGTTTAAGAGATGTGTTGTTTCCCTTATTATAAATCACTACAAATCACTGGCGACGATGGATAAAAACAAAGAAATGGAAGCAAAACCATAAGCGTCGGAGTGCAGGATGTCGAGGATTGGCGAATTTAACATAAGCACGGGAAATTGGCGGGCATATTGCGATCGCTTGGAGATGATGTTCGTCGTGAATAAAGTAACGGAAGCAATGAAAACGCCGCTATTGCTTACATCCATAGGTGAGCAAGGCTATGAATTATTACTAAATCTATGCAGCCCGGACAAGCCATGCACAAAAAAATATGAGGAACATTAAAAGTATTGGAGGATCATTTACAACCTACTCCATCTTTTTTGGCGGAGCGATACAGATTTCGCATGAGTAAACAAGATGGGGGACAAACAGTGACGCAATACAAGCTGACCTACGAAAAGCGAGTCGATTCTGTGAGTTTGGTGTAAACTTAGAAGAAAATTTGAGAGACCAGCTGGTGTGCGGAATAAGGAGTGAAGTAATACGACAAATACTGTTTGCGGAAGCCCAGCTGAAATGGAATGGAGCGGTCAAGTTACCGACAAGCCTGGAGGCGGCGGAAGAAAGCGCCTTTGCTGTAAATATGGAGAAGACAACAGGACATCCGGAGAAGCTGGAAGGCGCGGTACATCGGATGTCTTTGTGCGGTGCTTGCGCCTCGTGCGGGGGTGCTCAGTCGTGGAGCCAGTTTCGCTACAAGGCATTTGAGTGTAGCCGGTGTCACGAAGTGGGACACCTGCGGCGTGTGTGTCCGAAGCTAGGAGGCGCGGCGAACCGGGGTGGAATAACGCGCGGCGCGCAAAACCACGCGACAGGCGCGTGGTCATCAGAGACGGTGAGCGGTCATAGGCGCGAATGGGCGAGACGCCAGGGCGGCCGGGCATGTCGCAGACTTCCATGGCGCGGAGGTGCTACAACTCGGTCCCACTACCTGGACAACACGGAGGAGGAGCACAATGAAGGTTTGGGTCCACAGTCAGCCAACACTGAAGAAGACAAACCAATACTGCAAATGTCACTGAGAGAATATGAACCGGTGAGCATGACAATATGTGTAGAAAATGTTAAGTTAAAAATGGAAGTGGATACGGGTTCGGCCTTACCATGTATAAGTAGGCAGATGTATGAAGATAATTTTGCCTATTTACCCATTTTGCCATGTCGGTTAACACTAAGATTTTATGATGGAACAAGAATTAAACCGCTGGGTTATATAGAGGCGAATGTAAAGTATAATAATCGAATGGAGAAATTGGATCTGTATGTAATTGATAAGGGCACAACTGCAGTGTTAGGTAGACAATGGTTGGCCCGACTAGATATTGATGTACCAAGGTGCAAGGCAGTAAATACCATCAGGACTGAAGCTAAAAAGGAGGAGGAAATAGACAGATTGAAATTAACAGAAAAATTACTTTCCAGCTATGCTGAGCTGTTCAACGGGGGGCTGGGGCGGTTCACTGGCGGTGTGGCCACGCTCCGCGTTCGGGACTGCGCCGTGCCGGTGTACTGCAGCGCGCGCCCGCTTCCCTACGCGCTGCGCAAGCGCGTGGATGCCGAACTGGACGCCATGCTGCGTGACGGCGTCATCGAGCCTGTCGACTGCTCCGACTAGGTCACTCCACTGGTTATAGCCAACAAGGCTGATGGGGCTATTAGGGTGTGTGCAGACTATAAGGTGACTTTAAATCCAGTTTTATCTGTTGATAAGTACCCGGTTCCAAAGATTGAGGATTTATTAGCGAACTTAAATGGGAATGTGTTGTATAGCAAATTAGATCTTTCTCAAGCTTACAACCAGGTCACTTTAGACGAGTCTAAAAAGTATACAGTGATTTATACCCACCGTGAATTGTTCATGTACGATCGGTTGGTTTACGGCCTGGCATCTAGCCCAGGAATTTTTCAACGTATGATGAATAATTTATTGATCGATATACCAAATGTGGTAGTCTTTCTAGACGACGTCCTAATCGGAAGCAAATCCTTAGATGACCATGTGGAAACGTTGAACCAAGTACTAACAAGATTGAGAGACAATGGGCTGGAAATGAAAACGAGTAAATGTGTATTCTTTACGGAACAGATTAAATATCTAGGATATGATATTGATAGGAATGGCATTAGAGTTGATAACGCAAAGATTAAACCAATATTGGACATGGCGGCTCCGGAAAACGTGCCGGAACTAAGATCATTTCTAGGAATGGTAAATTTTTATGGTAGATTTATCAGGAATCTGAGTTTTCATTTAGCCCCACTTTACGAGTTACTGCAGAAGGGTAAAGTTTGGTCTTGGGGCCCAGAACAGACACGCGCATTCTTGCAGGTGAAAAATACTTTATCACGGACTCCGGTATTAGCTCATTACGACGGCACGCAACAACTGGTAGTGACATGCGACGCCAGCAGTCGCGGTATCGGCGCGGTGCTCGGCCAGCTGAACAACGACGGCTGCGAGCGACCGGTCGCGTTTGCATCGAGAGCTCTCACTCAGGCGGAAGTCAATTACAGTCAAATACATAAAGAAGCCCTGGCCATAGTTTTCGCGGTAAAGAAATTCCATCAGTATTTGTATGGGCGGAGATTTAGATGAAAGACTGACCACAAGCCCTTGGTAAGTATTTTTGGCCCAGGATCGGGTATCCCTAACATGACCGCCAGTAGGTTACTGAGAAGGGCGTTAATATTATCAGCTTACGATTTCGATATAGAATATGTGGAAACAGATAAAAATGTCGCTGATTGCTTATCACGGTTGATAGCAGCCCACAAAGGGGATTTGGATTCAGAATTTCGTGAATGTCCAGAACAGACCTATTTACACTTCACGTCGGAAGCGTTGCTCCTAGATTATAATAGGGTTAGAAGAGAAACTCAACGAGACGCATTGTTAGGAAGGGTGTTCAACTCTGTGAGAGATGGATGGCCACAAGAAGTAGATAATCGTGAACTGAAACCATACTATTATCGTAGACAAGAAATATACACCGAATAAGGATGTCTAATGTGGGGTCATAGGGTAATCATTCCGAGTGTATGTAAGGAGAAAGTTTTAAAAGAGTTGCATGACTCACACATGGGGACAGTGAAAACTAAAATGTTGGCTCGCAGTTATGCATGGTGGCCCGGAATAGACGAGGCGGTGGAGGTGGCCTGTCGGACTTGTGCGGTGTGTGCGGAGCAGAGTGACGCACCCCGCGCACATGCATCACGCACATGGCCGTGGCCCGACCGTCCATGGACCAGATTACATGTAGATTTTCTGGGGCCAATTGCGGGAGCTTCTTACTTGGTAGTCGTAGATGCTTGTTCTAAATGGATCGAGATATCGAGGATGGGCAGCACATCAGCTACGAGTGTCATAGGTAAATTAAGAGAGATATGGTCAAAATTTGGACTACCTAAACAGGTGGTGAGCGATAACGGTCCGCCTTTGTCATCGGAAGAATTTGAGTTGTTTTTGCAAAACAATGGCATCGAGCATTTATTTTCCGCACCATATCATCCGGCTTCGAATGGGGCCGCGGAAAGTGCGGTTAAAATCTGTTAAAAAGTAATTAAAAAAGCTTTAGCCCAACGAGAGGATATCGAGATAGCTTTGTGTAGGTTTTTACTCATATACCGCAATACGGAACACAGTACTACAGGAGAAAGCCCAGCTCAGCTGTTACAAGGGCGCGCGTTACGTACTCGTCTCGATTGTATGAAACCAGCGCGAGAGGCACATGTACGCGCAGCGCAAGTGCGGCAGGAGGCCGCGGTAGGGGGCTGCCAGCGTGCCTTACTTCCGGGAGATACGGTCTGGTATCGGGTCTATCAAATAATAATAATAAATAATAATAATACCTTGGACACTATTTACACACATTGATCAAGCCCCAAACTAGGATTCCCTGTATCTTGGGTACTAGACAACGATACACATACTTATACAGATAAATATTATACATAGATAGATAAACAACCATGACTAGGCTACAAACATCTGTTCTCAACAAACAAGTATTTGCCCCACCGGGACTCGAACCCGGGACGGAAATGGCTGGGAGGTAAGATCTTGGAAAAGATAGGAAACACCGATTATAGTATAGAAACTAACAATGGAACCGTGGTACATAGACATATCGATCAAATTAAGAAACGATGGGTTATCGAAAACATTGTTGGGGATCAGGAAGCACAGTCACAGTCATTACAGGGCGGAATGCACCACCCGGAGGAGGTAACTGGGAGAGTAAAGGGCATATCATCTTTACTTTATCCCAGCCCGAATATCTCTGTCGGGCAGAGGAAATCAGTGGATGGTCTGTCGGCGGGCTCGGGGGCGCCGGCGCTGGCGGGCAGTTCGGGGGACGTAGGGGGTGAAAGTGTGGCCCCACCGCATTTTGAACGCCGGTACCCCCAACGGGAACATATGATTCCAATACGATGTATGTATGTGTAATCCTATACACGATGTATAGGATTATACATATAGTTTTGTAAATACTCTGTTATATTTTTGGCTTTGTTTAGAACATCTGTCACAACTTTTAGTACTTAAGTCTGACTTGTTAAATTAAGGATGGGGTAAGGATATACTTAGTAAAACATAAGTAATAGATTGTTCTTCTGGATTTGACATGTACTCAAAAAGTGATTGATGGTCATAAAAGCACCAAAGTCGAAAGTACTAGTTCAAATTATGTTTAAGTTTAGTTTAGACCATTTCTATTAATTTAGTTATTTAGGGTGAAGGTGTTGTGTTGGTCACTCACTCATTCGTTCACTCGTGTACTTTCGTTCGTTCTGATGTATGTTCGTTCGGTCTTGTAATAAAATGGTGGTTCAAGAGATGTGTTGTTTCCCTTATTATAAATCACTACAAATCAATTTCACTTTCGGCACCAAAAAAAGATAAATTCACATAGATAGAAGCCATTGTTCGTTGCAAAATCGAATAAAAAATGCTTGCGAGCGACATGGCTAGCTTGCGAGGCGAGCGACAATATACCGACGCTTCCAATTCGAGAGGAACGCAGACTGAACTTACCTAAGCTCCCCCTACTTAAGAGTAAGCATTGTGCGGATATTCGCTAGGGCGGAGATATTGCAAATGAGCGGAGATGTCCAAATAGTAAAGGAACCAATCTTGAGAATAGTTAAACTGGTTAAGGCAGGTGTTTAAGAAATATCTATTCTATTCATATTGCACATGATAGTCCAGTGAAAGGAATGTTAGGACAGCCATTAATTTTACACAAAAGACATTCCAGACATATAGGTACAAACCGTTGTTGGTCGGTACAAACCTTTCAGTCACAAAAAAAGGAAAATTAATTATGCTACCACCTGACGGAAATAGGTGTTGCTCGGTAATTACTACGAAGACGGGGCAAGTTTCTCTTACTTGTTATAAACGAATAGGATTCATTAAACATTATCTTTAAAAAGTGTATTTAGCTCATTACAAGCTTTATCATGATGTTTTATGCGATATTCATTAGAATTTCCATCGTTTCCATGGGTATCGTTAACATACACAAACGTCAATAGACAATAAATCTTTTAGGTGCAAAGTGCGACGAGTTGGCGTTGAAAATACGTTGGCGGTGAAAATACGAAAGTTTCAAAAATTCGTGCCGAGGCACGTCGGCACATGCCAGGGGCAATACATAAATGCTCACACGTATGTACGTGTAGTGTAGAAAGCCACAATTTGTGGTGCAGTTCATCCCTTCTAACGATCATTACTAGCGGCTAGGGTATCTTATCTATTCATTACTTGTGACTTGACGACAACTGAAGGGGGCTTCGGTATTCAGAGCGCAAGACAGGCAAGCGATAAGAAAGGGAAGTATGTAAGTTACGAATAAGTAGATAGTAGAATCAATACCCACTACCCAGTTACATAGTCTCGCTATCAATATATGAGGAAATCTCTGTAATACAGCGCCAAAACGATTTCTCCCTGTCATCGACTCAGATTCCATAACATAACTCAAACACTATATTAGATTGTAATATGGAAGTAGGTATAGATTGCTTGCTTACTCATACACTATATTAGATTGTAATAGGTATGGAATTAGATATAGATTGCTTGCTTGCTCATACACTATATTAGATTGTAATATGGAAGTAGGTATAGATTGCTTGCTTGCTCATACAATATATTAGATTGTAATATGGAAGTAGGTATAGATTGCTTGCTTGTTCATACGATTGCTTCCGAAAATGCATTCCAGTTCCATAAATCTGCAAATCTGAACGTGTATTTTAATAACAAACATGGCTCTACAACTTCCATTACTCTGAAGATAAGAATAAGAAAGTTGCTATTTTCAAACCGTTGAGGGATTTGTAATCTTGAAAGATTACTGTTTCTGTTATTGATACGTCTTTTTGGGTCGAAATAAACGTAAATCCCCTGGCGCTCGTCTTGACGTGGGTATGTAACGTGAGTAAAGTAATTTGTGTATCCAACGTCTCCGTGAATGTCACGAGACACTGGTATATGTATACAATACAGACTCAGTTACAACAAAAAATACATATGTAGAAATAAGCTCGACTTTGTACTGTTCAAATACCTGTCTGCATTATATAACTATGAATTATAAATAATATTTTGTCTGAAGAACCGATTAAGATTTGTCAACGTTACCAATCTGTTATTTGTCCATCATCAATTCATCATCCATGGATAAATCTAGTATATAGCAATCTACACAAAATATGGTTGGGTCAGGGTGCTTATTAATTTGGTATTAGTCTGGTTAACTCTTTTGCAGAGTTAAATTTAAAAAAATACGATAGGTTCTTATCTGTTTAAATACGAATATTTTCTAATAGAGTATTGGCCAGCTGAAGTATCAAATGCCGATATTTCTGGAGTAATTATGCGTTCTTCGAAAAGTACGTTGTACTGAACACAAGTTTTGCATAGTAAATAAGGCTGAGAAGGACGAATCCTCTCATCCGCCGGGACAGTCAACCGTTTAAAATCTAACTTAGATAGTTAGGAACTTACAATGAATAATCCATTGACCTTAATTCTAGAAAGTGCAAAACCTGACGAATATATAGGTTTTCCATTTAGGAGGTACATGACCAGTTCGGATGTTCAGACAACGATAATCATGAAAATGGGCGACGAAAGAAATGTTTACAAAATGGATCTTTCTCCCCTCAAATCCCCTTCTTGGTGGTAAAATTAGGGTTTATGGGTAATGTAATGTCGCCAAATTTTGCGTCTGCTACAGTGTAACCTACCTATATATTGACGAAGGACCGTTGGTCTGAAAAATACTGAGTTTTTAAAGTATCAACGGTTTACCACAGTGGGAGCTCATTCCCCTGAACGCAAAGGGCTCTACGATCGCTATAACTTAACTGATGTCTTTTTTATAACCGAACATTAACTACGGTGGTAAACTTTTACAGTTAATACGTTAGAATAAGCGGTCTTTTTAGGGGATTACTTTTCGCAGACGTTCACTTTTGCGTTGCAGTGGGTTTCAAAGTTTCAAGCAGTTTCGATCCTTAGTATAATTATAGAATTATCAGAATTCAAACTGTTTCGTCATCGTTTATGTCTTCTTTCTGTACATTTTTAGGGTTCCGTACCCGAAGGGTTCCAAACGGGACCCTATTACTAAGACTCCGCTGTCCGTCCGTCCGTCCGTCCGTCCGTCCGTCTGTCACCAGGCTGTATCTCAAGAACCTAGCTAGCTAGAGAGTTGAAATTTTCACAGATTATGTATTTATGTTGCCGCTATAACAACAAATACTAAAAAACAGGATAAAAGAAATATTTAAGGGGGCTCCCGTACAACAATTCTTTCAATACCACATACAAACTTATAGATGCACCTGGTTACGTGCATGGAGTATGAAAGTAACCGCACCAATAACTTTGTAAACAATATTTTGCTGTGTAAAATCCAAACTATTCACTCCACACCATCGCTTCCATTGAACGGTGGTACGGAACCCTTCGTGCGCGATTTAGACTCGCACTTGACCGGTTTTTAGATTTTTATATCACTACATAACTACGTGCTGACTGCCGAAATATGACGATGATGGCACATGCAAGAAACCTCACCCAGGCAATAAACTATCTTTGTGGATAGGGCACGAAAATATTTATGCATATATTCGTACCCACCTACAAACAATATGTTGAAATATATGTATCGTCTCAGGGCCATCTGAGACCTGATATGAGCTTTCATCCGTTTCTTCGTCGGACATTTTTGGGTCAGCACAATGAAATTACGAACTACAGGTCACACTTGAATGCTTTAATCACATAATCAAAGATTACGCAGAGTTCCAGGGAACAAACAAGTCCGTTGCGTGATTTTGTAATTTTTTAACAATCACTGACATTTATCCCGCCAACGGCCATGTCCAAAAGTGTCTGTCTCACTCAGGACTTGCGTTTCTTGGTCTCTGGTTGGAGGTGACGTCATCATTGCCAGTGTTCGAGTGCCTTTTCTCCCGACATATATATTTCAATAGTCTAGGTAAGTACTAAATTGTTTATTCATACGCCCGTAAACGCATTAAGCCCCAGGTTGTTTTGAGGTATCTCGATTTTGAACCTTATGCCATGGTATTAGCATTCAAAACCTATAACGGGAAAATGGCATCTAGATGCCATGGGGCGCTGAGAGGTTAAGCGGATCAAATTGTTCGTACTTCGTACTCGTAAAGATGGATGATATCGTAAACAAAAAAATGTTTTCGAGATTTAGCTGACGGTAAATCTTTCAACCGGAATGAGCCTTTTTAGGGTTCCGTTCCAAACTGAGCCCTATGGCTCTCACTCATGTGGCCGTCCGTCCGTCGTCTGTCACACAAGTATTACAGCCAAACTGTTACACAGCAAGTATTTAAATTTCCACAGTATAAACCTTGTTAACCAAAGCCAAACAAATTGTCAAAAATATATTTTTAAATAGCTAAGGGGGGCGCGAAAATAATAATTCACCTACCGCATGGAGTAGGGTATCGTTGTTGAGAGCTCGTTGAATAAATAAATAATGTATTTTGGTTAAAAAATATATTGGAAAACAAAGATATGAGAAGCCACCAAAGTCAGTTATTTTGACAAAGAAAGTCTGGAATGAAATTTTGAACTTCCCATTGACCTATTTGGGCCTAAAAATTTGAAGATAGGGGCGGAGCGTTCTTATTTTTTACGTCATATTTGCTGTCTCCCTCAGAAAACGTCTGTATATAACGTGTGTATATGTAGAAGACATCGAGGTTTCAACTGCTTCATTAACATGGTCTAATTTTACGAATTTCTGAGGGGAATCAATATGACAAAGGAGTCGCATCGTGTGACATAGATTTTTCTTACAATTAGGTATCTGCCTCCAGTTACATGGAATCATAAAATGTTTGAATGCCAGTTACCGAGCGAAATATTAAGTAATATTCTAATGTTTAATGAAAGTTTGAGCTGAAATGACAAAAAGTGCTAATTTTAAGTTTATGTCTCCGACCGAAGGACGAATTGGGTGGTCACCTAGGTCACTATTGCTTTTGACCTTTAGTGGATTGCATGGGCACACGCCTCGCCCCTCCATTAACCTGCCTTCAACGTCCCTGCGCCTTCGCTGAAAGAACCCGTCGCCCTAAAGGTGTCGCAGGAGGTGTGTGTTTTAATTCAGCGTCTGCTCTGTCACGTAAATTTCTTGTTGCAAATTTAATTTAATTTGTTCAATATTTTATAGATTGATTGCTATTTTGTGAATCTTGCATTAAGGCGGTCAAGTTTTTAGGGTTCCGTACTCGAAGGGTTCCAAACGGGACCCTATTATTAAGCCGCTGCTGTCCGTCCGTCTGTCACCAGGCTGTATCTCATGAACCGTGATAGTTAGACAATTGACATTTTCACAGATGATGTATTTCTGCTGTTGCCGCTATAACAAAAAATAATAAAAAACAGAATAAAATAAATATTTATGGAGGCTCCCATACAACAATTATTTCAATACCACATACAAACTCATGAATGCACCTGGTTACCTACATGGAGTGTGAAAGTAGCCGCACCAATAACTTTGTAAACAACATATTGCTATGTAAAATCCAAACTATTCACTCCACACCATCCCTACTATTTTACGGTGGTATGGAGCCCTTCGTACTCGAATTCGACTCGCACTTGACTGGTTTAATTAGACTGGTTAAAATAGTGAGAATCGTGTTTTTTCATTAAGAAATAATATTTCACACCTCCGTCAAACTACACATCGGTCACGCCAGACGTGACGGAGTAGTTAATAATGTGACGGAGTAGTAGATATTGTATGAAATTTCTACGTTATCATCATCATCATCATCATCGTCAGTCCTTGTCATCCCACTGCTGGGCATAGGCCTCTCCCAAAGCACGCCATCCGCTACGGTCACCCGCCAGTCTCGTCGACTGCTTTCCAGCCACCTTAACAATGTCATCTGACCATCGGGCCGGTGGTTTGCCTGCTGTTCTCTGCCCTGTTCGCGGCCCCCACTCTGTGGCTGCCTTGATCCACCTTTTGTCCTCCCTTCTAACCAAGTGTCCCGCCCATTGCCACTTTAGCCCCGTGATGCGCGTACCAACGTCTGTGACTTTGGTAAGTCTGCGGATTTAAACTTTAGGCACGCGGTCAACGAGGCTGATGCCTAGCATGCCACGCTCCATAGCCCTTTGTGCGAATCTAATTTTGTGCATATTGGCTTTTGTGAGCGTCCATGTTTCGGCAGCATTGCGGGATTTGTGATTTTAGGACGTCTTCTAGTTTCCCGAAGGCAGCCCATCCTAGCTGGATCCGTCTAGTGATCTCCTTCGCCTGAGCACTTTGGCCAAAGGATAAGTTATGACCAAGATATGTGTATTGATCTACTGCCTCTATAAGGCCTACCTACGATAACATTAGGTACGCGCTCCAGATCGCTACACATGATCTTTGTCTTGGACATATTCATTCTAAGGCCAACCTTCAGGGATGCTTCATGAAGTTGTTCGAGCATGCTTTGGAGATCTTCAACTTCTTCAGCTAGGAGAATCAGATCGTCGGCGAAACGCAGGTGTGACAAGCGCGCGCCGTCTATATTGAGACCTCTTTCACTCCAATCTAGTGTCTTCATTATATCATCCCCCTGGCGCACGCCCCGGTCAATGGGCACCGGTTCGGTCAAAGCGTGCATGCGCACCTGCATTGTGGCGGCCCTGTACAGCTCCTGGACGATACCCACATATCTTTTGTCAACATCGCAACGATGGAGAGAATGAAACACGGCCTATTTTTCGACACTGTCGAAAGCCTTTTCATAGTCGACAAAGGCGAAGCATAGGGGCCGGTAGTACTCGTTGCATTTCTCCATCAATTGCTTGACCGTATGTATGTGGTCCATAGTTGCGTATCCACTCCGGAAGCCAGCTTGTTCTACAGGTTGGTACTCGTCCAGGACTCGAGTCAGCGTGTTGCAGAGGACCTTCGCGAACAGCTTATAAACTTGAGAGAGGAGGCTGATGGGGCGATAATTTGACAGTTTCGCTTTGTCACCCTTCTTATGTAGAATCGTTACTACGGCATTGTTCCACGATTTCGGAGTGATGCCTTCACTAAGCACTTTATTGAAGAGTTTTGTCAACACTTTTAGTACGCTGGGACCTCCTGCCTGTAGCATCTCCACGTACACACCGTCCTCTCCAGATGCCTTCCCACGTTTCATTCTGCTCAGAGCAAAACCCACTCCATCTTCTATGATGGGAGGTAAGCCATCTACGAGATCCTCCCAAAGATGCTCGGTAGGTTCGGCCCTGGCGTCTGACGCGTAATATCTATATATTATTTATTATATATATATATATACACAGTCAGGTCATAAGTTCTGTCACACAATAAAAACTTTTGAATTTAGAACGCTGGCCACAAAAAAGTTTATTGAATTCGAATTTCGAATTTTTCATGAGAATAAAAATGTGTACTTTTTAGAATTTTCCTCATTTTTAAATATGGAGTGGACACTTAAAGAAGATCGTGTCGCAGTTATTGCGTTGCATCGTTGCGGTTACGCGCCAATTCAGATTTTCGACTAACTGAAAAATTTGAATATAACCAAAAGATTCGTTTATCGTACCATACAACGATACAATGAAGACTCTAGTGTAGATGACAGGTCAAGAAGTGGTCGCCCTCGCTCTGTTAGGACTCCAGCAGTGATAAAAGCAGTGAAGGCGCGAATTCAAAGAAATCCCATACGTAAGCAGAAACTGTTGGCCTTTCATATGGGGTTAAGCAGGACCACGATGAAAAGGGTGTTAAATGAAGACTTAGGGCTTAGGGCACATCGAAAAAAAACAGGACATCGTTTGGACGCTCGTTTAATGGACCTGAGACTGAAGAGATGCCGCGCTTTGTTGAAGCGGTACGCGGGAAAAAAGCATCGGGAAATTCTTTTTTCGGATGAAAAAATTTTCACCGTGGAAGAGAGCTAAAACAAACAAAATGATAAGGTGTACGCAAACAGCAGTGAAGAAGCGAGCAACCGTATTCCGCGTGTCCAACGAGGTCATTTTCCATCCTCGCTCATGGTTTGGTTGGGAGTCTCTTATTGGGGCTTAACTGAGGTACATTTTTGTGAGAAAGGCGTAAAATCGAATGCAGTTGTGTAACAAAATACAGTCCTCAAGAACCTTGTGGAACCTGTTTCTCATACCATGTTTAATAACAGGCACTGGGTATTCCAACAAGATTCTGCGCCAGCTCATAGAGCGAAAAGCACACAAGACTGGCTGGCGGCGCGTGAAAGCGACTTTATCCGGCACGAAGACTGGCCCTCCTCCAGTCCAGATTTGAGTCCGTTAGATTACAAGATATGGCAACACTTGGAGGAAAAGGCCTGCTCAAAGCCTCATCCTGATTTGGAGTCACTCAAGGCATCCTTGATTAAGGCAGCCGCCGATATTGACATGGACCTCGTTCGTGCTGCGATAGACGACTGGCCGCGCAGAATAAAGGCCTATATTCAAAATCGCGGTGGTCATTTTGAATAAACTTTATTACCATAAGAATCTATGTTTTATTAAGTTAATTTTGCTATATAAATGTTTACATAAATAATAAACATGTCTAAATTATTTCATATTGCACATTTGACAGAACTTATGACCTGACTATGTACAATTATTTAATACATACCATATAATACCATATAAAACATCTTATTCATAATTAAATGTTAAGTTAAATGTTCCTAGGTTACTTCATTTTTTCACGCATTAAATAGTGTCTAAAGGGAGAGGCAGATAGGCCTTAAAACACAGGTTTATTAAACTTAGTTTAAGGTTCCAATGTATCTTTCATCTGTATATTACTTTGGTGAATAAATTTAATTTTCATTTTCATTATTCAAGGAAGTCTGGCGGGCTAGTTTATTGTTATTCCAAGAAATTAGTTTTTGAATATGCTAGAAAATATTTCAGTATAAGAGTAAATTTTTATTTCAATGCAACTGATAAGCTGTAAAAATGGTTATTTTTTAAAGTTGGTTTACTCAACGGTACAAAAATGTGACAGAGTGTTGAGAAAGTTAAATATTAAGTTAATATTTTTAAGAAAAAAATAACAAATATTGTTACTAAATTAAAGATGTGATGTTAAATTAATGTGATTTTGCATGCCAATATAAAACTAAAATAGATAGTGTCCAGAGGTGTTTGGTGTTTGCTGCACCGTCCCAAGCAACTAGGAATTTCTAAAATAATTATCAAGAAATGTTTGTGAAATATTAAATAATTAAATTACAACTCGGGTATCTATAAAAAAGGATTTCGAGGGAGCCAAATGTGATTTAAAAAGTAGAACGACCCGATAATGTTTATTATTACTTATAAATCGGATTATTTCTTTGAGTTTCCCTCATTTTAGGCTTATATTCTACATTTAGTACGGAACCCTAAAAGTATGATGTCCGACACATACTTGGCCGTTTTTTATTCAGCTAAAATACCATAAATCCCCTGCCTGGAATAAAAACATAAAACTTGGGTACCTATAGCCTTTATCCAACGTTTACTTAGGTACTTTTAATCTATTTTGTTGTATTATAATTCTAACTAGATCTAGAGGAAGGTGATATTAGATATCAGACACCATATAATTGTGGATAACGTTAGTTAATAATCTCGCGAGATATATCTGTCGATAAATTGTGAGCTGTAGCGTACAGCCTACAATAACGAATTAATTTTCAATAGTTTATAAATCTGTCCATGACAACCCTTAAAATTTATTGTCAATAAATTTTAATGACAAACCTTTTGTTAAGTTCTAAATTTATCGATGGTTTACAATCTCACGCTATAAATTATAAATATCGGTTTTCACAATCTTACGGTGACAGATACATAAAGTTAGAGGGTTGAGTGGATTATTTTATAATATCTACGCAAACAATCTGCAATACACGTAGTTCATTACCATGATCGTTTAGACTCTAAACAAGTTCTAAATTATAGCAAAAACTCCTTGGGTTTAAAGTATCAGTTTCACTCTCGAAGAACGAATATAAATTACATTTCAGTGTGCTTTATGTTGCTTATCATTTCCTACTTTTTGTGCGCCTGCCAACTGCAGGGAATGCATTTTTCAGGAAAAGTATTCACAGTGAAATTGTCTATTCAACACTGAATGAGGCTGCTCATGAGTTATTCATTGTATAGCCGCCTGTAGACAAAAAATCGGCTTTAACGACTGCAGAATAATGGGGTCAGATTTAAGAGTAAAACACTGTAGGAGTGGTGTTACTTAGTTTAGGTAGTTTTATTGACCGGGCGTGCGAAACATTTCTGTTTCAGCCTGGGCAACAATGCTTTCGTATGTCTGGATTTCTGTTCGGCTGTTCTCCTCTACAGGGCGCATTTCGCAACCGACTCTTGTGAATTTTCGTGAGCAGGTTCTATATTAATATGTAATTTTTTTATTGATTCAGTTTTTGGATTTTTTAAAAATGGCGGAGATTTGGGGTTGAAAATGCAAAAACAAAAATACAACAGCCCAAACGGCTTGTCAGATTTTAACAAACGAGGTGCCGTTGCATTGCGGAGACCGTGAGAGTGACATAGGTTATAAATTTTTATTAAAAGTCAATAGGTTGGATTTTTGACAAGCAAATCACAAATGTAGTTTAAAAAGTTATTTTTGCGGATACTTTCATACTCCATTTACGTAACCAGGTGCATTCATAAGTTTGTATGTGGTATTGAAAGTAAATGCAGTCGGTTTATTTGTTTTTATAATGATTCCACTTATTCTTCCGATAAACTTCAAGGGATCGGAGGTGAGGGGTGGAAAAATAATGAAAAAAAACGTAAATTTCCTGTGTCGCTTACGAGGTCTACAGCTCACAAAGCCACTAGTTTTGAGAACGACTAACGAAGAAGAGACGCTTTACAGCGACTTGTGCGAAACACAAATGAATATAATTTTTACCTCCGAACGGATGAAAATGTATGGAATTAATACCTAGTGGGGGTCCTAAGTGTTTCAAACTAAGAACAAACATTACCACCGGCGATGAGTCGCGTTAGAATATTTACCCTTCCCCCGGCGGACGAGGACGAATTTATCAAAGTAAACACGACTGGATGAGACCTAAAATAATATGCGACGAAAAAACATTGACCGAACGAGCGAATCTACTCCGTTCAGTTTGGGCAAAAATGCTTTCGTATTTTCGTCGGTCCGGATTTCCTGCTGTTCTCCTCTACAGGTCGCATTTCTCATCCGATTCTCGAGAAATTTTATGAGCAGGTTGGATAATTAATTTGTCGATGAAGTTTTCTTTTTAAATGGCGGAGATATGGGGTTTTATAGTAGTTTATGTGACTGATACATAATGGAGGGCAATAAAACTCGAGAGTTTCATAATAATATCACACGAGAGTTTGAATGCTTAATTATGTACAGTTACATACACTAGTTTATCTACACACATATCATAAGCTCTCTTTGATGTGTTCAGGAACCGCATGTTTGACCGGCATTGTGGCATTGAGTTGTTTAGCTTGTTCTGTAGTACCAACTTCACAGACAAAGTAGGGGCGGCACGCGGGCGGGCGTTCGTCGGCGTTCGAAATTTGAATGTCATAATATGTGGAAAATTTACAAATTATGGTCATAATGTTCAATATTCAGATAACAAATGAGTTTTAACAAAGTAGTTTAACATTATGCTGATCGTAACGTGCGGTTTTTGGACGCAGTAAAGAGGGTTTATGATACGTGTGTAGATAAAATTGTAAAAATATATATTTGCCAAACAGCTTAACGGATTTTAACAAATGTGTCGTTGCTGGATTCGTGGAGGCCGCGGGAGTGTCATAGAGCTTATTTTGGTGAAAAATTATTAGGTTAAATTTTAGATCGCAAAATGCAGTTTACATATTAATTGGTGCGGCTACTTTCATACTCCATGTAGGTAACCAGGGGCATTCATAACTTTGTATGTTAGAAGTCCAGCTTTCCACCGAACGTGTCGCGAGGTAGTTAGTCCTGTAGACAGCTCACAGAGCATAAAAGTAGTAAAGTAGTAAACCAATAACATTGTAAAGTAGTAAACCTACAACTTTGTAAGCTACATTTTGCGATCTGAAATGCAACCTATTGACTTTTCACCAAAACTATAAAGCCTATTTCACTCACACGGATTTCACAAATCCAACGACACATAACATGACATAACATGGCGTCACGCCTTTTCCCATACGGGGTGGCAGAAGTACAATTGTGCCCACTTTGAGCCAGTTACTCAATGCTCCATTTTGCGTCCACCCAACGACACCTCATTTGTTAACATCTGTTAAGGCTTTTGGGAATAAGATTTTTTACATTTTAAACTCCCACAATCGCCGACATTTAAAAAAAAATCCAAAAACTGAATTGACAAAAAATAAACTGTCAAGTGTTAGTCGGACTCGCGCACGAAGGTTCTGTACCATCACACAATGGTATTAAAGTTAATTGCATGGGGATTTCTTTATTTTTTTCCGTATTTTCTTAAATATTGTTTTAACGAAGCATTCCAGGTTTGTGAAAAACATATATTTATAATCCTCGCAACAAGCCCTTTCATTTAACATGTCACACTACACAGCGCTATTTTTTTCTGATTTGCCCCTAAAAATTGATCCCAAAATGTATTTGCTTAACATTAAAACGTAATGCGCACGTGTTTGGTTAACATAAATAAGTACATAAGCGTAGCAATTGTCAACTTAATCGGTATAATCAGAATTCGGTCGTTTAATATTACTTACACACACTGACAGACACACGATGATTCTAAATGGTTCCATATGGATCCCTAAAAATGATATAATTAAGGAACCTGCTCCCAAAATGTCACGAGAATCGGTTGAGGAACGCGACCTTTAGAGGAGAACAGCCGGAAATTCGGACAGAAAGCATTTTTGCTCAAGCCGAAACGGAGCCGCTTCGCACGCGCTTTGCGCTCGCTCCATCAATTATCTATCTTACCAATAACGCCTTTTGAGAGAGAATTTTGTAGACACTAAAGTACTTTTTTAATCATGAATATTTCCGAGAAACGGAAATTCCATCCTTACCATAGTCTCCTTTTGCCACACACACTCTTGGCATCGTATTAAAATATTTTTTAATTTATTTAGATGGTTTATTTTTGCCACGGTAGCCAAAATACGGTCGTTAAGAAGTTTAATATCCACGGTGTCATTAAAATACACGAAATAGATTACATACCATTCATACAGAAAAATTTATTTTATTTTCTTTGGCTCGACACTACACAAGATATAATAAATTAATTGTGCAGGCCACCCTGTACTAACTTCCTCGCATGAAGCTTTCGGTGTTGTTATTTAAATAATAGTTTGTAGATATTCGTGTGCAGGCGTTGAGGAGACGTTTTAAGAAATTCTAAGATAAAGGATACAGGGTCTAATAGAAAGGGAGTCACAAGCTGAAAGGTGGTTCTTATCATTCTGAACTACTTTTACTATGGAACCGACGTTAACAGAGCAACTTTATTTTTCTTATCTCAGTACATTTCGAGACTAGCGCTCACCTTCGTTGTATGGTGGAGTTGAAAATAAAGTTGCTCTCATCAAGTCGGCCCCATACTGAAAGTTGTTCAGAATGATGTCCCTAACAACCACTCCAACATACAAAACAACTCCTCTCTACTTTAAGCATGCCCGCCGCCTAATGTACGGGATATATGGCACTGGCACTGTGTGCATTTTGTATGGGAGCTACCATTTTTAGAGTTTTGCGGTAATACAGGGAATCCTAGTTTGGGGCTAGATCAATGTGTGTAAATAGTGTCCAACATGTTATTATTATTATTATTATAACCGAGTATGGCATGTTATATATGATATTAAGAGATGCTACGATGAGTAGTTTGAAAAATATCTCTAGTCCCGTTTTTGAATAAACTCAATAAATTTGTTTGATTTGTCTAAAAGTCAACAAAAATGTCCTAAATATTTACAAAATAACCCTCAATACAAAATTTCACCAAATTCGGTTCAGTGGTTTTAGGCTTTAGAGCTGACAACGGAAAACAGCCATCCATACACATATATACCTACACTCGCACACCCACACAATCATACATACACATTTGATATTTTTTTCACTTTTTCGGACTAGGTTAACGATAGAGAACCTATCCCCATTAAAATCACGACCTCGATATTTTTTACGATTACAATACTTCTTGAATTTTTACTTCGTTCAACTCGAAAGTAAAAATAACATATCATATTGACCCGTATTTTCTGCCTTACAATTATGTTGCGAAGTGTAAATTTATAACCTTATAATCGTAAGTATGACAAAATCATACTCGCAAAATTTAATTTAATTAATAAATTTAATACCGTAGCAAAAGTGGAACGTATTTATGTATAGCTAGAAAATTTTATGAGGCAAAAGGAGAACTATAAATATCCTGAAAATATTGATTTTCGGCCACGCGTTTCTGACATACGCCCCTAAATCAATTGACGTAGGTAGTCAGTTTACCGGCCATTTTGGAATAACATCTATCGTATATCATGCCCACGTGCGATATCCAAGAACGGCAAGAATAATAATAATATAATAATACATTGAACACTATTTACACACATTGATCTAGCCCCAAACTAGGATTCCCTGTATCTTGGGTACTAGACAACGATACACATACTTATATAGATTAAATATTATACTTAGATAGATAAACAACTCCTTTCCTTCTTTTCTTTCTAAACCTTCTTTTCCTCTCGCTATCAGAATGTAACACGCTTTTATTTATAAAATTGGGACTGTGATAAAAACGGGAAGACTTAACAATTAAAGTGTAAAGGTTTTAATGTTAAAAATATATAATTATAAAAGGTTTTAATGTTAAAATATATAATTATGTACGGTATGTAATTATTTTGTCGTAGACGAAGAAGCTTAATTATCGTTAAAGGTTACAATGAACTTATAAAGTGATACCTTTGTTATTGGAGTTAATTTATTTTAAACTTTTTAGTTTATTTTTAATAAAAGCTTGTTTTTTAAAAAAAGTATTTTTTTGTTTATTTTTATTTTTAACTTTTTAGTATTTTTAAATCGAGATTTTCTAAGAGGTAGTTCGTAGCGCGTAGTAGCGTGTTTCCGGCTCCTTCCAGCTCCATCATCAGACCCAGATTACCATTTAGTATCAAAGTACTCGTCAAGACAAATTAAACGAGCCCAAACTCGATGAGATTGCGTCGTTTAATGACGGAGTTCCTATGGCCACCTTCCATAATCAGACCCTGGTTACGATCTAGTGTCAAAGTACTCGTCAAGACAAGTTAAACGAGCCCAAACTCGATGAGGTTGCGTCGTTTAATGACGGAGTTCCTATGGCCACCTTCCAGCTCCATCATCAGACCCTGGTTACCATCTTATATCAAAGTACTCGTCAAGACGAATCAAACTAGCCTAAACTCGATGGGGTTGCTTCATTTAATTACGGAGTTCCTATGTCCACCTTCCAGCTCCATCATCAGACCCTGGTTACCATCTAGTGTCAAAGTACTCGTCAAGACAATTTAAATGAGCCCAAACTCGATGGGGTTGCGTCGTTTAATTATGGAGTTCCTCTGGGCCACCTTCCAGCTCCATCATCAGACCCTGGTTACCATCTAGTGTCAAAGTACTTGTCAAGACTTACCACAAAAAAATAAACTACTGTTCAACACTTGTTTAAAAACAAAAACGTATGGGATTTGACGTTTGTTTTGCGGTTAAACGCTGTTTAATATTTTTTGGGCCTTACCACAAAAAATAAACTACTGTTCAATACTTGCGTTTAAAAACAAAAAGGTATGGGATTTGACGTTTGTTTTGAGGTTAAACGCTGTTTCATATTTTTTGGGCCTTACCAAAAAAAATATACTACTGCAATTTTTTTTAAAAACAAAAACGTATTGGATTTGTCGTTTGTTGTGAGATTAAACGCTGTTTAATATTTCTCGTGGTAACCCGGAAGGTGTTTGCGTGGGTTACTTGTAAATGAGAGCCCTCGGAGTTTCCGTGAGTGCCCTCTGACCGCCTTGGAAGTTTTTCAAAACAGGCGGCCGAAAGGTAGTGGTATAGTATTAATGACGACATAACCCCCCCCCCCCCCCAAGGGGAAAATCGGAAAAAGCTCTCGACAAAAAACTATTAATTCAAGGAACACGTGTGCCAAGTTTTGTGAGGATCGCTTGAAAACTGTGGCCCCTAGACCGGAACTGACAGACACAGACATAGAGACAGAAGAAAGCCAAATCGGCCTCATATCTTGTCGAAATGGAGCCATTCGCTCGCTTCGCTCGCTCGGTCAATAAATGTAGAGGAATCTAGAGATCTAGAGGAAGGTGATATTAGATATCAGACACCATATAATTGTGGATAACGTTAGTTAATAAACTCGCGAGATATATCTGTCGATAAATTGTGAGCTGTAGCGTACAGCCTACAATAACGAATAAATTTTCAATAGTTTATAAATCTGTCCATGACAACCCTTAAAATTTATTGTCAATAAATTTTAATGTCATGTCATGACAAACCTTTTGTTAAGTTCTAAATTTATCGATGGTTTACAATCTCACGCGATAAATTATAAATATCGGTTTTCACAATCTTACGGTGACAGATACATAAAGTTAGAGGGTTGAGTGGATTATTTTATAATATCTACGCAAACAATCTGCAATACACGTAGTTCATTACCATGATCGTTTAGTTTAGAGGCATACATTTTAACCGTTTCAAAGTTCTAAGATAAAAGTATAAATCTCTCCGAGCCCTGTGAATATATAGGTACATTTTCATGAAATTCATCCCCGCAATGCGCGAGAGGAAACACTTAATTTAAATTTATATTATAATGCAATGACACCAAAATCTTTCCGCATAAATTAAGACTTCGATGCTTCATTTATTTAAATTAGGTATTTCCACTTAAACAAGGTCTAAATTATAGCAAAAACTCCTTGGGTTTAAAGTATCAGTTTCACTCTCGAAGAACGAATATAAATTACATTTCAGTGTGCTTTATGTTGCTTAACATTTCCTACTTTTTGTGCGCCTGCCAACTGCAGGGAATGCATTTTTCAGGAAAAGTATTCACAGTGAAATTGTCTATTCAACACTGAATGAGGCTGCTCATGAGTTATTCATTGTATAGCCGCCTGTAGACAAAAATTCGGCTTTAACGACTGCAGAATAATGGGGCCAGATTTAAGAGTAAAACACTGTAGGGGTGGTCTTACTTAGTTTAGGTAGTTTTATTGACAGGGCGTGCGAAACATTTCTGTTTCAGCCTGGGCAAAAATGCCTTCGTATGTCTGGATTTCTGTTCGGCTGTTCTCCTCTACAGGGCGCATTTCGCAACCGACTCTTGTGAATTTTCGTGAGCAGGTTCTATATTAATATGTAATTTTTTTGTCGATTCAGTTTTTGGATTTTTTAAAAATGGCGGAGATTTGGGGTTGAAAATGCAAAAACAAAAATACAACAGCCCAAACGGCTTGTCAGATTTTAACAAACGAGATGCCGTTGCATTTGCGGAGACCGTGAGAGTGACATAGGTTATATAATTTTAGTTAAAAGTCAATAGGTTGGATTTTTGACAAGCAAATCACAAATGTAGTTTAAAAAGTTATTTTTGCGGATACTTTCATACTCCATTTACGTAACCAGGTGCATTCATAAGTTTGTATGTGGTATTGAAAGTAAATGCAGTCGGTTTATTTGTTTTTATAATGATTCCACTTATTCTTCCGATAAACTTCAAGGGATCGGAGGTGAGGGGTGGAAAAATAATGAAAAAAAACGTAAATTTCCTGTGTCGCTTACGAGGTCTACAGCTCACAAAGCCACTAGTTTTGAGAACGACTAACGAAGAAGAGACGCTTTACAGCGACTTGTGCGAAACACAAATGAATATAATGTTTACCTCCGAACGGATGAAAATGTATGGAATTAATACCTAGTGGGGGTCCTAAGTGTTTCAAACTAAGTACAAACATTACCACCGGCGATGAGTCGCGTTAGAATATTTACCCTTCCCCCGGCGGACGAGGACGAATTTATCAAAGTAAACACGACTGGATGAGACCTAAAATAATATGCGACGAAAAAACATTGACCGAACGAGCGAATCTACTCCGTTCAGTTTGGGCAAAAATGCTTTCGTATTTTCGTCGGTCCGGATTTCCTGCTGTTCTCCTCTACAGGTCGCATTTCTCATCCGATTCTCGAGAAATTTTATGAGCAGGTTGGATAATTAATTTGTCGATGAAGTTTTCTTTTTAAATGGCGGAGATATGGGGTTTTATAGTAGTTTATGTGACTGATACATAATGGAGGGCAATAAAACTCGAGAGTTTCATAATAATATCACACGAGAGTTTTAATGCTTAATTATGTACAGTTACATACACTAGTTTATCTACACACATATCATAAGCTCTCTTTGATGTGTTCAGGAATCGCATGTTTGACCGGCATTGTGGCATTGAGTTGTTTAGCTTGTTCTGTAGTACCAACTTCACAGACAAAGTAGGGGCACGCAGGCGGGCGTCGGCGTTCGAAATTTGAATGTCATAATATGTAGAAAATTTACAAATTATGGTCATAATGTTCAATATTCAGATAAGAAATGAGTTTTTACAAAGTAGTTTAACATTATGCTGATCGTAACGTGCGGTTTTTGAACGCAGTAAAGAGGCTGTATGATACGTGTGTAGATAAAATTGTAAAAATATATATTTGCCAAACGGCTTGACGGATTTTAACAAATGTGTCGTTGCTGGATTCGTGGAGGCCGCGGGAGTGTCATAGAGCTTATTTTGGTGAAAAATTATTAGGTTAAATTTTAGATCGCAAAATGCAGTTTACATATTAATTGGTGCGGCTTCTTTGATACTCCATGTAGGTAGCCAGGGGCATTCATAACTTTGTATGTTAGAAGTCCAGCTTTCCACCGAACGTGTCGCGAGGTAGTTAGTCCTGTAGACAGCTCACAGAGCATAAAAGTAGTAAAGTAGTAAACCAATAACATTGTAAAGTAGTAAATCTATAACTTTGTAAGCTACATTTTGCGATCTGAAATGCAACCTATTGACTTTTCACCAAAACTATAAAGCCTATTTCACTCACACGGATTTCACAAATCCAACGACACATAACATGACATAACATGGCGTCACGCCTTTTCCCATACGGGGTGGCAGAAGTACAATTGTGCCCACTTTGAGCCAGTTACTCAATGCTCCATTTTGCGTCCATCCAACGACACCTCATTTGTTAACATCTGTCAAGGCTTTTGGGAATAAGATTTTTTACATTTTAAACTCCCACAATCGCCGACATTTAAAAAAAAATCCAAAAACTGAATTGACAAAAAATAAACTGTCAAGTGTTAGTCGGACTCGCGCACGAAGGTTCTGTACCATCACACAATGGTATTAAAGTTAATTGCATGGGGATTTCTTTATTTTTTTCCGTATTTTCTTAAATATTGTTTTAACGAAGCATTCCAGGTTTGTGAAAAACATATATTTATAATCCTCGCAACAAGCCCTTTCATTTAACATGTCACACTACACAGCGCTATTTTTTTCTGATTTGCCCCTAAAAATTGACCCCAAAATGTATTTGCTTAACATTAAAACGTAATGCGCACGTGTTTGGTTAACATAAATAAGTACATAAGCGTAGCAATTGTCAACTTAATCGGTATAATCAGAATTCGGTCGTTTAATATTACTTACACACACTGACAGACACACGATGATTCTAAATGGTTCCATATGGATCCCTAAAAATGATATAATTAAGGAACCTGCTCCCAAAATGTCACGAGAATCGGTTGAGGAACGCGACCTTTAGAGGAGAACAGCCGGAAATTCGGACAGAAAGCATTTTTGCTCAAGCCGAAACGGAGCCGCTTCGCACGCGCTTTGCGCTCGCTCCATCAATTATCTATCTTACCAATAACGCCTTTTGAGAGAGAATTTTGTAGACACTAAAGTACTTTTTTAATCATGAATATTTCCGAGAAACGGAAATTCCATCCTTACCATAGTCTCCTTTTGCCACACACACTCTTGGCATCGTATTAAAATATTTTTTAATTGATTTAGATGGTTTATTTTTGCCACGGTAGCCAAAATACGGTCGTTAAGAAGTTTAATATCCACGGTGTCATTAAAATACACGAAATAGATTACATACCATTCATACAGAAAAATTTATTTTATTTTCTTTGGCTCGACACTACACAAGATATAATAAATTAATTGTGCAGGCCACCCTGTACTAACTTCCTCGCATGAAGCTTTCGGTGTTGTTATTTAAATAATAGTTTGTAGATATTCGTGTGCAGGCGTTGAGGAGACGTTTTAAGAAATTCTAAGATAAAGGATACAGGGTCTAATAGAAAGGGAGTCACAAGCTGAAAGGTGGTTCTTATCATTCTGAACTACTTTTACTATGGAACCGACGTTAACAGAGCAACTTTATTTTTCTTATCTCAGTACATTTCGAGACTAGCGCTCACCTTCGTTGTATGGTGGAGTTGAAAATAAAGTTGCTCTCATCAAGTCGGCCCCATACTGAAAGTTGTTCAGAATGATGTCCCTAACAACCACTCCAACATACAAAACAACTCCTCTCTACTTTAAGCATGCCCGCCGCCTAATGTACGGGATATATGGCACTGGCACTGTGTGCATTTTGTATGGGAGCTACCATTTTAAGAGTTTTGCGGTAATACAGGGAATCCTAGTTTGGGGCTAGATCAATGTGTGTAAATAGTGTCCAACATATTATTATTATTATTATTATAACCGAGTATGGCATGTTATATATGATATTAAGAGATGCTACGATGAGAAGTTTGAAAAATATCTCTAGTCCCGTTTTTGAATAAACTCAATAAATTTGTTTGATTTGTCTAAAAGTCAACAAAAATGTCCTAAATATTTACAAAATAACCCTCAATACAAAATTTCACCAAATTCGGTTCAGTGGTTTTAGGCTTTAGAGCTGACAACGGAAAACAGCCATCCATACACATATATACCTACACTCGCACACCCACACAATCATACATACACATTTGATATTTTTTTCACTTTTTCGGACTAGGTTAACGATAGAGAACCTATCCCCATTAAAATCACGACCTCGATATTTTTTACGATTACAATACTTCTTGAATTTTTACTTCGTTCAACTCGAAAGTAAAAATAACATATCATATTGACCCGTATTTTCTGCCTTACAATTATGTTGCGAAGTGTAAATTTATAACCTTATAATCGTAAGTATGACAAAATCATACTCGCAAAATTTAATTTAATTAATAAATTTAATACCGTAGCAAAAGTGGAACGTATTTATGTATAGCTAGAAAATTTTATGAGGCAAAAGGAGAACTATAAATATCCTGAAAATATTGATTTTCGGCCACGCGTTTCTGACATACGCCCCTAAATCAATTGACGTAGGTAGTCAGTTTACCGGCCATTTTGGAATAACATCTATCGTATATCATGCCCACGTGCGATATCCAAGAACGGCAAGAATAATAATAATATAATAATACATTGAACACTATTTACACACATTGATCTAGCCCCAAACTAGGATTCCCTGTATCTTGGGTACTAGACAACGATACACATACTTATATAGATTAAATATTATACTTAGATAGATAAACAACTCCTTTCCTTCTTTTCTTTCTAAACCTTCTTTTCCTCTCGCTATCAGAATGTAACACGCTTTTATTTATAAAATTGGGACTGTGATAAAAACGGGAAGACTTAACAATTAAAGTGTAAAGGTTTTAATGTTAAAAATATATAATTATAAAAGGTTTTAATGTTAAAATATATAATTATGTACGGTATGTAATTATTTTGTCGTAGACGAAGAAGCTTAATTATCGTTAAAGGTTACAATGAACTTATAAAGTGATACCTTTGTTATTGGAGTTAATTTATTTTAAACTTTTTAGTTTATTTTTAATAAAAGCTTGTTTTTTAAAAAAAGTATTTTTTTGTTTATTTTTATTTTTTTAGTATTTTTAAATCGAGATTTTCTAAGAGGTAGTTCGTAGCGCGTAGTAGCGTGTTTCCGGCTCCTTCCAGCTCCATCATCAGACCCAGATTACCATTTAGTATCAAAGTACTCGTCAAGACAAATTAAACGAGCCCAAACTCGATGAGATTGCGTCGTTTAATGACGGAGTTCCTATGGCCACCTTCCATAATCAGACCCTGGTTACGATCTAGTGTCAAAGTACTCGTCAAGACAAGTTAAACGAGCCCAAACTCGATGAGGTTGCGTCGTTTAATGACGGAGTTCCTATGGCCACCTTCCAGCTCCATCATCAGACCCTGGTTACCATCTTATATCAAAGTACTCGTCAAGACGAATCAAACTAGCCTAAACTCGATGGGGTTGCTTCATTTAATTACGGAGTTCCTATGACCACCTTCCAGCTCCATCATCAGACCCTGGTTACCATCTAGTGTCAAAGTACTCGTCAAGACAATTTAAATGAGCCCAAACTCGATGGGGTTGCGTCGTTTAATTATGGAGTTCCTCTGGGCCACCTTCCAGCTCCATCATCAGACCCTGGTTACCATCTAGTGTCAAAGTACTTGTCAAGACTTACCACAAAAAAATAAACTACTGTTCAACACTTGTTTAAAAACAAAAACGTATGGGATTTGACGTTTGTTTTGCGGTTAAACGCTGTTTAATATTTTTTGGGCCTTACCACAAACAATAAACTACTGTTCAATACTTGCGTTTAAAAACAAAAAGGTATGGGATTTGACGTTTGTTTTGAGGTTAAACGCTGTTTCATATTTTTTGGGCCTTACGAAAAAAAATATACTACTGCAATTTTTTTTAAAAACAAAAACGTATTGGATTTGTCGTTTGTTGTGAGATTAAACGCTGTTTAATATTTCTCGTGGTAACCCGGAAGGTGTTTGCGTGGGTTACTTGTAAATGAGAGCCCTCGGAGTTTCCGTGAGTGCCCTCTGACCGCCTTGGAATTTTTTCAAAACAGGCGGCCGAAAGGTAGTGGTATAGTATTAATGACGACATAAACCCCCCCCCCCCCCCCCCAGGGGAAAATCGGAAAAAGCTCTCGACAAAAAACTATTAATTCAAGGAACACGTGTGCCTAGTTTTGTGAGGAAATATCTTGTCGAAATGGAGCCATTCGCTCGCTTCGCTCGCTCGGTCAATAAATGTAGCCCATTAATGTCCCCGCCGACGGGACAGGCCTTTACCCGGATATACGAGTAACATTAAGGCATACTCCACCACGCCGGCTCAGTGCGGGTTGATGGAGGGGTTTTACGAACACTATCACATAGCGATAGTAGCCAGGACCTACTGCTTAACGTGTCATCCGAAGCACTGAACGTTCAATAGTGTACAGTCAGCGTCAGAGAAATGTATCCCCCTCAGTTTTAAAACATTAACTTCGCAAAGCAGAGCGAACGTGAGGTGCAATACTCTGCCAGTGTTCAATCACGACAAATTGATAATCAAAAATGTAATCTTTTATTTTAAACATGAGTTGGGGTTCGAACCTCGATCTCATATGCCGCCCGAGTTAATTTGCTCGTTACCGCTGAGCTATAGAGGCACTCATGATGTGATGCGAAATTGTGCATCAATTGCTTGCAAAGATAGACGACGTTTCTGTCCCGGCATCCTTGTCTAACTAAAAAGTATGGATAATAGTTCTGTCTTTGTTTACCCTTGTTTTAAACCACCAGTGTCGTTTTATCTCAGACGGATACTTAATAAATTAATAATCTCATTGGTACACGGTCAGGATTCGAACCTGCATCTCCAGGGTGAGAAGCAAGCTTAAAACCCATTAGATCACGAAGCTCTTTTCTATAAAGTTATATGTGCACTTTATAAAGACTCACTTTATTTGTCATGTATTTATTATACAACAGGCTTCGGACAAATTCGTATAATTTCCGTATTCGTGCAATTCCCCTTTCAGACAAATCCGCATTCGTACAAATCCACATTTATACAATTTCATATTAAACCATACGTTTGCGGTAAAATATGTGCTCTTGGTGGTTGTAATCTCTGTGTCTCATGTTTCGTCTCCGAGGCCAAACCAATTATTGTACACCCGTCAATGTGCTTACTGTCACGCTCATAGGAAAACACTTTTCCCAAGCATGCAATGAAATGTCGTCATTACAGGCTTGGAAGTATCACGTTTCGGGCCACACAACTCGAGATAACTGTAAAGGAATTTCATACAAAATTGCAGGCCAAGGCCGGGAAGTATTTTTTTTTAAATTTTATGCTCAAAGCAAAAGACAACAACGGGCGACGGAACTTACGATTAATAGTATTTTTAAACTTGAATTTGTTTTTTGAGTGGAGTAATTTTTATTTCATTGCATGTTTGAGAAAAGCCCTATACAAGCCTTTGACCGTGAAAAGGGCTTGCCGGCTTCGTATCACTATCTTCAAGCCAAGCCCTTCTTTCCCGGCGTCTGCAGTAACTAATGTACTATTTCAACTTGGTAGGATAATGTTGAATGCAGTTATGAAATGAGATATCAAGTAATATCAAACTTTCCCATTATCAGATGAGACCACTCCTGTCATTCCCAGGTTGCTATGCAACGCCGTGTTCAAGATTACACAGGTCACTGACTAATAAAAAAAAAGGAAGTTCTGACCTCTAGCATTAGGTAGGCTACTGAAGATGCAGAGGTCTTCTACTAGCCTCAAAATAGGAAAATAAATTAGGGTTTATTTGTAAGATAAATTATTCACATAACATAACATAGCGTCACGCCTTTTCCTATACGGGGTAGCAAAGGCACAATTTTGTCCACTTTTAGCCAGTTATTCGCAACTCCATTTTGCGTGACTAGCCCATCGCCAAATAAATAAATATAAAAATAAACATGAATTTGACTTTATTGATGTCATCTCAGCCCTTCATGTCAGCTACAATACAACTTTATTGTTCTTTAATAATAAGATAGTAATCAAAGTAAGTAGATCAAATTTGACTAAGACTTTTAGTGAGACCTGAGCACCGGAGCTTCGAGGTTTGATTATAACACATTTTTTCGGTCTATTACCTATTCGGTCTTCATTATAACCTCAATTATTTCAGTAGATCAATAAGATAAAAGCTCACTATTCAAGCTATTCTTATTACATTAAAATTTAATTAGAGATTCTAGACACCACTAGATAAATTATCTTAAAAAAACAGTAGACCGGTTTGATCTAGTTAATTAAATGGCTACTTAACTCTTAATTCAAAAACGAATCCCCAAGAACGACTCGTTTCTGACATCCACCATTAAATTCACTTGATTACCTTACTTTGGTATACAGCGAGTTAAATTTACATTATTCTTGCACAAAGGATAATATAAATTCAACTAGCAGTTGCCCGCGGCTTCGCTTTCCCCCCTCTTTGGGCGACTATCTAGAAGGCGGAGTAAGACTTAACTCGAGTAAACTTTGACAACTCCATACAAATTTATATGAATTTGTCAAAGTTTACTATCTTTTTCCCCCTTTCTAGCTCGTGCACCAGTGCGAAGGAGAGTCAACACTATTCTGTGGATAACTTTCACAACTCTACATAAATTTGTATTGAATTACTACATAAATACAGGTAGTATGTAATTATTAGCACATTTATATATAACAATAGTAGTTAGTATTATATTATAAGTATTTAGTATTAATTATAGTAATTATATATTTTATTTATTAATATTTATGTAAATACTCGTTTTTTTAGTCATATTGTTGTACACATAGGTCTGCCCCTGCTCAGCATCAACATTTCCCACTTTAACCTGGATTGCTGGAAGAGATCTCTTATTAGAGATAATCTCGCTTTTGTACACTAATTTTATGTAACTATTTTTTATATAATTGGTGTGAAATAAAGAAAATTATGAATTATGAATTGTCAGTAATTCAGATAATAGTGTTGACTCACCTTTATACTGGTGGGATGAATTCGCTAAATCCCTTCTTAGTGCTATCCTACGCTAAACAGTGTCCGTGTTACCACAAAAAATATTAAACAGCGTTTAACCTCACAATAAACGTCAAATCCCATAAACTTTTGATTTTAAACACGTGTTGATAAGTAGTTTATTTTTTTGTGGTAAGGCCCAGTGAATCTTTATAAGGTGCACACATCGAACAGGGTTGAAGAGGATTAAAAAAATCCCCCCTCCCTATTATTTTTACTGGCATTTTAATATATGTTTTCGTTTACTATGTATCAACTGCAAAAAACATATAAAACTTTGAGATGGAAGGGTTTGCGGGGTTAAAATTTACTCGGTGATGACGAAGGTCAGGCGGTACTGCCAGTATCAAATAGTCGCTAAAAGTGTAAACTGTAAACTTAACGCTTTGTTTAAGAATATAATCCTATTTTTGGATGATTTTCAGTAATTGCAGTTGTTTTTACAAAATTTGGCACCGAAAACAAAATTATTTTACTTTCTAATTTTATTTTATACATCACAATAGCATTCAAAAGATACCGAACATAAGTTTTACACTTTTGACTTGGTAATCAAAATCGATATCACTTTATTTTCTGTAAATATTAACATATGAACTTTGGAACGCACTTCCTTGCACTATAAGAGACAGTCCCTCTCTTTTCTCTTTTAAGGAACGTATTAAAGAGCACTACCTCTCTATGTATGTATTTATATGTAAAGTGTATATAGTACCTATGTTCGATTCAAAATCGATACTCGATCGATGGTTTCGGAACGGCCATTTTGAATTTGACAGTTGCTGCCAACAGAGCAGTTTTTGACAACTGACAGACGAAAAGCCCCCGCAATGTGACGCGTATTGATTTTGGGCATTGAAATTAAATCGTAAGCCATCTGGAATTGTATTCGGGCTCCCCTCAGGATTGTCTTATAGCTGAGTGTATTGTGGTTCTCCGAACCAGATAAAGTTCGTATTTACGTAACACTGTGCGCGTCGAAGCTGGCCTGCCAGCCATACCTGGTTGGCTGAAGAACCTGTCTACCAAGAAGAGCCTAGGGTGCACCCAGGCCTTGCAGAGAGACAGGAGTTTGACGGGAACGAAGCACAGACCAGGTCAGATAGAATCTATTTACTTTAGCTCGGTGAATCGCCGACGTTCTTGCTTCTTGGCATCCGATCGCTACGCTACCTCGTAGCTATGGGCCCCTGCGAGGTCATTGGGTGCCGAGAGGCCTGAACATTTTGGTAGCAAGAGCGTGGTTTCCTGAGATTTGCAGCCGTCAAGGGCTCCAGGAACCCACGATTTGGGACTATCAATCTGTAGGTATAGGCGGTTATTAGCTAACTTGGTATTGTTCCTGTATCCACATAGATTGGTAGTGTTGTAAGCTATAAGTCTATTGCTGGTAGTAGACAGACAGATATAACAGTTTTTCCTAAATGACCAGTTGTACTGAGATGTGACTCAGAATAGTAATTACATTACAGGTACATTGTAGGTGAATTGAAATTTGCATTGAAGTACCAGTTACCAGTTAGTCAATCTATTAGTGGTCTAGTAATGCTAATGAATGTTTGGACATTGTTTTCAGTTTATAGCAATTTATAACTTGAACTAATATTGACTATCTGTGTGTGTTATATGATATAGGGAAACTAAATTGTTGTTTACAGAATTTGTGTAGATATAAAACTCGGTTTCTATTGTTTGGGGAAATCAGCATTGTTTAAGTTATAGATTAGGGTTCCCTCGTTTGTGTTGTAGACTGGAGGGTCCAATATAATTGAGTTACTGCAAATTGTGAGTAAGTATCGTTCCGATCATGTCGTTGTCTGAAATCCAGAAGGGTGTTTCTAAGGAGCTCAGATGGTTTTCCTCCGCACACGGTCTGATAGACCGTTTAGATAGGCATGATGTGGTATTGGAGCGGTCTATGGACGTTAAGGAACGCTACAACAGGGTGCTCGAATTGTCCGCGCAGGCGGAATCAGTTGATGGTTGCGCACCTGACAGGCTGTCACGGTTGCTAGGGGATGTCGACCAGTGTATGGAGATGGCAGCTGCTATCACGCAGAAGGCTGCGGACATACGTAGGCAGCGCGAGTCCAGCCATGGTGGTGACATTGAAGCACCTCTGCCGCATCAGGGATCGGGGACCAGGTTACCCGTTATAACTATGCCTACTTTTGACGGAGTGTCCGGTGAATGGATGAGCTTCATCAATCTGTTCGACAGTTTGGTGCACATGCGATCGGACATTACCAAGTCTGTCAAAATGGCTCAGCTGGTGGCAGCATTGAGGGGTGAGCCCAGGGAGCTGGTCGCTCATTTGACAGTTACGGAGGGTAACTATGAAACGGCCAGGCAATTGCTGGTCAGACGTTACCACAACAAACGGAGGTTGGCCGATGCCCAACTGAACCGTTTGTTTAGTATCCCGGTTGTGAACAAGGTCGGGGCCATACAGACGGAGGTTTTGAACCCGTTGTTGTCCGTCACCAAGGCCCTAGAGAATCTTGGACTTCCGGTTGGTGAATGGTCGTACCTATTGCTGTACATTGTACTTTCCCGCCTACCCGCTGACGTGCAGACTCGTTTCGAACAGTCTCACGGGAGGTCGGCCGAGGACCTGCCCGCCTTCTCCGACTTGGTCGGATTCTTGGAAGAGGAGGCTCGACGGGCAGAGAATTTGGGGTTGACGGTCACCCATCCTTCGGAGCCACAGAGAGCTGCCGGGAGCGCTGTGAGTAGGGGCCCTCCGACGAGGAAGGACCGCACCAACCGGCAGTCGTATGGGACTGTGAGTGCATTGACCCCACATAGTGAGACCTGCCCATGTTGTAGGCAGATTGGCCATGCTGTGGCCAATTGCAATAAGTTCGGGGAACTTAGGGTTGAGGGACGGCGCCGGATGGCCAAGCAGCGGAGCTGGTGTTTCCTGTGCCTCGGGCCACACATGGCTAGGGACTGCACGCGCACAAAATTGTGCGGATATTGTGGTGGGGCCCACAACAATCTGTTGTGCATGAACCGGTCCGGCCAACAGCCACCACAGGGCCGTACCCAAGGTGACACGGCATGGGGCCCTGAGAATTCGTTTGCGACTCGGAGCGCAACTCAGGAGCCAACGTCCCCATGTCCACAGGGCCGTACCCAGGGTGATACGGAATGGGGCCCTGAGAATTCGTTTGCGACTCGGAGCGCAACTCAGGAGCCAACGTCCCCACGTCCACAGGGCCGTACCCAGGGTGATACGGAATGGGGCCCTGAGAATTCGTTTGCGACTTGGAGCGCAACTCAGGGGCCAGCGTCCCCACGTGCACAGGGTAGTACTAGGGTGCGGGGCCGCACTCAGGGTCATCACATGGGGGGCCCTGAGTTTTCGGATGCGACTCAGCATCCGACTCAGCGGGCAATGGGGCCACAAGCACGCGGCCACCCAGGGGTGCAGGGCCGCACTCAGGGTCATCACATGGGGGGCCCTGAGTTCTCGGTTGCGACTCAGCATCCGACTCAGCGGCACATTGGGTGTGTTGAGCAGGCCGTAACGGGCGGGTGGCATGGGACAACTTCGAGCTATGCGGGTGCGGTTCGGACGCCGCCTCAGTTGTCGCCCCGCTCGTCGCCTCGTCCTCGTCGGTCGCATGTGATGTCCCCCCCGCTCATGGAGCGGCCACGGTTGAATTCACGCCCACAACCCTTCGGGGGGCGTCGTAGGGTGGCAATGGAACCGGCGCGTGGGCCATTTGTACAATGGGACCCTCTGGCGTATAGCTGCCTACCTGATCGGTTACAGGCACAGTGGGGCCCCGGGGGCCCTCGCTAGGAATTTGCGGCCCAACAATTTGTTGCCCCCCAACCGGAGACGGTGGTGTTACCGATCGCCTCTGTGCTTGTTTGGGATTTGGCGGGCAACCCAACATACGTTCGCGCCCTATTAGATTCTGGAGCTCAGGGCTGCATTGTATCGAACGATTTGGCAAAATGGTTGGGCCTCAATATAAATAATGTATCGCTGCCGAGGAAATTGGTCCCTGCTGGGGATTACAGGGCAACCCTTCACGGGTTTTGTGATGCCTCTGAACGAGGGTTTGCGGCAGCGGTTTATTTGCGAACCGTCACCTCCACCGGGGAGGTCGACGTGCGTTTGGTTTTGGCAAAAAGCAAGGTAGCGCCTATTCGGACAAGGATGACGATTCCAAAACTGGAACTGTCCGGGGCTGCTCTTTTGACCAAACTTTTGAATCACACTCTAACAGTGTTGCGTGGGTCAGTGGTTTTGGAGGATACGGTGTACGCGTGGACGGACAGCCAGATTGTTTTGTGTTGGCTGAAGGCTTCGGTCCATAACTTAGAGGTTTTTGTCGCGAACCGTGTCTCCCAGATTGTGTCGTCTGAGGTCCCACTGACTTGGAGACATGTACCAGGAGAATTGAACCCGTCTGATTGTGCATCCAGGGGATGTCGGGCTCCTGAACTCGTTAGACACCATTTGTGGTGGGGACCACCCTGGCTTGCCAGGAGAGAATCGGACTGGCCCCACAGCCATGTAGTAGTATCTTCGGATCATGGCCCCAGAGCGGCCGTGCATGTTACCCAGAAGGCTGAGGACCCTGACGCCGGGTTTCTGCTGGACCGGTATAGCTCACTTGACAAGTTGATAAACGTGTCCACTTGGATTAGGAGATTCGCTCGAAATTGTCGTACTCCTCGCGATCAGCGAACGTTGAACCCTATTCTGACTCCGGCAGAGCGAGACGAGTCGCTACTGAATTTGGTCCGGTTGGTACAGTCCTCGAAGTTTGGGGCAGAATTGGAGACTATACGAAGTGGACGTTCGAAATTGAAGGGAGCCGTCGCGCGTCTCAACCCCTTTGTTGATTCGACCGGGTTACTTCGGGTAGGAGGAAGATTGCGCAATGCGAATCTGTCGTATTCGGCTCGTCACCCACTTCTGCTCCCCAAGGGGGGACAGTTAGTTGAATTGCTGGTGACTGATCGTCATATTAAAAACGCGCATGCCGGCTGTAACGCGTTGTTGGCCACGCTCCAGCGGGAGTTTTGGATCTTATCTGCCCGCCGTGTCATACGGAACATCGTGTTTCGGTGCATGCCTTGTTATCGACTTAAGGCTGCCACGATGCAACCTCTCATGGGGGACTTGCCCCCTGATCGTGTGAATGAGGTCAGACCGTTTTCAGGTGTTGGTACGGATTTTGCAGGACCGTTTATGGTGAAGAGTTCACGATTGCGTAACGCTAAGCAATACAAGGCGTACCTGTGTGTGTTTGTTTGTTTATCCACCAAGGCGGTACATCTCGAGCTCGTTGCTGATCTCTCGACAGAGGCTTTCATTGCTTGTTTGGATAGGTTTGTTTCTCGAAGGGGACTTCCAACTTTGATCCGCTCTGATAACGGCACTAACTACGTCGGTGCGGAACGATACTTACGAGAGATAGTCAACTTTTTGAATGTAAATAAAGTGGATATTGGAACGGCCCTCTCCCGTCGGGGTATACAGTGGACCTTCAGCCCACCGAGTTGCCCCCACTGGGGTGGGATTTTTGAGGCCGTAGTTAAGTCAGCGAAGACGCACTTAGGGCGTATAGTAGGTCAGACCGCGCTGACTTTTGAGGAGCTCGCGACATTGTTTTGTAAGATCGAGGCCGTTCTCAATTCGCGACCGTTGTGTCCGCTCAGCTCGGATCCAAATGACCTGGAGGCTCTGACCCCAGGCCATTTCTTGATAGGACAGCCACTTAACGCGTTGCCCGAGCACCCCTTCGAGGGAGTGAAATTGTATCGGTTGTCAAGGTATCAGATGTTGCAGCAGTTTACTCAGAATTTCTGGAAGCGTTGGTCGCTCGAGTATCTGCATATCTTACAACAGCGCCTTAAGTGGACTGACAAAACCAGCCCCCCTAGTGTTGGTGACCTCGTGCTGGTTAAGGATGCTAACCTACCGCCACTACGTTGGCGCAGGGGGCGCATTGTTAACTTGTTCCCTGGCAAGGACGGGACCCCCCGGTCTGCAGAGGTTCTAGTAGGAGGCTCGGTTCTAAAACGAGCGGTAGCAACGTTGTCTCGGCTGCCCGTAGATTAAGGGACAGGTGGGTGCCTGTCCGGGCGGGTGATTGTTCGATTCAAAATCGATACTCGATCGATGGTTTCGGAACGGCCATTTTGAATTTGACAGTTGCTGCCAACAGAGCAGTTTTTGACAACTGACAGACGAAAAGCCCCCGCAATGTGACGCGTATTGATTTTGGGCATTGAAATTAAATCGTAAGCCATCTGGAATTGTATTCGGGCTCCCCTCAGGATTGTCTTATAGCTGAGTGTATTGTGGTTCTCCGAACCAGATAAAGTTCGTATTTACGTAACACTGTGCGCGTCGAAGCTGGCCTGCCAGCCATACCTGGTTGGCTGAAGAACCTGTCTACCAAGAAGAGCCTAGGGTGCACCCAGGCCTTGCAGAGAGACAGGAGTTTGACGGGAACGAAGCACAGACCAGGTCAGATAGAATCTATTTACTTTAGCTCGGTGAATCGCCGACGTTCTTGCTTCTTGGCATCCGATCGCTACGCTACCTCGTAGCTATGGGCCCCTGCGAGGTCATTGGGTGCCGAGAGGCCTGAACAACCTATATTTCGGTAGTTATTTAGTAGCTTCATAAGTACCTATTTAATTTATTCCTTGGCATTTTATTAATACTAGTTATTGTGCACTGCCTAGCTACCTTTTAAAATAATATTTTCTTTAATGTCTTGGTTTGCTGGAAGAAATCTCTTTTTAGAGATAAGCACGCTTTTGTACATACATATTTTTTTAATGTTAAATATTTGTGTGCAATAAAGAATTATGAATTATGAATATGTTTAGAAAACATAAACGGGAGAGGAAGGGCGAAGAAAAGCAGGCAGATTGCTTTTAGAAATCTTTTGAAAATCGTATGTATTTAACTATTACAAATATTACATATTGATTATTATAAATAATATGGAGGAATAAATAATTAGAAAATTATGTTAACACAAGCAATCTTGTAAATTATGTTATCTTGGATATAGTCATTTTTAGATGAAGAGGTTTTTACATGGTTTTTTAAATTGCTCAAATGGCAATTTCCAGAGGCATTCTGTTTTAGTAGAGAATGCATTGACCCTTGAAACTATTGCTAACTTTCGCGAGTCTAAGCCGGATCGGAACTAGTCTGTGATTATTTCTTAATTTAACATTACAGCTATCGCTAATTTTGGAATATATTGAAGGGTTCTTGCATATATATTTATGTTGCTATTATTAGTAATTAGTTAGTATAGGTATCATTCTATTTTAAAGAGTTAGATCTAAGGTATTATGTGCTTTGTGAATTATAAATTGCTCGAATAACTCTTTTCGTTAATATATACCAGGAATGAGAAAGGACCTAAAAAGGAACCCTGTGGAATGCCGATTTTTAAAATCAGTCGCTAGTGTTAATCCTCTAAAACCAAATGTAACGAAATAACGTTAACAAGATCGCCTTTATCTCTGGATTTATCGCACTACTGGAATAATTTTTACACGAGTTTTTGGAAGAAAGAAGCTATTACTTATAAATGGCAAAAACGGCCAAGTGCGAGTCGGACTCGCACACCCACGATTCCGAACAAAAAACGAACGGTTTTGACATATTTTCATTTAATTGTGCTATAAGACCTTGCTTCTTGCCATATTTAATTATTCTAAGTATATACTTTTAGGTCTATAGTAGCTGTGAAAAATTCAAATTACTAGGTCAACGTTATAAAAAGATACAGCCGTTTATGCCGAATCAAATACTAATAGGGTCAAGAAACAAGGTCTTATTGCACAAGTTGAGGAGAAAATGTGAAAGCCGTAAATTTGTAGTTAGGCATATCACTTAAAAGTAGGTGTTTTTGTACGGAATCCTCAAGGCATTCGTGCTTGCCGGTTTTTTGTCATTTACCGAGTAATGGCCAAAATACTTTCTTCGGAAATATCGTATAAAAATTATCCCCGTGCAATATCTATACCTACTTCCAGAGATCTAGGCAATCACGTCATAGCGTAATTTCATTAGAGTTGGTGTTTCAGATTTATCCTCTACCGACCGATTTTAAAATCATTAAGGGCTTTACCACAAAAAAATAAACTATTATTCAACACTTGCTTTAAAAAATGTATGAGATTTGACGTTTATTTTGAGGTAAAACGCTGTTTAATATTTTGTGGTAATTTTTATATTTTTATCGACAGTTTTTTATCCTTTTCAACCCTGTTCTATGTGCACTTTATAAAGACTAACATGAAGGAACTCCAGTACAAAGTTTCATGTCTCTAGGTCCAGCGGTTTAGAGTATGCGTTGATGCGTTGATTCAGTCAGCCAGTCAGAACTTTTAATTTTATAAGTATAGATTAATAAGCTCAATAAGGCTCAAAGGTTTTGGACTAGGATTAAATGGATAAGTATCAAGCAGAGTCTGGACTGTTGAGATGTAACTCCCTCGTAGACTTTCTGATCCAGGTCGAAACTACTAACTTAACTAGCAACTTCATAAAAATACTGGAAATAGGCTCGTGGCGTTGAAATTACTCGAAGATCCTTGCCGGAACGATCCTCGACGTCAAGGGAATCAAAGCGTCGTCGAATCGATCGGGGACCTCTGTGGTGTCGCGGTCCATGTTGTGTTTCCCAAGCGATGGATCCCGCGATGCGATGCGATGAAGCGATTCCCAATGAATCCCGACTGGGGAGGAAAAACAACGCAGGTCTTGGATGTTTACATGTTTGTAACGTCGCTGTTTCTGGTTTCCACGTCACAGTGTATCCTAGTGTGGGGCCAGAAGCAATGTATGTGACTGTGTGTTAAATGTTATTTTATGTGATAGCAATTAATTACAGCCGCAATTTTGTAACGATCAACCGGAACCACTTAATTAACATCGTGAGGTTGCTGATATGAAGCCGGATTAAACCAGATTCCTTTTATTAGGCAATCAGTACTCTACTCCATTACTGGAGTTTGGCAGAGAGCTCCGAATATCCCTCTAGGATTTTCACCAGGTGGAACAGGAAGCTCACTCGGTACCCCTAAAACGATACCTTGAGCGCAACACGACATACATTGCGGTCAGAATATGACCTCAAGTGCTCACCCCAGAATCCCGTCTAGATGGGTAATGTAAGTAAATGTTTCCTTAGAAAAAGCATTTCAATCCCTTTCCAGCCATCGTATTGCGACAGGCAATCCAACCAATCAACCGAGTCCAATCGACTTCTGTAGCTGTGTGGTCCGATACGAAACCTTTGATCTGAGCAGGCAGACAACCTTATTTTATTCAGTTAGAATACCTTATTTTTGCTACTTTTATCGTTGTTTTCTTCTTGTTGCGAGATTTTATCATCGACAGTTTATACACCCAGTTTTCGCGCTTAAAGTAATTTTATAATTTTTCTCCAACATGTCAAATTCGGAAAGTGGTGTCATAAAATACATTGGGAAATAATAAATCCATCTTCGAATATAATAAACCTTAGCCTCAAATTGAATTATTCAGCGGCAAATTTAAAATGTTATTAATTGGTAAGGTTAGACTTTTTTGATGTTTCAATTACATACTACCCAAATACTAGGCTCTCTAAAGGAAACTACTTAAAATCTGGGCGCCCCGTTCCTTAAAGGTACCACATTTTCCCGGCTTGTTATTTTGTTTGTGTTGAGCGGAAATAAGAATTTGCTTAACAGCAAAACAGAAAAGGGTACAGTATCTAATCATATTTAAAGGGATTATTTAGTACACCGATCTGAACAACTTTCTTAACGACATTAGCGACAGTTCAGATTGATACCCTTATGTCACCTTATAATATGCTTACATCTTTCTATGACACTCTGTTTGAGCTGTATCCTGCGTAGATAGTTAGAGTGAAAGCCCTCGTGGATAGCACCGAACTAAAGGGCAATCCCAACAAAATCATCATCAATCATCAACAATCATTGTCAAACTCGAGTTATCATGCAAATGCAAAGAGCAATCATTCTCTTGCAATGAGAATAGTTGTTTGTTCAAGATGAACGTGTATGTTCATATTTATGATATAAAAGCCAGAATACAGTGAATATAACATGCGGTTGGCACAGGACTGTGAAAATAACGACTTCCTGAGCGAGTTCCGAAGATATTGGAGTAAATCACAATACCTTGCCATCATAAAATTGCAGTTAACCTTTTGAGTCACAACATAACCATAACATAGAGGTCATAAACAACATTTTATTGTATGCCTTAAGCTAAAGACGAAACTTTTTATTATGTTTAGAAGGAAAAGTCATAAACAGAGACATATTTCCGTTAACGACTTCAGCAAATATTGAATTATGGCAAACAGACGTAAAAATGGCGGCATTATCATGAATTCAGATGCATTCGGTAATTATTATTAGAAAAATGATATCGTAAGAAATGGTCCAATATATAAAAGTGACACGTAAACCTATATTAGAAAGTGCTAGACTTCAGTAATGATTCGGCTTGTCAAGGAGTTGGGTCGGCTAAAGAGGCGAAGCCCACCAACCCTTGACACTATGATATCATAACATTATATTCAATATCTAAACTAAACACACATCATAAGGCTTCCTACAAATCCGACGACCCGAATGGCCGAGTCGGCAGTGACCCTGCCTACGAAGCCAAGGGTCCCGGGTTCGAGTCCCAGTGAGGGCAAATATTATTATTATATCCTTTATTGCATACAACAACAGTAAAAACAATTAACGCAGTGGGAAATAAGATGTACAAAGGCGGGCTTATACCTAAAAGAAATCTCTTCCAGACAACCCAGTAAGTATGTGCAGAGAAACAATTTTTTAATTTTATATTATAAATTATATTATATAAATAAAGATAAATTTATAATATATATTATATATTATTAATTTATCTATATAAGTATGTGTATCGTTGCCTAGTACCCAAGATACAGGGAATCCTAGTTTGGGGCTAGATCAATGTGTGTAAATAGTGTCCAAGGTATATTCGTGGCTGAACAAACCGTACCGTGAACTGCACCTTTGCGCGCATCCCTACACTCGGGCTGAGAATACGCTGCGCCAGGAGAGGCGGTCGGCGGTTTTTGGGCTAGTGTGCGAAACCAGGAGTCATCGTGGGTTTTTAAATTCCTCCGAGATGGTCTGTCTCCACCTATCGCGATCAGATGCGAGACTCGCGCGCGACACTCAAGAAAACACAAAGTTGCATAATAAAAGCCGCTGATCGTAATATTTTTACGAAAATGTAAGGAGATCCTTAACGTTCAGTTGATTTAGATACCTACCGAAATGTTTTTGCCTGCAAAGATTTTTGGAGTGTCTATCTGTTGTGTTCGCGTATCCTTTCTATCGGCTTATCCTATATCGACCGCAAATGGAATCTTTATTCAAACATGGAGCCCCGGGTTCATTCATATTTAACGAGCAGTTTTCAAGGCAAAGGTCTTTCGGAAATACCTTCAGCTTTACTCACACGCTCCCATACCTATATGTTATGTATTATGTCTTTAATCTTGATTCCTCCTCCTCACTAGATTCTTTGTCATTGCTGCTTGGAACAAAGAATAATTATTTAATTCAAAAATCTTGTTACATCAGTGTTCCACTTTTAAATCTCCAAGTTGGCCAATTTTCGAGTTATGGACCACCTGGCACCCAGAAGCGCGCTGATTGGTCGAATTCAAAGCGAGAGTAGTTAGGGCAAACGGTTCAAATTAAAAACCAACCGTTTAGTTACGTTACTTATCTCGCGCGCTGGAAAACAATTTGCAAAATATTTTATTATTAAGGTGATACGAAAAATTACATATAAAAGGAATATGAATGTAAACGAAGGTGACAGCGTTAGTTACTTCCACATAACAAAGAAAAGAGAGCACAAACAATGCGCTCGACTCAAACTAAAATAACGTAGCGCCAAACCACATAAAACTAGTTTAAAAATAAACTAGGCTATTTTGTCAAAAAGATTTTCAAGGAGAGTTTATGAAATATCCATGTTTTGAATGCAATTCCGCAATGAAATTAGTCAGGATTTCAGAATTACAGGAAAAATTAAACAATTTAGAGTTATTTTCGTAATTAAATTGTATTGGAAAATTTCATCCAATCGCGTTTTCCTTCAGTGAGAATCTTAATGTTAACCCAAAAATCAAATAACATAATCATAATATATAAAGGCGACTTTATGGTGCAGTAAATTGATTCGAAAAAAATCCTAATTTTTTCGTATCACCTTAAGTGGAAGCAAGTGTTAGGAGAAAGAGCTTAACTTTTCATTCAAGTTACATTGAGAGGCAAACGAAGTGTTTCATGTCAGAACCTCTCGATTTTGAAAGCATTGAATTTCACAATACCAACCCCTAATTGAGGTAAAACTCACTTTGTGCGTGGAATTTTAAGTGGAAAATGTGAATAAAAGTAGGCAATCCTACTTAAAAATGAAAGTTCGTGATTTTTATGCTGGACTTGAGAGTATCTTCCGTTCGCTCAAAATTGACATCACGGAAATAAGATATTTTAAATTTGACCAAAGACGAGATAAGAAGTTCAAAGTATATGATTCTGAATTTACGATTAGTAAATGTACAGTGATTAAACATTTTAAATACCTACCTCGTAAAAAACGAACCATAACATAAATAACATTTATAAATATGTAAGTATAAGATATCATTATGCCAATGGATCTCCCGCAAGTTCGGTTAGTGAGCTAAGTATTTAAAAACCAAAGTTTCAATGTCCCGAGGCAAGATACTGTAGTTTATGATTGAACACACTTTCACCCTATCTATATATATCTAAAAAACTGAATACAGCGCCATCAGAGACAGCCCGCCAATTATCATTTTTAAAAGTCGTTTATAAGATATTCCGAGGTAAGCTGCTGTAGTGTATGAGAGAACACACTTTCACCTTATCTCTATATAAACTGAATCCAGCGACAGTCCGTCAATTCACATGTTTAAAAGTCGTTTGAAAGAAACTATTTTTCTCTTCCATGCTATGATTAGCATGTATTTGTATGTTTATGCATGCAATATACTTATATATAGCATTATTTAAAGTATTATGTAGATATTGGTAAGTAGTTTATTATTTTTACTAACATATTTAATGTTGTGCACATACATAGGTCTACCTGTAATTTATTTATTTTTCCTCTCCATTCTAGGTTTGCTGGAAGAAATCTATTGTTAGAAATAAGCTCGCCTTTGTCTGTATTTTAATAAATAATTGAAGTAGTAGTAGTAGTAGAAGTAGTACAAAAAGGCAAATCTGCGGTGCGGTTTATAACGACAAACACATGACGAATAGGTACATGTACATTTTGGCCTGCCTTATTCATTAGAATGCCATTAAATGTAGGATCACATTAGCGAACAATCAATAGTCCATTAGGATGCACAGCGTGGTGAGGAGCTCCAATCCAATATGCATCCGTGAAGGCAAGGATCTCGTCGTCATATTTATTATAAATGGTAACCGCATGTGTTTTGTATGTTGATATAAAGTCTGTAAAATTGTTTCTAAAAGTGTAATGGATTATGTTATCAACTGACGCAATTGAGGGTCATGAAGTCATGATATTATTTTAAAGCCAAAATAAAATTGAATCCCTTATCCCTTAATCCTTACATTTACTACTTCTTAGCAATTTGTAGTTTGAACTTTGAAGAGCTAACATATGACAAGTGTTATTGGAATGATCAAAATAAACAAAGAATAATAAAAAGGATTGAAAGATAAAACTGAATATAAAATGCAAACTTATCGAAGTTTTCAGAGCTATACGTACAATTTATTTTTTATAAAATGTTCTGAGTTACAGTATAATGCAATATCCCTATGAATACATACTCTATGCTAGAAATTCTCCTTGTCATCTGCTGCTTCTGCAAGTCATCTGTCAACAGTAGCAACTCCAAAATTTGTCCAGAATTCCGCGGAAAATACTGCAGATTTTTCCATCAACGACATGAAAGAAAATTGCAACGTCGTGCTGAACCCAAAAGTTTATCCAACGTTAAATTAAAATGTAAAACCGTGAAGTTATGCGAAGGATTTAGACGGATTTTACGGCAAGCGAGGTAAGCGGCTTCGCTAGCGTTACGATACAAGATCAATTTCAACACGTTGTCTAAATTATATACGGTTCATGAAAGCCACCATAAACGAAACAATACTGTTACATTATAAGTTGTTTTGGTTTCAATTGGTTAAAATCAGACAGAAGAGATACCTAGCAAAAATCCAATCTTGTTTGAATCGTTTTCCATGATACAAACACTTTGATTTAAAGTTTAAATACAAGCATCCAATATGCCCGTTTTGAAAGCATCGTCAGTGCCGACTGCCCAACGATCCATATGAAACAACGTTGAACTAAAGTTAAAAAGACAGCATCGAACAAAGTCGAGGTTTCCGTGACAACTTTAATTGCAACTGGAGTTCAAAACTAGCTGAAACAAACGACATGCAGCAGTAACTGTGCCTCAATATATTTAATATTGTTAATTCATTTTAATAAATAAAAGATAAAATACAAAATAGTACAGTCGAATACGTCTAAAACTGGCCCAATACGTGGTTTTGAAAACATGGAGGAGAAGTGGCAGAAACTTGGTCTCCGCGAACTATCAAAATGGTACTAACAGTTTCACGTGTAACTAAAATTTAGGCTGTTCTGGAAGTTTCCAGCAGTCAGCAGTACTTATTTGGTTCAATTATTTCCATGGAGGGACAGAAATGGAAATGATTGAACCAAATGAAGAATAAGCCTGTTTAAATGTTGATAAATTAAATTAAACTTTATAAAGTTTTGAACTGAACAACAGCTAACACAAGATCAATCAGTCAATATTTTTGGGTTGTAGCTGCGGCGATGGACTAACCCCCTGTCAAAATGAACTGTTGAATAACTGGCAAAAAGTGGGCACAGTGCCCACTGAAAAGGCGTGACGCTAGGTTAAGTTAGGGAATATAATTAAGGTAGATAGGTCTTTTAGCTGCGTCTTAGTCCGCGTGGATAATTTTCAATTGATTTGAATCAATTACTGTTTAATCTTTCGAGCGAGCGGTATGTCAAAGAACCATCCTGCTTTTTTAGGTATCAAATTACAAAAAGTCGTCACATCTGTCATCTTATTTTTATGAATCTGTTGCGAAAATTTGGGGGTTGAACCTCTCGGTATGAGAGGCTGGCCTAGTGGTAACGATATTGTTTCAGGAATTTAGGTTTTTCTCAAAACAGCGGCGCGTTATGTAACCTATAGATACATCAACAGAGGATCTATAGGCGAACAAAACATGTTATATGGTGAATAGTCATAAAGCGCAAGGGTTTCGAGATAATTCATGTTTTTTAAAGATGTTATGTTTTAGTTACAATATTTTCTGCAAAAAGAGCTCCTTGGTATATATATCCACGCTTGCTTCCCACACAGGAGATGCAGGTTCGAAACCTGACCATGTACCAATGAGATAATTAATTTATCTTAAAGTACATTATCAGACGTTCAGTGTTTCGGACGACCCGTTAAGCTGTAGGTCCCAGCTAATATCGCTACGCGGTAGTGGTCGTGAAACCCCTCCACCAACCCGCACTGAGCCAGTTTGGTGGAGTATGGCTAAATCTTACTCGTAAAGGTTTGTGCCCCTCGGTGGGGACATTAAAGGGCGACATTTATTTATTTTCTATGACTGTCTTCGTGTTCTAATGGTTAGAATCGTTGGGCTCTTGAGCCGGAGGTCATGGGTTCGAATCCCATGGGGGCACCTGGTAAAAAAGTGTCTTTGTGCGGTTTTCTCAAACGGTTAGAAAATTGATGGCTTAATTACGTGATTGCCTGAAAAGAAAAATGATTCCGTGCTTTGGAAGGCAAGTTAACCAATTGGTCCCGGTAATTATCTCTGGGGGTAGTGGTTGTTACATAAAAACCACGTAAGGTGCCATAAGGCGATTTCCAAACTCTAACAGGGCTTACTCCCACATGATAAGAAGAAAAACACTTTCTAAACTTTATGTTACATCCAATGTATAAATAAAAATGTAAATGTATAAAAAAACACAAAGTTTATGCGTGGAATGAGATGAACCAATAATAGCCTTTAATTATCTTTATTCACTTTCTCCACTCTGATCGGGAGACCTAAATATATTGTCTAAAATGGCTGCAGGATGTTGAATAGGATTTTCCTGGTGCAGGGCCCATGCCTAGTACCAAATAATACACATGACGTGAGTACAGCATACGTGTGTTCCCTTTCCAGTTAAACAATTGCAACAATGGCCAATGATTTTATTCCTCCGTTCCTTCTAAATAGCTAGTTCCTTCCTTCTAAATAAAAATCAAAATATAAACGAAATAAATTCGAGTGCCCTGATGCCTAGAGTGAATTTTAGCTCGAACCAGACTATTTTGACAAAACTGGTAGCAAATAATAGTACTTTATGTGACTGCTACATAATGGAGGGCATTAACACTCGAGAGTGGGTTCATGAAACGAGCCGAAGGCGAGTTCCATAATAATATCACTTGAGAGTTTTAATGCCTAATTATGTACAGTTACATACACTAGTTTATCTACACACATATCATAAACTCTCTTTGATGTGTTCAGGAACCGCATGTTCGACCGGCATTGTGGCATTGATCATTGCTCTGCAGTTGTTTAGCTTGTTCTGTAGTACCAACTTCACAGACAAACTTGGGCGGCACGCAGCCGGGCGTCGGCGTTTGAAATTTGAATGTCATAATTTGACAAATTTTTGTACATTATGGCCATAATGTACAAATTTTCAGATAATAAATGAGTTTTTACCAAATAGTTTTATATTATACTGGTCTTAACGTGCGGTTTTTAGACGCAGTAAAGATGGTTTATGATACGTGTGTCAGTTATTTGCTACAATGCCATACTGATTTGATCATAATAAATTCTATTGTCTTCATACACTTCAATAAAAAAAGGTTTGGCGTGCTGTACCTGATATGGCCCCAAAGATACCTGCAGTGATTGGTTGAAGAAAATAATTCGGGAAATAGTTTGACACCTTCGCCAGCATCAATGGGGTTGAAATGAGGCTCTGCGATGGTTGAAATTATTTTCAATGAGTCGCTGACCAACAACCATACTTGTCGCTGTGAGCAGAAAGGTGGTTGTTTGACAGCGGGCAACTCTCCGGGCTTGTGTGACAGTTTACCAACACAAGGTGTTACTGATAATAGTTCTGCCAAGTCTGATATGACCACAACACCTGATATTATAATGTACTGTGATGAGATTGGAAGTGGCATGGGCTCAGCACTCCACTCATACTCTAAGGGACATAGTGTTATTAGTAATTGCTCACCTTTTAGCACTGTAGATAATATTATAAATCAAATTTTGAATGACAGCACTATCACAGCCAGTGCCACACTGATAATTTTCATGGGCAATAGGGGAGATGTGAACAAAAATAATTTAATAAAATTTTATGAAACATTGAATGGTCTTACCTTTCCACGCGGCGGGGCGCCGCAATAAGAGCTTGATGTCGTTGTAGCTAAAGTTGATGTGTAAGGGGGTGTGTGAAAAAAATTATATTGTTCACATTTCCCTACTGCAACCAATTGACACAAAATGAAAATGTATATAGACATAATATGAATATAACTATGTACAATTTATGTACATATAATAATAAGTTTGATATTATTGACACTAACAATTATGTTAGTAATTATTTTACTATGACTAAAGGTACATTTTACCTTTCAAATTATTGTAAACGACAAATAGCTATGTCACTATTATATTTATATGACATTACAGCCAAAAATTTGGCTTCTAACTCTGCTTTTACTGAGCAGCCTAATATGAATCTGGTATCAGACCAGAATAACAGGATGCATTTAAATTAGTTCATAGGACAACAGAGGACCCAGGCTCTGGCAACATATGTTCTAGTATATTAGAAAACCCTAAGAATAAGGGAAGCTCACATGCTAAGTATATAAGCCTGGTTCATCAGAATATTCAATGTATTAGAGGCAAAGATCTACAAATAGAGTTATTTTTAAATTGTAATAAAATTGACATTTTGTGCATAACAGAGCACTGGTTAACTATTAATGAAATTATGTTTAGCTTTAAAGATCACCAGGTTGGTAGTTCGTTCACCAGACTTAATTCAATACATGGTGGGGCATTAATCATACTAAACAATCATATGAAATTCAAGGAACGTAAGGACATTGTTTCCTTATCTGTTGAACGAACTATAGAACTTGCAGCTGTGGAATTAGAACAGTTCATCGTTATATGTGTCTATAGGCCACCCTTGAGCGACTTTGAAATGTTCGAGAAAATAATTGAATCCGTCCTAACTATTTCATCACACAGTACGAAACGATTAATTATATGTGGTGACTTTAATGTTAATCTGTTCGAAAGAACTACTCTCAGCGTTAGATTAATAAATCTTTTCTCATCATTTAGGCTTAGCCATTTATTTATGGAGCCAACAAGAGTGACTGCTACTAGTGCTACATGCATTGACAACATTTTTACTGATGTTATTCCAATCAGTAAAAGTGTTATCAGTGAATTGGATTCAGATCATTTAGGTCAATTATTTCAATTTGATTCTATTAGAGAACCTGTCATTAAAAAGAAAATTTCGTTTGTGCCAGTAACTGCTGACCGGTTAGAAAGAATGAGATACTCTTTAGCCCAGGAACTACCGTTTTTGGCTGCTGAACAGTCTCCTAATATAATGTATAACTTATTCTTTGAAACCTTTATGAAACAGTACAGCGCGATATTCACTTCATAATCGGTTGTGGTTAGTGGTTCAAACGACTTTAGTACGTGGGCTACTGCAGAGTTGCATAAACGCAGGCAAGCATTGTATGCATTGTATGAGGAACGACGGTTCAACATGAGTGACGAATTTAAAGAACAAGTCAAACAATTCTCCAAACAATTTAAATTAGATTGTCATACAGCTAAACGTAATTTTCTGAGTAGTAAAATTAAGAATAGTTCCGACGTTATAAAAACGACTTGGAAAATAATTAATGAGGAGGCCGGTCGTAGTAAAAAAGCGAGTCACGATTATGAACTAAAAATCAATGGACAGCTTACGAGTTCTAGCTTAGAAGTTGCAACTGAATTTGAATCGTTTTTTACTAATGCACCGGCTTCCACGACTAAGTATTTAAATTCGTCACCTTTGTCTGCTGTTGCAATATTAAAAGATAATGTCTCAGAGTGTGCTTCATACTTGAATTTTAAGCACGTCACAAGTTCAGATGTCGTAAAGGCATTTAAATTGATAAATGTTAAGAAAACGAATGATCTTTGGGGACTCTCTGTTCACGTCGTTAAATCCCTGATCGAATTAATTGCACCTGACCTAGCGGTCATTTTCAACAATTGTATAGACTGCGGTGAATTTCCTGATTTAATGAAACAAAGTAAGATAATTCCCCTCTTCAAAGCAGGTAGTACTCAAGACCCCACCAATTTCAGACCTATATCAATACTACCAACTTTTAGTAAAATTTTTGAGAAATTAATCTTATCACAGCTATTACATCATTTTGAATCAAATAAGCTAATGCATAACAAACAGTTTGGATTCACTCGCGGTCGTTCAACAACAGATGCCGGAATTCAGTTCATTGAAAGTATTTTTGATGCCTGGGAAGAGTCACAAGATGCCCTAGGCATTTTTTGTGACTTATCTAAGGCTTTTGATTGCGTTTGTCATGAAACATTGATCAGGAAATTACATCATTATGGAGTTAGAGACACGTCATTGAATTTGTTAAAATCTTATCTGAACGGAAGAATACAAAGGGTAGACGTAAACGGAGAACGATCACCAGGATCATTGGTTTCTTTGGGCGTGCCACAGGGCTCAATATTGGGACCCTTCCTATTCCTCATCTATATAAACGACTTACCCTATCTAGGAAGGGACTGTCATGATATGGTACTGTTTGCTGATGACACCTCACTTATTTTTAAAACAAAGCGAAACCAACACGCTACTGATGATCACGTGAACAATACCATATCAAGAGTGGTAAATTGGTTTAATGTTAATAATTTGCTATTGAATGAGAAAAAGACTAAATGTGTTAAGTTTCTTACTACTAACGTTAAAAATAATCAGACATGTATAACAATTAAAAATGAGGAATTGGAATTGGTAACCAGCACAGTGTTTCTAGGTATAACGTTGGATTCCAAACTCCAATGGGGTCCACATATTGATAAGCTATCGAACAGACTGAGCTCTGCAGCTTTTGCATGCAGGAAAATCCGTCACTTGACAGATTTAAAAACAGCCAGATTTGTTTATTTTAGTTATTTTCATAGTATTATGTCCTACGGTATTCTGCTCTGGGGCAGTGCTGCTGACATAAATACTATTTTTGTGCTGCAAAAGCGGGCTGTTCGTGCGATTTATAAAATGAATAATAGAGATTCTCTTAGAAATAACTTTAAAGAAGTAAATATATTGACAGTCCATAGTCAATATATTTACGAGAATATTATGTATGTCCATAAGAACATTGTTAACTTTCGAAGAAACTGTGATATACATAACTTTAATACTAGAAACAAGGACAAACTTGCAGTGCCCACTACTCGGCTCCATAAAATAAAAAACTCGTTCAAGGGTAATTGTGTAAGATTTTACAATATACTCCCAAGCACTTTGACAGATCTATCAATTAATAAGTTCAAGAAATACATCAAGCAAAGGCTTATTTCTAAAGCTTACTACAGTATTAAAGAGTACATAGACGATAAAAATGCTTGGGACTGAATTGTTCTAATTAATTGTGAGCATCCTCACTGCCAGAGTTTCTTTTACTGGACACTTGGAGGCCTTTTACACCTCCAAAGATTAATTTAATTATACAACTCTTGACTGTGGGGACCATTTACATCTCCTATTATCATTGTATTATTGACTAAAGAGACTATACATCTCTGTTATTTATATTTTAATTATTTTATTATGACATTTGAGACTCTTTACATCTCTCAGAAACAATAATTAAGTACTTTTTTTTTTCTGATAATATGATAATAATACCAAATGTTCTGTAAAAAATGAAATGAAATGACATGTGAAAGTGCCCTTGTTGTGGGCCTATTTACAGAATAAACGTTTTGAGTTTTTGAGTTTTTTTGAATGACAATTCAAAAGCTTTGGGATGTCCTGATTGGATTTCATTGATAAATTCATTGGTAAGCTCATGATCCATCAACCATTTATAAAATGCATTTATTAGAGCACATGGTATTCGTACCTCCTCATTTAAATGGAGTGCGGCAATATTGACATTGTGACCGGAGTTGGCGAAACCGGTTTTTTTAAATGACCATTAATTGTCTCTACTACCCAACTACACTATGTTACCTTCCGACAGTAATTGTCTCTACTACCCGACTACACTATGTTACCTTCCGACAGTAATTGTCTCTACTACCCAACTACACTATGTTACCTTCCGACAGTAATTGTCTCTACTACCCAACTACACTATGTTACCTTCCGACAGTAATTGTCTCTACTACCCAACTACACTATGTTACCTTCCGACAGTAATTGTCTCTACTACCCAACTACACTATGTTACCTTCCGACAGTAATTGTCTCTACTACCCAACTACACTATGTTACCTTCCGACAGTAATGTTCCTGTTGAGTAGGAGTGGGAGTTGGCGCTCTTTTCCATCTTATGTTGCAGGCATGTTGCAGGCATGTAGCATATCGTATGTACCCGAATTCGCTAAGCTTCTCGATGACATCTCGAAATCCACGGTCGAGACATCATATTCATATTCTTTATTGCACAGAAATCTTAATAGTAAGGTAACAAAACATTTTATGAGCAAAGGCGAGCTTATCTCTAAGGAGAGATTTACATCAGACATCATGCATTTGATAAAACCAATGTAATGGGTCATCCACTTCCCCGCCAAAGAATTCTTCCATAGTAGTGGCATCAGATTTGTTGCCACATGGAGTCCAAAAGATTCTATAATGTATTCCTCTGAGGTAACAATTAAAAATATATTTATTACATGTCGGTGCATATGCATACTGTAACATTTTCTCTGGAAATAATAATTGGGACTTTACTGAGCGTAAAGGAAGGTCTCGTCACGAATAAATACGAATTTTCGTTGATTCGAATATGTAACTTGTTAAGAAATCTCAATATTATATCACGGAGCTGTTGTCTTATGCCTGGCCTTGATTTGACCCATAAATGTGATCGAATCTTAGATGGATTATGTTTAATTCCTTCAAAAAATTCAGGAATTAAACATATACGCATTTTTTTTTCATTATGAGACTGAAGTGCGATTCGCAAGTTACGCGAAAAATGCTGGAAAGTCTTTAATTTGATTCTCCAGGTCGCAGTTTCGACAAGACAGCCGTCAATGCTACTTTAGGTTTTTTGAGAGCTAATAGGGCAGGTTTTTCTGCTAATATTTGCAAGTAAACTGCTTTGCTGAAGCCAATGTAATAATTAAACACTCCGTTATCTATAAGTACCTAATCTTTCAAAGAAAATATTGTAGCCTCATTGTAACAATTTCAACATTTCGGACATTTGTCTACTATTATAAACGTGGAGCTTCATGCAGAGCTTCCATGAAAATCGGTCTCAGGATGAACATGTCCGAGACCAAGATCATGACGAATCGCTCTTAAAATGTACCGGAAATAATTGTTGGCAACGACAACGTACAGATGGTCAACGATTACGTCTATCTTGGACATCGTTTATCCTTTGACTGCGATGCACAGGTGAAGGAGATCATCAGACGCGTTGGCTTGGGGAGGGCTGCTTTCGGGATTTTTTTAAGTCCAAACTACCACGATGCCTAATAAACTAAGGTATATAACCAATGTGTCTTGCCCACTGCGCTTCAAAATAATTCTATTTAAAACTTGCATCCGCCCGGTATGCAATTCCAGTCTTTGCATACTGCTCCCACTCCCTTAAACGCCTTCAGGTTTTACAAAACCGCTTCATGCGAAAATCCGTAGGTGTCCCGTGGTACTTGCGCAACGTAGACCTCCATAGTGACTTTAGACTCCCCACAGTAAAGCAATATATGAAAGAAGCGTCCGAACGCTACTTCATTAATGCATCTAGCCATCCAAACCCGCTTATCGTACAAGCATCCCTTTATGAACCGATCCCAGACATAAATAAGAAACACCTTTACAAAAGGCGCCCCAAAGACGTCCTCGTAGAACCGGAGGACGATATCACGAAAGCTCTTAAAGCCCAACCACCCGCCGCCCCTCAAGCACGTCAACTTGACGAAGGCTGTGTTCCCGAAGCATTCACTTTGTATGACATTTTGGCGAAATGGGAACACGCACTTTGATCAACATTAAGTGATAGATTTAGTAGATTATTTGATCAGGAAACAATATATAAAATTAATTCTCATTAAATTGAAAAACTCAAAAACTCATAAAATTGAATTATTTTAACGGACTAATGGCTACAACGAGAATGTGAAAAATATTCGTGTTCCTAATAATAATGATCATTGATTACTTTGCATTTCTATGAACATTCTGTTCACGCTTAGCCAAGAATGGTCAATGTCCTTTAGATTGAAAGAGATCGCCGTCTTGATTCGACAGACACAAAGTCTCCCCTCCTCCTTTAAACCTCCCGGACTGAGGTTGCAGCCCCCTAAATGCCCCAAATATAGTTCAGGATTAGGATAGGTTTAAAAACTATATAATCACCTCATACTAGCGGGGGCTATGTGCCCCCCTAAGATGCCGCTATCATGCCCCCTGACTATTAGCTGATGTCCGCTCGTAAAATCGGGTAAGCAGGCAAACTCCTCCCATATATATCATATACACATATATATCGCCCAAAAGGGCAAATTGCAGGTAGAAAGCCTTCAGCACATACCGAGGCCATGGCTCACAGTCAAGTCTTAGACAGATAACTGTAAACACAAAGTTCCAAACAAAAGTGGTTGTTTTTAGTCCGTATACCACACGAGCTGATGCCCACTCAATATGTGGGGACCCGGACATAGCAGGGAGGTCCGCGTGCCGAACGTCGAAATTCGACGGAAGACGAAAGTCGAAGATGTAGGTAAGCGGAGAAAGAGACTGAGGTGGACATTTTGCTAGACGGGATGACGGACGGTGGACCAAAGCAGTCACGGAGTGGTGGACAAGAGGAGCAACACGGCCAGTGGGCAGAACACCTGCCCGATGGTCCGACGATATACTAAAGTCGACAGGATCTCAATGGATGCGGCTGGCACAGGACCGTAGGGGTAGGCGCTATAGAGAAGAGGCCTATGCCCAGCACTGGGTTTATGTGAGCATGATGGTGATGCAATGTGGCGAATGTGTAATTGCAAATCAACCCACACGTCACTTCTTAAACGTTGCTCACAATTAATGTATAATTTTTGTTCAGATAATATCCTAAACCTCATTTTAATGTGGATTCTGTGGAGGGATGTTCACAAACTGCTATAATAAAATTCATAAAACTATGTCTTTAAACTTTTGCATGTCTTGTTCCTGAGGGGGAAATACATTAGGTTGGCGTGGCTTGCCCTGCTATTGAGAAATTGGGGAAGAGTTTTGAGCTACTTTGGGCACATCCCCAGGTGGATCACTTGGTAACTCTTCTGGAGTTGGGTTAATTGAAGGGACTTAAAAATTCATTGACTACAACACGTCGTACTGCTGCATCTAATTCCACTTGTTCTTGAGCAATTCTTTGTCTCTCTGTATTTTTCCCCCCGATGGACATACGTCCGTATTTGGAAAAGCAAAATAATAGCTTTTCTCAAAGAGGTTATATAACTAAGAAAGGTATTGCATGTTTCATGAATTATTTAGTAAACAAAGAGTTTTGTCAATCCGAGGTTGGAAAATTTATAATATTAGCAGTTATTGACATTTCAGTTGCTGAAATTGTCGACCTTATTGAATTTTGGGTGTCCAACGTTTAAACGAGATGGTTGGTGAATTATGATGATGTCCTCCAAGTCGATACGGTCACGGCGGCTGCTAAGGACTAAAGCGGTCATCGCTGGTGTACCCGGATGTGGCTGAAGAAGCCAATCATGGCTTTAAACATATTTTAACATGTTTTCATAATTATAATTGATAGCTACAGATGTACGAGCTCTGGTTTCATTTCGCTTCCTATCCAGTTTAGCGCGCCGCTGTGCTTCAAAATCAAATATATTCTTTTGAACGAGATGCTTCCATTCTGGTCGTTGGGCTCCTCGTTCTTACCAGGACTCCGGGTCTATATTACAGCGCTTTTTATTCCTCGTAAAACATCTTTGTAACGTAGAAACTGGCCACCTTGCTTGTGCTTGCCTTTTCGGCGCTCCGCATGAAAAACGCGCTTACAGCGCGTTTGGGGTGGGGAATACAGGTCTTTAGTTCAGTTCTGTTCAGTTCAGTTCAATGATTTTATTCCTAATAGCACAAAAATTGAGACTTAATGAACGTCATAAAGTCATAACATAATCAAACAAGCATAATATACATTATAAATTATTACATAGTACATAATATATAGGGTGCAATGAACTGGTTTACTGCCAGATGTCGGTGTCTTGTAAAAAGTCATTAATTTTGTAGCATGCCTTTGTAGCATACATTTTTTAAATCGAGCTTCAGTTAAGTTTTGTATTTCTTGCGGAATTTTATTGTAGAAGCTTATACAGTGTCCCATAAAAGAACTACTAACTTTTGTGAGTCTGAACATTGGAAAAGAAAGTTTATGTTTATTTCTAGTTTGCACATTGTGGCGGCTATCAATGGTTTTAAAGCTACTGATATTTTTCATCGCATACATTATGTTTTAATAGATATAATGCCTTGCAACTGTTAGGATGTTGGTTTTTTTGAAGAAATCTCTCTTACATAGCTCAGAGATTCTCTATTACATAGCTTATAAATAGATCGGATCGCTCTCTTCTGCAAAATGAAGATGGTCTCAATGTTAGCAGCCCGTCCCCATAGTAGTATGCCGTAGTACATAATGCTATGGAAATAACTAAAATATAAAAGCCTAGCAGTTGCAACGTCAGTCAATTCCCTGATTCTTTTAACCGCATATGCTGCGGAGTTAAGTCTGTGTGCTAATTTTACAATATGGGCACCCCACTTTAACATGGATTATCTCGAAAACCTTGCGCTTTAGGACTTTATATCCTTTGAAATTTTTGGTCGTCTTTAGATCCTCTATCGATATATTTATAAACAATATTCATCGAGCGCCGCTTTTTTATTAAATCCTGAAATTTCCGAAAATTATGGTTAGCATTAGGCCAAAATATTCAATCCCCTTATGTTTTTAATCTTGTTTCATAACTCATTAATTTTAGTAAGCTTTACCTTTTATATCGATGAGGTCATTGGTATTGGTAGTAGTAAGCAGAATGGATTTCACGGGCATTATTTATATATCATATATATATATATATATATATAGGCAAATACATTGCTTCTGTCTGGCCCCACACTAGCCCCCAGGCTAGGGTGTTCCAGCGGATTTATTCGATCAATAAATCAATCAAATGTCTTTATTACTGTAGCTATTTACATATACTTAGCAACCGTCATTTCATAACAACAACATCAACTGTGGCCGGCCGGATCTGAAGTGTTTGCAAACATTGATCGGATATAACGGCGGCGCCACACAGACAGGTCATATTGATTCTTGTCTAAAATAGCTGAGACCAGTAGACAAGATTGGTTTTGGCTACGACCGCCCACTAGAATAAAATAAAAAATACTTACTGTAAATTAGTCACAAGGATTTGCATGTATATTGTAACTTGTATGTGGAATTGAAAGAAAAAGCAGACGGGTTAGTTGTTTTCATAATTATTCCACTAGTCTTATTTAGTATTGATTTTCAACACAAATTACGGATTTAAAGTAACGCGAAACGGAACGTGTTTTAAAACGACCATCAGCGTCAAGTGACGTCAAGGGGAAGGAGATTGAAGCATAGCTAGCTCTGTCTCGTAAAACGGCCAATACAATGTATATACAGAAACCGCAAGGTTCTTGGCGTGGATCGAAGTGTCACTTCTCTCTCGCCCATGTGTACACCCATGCGCCCTTAGGCGGCATTCAGATGCCAACAAAATTTGCGTCAGCTGTACGTAATCGGAACTGTAAGTCGGTTTTCGCGCAAAACTGTCCTGTTTGAACGTGCGGTTTTTGGCAATAAATTAAGTAGTACGTGGCATTGTGAGCTGTAGGCCTCGCAAGTAACACTTTCTTTTAATAAACACATACAAACTTATGAATGCACCTGGTTACTTGCATGGAGTATGAAAGTAGACGCACCAATAACTTTGTAAACTACATTTTGCGGTCTTAAACCCAATATATTGACTTTTCACTAAAATTAAATAGCCTCTCACGGTCTCCACCTCATTTATAAAAATCCGTCAAGCAGTTGGGTCTGTAGCTGTTTTTTGAAATTTTAAAACCCTCACATTCCGCCATTTTGAAAAAATCTAAAAAGTAAATCGTAAAAAAACTATTTAACTATCGAACCTGCTCACAAAAATTCACGAGAATCAGTTGAGAAATGCGGCCTGCAGAGGATAACTTCCGGACACACATCCGGACATATGAAAGCATTTTTGGCCAATACTGAAACGAAGAAGCTTCGGCGCTTCGCTCGCTCGGTCAAAGTACAATTCGAACTGTCATGAACATTATAACATATATAAGAGACATGTTTAACCAAAAAATAAATAAAAATTGTATGGAACTCACATAATTTTTTTAAGATTGATTCTGTAATTGGCTTTCAGTGTTAGTATTTCAATCAAGCTGCACTGACCCAGCTCGATGGGGACATTAATGGGCTGCATTAATTAAGCGAGTGGTTTTCCACGTGCATACTTGTGAAAGCAAAAATAAAATTATTGCAGGTTCTCTATTGTATGGTCTGCTTGATGCGAGTCATAAGAATAACTTGTACATGTAAGCACTTTAGTGCTTTGCTTAGTCAATTCTTAAACAGGTAATCAGCATTCAGTAATTCCGAAATTATACTTCTCAATATTATTCAAGTCAAGCTCTCTATTTAAGCTTAAGAAACGAAGACTGTATTATTAGATATTGTAGTTAAACGCGTCAATATAGTAGTTTATATGACTGATACATAATGCCTAATTATGTAAAGTTACATACACTAGTTTATCCACACACATATCATAAGCTCTCTTTGATGTGTTCAGGAATTGCATGTTTGACCGGCATTGTGGCATTGAGTTGTTTAGCTTGTTCTGTAGTAACAACTTCAGAGACAAAGTAGGGGCGGCACGCAGGCGGGCTACGGCGTTCGAAATTTGAATGTCATAATATGTAGAAAATTTACACATTATGGTCATAATGTTCAATATTCAGATAAGAAATGAGTTTTTACAAAGTAGTTTAACATTATGCTGATCGTAACGTGCGGTTTTTGGACGCAGTAAAGAGGGTTTCTTCAGATACCGATAGTTCTTTCTTGGAATAACACTGATTTAAAAGTTTTAGGTAAAGTGGCGTAATTATTATTTTATCTCCACACGTGTAGTGTAGATAAAATAATAAATACGCCACTTTACCTAAAACTTTTAAATCAGTGTTATTCCAAGAAAGAACTATATGTTTATAGGTTAATTGAAATGAATGAATCGGTAAGTATACTATAATAGTAATAACTTTTACTAGCATAACTGACTAAATCTACTTATATACAGAATGCATCTAGAATAATTACGAAAAAAATATCTCGAGAATTAACTTCACTCTAAATGTTGGCATTGGAGATGATTGAGTCATGGGGTCAATGGGGACATTTTTGGCCACCTTTGAGAGTACCCTCAACTTTTTATTAATTTTAGCAATCTTATATGAAAACTCATTCGGCACAGAAAAAGCTTCGGTTTGCCGTAGATACTATAAGATTACGATTTTTTTTTATAAAGTGCAGTATTTTAGGACAGGATTGACCTAGTGTGAGGGTCACCAATAATCTTAATTATTGTCGTTTTTATCTCTTTATATTCAGGACAAAACATGTAATGTATTTCTTGGTATTTTTTTTTTATTATTTCTTTCTTTCATTAATTTACTTTATAAAATTGTTAGCAAATTATATTAATAAGGAATAAAAAAAAAATATTCGTTTAATATTTTCTGAACCCCTACTTATAACGCTAATAAAGTATTTTTTTTAAAATTCTACCCGTAGTTTGTATTTGGGTCCAAATGGGACCACAGAGGAATGAAGATGTGTTGTTGACGACTTAAGAGACCTTTCAATGCTTAGATTAACTAAACCATGAAACAATCGATATAAATGTACTTTTCTTTGTCTGAGCATAGATAAGAGACAATTACCTTCAACTTCAGGTTCAGGCGGCCGATGCCTCTGACGACCGTTCCACCAGCAACCACAACAAGGCATTGTTATCTTCTACTACACTAGGGTAACAAACACTTGATCTTCTACATGTTTTCATATGAGTATGTGCCACAAAGTCACATCGTGATGTTTAGTGATACACGAAACCATAACCATTTAAACCGACCGCATTACTTCGGCGAATTTTCATAACGGGTTTATAAAAAAAGTTTTCGCGCACTTTGTTCCTCGCCGCTTTAATTCAAAGTCATAATATGTATTTAATATTATGTATTATACAGGCATTTGATATTGAGATATTTGCGAGTGTTTTTGTTTCATTATAACATTAAGTAGTTTATAAGGTAACATATAACTCGGTCGGTACAATGTTTAGCCTAAGAGAGCAAGAGGTACGTCCTCTCGCGTCCGCTTTACAAACACAACTGCTGTACTGCCGCCTGTTTCATGTTTCGCTCCTCCATCAACTCAATGAGACGCTTTCCCATTTTCCAAGTCTTCAAGCAAATGTTTCCCATTTATTATTAGCTGAATAATAAAAGCGACAAATGATTGTATGTATTTATACAGGACTATCCGTACGTAAATCCATTATAAATTGCAAACAGTCCATTATACCTTTATAGGTAGGTACATAAACCTTTTCATTTACATTTGTTATTTGAGTTGAACATTGTTTCAGCTCGATAAAACTGCACCAGACAATGCTGCGTGTTTGTTCAGCGAGATTGCATAATCTACAGTAGATAATTATTATTTTTAGCAATGCTGACAATACATACACAACAATGGAAATTGATCTTACTTCTTCTCATCAAGGATAACCGTATATATTTTCGTATGAAACCTGCTAGACTGCTCTGCCACAACTATCTGCGACTGCGAATTGCGGCTTTCCGAAATTTTGACGTTATTTTTAATATGTATGTACATGTGTTTGTGTAATTTATATTTTTATAGTACGTATTATCATACTTAGCCTACACCAAGCCGCTGCTGGGCATAGGCCTCATCTCTATCGCGCCAATTCACACGGTCATGTGCCAACCTTATCCATTGAGATCCTCTTCGCTTGGTGATATCGTCGGACCATCGGGCAGGTGGTCTGCCTACTGGCCTTGCTTGTCACTCCCCTTAGCTTTGGTCCACCGTCGGTCATGTCATGAAATTTTCCCAGACGGTGTATTTTTATTGCCGCTATAACAACAAATAATGAAACGCACGGCTTTTTAAGAATTAAAAGTAGTACTCATACAATAGATTATTTTTATGGCCATTTTCTTAGCCATTTTGTTTTATTTGTTTATAGGTGTTTTGAAGGACTCTCCCGATCTTATCGGAAAAAATCATTAATTGTGGGTATTGAGTTAGTTATTTGTCACTATACGATTAATAATTGCTCATTCGAATTATAACAATTACCTAATATTTATTTCTGTAAAAAAGTTACTCAATTTTTATTCACTTCCGGTTTCAATGAGCAAAGAGTTTCGTTAACCCCTGAGTACATAGTTCAATATTACTTACTACAACACAAAACTCTTTTTCAGTGTTTCGATGTAGGCCTTGAATGTAGTCCTACCCTAGTATTTAATATTATATTATTAAATATTAAAAAGGTATGCTCTAACAAAATACTGTCGTTTTATGTTTTTCCGTGTAGTGGCATGGAAACCTTCGTGTGCGGGTCCGAGTTACTACTCGCACTTTTTGAAAACGTATAGACTGACAGGAACCAAGTTGCCATACTAAAATATATTCGATCCGGCCCTAGCCGAGATATGGAATAGAAGCATTATTGCGTTACGCAAATTAAATTTAGAGCAAAATTAACTTATTTGATAACATCACGCGTAGAAGCCGTAAGGGTAGGAAATCGCCTGAAGTTCCGCGTATAATATCTGATGCATCGAGCAAAGATAGATGTAGCTTGTGAGATACCACCAGCAATAAATTAGAAAAATTCTCGAATGAATATAGTGAGAAAATTACAGAATTAACACAAAAAATAACGGAATTGTCTTCGCAACTCGTTAGTGCGCAAGAACAAGTTCACCAATTAGGCTTATAAAATACAGAATCAAAACAGAAAATTGCCCAATGAAATAAGGCCATGTAAAAAAGTCTGTGTAAGTGCCAGGACAAAAAACCGAATTCACATAAACATGTCAGCTCTCCTACAAAAAGTCAAACACAATCAAAGAATAATCAAAATCAACGCAAACTTCTCCTAAAGAACCAAGTAATGTGAGCTCTCCATTCGAAAGTAATAAAAAAAACGTAAAATGATACAAAAATCGGTCAAGTGCGGGTCGGACTCGCACACGAAGGGTTCCGTACCGTCGTACAAGAAAACTTAACCACTAAAAATAAACTATATCAAAAACTGATATCAAACCAATTGCGACATCTCAACTCATGTGATAACGCGAGAAATCTCCGATCATATGTGTACTTCATTATTTGTTGCAACAGAAACGGCAACAGAAATACACATTATGTGATAATTTCAACTCACTTTAACGGACGGACGGACGGACAACGGAGGTTTAGTAATAGAGTCCCGTTTGGCAACCTTCGGGTACGGAACCCTAGAAGTCAACGCAAGCTTCTAAATATTCTGGTACACCACGTAGTCCCATCAACAGGACTATAAGAGAAGACCCTGTCACATAATGACCCTGCAATAAATGGAGTCTGATACTAAACAAAACGACGAAAACCAAGATGCCGCCATGAGTAATGCCAGGTTTACGACAACAGAAAAAAATACACTGAAACCGAAAATGTGCCTCATAACGCGTAACAAAACTACTACGTCCAATAGCTGAAAACACATTCGGATCCATGTACAATACATGCTATTACAAGCACCTAACATAGGGATTAGAATTCAAGCTTATGAATAATAATTCGGGGAATATTTCATAAAAAGTCATAATTATATAGCACAAATGTTAGTTAACATAAGACACGCGACTAAAACAATTAAACACACAACGTTAGCGTACTGTCCATATTTGTACAGACATGTTTCATCACAAGGTTGAAAGTTTCAACAACTTCCTCAAACTAGACGCTCTGATTTTCATATCTTTGATTCAAAGTGCAAACAGCCGTATGATAGTGAAATGTCCATGAAAAAATGTGGCAAACTTAACTCAAAAGGACATTGTTAAGGATCCTGACTGGGGAGTGAGTAAAAGAGTGGACTGAAGAATCGATAGGGTTTTAATGGCTTTTTTAGGTGTACACAAGAATATGGTATTCGCGTGTGTATCCGAGGACGACGGTCGCGTTCTGAAGAAGCCGTGGCTGCCTCTGTCAGACTGGTTTGATGGTGTCTCTAGTAACATTAAAATAGCCATAGAAATATTAAAAATAAAATATGCTTTGAAATTAATGAATACTTCAATGATAAAGAATCGGTTACTAACCAAACTCGCAGAAGTTATTGGGCTTGCCTAAGTTTTCGTGTCGTTTCATTCTCGACTAAAAATTCCACGGGTTTACGAAGCGTAATAGCATACCCTTATAATATATTCTAAATACAAATCAAAACTATTACAAATACAGTAATAGTAGTTACTTGTTGGGCACTTGTATAGCTTGTTCAGTAGAACCAAATTCACAGACAAAGGCGGCACGAAGGCGGGCGTCGGCGTTCGAAATTTGAATGGCACAATATGTCGAAATATTAATTTATGAAATGAGTTTTTCATATATATATATACAGAGTATACCATTATGCTAATCGTAACGTGCGGTTTTTGGACGCAATAAAGAGGGTTTATGATACGTGTGAGGATAATAGTAGTTTATGTGACTTAATAAACACAAAACATGAACAAGACAAATGGTAACATATTTAAACTATGGTGTATGAGATGATATTCGTCGGGTTTTGACACAGAGTAAGCAAGTAAAGCAGAGTTTCATTCATCCACGGGGTTTTTCGACCTGAAGAATGGACGAAAGTTTTCAATCACGCAACGAAATTTGAGGAAGAATTTTTAACATAAGAAGTAAAATTATGAGTTAGACTGCTTTAGAATGAATCTGTCTGATTCAGACAGTGAAAGTGATTGTGGACACATCTATAGGTATATAATTTATAGGTCTACTCTACAAAATGTGACTTCGGTATAGGTACCTTTTAGGGTTCCGTACCCGAAGGGTGTGAAACGGGACTCTATTACTAAACCTCGGCTGTCCGTCCGTCTGTCTGTCTGTCACCAGGCTGTATCTCATGAACCGTGATAGTAAGACAGTTGAAAATTTCACAGATGATGTATTTCTGTTGCCGCTATAACAACAAATACTAAAAAACAGAATAAAATAAATATTTAAGGGGGCTCCCTTACAAACATTCTTCCAATACCACATACAAACTTAAGAATGCACCTGGTTACGTACATGGAGTGTCAAAGTAGCCGCACCAATAACTTTGTAAACAACATTTTGCTATGAAAAATCCAAACTATTCACTCCACACCATCCCTACCATTGTACGGTGGTACGGAACCCTTCGTGCGCAAGTTAGACTCGCACTTGACCGTTTTTTTTTTTTTACTTTAAGGTAGGTCGTATTATGATGAATATGCAGCAATGTATATTTTCTTGCGATCTGTGCCGATAAAAGCCGAGAAGTGTCGAGCGGTAAATAAATAATAATCGTATTGTTACTGAGTCGCGTCAACACAATAACATTTGCATAGGTTAAATAATGTTAAACTGAAATTACATATTCAAGACCACGCGAAAACAGTTTCTTATTTTTGATTTAAAAATACTATAGCTTCATTATATTAAACAACGTACCTACATATTATTAAAATATTGCCGTCCAAAGCTAATCGAGTTACACCAATATTAAACAGCTTACAGCGGTCGTAAATGGTGCTTATAAAAATTGTTATTGAATTTCAGCGATAACGTCGAGATTCGTTAGTTAGGCTTTAAGAATATATATAAAATGTTGCGAGTTTAGCACAGTATTGATCTTAATAACTTATCATAAATTTAAATAGAGGCACGTACTTTACTTATGACCCCCTTACTAGGACATTCTGTTTCGTGGCAACCAGAAACAGCAACGTCACAAACGTGTAAACATCCAAGACCTGGGATTGTTTTTCCTTCATTCCAAGCTGGGATTCGAACCCGGGACCGCTCGCTTGGGGAGCACATCCTTGGCCGCAACACCGCAGAGATCGTGTTGTTGTTGGTAGCTGTAGCCGGGCGGTAATTAAGAAAATTACTTAAACTACTTGATCAATATACGAAGGAAACTAACAGAACAGATGTTGCCACTTTTTGCTGAAAAAAAATAGTAATGGGGTAAAGAATGATTTTAGTTTATTCCATTGTCTCAAATTCGAATGAAATCTTTAAAATGTTACGATAGTAGTATTGTCTACAATTAATTGAAAAAAATATTTAGGTAAGTACATACTTATTGAAAATATGAGCCTTAACGTTTTGACCACCATACATTTGTCACTCACACGCCAAACATGTTTGCAATGCAGTCAAAAATACAACTTCATTTATACGAGATATGGTCTCTTTTAAGAAAACAATTGTGTCGGTTACAGCCGACGTGGCGACAGTGGCACGACTTTCAGTTGTCGGCCAGTGCCCACTGGGGCGGTCGAAAAGTTAACCCTTTACTTAGCAGATGACAAATTTATTGTAGATGGAAATGATTTATTAACGCCACTGCTCGGGAATATGGCCAAAGATCGATTGAAATGAGAGTAGAAAGTAGTTCTTAGTAGTACAATTCAAAAACAGTCAAACAATGTAGATTTGCATAGTAAAATGTAGTGTTTAGCGGCCTTTTTTACTTTCTACTCTGCTATTGGTCGATTATTATACATATCCCATTAGCATCACACTCCATACCGGCCGAATGACACGAAATACTAATATAAATGTTCCGGGAAAAAACATTTCCTTGTCATTCCACAACTGCCCTAATGCGAATATCAATATTACTTTTAATTAAACTGTGTATTATACTGTGTACTCAACCTGTTTTATTTCCTTACATTAGGCGTGAAAAGCACATAGTAAATGCCTCGGTAGAAAGTGCAATAGATGGACTCGCACATTCGCGGGCCTCACTGCGGCTCGGCCCGCGAACTAACTCGTCCATCTATTGCTTACTTTCTATACCTGGGCAACAATATACTATTATAGTATTGCTCATGGAGAAACCTGTAGCTCTATTGTGTACCTTTTGAGAGAACCAGAGAGAACCTTTCAAATTACTTTGCTTATGTGATTGTTCACCAAGTTAAAAACTTTAAAAAAACGACTTCAAGTTCAAGCCCCATTTCTTCCTCCACGGTCGGGATACGAATAGAATAGAATAGAATAGAATAGAATAGAATTTATTCAAGAAAAACATGGTTACAGGAAATATAAATATGTGGTGTCTGCTGCCATAACTAGGTTTTATAAAACCTGTATTTATGGCTCGCAGGCCCGTACCTCGTCCGAGGTGCCACTGCAGCGCAATTCGGGTACTTAAATGGTTCTAACGAGATAATTTTACAATTTTATAGTAACTAAAGAAAAAATAACAAAAAATTACAAGTAGAGTGTATAGTGTGTGTGTGTATGTGTAAGTGTATGCGAGGGTGTGTGTGTGTGTGTGTGTGTGTGTGTGAGGGTGTGTGTGTGTGTGTGTGTTTGCGGGTATGGAAGAATGAGTATATTACTGTTTAGGTTACACTATCAAATTTTCTGTTTCATCATACGTAAATTTTTTGAGAAGTGTAGACACTTTTTTCTTGCATTCATATGTGGGTTTGTTAAATATAAAATGTAAATCATTTAATTTATTATATAATTTTGGGCCGAGATAGAAATTATGCCTTTTCGTGAAACTAAGGTTCGGCAAGGGTGTGATACAAATTAAGTCTTTGCGACGTTTAGAGGTTTCATAGAAGGGCGTATTGATGTGTTGGTTAATCACGGTATTGTATATAAATAGTTGTCTCACAGTTAGGACGTCACACTCACGGTATAGTTTAGCAGTAGGATGTAGGATTGGGCGTTTAGTGGCTACCTTGAGTACACCGCGTTGGGCAACTTCTAGTGGTTTGAGATGTGTTTTTGTAGCACCACCCCAACACGGTATACAATATGTAATGATTGATTGGGCTAAGGCAAGATAGATTGTTTTTATAACATCTGGGGGAGCAGTGTGGCGAATAGATTTAAACACGTACATTAATTTCCTTAGTCTAGATGTAAGCATATCAATATGGGTATTAAAATTAAGGTGTTTATCTATTGTGATTCCTAGGTATTTAATAGTATCTGTACGGTCTAAGGAGGGGCATTTGCACAAAGTAGGATCGGAGCAGGAGTGAGCTTGGATAATAATGGGAGATTTAGGTTGATTTGCAGAGGTGGGAGAGAAGGGTATAAATTTAGTTTTTGTGGTGTTTAACGTTAGAAAATGTGAAGAAAGCCAGTTGGCGACAATATTAAAGCCTGATTGAGTTGTCTTTTGGAGATTGGACCAACTACAGCCATTTAAGAGGAGAACTGTGTCATCGGCGTATGTTACAATAATGCCATTTTCAAGAGAAATATTGCACATGTCATTAATAAATATGAGAAAGAGCGTGGGCCCCAAAATACTGCCTTGCGGTACTCCGTAAGATATTTGCGATTCGTCACTCATGTGAGGGCCTATTTTTACTGTCTGTGATCGACCCGTAAGGTAGGATTCGAATAGATTGTGCTGAGTGCCTCTGACACCGATGGAGTGGAGTTTGGCTAGAAGAATAGGGATCGGTACGGTGTCAAAGGCCTTGGCTAGATCAAGGAATACCGCAAGTGTTTTTTTATTACTATTTATATTTTTTACAATCTCATTTGTAAGCTTTAGAACAGCATCGGCGGTGGAGATGTTTTTGCGATGATAAATATGTTAATAAAAATAATAAACTACTTACAAATATCTACATAATACTAAAAATAATGCTATATATAAATATATAACATCTACATAAACAGACACAAATAAATACTAATTCATATCATTGAACAACTTATTAACGCACAAAACAGTAAAATTCATTTGTAAAATATTTTATCAAATATTCTATTTATAATGAATGAGAACATCACTATCAAACTGTAAATGGCAACATTATTTCGAGAAGTGACCTTTGAAGATGTCAGATTTCTTCGTAAATTGATCAATCAGTTGTAGTTGACTTTTATATAATGTATTTACGTCACTTGCTAATGTTATTTAACAAAATTGCTATTTCGTGGCTAATTCTTGAAATGTGAAAGCGATTTAGTTTTAATATTGAGTTATATTTATGGATGATACTTTAAAAACAGCGAAAAAGCAGCGAAGCGAAAAAGAGGAGGGATGTGTTTGACCTGTATGTACATATGTATGTATGTATGAATGTATGTCTGTTCCTGTGTTCCCCGTTACTACACAACTAAATGGCGGATTGTATGCGCTTTAATGTGCGGGCTAAAACGGATTTCTCAAGTCCCTCGAGGGGGGTGTAAAAATAAACCGTTTCGAAAGGCGAGGGCGGAAATATATACGAATCTTGTACAAGCGATGAAAAATAAATACACCATAGTTTTAAATGGTAATATTCACAGATTATTCGTTATTTTCAACGAAAAAGCAGGGAATAAATGACGTAACTATAAAAACTTAAAAACGCGACTAAACATTATTATATTACTGTGTTAAATTTAATTTAACAGTGTACTGTTATAATTTTATCGAATCGCATTAATTACGGTAAGTCTCTGCTTTTTATGCTTTTTAGTGTTTAACAGTCGCGTTTTTAAATTTTTATATTTAAAAGTTTAATTACAGTGAAAAGAAACAAAAATATGGCTTAAGGTTTACTGTCTAAAGTAAAGCACTATTAAGGGCGGAATATCTGTGGTAAAACACTTACATTACATTTTAATAATAGCAAGCGATATTAAATTGAGATTGATGGATCGGCAGCTTTTCAGCGGGAATGTTCGGCTCATATACTGTAGTTAATTTTAGGCAATTTATTACAGCCTTAATATCATCAAATTATATGGCTAATGGCTCTGCCTCACAACTAGGGTTCAACAAAAATTCGCTTTTTATAATAAATATAAAAACAACACTTTTTTAGATTTATCCGATACGTATCGGATATATATCAACAACAAAAACATTACACATTCTAAGTAAATAAGTGCTTCAGAATTTCAAAAGCTAGTCGAACAGGAAATGTACAGTTGAACTTAAACCCTGACTTCCACTACAATTGCTATTTAAGGAAAATAATAATAAAAAACTGGTCAAGTGCGAGTCTAAATCGCGCACGAAGGGTTCCGTACCAACGTTCAATGGAAGCGATGGTGTGGAGTGAATAGTTTGGATTTTACACAGCAAAATATTGTTTACAAAGTAATTGGTGCGGTTACTTTCACACTCCATGTACGTAACCAGGTGCATCCATAAGTTTGTATGTGGTATTGAAAGAATTGTTGTATGGGAGCCCCCTTAAATATTTCTTTTATCCTGTTTTTCAGTATTTGTTGTTATAGCGGCAACATAAATACATAATCTGTGAAAATTTCAACTCTCTAGCTAGCTAGGTTCTTGAGATACAGCCTGGTGACAGACGGACGGACGGACGGACGGACGGACAGCGGAGTCTTAGTAATAGGGTCCCGTTTGGAACCCTTCGGGTACGGAACCCTAAAAACCACATGGAATCTGGACATCCATCCAAAGTCCCAACCAACTTAACTCAGATGTTGCTTAACCCGCACCGATTCATTTTTAGGGTTCCGTACCCAACGGTAAGAACGGAACCCTATTACTAAGACTTCGCTGTCCGTCCATCTGTCACCAGGCTGTATCTCAAGAACCTAGCTAGCTAGAGAGTTGAAATTTTCACAGATTATGTATTTCTGTAAAATCCAAACTATTCACTCCACACCATCGCTTCCATTGAACGGTGGTACGGAACCCTTCGTGCGCGATTTAGACTCGCACTTGACCGTTTTTTGTTTACACGTTAAGGTTCTGGTGCTGGCTACCTTGCTTTGCCAGTAAACATCAATCTGCTGAATTTCTAGTACAATATCAATGGAAAAAACAATAAAATATCAATAGATATACATATATCCACATAAATATCAGGTGATATATACCCTGCTCACACTTCACAAGCTAGTATTCAACTCCCGCTGCTGCAAAAAAACTTGGATGTTAATGTACCTATAATGATTCGGTATTATGCATACTAACCGGTAATTATTCATACTTACCAATATCGACGGTTAAAGTAATTAATACAGCAAAAGCAGCTTAGGTGAAGGGCAAAGGGGTTAGGGAAGTGAAGTCCCCCTTATCCCTCGTGTTAGGTTGAACATGTAAGAGCAACAAAAAAACTTAAAACGTAAACTTAAGTACACATAATAGTTTATGTGACTGCTATATAATGGAGGGCATGAATACTCGAGAGTGGGTTTATGAAACGAGCCGAAGGCGAGTTTCATAATAATATCACTCGATAGTTTTAATGCCTAATTATGTACAGTAACTTTCCGAAACATTCCGAATCTTCCCTTTCTTCCCTCCCAGTGGGTGTTTATGTAGGAAGTTTCAAATTAAATGTATTTTGGTTGGAGTGTAGACAATGTGGATATTTTTACTTTTTCATCGCGTAGAGTGCCTTACGGTCATCATTGTAAGTCGTACCTATGTATGTTTTCCCTTGGATCATTTTTTACGGAGATATATTATGATGTGCCTATATCTCGAGAAGGGTAAGTGCACAAAGAAAATGTGCATAACCTAAAATGATAACAAAAGAGCAGCACTATACAATACTGTAATAAAAAAATCTTTGAAAAAAATAAAAAAACAATTTCGAAAAAAAAAACATATATTTTTTCGCTATTATGGTCAAAAGTATGTCCCTAACAACCTTATAAAATACGACTACAAAATATTTACCCTATCTTGAAAATAATACCTGCTTTAGGTTTTGGTCATCATTATTCATAGGTTTTGAACTTTATCTTGAAGTGGGTTTTAGGTTTAAAAACGCGGGCCGTGTTGGTTTTGTACTAATGTAATGATAAAATAAAATAAATCAAAAGTCATTATGTTCAGCAGGAAAGGTACAATAGACCATCCATGTGACCACCAGCCCATCAGTTGTAATCAGTTCCGAAAAAATGTACTTTAACTGTTTTCTCCCATACAAAAAGAAACAACATTATTTTTCTCACTTGTGGAGCAACCAATCCACTCAATATTTTAATATTACTTATAGGAAGTTATCTTATACCGGAGACATTACATGTTTTTTTATAATTATTCCAGACATAAAGTTCATATGAGTATGGAGACCAAATCCTAGACCACTGTGCGACATCCCGCCGCGGGGGGCCTGTGGCGTCCTGCGGGATGCCGTAGCATGAAATCCCTTTCGATGCTTCGACATTATCTTAAACCATACCAATTTAGGTCGTATTTCTATATAGATACGTTTGAATGTCCATTGGTAAAAATTTAAATCCCTTGCCATGCCGTCGGTCTACGTAGGCCTTAACGGTTAAAGGTTTTTAATTTCTTCTAAGCATCTCTAAAGAGGATTACAAGGCTATGCATGATGAACCAATATACAGCCTAACGAGTAAAAATATTCTATTAAAAAGCTGATTAAAAGCCAAAAGCTGGTATATAAGACTCTACTTATGACGAAGTACAGCTAGTAAGACTATAATGGTATTCAAATATCGTTAAGGCTGTATAACAAATTGTCGCCATTTTCGGATGTATTAAAATATATTTAAACAGATAATAAAAGAAATACCTGACAATATTAGGTAATAACTCAAGTCGTATCATAATTACCAACTCAAATAATTACGATTTTGCCCTCATATCTATTACTTAAAATATATTGTATTTTTATAACCTCCAAGTCAAATACTATTTACCGATATTTAATATTTAGTTTTACTGTTTCTTGATTATTATGCTAGGGCGTGAAAATTATGCCATAAATCTCACATAGAATAAATATCAATCTGCAAGTCAATCTCGACGCAGAATGATTTTCACCATAAACCAATCCATAATAATATTTACGTACTATTAGAAATGGTTTCCATAATCACTATAAACTATAACATCGAGTTTCTTTATCTTACCTTATTGATCTTAACGCATGAGTACAGCTCAGAGTTCCTTTGGCGCAAGCTCGTGTATAAAACTAAAAACTGAGTGTTGGTTTATTTTCACACCCAGTATAGGCTCTTATAAATCGAATGGTTCATTTTTATACCAAATAACGGCTTTAACACAGCTAATAGTTTATTTTTACACCGAATCACAGCTCTAATACAGCTTATGGTTTCTTTTTACACCAAATGACAGCTCTAATACAGCCATGGTTTCTTTTTACACCGAAAAGCAGCTGAAATACAGCTAATGGTTTACTTTTATACCAAATAACAGCTCTAATACAACTCTAATTCAGCTTCTGCACTATTTTACAGCCCATGTAACGCCTAAGGCTGTATAATTTGTGGCCCTTTTGCCCTTATAAGGGCTGTATATAAGCATTCTTGCCCTTTATACAGCCTAAATATAATCTTCAATACAGCTTTTAGTTTAAATTTATATCTAATATACAGCTTCTATACAGCTTAAATGCTGCTTGGGAATGGTGTCGGCTACAGCCGACGTGGCGACAGTGGCACGACTTTCAGCTGTCGGCCAGTGCCCACTGGGGCGGTCGAAAAGTTAACCTTTTACTTAGCAGATGACAAATGTATTGTAGATGGAAATGATTTTTTCACGCCACTGCTCGGAAATATGGCCAAAGATGGATTGAAATGAGAGTAGAAAGTAGTTCTTAGTAGTACAATTCAAAAACAGTCAAACAATGTAGATTTGCAAAGTAAAATGTAGTGATTAGCGGCCTTTTTTACTTTCTACTCTGCTATTGGTCGATTATTTTTGACATATCCCATTAGCATCACACTCCATACCGGCCGAAATGACACAAAATACTAATATAAATGTTCCGGGAAAAAACATTTCCTTGTCATTCCACAACTGCCCTAATGCGAATATCAATATTACTTTTAATTAAACTGTGTATTATACTGTGTACTCAACCTGTTTTATTTCCTTACATTAGGCGTGAAAAGCACATAGTAAATGCCTCGGTAGAAAGTGCAATAGATGCTCACCTGCGGCTCGGCCCGCGAACTAACTCGTCCATCTATTGCTTACTTTCTATACCTGGGCAACAATGTACTATTATAGTATTATAGTATTGCTCATGGAGAAACCTGTAGCTCTATTGTGTACCTTTTGAGATAACCAGAGAGAACCTTTCAAATTACTTTGCTTATGTGATTGTTCACCAAGTTAAAAACTTTAAAAAAACGACTTCAACTTCAAGCCCTATTTCTTCCTCCACGGTCGGGATACGAATGAAGTCTATGTTCATGAAAAGTCCTCGTCTAAACTTTTTCTGCACGGAACCACAAGCCAAAACCTCAACTGTGTGTATATTTTTAGTTTTTGTTAATTTTTTCAAAAAGCGCTGAATCAATTTTCATAAAAATCATATGGGACCATCTCTGAAGTATGACCTACCAATCAAAACAAGAATCATCAAAATTTATTCATAGAATAATAAAAAAAACAGTCGAATTAAGAACCTCCTATTTTTAAAGGTTGAAAATAAAACTTCAATGTACTTTATTGTACAAAACAGTGAATACAACACAAATATAAAAAGGAATGAACATGTACAAAGGCGAGCTTATCTCTACCAAGAGATTTCTTCCGGAAACCCTAGAATGGGGAGGAGATATTGGTAATAAACTATGTGCACACCAATAAATATGTTAATAAAAATAATAAACTACTTACAAATATCTACATAATACTAAAAATAATGCTATATATAAATATGTAACATCTACATAAATAGACACAAATAAATACTAATTCTTATCATTGAACAACTTATTAACGCACAAAACAGTAAAATTCATTTGTAAAATATTTTATCAAATATTCTATTTATAATGAATGAGAACATCACTATCAAACTGTAAATGGCAACATTATTTCGAGAAGTGACCTTTGAAGATGTCAGATTTCTTCGTAAATTGATCAATCAGTTGTAGTTGACTTTAATATAATGTATTTACGTCACTTGCTAATGTTATTTAACAAAATTGCTATTTCGTGGCTAATTCTTGAAATGTGAAAGCGATTTAGTTTTAATATTGAGTTATATTTATGGATGATACTTTAAAAACAGCGAAAAAGCAGCGAAGCGAAAAAGAGGAGGGATGTGTTTGACCTGTATGTACATATGTATGTATGTATGAATGTATGTCTGTTCCTGTGTTCCCCGTTACTACACAACTAAATGGCGGATTGTATGCGCTTTAATGTGCGGGCTAAAACGGATTTCTCAAGTCCCTCGAGGGGGGTGTAAAAATAAACCGTTTCGAAAGGCGAGGGCGGAAATATATACGAATCTTGTACAAGCGATGAAAAATAAATACACCATAGTTTTAAATGGTAATATTCACAGATTATTCGTTATTTTCAACGAAAAAGCAGGGAATAAATGACGTAACTATAAAAACTTAAAAACGCGACTAAACATTATTATATTACTGTGTTAAATTTAATTTAACAGTGTACTGTTATAATTTTATCGAATCGCATTAATTACGGTAAGTCTCTGCTTTTTATGCTTTTTAGTGTATAACAGTCGCGTTTTTAAATTTTTATATTTAAAAGTTTAATTACAGTGAAAAGAAACAAAAATATGGCTTAAGGTTTACTGTCTAAAGTAAAGCACTATTAAGGGCGGAATATCTGTGGTAAAACACTTACATTACATTTTAATAATAGCAAGCGATATTAAATTGAGATTGATGGATCGGCAGCTTTTCAGCGGGAATGTTCGGCTCATATACTGTAGTTAATTTTAGGCAATTTATTACAGCCTTAATATCATCAAATTATATGGCTAATGGCTCTGCCTCACAACTAGGGTTCAACAAAAATTCGCTTTTTATAATAAATATAAAAACAACATTTTTTTATATTTATCCGATACGTATCGGATATATATCAACAACAAAAACATTACACATTCTAAGTAAATAAGTGCTTCAGAATTTCAAAAGCTAGTCGAACAGGAAATATACAGTTGAACTTAAACCCTGACTTCCACTACAATTGCTATTTAAGGAAAATAATAATAAAAAACCGGTCAAGTGCGAGTCTAAATCGCGCACGAAGGGTTTCGTACCACCGTTCAATGGAAGCGATGGTGTGGAGTGAATAGTTTGGATTTTACACAGCAAAATATTGTTTACAAAGTAATTGGTGCGGTTACTTTCACACTCCATGTACGTAACCAGGTGCATCCATAAGTTTGTATGTGGTATTGAAAGAATTGTTGTATGGGAGCCCCCTTAAATATTTCTTTTATCCTGTTTTTTAGTATTTGTTGTTATAGCGGCAACATAAATACATAATCTGTGAAAATTTCAACTCTCTAGCTAGCTAGGTTCTTGAGATACAGCCTGGTGACAGACGGACGGACGGACAGCGGAGTCTTAGTAATAGGGTCCCGTTTGGAACCCTTCGGGTACGGAACCCTAAAAACCACATGGAATCTGAACATCCATCCAAAGTCCCAACCAACTTAACTCAGATGTTGCTTAACCCGCACCGATTCATTTTTAGGGTTCCGTACCCAACGGTAAGAACGGAACCCTATTACTAAGACTTCGCTGTCCGTCCAACTGTCACCAGGCTGTATCTCAAGAACCTAGCTAGCTAGAGAGTTGAAATTTTCACAGATTATGTATTTCTGTAAAATCCAAACTATTCACTCCACACCATCGCTTCCATTGAACGGTGGTACGGAACCCTTCGTGCGCGATTTAGACTCGCACTTGACCGGTTTTTGTTTACACGTTAAGGTTCTGGTGCTGGCTACCTTGCTTTGCCAGTAAACATCAATCTGCTGAATTTCTAGTACAATATCAATGGAAAAAACAATAAAATATCAATAGATATATATCCACATAAATATCAGGTGATATATACCCTGCTCACACTTCACAAGCTAGTATTCAACTCCCGCTGCTGCAAAAAAACTTGGATGTTAATGTACCTATAATGATTCGGTATTATGCATACTAACCGGTAATTATTCATACTTACCAATATCGACGGTTAAAGTAATTAATACAGCAAAAGCAGCTTAGGTGAAGGGCAAAGGGGTTAGGGAAGTGAAGTCCCCCTTATCCCTCGTGTTAGGTTGAACATGTAAGAGCAACAAAAAAACTTAAAACGTAAACTTAAGTACACATAATAGTTTATGTGACTGCTACATAATGGAGGGCATGAACACTCGAGAGTGGGTTTATGAAACGAGCCGAAGGCGAGTTTCATAATAATATCACTCGATAGTTTTAATGCCTAATTATGTACAGTAACTTTCCGAAACATTCCGAATCTTCCCTTTCTTCCCTCCCAGTGGGTGTTTATGTAGGAAGTTTCAAATTAAATGTATTTTGGTTGGAGTGTAGACAATGTGGATATTTTTACTTTTTCATCGCGTAGAGTGCCTTACGGTCATCATTGTAAGTCGTACCTATGTATGTTTTCCCTTGGATCATTTTTTACGGAGATATATTATGATGTGCCTATATCTCGAGAAGAGTAAGTGCACAAAGAAAATGTGCATAACCTAAAATGATAACAAAAGAGCAGCACTATACAATACTGTAATAAAAAAATCTTTGAAAAAAATAAAAAAACAATTTCGAAAAAAAAAACATATATTTTTTCGCTATTATGGTCAAAAGTATGTCCCTAACAACCTTATAAAATACGACTACAAAATATTTACCCTATCTTGAAAATAATACCTGCTTTAGGTTTTGGTCATCATTATTCATAGGTTTTGAACTTTATCTTGAAGTGGGTTTTAGGTTTAAAAACGCGGGCCGTGTTGGTTTTGTACTAATGTAATGATGAAATAAAATAAATCAAAAGTCATTATGTTCAGCAGGAAAGGTACAATAGACCATCCATGTGACCACCAGCCCATCAGTTGTAATCAGTTCCGAAAAAATGTACTTTAACTGTTTTCTCCCATACAAAAAGAAACAACATTATTTTTCTCACTTGTGGAGCAACCAATCCACTCAATATTTTAATATTACTTATAGGAAGTTATCTTATACCGGAGACATTACATGTTTTTTTATAATTATTCCAGACATAAAGTTCATATGAGTATGGAGACCAAATCCTAGACCACTGTGCGACATCCCGCCGCGGGGGGGCCTGTGGCGTCCTGCGGGATGCCGTAGCATGAAATCCCTTTCGATGCTTCGACATTATCTTAAACCATACCAATTTAGGTCGTATTTCTATATAGATACGTTTGAATGTCCATTGGTAAAAATTTAAATCCCTTGCCATGCCGTCGGTCTACGTAGGCCTTAACGGTTAAAGGTTTTTAATTTCTTCTAAGCATCTCTAAAGAGGATTACAAGGCTATGCATGATGAACCAATATACAGCCTAACGAGTAAAAATATTCTATTAAAAAGCTGATTAAAAGCCAAAAGCTGGTATATAAGACTCTACTTATGACGAAGTACAGCTAGTAAGACTATAATGGTATTCAAATATCGTTAAGGCTGTATAACAAATTGTCGCCATTTTCGGATGTATTAAAATATATTTAAACAGATAATAAAAGAAATACCTGACAATATTAGGTAATAACTCAAGTCGTATCATAATTACCAACTCAAATAATTACGATTTTGCCCTCATATCTATTACTTAAAATATATTGTATTTTTATAACCTCCAAGTCAAATACTATTTACCGATATTTAATATTTAGTTTTACTGTTTCTTGATTATTATGCTAGGGCGTGAAAATTATGCCATAAATCTCACATAGAATAAATATCAATCTGCAAGTCAATCTCGACGCAGAATGATTTTCACCATAAACCAATCCATAATAATATTTACGTACTATTAGAAATGGTTTCCATAATCACTATAAACTATAACATCGAGTTTCTTTATCTTACCTTATTGATCTTAACGCATGAGTACAGCTCAGAGTTCCTTTGGCGCAAGCTCGTGTATAAAACTAAAAACTGAGTGTTGGTTTATTTTCACACCCAGTATAGGCTCTTATAAATCGAATGGTTCATTTTTATACCAAATAACGGCTTTAACACAGCTAATAGTTTATTTTTACACCGAATCACAGCTCTAATACAGCTTATGGTTTCTTTTTACACCAAATGACAGCTCTAATACAGCCATGGTTTCTTTTTACACCGAAAAGCAGCTGAAATACAGCTAATGGTTTACTTTTATACCAAATAACAGCTCTAATACAACTCTAATTCAGCTTCTGCACTATTTTACAGCCCATGTAACGCCTAAGGCTGTATAATTTGTGGCCCTTTTGCCCTTATAAGGGCTGTATATAAGCATTCTTACCCTTTATACAGCCTAAATGTAAGCTTCAATACAGCTTTTAGTTTAAATTAATATCTAATATACAGCTTCTATACAGCTTAAATGCTGCTTGGGAATGGTGTCGGCTACAGCCGACGTGGCGACAGTGGCACGACTTTCAGCTGTCGGCCAGTGCCCACTGGGGCGGTCGAAAAGTTAACCTTTTACTTAGCAGATGACAAATGTATTGTAGATGGAAATGATTTTTTCACGCCACTGCTCGGAAATATGGCCAAAGATGGATTGAAATGAGAGTAGAAAGTAGTTCTTAGTAGTACAATTCAAAAACAGTCAAACAATGTAGATTTGCAAAGTAAAATGTAGTGATTAGCGGCCTTTTTTACTTTCTACTCTGCTATTGGTCGATTATTTTTGACATATCCCATTAGCATCACACTCCATACCGGCCGAAATGACACAAAATACTAATATAAATGTTCCGGGAAAAAACATTTCCTTGTCATTCCACAACTGCCCTAATGCGAATATCAATATTACTTTTAATTAAACTGTGTATTATACTGTGTACTCAACCTGTTTTATTTCCTTACATTAGGCGTGAAAAGCACATAGTAAATGCCTCGGTAGAAAGTGCAATAGATGCTCACCTGCGGCTCGGCCCGCGAACTAACTCGTCCATCTATTGCTTACTTTCTATACCTGGGCAACAATGTACTATTATAGTATTATAGTATTGCTCATGGAGAAACCTGTAGCTCTATTGTGTACCTTTTGAGAGAACCAGAGAGAACCTTTCAAATTACTTTGCTTATGTGATTGTTCACCAAGTTAAAAACTTTAAAAAAACGACTTCAACTTCAAGCCCTATTTCTTCCTCCACGGTCGGGATACGAATGAAGTCTATGTTCATGAAAAGTCCTCGTCTAAACTTTTGCTGCACGGAACCACAAGCCAAAACCTCAACTGTGTGTATATTTTTAGTTTTTGTTAATTTTTTCAAAAAGCGCTGAATCAATTTTCATAAAAATCATATGGGACCATCTCTGAAGTATGACCTACCAATCAAAACAAGAATCATCAAAATTTATTCATAGAATAATAAAAAAAACAGTCGAATTAAGAACCTTCTATTTTTAAAGGTTGAAAATAAAACTTCAATGTACTTTATTGTACAAAACAGTGAATACAACACAAATATAAAAAGGAATGAACATGTACAAAGGCGAGCTTATCTCTAACAAGAGATTTCTTCCGGAAACCCTAGAATGGGGAGGAGGGATATTGGTAATAAACTATGTGCACACCAATAAATATGTTAATAAAAATAAAAAACTACTTACCAATATCTACATAATACTAAAAATAATGCTATATATAAAAATTCCACGGGTTTACGAAGCGTAATAGCATACCCTTATAATATATTCTAAATACAAATCAAAACTATTACAAATACAGTAATAGTAGTTACTTGTTGGGCACTTGTATAGCTTGTTCAGTAGAACCAAATTCACAGACAAAGGCGGCACGAAGGCGGGCGTCGGCGTTCGAAATTTGAATGGCACAATATGTCGAAATATTAATTTATGAAATGAGTTTTTCATATATATATATACAGAGTATACCATTATGCTGATCGTAACGTGCGGTTTTTGGACGCAATAAAGAGGGTTTATGATACGTGTGAGGATAATAGTAGTTTATGTGACTTAATAAACTCCTAGACATTACTCACAAAACATGAACAAGACAAATGGTAACATATTTAAACTATGGTGTATGAGATGATATTAGTCGGGTTTTGACACAGAGTAAGCAAGTAAAGCAGAGTTTCATTCATCCACGGGGTTTTTCGACCTGAAGAATGGACGAAAGTTTTCAATCACGCAACGAAATTTGAGGAAGAATTTTTAACATAAGAAGTAAAATTATGAGTTAGACTGCTTTATAATGAATCTGTCTGATTCAGACAGTGAAAGTGATTGTGGACACATCTATAGGTATATAATTTATAGGTCTACTCTACAAAATGTGACTTCGGTATAGGTACCTTTTAGGGTTGCGTACCCGAAGGGTGTGAAACGGGACTCTATTACTAAGCCTCGGCTGTCCGTCCGTCTGTCTGTCTGTCACCAGGCTGTATCTCATGAACCGTGATAGTAAGACAGTTGAAAATTTCACAGATGATGTATTTCTGTTGCCGCTATAACAACAAATACTAAAAAACAGAATAAAATAAATATTTAAGGGGGCTCCCTTACAAACATTCTTCCAATACCACATACAAACTTAAGAATGCACCTGGTTACGTACATGGAGTGTCAAAGTAGCCGCACCAATAACTTTGTAAACAACATTTTGCTATGAAAAATCCAAACTATTCACTCCACACCATCCCTACCATTGTACGGTGGTACGGAACCCTTCGTGCGCAAGTTAGACTCGCACTTGACCGTTTTTTTTTTTTTAACTTTAAGGTAGGTCGTATTATGATGAATATGCAGCAATGTATATTTTCTTGCGATCTGTGCCGATAAAAGCCGAGAAGTGTCGAGCGGTAAATAAATAATAATCGTATTGTTACTGAGTCGCGTCAATACAATAACATTTGCATAGGTTAAATAATGTTAAACTGAAATTACATATTCAAGACCACGCGAAAACAGTTTCTTATTTTTGATTTAAAAATACTATAGCTTCTTTATATTAAACAACGTACCTACATATTATTAAAATATTGCCGTCCAAAGCTAATCGAGTTACACCAATATTAAACAGCTTACAGCGGTCGTAAATGGTGCTTATAAAAATTGTTATTGAATTTCAGCGATAACGTCGAGATTCGTTAGTTAGGCTTTAAGAATATATATAAAATGTTGCGAGTTTAGCACAGTATTGATCTTAATAACTTATCATAAATTTAAATAGAGGCACGTACTTTACTTATGACCCCCTTACTAGGACATTCTGTTTCGTGGCAACCAGAAACAGCAACGTCACAAACGTGTAATCATCCAAGACCTGGGATTGTTTTTCCTTCATTCCAAGCTGGGATTCGAACCCGGGACCGCTCGCTTGGGGAGCACATCCTTGGCCGCAACACCGCAGAGATCGTGTTGTTGTTGGTAGCTGTAGCCGGGCGGTAATTAAGAAAATTACTTAAACTACTTGATCAATATACGAAGGAAACTAACAGAACAGATGTTGCCACTTTTTGCTGAAAAAAAATAGTAATGGGGTAAAGAATGATTTTAGTTTATTCCATTGTCTCAAATTCGAATGAAATCTTTAAAATGTTACGATAGTAGTTTTGTCTACAATTAATTGAAAAAAATATTTAGGTAAGTACATACTTATTGAAAATATGAGCCTTAACGTTTTGACCACCATACATTTGTCACTCACACGCCAAACATGTTTGCAATGCAGTCAAAAATACAACTTCATTTATACGAGATATGGTCTCTTTTAAGAAAACAATTGTGTCGGTTACAGCCGACGTGGCGACAGTGGCACGACTTTCAGTTGTCGGCCAGTGCCCACTGGGGCGGTCGAAAAGTTAACCCTTTACTTAGCAGATGACAAATTTATTGTAGATGGAAATGATTTATTAATGCCACTGCTCGGAAATATGGCCAAAGATGGATTGAAATGAGAGTAGAAAGTAGTTCTTAGTAGTACAATTCAAAAACAGTCAAACAATGTAGATTTGCATAGTAAAATGTAGTGTTTAGCGGCCTTTTTTACTTTCTACTCTGCTATTGGTCGATTATTATACATATCCCATTAGCATCACACTCCATACCGGCCGAAATGACACGAAATACTAATATAAATGTTCCGGTAAAAAAAATCCTTGTCATTCCACAACTGCCCTAATGCGAATATCAATATAACTTTTAATTAAACTGTGTATTATACTGTGTACTCAACCTGATTTATTTCCTTACATTAGGCGTGAAAAGCACATAGTAAATGCCTCGGTAGAAAGTGCAATAGATGGACTCGCATATTCGCGGGCCTCACTTGCGGCTCGGCCCGCGAACTAACTCGTCCATCTATTGCTTACTTTCTATACCTGGGCAACAATGTACTATTATAGTATTGCTCATGGAGAAACCTGTAGCTCTATTGTGTACCTTTTGAGAGAACCAGAGAGAACCTTTCAAATTACTTTGCTTATGTGATTGTTCACCAAGTTAAAAACTTTAAAAAAACGACTTCAAGTTCAAGCCCTATTTCTTCCTCCACGGTCGGGATACGAATGAAGTCTATGTTCATGAAAAGTCCTCGTCTAAACTTTTGCTGCACGGAACCACAAGCCAAAACCTCAACTGTGTGTATATTTTTAGTTTTTGTTAATTTTTTCAAAAAGCGCTGAATCAATTTTCATAAAAATCATATGGGACCATCTCTGAAGTATGACCTACCAATCAAAACAAGAATCATCAAAATTTATTCATAGAATAATAAAAAAAACAGTCGAATTAAGAACCTCCTATTTTTAAAGGTTGAAAATAAAACTTCAATGTACTTTATTGTACAAAACAGTGAATACAACACAAATATGAAAAGGAATGAACATGTACAAAGGCGAGCTTATCTCTACCAAGAGATTTCTTCCGGAAACCCTAGAATGGGGAGGAGATATTGGTAATAAACTATGTGCACACCAATAAATATGTTAATAAAAATAATAAACTACTTACAAATATCTACATAATACTAAAAATAATGCTATATATAAATATGTAACATCTACATAAATAGACACAAATAAATACTAATTCTTATCATTGAACAACTTATTAACGCACAAAACAGTAAAATTCATTTGTAAAATATTTTATCAAATATTCTATTTATAATGAATGAGAACATCACTATCAAACTGTAAATGGCAACATTATTTCGAGAAGTGACCTTTGAAGATGTCAGATTTCTTCGTAAATTGATCAATCAGTTGTAGTTGACTTTTATATAATGTATTTACGTCACTTGCTAATGTTATTTAACAAAATTGCTATTTCGTGGCTAATTCTTGAAATGTGAAAGCGATTTAGTTTTAATATTGAGTTATATTTATGGATGATACTTTAAAAACAGCGAAAAAGCAGCGAAGCGAAAAAGAGGAGGGATGTGTTTGACCTGTATGTACATATGTATGTATGTATGAATGTATGTCTGTTCCTGTGTTCCCCGTTACTACACAACTAAATGGCGGATTGTATGCGCTTTAATGTGCGGGCTAAAACGGATTTCTCAAGTCCCTCGAGGGGGGTGTAAAAATAAACCGTTTTGAAAGGCGAGGGCGGAAATATATACGAATCTTGTACAAGCGATGTAAAATAAATACACCATAGTTTTAAATGGTAATATTCACAGATTATTCGTTATTTTCAACGAAAAAGCAGGGAATAAATGACGTAACTATAAAAACTTAAAAACGCGACTAAACATTATTATATTACTGTGTTAAATTTAATTTAACAGTGTACTGTTATAATTTTATCGAATCGCATTAATTACGGTAAGTCTCTGCTTTTTATGCTTTTTAGTGTATAACAGTCGCGTTTTTAAATTTTTATATTTAAAAGTTTAATTACAGTGAAAAGAAACAAAAATATGGCTTAAGGTTTACTGTCTAAAGTAAAGCACTATTAAGGGCGGAATATCTGTGGTAAAACACTTACATTACATTTTAATAATAGCAAGCGATATTAAATTGAGATTGATGGATCGGCAGCTTTTCAGCGGGAATGTTCGGCTCATATACTGTAGTTAATTTTAGGCAATTTATTACAGCCTTAATATCATCAAATTATATGGCTAATGGCTCTGCCTCACAACTAGGGTTCAACAAAAATTCGCTTTTTATAATAAATATAAAAACAACATTTTTTTATATTTATCCGATACGTATCGGATATATATCAACAACAAAAACATTACACATTCTAAGTAAATAAGTGCTTCAGAATTTCAAAAGCTAGTCGAACACGAAATGTACAGTTGAACTTAAACCCTGACTTCCACTACAATTGCTATTTAAGGAAAATAATAATAAAAAACCGGTCAAGTGCGAGTCTAAATCGCGCACGAAGGGTTCCGTACCACCGTTCAATGGAAGCGATGGTGTGGAGTGAATAGTTTGGATTTTACACAGCAAAATATTGTTTACAAAGTAATTGGTGCGGTTACTTTCACACTCCATGTACGTAACCAGGTGCATCCATAAGTTTGTATGTGGTATTGAAAGAATTGTTGTATGGGAGCCCCCTTAAATATTTCTTTTATCCTGTTTTTTAGTATTTGTTGTTATAGCGGCAACATAAATACATAATCTGTGAAAATTTCAACTCTCTAGCTAGCTAGGTTCTTGAGATACAGCCTGGTGACAGACGGACGGACGGACGGACGGACGGACAGCGGAGTCTTAGTAATAGGGTCCCGTTTGGAACCCTTCGGGTACGGAACCCTAAAAACCACATGGAATCTGGACACCCATCCAGAGTCCCAACCAACTTAACTCAGATGTTGCTTAACCCGCACCGATTCATTTTTAGGGTTCCGTACCCAACGGGTAAGAACGGAACCCTATTACTAAGACTTCGCTGTCCGTCCATCTGTCACCAGGCTGTATCTCAAGAACCTAGCTAGCTAGAGAGTTGAAATTTTCACAGATTATGTATTTCTGTAAAATCCAAACTATTCACTCCGCACCATCGCTTCCATTGAACGGTGGTACGGAACCCTTCGTGCGCGATTTAGACTCGCACTTGACCGGTTTTTGTTTACACGTTAAGGTTCTGGTGCTGGCTACCTTGCTTTGCCAGTAAACATCAATCTGCTGAATTTCTAGTACAATATCAATGGAAAAAACAATAAAATATCAATAGATATATATCCACATAAATATCAGGTGATATATACCCTGCTCACACTTCACAAGCTAGTATTCAACTCCCGCTGCTGCAAAAAAACTTGGATGTTAATGTACCTATAATGATTCGGTATTATGAATACTAACCGGTAATTATTCATACTTACCAATATCGACGGTTAAAGTAATTAATACAGCAAAAGCAGCTTAGGTGAAGGGCAAAGGGGTTAGGGAAGTGAAGTCCCCCTTATCCCTCGTGTTAGGTTGAACATGTAAGAGCAACAAAAAAACTTAAAACGTAAACTTAAGTACACATAATAGTTTATGTGACTGCTACATAATGGAGGGCATGAACACTCGAGAGTGGGTTTATGAAACGAGCCGAAGGCGAGTTTCATAATAATATCACTCGATAGTTTTAATGCCTAATTATGTACAGTAACTTTCCGAAACATTCCGAATCTTCCCTTTCTTCCCTCCCAGTGGGTGTTTATGTAGAAAGTTTCAAATTAAATGTATTTTGGTTGGAGTGTAGACAATGTGGATATTTTTACTTTTTCATCGCGTAGAGTGCCTTACGGTCATCATTGTAAGTCGTACCTATGTATGTTTTCCCTTGGATCATTTTTTACGGAGATATATTATGATGTGCCTATATCTCGAGAAGAGTAAGTGCACAAAGAAAATGTGCATAACCTAAAATGATAACAAAAGAGCAGCACTATACAATACTGTAATAAAAAAATCTTTGAAAAAAATAAAAAAACAATTTCGAAAAAAAAAACATATATTTTTTCGCTATTATGGTCAAAAGTATGTCCCTAACAACCTTATAAAATACGACTACAAAATATTTACCCTATCTTGAAAATAATACCTGCTTTAGGTTTTGGTCATCATTATTCATAGGTTTTGAACTTTATCTTGAAGTGGGTTTTAGGTTTAAAAACGCGGGCCGTGTTGGTTTTGTACTAATGTAATGATAAAATAAAATAAATCAAAAGTCATTATGTTCAGCAGGAAAGGTACAATAGACCATCCATGTGACCACCAGCCCATCAGTTGTAATCAGTTCCGAAAAAATGTACTCTAACTGTTTTCTCCCATACAAAAAGAAACAACATTATTTTTCTCACTTGTGGAGCAACCAATCCACTCAATATTTTAATATTACTTATAGGAAGTTATCTTATACCGGAGACATTACATGTTTTTTTATAATTATTCCAGACATAAAGTTCATATGAGTATGGAGACCAAATCCTAGACCACTGTGCGACATCCCGCCGCGGGGGGCCTGTGGCGTCCTGCGGGATGCCGTAGCATGAAATCCCTTTCGATGCTTCGACATTATCTTAAACCATACCAATTTAGGTCGTATTTCTATATAGATACGTTTGAATGTCCATTGGTAAAAATTTAAATCCCTTGCCATGCCGTCGGTCTACGTAGGCCTTAACGGTTAAAGGTTTTTAATTTCTTCTAAGCATCTCTAAAGAGGATTACAAGGCTATGCATGATGAACCAATATACAGCCTAACGAGTAAAAATATTCTATTAAAAAGCTGATTAAAATCAAAAGCTGGTATATAAGACTCTACTTATGACGAAGTACAGCTAGTAAGACTATAATGGTATTCAAATATCGTTAAGGCTGTATAACAAATTGTCGCCATTTTCGGATGTATTAAAATATATTTAAACAGATAATAAAATAAATACCTGACAATATTAGGTAATAACTCAAGTCGTATCATAATTACCAACTCAAATAATTATGATTTTGCCCTCATATCTATTACTTAAAATATATTGTATTTTTATAACCTCCAAGTCAAATACTATTTACCGATATTTAATATTTAGTTTTACTGTTTCTTGATTATTATGCTAGGGCGTGAAAATTATGCCATAAATCTCACATAGAATAAATATCAATCTGCAAGTCAATCTCGACGCAGAATGATTTTCACCATAAACCAATCCATAATAATATTTACGTACTATTAGAAATGGTTTCCATAATCACTATAACTATAACATCGAGTTTCTTTATCTTACCTTATTGATCTTAACGCATGAGTACAGCTCAGAGTTCCTTTGGCGCAAGCTCGTGTATAAAACTAAAAACTGAGTGTTGGTTTATTTTCACACCCAGTATAGGCTCTTATAAATCGAATGGTTCATTTTTATACCAAATAACGGCTTTAACACAGCTAATAGTTTATTTTACACCGAATCACAGCTCTAATACAGCTTATGGTTTCTTTTTACACCAAATGACAGCTCTAATACAGCCATGGTTTCTTTTTACACCGAAAAGCAGCTGAAATACAGCTAATGGTTTACTTTTATACCAAATAACAGCTCTAATACAACTCTAATTCAGCTTCTGCACTATTTTACAGCCCATGTAACGCCTAAGGCTGTATAATTTGTGGCCCTTTTGCCCTTATAAGGGCTGTATATAAGCATTCTTACCCTTTATACAGCCTAAATGTAAGCTTCAATACAGCTTTTAGTTTAAATTAATATCTAATATACAGCTTCTATACAGCTTAAATGCTGCTTGGGAATGGTGTCGGCTACAGCCGACGTGGCGACAGTGGCACGACTTTCAGCTGTCGGCCAGTGCCCACTGGGGCGGTCGAAAAGTTAACCTTTTACTTAGCAGATGACAAATGTATTGTAGATGGAAATGATTTTTTCACGCCACTGCTCGGAAATATGGCCAAAGATGGATTGAAATGAGAGTAGAAAGTAGTTCTTAGTAGTACAATTCAAAAACAGTCAAACAATGTAGATTTGCAAAGTAAAATGTAGTGATTAGCGGCCTTTTTTACTTTCTAGTCTGCTATTGGTCGATTATTTTTGACATATCCCATTAGCATCACACTCCATACCGGCCGAAATGACACAAAATACTAATATCAATGTTCCGGGAAAAAACATTTCCTTGTCATTCCACAACTGCCCTAATACGAATATCAATATTACTTTTAATTAAACTGTGTATTATACTGTGTACTCAACCTGTTTTATTTCCTTACATTAGGCGTGAAAAGCACATAGTAAATGCCTCGGTAGAAAGTGCAATAGATGGACTCGCATATTCGCGGGCCTCACCTGCGGCTCGGCCCGCGAACTAACTCGTCCATCTATTGCTTACTTTCTATACCTGGGCAACAATGTACTATTATAGTATTGCTCATGGAGAAACCTGTAATTCTATTGTGTACCTTTTGAGAGAACCAGAGAGAACCTTTCAAATTACTTTGCTTATGTGATTGTTCACCAAGTTAAAAACTTTAAAAAAACGACTTCAACTTCAAGCCTTATTTCTTCCTCCACGGTCGGGATACGAATGAAGTCTATGTTCATGAAAAGTCCTCGTCTAAACTTTTGCTGCACGGAACCACAAGCCAAAACCTCAACTGTGTGTATATTTTTAGTTTTTGTTAATTTTTTCAAAAAGCGCTGAATCAATTTTCATAAAAATCATATGGGACCATCTCTGAAGTATGACCTACCAATCAAAACAAGAATCATCAATATTTATTCATAGAATAATAAAAAAAACAGTCGAATTAAGAACCTTCTATTTTTAAAGGTTGAAAATAAAACTTCGATGTACTTTATTGTACAAAACAGTGAATACAACACAAATATAAAAAGGAATGAACATGTACAAAGGCGAGCTTATCTCTAACAAGAGATTTCTTCCGGAAACCCTAGAATGGGGAGGAGGGATATTGGTAATAAACTATGTGCACACCAATAAATATGTTAATAAAAATAATAAACTACTTACCAATATCTACATAATACTAAAAATAATGCTATATATAAATATGTAACATCTACATAAATAGACACAAATAAATACTAATTCTTATCATTGAACAACTTATTAACGCACAAAACAGTAAAATTCATTTGTAAAATATTTTATCAAATATTCTATTTATAATGAATGAGAACATCACTATCAAACTGTAAATGGCAACATTATTTCGAGAAGTGACCTTTGAAGATGTCAGATTTCTTCGTAAATTGATCAATCAGTTGTAGTTGACTTTTATATAATGTATTTACGTCACTTGCTAATGTTATTTAACAAAATTGCTATTTCGTGGCTAATTCTTGAAATGTGAAAGCGATTTAGTTTTAATATTGAGTTATATTTATGGATGATACTTTAAAAACAGCGAAAAAGCAGCGAAGCGAAAAAGAGGAGGGATGTGTTTGACCTGTATGTATACATAGTCGGTCCTTAAGTTCTGTCACAAGGTTTTTGATAGATAAAACTCAGCAATAAACTTTTTCTTATTCGTATTATACATGATTAAAAAGCTTATTTTATACGAATCAAATTGCAATACATTACATTTTCTACGATTATCTCAATATAACAAAAAACCTTTTAAACTTGAGACAATCGCGAACCCAAAACACGCCGCAACTGACAAAAATACCACTTACCACAAATTTAATAAAAAGACAGTGTTCCAGATAACCAACAAGGTTTTTTTTTATTTATTCTGAAACCTCGATTTTAGACCATGCTTAACAACTAGCATTTGATTTTCTGTTAGCTTTCAGTTCCAACTGCTCCCAAAGAGAACTTTACGTACTTTTTACGTTTTCAGAAAAACGTATAAAAATGATCTTGTGGGCAACAAGTACACTACGTAAAATGTGAATATGAAAATTAGTTTTACCCAGACTTAGTTATCTTATGCTTCAAAATGAAGGTAACGGGTTCACGGAGGGTTCTGACTAAAATCTCACGTAAGTTTGAAAGGTTTTAAGAGTCATGGAAAAAAGATTAAGTGAATCACGTCCGTATTTTTGATTGGGTAAAAAAGTGCAAAATCTCTGAAGAAACTAGCATTTGTGTAATATGGCTTTAAGCATTTAAACCCAATAATCGTTCTAATTTATCAGTATTTAATGAGCTATCAAACCATATATAGTATTAAATAAAATAAAACTTGGTATTATTTACTATGCGGCAAAATATTTGTGACAGAACTTATGGACCGACTAGGTATATGTATGTATGTATGAATGTATGTCTGTTCCTGTGTTCCCCGTTACTACAGAACTAAATGGCGGATTGTATGCGCTTTAATGTGCGGGCTAAAACGGATTTCTCAAGTCCCTCGAGGGGGGTGTAAAAATAAAGCGTTTTGAAAGGCGAGGGCGGAAATATATACGAATCTTGTACAAGCGATGAAAAATAAATACACCATAGTTTTAAATGGTAATATTCACAGATTATTCGTTATTTAACGAAAAAGCAGGGAATAAATGACGTAACTATAAAAACATAAAAACGCGACTAAACATTATTATATTACTGTGTTAAATTTAATTTAACAGTGTACTGTAATAATTGTATCGAATCGCATTAATTACGGTAAGTCTCTGCTTTTTATGCTTTTTAGTGTATAACAGTCGCGTTTTTAAATTTTTATATTTAAAAGTTTAATTACAGTTAAAAGGAACAAAAATATGGTTTAAGGTTTACTGTCTAAAGTAAAGCACTATTAAGGGCGGAATATCTGTGGTAAAACACTTACATTACATTTTAATAATAGCAAGCGATATTAAATTGAGATTGATGGATCGGCAGCTTTTCAGCGGGAATGATCGGCTCATATACTGTAGATAATTTTAGGCAATTTATTACAGCCTTAATATCATCAAATTATATGGCTAATGGCTCTGCCTCACAACTAGGGTTCACAAAAATTCGTTTTTATAATAAATATAAAAACAATATTTTTTTATATTTATCCGATACGTATCGGATATATATCAACAACAAAAACATTACACATTCTATGTAAATAAGTGCTTCAGAATTTCAAAAGCTAGTCGAACACGAAATGTACTTACAGTTGAACTTAAACCCTGACTTCCACTACAATTGCTATTTAAGGAAAATAATAATAAAAAACCGGTCAAGTGCGAGTCGAAATCGCGCACGAAGGGTTCCGTACCACCGTTCAATGGAAGCGATGGTGTGGAGTGAATAGTTTGGATTTTACACAGCAAAATATTGTTTACAAAGTCATTGGTGCGGTTACTTTCACACTCCATGTACGTAACCAGGTGCATCCATAAGTTTGTATATGGTATTGAAAGAATTGTTGTACGGGAGCCCCCTTAAATATTTCTTTTATCCTGTTTTTTAGTATTTGTTGTTATAGCGGTAACAGAAATACATAATCTGTGAAAATTTCAACTCTCTAGCTAGCTAGGTTCTTGAGATACAGCCTGGTGACAGACGGACGGACAGCGAAGTCTTAGTAATAGGGTTCCGTTCTTACCCGTTGGGTACGGAACCCTAAAAATGAATCGGTGCGGGTTAAGCAAAATCTGAGTTAAGTTGGTTGGGACTCTGGATGGGTGTCCAGATTCCATGTGGTTTTTAGGGTTCCGTACCCGAAGGGTTCCAAACGGGACCCTATTACTAAGACTCCGCTGTCCGTCCGTCCGTCCGTCCGTCCGTCTGTCACCAGGCTGTATCTCAAGAACCTAGCTAGCTAGAGAGTTGAAATTTTCACAGATTATGTATTTATGTTGCCGCTATAACAACAAATACTAAAAAACAGGATAAAAGAAATATTTAAGGGGTTCCCATACAATTCTTTCAATACCACATACAAACTAATGGATGCACCTGGTTACGTACATGGAGTGTGAAAGTAACCGCTCCAATAACTTTGTAAACAATATTTTGCTGTGTAAAATCCAAACTATTCACTCCGCACCATCGCTTCCATTGAACGGTGGTACGGAACCCTTCGTGCGCGATTTAGACTCGCACTTGACCGTTTTTTGTTTACACGTTAAGGTTCTGGTGCTGGCTACCTTGCTTTGCCAGTAAACATCAATCTGCTGAATTTCTAGTTCAATATCAATGGAAAAAACAATAAAATATCAATAGATATATATCCACATAAATATCAGGTGATATATACCCTGCTCACATTTCACAAGCTAGTATTCAACTCCCGCTGCTGCAAAAAAACTTGGATGTTAATGTACCTATAATAGTAGTTTATGTGACTGCTACATAATGGAGGGCATTAATACTCGAGAGTGGGTTTATGAAACGAGCAGAAGGCGAGTTTCATAATAATATCACTCGAGAGTTTTAATGCCTAATTATGTACAGTTACATACACTAGTTTATCTACACATATCATAAGCTCTCTTTGATGTGTTCAGGAACCGCATGTTTGACCGGCATTGTGGCTCTGCAGTTGTTTAGCTTGTTTTGTAGTACCAACTTCACGCAGGCGGGCTTCGGCGTTCGAAATGTGAATGTGAAATGTGAATTTAATATGTAGAAAAATTACACATTATGGTCATAATGTGTAATTTTTCAGATAAGAAATGAGTTTTTACCAAGTAGTTTAACATAATGCTGATCGTAACGTGCGGTTTTTGTACGCAGTAAAGAGGGTTTATGATACGTGTGTATATAGATAAATACATATATCTTACTTTATTAATATTACACAGGGAATCCTAGTGTGGGTCCAGATTGTGCACACACGACACAGAGATTCCTAGGTAGGTCAAGCTAGAGTGTGGGATTTGATTTTTTGTTCTTTTTTTCTTCATTATTTTACTGATAAAATATGGACAGTCTCTGAAATACGAGTTCAGAGCAAACATAGCCAAATCATAATCATAAAATAATCCGCTGAGTCCATTTAGCAAGATAGCTTATTTCCCTTCAGCAGTTTAAGGAAGAAAGTCGGACGAAAGATGAAAAAGTCGGTACCTATTCATTCCGCTAATCCCAGCGGGTCTTCCGAGACACTACATCCTCATTTCTTATTCATTTTATTTCTACAAAGTCATCTGCAAGCGGGAATATTTGGGTAATATCAAAAAAGTAAGCGAGTCGAAAAACTAACCTCTAATTCTTTAGACATACGAGTATCAGCTAAAGAGTATTATGGCTTAGTATGGTGAGTGAGTGTCTGTGCGACGCGACGGCAATACCTTTCTGTATGTTTTCCACGGTCAACGCCGATTGTCATGTTTCCATATAAAAACGGCGCTTAGAGCCTGCAGGATCTTAATGTTGCAAAGTTAGGTCCCCTCCAGACCCACCATACTCCTCCCCTGGGGGTATCGTGGGTAATTAAATAAATGCGTATTATTTCAAACACCTACAAACGATTTTAGTGAACAGATAGTTTTATTTCATGACAAATACATATTTAAGTATAGTAAAAAGCAAGAATTTAATTCCAGAGTCTCCAAATTTTGGCTTGTCCCACGGTAATACTTAATAATTCTTGCCTAAAGGCAGCGTCAAAGTGTTAGATTAAATAGTTTTGTATCCGCAATTCAAATATGAATACTTAATAGTGTTTATAAATTAAGGTGTCTGAATACTACTTCAATACAAAATACGTGAATAATATACATGTGTTTCTCGTCCCGTAATTTTGGCGTTTTTGTATTTTGTAACCAATATTTTACTTCATTTGAGCGAAATATACTACAAAACTGTTGTTATTTGTTTCTGGCAACCCTTCAGATTATTTCTGGCAGCCATGACAGTTGGTTTGACACTCGTACCAACAAAAAAAAACGTTTTGAAAATTCGCCAAGGTCACATTTTTACGTTAAATTTTGTAACTGCAATAATCAAGGTAAGAAGCTTTGTTGCTAAACTAATTTATTGAAATACTTGTGCCCTAGTATCTACAGAACCTAGTGGAAGTGTATTTTTTGTTTTATGGCGAAATATATACAAAAATTAATGTATGATTGCTAAAATCACATACGACCGTTACTTCAATTTTGTTTGGTTACATACATGCAGATAGGTATAGTTAGGTAGGGTGGGACTGAACCATATAACCGCTGTAAGTAGTACAGTGCATTCAGGTATTGTTTTTCCAAATATTGCGTACCCGGTGTTAATAGCATCCCATATGACAAAGTATTTATTAATAATGGAAGGGTGGGGTTAGGTCTCGCTTGGTGGACAGAGTAATGGGCTTGGCTCTTCATGAGATATGTTTTATTTGCAAAAAAGCGTACTTCTGCACATATATTTTTTGTTTATTCGAATTCGACTGAAAGAAAATTCGAAGGTACGTGCGAATTTTCCTCGACATTTCTCTGGAGACAAGATGGAGGAACACGCGCACGTCAACGGCAGACTTGTCCGCCTCTTGAGCTCGCTTCGTGCTTCGTGCCTGTGGTCGCTTTTCAATGCGATGCTTTTTAGGGTTCCGTACCCGAAGGGTACCAAACGGGACCCTATTATTGAGCTTTTTGACGACTCGAATAGCCGAGTCAGCAGCGACCCTGCCCACGAAGCCAAGGGTCCCAGGTTCGAGTTCCGGTGGGGCAAATATTTGTTTGATGGGAACGGATGTTTGTACTTACCCTAGTCATGGTTGTTTATCTATCTAAGTATAATATTTATCTACATAAGTATGTGTATCGTTGTCTAGTACCCAAGATTCAGGGAATCCTAGTTTGGGGCTAGATCAATGTGTGTAAATAGTGTCCAAGGTATTATTATTATATTATTATAAGCCTCCGCCGACCACCGTCTTTCACCAGGTTGTATCTCATGAACCTTAATAGTTAGACAGATTAAATTTTCACAGATGATGTATTTCTGTTGCCGCTATAACAACAAATACTAAAAACAGAATAAAATAAATATTTAAGGGGGCTCCCATACAACAATTCTTTCAATACCACATACAAACTTATGAATGCACCTGGTTATGTACATGGAGTGTGAAAGTAGCCGCACAAATAACTTTGTAAACAACATTTTGCTATGTAAAATCCAAACTATTCACTCCACTATTCTTCCGTACCACCGTACAATGGAAGGGATGGCCTTCCATTGTACGGTGGTACGGAACCCTTCGTGCTCGAGTTCGACTAGCACTTGACCGGTATTTCACTCTTTACGTTCAATTGCTTTCGGATTGCGATGGGAGTAGCCTTCCTTGCGAAGCACAAACGAAAATTGATTACAATCTGAAGAACGTAGGTACTACACAATAAAAATAAAAGTCTGCCGAACTCTTTTGATGAGTTTCAAATCCAGTGCTAACCCCAAGACAAATAATAACACAGGTCTTCTACTACAGTTTGAGTCCAACCCGCTGCAAAAGAAGCCAGCATTGTATATGTTCGTTTCGCTGCGCTGTTCAAATCATCTTCATATATATAGTCTATCAAACAATAATCGAAGATATGAAATAAACTAGTGCTTCGTAATGTCAGGTTAAAAACATTACCTGTTACAAAGTGTGTCTCTTCTAAGGCGTCTAAAGAGGGATGAAAATAGCTTACTGTGAAGTCTATTACCCATCATGGCTTAAATGCTCACGAAGTAATATACATATTGTAAACTACGTCAACAAAATATACCCAAACACATTCATTCATACATGTAGGTTTCCATAAATGGGTGATTTCAATCGACCTGAGGTAGCATTTACCTAGTTGTATGGTACAGCCTTCATTAACAACTCCTCGGGTGGGGTATCAAAACAAAGGGCTTTAAAATACGAGTAAGGAAATATTTACTTATCTTGCACAAGCTATGAATAATACACCTTAGTTTAAAACAAAGCATTTAAAGATATTTCGTAATTTTGTACTAAAAACCAGGAATTAAAGCAAATATCAGGGCAAAATGCTGCGGTAGCTTAGGTGAAGGGTTAAAGGGGTCAGCGAAGCGAAGCCCCCTTTATCCTTCGTTTCGTTAGGTTGAACATGCAAGAAGAACAATACAAATACTTAAAACATAAATTTGAGTACCATAAAATATTTAAAACATAAAAAGTATTTTTGCTGATCCTTTTTTGCTGTGAAAATCAGTATTTTTTATGTGCGATTAAATACTAGACATTAAAAAGAACACTAAAACCCCGGCTGCGGTACACTAAAACGCAGAATACAAGCAGTTAAGAACTAACGTAATTATTGAGATTCGGTAAATTTATTATGGTACAGAGTTAAAATTAATTTAATTGAAATTTAATTTGAAGACTTCTGTGGCGCAGCGGTTGTGGCCCTGCCTACTATGCGAGAGGTCCCGGGTTCGATCCCCGGCTGAGGGGGGTAAATAAAAAAAAACCAGGTCTTGGATGTTTATCTGTGTGACATCGCTATTTCTGGTACCCACGACACAGGGTAACCTAGTGTGGGGCCAGAAGCAATGTATGTGGCTGTATGTAAATGTTTATGTTATGTTTAATGCAGGCGGGCCCAACTAAGTATATAATACAGTGGGTTCCGGTTGCAGTTTAATTAAATTAAATTTAACACTGTACTATAAAAATTGTATCGAATCTCAATAATTACGTTAAGGGATACGAAAAAAATGGGGTATTCGAATCCATTTACTCCACTATAAAGTCATCTACAGATAAAAAAAATTGAATGACTGTTAATTGAGTATTTGAATAAGATTCTCACTGAAAGAAAACACGATTGGATGAAATTTTCTCGATAGAACTTAATTACGAAAATACCTCTTCATTGTTTTATTTTTTCCTGTAATTTTGAAATCCTAACTAATTTCATTGCGGAATTGCATTCAAAATGTGAAAATATTTTTGACAAATAGCGTAGTTTATCTTTAAACAATTTTATTTGGTTTGGCGCCTCGGCGCCACGTTATTTTTGTTTGAGTCTAGCGCATTGTTTACGCCTCTTTTCTTTCTTATGTGGAAGTATATATTTTCTCGTATCACCTTAAGTCTTATCTGCTTTTTTGGGCTATTTGGTATATTACAGTCGGGTTTTTTTTAATTACGTCATATATTTTTAACGATGTAATATGGCGAGACTTCTTAAAATGCCTCGTCGACGCAATATTAATACCATACAATACAACAATTTATAGATCGAATCCACAACCGCCTTTTACAGTACTGGTCAGTCGTCCGCACCAACTATGCTGCTCGTACTCATGAAAACATGTATTCAGTTCTCATCGACACTGCTGATAATGTTATCAAACTAAAAAGTAAAAACCTAATTGCAATGCTCGCTCTCCGGTATCGATATGAAGTCCTTCATAAGAACAATAGGCTATACTAGTAGGTACTTACCCGTCGCAGAGCCGGTGTTCAAAACGGGGTTGGTGTCATTCTCCTTCGTCTCTTCATCAATGGACTTGTTGACCGAAGACTGGCGTGATCTGCCCAAGGATTTAGGAGATGGTGGTGGTTGAGGGGACGCCATCAGCCTGATAAAGGGAGTAGGAGAAGTAGGCAAGGAAAGAGGCGATGATAGCCGCAACGGGGAAGTCGGAGTTCGCAGATTTGAAGGCAGAGACAACTTAGATTCTGATGAAATAAATTGAGGTTTGGTCCTGTTCTCAGGACTGTTTGTTTCAGGAGAACAAAGGTCGATCGGTGGACTGATTCTAAGCGAGTTATGTGCTGAGTCTGGAGTCTGGATTATGGGCGGATCAGCCATCGTTAACTGCGGAAAAGACAAAGGTAGGTTGTATTATGTGATAAAGTAAATGATCATTAGAATCTTTACCTAACAACGCGCAACCAAATGTTATGAATAAAATTCTAGAACGCCGGTTGAATGAGTCATCCTACTCAAACCGGCGGCGGCGGCGGCGCGGCGGAACGACTCAACAACAGCAAGCAAGCTCACAATTGTCGCTTACATAGAATTGTTGTCAAGCGTTCCTTCCAGCTACATCACTGACTACGGAGCCAGTTACGAACGGACTGATACAGGAGGGAGACAGAGCGAGCAAGCAACAAACAAACGTGACGTAATCAACACAGCTATGCTATGTTTTATTCACTCACTCGCCGTGACTGAGTCCAACCGACCGTCTCTACACCACATCACTGTATAAAGTTTCGTGTATCACAAGCTTATCTTTTAAAATTGATAACATTTATATTTTTATCAGAGTGGCGTGCAAGCATCTATAATGAGTACAATAGTTGCGATTCCAAATAATCCTATAAGACTCCACGTTAAAGTGCTACATTATGTGAGACTGTTCCTGTCGTCTGTCGGGAGGATAATATTTAGTTTGTACTATGGGAACGAGGGCGAGAAGATACCGACTATCGTGGATAGTATTCTAAAGGAGCCGGCGATTGAAATTGCGAGGAAAATCCGGACAAAGGAGGTAAGAAACCATCTAGAAAAGTAAAGGTCCCATTAAACTGACGTAGTCTAATGGCTAGGTCCTTAGAGCGCTAGATACATAGTTGCCATTTGTACCTAATTGAGATTGACTGGATTATATATGTCTATTGTATATGTATGTAGACATTTCTTATGAGTCCTGACGCAGTATCTATGTATATTTTTCCCATTATGATTTGATCCTTATTGGAAATGTTTTGATATAAGGAAAATATGTGTCATGAAACTGATGAATCAATGATTATATACGGGCAGATATCAGCAAAACGATGACAATCTTCTAGAAAGATTCCAACAAGGTCGATCCACAAAACACAGATGCTTTGTTTACGTTTCGTGGTCCGGCGTGACTGGGCTTAATTATAAATCTTGTACGTAGACATCCATAAATTACAGCGAACCCAGTCGGTTTACCTACTTCCGATTGTGAAAGGATCTACCTACGGACGGATGCAGGCATTGTAACTGATTTAAAAAAAACTGTTTCATAATGCCCGTTAACCTAAATTATTTACGATTTCAATTAATAGGTAAATTTTAATTTTCAAATTAGTACTGCCGAAAACGGTCCAGAGGGTCATGGCGTCGCTTGTGTCGCCGTGAATTTGTAAATGAGACCAAAGCAAAGGACCCAAAGAGTTTCGTTCACCTGAGGCCGGTTTTAGAGCGACGCGGGTGGTCCGCGAGGACTGTACGCGTCGCGATCCTCCGCGCGGAGTCATCATATAACCGTTTTAGTCTTCTACGGATCGTTGCTCAGTAGTGGTATAGTCGAGACCATGAACGTGAAGGCACTAAAAATTATATTGTTTTTGAAATAAACGACAAAAATGTCAGCGTCAACGAATCCAAGTTGGTGAAAGAGGCCTACATTTCCATTTTCGAATTGTAGTACTCGTCCGAAGTATCCCATGCAACTAATTCTTCTATAACTTGGCCGGTAGTCGGTACCTTAGTCATTTTGGCCGCGATAATACGGCTGGACGGAACGGCTGGGTAGTCATGTATGACAACCCATCCGCTCCGCGCAGCTGCGGAGCGCGTGCTCATGCGGAGGACCGCTTTGCGGAAGGCGCGCGGGTGACACCGGCGGACGACGCATGGCAATAGAACGCTTCTAACTAAACTTCTAACGCAACTGATACAACTTGCTATCCGCAAGGAGAATCCGCGCGGTACGCGTCGCTCTTAACCTGCCTAGACAAGACTTTGGTTAGGAATTCATGACGTAATTTCTGCTCTGGTTGGTGTTCAATATCACATGGCGGATTGCTATATTTTGTGGTTTTATTACGACAAAAAATGTTATTCATCTAGCTCCTAATATGAAAATCACTCCTTTTGAGGCGTTTATGACCGTCGGTTGATACTTCGTAATGGTTCCTAAAATATTCAAGTATGATGGATTACATGACTTACAATGAGTCAGCCTGTAGCGTAAGAGGTTGGTGATGGTAAAATTAGTACCTAACCTAATACAATTCGGCCAATGAAAACCGCGTGGATTCATTATTATTTATAATTATAATACAGACAAAAATATTTAATGATTTTTTGTAATTCCTGCACGTCTACAAAAAAGATACCAGAATTACATTTTTGTGAACTCAAAGATCACTTTTTTCTGGGACTGAGAGAGATAAAGAGATGAGAGAGTCTAATACTTCTTTCTTACATACGGGAAAATATTTACAAACTAACAAAATTATTGTTCCCGTTACTATGAGTTATTGGTAATATGATTGTATAATAGTTGGTTTTGTAGTGGGTGAACCGAACAGCGAGGAGTTTAGAAAGATCCGTAACAATTTCGTTGCGAAAAGATTACGAAAGCTTATTTTTGTTTTTAAGAACCTTCGCTTTGTTGCATCAAACAAGTTACTCCTAGAGACTTACAAGGCTCTCGGTCAGTCCATTATTACATATTGTATTTGTTCTTGGGGGGGAGCGTGCAAAACTCACTTATTGGAGGTGGAAAGAGCACAGAGAGTAGTCCTGAAGGTCCTATTATTCTTACCATTTAGACATCCTACTACCAAGGTATATGAAGAGTGCAAGGTACTCAGCGTGCGTAAACTATTTATATATCAGAATTTAAGGAGATACCATCGCGTAACCGTACCTTCACTACCCTTGAACAATAAACGAATAGATAACTGCCCAGTACCAAACTGCAAGAGTGTCTTTGCTAGGCGACACTATACCTATACCTCTCCTCGTATTTATAACAAACTAAATTTAAAATATAAAAAAAAGACATTTAAGTAATTATCAAATTAAAAGCAAAATCATTGAATGGCTAAATAAGTTCGACTACGACACTACAGAAGATCTCCTAAAAGTAATAAAATAAATAAAAAAAATTAACAAAAGGCATTATTTGGCTCAAATTCTATAACTAAGTTTAAAATCATGTAAACAGATATTTATACACAATACCTACATGGCTTGTATTTTAATCAAAATGCATATCTATTTTAATCAAAATGCATATTTACTTACAATATTCAGTGCACTACTAATTTGAATATTCACTTTCACTTTCATACTTACTAACCAAATTAATTTATTTGTATATCTAGTTACTTTTAGCAGTTAAATTCAACTATTGAAATTTTTGCCTTGACTGTACCACATACTGTTTAAGAAACTGCATCATTTTATTTTACAACTACCTACCATTAGTGTTACTTATAAATAAGTGATATGTAACTTTTAGTTTACCTACATACATCTTTATAGATTTTTAATAAGTAATTTAATATCGTTCATTTTAATATGTATAGCTACCCTTGTACTTGATGTAACTCAATGTGAATTGTTCTCCAAATGGAAGGAACTGGTTCCTGACACACAGGTTACCCTAGTTTAGGAACCAGGGCTACAATAATTTATACTTTTTGTGTTGCAATAAAGAAATTGTTTGAAATGTTTATGTTTTTATGTTTTATGTTTAATTATATACTGTTTGAATGGCGCCGATTACTAATCCAATCAGTGGGGACAAAAAAGTGGCTTTGCCCTGCAGAAGGTGGAGTAGAAGATGTTTTGATTTGTATTGCTTAGGTATGGGTTACTCAGGAAAAATTAAAATTCGACCACGAGGTGTGACAGCATTGAATCTTAAATTGAAGGGGCCGAAATTTGTATTTTTTACATATCGCTTCAACAGCTCTTTTTACGATATAACAGACTTGTATAAAATAAACTAGAGAAAATTTCCTATAATTCTTGTGTCAAACTCTTTTTGTGAAATTAATAGTTTTAGCGTACAAGCGCTGCAAAGTTTACTTCGACATGCGTTTTGGCCAAAAATTCCACGCCACCACGAGGTAGGAGTATTAAGTGGCGTATTTTTCAAGCTTCCATAGACGAAAGGTGTCCAATGGGAACCGAATACCTAATAATAAGTTTCCGCTATCCATCCGTCCGTCATAACATAATGTTCCTTCGTTTTATCGTAAAATAAGCCGGAAAGGAGATATTGTCAAAAAATACTTTTAAGGCGCCATTTTTCTTGTGTCCCATCGTGGTCGAAAACAGAATTTTTTCATGACTGGCCTATGTCTGGCCTAGGCCTTAACCATACAAATTAAAACATTTTCTACACTATCTTTTGTAAGGAAAAAATATCTGAATACATATATGTTTTGAATATTTTGAAGCAGGATCGCTTAAAGAGGATCTCTAGCTGGACCTATAATCGAGAGACGTCATCTAAAGTTCTGAAAATTCTATTGTGGGGGAAGAAACCATATTTTTCTTCCTTTTTATGTCAACATTTTTCTATTCCGGTCAGCAGAGCAAGGGAAAGGGTTAAAATTTGAAAACCCCCGCCAATACATTGAAGATAGTATAAAAATTGATATACCAACGTTTACCAAGACTGTTCCGGACAGACCCAGACACTAGGAAACCCTGTGTATAAGTAGCGGCACGAAACTCTAGCGCTGACCTTTGCTAAATGAGAGGGAGGAAAATATTGAAATAACGAACGCGAAAGAGACGCACTGCCAAGGTCAGCGCTAGAGTTTCGTGCCGCTACTTATACCATGGTAATCAGAAACAGCGACGTCACAAACATATAATCATCCAAGACCTGGGCTTGGCTAGGCTACAATACCGATTATGTCATCAAGAGACTGACTTCTCTATCCCACCACGTCGAATCGATAAACTGGAAATAGAGAGAGATGATCTTTCTAAACCAATCCGTTTATGATATATGCACAGGTAAATACCATGTACAGATGTAGTGAATAATCCTTTCCTTTCGTATTTTCTCGGAAATGTTCGTTTTTGTCTTACTACTTCACGGGCAATTTGACATTTGACATTGATAAATAAAGTATGCTATTTATTTGATACCTACACGTAATTTAATAATACAGTAATTCATAGACACATCGGCACCATTCGGGTGTTATCGTTGTTCCGAGTTTTGCCGATAGGAAAGGATTATTCACTACATCTGTACCTATATCATAGGTAAGAAGATTTCACAGTTCACAGTTATTAAGACCACCAACATTTACAGCGCATGCCATCATTATCCAATAACTTAATAAGACTGTTGAAATTCCAATGTGGAGTTATGCTTAATATGTTCATATACTCGGATCTATTTATTGTTAAATAGATGCTATTGTTAGTTGCTACGAACAAGATATTTTTTTCCTGTTTCTTTATCCAACATTGATAACAGGTTTATTTATTGCATAATTCAATTACAACATCAGTACGGATTCTAAAAACCCATTGTGGTTGTTAAAATGCGTCTTGTGGTTGTAAAAATAACAAGACGTTTTCGTTGATTACGCGGAAAATCCAGTATTGCGTTAAATATCATGGGGTCGAGTATAAAATCTATCAGAAATACTTAGGGACCGATGAACGTACCAAGGAACAGGAACTCAACTTTTCATGTAACTGAAATATAATTATGTATACCCTTACGGCTAGGCTACGAATAGTAGGTAATGCCAACGTGTGATGTCAGTCATACCACATTTTAGTACCTCTACCTCTACAAAGGTTAGGTACCCCACAAAACAAATACCCTTCGATTTTAATGGACACTCTGGCATTAACAATATCCCTATCTACAAGTCATTAAAAAGGTAGGCCTGTTTCACAGGAAATTCATCGACGACGGCCAAATGACTGTATCCACAAATGGACTAACAATGCGACGGGAATCGAAGACATATTGGGTTCAGTAGTTGCTAACTAATTTTGCTGGGGAAGTGGGCGTCTTTTGAATTATCTTAATAATCTCTTCTCTAAGAAGGTATCATTGAAAATAGGGTCTGATAAATATTAACAGATACAGATCTGTCTTCAATTTTGCATGCTCTTCCAACAGCGTTGAGAGAGAAAACATCCGATTTAAGGAGCGTGTCGGTAGGGCTAACAACTCAATTAGGTGGTGGTAATTTTGGACACAACCATATTAAAATAAAATTCTAACAGCTTACACTGCAACATGGCTACGTCAGTCGCTGCGGCAGATCGTTTTTACAGTTTTTAAATTGCTCAAATGGCAATTTCAAAATCTCCAGAGGTATCTTGTTGTAGTAGAGAATGCACTGACCCTTGAGAGAATTTCTAACTTTCGCGAGCCTAAACCGAGGCGATTATTTCTTCGGTTAACAATACAGCGATCGCTAAATTAGGAAAATATTGTTTGGTCATAATGATTCACTTTGTTTTTGTTTTATAATTTTAAGTGGTTAAGTTTTCTTGTATGGAGCGCTTCCCCGTACCGTAGTTGACCGTTTTTTTAGTATGTTCAGTGACATACTATGTTGTCTAACATACCCATTGAAGTAAAAGGATGTCTTCACAACATATATTGTTTCGGGATCTGAGAAGTGTCTCGTTTAAGTGGAATAGAGGTATTTAAAGTGGGCATCTGCCAATACCAAGCGTCTGAAGTCGTAACTCGCAAACAATGTAAAACACGAATAATTTTTTTCTCAGCCTGTTGACCTTTTCCCTACTAAATTCACTCGTGTCTGCAGCGTGTAGGAAGATCTCAGTAAGAGGTTTGTCATCTTGAGTTTTGCCGGTTTTGTGTGGGTCGATTCATGTTACTTCATCTGCCCACGCACACAGCCGCATACTAAGCTACGTTTTTCACACAAGCGCAGTTTTTTACTAGTGCCACAAACTCTACAACAAAAGCACTTGAACGAGGCATGAAGAGGCTTTTATCTACTCTAGCTCTTGTAACGATCGACAGTATGTTATTTCTATAAACATAAGTAGAGAGAATATCTAAAATATTTCTTCAATGGTGTAGCTTTTTTGGAAAGTGATCCCGGAGTATGTAGTTATGTGCAGATATAGATAAATGAGCATATTCGCTTAAGGACTATTACCTGAATTGTATTACAATGACATTTGCAGTGGTTTGGTAGGTATCTGTTTAGTGTGTAGGCAGAAGATGTAAATGCAATTCATACAGAAGCATATTACTAGTACACGGAGAATTTTTGTTAATTATTTTCCCGAAGCGTAGCAACTATGTATAGGTAAGTTAGTAGTCGATTTATAAGGTTGATTAATAATAAGAAATAATACAAAATCCAATTTGTGAGAACAAGTAGTACGTGATGAAACCCACATGACACCGAAATAGGCCTAAAAGCAGTCGCTATAATCTTAGCCTCAATGACGCACTATCTTTAGTAGCTATCTTTCTTCATAGAAAGATAGCTACTAAAATCTAAACCGACAACAGCAAATATACGGATGATGCTTGATTTTCTGCATCTCAAAAAAGCAGAGTTGTTTTGCGACAACTTCGAGAGATTGCCTTCACTTTCACATTATTTCCTTCTCGCTTCGTCGAGTTCACTGCACTATGATATAACATGTTTTAGGTACAGTCAGTCTGGGACTGGGTAAATAATTCTCTACCTATAACCACAGAATAATTAATAGATAACGTTGAAATTTCGATACACTCAAAATGCCAAATGGATCGAAATTAACTGAAATGTCAAGAAAAACAGGTAAAGTGCGAGTGGGACTCGAGCAAGAAGGGTTACGTACCACCGTACAATGGTAGGGATCGGCGTCGAGTGAATAGTTTGGATTTTATATAGCAAAATGTTGTTTACAAAGTTATTGGTGCGGCTTCTTTCATACTCCATGTACGTTAACAGGTGCATTCATAAGTTTGAATGTAGTTTACAGATTTAACCCTTTCGCTACTCTGCTGGCCGGAAAAGAAAAAATAATGACATTATAATTGAGGCAAATTTTATGTTGTTTCCCTACAAATGCGCAAAATTGAATCTTCAGTACCTACTCTAGGTGACGTCTGCCATAAAAGTTCCGTTTTAGGGTTTACCCAAGTTTACTGGAATAAAAAAGCGGGTAGATTTTCATCTTTGGCTTAAGTTCTGTATATTTTCATAAATTTAGACTTTGTAGTTTCGGAGATGGGTTCATAGGTTTCAAGCGTTTGTCTGTCTCTGTGGCACTCGAACTTTGTAGCGGGTGGACGGATTTTAATGCAGTTCTCTGTAAATGGTTCTCAACGATAGTTCTTAGCTATATTTTATTAAAAACGGAGCAGTGGTACGAAAGTCATCAGTCAGCTTACTAAGGAAACAAGTCAGGCAAATTTTAGACTCAACTTTTCATTGTTGTGTCTGGGGTTTTCAATTTATAGTAGTTATCTTTGTTCTTATCTTGTTTCTTGAAGTTCAGTAACATCATATATGGCCAATTACTGGTCGAAATGTGTTGTTTGAGAGAAGTCGTTTTTTTTAACTGAAATATTTGATACCTACATTATTATATCACAACTTCTAAAATTAAATCAATCTAATTATGATTCATAAATATATAATATTCTGAATTGATTTCATTCAACATTCAATTCTGTGTAATCTCGGTCGCTCATTAGGTAATTTGCCCACCACCTGCTCCAAAATGACACTTTTTAAATCATGCTAACCTTATCCAAAGTAAGTTATTACAGCTCCAGGTTTTAGCGGTCACATAAAGTTGTACTAAATTTCATCATATCGCAACCTAGATCACTCCAGCACCCTAAGCATGCCGATGCGATGGGGAGTGTTGACGCGGGAAAGAGAGGGACGGAAATATACGCTTTATAAAGCTCTGAGTCACCTTTCGCCACATGTCACGTGTCCCCCCCCCCCCCCCCCCCCCCGACACCGCTGACAGCCTAGCTCCCCGGGGACGGGGCGCGGCGGCGGTGCGGAGAGCGACGCCGAACTTGTCCGAAAATCGAGCTGGCCGCGGCCAGCTGAACGGGAACACATTTCTAATAAAGCAAAACCCGCGATTGTTGCGGGGGACAGGAATGCACGGCCCAGTAATGCCCGGCCCCGGAATGCCCGACCCCGGAATCGTGGGATTTGGGACGCCAATTCCGGGGCCGGACATTCCAAGCCGCACATTACTGGGCCGGGCTTTCCGAGGCCGTGCACTGCCTGTTCGACCCCGGAATGCCCGGCTCCGGAATTGTGGGACGTCTCTCATTGGCTGGAAATACTGGCTTCTGATTGGTTGAACATTTTCGATTTAACTTAGACGAATCTAAGGCCACGGTCATAGTAGTGAGGTTTTTTTGTAAGCAAGTTTAACATTCACTTGACACATATCATAACCTAAAAATTATTCATATTTGGTTAGTTTAAAATAAAAACAAACTCAATTCTGCTATTTGTTAAAAAAAAAACACTGTGAAGACTGTGTTCAAGTGCATTATATTCATTGTCAAATTTGGCTAGAGTAGGTTATTGTGGCTAAATTTCATTTGGGTAAGTTTAGGTAAGGTTAGAACTTAGAAGAAGCAAAACCGAAGCGTAGCGGAGCGGATTGGAGCGGACCGGAGCGAAGCGTATGCAAATAAAAAAAACATTTAATGATATTAATAGATTTTTTGAGATAGAGACACTATGAACAAACCCTAATCTCTGATGTAGCAGTTGTCTATGGTACTCGGGACGCCAATTCCGGGGCCGGGCATTCCGGGGTCGAGCACTATTTTGTACGGCCACGGAATGCTCGGCCCTGGAATGATCGGCCCCGAAATCGTGGGCTTTCGGGAGGCCAATTCCGGGGCCGGACATTCCTGAGCCGGACAATACTGGGCCGGGCATTACAGGGACTCGATTGTTGCAAGACGCTGCAACTGGACATATATATCAAACATACATTATAGAGGATACTCCTCGGGGCTAAAGCTGTTTTGTCTTGGGCACGCTTGAAACCCTCACTGCACTCAGAACTCAGTCTCGCTTTGCTCGGGAACTAACTCTTAACACCCTCGCTTCGCTCGGGGGTTAGATCTGGAGTATTTCGTTACGTTCAGGATTCAATGTCGCGCCCGTGAGACCATATCGGGATTTCTTGAAACAGGCCATAAGTCTATGTTTATGTCCTCGCCATTGGGATAAATTAGGCACTTCGTCAAAAGTCCGGGCCGTTAACTAAGGACCGGAATTCAATTAAATGGCTAAAGGTCCATCGGGCAAATTACTCAACGAAACTTTTAACGAGTTGCCTAAACGTGCCTAAATGACTTTCACAAGATGAATTGGTCTGGCACCATGGGGTCGCCCCGCTCCGCTCTGCTTCGCTCGGAACCAGGTTGTGCATAAAGTTGTGACCTAACACAACCTAACTTTAGTATTCGGTTAGAAAGTGACAGCATCCTATTGGTATTTCAGCTAAGATGACGCTGAAAGAAATTAGCTGTAGCGTTGACGCCATCTTGCAAAACCGAATTAGGCCAGTTCTCCATTGCTCTAAATCAAAAGGCTGACTTTCATTAAGGCTCGTTGATAATTTCCGACGATATACTTGATTTTAATCAAAAGGCTAGTCATTTGCTTAAACGCCTGTCCTTAATTGACGGCCCGGGCTTTAATTAATTGCTTCAGTTGCACCAAATGGCGACGTATATACAAAATATACCATGTATACTGGAATTAAATTATGAATTAAACTAGAAATTTTGACGATCGCTCAAAGTACACAAAAAACGTCTCAATTAAATCGAATAGTAACCCAAGTCTATACCGACGTAAAATAATAACCGAACCGCGAATAAGCACCAAGGCTCTAACAATTATTACCACAAGTGCGTGAGAACTACAATTACACAGTTCCTTTGTTGTCCTCAGGTGTCAAGTGTAGAGGTCCTCGAGGCCTTCATTAGGAGGATCAAGGACGTGAACTCTGCACTCAACTGCTTCGTTGAGGACCGGTTTGAGGCTGCACTGAAGGAAGCCCGTGATGCAGATGAGCTGTTGCGAAGTGGAGAAAAAACTTTGACGCAATTAGAAAATGAAAAGCCTTTCCTGGGCGTGCCTTTTACTACCAAAGACTGTATTGCCGTCAAAGGTAAATAAACTTGTAGTTTGCTCGTTAGTAGTTCTCCTCTCTATGCGGTAGTATAGAGAGACGGTAACAGAAAGGTGTAGCTGGATCTAACATCGATCGGGGACATTGATTTTAGGTCACTGACCTAACTTGACTAAACTGACTGACTTAAACTGACTTAATCGGTGATTTGTTACCTAATTGTGTGAGTGACCATAGTCTTCTGGTTCTAGGCTAGGGAAAAAAGTGTGAGAAATATCTAAATATTAAGTTATCTCCTATATTTCTGGTTTTACATGAATGGTTTGGTGCAATGCAAGTGGGCCTTCCTCTTCTATTTTGCTGAAAATAGAAGTAAAATTTTAAATGCAGGTAGATACAAAGAGATCGCTATTCTTATCAGGGTTCTAATCATAACCCTTTCGTCAGCACAGTAATCAATACATATTGGACTCGTTATAAAATTCCAGGGCTTCATCACACGGCAGGCGTGGTTCTCCGTAAAGACGTGATCGCAGAAAATGACGCTGATGTTATAAGACTACTTCGAGAGAAGGGAGCGATCATAATCGGCCTGACGAACGTGCCAGAACTTTGCATGTGGTAAGTTATCCAGTTTCTGAAAACTTTGCAACGGCTGCTGCAGTTGCGGTCGACCACGAACTTGGATCTTTCTCCTATTTTTAATATCACGTTGTACTGTATAATAGGAAAACAAACATTGCTACGGTTTTATTAATGATACAATAATGCCAATATTTGCTATTTTTGCAAGTAGATATCTTGTACTGGATCCAACAGAGTAAATGTGCAGTTATTTAAAAGACCTATCTCGTTCCAGGTGGGAGACACACAACCACATTCATGGAAGGACAAACAATCCTTACAACACAACAAGAATTGTTGGCGGGTCGTCTGGAGGCGAAGGTTGCTTGCAGGCGGCGGCCGGCAGTGCTTTCGGAGTCGGTATGTAAACGAAGACGTTGATGATTCAGCAAATGTAAATGATATATAACTCATGTTTCAGCAAACGCACATGATAATCATATCAGCCCGAATCATCCCACTGTTGGGCATAGGCCTCTCCCAAACCACGGCACTCGCATGTCTCTCGCCAGTCTGTTCAACTGTCTACCAGTCACCTTGACAATATCGTTTGAGACATCTTTCGCTCCAATCTAGTGGCTTCATTATATCTTCTAACACGTTTGTGAAGAGTTTGGGCGAAAGAGCGTCTCCATGGCGCACGCCCCGGTCGATGAAAACCGGTTCTTTCAAAGCGTGCATGCGCACCTGCATCGTGGCGGCCCTGTACAGCTCCCGGAGGATATCCACATACGTTTTGTCAACATCCCAGCGATGGAGAGTGGAACACGGCCCAGTGCTCCACACTGTCGAAAGCCTTTTCATAGTCGACAAAGGCGAAGCAAAGGGGCCGGTTTTACTCGTTGCGTTTCTCCATCAATTGCTTGACCGTATGTATGTGGTCCATAGTTGAGTATCTGCTCCGGAAGCCGGCTTGTTCTTCAGGTTGGTACTCGTCTAGGACTCGAGACAGCCTGTTTTGCAGAGGATATTCGCGAATAACTTGTAATCCTGGGAGAGGAGGCTGATAGGTCGATAATTCGATAGTTTGGCTTTGTCACCTTTGTTATGAAGGAACGTGACAACGGCATTGTTCCATGATTTTGGGGTGATGTCTTCACTAAGCACTTTTTTGAAGACCTTTGTCATCGCTTTAAGTACGCTGGGACCTCCTGCCTGCAGCATCTCCACGTACACACCGTCCTCTACAGACGCCTTCCCACTTTTCATTCTGCTCAGAGCAAAACCCATTTCATCTTCTATGGTGGCAGGTAAGCCATCTAAAAGATCTTCCCAAACATGCTCCTCACACACACACACCGTCCTCTACAGACGCCTTCCCACTTTTCATTCTGCTCAGAGCAAAACCCATTTCATCTTCTATGGTAGCAGGTAAGCCTTCTAAAAGATCTTCCCAAAGATGCTCGGTAGGTTTTTCCCTGGCGTCTGTCACGTCTGGGTATTCAGTTTCTGGTGACTTTGACGCATAAAGCTCCGGGTAAAACTCCTTAACCACTTTCAGTATTTGGTCGAACGTGATAACTCTCATTAAACCTGCAATTTAATCTGCCATTTATGTAATGTATTACGTGGCAAATACATATTACGTTTTCGACTTTCCATTTTGAAACCAAAATTTTACAGTTTCACATGAATATTTATGCAGTCATCTTTGAGACCTTGAACTTGCCTCTTTTGACTCATTTATAGGTACAATGCCGATATAACTTAGCGAACAGCTCGCTGCAAGCGAGCTTGCCGCAATCGTGCCACACGATAGTATATCTACAGAGCACAACCTAAAACCCATATTTGAACGAACATTCTTTAGCTTTAGTCACTGGGCTCCACTCATCACATTTTCTAATCAATATCTCCTTTGTTTCAGGATCTGATATCGGTGGTTCCATTAGGATGCCTGCCTACTTTAACGGAATATTTGGCCATAAGCCTTCACGAAACATAATATCGAATGTCGGCCAGTACCCGAAACCGAATTCGGACCTTCTAAACTCGTTTTTAGGTGAGATTTTAGTAACATCCTTTTAATTAAAACAATTCGTGAATTTCGGATATAATAATTCTGGATTAAGAATGTCCGAATAAACTTAGTTGTGTGAAAAAAACGGGAGTTGTATGCTACCAACTTAGTGAATATTATGCCTCGCCTCTATCTTCTTTGACAAAAGCTTTGTTTGTTTAAAGTATGTAAAACTATGCATGGTAACGAAAACATTTTAAAATACTGTGTATGTGGTTTGCAGGTATTGGACCAATGGTCAGACATGCAGTGGATCTGAAGCCTCTCGTTAAAATCATGGCCGGAGAAAACATCAGCAAGCTGGACTTTGACAAACCTGTTGATGTGAGCAAACTTAAGGTTTACTATCAACTGCGCAACAACGCTCCAGTTACCGACCCAGTGGACAAAGAAATTGTTGCAGCCTTGAACAAAGTCGTGGAGTTCCTGAATGTGAAGCACAAAATAAAAGCAGAGGAGCAAAGCGTAGATCGCCTGAGGAAATCCGTTCCAATTTGGTTGACTCTCATGAAGGAAAAAGATTCGTCTTTCGCAAAGCGTATTATGGGCAAAGACGGTGTTGGAGCGGTTCTAATAGAACTGTTCAAAAACATGATAGGCTGTTCGGGGAACACGCTGATTGGCTTGTTCACGGCATTGGTCGACCGCGGGGGCGTTCAGTTCGGCAGTGAGAAGTACAATCACTATCTTCGGGTACGAGATGATCTGGAGAAGACTTTTAAGGAAATGTTGGGCGATGACGGCGTGTTCCTGTTCCCCACACACCCCACCCCCGCTCCATACCACAACGAGCCTATAATCAAGTCCATGAACTTCTGCTACACATCCATCATCAACTGCCTCGGTTTCCCAGCTACCAATATTCCTTTGGGTCTCAATAAAGAAGGTCTTCCGATCGGTATTCAAGTTGTGGCTAACCATAACAATGACAGACTGTGCCTCGCCCTGGCTGAGGAGTTAGATCAAGCTTTCGGCGGTTGGATAGAACCGCAGAAAAAGTAATCTAAATGGCGTCTACTGATCGGTCAGAGTGACGCTTAACTAAACATAGCCGATTTAACGCTTATTAAGGAAAAACCAATGAAAAATGTTGCATGCTCAGGAACTATTAAGGGTTAAGGAAGATCTGGCGCAGTTTATTAATAATGGGCGCCCGGGCCGGTTTCTGCACTAGGCTTGCAATTTTGTAGGTCTTAAGCATTGTTGCATGGATTCAAAGCTGGATACTATTTTCCTGGATATCAGTTAGGTACCCAATTATATCCTACTTGACCGAGCGAGTCTGTTATTACCTATAGGTCGCATTTTCCTACCGATCTTGACGAAAATTGGCACACAAGTTGCTTGATTGAATTAAAAATTTTAGTCGATCGCAATTTTTGATTGAGGGAAGTTTGCTGTAGTGTTATTTATTGACGGATTTCAATCAAATTTAACCTCATTCTACAGATGTTGCGAAAATTTAACCAAAAGGGGGGAGTACAGGGGGGAATGGGGGGAAGTTTTTAAAAGCGTTACAAATGGATGGATTTCAATTTTTGAAATTGAAGCTAGGTCTACTGTTCTCACAGAACCACTAGTTAAGAACAACATAACATAGCGTCCGCCTTTTCCCATGTGGGGTGGTAGAGGGACACTTAATATATGATATTTTGTACAATAAATAAATACTTTCCTAAATATCTTGTGTTTACTGCATATAGGCTAGTTATGTTAATAAATGAAACAACTGCTGATTAAGACTACATTGATTGTTATTCAAATAGAAAAAAAATAAGTTAAAATAGATATATAACAAAACAACATTCCCAATATTTCTAACTACTGAGATTACAAGCAGTGCAGTGTACCCTTCTCTTGGATAGGTTTCTAAATTAACTTAATGCAATTTCAAAGATGAGTATAAATTAAGCAATATGAATGCTGTTTACATATTTGAAATCCTGCTCATTATTAGTAAGTATCACATGCATTACCTGTCTCATATGATTTAACTTAATTAAAGGCAAGCTAATTGCCAGACAGATTCTGGATGATGGTAAGAATCTCTTTCCTTTTTACTTTAGGGTTGATTTTGACAAGTGTGTCACATGACCCAATTTCTCTGTGCTGATGGGCACACTCCGCAAGGCGCTCAGTATTGCAGATCAGATGGACACCGCAGTCATAGCCATTACTCTGTTGTTGGCACTCCTTGTTCACAAAGTTTACTGATCCTGAAAATAAGACTTTCAATTCATACATACAAAAAAACACTTTTAAACGTAACAAATATTGTATCACAAAAAAACTTTATCAGCGCTTCAAAAATGTGATGTGGCTTTAATTGTCTGGCATAGCACAAGTGATTGAATAATGTATGGGATTGTCATCTGTTATCTGGCAGTTTGGGATATGCTCTCATGTAAAAGTTTCTTAATTTTCTCCAACATGCTCACAACTAATGTGAGTTTTTTTTTCTTTTATTCTGGGTTTAAAAACTGTAAATTACAACCAGCTTAAAGATTAACTGTTTTGTTAGAACAAATTTCTTATATGTGAAAATATTATTGATTCATTCTAAAAGGTTGTTCTTAATTTATATATACATATATATTTGCAAGTACAGTAAGAACAGTACAAACATGATTAAAAATACAAACTAACAGACAGCGCAGTTAAGTAAGGGCGAAAGGGCGGTTTCAGTATTAACAAATAAATCTTGTAATTGATATGATTGACAATATGATGCTGGGGAAAATCCAAGAACATCAAACTCCTTATTTTTGAATACACTTGGATCTCTTTTCCACAGCTCATGGTGACAATCACTTCATATTATTTTTACATAAAATAATATACAGGACTTTCAGAGGCATCCATTCACTTCGCCTGCATGCTACAGAATAATTTGGATTTGAATTCTACTCAGTCTTGTTTTTTTGTTAAGCGTTAGAAACCATGCCACATGAGGATGAAGAGTTGGGAAAGCCTTTAAGAGGCCGCAGTAGGTCAAAACAGCCTTTTGGAAATATCAAGTTATGCAAAATAAATACTGTTTGTTTCTTCTAAGCTTGTTAATAATAAAAAAGAATCCATGCTTTTATTAATTAATTAATAATAGCATGGATTCTGTTTTGTAAAACGTAATTTGATTAGTTTTGCTTGATAAAAAAGTTTCTTGAAGTTATCACAAAACCAGTCAAATCTTAATTTCTTACTAAAACTAAAACACAAGATTAAATAAATTACATGAACTGCAATTATTGCACTACTGACGCCATCTACTTTCATATCATACATGATGAATTTAGAATAAAAATATTTATTTCGTAATATGGAAATCCCCTTATTAAACTGCGCTTTCTGTTAGTTTTAGTAATAGGGTCCCGTTTTTACCCTTCGGATACTGAACACTAAAAAACAATATATTTTCTGGTTGTAATTTAAGGTTTTTGAACCCAGAATGAAAGAAAAAAAAAAACTAACATTATTTGTGAGCTTGTTAGAGAAAATTAATAAATTTTCACATCATCTCACTTCTGAGATGTGCTATGCTAGTAAAGTTGTTAATTTAGAATAATTAAGAAAATCTTAGTTGCAAAACTTACCACCCCTGGAAAAGTATGTCATCAGATGGCTAGCAAAGTCCCAAGCAACACTGTGATTGCTCCCAGTTGATGAGTCAAGATGATAGAAGCAGCTTTCAGGCTTCGAGTACACAAGTAGACTCCAGTGAGAGCCTCCAGCAGTGTCCGGTGAATCATTGTCATTCAGAGCAAAAAATAGAAATTTCTTGTAGCTTACACCGAGGGGCTCCAGAAATGTACTAATTTCCTCTGGTGGCACCATCTTAATGCACTGTGTGACTTCAGGGGCTATAAACAGCAGCTCTATCATATTTTTAAACACTAAACGCTCAAGGTATTCAAAGTAGAAAGATATGATAGTGTCATTCAACCAGTATGGTCCATTTAAGAGTTCAATATCAGATCTGTGTAGAAGTATCTCATGAAAACTCAAAACAACAGAGGTTTTGGCCATATTTTACTGTGGCAGTAATGCTTCAAGTTCCAACACTTCAATTCCTGATAACATCTGCGAGAAATTAAAAATATAAGACGTATGTAACAAAACATATATATTACACATATATAGTGTGACATAAAAGAGTAGAAAATAATTGAGGGCGCCACCATCTTTGATTATTGTTGTTTTAGCCGAAATTAGACAGACTACAGACTCACCTTTGGACGCAGAAACACTTTAGTTCCGAAAATTCCGTTTTCTAATCTATTATGCCACACTGTAGGTAATGTCGTAACTTAGCATCCAAGTAAGTTTGATCAATGCTATAAATAGTTGTGTACACTGAAAGTACATATAACAGCTGGTGTAGCAGTGGGCTGAAGACAAATATTTTATCACTCACCTGACAAAAAAACTTGTAGATATGTATGATCTGATGTAGTAGACTTGTTTGATTGTTTGTAAAACTTGGAATCCAACACAAACACAGGACCACTAATTGAAATTTGTAATAAAGTTTGTTGTGTTAAAATAAATTATCAAAAGATACTGCAGCATTACATTTTATTTCGAACAATATTTATTGCCAAACACAACATGCACTAAAGGATTTATAGGTACAAAGTTAAACTAATTTTATTAGAAATTGCACCATTTCGAGCACAGTGAAAGAAAATCTGTCTTGTCGTGTTTTGGCAAACTGTCAGGCTGTCAGTTATCAACCCAATGTCAAACACTTCGAACTTGTTGTGAAATTCTAGCTTAGGAGAGAATTTTGTTTGACACAACGTTGGATTTAACATAAGTTTGTTTTCAACCGAACACTGCTGCTATTCTACAGAAATTTGCATTTGAAAGTTAAAAGTTAGACACTTCGGTACACACACACGATCAATATGTTGGTGCAAAACATATTTTTTTTGTTTCCATAGCAAATTTTAGAAACTTTTTTCGCAGACGGCGTGAAAATTCTTTTTCTTTTGTCTCTTATCGAAAGTTGCGAAAAAAATGTGGGGTCAGGGAGAGCGATATATCACATTTCATTCAGAGCCAAAGACATTTAGCATGTTATGTCTATTTGGGAACGTAACTATAAATAAAATAAAAAAACCGGTCAAGTGCGAGTCTAAATCGCGCACGAAGGGTTCCGTACCACCGTTCAATGGAAGCGATGGTGTGGAGTGAATAGTTTGGACTTTACACACCAAAATATTTTTTACAAAGTTATTGGTGCGGTTACTTTCACACTCCATGTACGTAACCAGGTGCATCCATAAGTTTGTATGTGGTATTGAAAGAATTGTTGTATGGGAGCCCCCTTAAATATTTATTTTATCCTGTTTTTTAGTATTTGTTGTTATAGCGGCAACATAAATACATCATCTGTGAAAATTTCAACTGTCTAACTATCACGGTTCGTTAGATACAGCCTGGTGACAGACGGACGGACGGACAGCGGAGTCTTAGTAATAGGGTCCCGTTTGGAACCATTCGGGTACGGAACCCTAAAAACAGTCAAGTGCGAGTCTACCTCGCGCACGAAGGGTTCCGTACCACCATACAATGGTAGGGATGGTGTGGAGTGAATAGTTTGGATTTTACATAGCAAAATGTTGTTTACAAAGTTATTAGTGAGCCTACTTTCGCACTCCATGTACGTAACCAGATCCATTCATAAGTTTGTATGTGGTATTGAAATAATTGTTGTATGGGAGCCCCCTTAAATGTTTATTTTATTATGTTTTTTAGTATTTGTTATTATAGCGGCAACAGAAATATATCACATGTATTAATTTTAACTGTCTTACTATCACGGTTCATGAGATACAGCCTGGTGGGTGACAGACGGACAGGCAGACAGACCGCGGAGTCTTAGTAATAGGGTCCCGTTTTTACCCTTTGGGTCCGGAACCCTAAATAAAAGCCGCACATCATAACTCTAGAACTACTGACTGAACAAATATTAATAGAGACGTTTTACCTGAAAATAAAACGTTTAATAAATATTACCATATTCAGGGCCTAATTAAAAAACATGAGAAGACATCCTTGATTTTCAGTGCTAAACTTGATATATAGATAGATAAACGTTTATTCCATCAAAGCAGCACACATACAAATTAAAAAGTGATACGAAGGTGCAACTACAAAAGAACTTAAATGATAGAAAAATAATAAAAACAAAATCACATAAAAAGAAGAATATAGGTATTTAGGTATGTAGGCGCGCTGCATTGACGCAAAAAGGTCAAAGCTCAGAGTTTATTGCTCATTAAGAGCAGCACTGGTTTTCAGCTCTCACCTAGGAGACGCGGAGACGCAGCGGTTACATCCGTATGTGAATATGAATGAAAAAAAAGTGTCAGAAAGAGATATATCCTTACAAGTGTTTAAATATGTGGAAAAAAATAAATACATGGCATATAAATATGTTTCAATACTTTCATGAGTAGGATAGTACCAAATATAAGTACATGAAGATTATATAAATAAGTATAATTACCATGTGTGTAGTGAGTATCAGAATGGGTGTAGTGTGAATATGTATACTAAAACCATAAAATATCTGACTAAAAATATATGAAAATGGCAGAGGTAGCCTGGCCATCCAATGTTGGAAGGAGAAATTCCAAGTTTTTACTTTTGAATCAGATGCTACTTCAGATGTATTTTGAAGGTGTATTTGGGCTTCGTTGACACTAGTACCATGATTTGTACCATGATGGAATCAATGATAATTTTTATCAACACTAGTTCAATCCACTATGTATAGAACTTGAAATAATGGCACTAATGATAACTTCGTTATCACTAGTTCCACTTGCGGAATTTTTAACAAATATTTACCTCTTACAAATTTATGTTGTCCTGGTACTTTTACACCTAGATACATGCTAGAAAGTGGCGGTATTTGTAGAGAATTCACTTCGAAATTAGCGAATAGGCAAAATTAACAGTGATGCACCAACTCAAAGAAAACTTAAGATTTTAAGAATAAAAAACATATTCAAGTTCTTAAGTTTTCTTTGAGTTGGTGCATCACTGTTAAGTTTACCTACAAATACCAACTCTTTCTAGCATGTATCTAGGTGTAAAAGTACCAGGAAAACATAAATTTGTAAGATGTAAATATTTTTTAAAAAATTCGCAAGTATCGAAAACCTAAAGTGGAACTAGTGATAACGAAGTTATCATTAGTACCATTATTTCAAGTTCTATTCATAGTGAAACTAGTGTTTTGAAGTCAGTTAACATTAGCGGACCTTCCTTTGCCAGAACTTAAATTGTTCCGAAGAAACCTAGAGTGGCTGTATGGTCGAAAGACGTTTGCCAGTCCAAGTCCATTGATGGATGTATGCTTAGAATAATATTCTAAGGATGTATGTAAAAAAAAGAAACCTAGAGTTGAGCCGGCTACATTATACATACGGCAAACATTCGAGGCAATCGATGATTCAAATTAGGAGCACACCCCAGTTAATTGAGCCCATATAAACTTCCCATACAAAATTACAAACTTTAAAGGTCTTTTTGACCCACATAGGGTCCGATTTCTGTAAAACCCTTTCTTAGTGGATCCCTGCGTCATAAAAGGAAGCCACCCTCCAAATTTCAGCCTTCTTAAAGCTATAGCCGTTTTGGCCCTGCGGTGATGAATCCGTCAGTTATTCTTTTATGTTATTCATGATAACTGGCAACACTTGGACGTAACTGTACCTTTGCTACCCCATATGGGAAAATACGAAATGATGATCTAAATAAGACATTTCGTAATATATTTCATATAAGATCTTTATTGTTGTGATGTGAATAATACAGGCCCCGCCAGGTTTCATGTACTTTGAGCCAGTTGCCACCTCTGTTTCGCCCATGTGCTCTTTATTAATCTGTGTCATGTGTAAAGTTTATTCATCTTTTTAACGTCAACTTTGATCGCGCCGCCTTGCCGCGCGCATGCTCTTTTCAAACCGACGACGACACGCCGCCCCGCCCCGCGCTGCCAGTGATAAAAATAATGCTAACAGATGCATATAGTTTATACACTTTGTTAGCTCTTGTACACGTAGTATGTACAAGCCTCGGCGGCATCTAGAGGAACAGAAACCTGGCGGATTTTCTACCTAGCTGTTTGTTATTATAATGTCTGCTGATTGCGTATTACAAAGCCATAGCTTCAATAAAAAAATAAAAAAGGAGGTACTAACCGAATATTCTAGATATAATTTTTAGGTAGGTAAGTACCTAACCTAATTGGAAGTGTTTTTTTTCTATGATCAAATATTTATTCAGGTTAAGGCTACCAACACCTTTTTGTTAAAACCCTTTCAGGTACTTATGTAAGCACCCTATATATCGATCTAGATATGAATTATACAACAATAGTTGCATTGCAGGAGTACATATTTTTGGTCTAGTATAGGTAATTATTTGATGGTATTGATTCTACTTTGAAGCTTCTTTTAGGTAAGCAATGAGGTCCGCCCGTTCTGTGTCTTTCTTCAGGCCGGCGAACACCATCTTCGTTCCAGGGATATACTTCTTAGGGTTCTCCAGATATTCGAAGAGAGTGTCTTCATTCCAGACAATACCTGAACAGAATTAAATTGTTAATGATGATTAATAACTTTAGTAAGACGGTATAGTGTAGCTCCTGTCGACCACGGGCAACAGCGATGAAGAGGCAATGCAGTTACGAAGTTACGATACAGCCGCGATGCTGTCGGAGGTCATATGTCCTGAAGCCCTCGCCCACGTTATACGATTCTGTATTGCAAGTATCGCAACAGGCATGATGCAGCACCAATGCAGATGCTGTGCAGTATCGATACAGACGCGATTCAGCATAGGATTCGGATTCGGCTGCGTAAGTAACCGCTGGTGGTTCGTAACCAGGCACAAATAGTCTCCTTTAGATAATTAGCTTACGTAAAAGAACAGAATATTTCTTGTTCGCAAATAGTGACGGGATTCTTCCCGGAAATAACCCCATTTAGCCTTTAATTCTCTGGCTATATCTCGATTGCTTTGCCCCGTTTGATAATGACCAATAATGATTTCTCTCTCTTCTATAGATAGCTCTCTTGTTTTTCTCATTTTATTCAGTAAAAGTTAAGAAAATTCTATGGTTACGACCATATAATTTTCTTAACTTTTACTGAATGCTTTTCTTACATGACATTATTATTCGTTTCCAAAAAAAAGTCTTAATGGTTCAATATAATCTACTTCCGTCATATTAGTCTAAGCTGGCAAGTTTATGGGTGAAATAATTCAAATGTTTAAATTTTTTGTAAGGGTACAAAAAGCAATATAAACAAGATTATTTACTGATGAAACTATGACAGATCAATGAAATAAAGTTTGTTTTAAGTGACAAGGAAATAAAGCTTTTTGTTGGAATCACATAATAGTAGTTTATGATGTGTTCAGGATAAGAATAACATTATGCTGGTCGTAACGTGCGGTTTTTGGACGCAGTAAAGATATTTTATGATACGTGTGTAGATAAATATATTTTTTTGTCTCTCGTGTCTCGCAGTATGTGATAATTCTCACATCTGTATTTATTATCGTGTAGGTACTAGTGTTTAGGTGTTAAACAAAATAAACCAAACCTAACCGAACCAGCAAGAAGCTGTGGGACTTCATGCCGCTGACCCCAGATCGTGGTTGCGACCGTGAAGAGTCTTGCAGAGGCAAAGCAGAGCTGATTTAAGTCTCCAAGCATGAGTAGCCCGACCCAGGAACGGAGGTATGTGAAGCTCTCATCTCTCTTTGTTGGGCCTAGAAGTCTACCTGCCACACATACAAACTAACTTTCATAATAAACCCTTTTCTTTATTATCATACACTCGACTATATAGTTCACGCCGAGCGTTTTTTTTTTGCTTCAGTGTCGTGTAAACTTTCCATTTTGGATATAAGGTACAACCGGGTAAGGTAAGGCCCACTGTTTTGCAAGACTCAAGCGCAGAAAACCAATTAAAATTCATTTGATTCTCGCCAGCTTCATACTACGTATGAAACAAAGCAATAGGAACGCAGGAACACTGTTGTGTTCACAGCTGCGGGCGGCATGCGGCCGCTATCTTGTCAGTGGTGCCCGATTGATCGCTGACGTCGGTCACGGCCACTCGTATTGCTAATTTGTGGTCGCACAAAAAGTAACATTTTACCTATCTATATCGCGATTTGTAAGAAATTTTTATTTAGGGTGTTTATTTGATCATTATTCTTTTGATATTTACAATGAAATGTGCGATTTTATTTCTACTTATTTCGAAAATGTTCAAATTGTGTTGCAAGGCCCGTGTCGTTTAGGAAGAACCAAAAAAGTTGTTGCTTGGGCCTTACAAGACTTGGCTGGGCCTTCCAATCCCACTACAGTCTAATAAGGCCCTTTCGTGTATGATAATGTAAGTTCTCAATAAAATCATACTCAAATTTTATTATGAATAAGGTAAGTGCGGTAAATAAGGACCACCTTAATTAAAAAATAATGTATTAATATTACTAATGAAATTATGAATAAAAACAAGTCTTTAGAATAATATTTGCTTTATTGGGATAAAGAAAAAGTACAAATGTTGGTGAAACATATGAGATGTGAATTTAATTTAGTCCTTTTAAAAAAAGCTTATTGTGGACCTTATTAAACCACGGTATTTTAAAAGGGGCCACTTTCCAACTTATAATTTAAGATATGAAATCAAGAAAAAATACAAAATATTACTTTTTTATAGCATACATCAACTTTTGGCATCAAAAATCTATAAATTAAATGTTTAATTAACAGAAAAACAAAATAATGGACCTTATTAAACTCACAGAAACAAAACTATTTCGAAAACACTTTAAACATGGATATTTTAAACAAAGAATATACATTTTTAACAAACTATTGGCAACTCTTTTTAAATCTTTTCAAAAACAATAAAAATAAACATTGGAAAGATAATACTGGCCCTTATTACACTTATGAAAAGTAATTTTGAGATCACACATAAAAAATAATGAGATCAGTCTGTCCTTCCTTGGATGATTCTCTATAAACGGATCAGTCATTCAGATCATAAATGTCTAATTATAATTACAGAATAAGCAATCAAAATCAACGTCATCTTTCGTAAGGCCCAAACATTCCTCGTGGTACCATCTTTGGCATGTTGGGCATTGTCGCATGTCTTCAAAATTTTCTGTGAAACAAGCATAGCAGTACCATTTATCATCTGCATGGTTCCCTTTGTTTTACCTTTAATAGCTCCACTATTTTTCGTTTGACATGCAATTCCTTTTTTATTTGTGCATTCTTTCTTTGAGTTTGCCTTCTTGCTAGGTTTGTCCTTACTTTTTACTTCCTTACGCTTCTGTTCGTTTTCTTTTACTTTCTTTTTCTGGATGTCTTTTCTGTTTTCTCTTTCTATAAACAAATCTTTCGTCACTATCCGGGCTTTATAATTGATGGCTTTACGCCTTGGTGTATTCTTCACGATACCTAAGTTTGGTGTCGGTATTAGTTGTCGGAATTCAGTTTTAGTGCTTTTCTGAGACTTCAACCTGACTAATGGAACCTCGTCTTCTGAATCGTCTTCTGTAGAAGAATGTTCCCGCCTTCTTTTGTTGATGTTTACAAATGATGATACATCGACAGGTTTAATGGGAGTACGTTCTTTTCTTCGCGCCGCAGCCACGATATCGTCATCTTCAGAAGAGCTATATATTTGGCTATATAGCGGCTGACGTTTATGAGGCGAAAACGTCATATTGACGGAAGAATCGGAGCTGTAAGTAATCGGTCTTCTCATTGCAGCGCTAGGCGTATTTGATTCAGATTCTTCAGAACCAGAATCTGTTGTGGTGTAGTCAACCAAACGTTTCTTTACTCCAACACTGCTAACAGGAGAAGGTAGGCTATAGTTTTGTATTAAAGACGGCGAGCCATCAATAATGGTTTCGTCCGAATCACTGCTATGGCTCCGTGTTGCGCGCTGGGCTCTCAAGCCTGAAGGGCCAGGAGTCGGAGACACTTGCGACTGTTCTAGTTCTCCGACCTGGTTTTCTTGCATCGGGTGATTGGTCGGTATTGACGGTTGATAGGCTTCATCTGGAATGGCATTTGGGTCAAAAGGATAAAGCCCGGTAGCTTTAAACCCGTTGACAATATTGGAATGGGTCATACATTTAGACCATATTTTGCTTAAGATGGAATTGAATCTGGCTTTGGTAATTGTTCTGCCGGGGTATTGGTACAGATATGATAAAGCTTCTTCATCCCAGTAAACCTCAAATGATTTGTTGACACTTCTGTCAAGTGGCTGGAGCCAGTGAGTGGTGTTGGATGGCAAACAGTATAAAACTATATTTTCTTTCTCCGCTGCGTCTACAATACTATTATCTAAGTGGCAAGAAGCGCCATCAAAAACAAGTAAACACTTGCCGGGAGTTTTGTACTTTCCCAAGTGATGGATGAATTCTGTGAACAGAGACGTTGTCATGGACCCTTTTTTTGCCATTCGTACCAATGATCCAGATGGCAAATTATCATTGAATTCTGGCTTCATTCTCTTCCCCTTAAACAGTATCATCGGATGGATAGCAGTGCCTACTGCATTTACGCACATGGCAATAGTTACGTTTTCTGCGTGCTCTGGTGCAACCAAGGGCACATTTTTAGCCCCTTTTTCTGCTAAGACCACTGGTTGATTATGTATGGTTAACCTACAACCTTTTTCATCCATATTATATAGACGTCCGGGGCTCTCTCTAATCAGTTCTTCGTATATTTTTTTATATTCGTTAAAGTGCTGATTTACGATTGGTTTATTAACTTTCTGAGCCCTTCCTGGATTTAAGATCTGTACCTTTCGCTTTGATATATCGGAGTTTCGCTTCAAATACAATTTTAACCAATCCTTTCCTGCTCGTTTTTTGGAGCGATTAAATTTGTTTGGAATGTCATTTTCGTCACAAAAAACGTAAGCTTGGTGTCGAATTGATTTTGGTGTTAACGGTAAGCCTACAGCAGCAAGTCTTTTTATTCGCGTGGCCAAATCAGTCTCTTGCTCTTTTGTTAAATTTGTACGACGCCCAATTTGTTTTTCGACTTTGCCACTTTTCAAATGATTGACTAAAGTTCTTCTGGGAATAGAATAACGCGCGGCTGCTGCACGTGGTGACATTCCTCCCCGGACGGCAGTCATAGCATCTTCTAGTTGTTTCAGTGTCCACGAACCTCGTCTGTTACCTTATATGTGTTATGTTAACCTTACTGTCTGTTTAAGTTTTAGCTCACACAACAATAAATAAATATTTAACGATAAACTAATACTAAAACTAAGCTAAATTTCAGTACTGAATTTGCCAGGGCCTTGTAACCTACAAAAGCCTTCTAAAGCAGATATGTGTTATGAGGCCCAATTTAGGAAAATTATAAATCGAAAAACCTGGATAATAATTACTCAATTCTAGCATGAATTTGTATGTAAAATACTAGCATTTATACACGAAACACCTAAAATTTCAATAGGTGGTATGTTTTCTTACACAGTGAAAAAGTGTATTTACTAACAAAATATTGGTGATTTTAGTTTCTGCTTGCTGTTTTTAAGTTCATGAATTATGATTATGAACTTATAATATGAGTGACCGATAAGAGAAGTCTTCGAAAGTAGAACGCGTCACCGTGAAATCAGGAGCGTTAGGGAGCGACCGATTTGGGACAAAGGATCTATAAAAAGGTCCTCCGGAAAAGAGAGGATCAGAGAAGTAGGGCTGGAGTGACATCATGACGTAATAAAATATCTCTTAAAATACGACCTAAATTCTTAAAGGTGACACGAAAAACATGTACAGAATGTTCATTTTTATACAATATGTGAGATTTTGCGCCAAACGGCCTATAAACGGCATGAGCCTTATTATGTACTTGTACACCTTGTTTAGAAAAGCCCAAAATTTAGGTTTTAAAAAAAACAACCTGTTATCGTTATTGCTCTAAATACTACATTTATTTGGATTTTAAAATAATTATACCTATTATTGTAAGCCTTTATTTCCTTGTGGTAAAATGAAGGTTTTACATCAATTTGTAAAAAAGTAGGCCTTACAATCCGGCTGTAAGTACCTCATTCCACTGATTATTATGCGACCCATCTCTATTCGCTTTGTACAAGGACGAAAATGTATTCGATCGAAACTGGTTACGAACCACCGGCCCCGTACGCGGCCGGAACGATAATAATACCTTAGACACTATTTACACACATTCATCTAGCCCCAAACTAGGATTCCCTGTATCTTGGGTACTAGACAACGATACACATACTGATATAGATAAATTTTATACTTAGATAGATAAACAACCATGACTAGGATACAAACATCCGTTCTCATCAAACAAATATGTGCCCCCACCGGGACTCGAACCCGCGACCCTTGGCTTCTTAGGCAGGGTCACTGCCGACTCGGCCATTCGGGCATCGATACAGACGCGATGCAGTAAAGATACATAAACATTTCACATACAGGCACATACATTGCTTATGGCCACACACTAGGATACCCTGGTCGTGGGAACCAGAAACAGCGACGTCACATATATAAACATCCAAGACCTGAGTTTTTTTTCTTCATCCCCAGCCGGGGATCGAACCCGGGACCTCTCACATGGCAGGCAGAGCCAAGCCCCCAGCGCCAAAGAGGTCGTCAGATACAAAGCGATGCAGTTCAAATTGCCTATTATTCGTTTGACTGAATAGAACGTTGCTAACCCTTGCTCTTGTTGGCGTCTGAGTAAGAAAATCCAGCCGCCTGTCCTGTCTTCCTGCCAATCATGCCGTTGAGATTCGGACCTACTTTGTGTTTGCCCCCAGACTCAAGCTGTGAATGTAACAAATTGCAGTTTAACCATTTATTTATACTGTGTGAGTATTTATAAAGTGCATCAAATTTTCTCGACAGAAACAATTTCAATAAATGCCCCCTACCTTTTTATGGGCATTTTATGTATTTTTTCTTTTACTATGAACCAACTGCATAAAAACATAAATAACTTTGTAATGGAAGAGTTTGTCGGATTCAAATTCGATGACTTGAGAAGCGGTACTGCCATCAAATAGCCGCTAAAAAGTATTAACTGTATACTTAAATCACGCTTCGTTTACACTCTGTCCAATATAGCTTGATCGATGACAGCTGTCATCGCAAAACAGGCCTATTAAATACCGTATTTTGCGACAGTGTAATGTATAGAGACAATTATCATACTTTATTGGCAAATAGTGACGTGTTGCACTTATCGTACAGGACTAGTTATCGATCTTGACTTGAAAAATAATATTGATGATATAATAATGTGTGTAAAATAGATTTAAAATAACAAGGTTTGACTAACTTAATGCTCCACTATTATGAAAAACTATTAAAACAACGATTGAAAATAGTTTTATTTTTGTTATAAGCAAAATGACTTTATAAGGAGTGGTGCCTCACCGCGCCATGCACCATCTTATTAGATTGCCGCTATCTTGTTCAGCACGAGTGCCAACGCCTAGTGTCCATTCGGTTGTTCTTATTAATTTGTTGAGTTTTGCTGTAATTTGTTTGTTAAGTTTTTATATTTTTTTGGATATATAATGCCAAAAATAACAAGGACACCGGTTTAAATAGTGTAAGGCGGGAGTTTGTAATTGGCTTGCGCGAATACTTTGAACGCGAGAATCAAAATGGCGGAACGCTGCTGCCGTCATCGAAAGTGTGCAATATAGCTGGTCGTCTGAGGGTTTAATCGCAAAAAAAATGTTACAAGATCGCCTAGATCTCCGGTGGTACAGCATCAAGGGAATAATTTTTATAGGTACCATTTTTTGGAGGCAAGAAGCTGTGCAAAAATATAAAATGAATCAAATAATTAGATTCGACAAAATTTAATTTCTAGGTCAACTATATATATATATACCGATAGTACCGTTTATCAACCAATAGTTTCTTTCCCATTGTCCTAGCTAGAGACATTCAATATCACAGAGTACCTACATATTAGTCTTGATCTATATCAAGGCAGTGATGCCTCTATAGGCATCACTGCCTTTACGGCCAGCGCCTCTGGCGGCGAGTGAAAGAACCAAGTCTAACAAAAACATACCTATAGCTATACCATACACTAGGAATACATAGCTGTAACAGTGTAATGTAAGAACGAAACCTACAATCATCAATCTTCAAATTGAGTTTATATTGATGACCACTATTATTTATTTGTGCGTACATCATACAAACTTAATTTGGAGAGAGATGATTGTAGGTTTCGTTTATTTTCATTCATTTTTAGTGAACTAAAATAAAAAAATGGGGTGATATATCAATAACTTTTAATTTATGAGTATTCATTCATTCATTAAATCAACATATAGTTTTACAATAATTATATTGGTGTATGCACTGTTGGGATGGCATTCCGAAAAAGAGTGTTGGATGAAGCATGATATTTCTCTTCAAAGTGTTTTTGACATACTCTTCGTCGTTTTAATACCAGTTTCTCTTTAAGAGCCAATACATTTTCCACTATGTTAAAGGTCCATGCCATGACCAGGAACCTGTCAGGATCCTTAGCAGGATTGGGAAATGTATGCAGTGGTATATATATGGTCTTCTGTAAATCCTGTAAATCGAAAAAAGTACATGTAATGGACCGAATGAATAAAGATACTGACTGCTTCACATCAGTTTTTCAAGACAAGGAAGGTTTGTTTGTCACAAAAGGAGAGGTTTTCATTTTGTTGGAGCTCTAAGTGAACAGAACTGACAGTGAAAGGCCCTTCTAATAGTACGACACATATTTACGATAGCCTATGGAACTAGTATCATAACCTAAGTGAGTCTAATCGGTTGGAGTCACTGACCAAAAGTGGTTACAAGATCACGCTTTACAATAAAGTATAACTTACTAGTTGTATTGCAGTTAGGAACACAGCATCGTTTCTCATTAATCATTCTTGAGGCTTGATTCCAAAAATGAGCGGGTCAGGTCAAAATTCCGAGCAAGGGGTCAGTGTTTGAATGCAGTTGTCGATAACCAAAATCCAGGTCCAGGGGTGCAGAGGTTGTTGTTGATGTAATATCAAATAACAAAATCACAGAGAAGCACTATCAGTCAAAGTGACATGACAACCGGAGTTTCCTTTCGTTACAGTTGAACTTTAGAGTATGCTACGGAAACGGATAAATATTTTAATTAAAAATATTAACAATCACCAGACCGCAGACCAACAAGTTTTTTTCATTAATTCCAGCTGAAATATTTTGGTAAACATCTCATAAGTTCTGTATAAAAATATTTTGACTTATAAATATGCGTAGAACGGATTGTAATCACAACCTCTTTTTATTATTTGTTATTTTGTGGCTCTGGATACTTTTCTTTCAGCCTGACTCACGACCTCTAGGGAGGAATGAAAGAACTAATTCTAAAAGCAGTATTTGTATTTGGAAGTGTTTCTACTGAGTGAATGCACCTGTTCAATATGGCAAGAAGCAAGGTCTTCTAGCACAAGTAAAGGAAATGATGTGAAAGCCGGAAATTTAAAGGTACATCACACAAATTATGAATGAATGGTGCTCTCCAGACAGGGTTCTAAACCTGTTCCGGTCTTTCGCCCGGCGTACCAGATGGCACGAGTTTTGAGGAGGACGGAATGACCTGCTCGATAGAAGAGAAAGTGAGAGTGAATTCAATGGACCGATTTTTCAGCCTGAAGCCAATATATGATATGTGGAAAAGGAGGATGTGGGATTTGTAGAGCAGCTGTTGTTTTATTCAAGATCTTGTTTTCTTCTATTTCAGGTATTGTTATTGGTCGAGGTTCCTGAGTCGTGTTCGTTTGGGTGATCCGGTAAGTTTCGCTTTCCCTGTCTGTTTCTGGAAGACGGTATATTTGGTTCAAGGCCTTCCTGACTTCGTCCCTGTTGTGTGCTGATTCTGTCCAGTAACTGTGTTCTTTACCGTAGTACTTGATGTCATGCTTAAGGGAATCTTTCCAGACCCATATACATATGGGTCGGCCGACTTTCTTCCTCCTTGCTTCGTATTTGAATGCAGCGTGGAGTAGGTGTTGTTGTGGGTGTCGCAGGATCTGTGTATAGTAATACATCCGGTGGTTTTTGATTCGTTTGGTTATCGTTTTGCCCTGTAGTAAGTCGTTAATTTTGTGGTGTCTTGGATATAAGCGGTAACATCATTTCTTCATCTTGGTCCAGTTTTATGTTGGTTTTTCTTATTCCAGTGTTTTGAGGACATCATCCATTACTATTGTATAAAGTCTTGGTGACAAGGAACAGCCATGTTTTACTCCTTTTCCTTAGTAGATCAAATATCTTTGTTGTCCGAACCATTTGATGCAGGTCCGTTCATAGATGCGGGCTTTTATTATCCTATTGGTTATCTTATTGGTCCTTGAGAAAAGAATATCCTTGAGCATGTTAGGTCTATAGTATCGAATGCTTTTGCGATATCCAGCGCCAGTAGGTACATATGTTCTGTTACCCGCGCGCCATTCTTCGTCTAGTACCCTGCGTAGTGTGAAGATGTGGCCATCAGTGGATCTATTGCGGTGAAATGCTGCTTGGTAGTTCCCGAGTTCTTTTGTTATCTCGTCTAGTTTGATGAGCAGGTATTTCGCGTAATGCGATATCCTGTGTTGTAATGTCATACGGCGATAGTCATTGGTGTCTTAAAGGTTTCTGATTTTCGGGCTAGGTACTTGGACCGTTTCATGCCAGGACTCCGGTATTATATTCATGGTACATCATACATCTTAATAATAAACAAGCTTTGTGTAAATATTGACAAAACATCCTATATGACATTTTATAATAAAATTAAGCCTGACATCAATGTGACAGTCCAATATAATAATTCAGAAATAAAGGAATCCAATGAAATTAAATTCTTAGGTATTACGATTGACTCGCAACTATCATGCGGGGCACATATTAAAAATATAATTAAAAAAATCAATAGGTTTGTGTTTGTACTCTACAGGTTGGTTAAAGTTGCAGGACATGAAACAGCAATGCTTGCTTATCATGGCCATGTCGCGTCTGCCCTACGATACGGCATAGTTGAGTGGGGCAACGCAGTGGAAGTCGGAACTTTATTTATTGTACAAAAGAAATGTGTGCGCGCAATATGCGGAGTGAGCCCTCTTGAATCTTGTAGACCACTTTTAAAAAAACTTAATCTCCTCACTATAACAGGGATCTACATATTAGAAATCTGTGTATTTGTTAAGCAAAATATGGACCTATTTACAAGAAAATCAACAACATGTAATTTCAATACAAGGTTTCCCAATAAGCTGAGCATACCAATGCTGCGCACAGAACTGTTGAAGCGAAACTGCCACTGGATGGCGATCAAAATTTTTAATTATATTCCAATAGAGTTACACGACCTACCATTTGACATATTTAAACATAAGCTGAGAAAATGGCTAATAACAAAGTGTTTCTACAATATCAAAGAATTTTTTAATTGTAAGGCACGGTTCTAAACAGAGATATATATAATATAATAATTTTACAATTTATCAGACATTTTATAAATTACATACTTACTAATATTAATTTTATGATTGTAATTTATAATAATAATAATTCTTTATTGCACAGAAAACACAATGGAAAAAATACAACGAACAATATGCAAAGGTGAGCTTATTTCTAAAAAGAAATTTCTTACAGCTAACCTGTGAGGAAAGGAAAAAATATTTATAGAGAGGTAGTCCTAGTGTACAATTAAGGCGATGATGGAATAAAAATGCGCTGTCGAGTGGATGTGAGATGCAATAATTACTCGCGAATAAGAAAAAGCGGGATGCCAATAATGCACTCGCGACTAATCTGAAACAACGTAAGCGCCAAAACGTAAAAAAAAACATAAAAAATAAACTATTTCAGGGAATTAACTTTCAAATTGAAAATCGTTAGAAATAACAATTGTTCATACATTGCAATTATCACACAGTCATATTCACTTACAACTGCGGTGTAATAGGATAAAACCATAAAAAAAGGGTTGACTTTATTTTCTATCGAGAAAATTTTATCCAAACATGTTTTCCAATTAAGAATCTCTAGATTATATAGTCAAATTACATAGGTATATCAGAAATTAATTACGATTTGCCCAGTATTTCCTGAAAAACACATGAAAACAGCACCCCATATTTATTTAATCAGCGTCTTAAGATTTAAAAGAAAGAAATAAAGTCAATATACTATCAGATAAATCACAATACATCCTACACATACTATAAAATAAATTAATAGAATACAATAAATACATAGATACACATACATACTATAAGATACCCACTATGCGGAAGAGAGGAGATGCTGTTTCAACTTTTTCTTAAAAGAGAACAAGGAAGTGCAATCCCTAATAGCGCAAGGAAGTGCATTCCACAAACGTATTGCCCTTAACCTAAACGAGTGCTCGTAAGCAACAGTGTTGTGCTGAGGAATTGACAAAAGTGACACCGTGTGAGATCTCCGAAGTCTATCCCCAGAGAAAAGAAACTCAAAATGTTCACGAAGATATGCGGGATAATTTATCTTAGAAATCGAAAATTTGCATGCCACTATGTGACGAAATATGTTGAACCTACCATCTATAGTATATTGTATGTACCATATTTTATGCAAATAAACACATTTCAATTCATTACAAAATAAGTGTTTTTTTTTGTACAGAATCGCACTTGGCCGTTTTTTGTCATTTACCAAGTAATGGCTTTTTTCCTCCAAATAAATGGTATACAATTATGTATTCCCGTAGGTTCTATAATTCCAGAGATCCAGGCGATCTTGCCGGTGTTTTCGTTACATTTGTTTTTTGCGATTTCACCCTCTACCGATCGATTTTAAAACATTTCTAACTAGTTTTAGTTAGAAATGTTTTAACATCTGTCGGTAGAGGGTTTTTAAAAAAAGTGTTTTAGTAAGAAACATATTTTTGGTGTCGTTTTAAAGCTAATGTGATGTAGCCGCTTGATTGTTTTGGCCGCGGCAAGAAAACCGGTCGATTTGCCTTTGCGCGCCAACAAAATGGTACTTATTTTGCCACCATCGACGGACCGCCCGCATCGCATAGGGCCGCCTCACATAAACATTATTTCTGACTCCAGTTCTCGGGTTATTCCTTGAGTTATTTATTGTCAACAGCTGATAAAATAGGCATTTTACTGGAATAAGTGTTGATTGTATTAACGACTCTCGTACAGTCATACATAGCTGTCAACATATACTTCAGGCGTAAAATGTACCAGGGTCAATATAAAAATTCTTATCTGAAAAAGAAAATCGTGAACCTACTAATTATATGTATTTAACAGAATCCTGTATTAATATTACATATGAAAAAAAAAACTCACTTATCTCAAACAAAAATATGTTTTAATTAATATTTAAACTTTCGCTCACATTTGCTAGCGCGCCGTAATTATTATGACAGATTTAAAAAAAAACTTATTTTCTGTTGCTCATAAAATTTCTCTAAAGTTTTTACTGAAAACTCGTCTAAGATAATGGTTTTTCAAGATAATAACTTCATATTGACATAAAACACTTTATTTTACTCTAAAATAAAGCAAAACATTTCCAACTTAGCTGTTGGCAACACGGAACAAAAACAGCAAGAACAACAACAAGCAAATGAAATATGGCACAAAATCGGGTTTTTAGCTAAATCCTTTTGATCAAGCAGTACTGGAAGGAACTAATCTCTATGAAAATGATTAGTCCAGAACAATTATCAGCTAAATAGTCACATTTTTTAATATTTATCCCAGCACAACAAACAAACACAAATCACTGACGCGGCTGTTGAACGGCGGAATGAAATTGCATTCAAACTAGATCTATCGCTATGATTGGTTGGTGGTGTTGTATGTCTAAATGTTGGTAATCCCACTGGGAAGGAGTGAGTGAGAACACCTTACGAAGTACTTCATTGGTGTAATAGAGATAAAAAGTTTCTGGCAGAAAGTCGTTGCATTTGCCTCTGGATACTAAAGTATCCAGAGACAATCTACGGAGAAAAAAGTCGTGGATACAAAAGTATCCCGAGACAATCTACTGAAGAAAATCTTGGGATACTTTTGTATGTATCCCAAGGCAATCAAGCGGGTAGAATAATATTCCATAGCAAAATTATTTTGTTTTGGGTACCAAATTTTGTGTAAAAATACAACACATAGCGTCACGTCTTTTCCCATACGGGGTGGCAGGGACACAATTCTGTCCACTTTGAGCCAGTTATTCAATACTCCATTTTGCGTGACAGGAGACTAGCCCATCACCGCAGCTATGGAGTAATGAAGGTTTCCTCACGATGTTTTCCATCACCGTTAGAACGTCCGTAGGTATAGTGAACTTAAGATAAATTAATTATGGAGCAATATGAAGCAAGCATGAAACCCATTAGACAAAGGAGCTCTTGTACCACGAAAAAACACAAGTGCAAAAAAATAGGGTTTTATTTTTAAACACAGCGTACCTAATTTAAATTAGTTACTTAACACTTTTTAGCGACTGGCAGAACCCCCTATCCTTCCATCGATCCAGTTAATTTGAGCTCGACAAACCCTTATTACGAAATTTTTCCAGTTGGTATAAAATATGATTGGTTGTACATAGTAAACGAAAAAGAATACTAAAATGACTATTAAAAAATATAGGGCGGATTTGATAAAAAATGTTGTGTTCAACTGTGTTCGATTCGAACTTCAACCCTGTTCGATGTGTGCACTTTATAAATAAAGACAACTGTGTACGACCACATAAGCAACTAAAATTCATATTCTTTATTGCTAATGTACAGATAGTTACAAAAAATGTTATAAGCAAGGCGAGATTTCTTTCATAAAATCTAGTTTTTACGTATTAAGCCCATTTCGCGGAACGATATTTTTTATATCTTACGACTGTCCCTGTTCAGGAGTCTGGTTTGATGGTTTTTAACCATCAAACCAGACACCCATCAGCATCGAAACGAAATGATTACCGTGCTTGAACGTCAGTCCCCAATTTACGTTACGAACTTAACAACAGATTCTATAATATAATATTATAGAATCTGTGGTAGAACATACATCATATTCGTCGTCGTTTGTACTGTACAGTAGATTCGATATCTGTTGTAGGTATGTGATTAAAATAAAATACTGACGTTACATATATTTTAAAGTTATTTAATAGTAAAATAATATTAGAATAATGTACTGGTAACCTTGTAACATCATTAATAAATAGTATCAGGTGTGTATCATCAACTTTACCACAAAACAATGGTGCACTAGTGTCTATTTCATTAATTTAATGAACAGCCTACAATGCATAACACGCACAACTCCGTGCGTAAATAGCATGAAATATTCGTCTACACACACACAAGACAAATAATCACCATGTAATCACAATAAATAACATATATTACTACAATGATGTCATGAACTATTGTAATATGAATTCTGCAACAGGTCCATTGCAGAATAGGTACATGATGATACTGATTGGGCTAAAAATAAGGAGTCCTTCCACTTTGTGAAAAGACCACTCTTATTTCATTAATTTTTCCTAGCAGTGGTGGAAGTTTACTTTGTGGCCTGTTTTAGATAAGCGATGAGGTCGGCACGTTCATTTGGCTTCTTCAGGCCGGCGAACACCATCTTGGTTCCAGGGATGTATTTCTTCGGGTTCTCCAAATATTCGAAGAGGGTGTCGTCACCCCAGGTGATGCCTGAAAATACAGGGAAAAAAATTATTGCAGATAATTGTAATGTCTTTCTTAAAAGTTAACATAAACAAGTCAAAAATCTTTGATTGATGGTTTAAATTCTATAAATAAATGAGAGATGTACGCGTCAGATGCCGAATTCCGTGATAGTAAATGGACATATGGTAGTATTCCTAAAAAAACCTTAATGGCTGAATGATTTGGGATATTACTAATAAAGTAACAAGTTACTGACAATTCTATCAGCTGTCTGTCTCTATCATTCATAGATGTAAAACATGTTGTGGGATGGATGATGCAATTGTAAAAATGTATTTCAAGAAGGAAATTTGTACTGTCAAATTTTATTTGTCTTACTGCCAAAACCTGCTTGGAAATTTTCTCTTCTAAGTCTAAAGTAGGAGTAGTTATCTAAGTAGTAGGAGTAATCTGAATACTGGGCGATGGACCTGTCTGCATAGTATGAACAAATACAGACATATAGATAAATCAAGTAATTGAAAACTTGAGTGAAAGGGGTCTGTCTATTATTCATATATGCCTCCATTATATATTATAATAAAAATAAATTAGCAATGCTTTTGGCAAACGACAATCTGATAAATAAGGAAATATGATTTGATAAGAAATACCGAATCCATATTGAAACAAGAGAAAATTTCGATACAGACTAACCGGTTGTAACTTGCATCACGGATGGCTCAAGTAGAGAGAGCAGAAAACTAGCAGGAGCTGGTTTTTGCATCATGGACAGCAATAAACAAGACAAATCAATTGCGAAAGAAGCGGAAATCTAGGCCATAATGGAATGCGCTGAAGCACTAAGGGAAACGGCAGAAATTAAAAACAAGACATAAGTAATTTGTTCTGACAGTTAGGCAGCTTTAAAGGCGCTTAGGCAACCAATGAATAAATCAGCACTTGTCAAAGAGGTAAGTCCCCGGTCATGAAGGGATTCACGGTAACGAAAAAGCAGATGAGCTGGCAAGAAACGGCGCTGATGAGCGTTTTATTGGACCAGAACCAAGATTACCTATATCAGCGACTGTCAAAAAGAACATGATAGCTACGCGAAATGCAAACCTAGAGTGGAAGAACACCAAAGCCTGTAGACAGTCCAAGATGTTTATCTTAAGGAAGGACCCCAAAAAGGCTAAGTATTTACTTAATCTCAATAGGGAAAACTTAGCAATACTGGCAGGTGTGGTAACAGGTCACTGCAAACTAAATAGACACCTATCATTATTATGACTCATAAAGGACCCATCATGCCCTCACTGTGGCTTGAAGGAAAGTAGCCAGCACTTCTTGGGAGAATGCGTAATGTATTCAAACATAAGATGGCGAACACTAGGGATGGATAACATTAAAGTAGATGAATTGTCAAACTTAAAGTTTAGCGATAATTCATTAATAGTACAGGAAGATTTGGGGAGGGACATCTGTTGAACCAACAGTAACCAGTGCCCAAAAACTAGGAATTGGGTGAAATAGTCACAATAGAGGACCAATCACCCGCCTGTGGTTCAGAAGGCGTCCCACCTCATCATCATCATCATTATTGATATAAGTTGTAAGCTTATATCAATAAACGATTAATTATTATTGTTACTGCCAAACTAATTTTTGAATACTCACCCTTGGCCTTGTTGGCATCGGAGTATGAAAATCCGGCCGCCTGACCAGTCTTACGACCAAAGAAGCCGTTAAGATTTGGGCCCACCTTGTGCTTGCCACCAGCTTCGACCTGGAGTTGAAGATTTCACACAATTTATAGCTTAGATTTTTATAGGCAATAGTATCTAAATAAATGGTATTATTTAATTAACTATTCTTTTAAGAAGTAGGTACCCTACAAACATTACATAAGTCTAGCTACTTGTAAAACACCATAGATTTATATCTTCTTTCAACCTACAATATTTTAACTAAACCTGCAGCATACTATACAGTCATGAATAACATGACCTATTCATACTATGTCTGAAACTAAACTGATAAATATTAAATCATCTTTACCACTTATGTAATAGGTAGTTCCAACTTTGTTTCCTGTTTCTCTGACTATACTCTTGATTAAACTTTTACCATTTTAACTGAACTTGGATCTTCTTCAAGCTTGGCAAGGCAACACAATATGACACATTGTTACTTTATTTGTTTGAATATCATAACATTCACACAACAATATAGGAATTCCTGGATCATATATAACATACTAAATGTTTGAAATAAAGTTTTATGGTCAGAAAGAACATGTTTTAAAATCGGCATACTGAGACGATATCATCACTTATAGTATATACCTGACATCAAGTTTCTTGGCGCCTGAGTGCCATGGAAAAATGAGAGATGCATACATGGGCAAGAGAGAAAAGGTAGCCTCGCTGAGGCACCAAGGAACCTTTAGATATCTGTACCAGAGAGTGAAAGAAAGAAAGAAAGATCTTGTTGGATTTAAGATTAAAGGTTTGCTCTCTACGGTTGGGACATATCATGGGCTGTGCACGATTTATTTATTATAATTATATTCAGTAGGTTGTGTAAAAGTTGACAAAATTACTACAAAAGTTACATAAGGTTAAGATTCCCCAATTTGTTTACACCATGGCATGGTTTAAAGTAGATGCAGGTACTTACTGTGTGGCACTGAGCGCATCTTTGCACAAAGATTTTCTTTCCATTCTCAGCGTTTCCAGCTGGCACACCCATGTTTTTTCTGGAAAATGCAATATTGACTGACAAATGTTCTGATTTTTTTGTTGAACCTGAACTTGTCTTTGGTAGTTATGATGTGGTGACCCCCAGTGACCTTCAATTCTCTTACAAGACAAAAGATAAGATATAAATAAAGATACAGTGCTGTCTTACGTAAGCCAGCATAATCGGATATGTTTCACGAAACTAGGTCAGGATCAATGTCATCCAGCATGGCCCTGGGCACTGGTATAATATAGCTATGACGACATCATTACGTAAGTAGCAAAACCTGGGATTTACCATAATTTATCACCTTTTGATTCACAATTCGGGATTGTTAAAAGTATTGATAGATTTAGGAAATCGACAAATTCAAATTAAAAATTAAAAACGATAATTCTAAAAATTGTAGGTTATGAGGCGTAGAAGGTAACTTTAAACTTTTGCTCTGCAACAAGATTTCATTGTCTTCAATGACAGCGTAGAAACATTCTATAAAATAATAAATTAAGTAAAATTTTAATACTCACGGTTTTTATTTAGGAGAAATAAAATAGAAATTCAAGAACGTCTGCCAAAAGCCTGATGAAATATAATAATAAGTTCCAGTGGAGACCGCTTTGACTACTTGTGGCGGCGCTACTGTTGCTGTCACTACTACTGTCATCACATCACATGCCGAACAAAAACGAGGTTAAACGACTTTACACGAGTCGGATAAATCGAAAATCGAAGGCATCGTACATGAGCAATATTCAAAATTACAAAAATATTGTAGTGAGGCGCTAGAAAATAAATTAACATTTTTGAGCTTTCGCGTGGTTTCTGTGCACTGTACTGTGTGCACTGTACATCGCTAATTTACCGCCAAAATCTCGAACTGTAACTGAAGGATGGGTAAAAAAAAACACAGAGAAAGGCTGGTTTAGTGGTTTTAATAAATGAAAAAAAATGCGATCATGATGGGCACCCTGTCACTCGACGGCGTGCGGCGAGACGGCGACATTTTTATTTCTTAAACTAACGAGGCACATTCTTGTTAATATGAATAATACACTTGATCTGAACAATCTAAGATGCTTTTATTTAAATTGCAGTTTTTACAAAAGCTTTAGCGATCTCCTCACAGTCAAGAAAGAGAAGGCAGTAGAGAAGAGTACGATACGAGTATCTAGCATATACTAAGAAAGACAAAGAGTTGCCATTATAAAAGTAGGTTCAATATCTAACACGCCTCCTTACTTTTATAATGTTGCCATATAACACAATATAAATAAATATACGCAAACTTCTAAGTTCTAACTTAAAATGTTTCTAACACAAAATTTAACTATCAAGTTGTCTCTAACTATGACAATATTAACTTTGCTATACTTTTAAGTTTAAAGTCTCCCTAAATTTAGGAAACTTAATATTTCCAAGTGCTTTGGTTAGTATATCTGCTATATTATTTGCAGTCTCTATTTTAACAACTTCTATCAATTCTTTTGCAACATTCTCATGAATATTATTATAATGATAATGTACCTCGATGTGTTTGGAATTCTTAGTAAAGTTTCCATATTTAGCTATAGCTACTGCGCCTGAGTTATCCTCATATATTTTAACGGGTTTACAGTTTTTCTTGAAAATACATATTTTATGGTACATATTAAAAGGATTAATTCAGTTACTGCTTCAGATAGAGCAATATATTTTGCAAACGTGGAAGACTGCTACACAATTCTGTTTCTTTGACTTCCACATAATTACATTTCCAAATAGTCTGACCACATAACCAGTAGTAGATTTCCTATCTGTTACATCTCCTACCCAATCGGAATCAACAAAGCAATTTAATATATCAGCATTGTCAGTTTTACAATAATTTAGTTTTAGTTTCTTTTTCAAGAATAAATATTTCAGTACTCTCAGAGCATAACTGAAATGCATTTCATTGCAGCAGTTTTGAAAGCGACTCAGGTAGTTTACACAGTAGGAAATATCTGGTCTTGTACCAAAGCTAATATACATAAGTGCACCTATCAAATTCCTATACTTCACATCTTCATTCAATTCTGCTTTTTCTAATTTTAAGTTTATTTCCACTGTTGTATTATATAATTTAGCATCCTGAAGATTGTATCGTTTTGCTAGTGTCTCAATATAGTGTTCCTGGCTCAAAATCAAGAAATTTCCTAGTCATTTTCAATATCTATCCCTAGGTAACGTTTTACTTTTCCTAAATCTTTCATTCTGAATCTATCAGATAATTTTCTTTTGATATTTTCAATAACATTTTTGTCGCAGCAGCAAATTAAAAGATCATCTACAAACAATAAAATGTAAACATATAAATCCTTCTCCTTTTTGTAATACATACAGTAATCAAATTTACTTCTTTGAAAAGCTATCTTTTGTAGCCTGTACACTCTTTTTGTGTCATCTTCAAAGTCTTTGGGCTGTTTTACATATACTTCAGATATTATTCTACCATTAAGAAATGCCGTTTCATTTATTTTGGCTATGTATAAATAAACACTTGCTTGCTGTACAATAAGAATATCAATAACACCCTGTATAAAACACCTCAACATGACAAAATAAAACTAATACACTATATGTATACACCAAAAACATATAAATAAATAATATACATACCTAACCTAACCCTAAGCTATTTATACACTTGTAGTGCTTTAGTTTTGGCAAAGGTTTGGTGAGGATGTCGGCAGTCATTTCTGTGGTATGAATGTATTTGAGTATAAATCTATGCTCGGATAATGATTGGCGTATGAAGTGATGCTTGATGTCGATGCGTTTGGTGCGGGCGTGATATATGTTGTTTGTGGCCAGTTTAATAGAAGACTGATTATCCGTGTGTATGATGAGGGTGTTCGTGAGATGGAATACTTCAGTGATAAGTTTATGAAGATATATGGCCTCCTTGCAAGCCTCGCCCAGTGCCATGTACTCCGCTTCCGTAGTGGAGAGGGCTACTGTGCGGTGCTTGCTGGATTCCCATGACTCTGAAGCTCCACTCATCATGAACACGAAGCCGGTATATGATCGACGGTCCACAAGATTATTGTTGTAGTCGGCATCCACGTACCCCAAAGGGTAAAGTTCAGATTTACGCAAGAAGTTAAGAGCCATATCTTTGGTCCCCTTGAGCTAACGAAGGACCCGCTTAGCGGTCTTCCAGTGTACCCCCCCGTAATTTGCATTGAATTGCGACAAGTAGGAGACCGTGTGAGCGATGTCAGGTCTAGTGCATATTGCAAGGTACATTAGCGACCCGATAAGCTCTTGGTATGGTATAGTTCGAGAAATATAAGCTGGTAACTTATTATCTACTTTGCGATCTTTTTGTAAATATCAAACAAAAGCTAGTTGTAAAAGTGCCCCCGTTCTTCAAACAACAGCGGACCGAAAAGTCTTGATATTTGCGTCACGATTTCGTATCACAATTTTGCTTGAAAAAGAAAAGCAAAAATAAAATGTCCAATAGGTAAAGATATTTTTTTAATAGTAAAAATGTATAGGATAGTAACCTTTTACAATATTTCATTCATCCGAGTCACTAGTACTTGAACTTGTGGAACCATCATAATTTTGTCCAACTTCGATTATTAAGCGTGGGTGAATTCGTGGCTCTGCCCACTCAATCATACCAATTTTTTTTTCAACCGCGTATTCTTTTTAGGTTCTCCTCTGGCTACTATTCTTCTAACAGTACTAACCGATATTTTGGTCAGTTGCGATGTATGGGTTAAAGCACTTCGTATTCCAACTTCACTGCACACTACACTATTAACATTAAGTATAATTTGTTGTGACTGTTCATTTAAGTGTTTACAATGCAATTGATTAGACAAAGGCTGTTGAATATATTCCACTATGTTAGAAACAGTTTCCCACGGACGAAACATTTTTTCAATTTACATCAATCACCTCAGCACACGTTACTAATCGCATCGCCTGAGTCGCATTACTAATCAAAATTGACGCGATAGATGCTAAACTACCCACATAATATCACAAAAAAAAAACTTAAATGTTTTATAATACTTAGACCCCCAAAAGCAAAATTCTTTTATTTAGATTACTAAGTGAAGAAGAAAAAACAAAAAGTATCAATATTTTTCAATCCATGAGTAGTAGCCATTTCTGCACCCGAGTGTCGAAGCGACTCATAATTAAGCATTTGTTCTCACTATTCAAGGCTAAACGTCGTTGACAATAAGTATTATAATCGCGTGTAAAATAATGCACTTTAGTCACTCCGGCTCCCAAGTGAGAATTAGTGCGGTTATGAACAATAGATATGGGTACTCGACTTCTTATTGACCGGTAAGTGTTTACGCTGAACAAAAGATCGCAAAGTAGATAAGAAGTTACCAGCTTATATTTCTCGAACAAACAAAGGAAGAGCTTAAGACCATTCCATGGGTGTCGTGACTGAAATTGTATATTTCGTATATATTTATTGCACATAAAACAACATAAGATATAATAAACAGAAAGGAATTTAAATTGCGTCTTTCATACCGAACTTTTCTATCAGTTTCTCTATATATTTGGTTTGATCAAGTTTTATTCCATCTTTGGTCTGAGATACTCTCATTCCGAGGCAGTCCTTGAGTTCCCAAGATCCTTTATAGTGAACTTTTTCTCAAGGTTCCTCTTAAAGTCTGCCTTCATTTTATCGTTCGTGCTTAGCACGAAAAAGTCATCCACAAACACTGCAACAATCAGTAGGTCGTTGCCGCATCTTCTGTAGTATATACAGTGCTCTGATTGAGCTTGAGTCAGTGACATCTCTAACATTGCCTGACTTACTTTTAAGTTCCATTGACGTGGAGCCTGCTTCAAGCCGTACAAGGCTTTCTTCAGTAGGCATACTTTTTCTTTCGCGTTTGTTGAGAATCCCTCTGGTTGCTCCATGTAAATCTTCTCATCTAGGTCTCCGTTCAAAAAGGCGGTTTCTACATCTAGGTGGTCCATTTGTAGTCCATGGTGGGCTGCGTAGGCCATTAGGAGTCGCACCGATGACAATCTGGCTACAGGACAGAAGGTTCCACCATAATCCACACCTGCAACTTGGGTGAAGCCTTTTGCTACGAGTCTGGCTTTGAATTTGGTGATATGGCCTGAAGTAACCTTTTTGATTTTGTAGACCCATTTAAATTTTGTTGTTTTTCTATCAGTGGGTCTATCTGCTAAGGTCCAAATTCCATGTTTCAACAAGGAGTTGTACTCTGCTTAGATCGCTTCCAACCATTTTTCTTTTAGCGGATGTTCGGTGACTTCTTTATACGTCTCTGGTTCCTGATCAGTAGTCAGGTAAAGATTGCTCTGATACCTTTTAGGAGGTTGCCTGTTGCGAAGAGGATATCGTCTTTCAGGTTCTGACTGTACAGTTAAAGGGGGTTCTGACTGAACAACTGGGTCACAATCAGGCTGTTCCTCGGGATAGTCTGGTGCAATCACAGGATCATCTATCGCTTCTGCCGGCTCAGGGTGTTCCACAAATTGTGACTGAGGTTCGGCTGGTAGTGATGGCGGCTGAAAGTCAGGAACTGGTTCTTCGTCTTCAATGAATGTCACGACTTTTGACGTTGAAGATGGAGACAGTTGTTGACTGTTAGACGATTGTATATTGGACACTTGTACCGGTTCATCTTGCACTTTATTTTCAATAAAGACAACATCTCGGGCGGTGATTATTACCCGAGGATTTTGGGGTTCAACAAGTCTATATATAGGCTTTGCTTTCTGTTGAGTATCCAACAAAGATGCATTTTTTTGTCTTTGGGTCGAGTTTCGAACGTTTTTCCTTTGGGACTAGGGCGTGAGCTTCGCATCCGAAGGCTTTCATATGTGAAAGATTTACCTTCTTGCCAGTCCATAATTCTTCAGGAATTTTGTTTCCTAGAGCCATTGTTGGCACTCGATTCTTGATATAGATCGCCGTATTTACTGCTTCTCCCCAGTATGAAGTCGGTAATTTGGAATCTGGAGCATACATCTAGCTTTTTCAATGATCGTACGGTTTGCACGTTCGGACACACCATTTTGTTGCGGGGTTTACGGAACTGTAGTTTGGTGTACAATACCGCTTTTCTTTAGGAATAAAGTGAAATCATTATTTACATATTCACCACCGTTGTCCGTCCGGAATACTTTGATCCTTTCGCCAGTTTTGTTCTCAACCAAGTATGTAAATTCAAAAAACTTTGAAAAAACTTCGCACTTGGATTTTAAAAGATATCCAAAAGTTTTGAGATTAAAATCGTCAGTATAAGTTAGCAAATAAAGAGAACCGCCCCACGAATGCGCGCACTCATAGATAATGGACTAATTGTAGGACTTTATTCGATTTGCGTTTAGAACTTTCTAAGAAACCGTAGCAAGTTTACCTTGTAAACAGGGAATACATTTGACGTCCATATTCCCGCTAAAATGTACGCCAGTCTGCTTACTTTTTAAAATTTACAAACTTCTTGGGATTAAATGACCTAGACGTCTGTGCCATAGTAATGCTTCCTCCTTCGTTGTTTGTGTGACATAGGCCTGAGAAATATTTTTATTTAGTTTGTACATACCTCTATGGCTTGATCCAGTCGCTATGACAGGGCCTGTCACCTGACAGCTGCCACTCTGACATATTTTGACATCTTTCGATGTAAACAAAACATCAAAGCCCTTTTCAGTAATTTTGCTAACAGAAAGTAGATTTGCAGCCAGACTAGGAATGTATAAGACTCGCTCGATTTTACTGAAATGCTCTGAAATAGGAATCTGAACTGTACCTATACCACGGCTCATTAACTTCTCTTCATTTGCGACATTAATGGGTCATTTTAAAAAAAGTGTACATTGTGACTAACCTGATAAAATTTGTGAGTAAACTGTTTCGTGACATTTCTGTATTTTTATACTTATGTGAGTCACATAATTATAAGGAAGTGTGTACATGAATCAATTTACATTTTACTTGTATTTTAATTTATTATCTATTTAGTTAATAAGTCCGTACTATTCTCTAGGGCACACTCACTAAAATTACTTAAAAATATTAGCTTACGCGGTTTTAACTTTATTTTTCACTTCTCCATACAAATCAGCTGATCCACTCAGGCCAAAATGTACTAGGAAGTGAAAAATAAAGTTGCTCTGATCAAATCGCTTTCATAATGAAAGTTGCTCCTAATGATGTCCCTAACAAAGTAGTTTCTCATTTTGCGTTAATTCATTTACACCTTGTATAATATGTTTTTTTTTATTTATGACTTTCTGCAAGTGTGTCTAAACACATCTTTACTTTTCTTGTATTATGTGAGTCACGTCAGATGAGTCACAAAATTGTGACTCTCATGTCTCACATGGTTAGCACGTTTTGTGAAAATTCTAACCTCAAAAAGTTACAATGGAAAAAAACAAATGCAGAACAGATAAATCGAACATATAATAAAACTTGTATGTGCTAGGTCTATCATATGTAAAAACATAAGAACAAAAGACACGTTACCTTGCTTGGAAATGTGCTGTGACTCAACTGATTATTTTTGGTAAATTCTGCCGGTCGTTCAGTGTTTCACCACAAAATGGCACTCGATCAAAATGGCGGAGGTTTAGTAATGATGGCTGACGCATAGTGTTGCCAGTTACGATATAAATGCATAGAAATGGCAGGATTGCTTCAAAAAACTCTGAAGTTGTCCGTGACATCCCCTGTGTGACTCACATGCAAAATATCTCGGACAAAGTTAGGATTATGTTTTTAATGTATACAGTTTACTTTTTTATTGGTATTGTTTCTATTGAACAACAGGAAATATAACAATTGTATTAGATACAAACAGATAAAGTTTGAAAAAGAACCGATATGCTCTCCATAATGATTATATTCTGTTAGGTTGCTAAAAGGACACCGTCTGTTTATATGGGTCATTTCTGTGAGAAAAAGTAAAATGTATATTTTAATAATAAGATCACCCTCTTTGCTATTGATTCAAATGAGGGAATTGAAGGAAAAGGAATTTCTTTATCCTCTTCTATTCTCGATTTTCATAAACTCCATCTCGGACATCCTGTCTTCTTCATATCATCTTTATGCTGATGATCTCCAGATTTATCGCCACTTCTCTCATAACGATGTAAACTCTGCTGTGGAGGCATTGAACGCTGATCTGGAGGGGTTAAGAAGCTGGGCTTCATCCTTCGGACTCCTGGTTAACCCGAGCAAGTCCCAGGCCATGATTATAGGTACCAGACAATCTCTTAACTTGTTGCAGCAACAGCCCATTCCACCTGTCACTTTTAATGGTACCACAATCGTGTATAGCGATAAAGCTAAAAACCTGGGTCTTATCTTCGACAACCAGCTGTCCTGGTCATCGCATGTCAATGAGGTTAGTCGACGAGTATTTGCTACTTTTCACTCTCTCAGGAAACTTCAGTACTTTTTGCCTCGACAGACCAAAATCACTCTCGCTCAGTCTCTCCTTCTACCCCTCATCGATTATGCTGATGTCTGCTGGGTCAGTGCTAACGAAGAATTACTGAACAAACTCGAACGACTTCAAAATCTCGGGATTCGGTTTATCTTTGGGCTGCGCAAATACGACCATGTATCACAGCATCGCAAAGAGCTGAAGTGGCTGCCAATACGTCTTCGTCGGGATTCTCACATCCTCAACATCCTCTACAACATTTTACGCAATCCACGCTATCCAACCTTCAATTACGAGACCGTTTTCCATTTCTTTCTTCCAGCAGGCCTCGGAGAACTCACGCGCTTTCAATGCTCACAACCCCACAGCATAACACCGCGTCCTATGAGCATGGGTTTAGATTCCGGGCCATTCAATGGTGGAATGCACTCCCCTGCACTATCAGGTACAGTCCTTCTCTTAATATATTTAAAAGTCGCGTGAAGAAGCATTACCTTTCTCTTTAGAAATATAGTTAGTATGTATGTATTTATTAGTATATTTATTTAAAAAATATATATATTTATATAGTATTTATGTTTAGCATGTACGAGTATATTATATGATATTTATGTAAGCCCTCGTATATTTAGTTAATATTGTTTTATATTAGTTATTTAGATATGTACTAAATTATATTGTTGTACACATTGTCACCCCTGCTCAGCAATCGACCATTCCCATCCTAATTTGGTTTGCTGGAAGAGATCTCTTATTAGAGATAAGCTCGCCTTTGTACACTATTTTTATGTAAGTCTTGTTGTCCATATATTAGTTGTGTGCAATAAAGAAATTATGAATTATGAGTTATGAAAAGGTCAATATTTATATAAAAAAACGACACATAAATATATGCACAGTAACTTTGTATTTTATCGCAGTAAATACACCGGACAAGATTTTTAAAGAAATGTACACTTTTTTTGAAAATGACCCTAATAGGGGTTACGTAGGACGACATCGATAAATACCAGTCGTTTCTGTTGCTCATGTGAGAGGTAGCTCCTGAATCTATTGATCCAGTCCTGGGAACCTGTAGATGTAGATGAAATGTTAGTGAAACAGGTTGAAAGTGTAAACTCGGTAGTATAATTAGAACCTGAGTCACTTTGTACATACTTCTTATTTAGGACTTTCCTTCACTCTGATACTGCGTGGTTATTTTGGGTTGGGTTTCCAACACTGACAGTTTGATACTTAGTAAAATAGGTTACTAGGGGGTAGATGGGGTTTACCTTGAACCATTTATCCAGTTTTTAATATTAGGAGTTAAGTATTTAATTAATTAAACTTACGAATATTATCAGGAGAAACGAAACGTTTTTCGTAAAATTTTGGCTAAGATGAATGTCAATTAGACTTAGAATGTGTGGAACGGAACGTAACGTCGCTGTTTGAACGTAAAAAAAACTATGCTGGGTTAGTGTGTGTGTGTGTGTCTAGTCATTTCGTTTTTCTTCGAGTTGCGTGAATGTTCTCTCTTGCTTGTTTTGTGCTATTTCGACGACTTTTGCTGTGTTTTTGGACTGCAGGGCAAAGACTTGAGGGAAAAATACTGCGGTAGCTTAGGTGAAGGGTAAAGGGGGTGAGCGAAGCGAAGCCCCCTTTATCCTTCGTATTAGGTTGAACATGTAAGAACAACAAAAATACTTAAAACATAATAAGTGTTTGCTGATCCTTTTTTGCTGTGAAAATCAGTATTTTTTATGTGCAATTAAATACTTGCCTTTTTTATGAGCCCTAGTAGCCGGAGCTAAGGCGATTGCGAACATCAATACTACAAACAATGACTTTTTGTAAAAATCCTATAGTAAAAAACTTAGATTATATGATTATATACAAAGACTAGATATCGCGTCAGTATATGAAGAGCGGTAAAACAGACCTATTTTAGCATGCTAGTGTGCGTGTCAACATGTAAGAAGATCGTCTTACGCTCGCCACATAAAGCAATACTACCGGAAAAAGTAGGGAAACTGTACAATTTGGTGGATTACCTTCGATTCTATAAACTAAATAAATTAACTCGGATTTAAACTAAACAATTTTTAACCATGTATTAGCAGAATTTCGGGAATGAAACTATCTATTTTTTATCCTTTTTTATTAACTTACCTATCTCATCTTTCGCGTACCTAATAGTGTGACTAATTTGCATTCTTTATTTTAATGAAGTGCCAGTGGAATAGTATATAAATATACCTATATAGGTAGGTAATACATATGTATAATATTCTCAAGTAATAAACTAATCGTTAGAGCGACTGCTAAACATATAAAACTGAAAAGAAAATGACTAAGTATTCATTTAATTCTATCTCAATAGGTAGCGTCAAAAAAAGACCCCGCCTTACACGCGGAGGGTTTGTCAGACCCCATCTTTTAATTGGAAATGAAGTATGAGATGTGAAATCATACTTTAAAATATCAAAATCGATATCTGGGGATCCGGTTAGAGTCCGATCATGACTCTGAAGTCAGATTTTGAAAAAGTGGTCGCCATTTTTAACTTCGTAGTTACTGCTCCGATTTGCTTCAAAATCGAGATCTGGGGATCTTCTTGATGACCTTTCTTTTCTTTCTTTGATTTGTTTGGATCTCTTTTTTATACAATCTGCGTTTTGATGATGGCATATCCAAGTTATCTGATTTGCACAGATGATGACACCTTATTGCCAGGCATTTTCAACCATCAATTTTGTGAGGTGAACCTGGTGTAATTGGCGGTCTTCTGCTGCAAAATGAGTAGTGCTAACAAATTGTTTTAATTTACTTGACACCATTTTTGAGTGTATTCTGGTTGTCAGAACCAGCTTCTTTTTGATGAATATCCGAATTAATGTTTCCGAAATCATACAAACTGAATATACATCCTTTTAACAATAAATTAGTCCACCTTAATCTCTGGCGCTGACAAGTCATGTTGCTGGATCGGCAGAGACGGGCCTATTCCTTGGACTGCTCGTTCACCAGACCTGACCCCAATGGACTATTTTGTGTGGGGCAGAGCCAAAGAACTGGTCTATTCCAACGTAGCCATCAACACAAAAGAAGAGTTGATTTCAAAAATAAGAATGGCTTTTGACACCATGAAAGATGAAATGATGCTCAAAATCACGACCACAGAAGTACGAAGACGGGCTCGTGTCTTTGTGAGGAACCAAGGATCTCATTTCGAGCATGAATAGCATAAATTTAATGAATTAAAAAGACTGAGTAGAAAGTCTATTTTTCTCCCTCAAACTGGTTAGTAGGTCATAACTTCAAGAAAGATCATTAACTAAGAATGTTTTTATAAGGATTTGCATATATAAAGCTTTCACTTGTTTTTGTTAAATTGGGTCCGAAAAACTTATTTTATTGATGATTGAAATTTGCCGTGCTCTTCAATGGTCTTTAAAAACCAAGTCTGATGTAGCAGATGCACAAATGAAGACTTATTATTATGCTAATTAAATGATTTATTGGAATCAATTGTAAAATAATCCAATTATTGTTAAGTTTTGCACTGGTAATCACTTAACTATGAAAATCTGGAAATTTTCTTCACAAACACTAAATCATCAATAAAAATGTAACGATAAAACTTCGCTATATCTATGTTTGGCTCAAATGGTTCTAAATGGTCTGTACTAAATTATGTTTAAATCTTTGTATCGATATACCGGATAACCTGTATATATGTTCGACAGGTATATATTTTATTTTTCTGTTTTTGTATTTTATTTAGAATATATATCATTTATTACATTATTATGTTTTAGTTGTACTTGTGTTTTGACTCCAACCGGATTCACAGATAAAAATTTTGAAGCTAATCGGACTAGTAACTACGAAGTTTGACTGAGTTTGGTCATAACTGTGATTTTGCCACCCCGTATGGAAAAAGACGATGCTAGTTTATCACCTCATGTTCAAAAGCACTTTGGTGCGAGTAAGTTGTTATTTGTGGGGAAATATTTCATTGAAAAACTGGCAACACTAATAAAACGTAAAGTTGTCATGTCCTATGGTACCTATCTTGTTGTGGGGGAAAGCAGCGGATATTCAAACTATTTTTATTTTACAGAAAAGAGCTATTCGAGCAATTTATAATTTAAAACGCACAGACTCCTTAAGACAGCTTTTTAAAGAAATTGACATACTAACTGTAGCTAGTCAATTTATTTTCGAAAATATAATGTATGTACGCAAGAACCTTACAAAATTTCCCAAACTTAGCGATAGCTGTAATGTTAACCTAAGAAATAATCACAGACTACTTGCGCCCCGGGTTAGACTCGCGAAGGTTAGCAATTCTTTCATGGGTCAATGCATTCTCTACTACAACAAGATACCTCTGGAGATCTTGAAATTGCCATTTGAGCAATTTAAAATCCATGTTAAAGCGACTTTGTCGAAAAAGGGATATTACAATGCTCAAGATTACTTAAATGACGGGTCTGTTTGGGGTTAATCTGGCTCAACACAGACCTTGCTGTTAATAATTTTGTAATTATTTATTCCTGCTAATTAATAAATTATGATAATGACTAAATATTATATTTTGTATTAGTTAAGCATAAGCAATTTTTAAAAAGAGATCTAAAAATCAATCTGAGGGAGTTTCTACGCCCTTCTTCTCCCACAGTGGTCCAATGTAGAGAAGTGGCAGAAAATGACGATTGCTAAGTATATGTAAATATCTACAGTAATAAAGACATTTGGAATTTGGAATTTGGAAAAGTGTGAATCATGTGAAATCAACAAGAAATTTACTTAATGATTTACGAAATACAACGAATTTAGGTTGTCTTCCCGATGGCACGATGGCTTGTGATTTGCTTTTATTAGTCCTTTGTCATTTCTATACACTTTAATCGCACAGCAAGGCATTTTTATTCAAATTTTGAACTGTACAACGCGAGCGTCTCCAGCAGACTGTTTGAATGGCGGCCCACAGTTGTGTGTCTTATTTTTCGACGCAATCGCGAAAGTGACAATCCGTCTATAGAGTAAATAGTCTAAGGTAAAAATAACCTTAAAATGGATTTTTGAAAATTCATAACAAAAAAACCATACATTTCCTAGACTGGATATTTTACAGGAGGGGTTACCTACCCTCCCCCCTCCCCCCCCTCCCCTCCCAACCTCGTACGAAACTGTCACTGTTGGAAACCTTACCCGTTATTTTTCTTGCAGTAAACACAGAATTTCTTTACGAGCTTCTGGCTCAATTGTCAATTGTCAATTGTAAGACGGGCTGGTTTCCGCAACTCGACGACGAAAGCGCCTATTTTGCGTGTGGGTGGGAATGCGACATCATTCGAGCCAACCCAACTCCTCCAGGAACGCCAGTAGGCCCTTTACGTTACCGACTATCCCTGTAAGGTCCCTCGATTGACCGAGGTGTTTAGCCCTGTAGTCCGCTACTCCTGTGCACTCCATGAGGACGTGAGCAGCCGTTTCTTCTGCCTCCAAGCAGGCTCTGCAAAAGGGGCTGTCGGCAACACCTAGGACATATAGATGTATATTAAAGAAACCATGGCCAGTAAGTGCTGCAGTTACCAGTCGCATGCGCGGCCTACTAAGTCGAAGCAAGGTCTTAGCCAGCCTAGCGCTAGGGGACGGCAAGGCCAGCTTAGCCTGCCTGCACTCCTCATGGTTTGTCCAAAGAGTGGCATGATCATTCCTGGTCGACTCTCTCAGAAATGAGCGTACCATCTTGAAGGGAAGAGGGATGATAGGTTCGGGACCATACGCTGTCAAGCTAGATCCTTTACGCGCCAACTCATCCGCTGCATCGTTACCTCTTGATCCGCTGTGTCCTTTTATCCATTGAAGGATTACGCGGTTATGTTGACATACCTCCATTAGTCGTTTGTGACACTCGTAGATTAGCCCTGAGTTAATAGTGTTGCTATTTAGGGCTTGTAGGACGGCCATGCTATCCGAGAGTATTCGAATGGAGGAATCTCTTACCTTTCTCGATGCTATGGCATTAGCGGCCGAGATGATGCCCATGCATTCAGCTTGAAAGACAGTATTATGGGCACCCAGTGGAATGGCTATCTTGATGTTTAAGTCCTCCGAGAAGGTGCCTGAACCAGTGCCTGCTTCAGTTTTTGAACCATCGGTAAAAATTCTGAGCTCTTTAACGTCGAGCCCCTCAACCCGATGGTCTTCATGTAACTGTATATTGTATTTTTTGTCAAAAACAATTTTTTTAGGGATTCTGTCACTGCAAGCCATAGAGATGGGACATTTTTTGTAAACTTCCCCTAGGATGGCGGTGTGTGAGGTCCTGTTTTTCCTCCAAAGTCCTAAGGTGTTGAGTCTCACCGCAGATGACGCGGCCTCCTGCTTAATATACAGCTGGAGTGGCGGAAGACACAGCATGGCCTCCATTGCTGCTATTGGAGTAGTTCTCATACTACCTGTGATAGCCATGCAGGCCAGCCTTTGGAAGCTTTGGAGTTTGCTTACCATTCTGGTTAGTTTGGTCCTGGTCCACCACACCACAGCTCCGTAGCAGACAAGAGGACGGATCACTGTTACGTACAGCCAAAGAATGATGATGGGAGAAAGTCCCCACTTTTTCCCCACCATTCTCCGACACTGCCAGAAAGCAATACTCGCCTTCTTTAGTTTGTTGTCGATGTGGCTACTCCAGTTGAGCTTGCTGTCCAAGGTTATGCCCAGGTACTTCACCTCAGTTGCTAGCTGGAGTTCCGTTCCAAAGAGCTTAGGTAGGGTATACCTACCAAGAGCCCTATTGTTAGTGAACATGACCATTTCCCTTTATGTTGGGTTAACCGCCAGGTCATATTCTAAACACCAGCGCTCCACGATGCGAAGAGCTGTTTGTTTAAGGTTGCATACTGTGCTCGCAAATTTACCTGTGATGAGGATTACCAAATCGTCGGCGTATCCTACGGTGTAGTATCCATTAGCGTTAAGCTTGGTAATCAGGTCGTTAATAACCAGATTCCACATAAGCGGGGAGAGCACTCCTCCCTGCGGGCATCCCCGCACTACCTCCGCCGACAGGGACTCTTCAGCTAGACGCACGATACGTTTGTTAAGCATGTTTGTGACCCAGTTGTTTACAGCTGTTGACACCCCATGCCTTGTTAGAGATGCACTTATACTGCTATGCTGCGTCTTGTCAAAGGCACCTTCTATATCAATAAAAGTTCCAAGACAGATGCATTTGTTTTGAATCGCCTCTTCAATTGTGGATACAACTGCATGGAGAGCCGATTCAGTAGACTTACCCAAACTATATGCATGCTGATTATTGTGTAAGGGTATATGTTTTAACGCTCCATCTCTCAGGTGTCTCTCGCACAAACGTTCGAGAGTCTTAAGCAAGAACGAGGTGAGACTAATCGGCCTGAAAGATTTAGCGTTAGTGTAGTCGCTCCTTCCTGACTTCGGTATGAAAATTACGTTTACTACTCTCCACCTTTTGGGAACGTATCCGAATCTAAGACATGCTTTCATGATTCGGACCATTATATTGATGACGGGTTCCCCACCCCACTGTAGAAGTGCTGGGAAGATTCCATCTGGTCCTGCTGATTTAAAAGGTTTAAAGCTATTAATGGCCCATCTCACCTGGTCAGCAGTGATAATATTATTAGTTATGTCTAAGTGGTCGACAGCTTCATGGTGAACCTCTTCCGGCCACACAATCTCTTGAATAGTTCCACTTCCGGGAAAGTGAGTTTCCAACAAGAGACTGTGTGTTTCTGTGGTGGAAGAGGTATATGTTCCATCGGGTTTTTTAAGCGACCCTAGCCTGGAGTTGCCTTGTTGAGCTAGTATTTGCCTTACCCGATTTGCTTGATCAACGGTTTCAATGTCGCTGCAGAATTTCCTCCATGAGTTGCTGCTTTTGAACCGTAGTCGTTTCTTGTACTTGGATTTGGCATCTTTATAGTTGTCCCAATCCTCATCAGCACTGGTGTTCATCGCCCTGTTTAGCAGTCTTCTGATCTTAGCACGCATCCTATCTAGATCAGGACCCCACCAAGGCTGCCCCTTGATGTTGGTAGGCGCTGGTGTGCTAAGCGGGCAAGTTGAATGGTAGCAGTCTATTGAAGTATTAGTAAAATCTGTTACCTGTTGTTCGATTTGTTCGGGTCCCTCCGGATCTGGTAGAGTCTCAGCCCAAGCAAGTCTTTCACCTAGGATAGCTCTGTACCTGGTTCTGTCAGTCTTGCGTGGGTTTCTCTTAGGGACAGTTGGGGAGAACGCTTCGTTGTTCTCGAAGCGTATCCATCGATGATCAGAGCATGACGCCTCGTTGGACACATGCCAGCCCCCAACGTCGTCGGATATGTCCGCCGTTGCCAGGGTAATATCAACGATAGTTCTGCTCCGCTTGGTAACAAAAGTTGGTTCAGAACCTATGTTAAGCACATTAAGGTTTGTAGTAAATAGGTATTCAACAAGTGTCTTACCTCTGCTGTTCATATCTGGCATGCCCCACAGTGGGTGATGCGCGTTCGAGTCGGCCCTAACGATGATGGAGGCCCGACTTCTCGCAGTGGTCCACCAGCCGGCACAGGTCGTGTGGAGGCGGGTTGTCCTCCGCAGGCATGTAGGCGGAGGCCACCACGAGTTCGCGGCACCTAGCTGTGTCGGGCAGTTGCAGCCTTATGGCACACAGGTCCCTGGAACAGAATTCTGTTAATGGCTGTGCTGGGATGTTGTTAGTAGTTATGATGCACGTTCTAGGGTTATCGTGATCAGTTGTACCGAAAAGCTTACCTCTCAAATTGGCGAGCCCTCGAATGCTACCGCGGTTGATCCACGGCTCCTGGATCAGAGCCACGGCAGTGCTGTTTGCCCCCAACCAGCGTCTTAACTGGGCCGTTGCAGTTTGGCTGTGTTGGAGGTTGGCTTGGAGGATTTTACAATCGCGGGAGAGGGACGCCATTTTTGGTCAACCCCTCCTCCACCTCCAAGACGAGTTCCTCCTCCAGCCGCACGGACAGCTCCTCGCCCTCAGAGGGCTCCACTGCTGGTTCTAGCTCATCGCCTTCACCAAGCAGCATGGCCTCCCAGTGCGCGTGCCCGTCCTGCGGTTGAGCAGCAGAACTTTCCCCGACTACATCGGGGCCTGTTTGCTGCCGCTCTGGAGTGGAACTCTGGGGCATAGCTGTTGTTGATGAAACCCCAGTGATGACCAGCTTAGAGCTGGTCTGCGCTACCACCGGTGGTTCCTTAACAAATTTCCCACCGGGTGCCTGAAATTTAAGGTAGACCGAACCACTACCAAAAAGGAGCTGTCTGCCCCTTCCCAGCAGGGTCGGCACCACATCTTCAGGGACGTCTGTAATGAGAAACAGGTTGTCCTGCTGCTCATCCACTTTCTGGAGGAGCTATCGGTCAACCTGTGCCCACTTGTTCATAAAGTGGAGGACTACGCCGACGTCGGGCGCAGACTTCCACTTGCCTCGTTCGTTGGGTATGAGCACCCCACATCGAACCCTGCGGACCATCTCCGATTGGCGTTTCACCACCAACTGTACGTTGGATGGTGTAGACACACCGGAGACACACTCCCGCAGCCAGTTCAGGGAGTACTCGTCCTCCACGAACAGTTTAAGGTGGCCGTCCTCGTAACGAGGCTTGCCACCGAATTTGGGGTTTTCCTTGCTCGGATCCGCCAACGCTTCCCTCAAGATTTTGTCATCAATCTCGTTGAGGATGAGCGTTGACAGATCCTGTGAAATATGACGATGTACTGGTCAGATTTCACCTTCTGAGCATAGGTGACCCCAGCTCTGCGCGCTTCCGTGCACTGCTTTTTAGGCTCCACTCGAGGAGAATTACTATCCTCTAGTCGAGCCCTCTTAGCAGCCGCGCGCTCGTTTTTGCCGGATCTCTTGGCAGATTTCAACTTCTTGTTAGAAGTTGGACCACCAGAGAACGCTACGGTAGGTTTAGCCCCGTTTGAGTCTAGGGTTGCCCCTTTGACACCACGGGAGCCGGTCACCTTACCCGCAGCTCCGGCTGTATTAACAGCGGGACCGCTATCGGTTGCCACCGTGGCAGATGGAACCCCATCTACGCCGGCAGCGGCCGATGTGGCAGCCAAACGCTGTTTTTTCTTCCACCGACGATTCGCCTTACGCCCTGGTCCGGTTTGCACCGTATCTGGACGTTTAGTCGATGGGCCCTTCCCTTGCAAAGATTGCTTGGGTGGTTTACCCTTTCGACCAACCGTCGTCCAGGCGCTGGCGAAATGCTCGGCGATGTTTGTCGAATGGCTCCGCGCACCGGGTTGCCCCGTGGCTCTGCCTCTCGACTCACTTTCGGTCTTTTTGCAGCTAACCTCCACAGTGGAATCACTACCGGTTTGCACCGGTAGGTCACTGATGGTGGCAGTGCGCCCAGTTAAGGCTTGAGGATCTGCCGAGGCAGATTCTCGCACCTGTTTGGAGACGCTTGCGGTCTTCACCGCTGGAAGCGTTCCAGATGGTTTTTTTTGACCTGACACGATCCATAGTCAAATGTATAGAGATTCGTCTACTCGATTTCCCACCCTCCACGGAGCCCGCACAATTGGGAGCGCCTACTCGCTTGGAACAGCTTTCAGTCGCTAGGAGTACCGAGTAGATATAGGAGCATAGGGCTGGTACTTGGCGCGACATCGGGAGCTCGCTTCTGTGGACGATGGGAACCAAGGTGTCAGCGACATGGTCCCACCGCCGTAGTCACCGAAGCTTACCCCGTCAGCATGACCCATCCCACCGCTTTGACTGACGCCTTAGCGGACCCTACACCCCTAGCCGTGGCCCTCTGACGGGACACTTGGCCGTTACCCCAACCCGCGGCTACGGGCGAGGCTACCGTTTTGCCTGAAATCCAGGCCAAAGAGGTCTTGTTGCCTTACGAAGCTAAATCCACAGCAACGCTCGGCTCAACTCCCCAGGACCCCTTCATCCTGGCCTACGGTGATCAACTGCGCAGACCACAAGACGCAGGTGAGTGTAGATAGTCTGCCGGGTACACCCACCTTAACCGACAGAACCGGAGGGACTTTTAGCCATCAGCTAGTAAGAGGTCCGGGGACCAGTCACTAGCCGCTGTTACCAGGGTGCACCAGGAGGAAGCAGAAGTTATGCAGTCGGACGTATCCTTCTGCATCACTTCAGCACCCCCACACTAGGAGGTAGTCGCTCAGAACACCCTGAGCTTCTGGCTCTTCTTTGCTTGAAGTTCAGCAGCAGTATCCCGGTGTGCCTCTACGGTTCTGATAGGCGTAGCTCGTCGTTGATCTTCTTTGAGAAGGGCAGAAACGACATTCTCTGACGTAATCTTGGTATTGGAGTGTTCAAGAGCCATGACTAGAGGTTGAAACTTCTCTGGAAGTCCTGACAGCATCATTATTGCCAGGAACTCATCGTGAACAGCAGAGCAGCTTCGATAGCTTGAAGTTCCTGTTGCATAGCGAGCATTTTATGTGTACAGTACTCCTGGATATTTCCATTGAAGGAAGTGGCAAGAAGTTTATTCATTAGGCCAAGTCGTCGTGTGAGGCCAGTGTCAGCGTATGCCTTTTTGAGGCAGTTAAATGTCTCAAATGCAGTTTTGGCTGACCTTAGTACAGGATAGATTCCTTCTTCACACGCAAGACAAATCTTCGCACGTGCCTTAGCGTCCTTTTGCTTGGCAATGGGGTCTTCGAGGTTGGCTGGAACAGTGACGACGTGCCACAGACCATGGTCTGTTAACCAGCACTCTAGAGCAAACACCCACGTCGAAAATTTACGACCATTTAACTTCGTGATACTTATTGATGGCGGCGCCGGTAGATTTACCCGCGGAGAATGGTGATCTCCACTATGAGTTGGATTACCCATAACTTATTTTATTGGGATACTGGGCCCATAACCATTTATTTTGGCTATGAATAAATAAACACTTGCTTGCTGTGCAAAGTGTATTTTCCAACTGATAGTAAAACACTGTCAAAAATATATTCAAAATAAATATGACAGTGACAGGCTTGACAAAATGTTCCAATTAGTTGTAACAGTTTCAACATCCATTTGGTGTATTTCTAAAGAATGTTGACAAGAATATGACAGTAACAGTTTTTATGTTTGCATTTTAGCTACAGGGGAGTAAGTTTCATCAACACAATCAGTTTGTTGGAAACCTCTTACAACCAATCTTGCTTTGTAATTTTTACTTTTCTTTTTGTAGATCCATTTTACATCAATCACCTTTTTCTCTTTGGGTGGTCTGTCGACGAGTGTCCATGTTTTTTAATTTTTCTGGGGTCGTAGCATCACAGTAGTTTACACTACTATATTATACTACTATATGATACTATAATATCCAAATTATTCATGAAATCTTTGTGGCGGCTTTATTTCTTCTCGGTCTGTCTTTCTTGCTTTCAAATATTTCATTATCATTACTTTTTGTTTTATTTAAACTCTCATCTCTATTGTGTTCGTTATTTTCTTCATCTAACTTTTCTTTAGTTTCCTTTTCTTCGTCTGAATTTTCATTTCCTTCATCTTCAAATCCGCACATTTTACATCTTCTTCTACAACTTCACAATGTCTAGCTATTTACCTTTAACTTTCCGTTGATCATTGTATCCGTTGTTTTACCACATGTAAGCAATAAATAAATGAATACTGAATACTGAATACTGATCGGTACTCTAAATCCAGTTTCAGTGTATCCAACTAATATTCCCATTTTAGCCTTTTTGTCTCATTTCGATTTCCTTCTTTCTTCCGGAATTCTCATAAATACTCTGCTGCCATATATTTTCAGATTCTTCACTGTCGGCTTCCTTCTGAAAAATATTTCGTATGGAGTTTATTTTTCTATAGTATTAGCCAATGTTCTATTATTAAGATATGCAGCTGTTTTGAATTTTTCTGGCCAATACTTTCTATCTATTTTCGCATCTGATATTAAGCATCTTGCCATTTCCATTAATGATCGGTTATATCTCTCTGCAGTCCAATTAAGTTCATGCACATAAGCCGGACAGGGTTTTGTTACTATCCCCTTCTGTCTTGCAAACTGAAAAACTCTTGAATTAATATACTCTGTGCCATTGTCACATCGCAATTCCTTTATAACCTTGCCAGTCAGGTTCTGCACTTCATTTACATACTGCACTAAGCAATCGTATACTTCATCCTTCATCCTTATGCAATAAACTTTGACTAGCTTGCTATAGTCATCTATGAAGCATACAAATATTTTTCACCATTATCTCCTGTTGTTTGATGTGGGCCATTCAGATCTGTATGAACAATCTCTAATATATCTTCTGCTTTTCTTCGATCATTTTCAAATGGTAAATTATGCATTTTGTTTTCTATGCATGTCACACACCTCATAAATTACGACTCAATCTGATTTGGTAGTCCATCTAATAGATTATTTCTGCACATTATTTCTAAATGATTAAAGTTCACATGTCTAAATGTACGATGTAGTCTTTCCTTTGTGGTCATATTGCTTTTACTCACATTCGCATCGAGTGTTTCCTTTTTGACATAACTTTTCATTTTATAAAGTCTTTCATCTTTGATTGCTATTGCAATAATATTTCCATATTGGTTATACATTTTTGTCAGCCTCCCTTTGGACACAACTGAATTTAAATCAGTGATTCTTGAGTAACTTAATAAGTTGGCATTCATTTCCTTTACATAAAATACTTTTGTCAACATAACTTCTGTTTTTTTTCATACGCTAGGGAGTAAGCTCTAATAGTGCTTACTTTTGTAGCTTCTAATATTCTGCCATCACCAATTTTAACTTTTACAGTTTTCTTCAATGTATCACATGTTTCGAAATACTCATCGGTGTTAATAATATGATCTGTACACCCGCTGTCAAGTAACCATTCTATTTCACCTTTCTTTGATATCTCTTTCTCACTTGTTGAAATATTGTTTGCAACCATAATGTGAAAACAATTTTCATTTTGCTCATCATGTCTTTGTTCATTGTGATAATTGCCTCGTCCTCTCTTGTAAAATAAATAAACAAACATAAATTGCAAGTTAAATGAACATTTTTATTAAAATAGGTGTTTTTAAAAAACGATTCCACATTTCCTCCTTTTTTTAGAGAATTCATATCTTTTCAAATATGGGTACAGCGAAACGTAGGTAATGTATTTTGACCACAGACCAGATTTAAACATATTATTTGCGTTTCGTTACATAATTTTACAAAGTATTTTCAGATTTTCAAAAAATCATATCTTAAGAACTATTGAGTTCCGCAACCTGAAACTTTCAGGAAGATGATAAAATGACCCCAACTTTATGCCTAAAAAGTTTGGACGCCCTAGCGAGTAGGTCATCCGCTAAAGGTGAGCCAAAAGAAAAAACAAAAAGAAAAAGGTTTGCTGACCATGCGCTTGTTTTCATGTAAAGATGAGCCGTATATAAGAGGCAACAACCAGCGGCTTTCTATGATTGTGAAGGGGCTACGTCCAGATTGGAATTGAAAAATATTATGAGGCAAGTCACAACTGCTGTGGTAGAATCCAGTTTGAAACCAATGGCTCTAAACAGCTTCGGAAAGGAGACGAAGCGAGATCAAATACTGTCAAACCAAGAACCAGGTTCGTTGAATATACAGCGTTATTTTACAATAATAAATACGGCGTAAAACATTATTACTCAAAGGGCGTAAACGTTAAATTTTTCGACACCGTGAATGGGGCGGCGACTTTTTCAAAGAAAACCAAAGGGAAGCCCCTGCGAACCGCTGCCACCAAAATTCTCTTCATCATGAGTTCTGGATGGAGGCGATAGAAAAATTAAGAAAAATTAAGTTCTTGGATGCTACAGGAAAGCCCAAGTCTGTGTGCCCTCTATCGAAAACTTCAATGTAACTTAGAAAAGTTATATGTGCGGCAGATTCTCAAGAACGAGGCCAAGATATTTCAATTCAGACTCTATTGAGAACCTCTTTGGTCAAGAGTCTGAGCTTACAATTATAGAAATAATTCTTCGTTGTACAATTATGTCACGGCTTGTATTTTCATTGTCCACAATTACGATGGCGACTTCATCTATCTGAGGTGCATTTCTGCGTGCGTGGTGCGTGGAGAACACAATCTACGTTTGTGTTCTCCACGTGGTCTTTTATCTGCTCGAACTACAATTTTATAGTCATCAGAAATCTAATGTTGTTTTGAATATGTCATTCACTTGATTGTATTTATGTAAGATCCTCTGTACATCTTGGATTATTTCACGTCTCAATTCATTAAAATTTGTGCATCGTTGATCAATTTCTTGTTCTTCATTTCCGATGAAATATACTTGCAGCAATTTATACTCTTCGTTAGGCATTGGTAGTAACGATCCTATTTTGTGATAAATTTGCTCTTGAATTGAAAATACATATTCAAATTAATTTCTATTAGTGTTAGTCGAAGTAACACCGAAAGAAGTCATTTGAAAGCAGTAGTTGTATGATCTTATATTTTGAAGAAAGTTTTTTGATTCTAGTGTTTCCCTGGTCATGTAATGTAAAATTTGTAAAATTCCTGCGGAGGTGCTTCCAGTGGTGGTAATTGAATTTTGCCATTCATGCAACAGAGACCTGGTGTTTCTTTACTAATTTTTTCGCGTGGCAAAATTGGCAAATGTTATTCATATTTCCGATTTCAACATATTTATGATTGTAATATTCTATCGTCGGTTCGTAGTGGAATGCTTCCTTTGTTAGATTATCTTTTAAAATTCTCGATTCTACAATACTTTTATTTTCTTTTCTTTCTTCGCTTTTTCTGCTTCTCAGGGTGCTCATTCTGATTCGTTAATTTTGTAAACGTGCTCCGTGCTCTTCTTCCGTTTCACTTCTTCGATATTCTTTTTGTTTCCGCCGTTTCGCTACAGAACTGGCAAGATCTCCTCCTCTTTTACGTCTAGGCATTGTATTCTGTAAAATATAAATTAAATGAACATTTTATAGACAAATATATTGTTACGTAAACGTGGGGTACGTTGAAACAACGAAAAAAAAAAATTTAACCTTCAAGCGGTCGCGCGAATTTTGTTTACGGCTAAAAGAATATAACGTCGCGCGACTGCTTGAAGGTTAAATATTTGTTTTCTTTGTTTCAAAGTACCCAACGTTTACGTAACAATATATTTGTCTATAAAATGTTTATTTAATTTTCTTAAATATTTTCTTTCTCACATCTTCTAGAATGTTCTCGACATTATCGTCCGCCGTAACAATAGGTTCTGCAGCATACGTAGTAAAGGCGCGAAATTTTAAAACATAAATTTTCAGAACTAATTTGAATAACTAAAATTATGTCGCTTTAACCTCAAAATATAAGTTAGCCACTGCTGTATAAATACGCAAAATTTAATAACTTTATTATAGTTATAAATGTAATTTAAGACTTTATTGAAATTGGAATTTTAAATTTCGCACCATTACTACACATGCTGCAATTGCTCGCAGCGCCTTTCGAAATGCAACCCAAATAATCGTTGTTCTGAATGAAGTTCAAATACTCGACAACAGATGGCGCCACTACACTTAATTTCCAAGTTGAAAAGTTGGAAAAGCCCTTATATCTTTAAAAACACGCCCTTTAGGTTAAAGTTCCCGTTCTTGTTCGAGGGGGGATAAAGGGCTATCACACTATATAAGTACCTTTATCGTGCCGGGACTCCTTTTTAAGTTTTATCGGCATGCACATTTTATCAACTTAGTTTTATTATGTACTAGCTCTGATACCCGGCTTCGCTCGGGAGTTCATATGCGATTACGTGGTAGTTGAAATAAAAAAATAAACTATGACGTAAAAAGTAAAAAAAAAATTGAAAACATTTTCTCAGTATTTACCCTACTTGTTTATAAACAGTGGAGTGGCGTTTATGTTGTCGGACCGAATGGACGTGTCCCCCCGAGATCTCGCAAACGCATTTAAACAAACAATAGTTTTCATCCCCGACGCGCGGCTTTTGTTCTGCCTCCGGAGGCCCGAAAACGAGCCTGGCCTATAGGCTGGCTTATACCGCGTGTTTCTGTAAGGGTTACCTGGGGAATGTGCGCGATCCATCTAGGCACCCCATCTGTGCAATACCGCGCATTTCAGTGATGATACTAGTGCGGTCAAGTGTAATGAATGCCCAGAGAACTGCGCGATTCTCTTAGGCATCCCATCTGTGCAAGCCCTAGAATTCTAGGCCAGGTGCACGTCTGAGCCACGCAGCAGGCCGGCAGCGAGCGACGCCTATGCAACACACCCTCAGCGCTACTGCCTCCACCACCACCGCCGCTAAACACACCAACCTGGTGAGATCATTTCAATTAGGCCATCATTGATAGTGATTGGATCGCGCTGGAGTGCGATTGGAGAGGCCTATGTTCAGCAGTGGACGTTAACAGGCTGAAATGATGATAGTGATTACCTATCTCTAACTTTATTTCTCTCAGGACCACTCGCCGCCTGACAATAATAAACCACCACTTACCGCGGCCGCGGTCGCCCCTATTGACTAAGGCATACTCACATTTATAGGTGCGTCATAGGCAGGATATAACAATTCCCTACCTAGGCAATATCAAAATCAACTAATAAAACATTATTATAGCTACATATACTTATATTGCTTTGCCTGAAAATAAATTCGAGATAATTCTCCTCGAGATTTCTTTTCTCCTCATCTTCGAAAGACCATTCAAAACAGTCATCAACAATAACCTTCCATTAAACCCTGAAACTCTGCGAATAAGCCAACCTAAAACTTAACAATCCTAGAATTATTTTTACGTAGCTAAACTGCAAATATACTAAACCCGACTATAAACAAAAACTAAACACGTGCATGCCATAAAAAGGCCATCTCACCAAATTCCCAGAAACTAGACAAAACAATTGACTGCTATTTAGGAATAATTGGAAAAGCTTCGAAGCACAAAAGGCCCACAACGTTCCCTCACACATCTGGCACCCATTCTATGGTGTCAGCCCATCTTGGAAATACTGGGAAACATTAGAATAAAAATAGATCGTAAAAGGCCAAACAGCGTCTCTCATCATACCGACCGTACACCTTTTAGAAACAACCCACACACACATTCATATTAGCTAAAACAGCACGAGGCTCTCTCCTGTAGTAATATCTTACAATGGAAACTCTACCAATGCCCAGAGATGGAAACTGCCTGTTCCATGCAATTGCAGACCAAATCAACCATCTGTTTGGAGCGACATTCAACCATATCCACATCAGAAGCGACTTAGCTAGATACGTGGAAGCTAACAGCAATTATCCACGCGTCAAACTTGCGATCAACGCACCAAACGCAGAAGCTTTCACCGAGTACATAAAAAATCTCCACATACAGGGCACGTGGGGAGGTGAAGAAATTATCATAGCAGCCGCGGAGTTCTACGTAATAAGTGTAGCGAACCATCAACAAAATGGCCCATCAATCGTATATAGCCCCCAACAAGAATATAAAGCAGTTGGAACTATCAACTTGAACTTTTCCGACAGCCACTACGACAGTGCATACATAATAGAGCCCCAAAACGTAATCAACAACCTATCAACAACCAGTCAAATCTACAGCATCTCACTTTTCCCATACCAAAATACAGCGCGACAACCAAAGTACACTCAAGTTCCACCCGCCCCAAAAACAGATAATATGATAGCGGTAAATCTAAACACCTTCCCCCGGCCTACCCAAAATGCACAACTCAAGATAAGATGACCAATGACTTTGATACTTACAGTACCGACACATACACTCACACGCCACAAACACATGCTTCCCCCTCCGCCGGGTCAGATACAACCGGGTCCTTCATCTTTAGGGCCTTGTTCACGGACTGAACCTCGACCCGAGTCACGGACCTAACTAATATGCACTAATGAAGTGAATTGAAGTAGGTGATATCAGTGCAATGAGTCTCACTAGCTGAGCAACAACCTGGTGAGATCGCTGCGATTATGATAGCCCTAACTCAGATCAAAAGGCAAAACGAACTCTATATCTGGCAGGTAACCCCCTTCGTAATGCTAAATACCATTTCATAAACAGATACCACGCTCGCTTTAAATTACTACGCCAACTCCAAACTATCCCACAGGCACAGTACCGTACTTGTAGGTAGGAAATAGGTATACCTAAATACAAAACTAGGCAACCTACCCAATAACAGTAAAACAAAACTTAACTATTTCTAACTTTATCCGTTCCGACAAGCCCACAAAAATAAAACAATAATGCAAGCCCGTCTACTACATAACTGCATATTCTGAGAAATAGCGAGAAACAGCCATCAATTGCACATCATAAAAGGATCATTTCACCATCTTCCAGAAAACAGGCAATTAACAAAAGACTTCCACTGATGAACAATAACAACAATAAAATCGGAGACTTTTTGTCCTAAGCGGCTCTCTACCAAGAATAAGGGCGCACGAAGATACGCACAAACTTTGACAATCGCAACCCGTACGATCTGTTAATCGTAGACAATGGTAGTTCAAACAAATCACACTATCTCTAAGTTCTTTCTTTCAACAAAATGCCAAGAAGATAACCTAATGGAAGCCTTACCAATGCTGAGATGGTAACCGCCTATTCACCGCAATTGCTGACCAAATTAATCACCTATGTCAATTAACATGCAACCACACTCACATTCGTAAGGACCTAGTTAAATATGTAGAAGAAAACGGCGATGAACAGAACAAAGCTCGCAATCACTGAGCCTGAAATCCTCAACAACTCAACATTGAAAATCTGCGCAATTACGGTACTTTAGCTGGAGAGGAGATTATAATACCAGCTGCCAAATACTTTCTAGTTAACGTAACAGTCCACCAGCAAAATACACCATCGCTCACATTCACGCCCAAGAATCCAGCAGATGCAGTGAAATCTATCAACCTCAACGGCACAGGACACCACTACGACAGCGTATACTTGCTTGAATCGCCAAATTTACCCACGGATCAAGCAACCGATAACCAAACTGATAACACCATTCTTTCCCCGATACTTAATGCAACACCCATGACCGCCTCAGGGTCAACCATAACATCAACAGAAGACATCCCAGACAACACCGGATATACGATGATAAGAAACAGCCCCATATTTAAACCACAAGTCACATGCGAGCGTATGCGCATTGCTACTTGGAACGTTAGAGGATGCGCCGAAATAACTAAAAGACTCAACATTGATGCGGAATTGACTAACAGAAACATGCACATAGCCTTTAAACAGGAAACAAACATGATACATATGTCAAAACACTATCTCTGGTATCTGTATGCTCGCATCGGACAAGACGCTATAAAGAAATACAGGAAAAAGGAAATTATAGCAACAAACCTCTTTCACAATATTGCACACAAATATTGTAAAAGTTACATCAAAAGAAAATGCACGTACAAGGGCGAGCTTGTCTCTAAAAAGAGATTTCTTCCAGCAAAACAAGGCATTACAGGAAATGCTATCATAAAAGGGTAGGCAGTGCACAATAATTACTATAACTAAAATGCCTAGGAATAAATTAAAATATCTGTAAAATACAGATAGAAAATACGAAATAATTACCGATATATACATAAACTAAGAGACAGGTAGAGCTCGATATGTTTCTTAAAAGAAAAAAGAGTCAGACTGTCTCTTATAGTGCAAAGAGGTGCGTTCCAGAGTCGGACCGCCCGCAACCTGAAAGAGCGTTTATACGCAGCGCTGCTATGCCGCGGAGTAGCTAAAAGTGAATAATTAAATATCATCGGAGAAATGCTCATGGCAAACTTAAAAGTAGAAAGACGAAAATTCTTATAAGAGACCCCATAAACAACCAGTGTATTGGACGGAGTTCCAATACGAACCGTAAACAAAATCAAATATCTCGGCACATATATTACGGCAGGACATAGGACACAATAAAAAAAAGGTGCCGGTAAGCCATATGCAATTCCAAGGCCCTAATGCATTTTATAAAGAAATCCAACATGGACTGGAATATAGTGCGCCTGATTTACAAAATGGTCATTGCACTGTTTATAAAATACGGACAAAAAGCGGCAATCCTCACTAAAGCAAACAGTTGAAAGTCAGTTCTTGACTAAGAAAATATGAACGCCTGATCCTCAGAGACATGTTTTAGAACGCCAGAAGCTATCCAAGATACCACAAAATTCATGTCTGACTACAGGGCAAAACGATAACCAAACGAATCAAAAACCACCGGATGTGTTACAATACATATTCTGCGACGCCCACAACAGCACTTACTACACGCTCCATTCAAATACGAAGCAAGGAAGAAGAAAGTCGGCCGACTTATATACACCTGGAAAGATTTCCTTAAGCATGACATCAAATACTACGGTGAAGAACACAGTTACTGGACAGAATCATCACACAACACACTCTCAAAAAAATATTGCCATTGCAACAAAAAAACTTTGATGCTGGACAGCCGTCAAAGGTGCATAGTTATGAGGGCAACGTTTTTATTGTTACTAAGTAAATTTACCAATTTTGATGTAATAGCAATAAAACATTGTTGAAATTACAATGCTAAAATTGTTCGTGTCACTATATGATTTCTTGTCCTTTTGTTCCCATGACAAATGCCTTTAGCTATCATATCAAAGGTATATTGTCCCGATGACAAGGGGTTTTGCTAAAAAGACAAAGGTTTACTGTCCGTGGATCTAACTTTGTTTTGTTGAATTAGCTATCTTCCTTTGTGCTTTTATCAATTCACCGTTGCTTCTCCGACAAAATTACTTTTCTCGTATATATTTTGCTGCTCTAGCAAAGTAACATGGCTGATCTTATCCCTGCACTTTGTTAATGGTACACCATGAAAAAATATTATATACTCCCCGAAGCTTCTGACTATTATTCCAGGAGTATGCGTACCCTGAGCTATGTTTAATGTACACCATACATCTGTATGGTGCATACACAGAGCACTCCGGTCAAGGTACGTATACCCGTAACAATATATAGGCAGAAGCTTCGAGGAAAATAGATTTTTCAGTGTACCATTTACAAAGTGAAGGGATTGAAATCTACAATATAGTACATTGCTTGGGTAGCACAAGATACGATAAGAGGATAGAGGTATTTGAGAATCCTAAAAGAGAATAAGAAAATATTTATATCAAAAGTATGTAATAATCTCTACTTTACTTATTTATTCCTATGGCATTAGTAAACAGTTCATACCAAATTACAAGTTAATATTAAGGGATTTAAGCCACTCGGTGGCTTCGTCAGTAAGCTTGATCAGGTCCTCGGGAGGTCCCCCGGTATATCGCGTTTCTGGGAATTCAGAGATAATATGTTGGATGTCTTGTACTTCAATTCCGCAGGTACAAGTAGGGGAGTCTATCCAGCCGCAGCGATGTTTATATTGGGCACAGCGTCCATGCGTAGTCCCGTGCGTAGTCTGTTGAAGTTACACCAGTCGCGCCTTGGCAGCTGGGACCCCTTTAGTTTGGAGCCTGGAACAAGATCTGAGCCTAATTTGCCGGCCATTGTTGAGTTCCATTGTTGCGACCATTGTTGCATGAGGTTGGAATCTTCTTGCAGCAGATTTATCGCGATTTTGTTTGGTGGGTTTCTGGATTCAAGACGGTGAACGATAACGACAACGGGTCAACGACATGAACCTCATAATTGTATTAGGGCACTGTTACTTACCAAGCATAGCCTGCAGCAGATGCCGCAGTTTATTTTCTGTTAAAATAGTCTCCAATGCCATATTTCATATCACACTTGAGCACAAACACTACTTCTCTGCACGACATCCACGTTAAAACTGGCAGAATAGGAGAAACAGTTTGCGCTTGCGAGAACAATTATAAGACGTCACTTTGTAATTTTATCTAAGAATACTTTGTCAAAACATCTACTTCGTATTTTGTTAGTATATAACGTTGCCGTATCAACAACATCATTTAGCCGTAGTAACAACTGTTATTTTGATAGATTAAACTATGCTGTAACATCACTTCATAACGTTGCCGTGTCAACAACACCATTTAGCCATAGTAACAACGCCTATTTTGATAGATTAAACTTTGCTACAATATCACTTCATAACGTTGATAAGTTGACAACATGCCTTTGTTATCCCGTTTAAACATTTTTAACATAGTTACCGTATCTACGTGTCTTTAGCTAAAATAACAAAAATAATTTCAACAATAAAAAAGTTGCCACAGCAACTATGGGCCTATAGCTGCAGCGACGATGCACTTACGTGCGGTAACAATAAAATTCTAACAAAGCTTTTATTGTCGCTTTGTTAGCCGATTTTTCTCTGAGGGGACGAAGTCAGGATGGCCTAGAGGCAAATATACCGTATTCCAGAAACAGAGAGCGAAAGCGAAACTGGGAACTTACTGGATAACCCAAACGAACACGACTCAGGAAACTCAACTAATAACAATAACTGAAAATAGAAGGAAAACAAGAACTTGAAGAAAACAACAGCTGCTCTCCAAATCCCACATCCTCCCCATTCCACATATCCTATATTGGCTTCAGGCTGAGAGTCGGTCGATTGAATTCACTATCCTTCCCCTCCTACAGAGCAGGTCATTCCGCCCCCCCTCAAAACTTGTGCCCTCTGGTATGCCGGCCGAAATACCGGAACAGGTTTAGAACCCTGGCTGGAGAAGCACCATTCATTCATTCATTCATTCATTCATATTTACCCTACTTGTTTATAAACAACATTTTTCATTTTATTGTCCGGAGTATATATATATAAATTTTTCGAATTTCCTACTCTTGAGCAAGCTACATATAGCTGACCGTGAGAGAAGCAGGATTCTTTGAGGTTGATGCCACAATATTTTAAAGTTTGCCCTTGCACTTTGTTTTGCATTGTAAAACTAAAGGCAAATTTAATTAGAAACTGCAATCTTTTAAATTGAAATGGCAATTCAGAAGAGATCAGTGGTATTCTAGGTATAAATACTGTGTGTACTTTGTTCTTTCCAGAAATAAGTTCAGCTTCAATGATATTATTCGATAGCTGTTTTACGATTATCCTCGTTCCATTACATAGTTTTGGGGAGTTGAGATTTCTGAGTAGTATGATTGGAAATCCAATTTTCAGACAAAGGCAGTGTAATGGCATTCCTGGTACTTGTAAAAAGTTTAAAAATTCAGTAGGGAAGTTGACACTTTCTTCAATGTATACCATCGTGTCGAACGATTCATATATTTTCTCTTCACCAGGTATTTTCTTTAGAATATTAAAATTGATATCGTCAACAATATTATTTTTAGTGGCCAAAATTGCTCTTTGAAATAACCACTCTACGTTCAAGATCAAAGATCAAATATATTTTATTTCAAAAAGAATTGTACAGTAAGCAAACAAAGTCAAACAAATACATAATGTGTTTTAAAACGTATCTTATTTTAAACCTCCTTTGTTTATTTTAATATTTATGTTTACTTACGATTTAATTTTTGTTTATTATTACTTTAACTATAACCATAGATTATATATAACATTAACTTATTATAATTTAACAGAGTTTGTTTTATACAAGGTAAGCTTGAGTGTGTGTACGTGTATGTGTGTGTGTGTGTGTGATTTTGTGTGTGTGTGTGAGTTTGCTACCGCCCGAATGTGAGGACTTCAATGCTCCACCAGACCCGAAAACGCGGTCGAGACCTAATTCGAGGCCGTCCTCGGATTCACAGATCGTCGATTCAAATATATATTCTGAAAGCACGCGTTTTGATTGGTAAGCTGGCAATTTTCTGACCAATCACATCGTGGGACCTCAGATTACGGGCGAAACGTCTAACACACTTTGTGTTAGCAGAGGCCACCTGTGAAGTTATGTCGGGTTGTGCCATCACGTGGCGCCACCAGTCCAAAGTGTGTGAAATGTTAATTTTGTCTAATCTGAGGTCTTTAGAGAAGAACCCGGATGTCCCCTATGGTTCCGAATGTTATCGTACGTAAACATGTTTTTTTTTTCAGTTTAGTGTGAGGTTGGGGTGATAGGATTGTGAAGGTATATATTATTGTGCCTGCTGTTTTTTAACATTTATCAAAGGTTTTTCTGTTTTCTGTATCTTCCTTTATGGACTTAGGACATATTGTAACTGAAGATCTAAGTTTTTTTTTAATTCACTGTGTTTGTATTATTGACATTGCCTTATACAGGGTGTTACAGAAAGGTCCTGTGAAACTGAAAGGGTTTCTTCCTGACACCGATACAAAAAATTTTCACTATGGGACCAACTTTGAAATCACGAAAAAAATATCAGCTGTTCGTATATTTCGTATATATTTATTGCACATAAAACGACATAAGATATAATAAAACAGAAAGGACATCTACAAGGGCATGCTTATCTCTAAATAGAGATCTCTTCCAGCAAACCCAAAGTTCCATACATTTTGTCTCGTAAGATTTGAATTTTAGTACGGAACAACTGATATTTTTTTCTTTCAGTTTCACAGGACCTTTCTGTCACACCCTGTGGAAATAAAATAAAATAAGATCCTAGAGATCTGGGCGCACCCTGTGGAAATAAAATAAAATAAGATCCTAGAGATCTGGGCGCACCCTGTGGAAAAGAATGGCGGACAACTGCCAGTCATCGTGGATCGTGCCGCTTAGCATAATAATATCACCTAGCATCTAATAATGTTTAAATATGTAACTTTGTTTCTGTACACTATGGATCCAGATTAAATAATTTAAAAAATATATATCATTGGGTGTGAAAGCAGTTGGTGAATTACTTACTTATATCAAATTAAGTTCATAAATGAAAGTTTGTTTCTAATACCCACAGGAAATTTATTGAGTTCACAATACAAATTATATTCGGTTAAAAATAAAACAATTTATCTTTTAAGGTGAGGTGGCGGGAAGTTCAAAATGTTGACAGAATTTTCAATAATGTAGCTGATCTCAGCTTTGTTTAACGTTTGATTGCGAATTCACGGCAGTAGAAAAAGTTTTTTTTGTGTTTTCGTACATAATTGAACGAGGATAATTGGGCCGATTTACTTTTGTAGTAAAATAAAAACTACATTTTGGGCTATACCACTAGTATTTTTTACGACAAAAGTAAATCGGTCTGATCATCCTCATTAAATTGTGTACAAAAATACAAAAAGCCTTTGTCTATTGCCGTGAATTTACAATCCAACAAAGCTCATATGAGCTACAATTGCTACAATTAAAAAATTGTAAACAAAATTACCCGCCATCTCATTAGGGTTTATGAAATAAAAAAGGAGAAATTGAAATAATAAATATAATGAAATTTTGACACTGAAATTTTGCCTTAAGAAATAAAAAATGTAATGAAATTTTGTCACTGAAATTTTGCCTTCAGAAATAAAAAATATAATTAAATTTTGACACATTCCCACGTAATTAAACATTTATAGCTGTGGCGTGTACTAGAAACAGAATATCCACCGGCTTTGAAGTCAATCATTTTCTTTTATTATTTTTATTTAATATGTTGTGCACATAATACTTTATTTGTCTCCATGTGCGGTTTTGCAGGTCCGGTTCATTTTTGAGGCACTGTTCGCACTCAACTTTGTTAGGCACTTTTTTGCGTATCCAATAGATAGCCATCTCCCGTTGCCTAGTATCTTTTTCTGCAGAGGACCATTCCTTTTTCTTAGTTTGTTTTACAGGTGTCTTTTTTGGTTTCCTCGTTGTAGTCTTAGACCTTATCTTTTTTACCATTAATTCATGCTCGTCTTTATCGCTCGCATCTTGTTGGGTTTTCAATCGTTTTTTTCCAGTATGTGTTTGACTTGTTGTTTGAATATTCATTGGTATATTCTCGTTTTGGACAACATTCATATCATTTTCCTTCAATGCCTCAGTATCGAAATAATCTTCTTCGCTGTCACTGTGTGCGCTCAGATCAATATTATCAAAGTTTTTCCCTTTATTTTTCATTATGTTACCAGATTCCAACGACAAAAGTAGCTTGCTCACTTTACTAACTTGTACTGAACTATCAGGCAACCGATAATATTTTCGATGAACTCTAATGTCGTGGCCCATGTAAGTTGCAAGTTGGTCCATCTCATTATCCTGTAAATTTAAGAGCTGGCAGACTGTTGCAACGTGTTTTCGCAATTTTGTTGAAGTTATTGCATCAGTATTCTCTGCACCACATGATTCGGCATATTTTTTTAGCATTTGTCCGGATCTTTTGAAGCCAAATGTTTTAGTATTTGCAAAAAGGTAAACATTTTCAGCTGGGATGTTAACATTTTCTCTGAGGTCGCATAGAAAATCTATCTGATTTTTCATCTCAGTAGTTAGCAGTATTGGAACTTTTCATCCTAGTTTGCCTCTTGTCTCAACCTTGTTAATGTTTTAGCTAAATTTTTTTCAACTTCGTTTAGGCTTTTCAGAATTTCTTCACTCAGTGGGGTAGTATCTCGATTCTTGTAAGTATCCACGAAAATTCTTTCAACTAATCCTGCTCTTCGACGATTGAAAATGAGTGTTTGTACTAACGTTACGTCGCAGAGATCGGACCAATTTTAGGCTGTGGCATTTGTTTTCATGTCGAGCATTACATTTTTGCCTTTTTGCTTTAAGTAATCAGTGAGCTTCTTTAAATCTTTCGCCATTGGCAATACGGTGGTTTTGTTCCATTTGTTGGTATAAACTGTATTAAGGGCATGTGTCGAGACTTGGCTTGTAAAGTTTATAGCAATCAAATCTATAAAATCTTCTATTTCTTTGCGGCGTTCAAACATCAACTGTTTGATGGAATCTGATTTTAATAAATCTGCACACTGCTGTATTGAACTTCTCAATCGTAGAGCAAGACTTGGGATTCCATAATCCATTTTGTGTCCTGCGACAACTTTCACGGCCTCTATAAAGCGATCAAAATTCCTAGGATGTATCATTTGGGCCAAGTTTTGAATGTTTTGATTATTTTTTTTAACCTCCAGTAGTAGGCGACCCAGCTGCCGCATGCGCTGACTGATATACGTTTTAAGATGTGAGTGCTGTTTGTGCTGATTGCAATCCGAACTTTATCAAAGTTTCATCTTGTCGGATTATATTAAATATTTCATCTTGTCTCATATTGGAGAGAATTTCTTCTTGAAATTCTTCGGTGCCTTCTTGAGCTGTCAGAAATATTGAAGAACATTTCTTGGAAGAACGGGGTTTGGTTTCATCAACACATCGCCTAAAGTGCAAGTAAATATCCTTTTTTGCATACAGTCCAAAGCAGTTTTTGCACAGAGTCATTTCATCAATTTTTCTTGCTTTCTTTGAGCGCTTCTTGGGAATTATGTCACCGTGGCCTGTATTTTTTTTTGTGTTGTAGGCGTAAATACCTAGCTGTCAAATTTTTTCTGTTTGATCTTTTATTTCTTTTGAGTTTTTTGGTACAATCAGGAATTTTGTCACGTCCGGTTCATTAAAATGTTTGGATTCTAAATGTCTTGGTAATTTGGAGACGAGTTGTGAACAAAAGAGGCAAGCATGTTTTTTATCCCAAGCCCGTATACCCGGCTCGTTTTTAGATTTCACGATATTTAGTGTAAAGATCTTATATGTAAACACTCCTTGAAATAAAGTAGGTACCTTTTTTTAATATAGGCAGAATCCGAGGTCCTAGCCGTGTAAGATGCGCAAGAAATTTCGCAAACTGAATCCGAGGTCTCGTGTGTATTAGAAACGCAAGTTATTAAAGAATCCGAGGACCGTGTGTGTCGATTAGCTTGCAAACCGAATACGAGGTCTCGCGTGTGTTAGAAACGTAACATGTTACCGAATCTGAGGTACGGTCCGCAGATATGGGAGGACCTCAGATATCGGGTGAAGTTAACAAGTAAAATTATGACATTTGTGAAGCGAGGAGCGTGTGTAGAAGAACGTCGAACCGACTAGGCCAATGAGAAACAGTCGAGCCCAATGTCTTCTTAGGTAACATAGCTGTGAGACGTCAATTTCATATAGCCCTCACATTCGGGAGACATGTCACAGTCCCCAAATTCGGGTGAATACCAACAAGTGTGTGTGTGTGTGTGTGTGTGTGTGTGTGTGTGTGTGTGTGTGTGTGTGTGTGTGTGTGTGTGTGTGTGTGTGTGTGTGTGTGTGTGTGTGTGTGTGTGTGTGTGTGTGTGAGGGTGTGTTTGTATGTGTGTGCGTTCGGTAGTGTATGTAGTGTGCATGATCTATTTAAAAGGTGTAGTAATTATATTTTATTTATGAATGTATAAATGCTTCCGATTCCTCATAAGTTAAGTTGACAAGTGAAGGTGAAATTTGGCATTATAGTACAGCAAATACGATCTTTGCGTCGCGTAGTGATTTCAATGTAGGTAGTATTAGTGTGTTGAAGAATAACTGTGCTGTATATAAAAAGTTGTCTTACATTTAGAACCTTGCACTCGCCATAAAGATCGTTTGTAGGATATAGGATAGGACGAAAGGTCGCAATTTTTAGAATAGATCTCTGTGCTATCTCAAGCGGTTTTAAAGTGGTTTTCGTTGCTCCTCCCCAGGTGATAATACAGTAAGTAATTATAGATTGGCAGAGTGAAAGATAAACCATATTAATTAAGTGATGATTAGCAACGTGTCCTATGGTTCTAAAGATATAGATCGTTATTTATTTTTTTAATTTTCGGACTCTCCCCGTGATTGTATTTATGTGGGCCTTAAAATTTAGTTGGTTATCTAAAATTATTCCAAGATATTTGATGGAGTGTGTAAAGTTTATGTGTGGACAGTTGCAGTTTTGCCTTGTGGGACAAGAATGAGCCTGGATAAGGAGCGGTGATGACGGTTGGGAATTGGTTTTGAGTGAGTAGGTCATAAATTTTGTTTTAGCTATGTTAAGTGTTAGGGTGTTATAATTTAGCCAGTCAAATACTTGATTAAAACCGTTTTGTGCATCGAGTTGAAGTTGTGACCAGGAATCGGACGAAAAGGTGATAGCCGTATCGTCGGCGTAGCTGATGATGTTGCCGCTTGGGATATTTAAATTACAGAGATCGTTTTCATACACGAGGAAGAGGGTAGGGCCTAAGATGCTGCCCTGGGGGACACCGTAGCGGATTGGTAGTTGCCTCCAGGTTCGACAACTGCAGAACCATTTCCTTTCTTTCCTTATCGAGGAAGTAAATTTTTCGTTCCAGGGAAGTGAATTGGTCACTCATAAACGTCAGAGATTTCTCGATCTCCACATTTGTTGTTTCGATTTTCTCTGATTGGGACTTGATTTGAAGGATGTCAGTTTCCAATTACGTTGGTTTAGTTCTGAATAATATTTGGATACATTTTGTCGATTAGTTCGTTTTCAGTAGTGGCTATGTTGCAGGAATCACTATTGTGTTCAATGAGGCCGGTCGTTTGGTCAGTAGGATATGTACCTTCGCCTATTTGTAAAAGTATTTTAGCAAAATGTGCTGATGTTGCATCTTTTGATAATTCAACTCTCATGTTTTTTGTTAATCGCAGTATTTGTACTTGTGGCCAGAGATGTGACTTTTTTAAGCATGCATTGATCTCGTCTGCTGGTGTTGACTTGGGAATAACTGGGAGTGTTTGTCGAAAATCTCCTGAGAATATGAGTAGAGCTCCTTCCATTATTTCAGAGTTTTTTCGCAATTCTTGTAATGTTGTGTCCATGGCTTCTAGTGTTTTTTTAAGGGCCATGGCCCATTCATCCCAGAAGATAATTTTAGCTTGTTTTAGAAGTTGACCCCGTCCAGATTTTCCTGAGATTGTACATACCGGGAATTGTTGTTCGCCTATATTCAACGGTAGTTGTAAGGCAGAATGGGCAGTTCGTGCTCCTTCCATAAGTTTGGCTGCAATGTCGGATGATGCTAGTGCCAGTGCGATGTGTTATTTAGCACGTATTTCCGCCAGTATTAGATTTATTAGAAACGTGTTGTTATTTATCCGGTTCATTATAACGTTGTAAACTTTTTTTGATTGTCATTGAGGAGTGGTTTGTTGTGAGCAAAGTATTCAAGTAGTTCATTGACGTTGTAGCTTTTTCCTTTTGCTAAACATTTATCTTCTAAGCGAATGAGTGTTTCATTGAAGATGTCGTCATTGAATTCTATAGTCAGTTCTGGATTAGTTTGTCGGATTTGGTACAATATATCATCACTCATACTCCTTTTGAAAGAGTCCCATAGCTGTTTTGGGTTTGATGGGTTACATGTTGTTAGAATTATGGCGAATAACTCTCGAATTTGTTCAGCTGAAGCTGTGAGTGTGGCGTCTTGTAGTTTTAATTCCCAGTGGTTATCGTTTTCCAATAATCCTAAGCGTTGACATGCTTCTCTGTACGTCTGGCATAGGTAGCCGTCAATGGTCCTGAGATCTGTGAAACTTGTTGGTCCCCGTATTTTGTGTAACAACATCTTGAGATTGAAACATTCGGCATTGTTTGGATGTACAGTGTATACACTGTGTATACACACTCGACCGATTGCGTTAGTTTTCATGATTTCTGGATGACCCTCCACTGGCAATCCTTGTTTTCGTCGTTGAAAAATTTTCCTTGTTTTGTCCCACGTATAATAAATAGGGACGTCGACATACAGTATTGTCTTTGCGAATGGATCTGTTTGGCACAGTTGGAAAAAAGCTGTTAATGTTGTGTTCTGAGGTGGTTCGTTGCAATTTTTCTAGCCGAGTCTTTTGTGAAGTAAACTCTCTGTCCATTCTCCAAATGTACTGCTAGATGTTGCACAGCTGGTTCGCATTCGTATTTGGGAAAACTAAAAATCCTCCGCGCTGCTTCGTTACTGTTGATGTATCTTCCCATTTGGTACATGAGGATCTCATCATTTCTGTTATTTTGTTCGCTATTTTGGACTATTTGAAATACTGCCAAATCACCTTTGTTTACGTACTTACATATATATTTAATAGATTTTACTGAATTGCAGTATTCAACGTTTATGTGTGCTTGGAACATTTTACTACCCATTGATTATCTATTTCCAGTTTGTCTCTGCCTTGTATTCGTATTTTTGCTGTGTACCCACCGTTTTTCGGTGATCGTCTTCTATATTTGGAATAGCCGTCATCTTCAGTTTTCGAATCGTCCAAGTATGTTTTTGGATATTTATTTGTACATTTTCCATCACTCAGGCATGGCGCATTGAAGTTTAATGGTCCACATGGTCCGTGGATCATGTTTTGAACTACTATGTTGTATAGTTCCGGATCTTTTTGTGGATTGGGAAATTCAGCTTGGATGATTTTGTCGATATCCGTGGGATAAATTTTATCGTGTAGCCATATATGATTGTGTGAGTGCGGTAATCCTCGTTTTTGCCACTCGATTGTATACATCCAGCATCTAACGGTTCCAAAGATGTGGTATTTTGTGATGACTTCAATAAATATTATTTGTTTTTGTCGAAAAACTCGGGCTATTATGTCGTGTCGATCCGTGGAGGTTTGTCCGTATTTCAGTTTTTCTTTGATGTCTGGCCATGATGAGTTGCATGTAAATGTTATGAAGAGATCAGGTCGTCTATATTTTCTTACGTAGGTTATGTCATCTTGAGTATATTCGTGCATATGTCTTGGACTTCTTATGTATGATGATTGATGAGGGTAAGATTACCATTGCTCCAATATCGTCAATATTGTCATCATTTATGATCGCGTCTCGAAGGTGGATCTATTCTTCTGAGCGTAGTTTCTTCTGATTCAGTCTTATGTAAAGCATCCGTTCTGCTTCTATTTTTGCGAATATATCTACCAGAAATTGTTAGAATAAACGGCGAGTGTTGAGTATGTGATTGTATATTTCATTGTCTCTGATCATTCAGCGGTAAGCATAGAACTCCTTGGAAGTGACTTTTTTGTTTGTTTCTATGCCTGTTTCAGGATGAATTTGTTTTATATTAAAATGATATCCGTCCTCTCCGTGCAGAAATATTACCGGATATTGAAGAGCAACATATAGACGGTGTGTCTCTGCAATGCGTTGTAGTCCTTTTATTCTTCGTTGTACAATTATGTCACGGCTTGTATTTTCATCGTCCAAAATTACGATGGCGACTTCATCTATCTGAGGTGCATTAAATCTACCTTCGTGTTCTCCACGTGGTCTTTTATCGGCTCGAACTACAATTTTATAGTCATCAGAAATTATGCGGTCTAATGTTGTTTTGAATATGTAAATCAGTTGATTGTATTTATGTAAGATCCTCTCTACATCTTGGATTATTTCGCGTCTCAATCCATTAAAATTTGTGCATCGTTGATCAATTTCTTGTTCTTCATTTCCGATGAAATATACTTGCAGAAATTTATAATCTTCGTTAGGCATTGGTAGTAACGATCCTATTTTGTGATACATTTGCTCTTGAATTGAAAATACATATTCAAGTTCATTTCTATTAGTGTTAGTCGAAGTAACACCGAAAGAAGTCATTTGAACGCAGGAGTTGTATGATCTTATATTTTGATAAAAGTGTTTTGATTCTAGTGTTTCCCTGGTCATGTAATGTAGAAATTCCTGAGGAGGTGCTTCCAGTGGTGGTAATTGAACTTATCCATTCACGCAACAGAGAATTCATGGTGTTTCTTTACAAATTTTTTTCGCGTGGCAAAATTGGCAAATGTTATTCATATTTCCGATTACAACATATTTATGATTGTAATATTTTATCGTCGGTTCGTAGTGGAATGCTTCCTTTGTTAGATTATCTTTTAAAATTCTCGATTCTTCAATACTTTTATTTTCCTTTCTTTCTTCGCTTTTTCTGCTTCTCAGGGTGCTCATTCTGATTCGTTGATTTTGTAAACGTGCTTCGTGCTCTTCTTCCGTTTAATTTCTTCGATATTCTTTTTGTTTTCGCCGTTTCGCTACAGAACTGGCAAGATCTCCTCCTCTTTTACGTCTAGACACTGTATTCTGTAAAATATAAATTAAATAAACATTTAATAGACAAATGTATTGTTACGTAAACGTGGGGTACGTTGAAACAAAAAAAATATATTTAACCTTCAAGCGGTTGCGCGATATTTTGTTTACGGCCAAAAGTATATAGAAGGCATCGATTCAACGTCGCGCGACTGCTTGAAGGTTAAGGAAATTACAATTAAAAGAAAAGAATGAAAAAAACATTACAATTAATGCACACACTATTAAAAATACTCACATTTGATATTTCACAATAAAGGCTCACAGACAACTTTTTTCTTCTTCGCTTCAAAATCGAGAATTAATTAAACACACTATTAAAAATACTCACATGTGATTCTTCAAAATAAAGACTCACAGATAACTTCTTTCCTTTTCGTTTCGAAATCGCTTGTTTCGCTGTTCAAATCGAACTAACTTTTTTTTTGTTGGAGGGGAAAAAAATGGAATTTCCCATGCGCAGGAGTCAGACCTCCCTGCTATGTCCGGGTCCCGACATATTGAGCGGGCATCAGCTCGTGTGGTATATATGTGTATATGATATACAAGGAGACATTTAATTAGCTGACCATATTTTGGGGAATGATAGTACCCAATATTATGAACAACTTTCTCCAAGAAACATATGGTCGTAAACGAAGAAAATTTTTGGGTCTCCCATAGTAACTTGTAATCAATCAGCTGATCGGGTCAATGTACTGAGGGATGAAAAATATTTTTCATTTGCGACTATATGTTACTTTGGGAAAGTTGTTCATAATAATCGGTGCTATCAATCCCCAAAATATGGTCAGCTAATTAAATGTCACCTTGTATATGGGAGGAGTTTGCCTAATTACCCGATTTTATGAGCGGACATCAGCTCATAGTCAACGGGCATGATAGCGGCATGTTAGGGGGGCAGATAGCCCCCGCTACTAAGAGGTGGTTATATATAATTTTTAAAACCTATCCTAATCCTAAACTACTTTATATTTGGGTCATTTAGCGGGGCTCTGACCTCAGTCCGGGAGGTTTAAAAGGGCAGGGAGAGATTGTGTGTTCGTCGAATCAAGACGGCGATCTCTTTCAATCCAAATTTGATATCTGAGACGCTGTAGTGCTTCGGGAACACAGCCTTCGTCAAGTTGAGGTGCCTGAGGGGCGGGGGGTGGTTGGGCTTTAAGAGCTTTCGTGATATCGTCCTCTGGTTCTAGGAGGACGTTTTTGGGACGCCTTTTGAAAAGGTGTTTCTTATTTATATCTGGGGTCGGATCACAAAGTGATGCTTGTACTATAAGCGGGTTTGGGTGGCTAGATGCATTAATGAAGAAGCGTTCGGACGCTTGCTTGCGTGCTTTACTGTGGGGAGTCTAAAGTCACTATGGAGGTCTACGTTGCGCATGTACCACGGGGCACCTACGGCTTTTCGCTCGAAGCGGTTTTGTAAAACTGAAGGGGCTTAAGGGAGTGGGAGCAGTATGCAAAGACTGGACTTGCATACGTGAAGACCGGACGGATGCAAGTTTTAAATTGAGTTATTTAGCAGCACAATGGGAGATTGCTTTTACTTCTCATGAGCGGGTGAAGCCTACTCATGTAGAAGGCTGCTTTGTCGCGGACCTTTTTAATGTGGGATTTGAAGTTTAGTCGGGAGTCTAATGTCACGCCTAAATACTTCACTTTATTTTCCCAGGGGATAGGGCGGTCAAAGAGGGTGATTTCGGGTAGTGAAGAGGACGCGCGGTCAGTTCGAGTCTTACCCCTTGAGAAAAGTACGGCTGCGCTTTTCTCGGGGTTCATCTCTATTCTCCATTTGAGAGCCAATTCACCGAGGTCGGTTACTGCTTTCTGGAGTACTTGACAAACGCGCGCCCTCTTTCTACTGGTGTAATAGAGCGCCGTATCGTCAGCGTAAAGGGCTAGCTCGACGTATGGCGTGCGGGGGACGTCTTGATTAATCTGCCTACCTGTGGCGGTGGGTTCGGCAATTACTAGAATCATGTTAAATGCCTTTGCAGGCCGGTACGCGGTTTTAGCACGGTGCATCCTATGTACTTCCATTACCGGGATTTTTGTGGGGACGGGGCGAACTATGTATCGGAAAGTCCTCTCCTCGGGGAGTTAGTAAGTATGGAAGGCGATATGGTTCGCCCTCAAGAATTTAGTTAAGGCGCGGTGGCTTTTGGACTCTGCCACCTGGACGCGGGTTCCGGCTGATGTAAGCGCGGATGTATATTTAATTCCATTTCTTTGTAAATGGATCGATACCCGAGTCCAGGCGGTTTCGTCTCGGACTATTTCTGGTGGCGGGGGGCGAGCGCGGGCACGGGGGTCGGAGGGGCTACGGTATTTGCAGTACCGGTGGGGGATGGAGGGCTCTGAAGGATCAGAGTTCGGGGCGCGGGTGGGGGCGGGGGAATTTGTTGAACGTGGTGTGGGTTTTGGGGTTAGCGGAGACAGAGACATGGCAGCGGGCCTGATCTCTTTGGCCTCGGGGCTTACGGGAGACTCGGAAGACCGGTTCTTCCGCTTTTTGTTTTTAGAGATGACGGGGGTGAACTGAGTTTCCTCATCAACCGGCGAGCGAGGGTGCGAGTCAGCTTCGGAGCTGGTTGAGGGGCTAGCGGGGGGATCGGCGGCTCTGATAATTTGGATCAACGGGCGATCCGGAGGGAAAGGAGACAGTTGTTGGAGTACATACTCCAACAACAAGGGGACCGACGACACATATTTACCTATCTCAATAAATTGATTAGTGTCTGGTTGGGGGGCCATGGCTTGGGTGTGTAGCCTAGTGTGTGGGTGAGTGCCTACTTGTGTCTCGAACCGCCTCCGCCTCTATCCAGGCGGTCCGAGGTGAGTGGTACAAAATAATAAAACAGAAGAATGGGGACAGTAGAATGGGGACAGAGAGAGAGGAATAGGTAAATAAATAAAATAAAAATAATACCACCTGACTGGATCCAATCCAACTTGTGCACAACACACGCGGTGGACTAACCCGAGGGGGTCTCACGGGCGTGCGAGAGAGAGGTATATCGCACGCAGGCGCGGGCGCGCTCGCGGGCGTGGGCGCGGGCAAAAGAGAGGGTAACACTTGTTGCCGGGGCGGCAGCGGGAGAGAGTAAACATGTCTAATTTGGAGATTGCCTCAAATTGTCACTAGATGGCGCCGTATGTCGGCTGCCTCGCGCAAGCGTTTGTTTTGTCGTAGAATATAAGATAAGTGTGTTACAATGACCAGACGAGAGAGAATTACTATGTTGATTGAAAGTACAATATAACTATCAAGTTAATTTGGCTTTTATTTAAGACCCTAAAGCGGTCATTATCCATGGTCCTTCGAACCGGATAGTTTTAGTTTTTGAGGAATTAAGAGTTCCGTAGCTCAGTACGTGTGAGCTACTCTTCGCATCGTTCCCATAGTATCAGTGGATCGCTGTTCAGAGGGATACGACTTGAGTACAGTGATTGCAGCGAAGTAGCGACTAGCAGAGCCAAGCTGAAATCACAGGCGGTGTGTACCACCGCCAGGAGCAGGACAGCGGAGAGGGAGACAGCGAGCACGTCACAACAGCAGATCGAGTGGTTATCGGTTGGTACGAGAAGTGAGTGAGGTGGTCAAGTGCAAATCGTGAGTACATTTATATTATTTGGTTCGTGGAAGTTCAACCTTATAAAGGAGTTCAAAACTTGTGGAAATTCATCAAGACAGTTAGACATTTTCAACCTTATAGCAAAGCAGTTCAGAACTTAGTGAATTTATTACATACATTAGATTTAGGACTTAGAAAAATTAAGAGAAAAACGGAGGTACGGGGAATCCATGCCGGATTTCGCCTAAGTCTCAATTAGTTGTTAGAACTTGTAATATTTTCAAGAATTTACTTTCGACACTTGTGATTTTCTTTAGGATTGAATTAGTTATAAAGTGTATACTTGTAAGCAATTATTTGGTTGTTGGATTTACTAAATTATTTGTTACAACATGGAGTCTTTAATTAGTTATCAACAAGACTTGTCAGAACGTATAACTAAGGCAAGAAGTAACTTTAAAAAGTCTCCTAAGGAACGCATTACTAAAGATTATGTCGAAAATAGATTGGAATCATTAGATCAGTTGTGGAGTGATTTTAGACAGGGACATAAAGAGTTACTGCAAACAGCAGATTCTAAATTATTAAAGGCTGAGACCTACACAACATCTGATATATATGATGAAACAGAGGAGCTGTTCACCAATTACAAGTGTGAGTTGAAAAAGATTTTAAGTTGTTTTAGGGTCCAGCCTAGTTCAAGTGTAAACGTAAGCAATGATAGCTCTAACACAAAATCATCTCAAGTCAAGTTACCGAAGATAACTATTCCAACATTTTCAGGCAAATATACGGAATGGATAACTTTTCGAGATTTGTTCGTATCTATGATACACAATAATAATGCCTTAGATAACGTACAAAAGTTACAATATCTTAAAGGTTACTTGACTGGAGAAGCAGAACAACTGATTAGATACACACCTGTGACTGACGCAAATTATCATCAGTGTTGGAAACAGTTAGAGGAACGTTATAGCAATAAGAAGTACCTGTCACATTGTATACTAAAGCGTTTACTTAGTCATCGGAATATAACTGCTGAGTCAGCAGGATGTTTAAAAGAATTAATGGATACGTCATCGGATTGTTTGAGTGCGTTAAGCAATTTAGGCATTGATGTATCAACATGGGATATAATTGTTATCCATCTGCTTTCGCTCAAGTTGGATTCAGAGTCACGAAAGCAGTGGGAATTGAATGTAACATCGAATTTGTCTTCGGACTCATTACCCACGTTTGGGCAGTTCAAGGAGTTTTTAACTGGCAGATATAGAGCACTCGAGTTTATTGAGCCAAAAAGTGTAATGAAGGTATCAAGTTCTAGCGTAAAACCATCAAGTGGTGGTAGTGTGAGTAAGCCAAAGGTACTGCATGTTACAAATGCGGCTACAGTAGCCTGTGAGTTTTGTACTGAAGGTCATAAATTGTGCTTCTGTAAAAAATTTGCAAACGAAGATTATGCTGCACGTCATGCCTTTGTTACGAATAACCGAATGTGTTACAACTGCTTAGGGGCGAACCACTCGGTTAGATTTTGCCAAAAAACCACCACTTGTAGAATTTGTAGAAGGAAGCATCACTCCCTACTTCATCCGAGGAGTGAGCCGGCTTCAAATGTTAATACGAGTAGTTCAGTTCAAACAGTCAATTCAGTTCTGAATGAAGAAACTGTTAGTGGGGCGGGAACTAGCCGTTCCACGAATGAGACCACACCGGTTCTGACCTGTTTTTCTAAAGGAAAGTCAGGTAGTCAAGTTTTGTTGCCCACAGCACTTGTGAGTGTACAATCAAAAACAGGTCAGTACCGGCCATTTAGAGCGTTGTTAGATCAGGGTTCGCAAGCCTCATTTGTAACGGAGGCCACAGTTCAAGGGTTGAGCCTGAGTAAAACACATGCCAACCTGTCAATTTCCGGAGTAGGCGGAGATCAGCAGTCGATGAGATCAAGTTCAGCGGTGACGTTAGATATCCAGTCATTAACGGATCCGAACTTTAAATTGAAGATCAAATGTTTTGTGCTTACAAAAATAACAACATTACTACCTGAGAGAGAGGTAGTGGTGCCGGACTGGAATCAATTGCAGCATTTGTGCTTGGCTGATCCAGAGTTCAATTCACCCAATAAAATAGACATTTTGTTGGGGGCGGAGGTCTATAGCCAGATTATAAAGGAGGGTGTAGTGAGAGGGCCCGCAGGGTCCCCAGTAGCTCAGTGCACTTCTCTGGGATGGATATTGTCTGGATCTACGGGCAACGCAGGTATAGGAAACAAAATATCAGTCTTGCATGCGCAAGTAGATGAAAATGAGGTCATTAAAAGATTTTGGGAATTGGAAAACGAGCCTTTATTGAGAACACCAATTCTATCAAAAGAAGAACAAAGATGCGAAGACATCTTCACAACCACAACACGTAGAGACGAGAATGGTAGGTACGTGGTGAAATTGCCGTTTCGCGATGAGGAACCGTCCTGTAAACAAGGAGAATCACGTGAAATTGCAATAAAGAGATTAAGGTCACTAGAAAGAAAGTTCACTAAAGATAAACTACTAAAAGATAGGTACACGGAAGTTATAAATGAGTATTTAAAGCTAGGTCACATGGTGTCAGTATCAGAATTGGACCTAAATAAAGAAAAAGCGGTCTACTTACCACACCATGCAGTTGTTAGGGACGACAAGTGCACCACCAAAGTCAGGGTAGTTTTTGACGCATCCTGCAAAAATGAAAACGGGGTATCACTCAATGACACCTTGATGGTTGGACCCACATTGCAGCCAGATTTGCGCCATTTGATCATGGGATGGAGGAAGCATCCGGTATGTTTAACAGCGGACGTTGTTAAGATGTACCGAATGGTAAAGGTAGCAGAAGAAGATTGCGATTATCAACGTATCGTTTGGAGAAATAATCCAGATGATCTAATAAAGGATTACAAACTGCTCACCGTTACCTTCGGTACAGCTTCAGCTCCGTACTTAGCCGTGAAAGCTCTAAACCAAGTTGCTATAGATCACAAAGAAAAGTATCCAATCGCAGCAGAACGAGTAGCAACAGAGTTTTACATGGATGATTTGATGTCTGGTTGTCAAACCATAGAAGAAGGAATAGTGTTATATAAGGAAATGGATTCACTATTAAAGGAAGGTGGATTCATTTTGCAAAAATGGTCGAGTAATAAAGATGAGTTACTGGAAATAATAGATCAAACAGGGGAAATCAAAATTGAAGAAAAGAAAGAGCACAAAAACTTAGAATGTAAACAAGAGAATATTGTAAAGATTTTAAGACTTACCTGGAACAGAACACTCGACGAATTCCAATACTCGGTAAAACTGCCTTCGTTGTCTGCACCTGTAACAAAAAGGAAAATAATATCAGATGTTGCAAGGCTATTTGACCCACTGGGGTGGATAGCACCATGCGTAATAAAAGCAAAAATCTTTATACAGCGACTGTGGATAGCGGGGACTGGTTGGGACGAAGAACCACCAACCAGTATTTTAGAGGATTGGTATACTTACCGTAATGAGTTAGGTCAACTAACAGATTTTAGTATTCCTAGGTGGCTGTTCACCAAGGAAGATGATGTACTGGTGGAGTTACATGGCTTCTCCGATGCATCCAATGTTGCTTATTCGGCTGTAGTATACCTGCGTGTAGTCAGTTCATCAGGAGAAATTCATGTCGTTCTCGTTGGCGCAAAAACCAGAGTATCACCCGTCCGGCAAGTCAGTATTCCACGCTTGGAACTCTGTGGCGCGGTTCTACTAGCCAAGCTGCTGGTAGAGATTGCCAAGGTGCTGAACATTCCAATCAGCAATGTAAGAGCATGGACGGATTCGATGGTGGTGCTGGCTTGGTTGAATAAACATCCAAATAACTGGAAGACATTTGTGGCCAATAGAATTTCCGAAATCCATTCCACATTAGAATCATCACAGTGGTCGCATGTCTCGACGAAGGAAAATCCAGCTGATTGTGCGTCACGCGGAATTCGGCCATCAGAGCTAGTTGAGTTAGATTTATGGAAATTTGGTCCAAGGTTTCTATGGGAGAAAAACATTTCATTTAAAAAATTAAAGAACAACGAGACGCACGAGGAACAGTCGTTGAAGATTCATGTTGCTACGGTAGAGGAGTCGATTGTGGACAAGTATTCTTCACTAAAGAAGCTAATTCGTGTGGTAGCATATTGTAGAAGATTCGTCACTAAAAAGCAAATTTTGGATAAAGGTCAATGTGTAAAGTATTTACATAAGTGGGAGTTGGATGAAGCGCTATTGATTTGTAGTAGATTAGTTCAAGCGGCAGAGTTCAAATCAGAAATAAAAGAAATAAAAACTTACGGACAGGTCAAATCCAAATCGTCGAAACTGTTAAGTTTGAACCCTTTCATCGACGATAAGGGATTGCTAAGAGCAAACGGGAGAATATCTCAGTCTCAAGAATCCGAGAATGTTAAGCAACCAATCCTGCTGCCGCACAAGTCGCACTTTTCGGATTTAGTAGTTGACAATGCGCACAAGAAAACGTTGCATGGGGATGCACAATTAATGCTAAATTTCATCCGATCAGCGTACTTTTTAGTAGGAGCAAAGAATCTGGTGAAACATCATGTTCGTAAATGTGTGATTTGCGTGCGGCACAAGGCAAAGATACAAACCCAACTTATGGGATCCTTACCTTCAGTCCGAGTTACACCGGCTAGGGCGTTCTTAAGTAGCGGTGTAGATTATGCAGGACCAATTATGCTGAGAACCTCTAAAGGCAGAGGCCATAGAAGTTATAAAGGATATATATGTTTGTTTGTGTGTATGGTCACAAAGGCTGTACACATTGAAGTTGTGAGTGAACTCACATCTAGAGGATTTTTAGAATCATTTAAACGATTTGTGGCTAGACGCGGCCATTGTGCTGACTTGTATAGCGACAATGGCACGAATTTTGTAGGAGCCTCAAAGGAGCTCAAAGCTCTGTTTGAAGCGGAGAGATCAACGATGGTACAAGAGATAGCTGATAGTTTAGCTGTCAATGGAACCAACTGGCATTTTATTCCCCCTCGAGCCCCCAGTTTTGGTGGATTATGGGAATCTGGCATAAAATCGACCAAATATCATATAAAACAAGTAATTGGCGAGTCCACATTGACGTACGAAGAGATGAGTACACTATTGAGTCAAGTTGAAGCATGTCTCAATTCAAGACCATTGTCAGTAATCAATAATGATCCAGGGAACGCTATCCCGTTGACTCCTGGACATTTTCTTGTGGGAGAGCCACTAGTGATGGTCCCTGAAGCAAATTATGAAAACTCCAACGTTACGAGTTTGAAAAGATGGCAGGTCACTCAGGGAATGTTGCAGAACTTTTGGCGCAGGTGGTCTAACGAATATTTGACTCACCTCATGCACCGTTACAAATGGGCTTTTAAGACACCGGAACCTGAAGTCGGGGACATTGTTTTGGTGAAGGAGGATGACTTACCTCATAGTAAATGGCTTTTTGGTAGGATCGTAGCTAAACACCCTGGTTTGGATGGGTTAACTAGAGTAGTGTCATTGAAATATAAAAATTCAACCATTAAACGTCCAACCTCAAAGCTTTGTATATTACCAATAAATGTATAGTTTAGTGTTTCTAGAAGTATATATTAGTTAGCTGAAAATGTATTTACATAATTACAATTGTGTGTAATTTTAGTTTTAAGAGTTCAAATTGTTGTAGCCCTCGCCTATATCAATGTTACTATGGTGGGCGGTTAGAAAGGACATTCTGTCCTTGGTGGGCGGTATGTCTAATTTGGAGATTGCCTCAAATTGTCACTAGATGGCGCCGTATGTCGGCTGCCTCGCGCAAGCGTTTGTTTTGTCGTAGAATATAAGATAAGTGTGTTACAATGACCAGACGAGAGAGAATTACTATGTTGATTGAAAGTACAATATAACTATCAAGTTAATTTGGCTTTTATTTAAGACCCTAAAGCGGTCATTATCCAAAACACGACCGTCCTGCACGGGTGCTGGACGGTGAGTCGTGTCACAAACTCTGGCGGGCGACACCGGGCTCTTTTATATTCAGAGAGCTAGGCTCTAGGATATTCGAGAAAGTTTGAGAATATGTTCTTTCTCACACCTTCTAGAATGTTCTCGACATTATCGTCCGCCGTAACAGTAGGTTCTGCTGCATACGTAGAAAAGGCGCGAAATTTAAAAAATTAAATTTTAAAATGTTTTCAAAACTAATTTGAATAACTAAAATTTTTTATTTTTATTTATGTATTTATTTGTGTATTAACGAAACAAACAGTTAGGAAAATTACTTAAGAAAAAGTTAAAGTTATGGTGTTAAAATAAACCTACAGTTTCGATTACTTACTGGTACAATTTATCGCCAGCGTTTGAATTTTGCATAAATAATGCACAAAACAAATTAATCTACCTACTTACATAATTTCACCATCAATATTTAAAATTTTAGTGGCATTTTGCTTAAACACATTAAGAGACATATTAAAAAGATCTTAATCAGAAAAGCTTTCATTATTAACTTTAGAGGTTCTACTGACAAACTAATTACCAGTATAATTAGTACTACTTGAAGGAACAACTAAGAGGTGTTTTCTATTTCTAAGACGAGGGTTAGGCACACGAAATCCTACAATCTGTAATAAGACTGGACAGTCGGTAACATTATTTACAATTTTATATAGAGTTAAGGCATCTGCCACCTTGCGACGTATCTCAAGTGAAGGTATATTATAACGTGAGGAGAACATTTTATAATTATCCAAGGCATGGCGCTCACGATAGTCAAGAGATTTAAGGAACTTGTTCTGAATTTTTTCAATTCTATCAATATGAATTTGAAAGAAAGGGTTCCAGACAGAACTGGCAAATTCTAGTACACTTCTAACATAGCTAAAATAAAGAATCTTGTATGAGCTTGCTAAGTTGAAAGGCTTACCCATCCGCAGGATAAAACCAAGTTTTTTATAGGCATTATTAACTATTTTGTTTATGGGAGGAATAAAACTGAGCCGAGAATCCACAGTTATACCGAGGTCACGGATTTCATCAACCTAAGCAAGTTTGGTGTCGCTGATACTATAATCGAAATCTGTTTTTCATACATTTGTAACATTTTTTAGGATTCAGGAACAGATTGTTTTCTGTACAATAACTTAACATACTATTTATATAACTTTGGAGTAGAAGACAGTCATCGATGTTTAATATGTTTTTGCAAATTTTAGCGTCGTCAGCATAAAGGAGAAATTCAGAGTGTTTAATGGCAGATCCAATGCCATTGACATATAAAATAAAAAGTAGAGGTCCCACATGAGACCCTTGTGGGACCCCCGAGCTAATAGTCTTATAATCGGAGACAAAACCCTTAAATGCAACTGCTTGCATTCTATTCTCCAGCTAGGAGAGAATCCAACGGAAAAGATCACCGTGTATACCAAAGTTCCAGAGTTTAAAAAGCAACGTAAAATGGCTAATTTTATCAAAAGCTTTTGAAAAATCATTTTGATTTTATGTTCAGAAAAACTAATATACTTACGATAAGATTCACGCTCATGTTTCTTTAGCCTTTTTCTCAAGATAGAAAATGTGTGATAATCGCATTGACTGCCCTAAACCTTATACTTCTTGTGATATTTCTGCTTCTCGCGCTCCAGCTTAATTTAACTTTTGGAATGCCAAACAGGATACTTTCTAGATTGTGAGGAAGAGCGGAAAGGTACATGTAAGCTAATGAGATCATTTATAATATTATAAAAGGTACTTACTGCTTCTTCAGTATCTAAGTCACTCAACTGGCTGACCCAATCAACACGAGAGAGTGCATTATTTATTAGATCATAATTAGCTAAGTTAAAATTTGGCAATAAGGCAGGAGATGACCCTAAGGTTATGAATGGCTGAATGTCAAGTTCAAATTCTAAGGCATTATGATGGTCATGATCTATAGAAGTGAGCGGGTTTAAAAATTATCTGACCAAACCAGGCATGCTACTTATAACAAGTATTATATTATATCTAATAACCTACTATTTTTATTTTTAATGGAATTACATTGCTTAAGATTAGTTAGGGATAAAAAATCTGAGATAAGACATACCCTAGGGCTATAATTTGTATTCAAGTTCAGAACTAAATTTGAATTCGATTCACTGAAAATCCAGTCAGCGTAAGTTATATTGAAGTCACCCACTAAGAGAAATATATCGTTAGGATTACCCAGAATAAGATCCTGGCAAATGGTGAAAAACTCGGATAAACAATCAGTATGACAATCTCCATGAGGCGAATAGAAGCATGCGATATTTAGGTACTTAGATGTTCGAGCCCGAATAGGTATCGCAATCCAAAGGCACTGGGCGTGGGTGCGGGCCAGCACGGGCCATGCGCGCCTCTCCGCCGCCAACTCGGTGGGTCGCAATCAGCACTCCGCCACCGCACTCCGCTCCGCTAGCCGCCTCGTCCCTGTCACATCTATGTACTGTAAAACGTTCATCAAAATACTCCCTACTATGAAAACCATGGTAATTACAATCTAATACGTTAGAAAGAAAGTCGTGAGATTTCGTGCGTAGCCTTCTTACATTCTGTTAGTAAAAGGATGAATTAGTTAGACATAGTCATTAATGAGGTTAGATTTAATAAAACAAGTAACATTTAGTACCCAAAGCAACACTTATAAGCAGGGTATGTAGGTTATAAAGATAGTTAAATACGTAGGTACAACCAATACAAGCTACTAGTACTAGTGGTGAGTAAGCATAACAAGTTACATTACTAAGGGCCTCCTTCAGATGGTTTGCAGTACCTAAGGAAAATCTAACAAGAGAGGTATTTAGGTAATCAAGATGGTTAAATAAGTAAGTACAATCAATATAAGCTACTAGTACTAATGGTATAAAAGCGTAACAAGTTACTAGGTGCAAAAATAATAAATTAGTTTTTAAAGGTAAAGGTTTAACATAAGTGCTTGTTTTTACATTAATTGTTTGTGCATGTGTAACGCAATTTTGTCACTTAATAAGGTTTTTAACATCGTCTTGAGATCGGATCGTAACTATAAGGTGATTAGCAGATTTTCGGGCCTTGATAACTCCATTTGCACACCAGACATTAATGAAATTGTGCTTTATTTTCAAGGTTCTTGCCTCCTTTTCTGAGAGGGTTTCTGACGTTTTGATTAATTTGCTGTTCAAAGTAAGCCTTCTATTCATAGAACATAGAGACATTTTCCAATTTTTTTAGGTTTTTATATTGATCTTTATTTATCTGATTTTCGGACTTACGAAACTTACCATGTGACTCATCCCGCAGTTTCATCATGTACCTTAAGTTACTAGTTATCCATGGTGTTGGTTTATCAAGAAGAACAATTTGATTTTCAGGGACATGCTTATCGAATTACTCCAGAATAAAACTATTAAAGGTATTTAGAATTTCATTTGCATTTTGAAATTCAGAGATTTTGTGCCAATCATAGGAATTAAGGTCATCGTTAAATTTGACAACATCCACAGATTTCAGCGGGCGATATATTATCTTTCTGCTTGGTGGCTTCTCTTTTTTATCATAAAGTCCCCGGTTACCATAGAATGACGTCCCAAATCGGGTGCATAGTAAACGTCAACATTTTCTTCGAGTGTGGAATCAGTGCAAATCAGGTCTATTAGTGTAGCGTTGTTCTCCGTGTAAAGAGTGGGTTCCGAAACATGATTGGTTAAATTTTTTGATTTAAAAAATAGTTCTAATCGTTTAGTTCTTCAGTCATGCGTATCCAAAGTATTAATATTGAAGTCGCCCACCAATATGATCTTGTCATACCGGGTAAACGAGGTATTAGATGTAGTGAGTCCATCAAAAAACAAATCCACATTGTCGCGTGAGGATACGAACCTACCAGAACCTAACAGAACCTAACAGAAAACAACCAGAATAAAATTTAGCAGTTTATTAGATATTTACAATGAAGACGATAAAAAAATGATACGAAGATGAGGATGGATGAGATGTGAACAGGTTTTATAAAAGACAAATTAAGTATAAAAAGGAAGCGGAGGATACGAAGAGAAGTAGACCAGTGGGGTGATGACCAGGTTGCAGGCGTATTTGTAGTTGTAGATGTTGTTGAAATCGTCGTTGTAGGAACGGTAGCGGCGTACTGGTAGCTACGGCTCGCTGGATCCCGTTGTAGAAATCGTCATTGTAGGAACGGTAGCGGCGTAGGCACGGCTCGCAGAATCCCGTTGTAGAAATCTTCGTTGTAGGAACGGTAGCGGCGTAGGCACGGCTCGCAGAATTCCGTTGTAGATGGAATATTTGAAGTTTTGAAGGAGTTTGAAGGCTTCGCAGGATCCCGGGGTTGAGCGACCCCGGGATAAGGCCTTTACTGGTACTTCCAGTTCAGAAGCTGACGTGAGACTCTCCAGAATTTCAGAAATGTTACGCTATTATACCCTTTTTGGAGAGTTCTGAAAATTATTTAAATTAAACGTAGTTTTTGTAAGTGGCCAAGAGAGAAAGAGTATTTTTGTAAAAGTATTAAAGTAAACATATCAGACCGCTAACGAGTTTGAATGTACATTGCCATGACAACCAGATAAACAAAGGCATCAACAGATGTCAAAGTTTCATTTCAGGCTCGTAATACGGTAACCAATACGAAAACCCACAATAAATTATACTCTATTTCATATACCATGGCCCGATGCACTTGAAGCTTAACAATAGGGCTCATAATGTTTGCCTTTTGTTATCTAATTAGGAGCACTTCAAAATGGCACGCGTCGGTCCAACCTGCATGCAACTAAAGCGTGACTAAAACATTTTGGTATATACTTGAAAATAAAAATACGAAATATAAGTTGTTTACGGTATTTCATAATAATAGCTAACATGAGTTAAATCAAAAAAAAATTGTGTCAATAAAATAATAACAATCAGCTTTAAGACTATCTTAATTTAATTACTTTAAAAACATGTACATTAATTATATAAAATATTTAACAATTTTAAATATTTAAAGGCAAAAATTAATTATATACATTTATTCGCATGACAACTAACATGAAATATTGTTTATGTTGATTACTAGGTTAAACGATTAAGATCATTAGGTTGCATGTAAAATACCACGCCGCAAAAGGGTCTGGCCAGGTATCTTTTGTTATCACTAATCCTATTGTTAACGCCTAATGACCGTCTCAAGTGCATCGGGCCATGGTACATGAAATGGAGTATACATAACAACGAAAGGAAAAAAAGTAGCGCACCAGCGCGCACGAAGCCCGAGATTGTAGAGTTTCGGAGAAAGCCAAAAACAAGGTCACCAAAGGTAAGCCCCTTCCCTATCGATTTAGAAGTGCTGATAACATGAAAATGCAGAGCGAACATGATTTATTAATGTGTTCTTATGGTTTAAAACGTTACAGGATCCTATGGAAATAAAAGTGATGACCAATAATAAGCCGCACAGCTCACCAAGTATCCAGCGTAATAGAGCAAGGTACCCTGAAGGACAAACAAAAAGGACTGATGATGGAGCTGGAGCTAAGAGATAGGAAGCAAGAATAGCATGTAAGTAAGAATAGCATGCAAGTAAGAATAGCATGTAAGTAGCATAACACTACAACATCCAACCATTGAGGACGGTAAGCCGTACCTACTATAAGTCGAGTGGACCTCATTTTTAGAGACAACCACATCTGTTCGACTTCGTCAGTGTTTGGTGGGTGTGGGATAGTCCGTGCAGCTACGCCACGCTTAACATAAAAAACAACCCCACCTCCGCGATTGAATCGGCCAGGTAGTCTCGTAATATGACGCAGATTCCCGGGTATAGTCGGCGCAACGCCCTCCATGATCCATGTTATAAAAATGTTGCTTAGTACTGTTTTATTAACCTTTAATCGAAGAATACCAAGAATAGTAAATATTAATTTTATATGTTCATAATCTGTTTGGTTGTTGATTAATTCCACGCCTAAACCGAACGGCGTGGAATCTTGAGGGGGTGGGTTTTGCCAGCACGGGAGAGAAAATCTTGATTGTTACCTTACCTTGTCGTCGCAGACCGGAGATCGAAAGCTCGATTCGAGGCAGGAATGCGGGATAGGAGCACAAGTTTGGGATAGGAGAGGAACCGAACCTTGCCGACACGAGGAGTCGCCGTCCGCATACGACGAGTTGGAGACCGTACAACTTCAACCTTCACCACGAATCACTCAACCGCTGACGCGAATCTACTTATGTCCCGACGATGTTTATGATGAGCACTCCGACCAGACCCGACGCCTGTATTTGGTAATTGTTACACCGAATTACAATCACTGGCCCGACGCCTGAGCAGACATGTTTGTTCTCCAGACGAGAAAAGATAACCTCTAATTTCTCCTCTCGTTTCGATACGAGTGACAGCTGCGGTTCCGTTTCCGCTAGTGAACAACGCACGGTTCCGAGTCGCGCAACAAGAGGAGGTGCGTTCCGAAGAATAAATATTAAACAGTCACCCGCCCGGATAGGCCCGAACCTGTCCCTAATCAATAGGAAGGCGAGAAAGTGTTGCGACCGCTCTCTTGAGGACCTAGTCCCCCACCTTGACTTCTGCTGATCGAGGCGTGCCATCCCGACCCGTGTACAAATTGACGATCCGTCCTCGTCTCCATCTCAATGATGGCAGGTTCGCATCCTTAATCAGCACCAAATCACCGACTTGAGGGGGGCTCGTCCTGTCAGTCCCCTTAAGGCGCTGCTGCAAGATGTGCAAGTACTCAAGGGAACACCGTTTCCAAAAATCTTGAGCCATCTGCAGCAACATCTGCCACCTAGTTAACCGACTTAACTTAACATCACCGAATGGGTTTCACCTATCAGGAAGTGACCCGGCGTCAACGCTTCCAAATCATTTGGATCCGAACTGAGCGGGCACAACGGACGCGAGTTCAGTGTCATTTCAATCTTACAGAACAGCGTCGCAAGCTCTTCAAAGCGTAGAGAGGTCTCACCGATGATCCTCGTTAGGTGCGACTTAGCCGATTTAACCGCAGCCTCAAATATTCCTCCCCAATGAGGACATCCCGGTGGACTGAAAACCCATTCAATCCCTCGTCGGGAGAAAGCCGTACCGATGGCGTCCTGGTTACCGTTTAGGAATTGAGTGACCTCCTGCAGATATCGCCTGGCTCCGACAAAATTTGTGCCGTTGTCCGAACGGATTAATGTCGGGAGGCCCCTTCGTGAGACGAACCGATCTAGACATGCGATAAATGCCTCTGTAGTGAGGTCACTGACCACCTCCAAGTGGACTGCCTTCGTGGCCAAGCACACGAAGACGCACAGGTATGCCTTCACTAATCTGGCGTTCCGTAGCTGTGAAGACTTGACCATGAATGGTCCCACGAAATCCGTTCCGACACCCGCAAAGGGCCGGATTTCGTTAACCCTATCCGAGGGCAAATCACCCATCTGGGGCTGCATCGTAGCCGCCTTGGCCCGATAACAAGGCAGGCACCGAAATACGACGCTACGCACTAAGCGTCTTCCCGATAGAATCCAGAACTCGCGCTGGAGAAACGCCATCAAGGCGTGGCATCCGATATGCCCATTCCGAATGTGTCGATCCTGTATCAACAGTTCGACCAACTTCCCTTTCCTAGGGAGTAACAACGGGTGGCGAGCCGCATAAGGCAGGTTGGCATTCCGCAGCCGACCTCCTACCCTCAGCAATCCTTGAGGGTCAATAAACGGGTTGAGCCGAGCCACAGCTCCCTTCAGTTGGACGCGTCCGCGTCTTAGAATGTCCAATTCGGACTTAAAGTGCACCGTCTGCACGTTCCGTACCAATGCGAACAACGCATGGTTCCGTTCCCGTGGTGTCAGGACCTGTGTCCGCACTCGTTGCGCCTCAGAATTCCGACAATTCCGCGCAAATCGGCAGATCCAGGCGGTCACATTGACCAGCTTGTCGAGCGAGCTGTACCGTTCCAGCAGGCTGAACTCCTCTTCCGGCTCTGGTTGCGTCGTACAGACACCGACTGTCAAGGCGCCGTTCGCCGTGGTAACGCGTGGACTCCTTGGCCAATCCGATTCGGCTTGAGTCAACCATTTTGGACCCCACCACAAGGGATGTCCAACCAACTCCGGCGCGTGACACCCACGAGACGCACAGTCTGCTGGGTTCATTTCCCCTGGAACATGTCTCCAGATTAAGGGAACCTCCGAATTCAAAATCTGCGAAACCCGATTCGCCACAAAAATCTCCAGCTTGTGAACTGAAGCCTTCAGCCAGCATAACACGATCTGGCTATCCGTCCAAGCGTAGACCGTATCTTCCAACGCTATTGACCCACGAAGAACCGTCATCGTGTGGTTGAGCAGACGAGTTAGGAGAGCCGCTCCCGAAAGCTCTAACTTGGGAATGGTCAGGCGAGTGCACAACGGCGCAACCTTGCTCTTGGCCATGACCAACCGCACATCAACCTCCTCCGAGGAGTCGACCGTACGCAGATATACCGCAGCTCCGTAGCCCTTCTCCGAGGCATCGCAAAACCCATGCAGGGTGGCGGTGTATCGTTTGGTGGGGACCAACCTCCGTGGCAGTGAAATCCGATTGATGCCAGGGAGGGTCGAAAAGAACGAGTCCCACTCTGAGCTCAATGACCCGCCGATCGGGTCGTCCCATTTCAGCTCAGCAGACCACAATTGCTGCATAAAACACTTGAGCTGAAATGTTACCGGGGTGATCCACCCGTTTGGATCAAATGTCCTAGCCACCGTTGAAAGGACGTTCCGTTTCGTCCAGACCTTCGGGGAGTCCAACTCGACCCGATACGAAAACATGTCTGACACCGGCTGGTACTGGACGCCTAATACCGACAACATATTTGGATTTTCCAAATTTTCAAAAATGTGGGGATCCTGCTGGTAGTCATCCGGAAGACCAGTCAGTTACTCTGGAGAGTTCGACATCCATTTCCGGAGCTCGTAACCTCCACCCCGTAAGAGCTCAACTAGCTCGTCCCGTCGAGCGAGCGCCTCCTCTACGGAATCTGCACCGTTACAGATATCGTCCACGTAGAGGTCCTGCTCCAGGATCGCTGCTCCTCTAGGGAAATTTAACCGTTCTCGATCCGCTAACTCCCGCAGAGTGCGAATCGCCAAATAAGGACTAGACCGTAGCCCGTACGTGTTGGTGTTCAGCTCGTACACCCTGATGGGCTGATCTGGGCTCTCTCGCCACAGTATCAGCTGATACCGTCTATCGTCAGGGTGAATGACCGTCTGTCTAAACATCATCCGGATGTCAGCTACAAACACAACATTGTGTCGACGGAACCGTGTGATAACATCCGCGATGTCATGGTTCAACTTCGGCCCTGAATGCAAACACTGGTTCAGGTTCATGCCATTAGATGTTGATGCCGATCCATCGAACACTAACCCTATTTTGCCCTCCGGGGTCCTCAAGACCGCGTGATGGGGCAGGAAGCAGTGGTCTTCACGCTCCCAGTCGATACCCGAAACCGACATGTGGCCGAGCGACTCGTATTCCCGCATGAAATCGACGTACTTCTGCCGGAAAATCCCGTCACGCTTCATGCGTCGTTCCATAGACAGAACCCGCGTCTCGGCTGCATGGTGTGAACTGCCCAGCGGCGGGCGATCACTCCGAATTGGAAGACTTGTGAGAAATCGACCTGACCGAAGGCGACCAGTATTGTTCCGATAAAACTGTTCACACTCTTTTTCAACCGGGTCCAACCGGCGGACCGTAGGTGGTTCCTCCACCTCCTAAAACTTCTGTATCACCTCCGAGAGTACAGAACCGAATAAAGGACTACGAGTCGCTAGGCGTGGGGCAGCCGGCATGACCGGACCCATTACCGCATGGCCCAGTCTGGTGTTGACCGAAACCAGACCAGTCGCCTGCAACACGTGGACACCTGGCACTAACAGGTATCCCAAAGGCATCGACACCCAATGAAATGTCTACTGGGCCCGGAATATCGAACTCCGGGTCAGCCAGTGACAACCCAGCGACCAACTGTCGCCCCGAGGGCGACAACCGTACGTGAGGGTGTGAGCCCATCACATTAGGCATGACTAATGCCGTGACCGTCAGATTCACCGATGAATCCACCCGTGACGAGAGAGTAATCCGACATACTCCCTTAACGGAACCGACTTCCGTGTTCCCAATTCCCCGAATGGAATGTGGATACTCCCTTACCGAAATGCCCAACCGTCTTACAAGGTTGCACGAGACTAAGCACCCCTGGGCCCCCGAGTCCAATTGTGCTCGTGCCACACAAGAATTGCCGTCCGAACTCCACGCAATCACCGAGGTGGTGGGGAGCATGACCGTCTGTGGAGTGGCGGCACCCTGTAAGTGGGCGGCGTGTCCCTAGCGGGAACCTCCGCGGGATCCGAACCCGCTGGGACCCCCGTCGGCCTGGTAACTCGGCTGCTGATATGCCACCGGTGGCATATCAGACCGTATGTACATCAGGGGGTCCCAACCCGCATAATAGGCCCCTCGCTGTCCCGATACCCGACCATACCGAACTGTGAACGGTGTGCCCGGTGGCCACCGTGGATGGAGGGGGGAGAGCGGATCCAACCTGGAGCGCTCTAGGAATGGGGGCGACATCCGACTGTTCGCCTTCCTGTTCGCCTCCCAGAGCGACGGGCAGGGTGGCGCAGAAGGTGGTGGGCTCCCAGCCTTCGCGCCACTCATAGGTGCCATCTGACACGCGCCCGTAACACGCGGTGAGCCAGCGGCCCGAAGTCCTCGCTGACCCTGGACAGCGGCGACCGAACCCCGCCTATCCCGCCTGTTACCCCCCGCGCTGCCCCCTTCCCCTCGGGGGGGGTCCCGTCACCCCGTTGGTGACTCCCGTTGCCCGGAGGGGGACTGGGTCCGGCCCTGGTTGGGCCCTGTGACCGACCAACCTGAGTCCGGCCCTGGTGACCGTCCGAAGGGCCTGACCGGTTCAGGCACAACACGATGTGGTGCTTGCCACCGCAGCACTCACAGGGGGACGCGCGTGAGCACTCGCTCAGCGGGTGCGGCCCCAAACAACCGAAACACAAACGGTGGCGGAAGACCACCTTCCTGCGGGCAGCCACACCGAGCGCCTTAAATTTGGCGCAACTGGTCACTTCATGACCGGCACTGTCGCAGTGCACACAGCCGTCACCCGACGGCGCGGCACTCAAAACGCCAAATTGTGTTGACCGCCCACCCCCCCGTGGGGGTGGGGGGCGCGGCCCCTCCCGCATCCGCGCGGGTTGGCGCTGCACACTGGCCTCCGAATCCAATGTGTCGCATCGCCTGCATTCACCCTCCAAAAAATCCGTTAATTGGACGAGCGTGGGCAGTTCCGAGCTACTGCCCCCATGCAGCTGTTCAAACCGACTTTGAACAGCTGCAGGCAACCGTGACAAAACCATATATAACACGATATATGACCATTGGTCTACCGGCAGACCAAGGTTCTGAAGGGCCTTAGTGGCCACCAGCACAGGTTTGAGCACCTGTACCCGGATGTCAACATCCCGGGTTACTCTTGGGATGCTAAACAGCTTCCCCAGCTGCGCATCAACCAACCGCCGTTTGTGTTGGTAGCGGTCAAACAATATGGCCCGGGCAATCTCATATTTGCCCGCCGTGACCGTTAGATGACCGACCAACTCCTTCGGTTCACCCCGCAGTGCCATCAATAGTTGGGCCAACTTGTAGGCGTTGTCCAGGTCGTCTCGACCGTGGACCAGACTATCGAATAAATTGATGAATGCCGGCCACTCGTCAATTGCCCCACCGAAGGCCGGAATCTCCAGGTGTGGCAGCGGTCCAACAACACCCTTAGGGGGCGGGTCTCCGCTACCCTCCCCGCGGTCATTCCGACGCGACCGCTTAATTTTTTCCGCGCGACGCTCGATGTCGCCCAAGCACTCCATCGCTTGGTCAGCATCCGCGCAGAGCTGCTTCACTGCAGCCACCGAGGCCTCATCCGTAAGCCCGAGGGCTTCAGCCTCCGCAGCCAGTTGACACACCTTCCCGACGCGTGTCATTGCGTCCTCCGCACGCTTGAGCAGGACATCGTCCATGTCAGGTCGCTCCACATACTTGTGAGTATGGGCGAGCCATCTCATCTCCTCACGGACACCATACCGCAGTACCGTCAAGGGCGAAGGTGCCATGGTTACCGATTCAATTGTTTCTGGTCCTATGCTTCACTACCGAACTAAGCACAGCCAGAGACCAGCACTTGCCCGTCAGCGCTGGGCACAGAAATTAAAACTAAGTTGTAAAAACCAAGGCAACCACTAAAACAATTAAATCCTAAACAATATTTAATATGGTCGCCCTGTGGACATACACCTTATAAATATACACTCTAAATCAATTAGAGAATGCCACCATAAAACACAATACAAAAATAACACACAAAACTTGATTATGAAAACAATACAAAATAATAAGTCGTGGGCTCCGAGACTATAAACCTAAACAATATAGCACCATAAACCACACTGGATTCCGAAATCCAAGCTATTTTTAATATAATGAAGGTAGCTGTGACCTTCTAGAAGTGGCCCCTCCGATATGACCCACACTTCTACTGAGGTCAGCAAATCAGCTTAATACCCCTTAAATAGCCTGACCCTGCTCTGTAAACCGAAATAACACCGCAGTACTATAGAACCCGACGTTCTACCGCAAGTAATACAATCTAGTTACTTCGCAGAATGACTGTTCAATCTTTTATGCGCACAAACAGTAGTTTCCGACTACAAATTTATAATAATTTTTACTTAAATTGATACTTATACTTTCACTAACCGAAAATGAACTTTAATTGTGGTGTACCGACCACAGACTCACTCACAAACAGATTGCCGGCCAATCTGAGATACCCTTTTCTCCCAACTACAATGTGGCAAAAAACAACCCTACAACCGTCCGTGAATCGATGATTTCCCACTAGGAAACCGCGCCTGCTACCAAAATGATTAATTCCACGCCTAAACCGAACGGCGTGGAATCTTGAGGGGATGGGTTTTGCCAGCACGGGAGAGAAAATCTTGATTGTTACCTTACCTTGTCGTCGCAGACCGGAGATCGAAAGTTCGATTCGAGGCAGGAATGCGGGATAGGAGCACAAGTTTGGGATAGGAGAGGAACCGAACCTTGCCGACACGAGAAGTCGCCGTCCGCATACGACGAGTTGGAGACCGTACAACTTCAACCTTCACCACGAATCACTCAACCGCTGACGCGAATCTAATTATGTCCCGACGATGTTTATGATGAGCACTCCGACCAGGCCCGATGCCTGTATTTGGTAATTGTTACACCGAATTACAATCACTGGCCCGACGCCTGAGCAGACATGTTTGTTCTCCCGACGAGAAAAGATAACCTCTAATTTCTCCTCTCGTTTCGATACGAGTGACAGCTGCGGTTCCGTTTCCGCTAGTGAACAACGCATGGTTCCGAGTCGCGCAACAAGAGGAGGTGCGTTCCGAAGCATAAATATTAAACAGTAGTGTTTGGTGGGTGTGGGATAGTCCGTGCAGCTACGCCAAGCTTAAAATAAAAAACAACTCCACCTCCGCGATCCTCGCCCTCGCCGCCGTCTCGGAGCCAGGTCTCATTTATTGTCTCTCGTCTCGTCTCGTCATGTTTTGTGCCAGCATTATATAATGAAACTTTTACATTATTTATATAATATATATGTATGTATGTACGTGATTTAATAGAATAAATAAATAACAACATATTGGGATATACAGGAGCGTAGTGATACAATGATAGGAGTGTAGTTAAGTAGTGGTGGATGGTGTGGACTAGTGCGTATAATGTACGGAGAGACGTATACGAGTGAAATAATGTCAAACAGCGTGTGAGTTAACGTGTTACAACAAAGATTTTGATAAAAAGCTGAGTAGGCAAGCGAGCCAGAGTACTGATACAGGTCCAACCATTAGTAATTGATTCCTATCAATCTCAATCGTGATTTATGTGTATTACTTTGACATAACAATTAAAACACACTCTCAGCAGGCCCACAGGAGCCAAAAACCCGCATCAGATCCGCCTCAGAATATATATAGAAGCTCTTGGCATCCTTTTCACGCCTCGCCTGCACACGGCCATCTCTGGTCCAGATGTAACGCCAGTCCTTGCTAGCAGCACGCGATACTCCTTGGTGAGGCGTTCATTCACATAAATCTTTTGTGGCGCGTGATGTGGGAGTCCAAGTCAGTGGGAAGTAGATCCGCGGCGCCCCCGGACACCGTTCAGTAGCTGCTCGCCGACAGAGCGGCGAGCGAGCGAGACAACAATAGGCCGGGGCCAGTCTGGCATCCCGCGGTGAACGAACTCTGCGCCCTGGGCCTCAGTAGGTCGGCAGCCGACGCGCAATAGTACTCACTACGTCACGCTCGTCGAGAGAGACACCCAGATTGAGCGCCACTGGCGCCACGATGTACCCGACCGACTCGCCCTCGTACTCAGGTACACAGGTCACCTCAACGTCGTTCAGCAGCGCCACCCGATTGCGGTTGCTAATCTCCTCCTTTAGCTTCTAGAAGGTTTCGTGTAACTCGGCGCCGGAAGACGATCTGTCCTGAGTTTTCAGCTCTTCAAGTTCCCGCTTCAGTTTGGAGTTTTCTGATGCTGATGCCGGAGCTTTCCACTAACCTGACCTATACCAAGATCAGAATTGAGCTGTTTTATTTCGGAATACAGAGAGGCAGTCGCTTTAGCTATCTCACATGTAAGCTGAGCTGTGATCTCGGCTCCAAACTTTTCAAACCTAGAGTTGATGAGTATCTCGAATTTATTGAATGCAATAGTATTTGTGTCGCTCGACGCCAGTTCAGCGGCCGCGGCAGGTGTGTTAGCACGGGAGGACCTGGATGTTGCGGGAGCAGATTTATTCTCGACGTCCTCTTTGGGCAGTAACGCAGCACCGTGCCCCGTGCGCTTTATTTTACTCACCGGGGTGCTACCCTTCCTTTGTCTGACTCCGGTGCAGGCCGGTTTTGGACAGCGCCACGAAGTTTTAAATTCCGATAGGTTAGCGTGGTATTGTGCAGTCGTAATGTTGACGCAGGCATGATGATATGCTGCATACATGATGCTTCATATATACTGGTGTGCTGCATACATTTTGATCATACTGACTTGAGTCGCTAGATCAATACCTCCAACGACGGGTTGAAGAAGAGCTACCGAGTCTCCATGAGATGGCGAGGGTGGGATTGTCGCGCGGAAATGACCCGTATGATCGGTCAATGAACTCAGATCAATATCAATGAACACGTAGCACTTAGTAACGAATATAAAATGCACAAATCTCGCAGAATTCACTGTCAATCACTGAACCAAAACAACAGCCACATAACTGACACTATAAGCCACAATTTGACTAAATAGCAAGTAGAAGCGATAAGAAATAAGCAAGATAGATAATTTAATTATCGGAGCGCAACTTATACTATGTTGGCTTCTCAACGGAGGTATGTCGAACTCCCCGCCTAGTGACACCTAATGCCGAGCTCCCAACCTTGTTGATGCACATGGTTCTGTCCGTTTCAACTCCATGCGTGAGGACGGCAGCAGTAAGGGCTAGTGCCCGCCAGACCCGAGCTCCCATCTGGATTGCCGGCGGCACCGCTAGATATACGGAAAAAAGAAAACTACGCGCTGACAAACTGGGAATACATTATGACACGACTGCCCGCGGCGATGGCAATGGCAATTGATCAAGACTTAATAGAATGAAAGACTGGTCGAGACATGGACCAACTTTTTAGAGGAAGATAGCATAATTAATGACAAACGATCGGTCGTTCTATAGTATCGATCTTACAAACTCAAATATCATATTATTTTTGATTAACAAAAAGTACAGACTAATGCAAGGCAATATAGTACACTATTGAAATAAAACCACTACAGTAAATTTGAGGCTTAAATAAATACAGACAGCGAAAAAGTTCATTACTAGACACACGAGTTTTCATCTGAATTATCATTATTTATTTTGAGTCACTAGTACATGAATACGGCTGCGCTGTTATGATGGCCCGCAATGCATACTTAATTGTGTTTGAGAAATATACAAAGAGATATCTGTAAATGTTGTAACACACACAATTTTGTGCTGCCATATTTTTATTTTGAACGCATCATTGCCTGCATGAACTCAGCGATTCGGCTGTTTCGGAACGTGCCCACTTGCGACGCGTTCTGTGTCACGTAGGTAGTTCAAATAATTGACACTCGCGGGAGGCAGCTCGGAGAAACGAAACGTTTTAGAACGGATGTGTCAAGCAAGTTGGCCATTTCGCATATGACTTGGCTTCCTAGATCGCCGTTGAAAGTTCTGTCCCTCGAATTTATTACAAGCAAGGCAGCTGTCCACATGCCGATCGGGAAGCTAAAGTCCGCCACTGATGAACGTGCAGCTTTTGTCAAATGGGCTGTTTTCCCTGTGTATAAGTCAGTCGTGACATCCCACATGAGGCCAGCGGCGTTTCTTATCGGCAGTGGGTAGAAGACTAGACTTCTTTTCAAATCCCATTCATTGGGTCCTTTGATTGCGTCGGAGTTGTGATCCTCGCGCTTGGTATACAGGGTGTGAGAATTGTACCCCTCCTCGTGGGCGACTGACCTTCCTGATCACAAGGCGGCTCCGAGAGGGCTACGGACCTGCGTTTCCTCGTGTGACGTCTGTCACTGCCACTCCGTAGTGCGGTCTCAGCATACTTTCTCAACATACTCACAACACAGATCACATTCCACTACATAGGTACTTTTAGAAAGTAACCTTATTCATGTATTTTCCCGGATTGACGCAACTACAGGTTTGTTAGTTAAGGCCTGAGTATTGTTTAGTTTTATTGTGAATTGTAAGAGATAAACTACCAACTCCAAAGGAGAACTTTTATGTTATATGAAACGGGTCTCAGGAAAACTTCTTTTAGTGCAACACTTTTATTGAATCACTATTTACACTGGCATAGATTCCTCCTTACAACCTTATTCCACAAGATTCACATCAAGACTGAGCTCTGCTGACACGGACAGCCATTTTTATAGACTTTCATTACCGCTTCTTTATACAATTTCCGGAAGTGATATTATCCTAACATTCATAAAAACTTCAGAAGCATAATAATTACGTATCTTTTAATTCTTAAATATTCTAAAAATTAAGTTTACTAATATCTTAGCTATCAATAAAGAATAGCTTAACTTCTCAATTATTATGCTACTGTTACACATGTATTCTAAAATATATCAAAATAAATTAAATTAATATCTTAGGGGCTTAAAATTAATATCTTAGCTACTCAATAATTATGCTACTGTTACAGTCGGCCATCCGCATCAGAACGAGTCCCTTCGTTCAATGAAATTTGTATAACAATCAATAGCAATAAATAAAATAGCACACTTCCAATACAAAAAAAACTTACAAAAATAAAATAACTCATTCCATAACTAAAAGATTAATTATGTTTAAGCACAAAGACAAGCAAAAAGTATTTATTATCATGATACCTCATGGTTTAAATACCATGCCAATCCTGCCCACACTCATATTATAGTATAGTAGTTAAAGGCGGCGAAACTTCACGCCTGTCCTGCCTTATTCATTATATTTTATCCACATATTGTGCATTGTTGATCCAGCATCAATCCATGATTAATATTACTGTCATTTTTACTAATTCGTCGGGGTAGGTGATCATGAAAGGCTACGTTTTACAACTCATCTTCACTGGATTCTGATGATGAACATGCTGCGTTGAAGCTTAGCCAAGGGAATATTTTATCAATTGCGATAATGTTTTCATAACGGCGACCTTTTCTAGTGATAGGAGTATCTTCAACGACGAAACGGTCATTTGGCAGTACCTTTTTTATTCTATATGGACCCTGAAGTTTTGGCTCTAGTTTCTTTGACTGTCCAGACCCTGAAGCTACTGCTTTAACTATTCTAACTAAATCTCCTTCCTTAAATTTAATTGATTGTTTTCTATTTCTATCAAATCTGGTCTTATTCTTTTGTTGATTTTTCTCGATAAGTTCACTTGCTTTACTCCTAACTTCATTTAATGGCATGTTCAACATGCCGTTACCTATGTCTGAAATTACGTCATTTAAAATTCCCTGTGATGGATTAATGATTTGTCTTCCAAATAATAACTCAGATGGACTCTTTTTTGTCACGTCATGTACTGTTGAGTTTATACCCATTTGTACATCTGGAACTTACTCATCCCATGTTTCTGGTTTTTTGTTGTGAGACATCGCACCTAATGCTGACAATATACTTCTGTTAGACCTTTCTACTTGACCATTCGCTCGAGGTGTGGCTACTGAATTAAGTATAGGTTTAATTCCAATAGACGATACAAATGACTCAAATTTCTTACTAGTGAAGCTGGTGCCTCTATCTGTAATCAACCTGACAGGTACCCCAAAATTACTGAAGAAATTACGAAATACTTTTATACTTTCTTTGGATTTTGTGCTTCGAACCGGATTAAGACTGATATATTTTGTAAATGCATCTATTATTACGAGTAAGTATGTGTTTCGCTGCTTACTGCGAATAAAAGGGCCTAGGTGGTCTGCATGCACAGTATGAAGGGGGATATCTAATTTCGGAATTGGATGAAGTTTTCCAGCTTTTGCTCCAGATTGCGCTTTGTAATGTGAGCACTCTAGGCAGGCCGCTACATACTTTTTTACGAACCTGCGCATTTTCGGGAACCAGTAAAAGGCCCGGATTCGTTCTAGAGTTTTTTGAAACCCGAAATGGCCTACGTCGTCATGGTTAGTTTTGAGGATTTGCCACCGGACACCTCTAGGCACAACCCAACGGATAGTTTTGTCATCGATAATCCGATAAACACGGCCATTCTTAACTATGAAACTATTACGTATCGATGTGGTCTTTGCGGTTTCAGGATCCTCCAAGATTTCCTTTATCCGCTTAATCTCTGTGTCCGTCGACTGCACGGTAGTAATCCAGTCATCCGCACTCAGAGATAAAACATCTAGGATGTGTGATCGGTTGTAATCCTGTTCCTCAATAGGCCCCCGGCTTAACGCATCTACATGTGCCATTCTATCACCAGTTCAATATTCTATATCACAGTCATACTCAAGGAACTGTATCCACCATCTTGAGATACGAGAAATAAGGTCACGTTTGGTAAACGTGGATCGCAAAGCATTACAGTCTGTAACAATTGTAAATTTTATTCCTAACAGGTACACTCGAAATTTATATAGAGCGTTCACAACCGCGAGAGTTTCAAGCTCAAATGAATGTAATTTTTGTTCGTCTCCTGTCGTTTGACGACTGTAATAGGCAACTGGCCTCCATGGATCACTTCCTCGCCTTTGCACAAGTATCCCTGCTAATCCTACTTTGCTTGCGTCAGTGTGCAACTGTGTTTAGGCTTTCGGGTCAAATAGAGCTAAAACTGGGCGGGCGGTTAATAGTTGTTTAAGTGTGTTGAAAGCTCGCTCCTCTACATCTGTCCATTTCCAGGGAGTGTCTTTCTTGAGAAGTTGTGTCATGGGTCTTGCGATTGTAGCAAAGTCTTTTACGAATCTTCGAAAAAAACTTGCTAGTCCTATAAATCTCCTTACTTCGTGCTGATTTTTGGGAGTCGGAAATTTGGAGACAGCTTCCGTTTTTAGGTTACCGGGTCTAATACCTTCTTTACTTATTTCAAAGCCTAGAAAATCCAGCCACTCTTTAAAGAAATGACATTTGCCAAGTTTAAGCGTTAATCCACTCTCATTCAATGCATCCAGTACCTCTTTTAGACGACTAATGCCTTCGTTATACGAGCTGGCAGGTATCAAAATGTCGTCCATATATACAACGACGTATTTGATGTCTGCTTTATTCAAGACTTTATGTATTACCCGTTGAAAAACCGCTGGAGCATTTGCAAGGCCGAACGGAACTCGATTATATTCATACTGTCCATCTGGCGTAACAAAAGCGGTTTTATTTTTGGATTCTTCAGCGATAGGTATTTGGTGATAGCCTGACGCTAAATCAAGAGTTGTGAAGAGGGTCTGTCCCGTCAGTTGGTCCAATAAGTCGCCAATTCTTGGTAGAGGGTAATGATCCCTAATTGTTTTGTTGTTGAGGGCGCGAAAATCAACACAGAGACGCTTCTCTCCAGTCTTCTTTTGCACTAGCACAATTGGACTGGCATATGGTGAATTAGACTCGCGTATGATGTCGTAATTCAACATTTCGTCAACCATTGTTCTTACGCGTTGGCGTTCGGAAAGTGGTAGTCTATAAGGCCTATAAACTACTGGCTCAGTGTCTTTAAGCTGTATTGTCATTTCCGCTTCAGTTGTAAATCCTAAATCATGCATCCCACTAGAGAAACATGCTTTGTATTTATCTAGTAGGGCTTCTAATAATAATAATAATAATAATTTCTTTATTGCACACAACTAATATATGGACAACAAGACTTACATAAAAATAGTGTACAAAGGCGAGCTTATCTCTAATAAGAGATCTCTTCCAGCAAACCAAATTAGGATGGGAATGGTCGATTGCTGAGCAGGGGTGACAATGTGTACAACAATATAATTTAGTACATATCTAAATAACTAATATAAAACAATATAAACTAAATATACGAGGGCTTACATAAATATCATATAATATACTCGTACATGCTAAACATAAATACTATATAAATATATATAATTTTTAAATAAATATACTAATAAATACATACATACTACCTATATTTCTAAAGAGAAAGGTAATGCTTCTTCACGCGACTTTTAAATATATTAAGAGAAGTACTGTCTCTGATAGTGCAGGGGAGTGCATTCCACAATTGAATGGCCCGGAATCTAAACCCATGCTCATAGGACGCGGTGTTATGCTGTGGGGTTGTGAGCATCGAAAGCGCGTGAGTTCTCCGAGGCCTGCTGGAAGAAAGAAATGGAAAACGGTCTCGTAAGAAGGTTGGATAGCATGGATTGCGTAAAATGTTGTAGAGGATGTTGAGGATGTGAGAATCCTGACGAAGACGTATTGGCAGCCACTTCAGCTCTTTGCGATGCTGTGATACATGGTCGTATTTGCGCAGCCCAAAGATAAACCGAATCCCGAGATTTTGAAGTCGTTCGAGTTTGTTCAGTAATTCTTCGTTAGCACTGACCCAGCAGACATCAGCATAATCGATGAGAGGTAGAAGGAGAGACTGAGAGAGAGTGATTTTGGTCTGTCGAGGCAAAAAGTACTGAAGTTTCCTGAGAGAGTGAAAAGTAGCAAATACTCGTCGACTGACCTCATTGACATGCGATGACCAGGACAGCTGGTTGTCGAAGATAAGACCCAGGTTTTAGCTTTATCGCTATACACGATTGTGGTACCATTAAAAGTGACAGGTGGAATGGGCTGTTGCTGCAACAAGTTAAGAGATTGTCTGGTGCCTATAATCATGGCCTGGGACTTGCTCGGGTTAACCAGGAGTCCGAAGGATGAAGCCCAGCTTCTCACCCCCTCCAGATCAGCGTTCAATGCCTCCATAGCAGAGTTTACATCGTTATGAGAGAAGTGGCGATAAATCTGGAGATCATCAGCATAAAGATGATATGAAGAAGACAGGATGTCCGAGATGGAGTTTATGAAAATCGAGAATAGAAGAGGAGAAAGAATACCACCTTGAGGGACGCCTGACAGGAGGTCACACCATTCAGTGGATGTCTCTTCCGTCCTGATTCGCTGTTGCCGATCCCTCAAATAAGAGTCGAACCAGCTGGCAGAGAAGGAAGAGACGTTCAGGGATCTGAGAAGCTCAACGAGAATGTCGAAATCTACGCTGTTGAAGGCACTACTGAAATCAAGTAAAGCCAACACGGAAAGCTGTTTGCGGTCCATGGCTAGCTGGATGTCATCTGTGACTTTCAGCAGAGCCGTGACGGTGCTATGACCCGGTCGGAATCCTAACTGGAACGTGTTTAGCAGATTGTTTGAGGAGAGGTAGTAGGAAAGCTGGTTATGGACAATGGTCTCAAGGACTTTGGAGAGGATGGGCAGGATTGTAATGGGACGGTACTCTTTAAAGGAGGTGGGACTGGAGGTTTTGGGTAGTGGGATGACTAGTGCTTTCTTCCACACTGTGGGGAAGACACCGTTAGCTGAAGAAAAGTTTATAACGTGTGTTATTGCTGGTAATAGTTCGTCAAGGGTTGTCAGTAGCATTTTAAGGCAAATTTTGTCATCGCCTACAGCTTTCAAATTGACTGCCAATAGCGCCTTCTTGACCGCATCGATTCCAACATTACTCATGTTGAATGGTGTGGTGTTGGGTAAGGCCTTAGAGCGCAGGCTCTGAAGCGTTGCTTGTTTGACAGTTGGATCCATCACAACAGGCGGGGCAGAAAGAAACTGGTTGAGACCGTTGAGATCTACATTACCAGCATGTAGGTCCCGGGCCTTACCTACACCAAGCGTTCTCAGGAATTTCCACACCTGAGCTGGAGTGTAGTTCTCAATGCATTCGTGTATGTGCCGACATTTAGCATCGCGACAGAGACGGTTGCAACGGTTGCGAAGACATTTGTAAGAGAGGAAATTATCATCTGTCGGATTCTTGCGGTATCTACACTTGGCTCTATTCCTCTTGGCCATTAGGCACTTAATAGTGTCTGTTAGCCAAGGGGCAGGGTGGTGTTTAACCCTCACTTTTTTTGAAGGTGCGTGCTTGTCATAGAGACCCAGGACTATAGAATTAAAATTGGCGATTTTATTATCAACAGTCTTACTGGTAGTGACAGGGGACCAGTCAATCGACATGGCATCAGACAAAAGGGACTCATGGTTGATATCCTTAAAGTTCCGGATATAAAGGAATTTCGCTCTGCTCTTGAGAGGTCTTATCTTATAAGAAAGATAAATATGGTCATGATAAGAGAAAGAAGAATTTAGCTGACCGTGTATTGCGACCTTGTCCAAATTGGAAATGATCATAATGTCGAGAAGCGAGGGAGAGCAATGAGGTTGGAAATGGGTGGCATCAAGCGGCAGAATATGCAGATTAAAGGAGTCAACCATGGACTTGAGTCTGGCAGACCGTGGATTGTGTTTAAGGAGACAGGTGTTGAAATCACCAAGAATGAGGGAATCATTATAAAGTGGTGTCAGTTCATTGAGGAGTGATTCAAAGGAATCGAAATAATCGATGCGAAGAGAGGGACTATAAAGAACACCGAAGAGGACCTTGTTGTGGTGAAGAATGATTTCGAGAAAGAGATGTTCAGCAGACTCGGAGTATTGACTAGGGGACGCACTGATCACCTTGCATGGAATTTCCGCACGTAGATAGATAGCGACGCCCCCATCGGCCTTCCCGACTCTGTCGTTCCTGTACAGCCTGTAACCTGGAAGGGAATACAATGAGGATGGCAGCGAGGGCTTGAGGAACGACTCGGAGACAAGAATGCCGTCCACGCATTGTTCACTAAAAGCATCGAGCAGGTCCGGATAGCTGGAATGGATGCTTTGTGCATTTATATGTACGATGTTTAGATTTTTCTCCACACCACCAAAGACAGTCTTAATTTTGACAGATAGGGGTTCCTCTATAGAGGAGTCATTGCTTTCCGCACTCAAAAAATCATCGTCGCTTCTAGTCCTTGCTTTTCAGAACATGACAGTTGTTCGCCGTGATTCAAAGCAGGTTTCTCTACAGGAGTAACGACAGTAGTTAGAGTATTCACCATTAGCCCTTTTCCTACGTATCTTGCTCTAGTATCAAGTGTGTCTTTACTAAACTCTATAGAATTTGGTCCTAAACTATGTATAAGGAGGGAACATTCACCATTATTTATTTGAAATTCACCTGGAAATAAATAGTACTCATATCCAGATACCTCCCAAACTGTTCCCTCAATATAAATATTTCCATTACGTGAACCGTTCGATTTAACCCGTATTGACTTTGTTTGACCTACCGTAAGGGTTTCGTCTCGTTCCAACAATAATGGGATCTTCACTTCACAATCATGATCGATATTTCGAAACAAAAGCTCAGTTGCAGTTTTGAGAATGCACAAATCTGGCCTTTCTGTAAAACTATGCCCTAACAGTACCGGGCTATTTATCAAGTGATCATCTACAATCAAAACTTCAACTCTGTTTTTAGTTATTCCTTGAACTTCGATAGAAGTCTCAACCCGACCCAGCGGTAAATATGGTACATTACCCAGACCGCGGAGAAGCGGTCCCTGCACAGAGTCCCAAGTAAAATTCAGACGTTGTGCATCAGACTTGCGAACGAGTGTCGCTTCGCTACCTAAATCTACCACCGCATTTATTGGTTAATCATTCATCTTTATTATCATCCGATATTTGTCGCTACTTGAATAAGACTCTTTATTGGAATGTGCTTCGACGACAATCTGATTTTCTTGCTCTACAAACACTTTCAGAACATGTTTGTCCTTAGGATCAGATATTTTGGGATCGGACTTAGACTTTTTGAAGCACTCACTTTCTGTATGTCCCATAGTATTACAGAAGGTGCATTTAGTGATAGGTTTGGGACATTTAAAGAAAGGGTGTCCCTTCTGTTTACAGTTGTAACAAGTAATTTCATCAGATTGTGGACGAGGCCTGTAGGTACTTCCATTATCGGTTCTACGAGAGACACTGGGTATCCGTTTATCTCGCGTTGTAGAACTATCCCTAACCTAACCCTTCACAGTTTGGAAAAATTCAAGCACCTCTTCTGATTTTGTAAATTTTGTCGCTTTTGCTCCTACTCTAACACCCCTGTCATCCACCCCATGAACTAGACAATCTACTGCGTTCTTTTTGAATATTTTACACCTGTTCAATAAATTTACTTTGTAGTAGTAGTAAGTTTCGAGAGATTCGTCAAAATGTGCCCTTTTGCTCAACATTTCAGTCAACATTTCCGCGTAGTTTTCTGTTGGTGGAAAAGATTCCTTTAGTAGTTGTTTCCATTCGGGCCAAGACCGGCGAAGCGAAGGAAGACCCTGATACCAGGTTTTTGCATGACCGATAAGTTTAGGCAGTGCATAGTGTATTATCTGCTTATCACTCCAGTTATAAATTTCGCTACATTCCTCTACCTTAGACAGCCACACATTAATAGTTTGCTCCTTCGACATTGGGTCAAATTCTGGCAGTACGTTGTTTAACACAGGAAAGCTTTCACGATCACCTGAGCTATCCTTTAAAGCTTTTAGAAACTCTTGGACAAGAATTGATGTTGACTCATACCTGGACCTTTCCGGGGAGACATGCCGATTGGTGGATTTCCTTATCGGGGAGACATGCCAACTGCAACTTCTAGCTGGGGAGACATGCCGACTGCGACTTCTAGCTGGGGAGACATGCCGACTGCAACTTCTAGCTGGGAAGACATGCCTTTCTTCAATGGATCTACGCGTATCAGGCTGTCGTCGATCATAATTTAACCGGTCTTCCAATAATTTCACCCGATTTATTTCCAATTCCAACTCTTCTTCCTTGTCCTTTAATCTCCGTAATATGCTCCTGCTGCGGGAGCGGGAACGGGAATGGTGATGAAGCGTATCACCATCGATACGGCTACGTCTTGTCCTATTTCTTTATGGTGTCCTCAGCTCTCTTGAACGTCTACGTGGTTCGAGTATGATACTCCGAGATCGGCTGGGACGAGTAGTGTCTTCATTTGGGCTTTCCATTTTCTCTGAAACTTTCAACAGGCACTTGTATTTTGCACGAGATACGCTATTTAATGTAAAAATAAAAACTATGCAATAAAAAATAGGACCGGTATCTAAGATAAATTAAGTATGTTTACTACTGATGTGATTCTACAGTCTATCCATGAAAATTTTACACATAGTGTGTAAGTAGTCACCACCATATTTCGTGTGGTAAACTTTGTTATATGCAGTAAACCTTTAAGTAAATATGTATTTCAAGAGGTTTAAATTATATACTTTGGTGTATTACCCAAAATGACTCGACAATACTGTTGTGAATCAAGTAAGTTTGTAAATCTATTAGTACTGCAAAATGTATTGATGTTATAAACGTAGGTACATCAAGAGAGTAGCCCTGGCACAGTACATGGTGTTGTGAGTGTAATTATACTTCCAGAGAGTAGTAGTCAATTATTATGCTACTGTTACACATGTATTCTAAAATATATCAAAATAAAGTAAATTAATATCTTAGGGGCTTAAAATTAATATCTTAGCTACTCAATAATTATGCTACTGTTACATATATCTGTGTACTAGCTATGAATATTGAATAGTTAATTAAACTTGCCTGTATTGAACCACAACAAGAGAACAGGTTCTCCATATATAAATTTTGTATTCCCCACTTATACATTGGAATACTGGCGCTCAAGAGGACCTGGTTAACACTCTGCCAAACCAAGTATATAACATGACCCATCACTGAGCTAGGTAGCAAAAAGTTAGTTACAATGTCACACAAAACGAAAAAAAAGCCACCTATATCACGCTGTCTCGACGCGCTCGTACTAGTCGCGTGACACGTTATGAGCGCTAGCCTTGAATGCGCAGTACTCACTTTTCAATACCTGTTCATATGCGCAGTAGTTTCCGCCAACGTTGCCCAGCGCTCTTAATACGTGGCGCGACTTATAACTCTCGAATTCGCGTTATAAATTTTGTTACTTCGTTGTTGTTGTTGTTTGTGATACCCGTGCACTTTGCCTCATACCAAGTTTTCACTCTAACCAAAACTTCAGATTTCAGCTCTCCCAGTGCAGAGCTAGGCAAGCAGAACGGTGGCGAACCTTCAAGATATCATTTTCAAAATGCAATAATTAGCAAGAATAATCTTGAAATAAACCATTCGATTAAAAAACCTGACATCGATTAAACCATATTTGATTATGAGATTATGAGAGAGATTTTTTCTTTGGTAAGCGAAGAATTAGAGTTTATATTCAAAATTCATACGAAAGAAATTAATACTAGATTTAAGTTCAGTGATTGGGCGACCACAGATTTGAGGGTTAGCAGAGATAAACTTTTTGAACTTTATGAACAAAGAAACATGACAAATAGTGAAAGGTTTAAAGAATATCTCAAAGATTACTCCAAAACTTGTAGTGTTATGCTACTTACATGCCATTTTCCAGTCTGTTCAGCTGGATACTTGCTGAGCTGTACAGCTGGATATTTTGTATCACCTTTATTTTCATAGGACCCTGTAACGTTTTAAACCATAAGAACACAATAACAAATCATTTTCACTTCGTATTTTCACACTATCAGCACTTCTAAATCGATAGCGAAGGGGTTTACCTTTGGTGACCTTGTATTTGGCTTTCTCCGAAACTCTGCAATCTCGGGCTTCGTGCGCGCTGGTGCGCTACCTTTTTATCTATCGCTGTTATGTAATTTTGGCTATGTGATCTTGTTCATTTCTTTATTACGAGCTTGAAACCAAAATCTGACATATTGCTATGTTGTTGTTTATCTGGTTGTCATGGCAATGTCCATTCAAACTCGTTAGCGGTCTGATATGTTTGCTTCAATACTTTTACAAAAATACTTTTTCCCTCTTGGCCATTCACAAAAATTGCTTTTAATTTAAATAATTTTTAGCACTCTCCAAAAAGGGTATAAGAGCGGAACATTTCTGAAATTCGGGAGTCTCACTTCAGCTTTTGAGCAAGAAGCATCACCTAAAGGCCTTATCCCGGGGCCGCACTGCCCCGGGATCCTGCGAGCCTCTACTGCTACGTCTCCTGTCTTCTACAGCTTTCCAACCAGAGAGATAATAAGAGGCCAGGAAAGAACCTTGAAAAATCTGCTATAAGAAGTAACTTTTACTGTGCATCCTATTTGATTCCTTCTGGATTTTTAATACACATAATAAACTGTCATTTCTAAATTTTATCCTGGTCGTTGTTACTTGTTAGGTTCTGGTTAGGTTCATATCGTTACACGACATTTTGGCCCACTGTCATTTCTAAATTTTATCCTGGTCGTTGTTACTTGTTAGGTTCTGGTTAGGTTCATATCGTTACACGACAAACTTTTAAGATAGTTTGTCTTAAAGCCAAAACAAATTTCATAAGTAGTAAAATTAAATCTGCTGACGATAAAATAAAAACCGTATAGAATGTTATAAATAGCGAAACAGGCAGTACAAAGCCACGTGAGTATAACTTTTCACTTAAGACAGATCGCGGCATTATTAGTGCAAATTCAGAAGTAGCTCAGGAATTCGAGACCTTTTTCACTAAAATACTATTGAAAACTACTGAACCACTAAAATCTGCACCATCCCTTTCAGCTACATTGCTAAAAACGTGGACGCTTGCGGAACTAAATTTAAATTTAGTCATGTCAGACCCCAGTATATTATTAAGACTTTAAAGACATTAAAGTTAAGAGCACTGAAGACTTATGGGGGATGTCAGTCAAAGTGTGTAGCTCAATTGTAGATATATTAGCACCATATTTATATACATATTATATATATATATATATAATAAATGTGTTGATCACGGTACCTTTCCCGATTTAATGAAAAATAGCAAAGTATGTAAACTCTGATGTTTTATTCCGTAGAATTCTGACATTTCAGATATTATAAGGTTCTTTATGAGGACAATTATTATTTCATTCATTTTGATAAGCACAAAATCGAAACCCGATAATTGATACAAACGTAAACAAGGTACTACCGTTGACGTGAGAGTAATATTTGTTCTGTGGCTATCCACGTTTAGCTGTCAGTGTTACGCTCCATTGGACACTACTTTACACTTACCACTTCACAGCCCCAAAGCGAATAATTTTGAAGTGTGCACTCAAAAGACCTGCTTTGTCAGATGGATGCAGAATTACTTAACATTTGGAACGTTATTCTACGCTACGAAGTATATGGCGAACAAATTATATTGCTAGATTTCAGCAAAGATATACCAATGCGCTCATGTGTTCTCGGTGTTTGCTGCTATTTGTTGTTATTATCTTGTTAAATTTGTTAAGTTTCTGTTATTCTGTTAAGTTTTTTCTTGTTGACTTTTCGTGTTGTAATTGTGCGTTGATTTTTATAAACATTATGGAGCCACAGCCTGGCCCTTTCCGGGAATAAAATGGATACATTCACTAACAAATAAAATGTATAGACTCAGATGTTCAGACTCGTATTGAAATAAGGGCTTTTCAATACGTCATTAAAAAAAAAACATTACCGCAAGTTACCGATAGACGGTGCTGACGTCACATAGTATGTCAAAATTGACATGACATTATCTGTGGTTTCTGTCACGTTGCTTGCTTGTTTCGTTGATGATTGTGTTCTGTGGTTTGGTTGTCGGTTGCGTGGTGTAGCTGTTATTTTACGATTAATTCTTAACGACCTTCTGGCTCTGCTTCTGCCGTTCTGCCTACGGACCTTGATACCTGCCTTGACGAATACATGCCTGTGACCCGGACTCCGAACCTTGTTTACCTAACTGACCCTCGCTTGCCCATTGGACCTCGATACTTCTACTTCTGACGACCCGAGCTGTATTGGATTTGTTTCTTTGCCAACATCATGGCCAAAGACTATGGTGCGTGGTTTCTCGAAGACCTTAAAAGCGAGCTCAAGGCGCGTAATGCTAAAATAACTGGAAAAAAGCAGTGCTTGTTCAGAGGTAATCCATTAAAGTTTTTCTATGCAATAGATTCTATTTATATAATTTCTAGAAATACAGCCATTTCTAGTTACCCGGCCACTTACCACACGGGTTCTGTAGGAAAAATTTAACCCTTCAATGCATATACCTAGTCGGTCCATAAGTTCTGTCACAAATATTTTGCCGCATAGTAAATAATACCAAGTTTTATTTTATTTAATACTACCTATATATGGTTTGATAGCTCATTAAATACTGATAAATTAGAACGATTATTGGATTTAAATGCTTAAAGCCATATTACACAAATGCTAGTTTCTTCAGAGATTTTGCACTTTTTTACCCAACCAAAAATACGGACGTGATTCACTTTATCTTTTTTCCATGACTCTTAAAACCTTTCAAACTTTCGTGAGATTTTAGTCAGAACCCTCCCTGAACCCGTTACCTTCATTTTGAAGCATAAGATAACTAAGTCTGGGTAAAACAAATTTTCATATTCACATTTTACGTAGTGTACTTGTTGCCCACAAGATCATTTTTATACGTTTTTCTGAAAACGTAAAAAGTACGTAAAGTTCTCTTTGGGAGAAGTTGGAACTGAAAGCTAACAGAAAATCAAATGCTTGTTGTTAAGCATGGTCTAAAATCGAGGTTTCAGAATAAATAAAAAAAACCTTGTTGGTTATCTGGAACACTGTTTTTTATTAAATTTGTGGTAAGTGGTATTTTTGTCAGTTGCGGCGTGTTTTGGGTTCGCGATTGTCTCAAGTTATAAGGTTTTTTGTCATATTGCGATAATCGTACAAAATTTATTGTATTGCAATTTGGTTCGTATAAAATAAGCTTTTTAATCATGTATAATACGAATAAGAAAAAGTTTATTGCTGAGTTTTATCTATCAAAAACCTTGTGACAGAACTTAAGGACCGACTAGGTATATTCAATAAATTCACCTTCATCAATAGATTTTTCAGAACTTTGTACTCTTGAGATTCAATTATTAGAACATGTACCACTTTGTGTCAGACTGGAGGATTATGACCAGTTATTTGGGCACCTTGTGAATGATTCCGAATCAGTTTACAAGATAGTGGTGCCAAGTCCAGATCTTTTTCGGGATGTTACAAGCAACTCTGCTTTGCCAAGATTGACAGTAGAAGACCAAAAAATATTTTGCGAGCTGATTGGAAGAGAAGATGTGGAATGTTCGGCTAATATGTATGAACAATCCTTTATGATTGCATGCGGCTCTGCCCTCCAAGCTGGTGATCACTACATTTTTTTATTTTTTTTTTATTTTATTCTTTGTATCTTAAGTAACATATATGATATCTTAAATAGTACTCATAAACCACTGAGGTTTGTCTGAGCACAGAAAATTCGTAGTTGTCAATTTACATAGATAAATTACACTACTACTACACATAACTAACCTAACACTGCAATTTATTATTCTAGGTAGGTAGACGTTCGCTTTATTTGATTTGGGCTCAACTAATAAATGCTCATTATAAGTGAAGCGCAGGTGCAGCAACATAATGCACAATCAGGTAGCAGGTGGTAAGTATTTCTCATTTTATAGCATCTCTGGTCACTTCTTCATGCGGGTAAGGCCGCGAGTGAGCATGTACGTAAGTACGGGAAAGTAATAGAATTTGTGTCTCGCGCAATATACGGTGGCTGGCTGGCTTGACGGCTGCAGTCGTCTCGCTCCCACCTCGGCCTACTAGCAACTTGTTATGTGGGTCCTTCCAATGTGATTATGTGATGGTGCTGATGTTTGAAACGTGTAAAAAATTGGGTTCATTTATTTATTTTGACTATGTGTGTGTGGGTTAGTTTTGTTGTAGATAGTGGTTTTTGATTTTATGTTTGAGGTTTGTGACTGTTATCTTTTCTTTTAAGCAGGGGGGTAGTTCGTTTATAAGCCGCGGTAAGATTACTTTATCTATTCTTTGTCCATATGTGTTATTGAATCTGGTGGTTTCCAGTTCTTTGTTAACAACTTTGCTGGTGCAAGTTTTATGTTGAACGGGTTTCGGGAGGTCTTTTCGATGGTATTGCTCCACGATAAGAGCAAATTTTACCATGTTGTGTATTGGTAACACTTGGCAGTGTTTGAACAATATTTCGTAGTTGCCCTTGCAGTTTGATTTGATATTTTTGTGCACAATTGTTTTTAATATTCTTTGTTGAAGTGTAAATATTTTATTAAGGTTAGTTTTATAGGTTCGACCATAGCTTGTTATGCCGTAGTATATAACTGACTCCGCAAGTACTGTATAGATATCCATTAATACATTGTAAGGTATTCTATTTTTAATAATATTAAATTTGGCGAGAAGGGCACGGAGTTTGTTGCATACTTTATCTAAATGAGGGCCCCAGTTGAATCTATCGTCGATGGTGATCCCTAGGTACGTGGCCTGGCTGACCTGATCGATCGCTATGCATTTACTACAGTTGCTATTCCCTATGTGTAGACAGTTATGGCAGTAAGCTATCAGCTTGGCATTCTCGTCACTGGGATTGTGGCTGGACCTTATGTGCATCATTTGTGTTTTCTGCGCATTGAGTACTAATCCTGCGTCATGTGTGTGTGCCTCAGAAATGAGAAAAAAACATCACCAGTGTGTGTGCCTCAGAAATGAGAAAAAACTGACTTATAATGTGACCATTAAGGCAAAAGACCACATGATCATTGAAGCACAATGTGAGTGTGCAGCAGGGTCAGGACCATACGGCCAATTCAAACATATTATTGTTTTGATATGTGCAATCATAGATTTTAATAAAAATAAAACAATAAAACTTAAAACGAGCTGTTCCAGCTCGCTACAAACCTTTCACCACCCCAGCACTAGTTATACTGGTAATCCAGTTCAAGCTGAGCATCTCACTTTAAAATTCAAGGATGCTACAATGAAAAGCATGACTCAATTTGATCCCAGACCGATTATAGAGAGTCCAAAAAATATCAAGAAGAGTTTATAAGCCTGATCTCCAATTATTGTGGAGGAAAAGGCAATATGCCGTCTATACCCATAGCCTAACTCATTTTACCAGCAGACAAACGAAGCCTATACCAAGACCATGATTACTTGGAGATGACTGCTGAAGAACAATATCTAAAGTCTCTTATTTTAAACAAAGAACAACTGCAATATTTAGAAACAACGACAAAAACAAATAAGAAGGAGTGGTTGAAACAGCGAAAACTGAGATTGCAAAGTTCAGACTATGGAAAAATATGCAAACGGAAGAGCAACAAACTAAAACTAGCCAGAAACTTGATAAAAAATTATAATCTGCAGAGTTTGGCCATTAAACATGGCAGAAAATATGAGCCAAAAGCCATAGAAAAATTTGAGGCAGTGACTGGCTCGTCCGTGATGAAGTGTGGGATTTTGGTTCATCCAGAAAGCCAATTCTTAGCTAGTACTCCGGATGGTCTAGTAGGAAATGAGGTGTTAGAGGTGAAATACCCATACAGCAAGAGATGAAAAAATACTACAGAAACTGTGCCATATTTGTATTTATGTGAAAAAAGTGGCACCCTTAAATTAAAGAAAACCCATGATTACTACTATCAAATTAAGGGTCAAATGTTTGTCTCGCAGAGCAAAATGGCAATTTTTTTAATATACACCTTGTGTGACCGTTATTTAATTAAAGTTGAAAGAGATGAAGACTTTTTGAAAACTATGTGTGAGGAACTGAAATCTTTTTATGACAACTATTATAAAAAACCGGTCAAGTGCGAGTCTAAATTTCGCACGAAGGGTTCCGTACCACCGTTCAATGGAAGCGATGGTGTGGAGTGAATAGTTTGGATTTTACACAGCAAAATATTGTTTACAAAGTTATTGGTGCGGTTACTTTCACACTCCATGTACGTAACCAGGTGCATCCATAAGTTTGTATGTGGTATTGAAAGAATTGTTGTATGGGAGCCCCCTTAAATATTTCTTTTATCCTGTTTTTTAGTATTTGTTGTTATAGCGGCAACAGAAATACATAATCTGTGAAAATTTCAACTCTCTAGCTAGCTAGGTTCTTGAGATACAGCCTGGTGACAGACGGACGGACGGACGGACGGACGGACGGACAGCGAAGTCTTAGTAATAGGGTTCCGTTCTTACCCGTTGGGTACGGAACCCTAAAAAGTGTTATTAGAACGATACTTGTATCGTTAGGTGTCTGGGAAGTGGGCAAATAAAAAACCTAACTACTCAAGAATTTTTATTTACAATGTTAGACCTGAAATTAACAAGCATTGCAATAGCTAAAACTATATCAGTAGATAGTAGAATTTCTGTTTGGTTCATTGGTTCAGTTAATATTTTAAAGGTTTTCATCATGCCAATAATTCGTTCAACGTGTACACGTTTACTTGCAACTTTTCTATTAGAGGCCAGAGTCTGGGATCCAATTTGATTGCCTTTTCTAAAAAATGCTGGCATGTTTACCTTAACACCATAAGGAACGAATATGTCTTGCACATTCAAACCTTTGTCAACCATAAGTTCATCATTGTAGTTGAATTTGTTTAGTATGGAACTTCTTATCGTAGCTGATCCTCCATAAGATGGAGATACATAACTTATCATTCCACCAGGTGTGATCCCAATGATAATTTTTATTGTGTTTCTGTTCTTGTATGAAGAAAAAGTTACTTGCTGGGCTAAAGGTAATTTTGGTTTTTTAATCGGACATTCTGTAGCATCCAGATAACTCGTGTCTGGGTATTTATCATTGTTCAGGCTTCTCAGCACCTAATGACCTCGTAGGGGCCCATGAGCTACGAGGTAGCGTGACGATCAGGTGCCAAGAAGTGATGAACGTCGGCGATTCACCGAGCTGAAGTTATGTGGGGTAGATCTAACCTGGTCTGTGCTTCGGTCCCGTCAACCTCCTGTCTCTCTGCAAGGCCCTGGTGCACCCTAGGCTCTTCTTGGTAGACAGGTTCTTCAGCCAACCAGGTATGACTGGTGGGGCAGCGTGGTGAGCACAGTGTCCAACACAGGTTATGTTTCTGCTGGTAAATACAAATCGGGCACGAAAATCCGAACTTTATCTGGTTCGAGAGACAACGGCACACTCAGCTATATTAACAATCCTGAGGGAATCCCGAATACATTCCAGATGCCCTGCGATTTAATTTCAACACCCTAATCAAAACGCGTTTACATTGCGAGGGCTTTCGTCTGTCAGTTGTCAAAACTGCCAGATTGACAGCTAACGTCAAATTAAAATGACCGTTCAGAAACCATCGATCGAATATCGATTTGGAATCGAACAATCACCCGCCCGGACAGGCACCCACCTGTCCCCTAATCTACGGGCAGCCGAGACAACGTTGCTACCGCTCGTTTTAGAACCGAGCCTCCTACTAGAACCTCTGCAGACCGGGGGGTCCCGTCCTTGCCAGGGATCAAGTTAACAATGCGCCCCCTGCGCCAACGTAGTGGCGGTAGGTTAGCATCCTTAACCAAAACGAGGTCACCAACACTAGGGGGGCTAGTTTTGTCAGTTCACTTAAGGCGCTGTTGTAAGATATGCAGATACTCGAGCGACCAACGCTTCCAGAAATTCTGAGTAAACTGCTGCAACATCTGATACCTTGACAACCGATACAATTTCACTCCCTCGAAGGGGTGCTCGGGCAACGCGTTAAGTGGCTGTCCTATCAAGAAATGGCCTGGGGTCAGAGCCTCCAGGTCATTTGGATCCGAGCTGAGCGGACACAACGGTCGCGAATTGAGAACGGCCTCGATCTTACAAAACAATGTCGCGAGCTCCTCAAAAGTCAGCGCGGTCTGACCTACTATACGCCCCAAGTGCGTCTTAGCTGACTTAACTACGGCCTCAAAAATCCCACCCCAGTGGGGGTAAATCGGTGGGCTGAAGGTCTACTGTATACCCCGACGGGAGAGGGCCGTTCCAATATCCACTTTATTTACATTCAAAAAGTTGACTATCTCTCGTAAGTATCGTTCCGCACCTATGTAGTTAGTGCCATTATCAGAGCGGATCAAAGTTGGAAGTCCCCTTCGAGAAACAAACCTATCCAAACAAGCAATGAAAGCCTCTGTCGAGAGATCAGCAACGAGCTCGAGATGTACCGCCTTGGTGGATAAACAAACAAACACACATAGGTACGCCTTGTATTGCTTAGCGGTACGCAATCGTGAACTCTTCACCATAAACGGTCCTGCAAAATCCGTACCAATACCTGAAAACGGTCTGACCTCATTCACACGATCAGGGGGCAAGTCCCCCATGAGAGGTTGCATCGTGGCAGCCTTAAGTCGATAACAAGGCATGCACCGAAACACGATGTTCCGTATGGCACGGCGGGCAGATAAGATCCAAAACTCCCGCTGGAGCGTGGCCAACAACGCGTTACAGCCGGCATGCGCGTTTTTAATATGACGATCAGTCACCAGCAATTCAACTAACTGTCCCCCCTTGGGGAGCAGAAGTGGGTGACGAGCCGAATACGACAGATTCGCATTGCGCAATCTCCCTCCTACCCGAAGTAACCCGGTCGAATCAACAAAGGGGTTGAGACGCGCGACGGCTCCCTTCAATTTCGAACGTCCACTTCGTATAATCTCCAATTCTGCCCCAAACTTCGAGGACTGTACCAACCGGACCAAATTCAACAGCGACTCGTTTCGCTCTGCCGGAGTCAGAATAGGGTTCAACGTTCGCTGATCGCGAGGAGTACGATAATTTCGAGCGAATCTCCTAATCCAAGTGGACACGTTTATCAACTTGTCAAGTGAGCTATACCGGTCCAGCAGAAACTCGGCGTCAGGGTCCTCAGCCTTCTGGGTAACATGCACGGCCGCTCTGGGGCCATGATCCGAAGATACTACTACATGGCTGTGGGGCCAGTCCGATTCTCTCTTGGCAAGCCAGGGTGGTCCCCACGACAAATGGTGTCTAACGAGTTCAGGAGCCTGACATCCCCTGGATGCACAATCAGACGGGTTCAATTCTCCTGGTACATGTCTCCAGGTCAGTGGGACCTCAGACGACACAATCTGGGAGACACGGTTCGCAACAAAAACCTCTAAGTTATGGACCGAAGCCTTCAGCCAGCACAAAACAATCTGGCTGTCCGTCCAAGCGTACACCGTATCCTCCAAAACCACTGACCCACGCAACACTGTTAGAGTGTGATTCAAAAGTTTGGTCAAAAGAGCAGCCCCGGACAGTTCCAGTTTTGGAATCGTCATTATTGTCCGAATAGGCGCTACCTTGCTTTTTGCCAAAACCAAACGCACGTCGACCTCCCCGGCGGAGGTGACGGTTCGCAAATAAACCGCTGCCGCAAACCCTCGTTCAGAGGCATCACAAAACCCGTGAAGGGTTGCCCTGTAATCCCCAGCAGGGACCAATTTCCTCGGCAGCGATACATTATTTATGTCCGATAGCGAGGTGAACATTCGCATCCAATCAGTCAACAAATCACCTGAGAGGTGGGTGTCCCAGGTCAATTGAGCCGCCCATAGCCTTTGCATAAAACATTTGAGAGCAAAGGTGACTGGAGAAATCCATCCATTCGGGTCGAACGTTCTCGCAATCGTTGACAGTACTGACCGCTTCGTCCAGGCCTTCGGTGTTTCTAAAACCACCCGATAGGTAAACTCATCATGGACGGGCCGGTACTGAATTCCAAGCACTGACAACATGTTAGGGTTGTCAGGATTCTCAAAAACGTGCGGGTCTTGTTGAAACTCATCTGGGAGACCAGCCATCAACTCAGGGGAGTTGGACATCCACTTGCGTAGTTCATAGCCGCCTCGTTCCAGCAATTGAATGAGCTCGTCACGTCGGTCCAGAGCTTCCTCTACACTGGCTGCCCCTGTGCAGACGTCATCGACGTACAAATCTTGCTCCAGGATAGCGGCGGCTCTAGGATAGCTCACACGGTCACGCGACGCCAACTCCCGCAGGGTACACATCGCCAAATACGGGCTAGACCGTAACCCATACGTGTTCGTGTTTAACTCATAGACCTTGACTGGCTCGGCCGTGGTCTCACGCCAAAGTATCAACTGATACCTTCTGTCAGCCGGATGAATTACCGTTTGCCTAAACATCATCCGAATGTCTGCGACAAATACAATCTGGTGTCTCCGAAAGCTCGTGAGAATATCCGAAATATCACGACTCAACTAGGGTCCCGAATGTAGACACTGATTCAGGGACATCCCGTTCGAGGTAGGTGCTGACCCATCAAAAACAACTCGAATCTTGCCGGTAGGGGTTCGCAGGACGGCATGGTGTGGAAGGAAACAATGATCCTCAGATCTCCAGTCCACACCCGATACCGACATGTGTCCTAACGACTCATACTCCCTCATGAAATCAACGTATTTTTGTTTAAATACGGCGTCCCTTGACATCCTACGCTCCATCGACATCAATCTCGTCTCAGCCATCTTCCTAGATTCTCCTAGTGGCGGTCGATCGGCCCTGAAAGGCAGTCGAGTTACAAAACGACCAGAACGAAGGCGACCAGTACTATTCTGGTAAAACAACTCGCACTCTTCTTTGTCTGCGTCGACTCGACGAACGGTGGGAGGTTCCTCTATCTCCCAGAAACGTTGGATAGCGTCTGACAATGCTGAGCCAATAAGTATGCCATCTGACTCGGCAGGCCTAACCATTGGCAATGCCGGACCCATGATCACGTGACCAAACTTAATATCCACAGCAATCAACCCGTCCGGCTGAAGAACTCGCCGATCCGACAACAGAAACCTACCCAGAACGTCTGCTCCCAGTAGCAGGTCGACCGGGGCTGGAGTGTCAAAATCGGGATCCGCCAACTTGAGTCCTGATGTCAGGAATCGAACGGCCGGATTCAACTTCACCAAGGGGTGTCTGCCCATGACATGCGTCATTACTAAAGCTTGCACGGATGTTTTTGTCAAAATGTAACCGTAACATTCCCCACGCCCCGTATTGATTTATTATACCTATTTACCTTGAGGCCCAACCATTTTGCTAAATCATTCGATACAATGCAGCCCTGAGCTCCAGAATCTAATAGGGCGCGAACGTACGTTGGGTTGCCCGCCAAATCCCAAACAAGCACAGAGGCGATCGGTAACACCACCGTCTCCGGTTGGGGGGCAACAAATTGTTGGGCCGCAAATTCCTAGCGAGGGCCCCCGGGGCCCCAATCTGCCTGTAACCGATCAGGTATGCAGCTATACGCCAGAGGGTCCCATTGTACAAATGGCCCACGCGCCGGTTCCATTGCCACCCTACGACGCCCCGTAAAGGGGGGTGGGCGTGAATTCAACCGTGGCCGTTCCATGAGCGGGGGGGACATCACATGTGACCGACGAGGATGAGGCGACGAGCGGGGCGACAACTGAGGCGGCGTCCGAACCGCACCCGCATAGCTCGAAGGTGTCCCATGCCACCCGCCCGGTACGGCCTGCTCAACACACCCAATGTCCCGCTGAGTCGGATGCTGAGTCGCAACCGAAAACTCAGGGCCCCCCATGTAATGACCCTGAGTGCGGCCCTGCACCCTAGTACTGCCCTGTGCACATGGGGACGTTGGCCCCTGAGTTGCGCTCCGAGTCGCAAACGAATTCTCAGGGCCCCTTGCCGTGTCACCGTGGGTACGGCCCTGTGGTGGCTGTTGGCCGGACCGGTTCATGCACAACAGATTGTTTTGGGCCTCACCACAATATCCGCACATTTGTGTGCGCGTGCAGTCCCTAGGCATGTGTGGCCCGAGGCACAGGAAACACCAGCTCCGCTGCTTGGCCATCCGGCGCCGTCCCTGAACCCTAAGTTCCCCGAACTTATTGCAATTGGCCACAGCATGGCCAATCTGCCTACAACATGGGCAGGTCTCACCATGTGGGGTCAATGCACTCACAGTCCCATATGACTACCGGTTGGTGCGGTCCTTCCTCGTCGGAGGGCCCCTACTCACAGCGCTCCCGGCAGCTCTCTGTGGCTCCGAAGGAAGGGTGACCGTCAACCCCAAATTCTCTGCCCGTCGAGCCTCCTCTTCCAAAAATCCGACCAAGTCGGAGAAGGCGGGCAGGTCCTCGGCCGACCTCCCGTGAGACTGTTCGAAACGAGTCTGTACGTCAGCGGGTAGGCGGGAAAGTACAATGTACAACAGTAAGTACGACCATTCACCAACCGGAAGTCCAAGGTTCTCTAGAGCCTTGGTGACGGACAACAATGGGTTCAAAACCTCCGTCTGTAAAACGGTTCAGTTGGGCATCGGCCAACCTCCGTTTGTTGTGGTAACGTCTGACCAACAATTGCCTGGCCGTCTCATAGTTACCCTCCGTAACTGTCAAATGAGCGACCAGCTCCCTAGGCTCACCCCTCAATGCTGCCACCAGCTGAGCCATCTTGACAGACTTGGTAATGTCCGATCGCATGTGCACCAAACTGTCGAACAGATTGATGAAGCTCATCCATTCACCGGACACGCCGTCAAAGGTAGGCATAGTTGACGACCCGAATGGCCGAGTCGGCAGTGACGCTGCCTACGAAACCAAGGGTCCCGGGTTCGAGTCCCGGTGGGGGCAAATATTTGGTTGATGAGAACGAATGTTTGTACCCTAGTCATGGTTGTTTATCTATCTAAGTATAATATTTGTCTATATAAGTATGTGTATCGTTGTCTAGTACCCAAGATACAGGGGATCCTAGTTTGGGGCTAGATCGATGTGTGTAAATGGTGTCCAAGGTATTATTATTATATTATTATTATTATTATTAGTTATGGCAGGTAACCTGGACCCCGATCCCTGATGCGGCAGAGGTGCTTCAATGTCACCATCATGGCTGGACTCGCGCTGTCTACGTATGTCCGCAGCCTTCTGCGTGATAGCAGCTGCCATCTCCATACATTGGTCGACATCCCCTATCAACCGTGACAGTCTGTCAGGTGCACAACCATCAACTGATTCCGCCTGCGCGGACAATTCAAGCACCCTATTGTAACGTTCCTTAACGTCCATAGACCGCTCCAATACCACATCATGCCTATCTAAACGGTCTATCAGACCGTGTGCGGAGGAAAACCATCTGAGTTCCTTAGAAACACCCTTCTGGATTTCAGATAACGACATGATCGGAACGATACTTACTCACAATTTGCAGTAACTCAATTTTATCGGACCCTCCAGTTTATAACCCAAACGAGGGAACCCTAAACTATAACTTAAACAATGTTGTTTTCCTTAAACAATAGGAACCGAGTTTTATATCTATATAAATTCTGTAAATAACAATTTAGTTTCCCTTTATCATTATAACACACACAGATAGTCAATATTAGTTCAAGTTATAAATTGCTATAAACTGAAAACAACCTATGTTAACCAAAACATTCATTCAATAGCATTACTAGACCATGATAGTGCCACTAATAGATTGACTAACTGGTAATTCAATGCAAATTTCAATTCAATATCTGTCTGTCTACTACCAGCAATAGACTTATAGCTTACAATACTACCAATCTATGTGGATATAGGAACCAACCAAGTTACCTAACCGCCTATACCTACAGATTGATAGTCCCAAATCGTGCCTTCCTGGAGCCCTTGACGGCTGCAAATCTCAGGAAGCCACGCTCTAGCTACCAAAATGTTCAGGCTTCTCAGCACCTAATGACCTCGTAGGGGCCCATGAGCTACGAGGTAGCGTGACGATCAGGTGCCAAGAAGTGATGAACGTCGGCGATTCACCGAGCTGAAGTTATGTGGGGTAGATCTAACCTGGTCTGTGCTTCGGTCCCGTCAACCTCCTGTCTCTCTGCAAGGCCCGGGTGCACCCTAGGCTCTTCTTGGTAGACAGGTTCTTCAGCCAACCAGGTATGACTGGCGGGGCAGCGTGGTGAGCACAGTGTCCAACACAGGTTATGTTTCTACTGGTAAATACAAATCGGGCCCGAAAATCCGAACTTTATCTGGTTCGAGAGACAACGGCACACTCAGCTATATTAACAATCAACATAACAACAATCCCGAATACATTCCAGATGCCCTGCGATTTAATTTCAACACCCTAATCAAAACGCGTTTACATTGCGAGGGATTTCGTCTGTCAGTTGTCAAAACTGCCAGATTGACAGCTAACGTCAAATTAAAATGACCGTTCAGAAACCATCGATCGAATATCGATTTGGAATCGAACAATCATTTAAGTCGATTGGCAAATATGCTTTAACGTTTTCCCTGTTAATCCACAGATCCAAATTCTTCCATTGCAAAGACATAAATCGGATCCATGTGATAAATATAGTATACACCTCTTTTAGTGTAATTTTATACAACATTGTCATTGCCTCAAAAGTAGAATGCCTTCGTAAAATAGTCAAAGTTATGAAAAAATATTCCAAGGCATCTAAATCCTTCGGGGGTGGGCCATAAAAATATTTCAAGTTATGTACAGATTTGCCCAACGAATAGAACACTAGCATTAACTTGTCAAAATTTTCTAGACCCGTGTAAAACTTAAGAGCTTTGTCATCATCAGTGTAATTATAAATACTAAATCCATGCTTTTTACTAGATATTTCGGTCTGTTTATGTATGGATTCGACATGATCCAGTGTAAGTTCTACCCCATCTTCCTCGGTTTGCGTTCCAACTGGTTTTGTACCAATTTCAATTTCAATAGTGTGATAATCGTTGTCAAAATTAGGTGGATTTTCAGTAATGTTTGTTTCTGGAATTTCCTCTTCTTGATTTGAGTCTTTTAATGGATCTTCTATTATGTCACTATGTGTGTCCAAAAATGACTGCATTTCAGCAAATGTTTCAGGAGGAGCTGTGAACAAAAAAATAACTTAGAACCACGAGATTAAATAAATAGTACAAGATTAATAAACAAAAAAATATTTAGCTAACATACCTGTTTAATGTGGCACTTTTCTTTTACAGCAATAAAATAAAACTGTCTACAATATTTTCAACCATTTACCAAGATCTAATTAATCTACGCTTTATCATGTTACTCTTACATCATTTGTGGGTAGGTACTTACTTCTAGAATAATTTCTTTGTGCAATTGATGGATCAAAAATCAATGTTGTTGATGATGAACATTCCTGGTTTTGTTGCTCAGAGACTTGGGTCCATGGGAACACGGAAGGACTAGCGGATTTTTTCAGTATTTTTCGTGCACGATCTGTAAAAAGAAATATTAATAAACTACTGTTAGGTACAAATAGTTCCAAACATATAATAGGTAAGTAGGTAACTACTTTACCTAGCCACTTTACATGCCACAGCTTTACAAAATAAATAAATCTTAGTAGGTGATGAATTGCCAAGATAACTTACCTAACTTTGTGAAACATATTGGGGTTATTGCGAAGTCTGTTTGGAGAAAATGGGCTGAGCATATAAAAGAATGTTTCCTTATGGTCAACCCAGGCTTGATATGTTTTATCGCTTGAATCCATTGTGATTTACGTATTTTATCTTTAGGAAAACGGTGAGTGCCTATGTTTTTACAAAAATGCACAATGCATGGGCTAGCCATGACTAAAGACACAATTCACGTACTTAAGTAATGAACAAAGTAAAAATACTTCGATAACCTTCAAGATTCAACAGCTGTAGTAAAAAGTAGCAACAAAGTTTATCATAGACTACAAAGACATGTTTAGATTATCACAGATTAATAACGATTTAAAACGTATGATGATGATGACATTTGTTCTTCGTAAAGCGCTATCTAGTATTTTTTAATGAAACTCAACTGACAGCTGTCATTGAAAAGCCCTCATTGAAAAATTATCCCGGCCAAAAAGGTTTGTAATCTCTGACATGTCAAAAAATGATAGCTGTCAGAATTCTACGGAATAAAAAATCAGAGTTTAGTATAGTGTAGTGTAGTTCCTCTATATAAAGCTGATGACAAAAAAGATCCCAATAACTATAGGCCTGTATCAGTTAAACCGGTATTTAGTAAATAAAGTGTTGGAAAAGATCATGCTCAATCAAATGCTTTCCCATTTTAATCACAATAATATATTGCATAACTAGCAATTCGACTTTACAAAAGGACGTTGTACCATAGATGCTGGTGTTGAACTATAAAAACATATTTTTAGTGCATGAGAAGAATCAAAAGATGCCATTGGTGTCTTCTGCCTTTTTAAAGCATTTGTTTGCATAGATCATGACACTTTATTGTTAAAACTGGAATACTACGGTATTAAAAATAAGCTTTTGAGTTCATATTTAGATAATAGAATTCAGAATGTTCAGATTAACAGAACCAAATCATTAGGATCTCGCGTGAAAATTGGCGAGCCTCAATGTTCCATATTAGGTCCTTTCTTATTTTTGGTCTATATTAATGATTAGCCCTACATGGTTCAGAATTAGTCAAAGATTGTGTTATTTGCTGATGATACATCTCTTATATTTAAAGTAGATCAACATGAAAAACTTCATAATTATTTGTATTACAGAACACTGGTTAAAGGAAAATGTGATGTCTTTTAACATAAATAATTTCAAAATTGTCAGTTGTTACAATACAACGACTGCTGACAGAGGTGGTTCTTTAATCTTAGTAAAAAATAATATGAAGGTGAAACAACGGAAATATATTCTTGAACCTATTGTAGAAAGACAAATAGAGGTATCCTGTGATGAGTTGGATAGCCATATTATTGTTTGTTTCTACAGACCTCCGAGAGATGAAAAAGGCCAAGGCAATTTTGAAATATTTGAGAGAATTATGGAGGAAGCCCTCATTAAACATTGTAATAACAGAAAAAAGTTAATTATTTGTGGCGATCTTAATGTAGATTTGCTTGTAGATACAACAATGAAACGACGATTAATAACTCTGTTCAAATCATTTAATTTATGTCATTTCTAGAGCTGACTAGAATTACACTTACCAGCCAAACTTGCTTAGATAACATTTTTTGTAATTGTGCATTCACAAGTAAAAATGTTATTAACTTTTTACCATTGATCACAGTGGTCTAACAGTTTCATTCCCAACTGTTAGTAAAATAAGACTGATCCATCATTTTATAGGCCTATTACATCCCATAGACTAGAGATGTATATGAAAAACTTAGATATAAATTTTTCAATACCGGATTTTGATGAACAGAACCTGAACAAAGTCTATTCTGACTTCTTCAATATTATTCAAACATAATTCAATACAGTTTTTAAATTAAAGAAAGTCAGTGCCAGCAACGGTTAATCTAAATTTAATGACTGGACATTGGAATTCGTAAAGTAGAGCTTTCTTGTTTGACCTTTGATGAACAAAAAACCTATAACTTTGCTATAAAATTTCATGACTAAGATACAAAATATTCCAAAATGTTCACGTTAGTTTGTAGAATTGCAAAAACTTTACACATTAATAGAAAAATACAAAATTCAAATAATGGAATGAAAACGGTTTGGCAAATCATATACCGTGAAACTGGCAAAGTTATACCAAGAGACAATGACTTCTCTTGTACCTGCTTAAAGATAGGTGATGATGTTGTTAAAACCAACGCTGAGGTAGCTCGAGCTTTTGAAACATTTTTCACCAATGTACCCTTACTCACAACTGAGCGTCTAAATTCATCTCCATATGAAGCAGAGACTTTGTTAAAAAACAGCATTAGCATCAGTAATGAAGATTTAAAATTTTATCATGTATATCCCCAGGATATTGTTAAAACGATTATTACTTAACTTAACAATACTGAAGACCTGTGGGATATATCAGTCAAAGTCATTGGTTCAATAATACTTGCAATAGCCCCACACCTAGCTTATATATTTAATAAATGTGTTGACGATGACGCTTTCCCAGACCTCATGAAACACAGTTAATTGATACCTCTGTTCAAGTTGGGAGACAAGGGTGATCCTTCAAATTTCAGACCAATATCTGTTCTTCCAGCACTATGTTTTTTTTTTAAAAGATTATACTCAATCAAATGCTCTCACACTTCAACCGCACAAATCAACTCCACGCCAAACAATACGGTTTCACTAGGGATAAATCAACTACAAATGCAGGTATTACCCTTATATCTCATATTTATTCTGCATGGGAAGCCGCACAGGATGCTATCGGTGTTTTATGCGATCTGTCGAAGGCATTTGATTGTGTTGATCATGATACGCTACTAATAAAATTAAATCATTACGGAGTTAGAAATAAAGCGTTGCATCTATCTTCTATCTTACCTAAGCAACAAAATTCAACAGGCAGAAGTTAACGGTGTTAAATCTGATGGATCGGGAGTAAAAATTGGCATTCCACAAGGTTTTATATTAGGCCCTTTCTTATTCCTGGTATATATTGACGATCTGCATTTTATGGTGGAGAAATTGACTGACATAGTGTTATTTGCTGATGATAATTCACTGGTCTTCAAAATTGAAAGACAAAAAGAAGATTTGATGATGTTTATGGAGTATTATCTTTAACCTTGAATTGGTTCACAGTTAATAATTTATTGTTTAATGCTGGTAAAACCAAATATATCAAATTCTCACTTCCAAATGTCAGGCAAGTTGAGACCAGTTTAGTGTTGGACAACAGCACGTTAGAATTAGTAAATGACACGAAGTTTCTTGGAATAACCATTGATAGCAAATTGCAGTGGGGACCCCACATAGATAAATTAAGTTAAGTCATAAATTAAGACAAAACACGGAAGTGGCTACATCTACTTTCATAGTGTCATGTCCTATGGTATCTTGTTGTGGGGGAAAACAGCGGATATTCAAACTATTTTTATTTTGCAGAAAAGAGCTATTCGAGCAATTTATAATCTAAAACGCATAGACTCCTTAAGAGAGTTTTTTAAAGAAATTGACATACTAACTGTAGCTAGCCAGTGTATTTTCAAAAATATAATGTATGTAAGCAAGAACCTTACAACATTTACCAAACTTAGCGATAGCTGTAATGTTAACCTAAGAAATTATCACAGACTACTTGCGGCCCGGTTTAGACTCGCGAAGGTTAGCAATTCTTTCAAGGGTCAATGTATTCTCTACTACAACAAGATACCTCTGGAGATCTTGAAATTGCCATTTGAGCAATTTAAAAACCATGTTAAAGCGACTTTGTCGAAAAAGGGATATTACAATGTTCAAGATTATTTAAATGATGGGACTGTATGGGGTTAATCTGGCTCACCACAGACCTTCCTGTTAATAATTTTGTAATTATTTATTTATTCTATATATATTTATATATAGATATATATATATATATATATATATATATATATATAGACATATATATATATATACATTTATATATATTTGTATTAGTTAAGCACAAGCAATTTTAAAAATCAATCTGTGGGAGTTTCTACATCCGTCTCCTCCCACAGTGGTCCAATGTAGAAAAGTGGCAAAAAATGACGATTGCTAATATGTAAATATCTAGAGTAATAAAGACATTTGGAATTTGTTTACTGTTAACAATCTAGTGCTTAATGCGAAAAACAACTAAATGAGTAAATATCACTTTGCTTAACGTTAATCCCTAAAAAATGAGGTTATATTAAATAATAATAAGTTAGAGTTTACTGATAGTACAGTTTTCCTGAGGATAACACTTGTCAATTGTCAATTGTAAGACGGGCTGGTTTCCGCAACTCGACGACGAAAGCGCCTATTTTGCGTGTGGGTGGGAATGCGACATCATTCGAGCCAACCCAACTCCTCCAGGAACGCCAGTAGGCCCTTTACGTTACCGACTATCCCTGGAAGGTCCCTCGATTGACCGAGGTGTTTAGCCCTGTAGTCCGCTACTCCTGTGCACTCCATGAGGACGTGAGCAGCCGTTTCTTCTGCCTCCAAGCAGGCTCTGCAAAGGGGGCTGTCGGTAACACCTAGGACATATAGATGTTTGTTAAAGAAACCATGGCCAGTAAGTGCTGCAGTTACCAGTCGCATGCGCGGCCTACTAAGTCGAAGCAAGGTCTTAGCCAGCCTAGCGCTAGGGGACGGCAAGGCCAGCTTAGCCTGCCTGCACTCCTCATGGTTTGTCCAAAGAGTGGCATGATCATTCCTGGTCGACTCTCTCAGAAATGAGCGTACCATCTTGAAGGGAAGAGGGATGATAGGTTCGGGACCATACGCTGTCAAGCTAGATCCTTTACGCGCCAACTCATCCGCTGCATCGTTACCTCTTGATCCGCTGTGTCCTTTTATCCATTGAAGGATTACGCGGTTGTGTTGACATACCTCCATTAGTCGTTTGTGACACTCGTAGATTAGCCCTGAGTTAATAGTGTTGCTATTTAGGGCTTGTAGGACGGCCATGCTATCCGAGAGGATTCGAATGGAGGAATCTCTTACCTTTCTCGATGCTATGGCATTAGCGGCCGAGATGATGCCCATGCATTCAGCTTGAAAGACAGTATTATGGGCACCCAGTGGAATGGCCAACTTGATGTTTAGGTCCTCCGAGAAGGTGCCTGAACCAGTGCCTGCTTCAGTTTTTGAACCATCGGTAAAAATTCTGAGCTCTTTAACGTCGAGCCCCTCAACCCGATGGTCTTCATGTAACTGTATATTGTATTTTTTGTCAAAAACAAATTGTTTAGGGATTCTGTCACTGCAAGCCATAGAGATGGGAAATTTTTTGTAAACTTCCCCTAGGATGGCGGTGTGTGAGGTCCTGTTTTTCCTCCAAAGTCCTAAGGTGTTGAGTCTCACCGCAGATGACGCGGCCTCCTGCTTAATATATAGCTGGAGTGGCGGAAGACACAGCATGGCCTCCATTGCTGCTGTTGGAGTAGTTCTCATACTACCTGTGATAGCCATGCAGGCCAGCCTTTGGTAGCTTTGTAGTTTGCTTACCATTGTGGTTAGTTTGGTCCTGGTCCACCACACCACAGCTCCGTAGCAGACAAGAGGACGGATCACCGTTACGTACAGCCAAAGAATGATGTTGGGAGAAAGTCCCCACTTTTTCCCCACCATTCTCCGACACTGCCAGAAAGCAATACTCGCCTTCTTTAGTTTGTTGTCGATGTGGCTACTCCAGTTGAGCTTGCTGTCCAAGGTTATGCCCAGGTACTTCACCTCAGTTGCTAGCTGGAGTTCCGTTCCAAAGAGCTTAGGTAGGGTATACCTACCAAGAGCCCTATTGTTAGTGAACATGACCATTACCGTTTTTGTTGGGTTAACCGCCAGGTCATATTCTAAACACCAGCGCTCCACGATGCGAAGAGCTGTTTGTTTAAGGTTGCATACTGTGCTCGCAAATTTACCTGTGATGAGGATTACCAAATCGTCGGCGTATCCTACGGTGTAGTATCCATTAGCGTTAAGCTTGGTAATCAGGTCGTTAATGACCAGATTCCACAGAAGCGGGGAGAGCACTCCTCCCTGCGGGCATCCCCGCACTACCTCCGCCGATAGGGACTCTCCAGCTAGACGCACGATACGTTTGTTAAGCATGTTTGTGACCCAGTTGTTTACAGCTGTTGACACCCCATGCCTTGTTAGAGATGCACTTATACTGCTATACTGCGTCTTGTCAAAGGCACCTTCTATATCAATAAAAGTTCCAAGACAGATGCATTTGTTTTGAATCGCCTCTTCAATTGTGGATACAACTGCATGGAGAGCCGATTCAGTAGACTTACCCAAACTATATGCATGCTGATTCTTGTGTAAGGGTATATGTTTTAACGCTCCATCTCTCAGGTGTCTCTCGCACAAACGTTCGAGAGTTTTAAGCAAGAACGAGGTGAGACTAATCGGCCTGAAAGATTTAGCGTTAGTGTAGTCGCTCCTTCCTGGCTTCGGTATGAAAATTACGTTTACTACTCTCCACCTTTTGGGAACGTATCCGAATCTAAGACATGCTTTCATGATTCGGACCATTATATTGATGACGGGTTCCCCACCCCACTGTAGAAGTGCTGGGAAGATTCCATCTGGTCCTGCTGATTTAAAAGGTTTAAAGCTATTAATGGCCCATCTTACCTTGTCAGCAGTGATAATATTATTAGTTATGTCTAAGTGGTCGACAGCTTCATGGTGAACCTCTTCCGGCCACACAATCTCTTGAATAGTTCTACTTCCGGGAAAGTGAGTTTCCAACAAGAGACTGTGTGTTTCTGTGGTGGAAGAGGTATATGTTCCATCGGGTTTTTTAAGCGACCCTAGCCTGGAGTTGCCTTGTTGAGCTAGTATTTGCCTTACCCGATTTGCTTGATCAACGGTTTCAATGTCGCTGCAGAATTTCCTCCATGAGTTGCTGCTTTTGAACCGTAGTCGTTTCTTGTACTTGGATTTGGCATCTTTATAGTTGTCCCAATCCTCATCAGCACTGGTGTTCATCGCCCTGTTTAGCAGTCTTCTGATCTTAGCACGCATCCTATCTAGATCAGGACCCCACCAAGGCTGCCCCTTGATGTTGGTAGGCGCTGGTGTGCTAAGCGGGCAAGTTGAATGGTAGCAGTCTATTGAAGTATTTGTAAAATCTGTTACCTGTTGTTCGATTTGTTCGGGTCCCTCCGGATCTGGTAGAGTCTCAGCCCAAGCAAGTCTTTCACCTAGGATAGCTCTGTACCTGGTTCTGTCAGTCTTGCGTGGGTTTCTCTTAGGGACAGTTGGGGAGAACGCTGCGTTGATCTCGAAGCGTATCCATCGATGATCAGAGCATGACGCCTCGTTGGACACATGCCAGCCCCCAACGTCGTCGGATATGTCCACCGTTGCCAGGGTAATATCAACGATAGTTCTGCTCCGCTTGGTAACAAAAGTTGGTTCAGAACCTATGTTAAGCACATTGAGGTTTGTAGTAAATAGGTATTCAACAAGTGTCTTACCTCTGCTGTTCATATCTGGCATGCCCCACAGTGGGTGATGCGCGTTCGAGTCGGCCCCAATGATGAGCTGGAGGCCCGACTTCTCGCAGTGGTCCACCAGCCGGCACAGGTCGTGTGGAGGCGGGTTGTCCTCCGCAGGCATGTAGGCGGAGGCCACCACGAGCTCGCGGCACCTAGCTGTGTCGGGCAGTTGCAGCCTTATGGCACACAGGTCCCTGGAACAGAACTCTGTTAATGGCTGTGCTGGGATGTTGTTAGTAGTTATGATGCACGTTCTAGGGTTATCGTGATCAGTTGTACCGAAAAGCTTACCTCTCAAATTGGCGAGCCCTCGAATGCTACCGCGGTTGATCCACGGCTCCTGGATCAGAGCCACGGCAGTGCTGTTTGCCCCCAACTAGCGTCTTAACTGGGCCGTTGCAGTTTGGCTGTGTTGGAGGTTGGCTTGGAGGATTTTACAATCGCGGGAGAGGGACGCCATTTTTGGTCAACCCCTCCTCCACCTCCAAGACGAGTTCCTCCTCCAGCCGCACGGACAGCTCCTCGCCCTCAGAGGGCTCCACTGCTGGTTCTAGCTCATCGCCTTCACCAAGCAGCATGGCCTCCCAGTGCGCGTGCTCGTCCTGCGGTTGAGCAGCAGAACTTTCCCCGACTGCATCGGGGCCTGTTTGCTGCCGCTCTGGAGTGGAACTCTGGGGCTTGGCTGTTCTTGAAGAAACCCCAGTGATGACCAGCTTAGAGCTGGTCTGCGCTACCACCGGTGGTTCCTTCACAAATTTCCCACCGGGTCCCTGAAATTTGAGGTAGACCGAACCACTACCAAAAAGGAGCTGTCTGCCCCTTCCCAGCAGGGTCGGCACCACATCTTCAGGGACGTGAGGATAACACGACTTTGTCGAAAAAGGGATATTACAATGTTCAAGATTATTTAAATGATGGGACTGTATGGGGTTAATCTGGCTCACCACAGACCTTCCTGATGATAATTTTGTAATTATTTATTTATTCTATATATATTTATATATATATATATATATATATATATAGACATATATATATATATATATATATACATTTATATATATTTGTATTAGTTAAGCACAAGCAATTTTAAAAATCAATCTGTGGGAGTTTCTACACCCGTCTCCTCCCACAGTGGTCCAATGTAGAAAAGTGGCAAAAAATGACGATTGCTAATATGTAAATATCTAGAGTAATAAAGACATTTGGAATTTGTTTACTGTTAACAATCTAGTGCTTAATGCGAAAAACAACTAAATGAGTAAATATCACTTTGCTTAACGTTAATCCCTAAAAAATGAGGTTATATTAAATAATAATAAGTTAGAGTTTACTGATAGTACAGTTTTCCTGAGGATAACACTTAACTTAAAACAACAATGAAGCCCTCACATTAAATCTTTATCGGGAAAACCTAGTTCAGCCACAGAGAAAGAAAGGGCCAGAGACAAAGGTTCATAGAACCACGCCGTCTCGTAGGTAACCTACTACAAGCATACTGCGCATGTGTGAGTGAGCACTGGCCGCTGTGTCACGTACGCGCCGACACTGGATAAAACCGGTTTACACTCGTTCGGCCAGTGCCCAAACGGAGGGCCTGCACAAACCAAGTCTTATTTGTTGTCACCTACCTTATCTAATTGTTTGATGTAGAATATACTGTAAATAGTTTTTAAAGTGTTTAAGTGTACGTTTTGGACATTCAAAATGGTGTATTGTACTGTTTGTATGAATAATAATAGAAACAGAAAGACATTTCATATTTTAACTATCCCAAGGAGTCTACTAGGTAAGTAAATGAATACCAGACTAGGTATAACTATTTAAAATGTTAAAGTAGGTTGCACAAACCGTGTTATTTAGTTAGGTAATTGTTATTAGTATTATTACCCTACAAATATTTATGTTCCATGATGAGTTGTTGAGTTTAAAAGTGGGTAAACTCATGTGACGAACTGTATTAGATACGTGGCATACCGCCCTAAGAATAAGATAATAAAATCGCTCGGTCAATAAAAGCTCGTAACAGTTTGTTAATTTTATTTTTTTCTCTTTTGCCAACCCTTCTAATATAGGTATGAATTTTGCAGGCTCCTTATAACCTTTCTCTCTGTTCCTATTTATTCCTCTGTGGTTCAACTGCATATGCTGCGAGACAAATCAGACAGCTGACGGATGTAGTTACGGCGAGACTTGTTTAGTTCTTTCCACAGCATTATGTCCTATGAAATTTTTCTGTGGGGCCGAGCTGCTGATATTGACTCAATTTTTGTTCTACAAAAAAGGGCTATTAGAGCAATTCATAACCTACGCAGTAGTGACCCCCTGAGTTCCCTCTTTAAAGAAATTAGCATTAGACTGTACCGTGTCAATATATTTATGAAAATATCATGTACGTTATGAAGAATATAAATAGCTTCACTAAAAATGTTGACGGGCACTAGCGAAATAATATAATAAGCGGATATAAAATTGACCCACCTTACTATAGTCTAGCTAAAGTTAGAACTTCATTTGTTGGTCTAAGTATACAATACTATAACAAAATACCGGAAGAGATATTAAATTTGTCATAGAAGAAATTAAAGGCATTGTTAAAAAAACATTGGTGATAAAGCATATTTTAGGTTTGATGATTATATTAATGACAAAGAGGTATGGAGATCTGATTTTCCCGCGCAGCATAGATTCATGCACACCATTGTAAAACAAGACCTATTTTTGAAAAAAAAAAAAAAAACAAGAAAAAAATGTCGGCCGTTTTGTTTTTTTTATTCAAAATAGATTCTCACGAACACTTTTTGTACGTCATTTTAATCTATATAATGCAAGCAAAACTACTACCGCTTCGGAAAGTGTTATGGCAGCGGAGAAGAAGTGGCGCAAGAAACTCTGTACGACTTTCCGAAGCGGTAGTAGTTTTGCTTGCATTATGTAGATTAAAATGACGTTCAAAAAGTGTTCGTGAGAATCTATTTTGAATAAAAAAAGTTAAGTTTGAAGTTTGGATTAATAAATCGGCTACTTTTTATTACGAAAAACATAATGTGTTCCCGAGGGATGAGCAAGTTCTATAGTTACAGGTTTACCGTTGCACGAAAGCACCCAATAGTGACCCATCTTGCTGTGCACCTCCCAAATGGCGAACGCGTGTATTTTACCACCCTCACCATATTTTTCCGCCTGTGCCAGGATGACGAGTTAGTTGAGACGTTGTTCTACGTAGAAGTGCCGAAGTATTACACATAGAATGCGCCGTGGAAAGAACGGAAACTTCGCGTGTAGGGCGTATCTGTCGACGGATGGCCTGGTGTGAAAGCCTCATATGCTCTGGGCAAAATTTACAAACAATTTGAGTGTTATTTTGTACGGTTGCTGCTCACGAGAGTCCGAGGCCCCACCAGTTTTCAGGCTCTCAAATCTTCCGAAAAGCGTGTAAGGCGATGATAAGACTGCTGGAAGACGACGAACACTGAGTCGCAACAATGGAGGACACCTGTTGTGCCGGTCAGCGACTACGTTGTGAGAGCTCTGTGCGATTATAGTAAGCACTTGCGGACTCTTCAACCCCCGGCAATTATGGGATAACTATAAAAATGCTTTATCAGAAGACATTGCTCGCCGATACCAAGATAGCTTTGTAAAAATTGTCTGGGTTCTGTTCTGCTGGGATTTCAGATGTGCTTTCAGTTTCTATGTCTGTTTCCGGGATCTGGTATATTAGATTTGAGGCGGCCCTAGCTTCATCTCTATTGTGTGCTATTTCCATCCAGTAGCTACGATTCTTTCCGTAGTTTTTAATATCGTGTTTGAGGGAATCTTTTCAGGTATATATGGGTCAGCCGACTTTCTTCTTACTAGTTTCAGAAATCAGGGCGGCGTGGAGTATGTGTTTTTTATGGGCGTCTTAAGATATGTGTATAATAGCAAATTCTGTGATTTTTTATTCGTTTGGTTATTGTTTTTCCCTATAGGATATCGTGTATTTTCCTACGTCTGGGGGTTTTTGGCGTTTGCGAGCATATCGCTTAAGATCATGCGTTCATATTTTCTTAGTCTTGAGCGGTTCGCTTTGGTGAGGGCTGCCACTTTTAGTCCATATGAAATGCACGGTGAAGTAACCATTAAATATATTAAGCGAGCTATTTTCCAGTCCATGTCAGTCTTTTTTACAAAGTGTATTATGGCTTTAGAGTTGCATATTGTTTGTTGACACCTTTTCCTTATCGTGTCTCTCCTACGATGTCTTGCAGTAATATAAGTGCCGAGATATTTTATTTCCGTCACAGGTCGAATTAGAAGTCTATCCAATACGATGAACTCTGGTCGCTGAGGATCAATGGGGTCTCTTATTTGAATTTTAGTTTTTGTGTAATTTGTCACTGTTTACTGTTTTGAGCAATATTTTTAGGTGGGTTACAATTTGGTTGAGATATTGAAGATCTTGACCTACAATGATGAGATTGTCCTCGAAGGAGAGAATAAGGGGTCAGCCCATTTCTTCGTCTTGGTCCAGTTTTATGTTGGGGATTTCATCTTCTAATGTTTTGAGTACGTTGTCCATAAGGATGGTGACAGTGGGCACCCTTGTTTGACCGCATGACCTTTAATACATGCGCTTTCTGGCTGAAACATTTGATACACGTGCGCTCATTCATACAGGCTTTGATTACCCTGTTAGTTAGGATCTTATTTGTCCTTGACACGAGAATGTCTCTTAGGTTAATTGTATTAAATGCTTTCGCAATGTCAAGGGCTAATACAAATGCGCGGTTGCCCACCTGCCATTCTTCATCTAATACCCTGCGTAATGTGAAGATGTGGTCGTCTGTGGATCTATTATGTAGAAAAGCTTGTAGTGTTATGTTACTTACATGCTATTTTCCAGTCTGTTCAGCTGGATACTTGCTGAGCTGTACAGCTTGATATTTGGTATCACCTTTATTTTCATAGGACCCTGTAACGTTTTAAACCAAACACAATAACAAATCATTTTCACTTCGTATTTTCACACTATCAGCACTTCTAAATCGATAGCGAAGGGGTTTACCTTTGGTGACCTTGTATTTGGCTTTCTCCGAAACTCTGCAATCTCGGGCTTCGTGCGCGCTGGTGCGCTACCCTTTTATCTATCGCTGTTATGTAATTTTGGCTATGTGAACTTGTTGATTTTTCTATTACGAGCCTGAAACCAAAATCTGACATTTACTTTGTTGTTGTTTATCTGGTTGTCATGGCAATGTCCATTCAAACTCGTTAGCGGTCTGATATGTTTGCTTCAATACTTTTACAAAAATACTTTTTCTCTCTTGGCCACTCACAAAAATTGCTTTTAATTTAAATAATTTTTAGAACTCTCCAAAAAGGGTATAAGAGCGGAACATTTCTGAAATTCTGGAGTCTCACTTCAGCTTTCAAGCAAGAAGCATCACCTAAAGGCCTTATCCCGAGGCCGCACTGCCCCGGGATCCTGCGAGCCTCTACTACTACGCCTCCTGTCTTGGCGAGCCTCTACCCTGGCCAGTGCTTCGTGGGTCTCCACTTCACCTGCCCGTTCTCTGCTTCACCTGCCCGTCGGTGACTTCAGTCCGACACGTTGCGGGCCTCTACCCTGGCCGGCGCTTCGCTACCAGGGCCACTACTTCTGCTGCCCGTCGGTGTCTCCAGGGCACTGATGACCGATTGGCCGCCGGCCACGCTCTCCAACTGCAACTGCTACGTCGCCCACCAGTGCTTCCACTGACCGGTTCGCCAGACCGGTTCCACTGCTCCTTCTGCTCCTACTCTCCATGTCCTCCGCTTCCTTTTTTTACCTGATATCTGTATTTTTTAAAAAACCTGTCTCACCTCATTCATCCTCATCTTCCTTTCATTTTTTATAAAAAAGGTCACTGTAAATAAGCATAATAAACTATCATCTCTAAATTTTATCCTGGTTGTTGTTTCTTGTTAGGTTCTGTTTAGGTTCTTGTCGCTACACGAAATTTTGGCGCCCAACGTAAAAGTTTTTCTTCACCCTTCACCTTTTCTGCGCCTTGTCTCTTTCCCTTTGATTTGCTTTCTCTTTCGCTCTTAAATCTTTATCTATTCATCCTTTTCATATTTTCCAAATTCTAAAACAAAACTTCATCTAGTTTTTCAACTCATCTGGATTATATTTAGGCCTACATTTAACTTACATTACTTCACTTCACTTCACTTCACTTCTATAACACTTGACTCTACACTTAACTATAACAATGGAAAGAGTTATTAAGTACGAATTCCTTAACAAGGCCGAGCTCAAATACGAAGTAAAGATTAGATATGAGGAACCAGCTAATACTGTTTTGCTTCTTAAAAAACAGGTTTTGCGTTTAGTTGCGAATTCTCACCCTGAAGATATTCTGACTTCTCCAGTTCCGATTGAGGATGACTTGTCTCAAATTGGTTCTACTCTGACTTACCTGGATTGTAAAATTGAAAATTTTTTACAAGGTGAAACCAAACACTTACGATTAATAAAAACTTTTATTAATCATGTTTTTTACAGATTGGAGCGAATAGATACGGACTTATATCCAGACTCTAAAGCTAGTTTCGATACTTTGAAGATGAAATTTGATGCTATTTCTAAACAATTCGAATCCTTGACTCCACCTTCAACTGCAAATGACTCTCCATCACTGGACCTTCCTGCTGACCCGACTGTCATGGAACCCCCTCTTGTTTCTCAAACTTCTGTCCAGACCCATACCCCGTATCCTCCACCACCACCTCAATCTTTCCCTCCAAATAACGTCTTCAAAGATCTGAAAAGACACACCTTCAATGGTAAAAGCTGTCCAAGATCCTTTCTTCAAAAACTTGAAGAATATAGCTTAGCTCGTGGCTTGTCCAGGGACTTGTTGATTTCTCAGGCGTTCGAAATTTTCACCGACAATGCCCTTCATTGGTTCAGATTTAAATATAATCAGAATCCAAACTTAACTTGGAACGAACTTTCTTCTTTACTAATCAAAGACTTTGGTGGTTTTGATTATGATCATAAACTTCTAGAAGCGATTAGGAATCGTACTCAAGGTCGTGATGAACCTATCGTCATCTATATTTCCATCATGTCTGGAATGTTCGCTCGCCTTTCAAAAAGAATTTTTGAAACAGAACAATTGGAGATTATTTTGAGAAATATTCGCCCATGTTATTCAGTCTTCGTAGCTCTAAAGGACATTGACTCTATCGATTCCCTTCTGGCCACTTGCCAAAACTACGAAAAGTTCCTAGACAGAGACAAACAATTTAAAGAACCAAATTTGCAACAAAGTCCTCATGTTTCTGAATTCAACTACAAGCATTCCACTTCAAGTTCAGTTGACTCTCCAAACTCTTCTAATAACTCACGACCTTCTCCTCCCTTCATGAATAAATTCACTCCAACCTACAAATACCCTTCTAGACAAGTTAATAGTCTCTCTCAAACTGCAGCTCCCCAAGAAAGTTCTTTTTGCGTTTGCTGTCGTAAACTAGGTCATACTTTGAACAGTTGCACTCAACCACGATTCGTGATTTGTTTCAAATGTGGTCTTAAGGGTTTTAAAACTGCAGAGTGTAGGGCACTCCTTGTTCTCCCAAACCTAATACTAGTACAAAAAACTAACTGCTGACTTGAAAAGTAACTCAAACTTTGATAAGAACGAGTGGACTAATTGGATCAAAACAATTAAAATTTTCTTTGCTTGCTACCAAATCTCTTCTACACTCTACTCCAAAGAACAAGATCTTAATCGTCCATTCGTTAATGTCAAAATTTACGACTTAACTTTATCTGGTTTACTAGATTCTGGCAGCTAAGTAACTATTCTGGGTACTAATTCTCATTTGGAAATTCTTAAACTGGGCTGCAAACTTTTCAAGTCAGATCTTATTACTGTCTCTACTGCTAATAATCAAAAAAATAATTCCTTGGGTTATTTTGACTTACCTGTCCATTTCAATAATGAAACTCACTTGATTAAAGCTTATGTTTTCCCTGAAATATTTCCTTCTCTAATACTAGGTATTGACTTTTGGAGAAAATTTAATCTTCTACCTAGTGTTTTAACTTCTCTTAACTTTACAGATTCTAAATGCTTTGCTATCGACACTAAAGATATTAAAGTTTTACCTTATGAGCATTTAACTCCTAATCAAAAGAACATCGCTAATGACATCATTCAACGCTTCAAGACAATCTCTTTTGAAGAAAAAGGTGTTCTGGGAAACACACACTTAATCACCCACAAGATTGACACTGGTGATTCTCTTCCGATCAAACAAAGATGTTACAGACTGTCTCCTGAAAAACAAAAGGCTTTAATTAATGAAGTTGACAAGATGCTGGGATGGAACGTTATTGAACAATGCGAAAGTCCTTGGTTATCTCCAGTCCTCATCACTCCAAAGAAGAATGGTGAATGGCGTTTCTGCGTAGATAGCAGGAAGCTTAAACGTCGTGATGCTTATAGTCTGCCTCTAATAAGCGAAATTTTGGACAACCTGAGAAATGCCAAGTTGGGGCCTGAAGTCACCGACGGGCATGTGAAGCAGAGAACGGGCAGGTGAAGTGGAGACCCACGAAGCGCCGGCCAGGGTAGAGGCTCGCTAAGACAGGAGGCGTAGTAGTAGAGGCTCGCAGGATCCCGGGGCAGTGCGGCCCCGGGATAAGGCCTTTAGGTGATGCTTCTTGCTTGAAAGCTGAAGTGCGACTCCAGAATTTCAGAAATGTTCCGCTCTTATACCCTTTTTGGAGAGTTCTAAAAATTATTTAAATTAAAAGCAATTTTTGTGAGTGGCCAAGAGAGAAAAAGTATTTTTGTAAAAGTATTGAAGCAAACATATCAGACCGCTAACGAGTTTGAATGGACATTGCCATGACAACCGGATAAACAACAACAAAGTAAATGTCACATTTTGGTTTCAGGCTCGTAATAGAAAAATCAACAAGTTCACATAGCCAAAATTACATAACAGCGATAGATAAAAGGGTAGCGCACCAACGCGCACGAAGCTCGAGATTGCAGAGTTTCGGAGAAAGCCAAATACAAGGTCACCAAAGGTAAACCCCTTCGCTATCGATTTAGAAGTGCTGATAGTGTAACAACAACAAAGTAAATGTCAGATTTTGGTTTCAGGCTCGTAATAGAAAAGTCAACAAGTTCACATAGCCAAAATTACATAACAGCGATAGATAAAAGGGTAGCGCACCAGCGCGCACGAAGCCCGAGATTGCAGAGTTTCGGAGAAAGCCAAATACAAGGTCACCAAAGGTAAACCTCTTCGCTATCGATTTAGAAGTGCTGATAGTGTGAAAATACGAAGTGAAAATGATTTGTTATTGTGTTCTTATGGTTTAAAACGTTACAGGGTCCTATGAAAATAAAGGTGATACCAAATATCAAGCTGTACAGCTCAGCAAGTATCCAGCTGAACAGACTGGAAAATAGCATGTAAGTAACATAACACTACAAGCTGCTTGGTAGTTTCCGAGTTCCTTTATTGTTTCGTCCAGTTTCTTGAGTAGGTATGTGGCATAGATTCCATATCCTGTTTGTACATTATTATTAGGCAATAATCGTTAGTGTCTTGTGGGTTTCTGGTTTTTGGAATAGATACTTGGACAGTTTCGTTCCGTGGGTCCGGTATAATATTATCTCTCCATGCTGTTTTCATTGTTTTCGTGATGATCATTAACAGTTGGTCCGGTATCCCTTTGTATAGTTCCGGCACTACATGGTCCATATCAGGTGCTGTTCCGTTGCGTAGTTAGCTAATTATTGTGTAAATTTCGGATGTCGTCGGGCCGTTAGCAAGAGACTCAGTGTCTGTTGGCTCGTTGGAGATAATGTCTATATTCGGACCTTCTGACTTTTTTAGTTCCTATTCCCAGCGTGACATGGATATGTACCGTTATTTTTTCTGCCGTCTCGCTTGTAGTTGGTGCTTTCTATAGAACTGATTTACTATCTGCATACGTTTTCTTGGATGATTTTTACCTATCCCGTCAAAGAATCGTCGGCATTTTTGTTGTTCTTCTGTTACTTTAATTCTGTCAAGGCGTTGTCGCCCCTCTTTGAGATGTCTGTTTATGTGAGGATATGTTGGTCGGCGTACTTTGGCGAATTTTGCCTTTTGTATATTGCTTAAGGCGATGCGATGTTCTCTCGATCTGGAGGTCGGTGTGATAAGTATTTTTTGGGCCGCTATTTTCATAGCACCTGTTATGGATTCTCCCACGGGATGCTCGGGATGTTTTCGTCTTCCTGGGGGGTCGATATTGTTGATCCCTAGTGTGTCCATGATTGCGTTTTGGTATTTTGTTTTTGTATGATTTGGTTCGTCTTGTGTTATTGACGTGTAAGCGCACTGTTTATAATTGAAGTTAGTGAGGATAAAGGATTCCTCTTATTTTGAAATGTTTTATTTCCTAATTTCTTGCGGGTCACGGTGGTTCTCTGAGGCGGGCTTAATAAGTCGGTTTCGCCCCAGATTATCTTGTGGTCTGAGATGTCAGGGTCGCTCCATTCGCCTTTGATGATGTTGAATGTATGTGAAGGTGTGTAGATTGACCGCTATCATATTATCTATTTTTGGGGCGGGTGAAGTTTGAGTGTACTTTGGGTGTCGCGCTGTTTTTTGATATGGGGAAGGTGTGATGCTGTAGATTTGACTGGTTGTTGATAGGTTGTTGATTAAGTTTTGGGGCTCTATTAAGTATGCGCGTCGTAGTGGCTGTAGGGAAAGGTCAAGTTGATAGTTCCGACTGCGTTATATTCTTGTTGGGGGCTATACCTACGATGGATGGGCCATTGTGTTGATGGATCGCTACACTTATTACGTAGGACTCCGCGGCTGCTACGATAATTTCTTCACCTCCCCAAGTGCCCTGTATGTGGAGATTCTTTATGTACTCAGTTAAAGCTTCTACGTTTGGTGCATAGATAGGAAGTTTGATGCGTGGATAATTGGTGTTATATTCCACATATCTGGCTAAGTCGCTTCTGATGTGGGTATGGTTGAATGTCGCTCCAAACAGATGGTTGATTTGGTCTGCAATCGCATGGAACAGGCAGGTTCCATATCTTGGCATTGGTAGAGTTTCCACTGTAGGATATTACTAGAGGAGTAAACCTCGTCCTGTTGTAGCTAATGTGAATATGTGTGTGGGTTGTTTCTAAGTGGTGTACGGCCGGTATGATGCGAGACGCTATTTGGCCTTTTACGATTTATTTTTATTCTAATGTTTCCCGGTATTTCCAAGATGGGCTGACACCGGAGACCATAGAATAGGTCCCAGATGTGTGAGGGAACGCTGTGGGCCTTTTATGCTTCGAAGCTTTTTCTATCGTTCCTAAAAAGCGGTCGATTGTTTTGTCTAGTTTCTGGGAGTTTGGTGAGATGGCCTTTTTATGTCATGCTCGTGTTTATTTTCTGTTTATTGTCGGGTTTAGTGTATATGCAGTTAACCTACTTATTTTTTATATAAAGTTTTGGGTTGGCTTATTCACAGAGTTTCAGGGTTTAGTGCAAGGTTATTATTAATGACTGTTTTGAATGGTCTTTAGAAGATGAGGAGAAAAAAAATCCTGAGGAGAGAACGAGAAGAATCCCGGGTTCGAGTCCCGGTGAGGGCAAATATTTGTTTGATGTGAACGGATGTTTGCACCCTAGTCATGGTTGTTTATCTATCTAAGTATGATATTTATCTGTATAATTATGAGTGTCGTTGTTTAGTATCCAAGATACAGGAAATTCTAGTTTGGGGCTAGTAGTAACCAATGTGTGTTAATAGTGTCCAAGGTATTACAAACTGCGATCCATTGTTAACTCCTTGAATTTACACATTCTTCCCCTCGATGCCACTCACTTTCAGCCTCACTGTACCCCCTCTCTTCTTGACTTGATGATAATATCTAACCCCACTAAGGTTGCCGTACATGGTCAACTCAGTGCCCCCTTCTCCTACCATGATTTAATTTACCTATCCTACAACATAAGGCCCCCCAAGCGTAAAGCTAAGTTTCTTGAACTTCGTAGTTTCAAGGGTATTGATCTCACTTCCCTTAAATCCGACACCTCTTCCATAGATTGGTCCCTTGTTCTGGGTAGTGAGTCCGTTGATGATAAGGTTCAGAACTTTAACACAATTGTCCTGAGCTTGTTTGACAAACATGCTCCTGTTAAGAAGGTTAAAGTAAAACACCTTCCCGCTCCATGGCTTACTGATACCATCAAGGGTCTGATGGCTAAAAGAAACCGTGCCAAGACTAATTATAAAAAGGATCCGACCGACGAAAATCTCTTAGCATACAAAAGACTTCGTAATCGCTGCTCCCGTCTGTGTCGAGATGCCAAACGCCGTCATATATTTGAATGTATCGAGAGCTACGCCCCTGCACAAGTTTGGAAATTTCTGGAGACCCTTGGCATTGGTAAGTCCCAGGACCTGGCTGTTGGTAACATCGACCTTAACGGTCTCAATAATTTTTTTGCTGTCCCCCCCGTCCAGATGGATCCATCTGTCAAGGATGCCACACTCCGTAACTTGCTTTCCAGGACTGTCTCCTGCCACTCTCCTTTCCATCTACGTCATGTTGGAATCGCTGCAGTCAGGAAAGCAGTGCTAGCAATCTCATCAAAAGCCGTGGGCAATGACAAAATCTGCTCTCAAATGCTAACAATTGTTCTTGGGGAATTGCTGCCGGTTATCACTCACATAATTAATGCTTCACTCTCTGACTGTCACTTCCCTAGTCAGTGGAAACGTGCTCTCGTGATCCCTCTGCCTAAAACATCCAACCCTACTTCCTACAAAGAATTTCGTCCTATTTCTATCCTGCCTATCCTTTCCAAAGTCCTTGAATCCATTGTACACACTCAATTATCCACCTATCTTTCCTCCATGAATCTCCTTAATCCTTTCCAATCGGGCTTTAGGCCGGGTCACAGCACTACCACGGCTCTACTCAAAGTGACAGATGATATCCAACTTGCGATGGACCAGAAGAGGATGTCTATGCTGGCATTGCTTGACTTTAGCAGCGCTTTCAACTGCGTGGATTTTGATATCCTGGTTGCGATCCTTCATTCACTTAATGTCTCCTCTCATGCCGCCCTCTGGTTTGACTCCTATCTCAGAGATCGACAAAAACGCATCATGTCTGAGGAGACATCCACCGATTTGTGCGATCTATTCACTGGGGTTCCTCAGGGTGGCATCCTTTCACCCCTTCTTTTCTCGGTTTTTATCAACTTAATCTCTGATGTACTTACTTCTTCATATCATATTTACGCAGATGACCTCCAAATATATCGGCATTTTTCTCCGCGTGATGTGACTCCGGCTATGGAGGCTCTGAATGCTGACCTCGAGAATATCCGGAAATGGGCCCTCTCGTATGGGCTTCTAGTCAACCCGAGCAAGTCGCAGGCCTTGATCTTGGGAACCAGATGCTCTCTTAACCTGTTACAACAACTTCAAACGCTCCTCTAATATTTGACGGAACCGTAATCAAATACAGCGATAAAGCTAAAAATCTCGGAGTTGTATTCGATAACATGCTGTCTTGGTCGCCCCATGTCTCCGAGGTCAGCAGACGAGTCTTTGCATCGTTTCACTCTCTTCGGAGATTACAATACTTCCTTCCACGGCACACTAAAGTCACTCTAGCCCAGTCCCTTCCACTTCCTTTAATTGACTATGCCGATGCTTGCTGGGTGAGTGCAAACGAAGAACAACTGAATAAACTCGAACGACTTCAAAACCTCGGGATTCGGTTCGTCTTCGGGCTGCGTAAGTATGACCACATCTCGCAGTATCGCAAGGAACTGGGTTGGCTCCCGATTCGTCTTCGCCGTGATTTCCACATATTGGCTTTACTCTTTAACATCTTGAGAAATCCCAGATATCCTTCTTACCTTCGTGAACGTTTTGAGTTCCTTTTCTCCAGAGGCAAGGAATGGAGATCTCACACGGTGTCTCTTCTATGTATTCCGTAGCATAACACCGTCGCCTACGAGCACTCGTTCAGGCTGAGGGCCATTCGGCTGTGGAACGCACTTCCCTGCACTATTAGGGATAGTCCCACTCTCTTCTCCTTTAAGAATCGCTTGAAAGAGCACTTACTTTCTCTTTCATCATAGGTATTGTATATATAAGTATGTAATTGTATTTATCTGTTTATTATTATTATTTGTTTATTTTTATTTTATCTACTATTTCTTTTATTATATGTATTTTTATAGTAAGTATTATATTTTATTGGTATTTAGTAATTTTATAATTGCACTAGACTACCCTTTTCAGTTTATATGTATCCTATCCTGATAGGTTTGCTGTAAGAAATCTCTGTTGAGAGATAAGCTCGCCTTTGCCTTTTAATTTCTTGTAAAATGTTTTGTTTTAATGTTCTGTGCAATAAAGAATTGTGAATCGTGAATTGTATTATTATTATTATTTCTCAATTTTGAATATATACACAGTCAGGTCATAAGTTCTGTCAAACAATAAAAACTTTTGAATTTAGAACGCTGGCCACAAAAAAGTTTATTGAATTCGAATTTCGAATTTATCATGAAAATAAAAATGTGTACTTTTTAGAATTTTCCTCATTTTTAAATATGGAGTGGACACTTAAAGAAGACCGTGTCGCAGTTTTTGCGTTGCATCGTTGCGGTTACGCGCCAATTCAGATTTTCGACTTACTGAAAAATTTGAATATAACCAAAAGATTCGTTTATCGTACCATAAAACGATAAAATGAAGACTCTAGTGTAGATATATATATAGTGTAGATAGATATATATATGTATATATATAGAGGTTTTAAGAAATTTTGATATCTATTTTTGACGCAATAACATATCATTATTTTTAGATCCCAAGAAATATCAAATTTGAGAACCATAACTTTTATTTCTTTCTTGTAGTTCCCATTGTCGTATTTATGATGTTTCAAATAACAATAACAATAACAAATAACATAATATATATTTTTCGGGGTTTGTGAAGCCTCCTTTAGGAAGAATAGATGGGCATTTGAGCGAATTTTTGTCATCTTCAGCATCTTTATCTGTAGTGTGTTTTCACCTCTGAAAAATATTTATCCTCTACGTTTCGCCAAATGATCATTTAAAAAGTGTTATGTTTGAATTATTGGTGTGTTTTTCAGGTCTGTTAACTCGCTAGCGGCACGTGTGAGCAGGAGTTTGGGCCCCACTGAGCTTCTTTAATATCTTGATTTCCCGAGGGAAAGCATATTCCTTGTGAATATGAAAACAAAGTTATAAACATTTTTTCGCACCACCTGCTCAAAAATGACACTTTATATAGGTTGTAACAGAAAGGTGTAGTCATATTTTAGAGGGTTGTTATGGGCATCATTCATTCATGAACACCTTTCACTATCAAACCGATTTGATCAGAGCAACTATATTTTTCACATCTCCACAAGAAACAGCTGATTGCGCTGCCCAAACTGTATGGAGAAGTGAAAATAAAAGTTGCTTAGATCAAATCGGTTTCGTAGTGTGAGTTGCTCAGAATGATCTCCCTAACAACCCCTAAAATATGACTACACCTTTCTGTTACAGCCTGTATATCATACAAACCTTACCTGAAGCAAGTCATTATAGCTCTAGGCTTCAGCGGTGACAAGTTGTACTGAATTTCATTATTACACAACCTAGATCACTCCAGGGTTTTGAGTGTTTTTTAAGACACAAACAGATATCAAACATAATTTTTCACAATAATTTACCTTACTAAAATTGTGTTTTTCGTAGCCTTGCTTTTTATAATTTCTCGCAGGAGGTGCGAAAAGTAGAGTATACTCCTCGGGGATAACGGGATCGGGAGTATAACGGGGTTCATAAAAAAAACAAAATGGCGGATCTAATGCGCTTTAATATGCGGCTAAAACCAGTTTAAATATTTACTAATCTTATACAAATTATGAATATGTATTTTAGTTTTCAATTATATATAAATATAAAATATATATATGTCACCGGAAAATAATACGATCCGCAAGTTTATAAATTTCCTAATATTTTTTCCGCAAGTTTATAAATATACTAACCTAACCTAACCTAACCTAACATAACCTAACCTAACCTAACCTAGCCTAATATAATCTAGAAGGAATTTTATAAATTTCCTAGGAAATTTATAAACTTGCGAATCGTATTATTTTCCGGTGACATATATAAAACTAAATAGTTTCAAACTCAATATTTACAGATTTGTACTAAAAAGCCGGCAATAAATGACGTAATTTACAAATAATATGTCAAGTGCGGGTCGAACTCGCAGACGAAGGGTTCCAAACTATCGTACAACTTATCCATTAAAAATAATGTGACAAAAAATAAATATAATAATATTATGTCCGGACGTGGATTCAAACCCAGAATCATAATATTGCGAAACCGACATCAAACCAATTACGCCACCACAAGCCACGAAATCTACGATCATATTTGGATCAGATATGGTTTGTTATATCGCGGCCGGCGTTCAAACACTTATCTTTTATGGGCACCCACTTTAATTTATAAAATCTCGTGTAGCACATTATTTGTTGAAGCAGCGGCAACAAAAACGCAAATTCTGTGAAATTTTCAACCCTTTATCTATTTCGGTTTATCAGATAGAGCCCCCTGACAGACGGACGGATAGACTGACAGACGGATAACGGAGGCTTATTATATAGAGTTCCTTTTGGCAGCCTTCGGGTAATGATCCCTTAAAACTACGTTAACTAACTATCTTTGTTTTGTGCTTTTTAGTGTAAAGCAGTCGGGGTTTATAGTTTTTTTAAGTACTTTAGATCGGTTAATTACAAAAAGATTAGTCAAAGTCAAAGTCCTTAGTACTTTATTACTGTAGATATTAACATATACTTAGCAAGCGTCATTTTTTGCCTCTTCTCTACATTGGACCACTGTGGGAGAAGAAGGGCGTAGAAACTACCACAGATTGATTTTAAGATCTCTTTTAAAAAGGGTAGTATTTAAACTAGTGACTGTAAATAAAAGTTTGAAGTGATAAAAATAATTAATTTAGGTTATTGTATTACTAAGTGAGCGACTAACTGCGGGTGATGAGAAATAAACAGAACAACAACTTACAAACATTAATTTGAGTTACTTAAAATACAAATTGAGAAGCTTTTCTTTGCATACGCTCCGCTCTTGTCCGGGGTTGCTTCTTCTAAGTCACAACCTAACCTTTAACCCAATTGAATTTTAGCCACAATAACCTACTCTAGCCAATTTTATTATTTCTTTGAATACGCTTCGCTCCGCTACGCTCCGAGGTTGCTTCTTCTAAGTTCTAACCTAACCTATAATCCAATTTAAATTTAGCTACAATTACCTACTTTAGCCAATATTGACTTTCTGTGTTCCATTATTGAAGTTGCCCTCTCTGTATTTCTAGTTGCTCACTTAGTAATTTGGTCGCACGGTTAGAATTTTAATATCTGAAATGCCCACTTTTTGAAAGCTCGTTCTGAATTTTAGTATTATCAGAAAAAAATGCTCAATTTAGTGTTTTTTTTCGCTCATTTCAAGTATTTAGGCTGTTCATGGCCATTCGCTCAGTGATCATTCGCTTAATTCGTTTTTTATTCGATCGTTTTATAATTCCCCTTTTAAAAATAGGTTTTGCTTAACTAATACAAATATGAAAAATTTAATTGTTATGATTAATAAGCAGGAAATAAATGAAAATAGGAATAAATAATTACAAAATTATTAACAGCAAGGTCTGTATTGAGCCAGATTAACCCCGTACAGTCCTGTCATTTAAGTAATCTTGAACATTGTAATATCCCTTTTTCGACAAAGTCGCTTTAACATGCTTTTTAATTTGCTCAAATGGCAATTTCAAAATCTCCAGAGGTATCTTATTGTAGAAGAGAATGCACTGACCCTTGAAAGAATTGCTAACCTTCGCGTGTCTAAATCGGGGCGCACATAGTCTGTGATTATTTCTTAGGTTAACATTACAGCTATCGCTAAGTTTGGAGAATGTTGTAAGGTTCTTGCGTACATACATTATATTTTCGAAAATAAATTGATTAGCTACTGTTAGTATGTCAATTTCTTTAAAAAGCTCTCTTAAGGAGTCTGTTCATTTTAAATTATAAATTGCTTGAATAGCTCTTTTCTGTAAAATAAAAATAGTTTGAATATCCGCTGATTTCCCCCACAATAAGATACCATAGGACATGACACTATGAAAGTAACTAAAATATACTAGCCTAGATGTAGCCACATCCGTGCTTTGTCTGATGTTCCTAAGCCGCAGAAATTAATTATCTATGTGAGGTCCCCACTGCAATTTGCTATCAATGGTTATTCCAAGAAACTTCGTATCATTTACTAATTCTAACGTGCTGTTGTCTAACACTAAACTGGTCTCAACTTGCCTCATATTTGGAAGTGAGAATCTGATACACTTGGTTTTACCAGCGTTTAACAATAAATTATTAACTGTGAACCAATTCAAGGTTAAAGACAATACACCATTAACATCATCAAAATCTCCTTTTTGTCTTTCCATTTTGAAGACCATTGAAGTATCATCAGCAAACAACACTATGTCAGTTAATTTCTCCACCATGAAAGGCAGATCGTTAATATATACCAGGAATAAGAAAGGGCCTAATATTGAACCTTGTGGAATGCCAATTTTTACCCCCGATCCATCAAATTTAAGGCCGTTAACTTCTGCCTTTTGAATTCTATTGCTTAGGTATGATCTTAGTAGATCCAACGCTTTATTTATAACACTGTAATGATTTAATTTAATTAATAGCGTATTACGATCAAACAATCACAATCAAACAATCAAACACCCTCGACAGGTCACAAAAAACTCCAGTATAGCATCCTGTGTGGCCTCCCATGCAGAATAAATATGAGATATAAGGGTAATATCTGCATTCGTAGTCGATTTACCCCTAGTGAAACCGTATTGTTTGGCGTGGAGTTGTTTTGTACGGTTGAAGTGTGAGAGCATTTGATTAAGTATAATCTTTTCAAATATTTTACTTAGTGTTGGAAGAACAGATATTGGTCTGAAATTTGAAGGATCACCCTTATCATTAATAGGTCGAACACCGCCGCGCGCGCATGCGTGTTGTGTAGCTGCATAGTGAAACCGTGACTAACCAGGGGCAATGGCCTCTCAAATCGTGAAATGTAACTCTTGTAACATTGTGATTAATGAAGTTCTTGCATTTATTTAAAATAAATGTGATGTAATGGATGAAGTTGGCCTTGCGAGACTCTGCATCACTTCGTTCGACGAGAACGTAATAAGCACGGCGAAAAATCTGTTGTTCAGCTGCGTGTCCAGGAAGAAAACAACTAGAAGACGCGAAGGAAAGTCACAAAGAGACATCGATGACATAATAACACTCATCAAGGAAACGGACCCCGATGTTCTTCCGACTTTTGTCGCAAGAGACCTACAGAAACTCCCTCCTGTGACATTTGACCATATTGATGTCACAAGATTGCTCAAAGATATTATTGTTATCCAGAAAGAATTAAGGGATATACAAAGTAAATTTGAAACAGACTCAGATTGCCGATACGTAACGGTGGAGGATTTCAACAAACTGAAATTCGATTTCGAGAAATTTTCATCGAAGCCGACCGATCCACCAAGTGTATACGCCCAAAACATTAATACTAAAAGAGGCGCTCACTGTCTTCATGATAGTTTTCTCTACAACAGTGGTCCTATGGGATTTTTCCCTATTTCTAATTGTTCGCCGCCTCCACCGGTGTCTGATGAGGGTAGTACCACAAAAGAAATAACGGTCGATCAGCTGGCCATCGAAACTTCTAAACAAACCTACGCAGCGAAAACAAAAACAACCGGTACTCGGAGTGACTCATTGTGTAGCCTCAAGGAAGTTGAATGTACCGCAGCAATCTCGCCTCTATGCGTAGACAGTGTAGTTTCACAATCGCACGCCAACCGCAACAGTGTACAGGTCACCAGTAAAGGCATTGCCGACACGAGCAACCTAGCCGTCTCGTCACAACATACAGCTGAAGCTGGTCTGCGATCGTCAACAACTCCCAAGCATATAGAGGTCACCAGTAAAAGTAGTGTAGTTACAAGTGGCACCTTAGCCGTCTCGTCGAAACATACAGCCGAAGCTGGCCCGCGATCTTCAACAACTCCCAAGCACATAGAGGTCACCAGTAAAAGCAGTGTGGTTACAAGTGGCACACTAGGCAGACCCGAGGCACCGTCTGCGCAAAGGACTACGCAAAGGACTACGGACCCGGAATGTGATGATGACTGTAGCAACAACAATGCGGATGGATGGATTCGGGTACTGAGTAAGAAAAGCAACAAGTTTGTTGGCAGGAAGGGAAAAGCTATTGTCGAAAAACATTGCAAGTTCAGAGCCGCGGAAACTAATGTCCCCATTTACATTTATAATGTAAACAAAGAAACCCGTACAGAGGATATAGTTGAGTACATCTTCTCAAAAACCCGACTGAAGGTATACCCGACTAAGGTACCCGTGCCTGAGAATAAAAACTACGACTCGTATCGTATGTATGTGCCGAGAAGCAAGCTAGCTTTGTTCGATGACGACTCACTGTGGCCGGAAGACATCTTCTTTAGGAGATATTACATATTCAGGCGTACGTCGTCCAACAGTCTCCTGTCCAATGAAAAGCCTGAATATAACTATAAATATAAAGATGGATAGTACGAATAAAACACAAAACACAAAAACACAAAAGATATCTATGGTAACGTTCAACTGTAAATCTGTTAAACGTTCAGTCCAGTGTATCCGTAACCTATGTGATAAGTATGACGTCATAGCACTGCAGGAGCATTGGTTGCTGCCTCATGATATACATTTCCTCGGCAATATTCACCAGGAGTTTGAATACAGCGGAAAGTCAGCGGTCGACACGTCAGCGGAGATCCTGCAGGGCAGGCCTTACGGAGGCGTAGCGATCCTGTGGCGCAAAAATCTCTTCAAATCAGTGTCGGTTATACAGTGTAATAGTGTACGTATATGTGCAATCGAGACAGCAATTGATCATAGTTCAGTCCTGTTAATTAATGTTTACATACCGACTGATTCCTATGGTAAAAAAGGTGAAAGCAACTTAGTGGAATTTACAGATTGTATGGGTGAAATTAGTGCAATTATTGAAAACTGTGCCACCGAATTCGTTTACGTCCTGGGCGACTTTAATGCGCATCCAAGCGGGCGCTTCGGTAAGGAGATGGTGAGTTACTGTGCGGAACAGGACTGGATGTGTGCGGACCTTCAATATCTGGGTATGGAGTCTAATACTTATAGTTTTTTAAGTGATGTGTATGGAAGTACGAGTTGGCTAGATCACTGCTTAGTGACAAAGGCAGCATGGCCCTCGGTTGTAAAAGTGTATGTATTGAGCAATGTATACTGGTCTGACCACTACCCATTAGTAGTGGAGTGCATTCTAGATTTGGCAAAGCCAAAGAGATTTGTAAGTAAGCAAGTTAGAAATAAGGTGTTATGGAAGGACAGAAAGCCCGAACAAATCTTTAAATATAACGCGTTATGCTGTGAAAGACTAGGAGCTATAACTTGTCCCCCAGCTTTGAATGCTTGTAGCGACACTTATTGTGCAAACTCAGATCACAGGCTTTTAATAGATCAACTATACTGCGATATTACTCATACACTGATCGACGCGTCCGTGGCTACGAGTGAGTCACCAGCGGAAGCTAGGAAGAAGCGAGTAGTAGGGTGGAACAAACATGTCAGTCAGGCTCACAGGGAAGCTAGACTCAAGTTCCAAATGTGGACATTGAATGGTAAGCCCAGGGCGGGTTTTTTGTATGATGAAATGTATAGTAGCCGAAAATTATTCAAATCACGGTTAAAATGGTGCCAGCAACACCAAGAACAGATTAAAATGGATATAATTGCTTCTTATCATACAAAAAAGGATTTCCGTCAATTTTGGAAAAAGACCAAGTTGTTAAACGGTCAACCTAGATTGCCTGTGAGTGTGGAGGGTATGTCTTCACCTAAAGATATTGCAAATCTTTTTAAGGACTCGTTTGCTGTAAAATCGCCTCTAGGGCCTTCGACCACGGTGATTGATGCTCAGGTGTCAGGAACTGTGCTGGTGACAAAATTTTCTGCAGATGACGTCATCCACGTGTTAAGCCATATGCAAAGGGGAAAATCTCCAGGCCACGACGGACTGAGCATCGAGCACTTGCAACACGCTGGTCCCCATATTTACAGAGTTTTGGCCATGTTGTTCACACTATGTATGGGCCATTCATATCTTCCTCAAGATATGACTAAAACCGTAGTAGTTCCAATTGTAAAAAACAAGACAGGAGATATGTCGAGTAAGTCTAATTATAGGCCCATCTCATTGGCCACTGCTATTGTCAAAGTGCTCGACGGTCTGTTGAATTCAGTGCTCGATAAATACATAAAACTGCAGGATGCACAGTTTGGGTTTAGGCCTGGACTGTCAACTGAAAGCGCGATACTGAGCCTAAAACATACCGTCGGGTACTACGTTGACAGAAAAACGCCAGTCTACGCCTCCTTTTTAGACTTATCAAAGGCGTTTGATCTGGTAAGTTATGATGTACTATGGAACAAACTTGGGGAAGCTAATTTGCCCTTAGACGTTATAAATATCTTTAAATTTTGGTACCAAAACCAAACTAACACTGTCAAATGGGCAGACGCGATATCTGAACCATATAAGTTGGAATGCGGAGTGAGACAGGGTGGGCTTACTTCTCCTAAGCTGTTCAATATTTATGTAGATCAGCTGATCGGGGCGCTCAGCGGCGCGCATGTTGGTTGTTTTGTTGACAATATCTGCCTAAATAATATTAGTTACGCCGACGACATGGCTCTGCTGAGCCCGTCGATCAGGGGACTTAGAGTGTTGCTACACGTCTGTGAACAGTACGCGCAAACACACGGTCTCAAATATAATGAGAAAAAGAGCGAGATGTTGATTTTCAAGGCTGGTAAAAAGTGTCCATCTTATGTTCCACCAGTTTACTTAAATGGAACAGCCTTGAAAATAGTGTCGTCCTTTAAGTACCTCGGTCATATCATTACCGAGGACTTAAAGGATGACTTGGATATAGAGAGGGAGCGGAGGGCGCTGGCGACCAGGGCAAATATGATAGCACGTAGGTTCAGTAGATGTACAGCCGAGGTAAAAATAACTTTGTTTAGGGCTTATTGTACATCTCTCTATACGTGCAGCCTATGGACTAATTACACGCAAAAGTCGCTTAGCGCCCTTCGTGTCCAGTACAACAACGCTCTGAGGGTGCTGTTGCGGTTGCCGCGCTGGTGCAGTGCGTCGGATATGTTCGCGCGTGCGCGCGCCGACGGGTTTCATGCCACGCTGCGCGCGCGCTGCGCCGGTACGCTCGACAGGCTGCGCGCCAGCACCAACGGCATCCTGCGCGGAATAGCGGATCGATCTGACGGTCGATTCTTGGCGCATTGGACTCTGATCCATGCAAATAGTAATGCTAAGTACTAACATAGTTAAGTTTATAATTGTTACTAACACCCTTTTGTTTTTGTTTTTGTTTTTGTTTGTTTTTATATGGACCTAAATTGTCTGAAATAAATGATATTATTATATTATATTATTATTATCTACTGACTTGAACAGAGGTATCAATTTACTGTGTTTCATGAGGTCTGGGAAAGCCCCATCGTCAACACATTTATTGAATATATAAGCTAAGTGTGGGGCTATAACTAGAATTACTGAACCAATGACTTTGACTGATATGCCCCACAGGTCTTCCGTATTTTTTAAGTTAATTAATCTAAACTTTTTGACAATGTCCTGGGGATAATCATGGTGAAATTTTAAATATACCTTACTGACGCTAGTGTTAATATAGTTTTTTAATAAAGTCTCTTTCATATGGAGATGAATTTAGACGATCTGTTGTGATTAAGGGTATATTGTTGAAAAATGTTTCAAAAGGTTGAGCAAAATCAGCGCTGGATTTAACATCGTCACCTATCTTTAGCAGTTTCACGGTTCATTACTTGCCAAACTGTTTTCATTCTATTATTTGAATTTTGAATTTTTCTATTAATGTGTAAAGTTTTTGCAGTTCTACAAACCAACTTGAAAGTTTTGGAATATTTTTTAACATAGTCATGAAATTTTCGGTCAAAGTTATAGGTTTTTTGTTCATAAAGGTCATACAAGATAACTCTACTTTTACGAATTACAAACGTTGCTCAGTCATTAAATTTAGATTTACCGTTGTAGTCACTGACTTTCTTTAATTTAAAAACACTATTGAGTTCTATCTGAATAATTTTGAAGAAGTCTGAGAAGATTTTGTTTGGGTTCTGTTAATTAAAATCCGGTACTGGCAAATTTATATCTAAGTTTTTCGTATATGTCTCTAGTCTATGGGATGTAATAGGCCTATAAAATGGTGGAACAGTCTTATCCTTAATAGCAATAGGTAATGAAATTGTTTGACCACTGTGATCGGAAGGTAAGCAGTTAATTACACTTTTACTTGTGAATGGACATTCCCAAAAAACGTTATCTAAGCAAGTTTGGCTGGTATGTGTAAATTCAATTCAAAAAAATTCAAAAAGAGTTTATTTCCATAAGAAACACATGGGTAACATTTGGAGAATATCAAATCTTAAACTAACACAATGTATAAGGTACAGAGAAATATAGAACTCAATTTGAATTCCGGCACCTCAATGTTTTCGATGCTGGAGACAAAGAGGCGACTAGAAACCTCCAGCTTTATACGTTATTTTTAACAGAATTGGAGCAAACACCTTCCCAAGCTTTCTTGTCTTCCACATAATCTGATATTTTGTAGTAAGCTTTTTTACATAAGTGATTTTTAACAACATTTTTAAATTTATTTACATACAATTCTTGTAACTAAGTCGGTATTTTGTTGTAAAAGCGAATACATTGCCCTTTAAAAGATACATTAACCTTATGGAGCCTAGTAGTAGGTATAGCTAGTTTATTCCTATTTCTAGTGTTGACATTGTGCCTGTCGCTATTCTTAGGAAATTTATCAATATAATTGTGGACGTTCATTAGGTTTTCATAAATATACTGACAAGGCACTGTCATAATGTTAATTTCCTTAAATTTACAACGCAGTGACTCTCTGGGACCCACATTGTAGATTTCACGAACACCCCTTTTTTGCAGCACAAATATTATGTTAATGTCTGCAGCGTTCCCCCACAGCAGTATGCCGTAAGACATAATGCTATGGAAGTAGCTGAAGTAAACTAGTCTAGCTGTTTCCACCTCCATAAAAAGACAGATTTTTTTAACTGCATAAACTGCGGAACTGAGTTTTTTTGATAGCTTATCTATGTGTGGGCCCCACTGAAGCTTACTATCTAAAGTGATTCCTAGGAATACCGTGCTATCTACCTTTTCTAAATTTTCACCTTTAACATTAACATTAGCCGAGACTTGTTTAACATTGGGGAGTATAAACCGAAGACATTTAGTTTTGTTATTGTTCAGTAAAAGATTATTAGCACTAAACCAATTGACGACCTCTGAGATTGCATTATTCACATCGTCAAAGTTCAAACTGCGTCGTTTCATTTTAAACAAAAGTGAAGTGTCATCTGCAAACAGTACAATCTCATGATTATCTCTGACAAGATGTGGCAGGTCATTAATATAAACCAAAAACAGGAATGGCCCGAGTATGGAACCCTGCGGTACACCCATAGTAACTACAGACCCTAGAGATCGTTTTCCATTAATGTCAACTCTCTGTATCCTGGTATTTAGATAAGAAGAGAGAAGATCTAAAGAGTTATCCCTAATTCCATAGTGATGTAATTTCCTGATCAATTTCCCATGGTCAACGCAATCAAAAGCCTTAGACAAATCGCAAAATACTCCTAGAGCATCATGCGACTCTTCCCAGGCATCATATATATGTGATATTAACTCAATACCGGCATCAGTAGTTGATTTGCCTTGTGTAAAACCAAATTGTTCTCAGTGGAGCATGTTGTTGGGGTTGAAATGTGTAAGAAGTTGATTTAAAATTACTTTTTCAAATACTTTACTAAATCTAAATCTTGTCGACTCTAAAAATACATGACATAAATTAAACGATTTGAATAAAGTTATTAATCGTTTTTAATTGTTGTTCCTACAAGCAATTCTTCATTAAGATCGCCACAAATAATTAACTTTTTTTCTGTTATTACATAGTTTAATGAGGGATTCCTCCATAATTTTCTCAAATATTTGGAAATTGCCATGGCCTTTTTCATACCTCGGTGGCCTGTAGACACAAACAATAATATGGCTGTCTAACTCAACACAGGATACCTCTATTTGTCTTTCAACAGTAAGTGCATTAATGGGGTCATTTCCTTGGTGGCCATTCTTATAATTAACTAGCATTATCATTTAGGGCTTAGAAATTAACTTATCTCGCGTGGTAAACGAAATCGCAAAGTTGATCCAAAAAGCAAACTTGATCCAGAAGTGAAAGTTGGTCCGCAAAGATCACGATGAGGTGAAGACCTCCTCTGAGTTCGATTCCTTGGTGGAGTAGTACGGTGATGTTATTCCTCTCCAAGGGCAGACTGGAGCTCGTCTCACGGTTGTCCTTGAGGTCTACACGTTCCTTTAACAAAGAATCATGTGCAGCCGGCACTCTATGGTCTCCCGACGGTGTCCAACTTGATGAAATTAGCATCAACCAGTTGCATTCCAACAGAAGGTCCTGGTGAGGGAAACGGCGGCCACACGCCCAATACCCGTGGGTATTTGTGGTCGGGGGAGCGATGCTTGTTCAATAATACAATTTTACCCTGGCACAAATAATGTCACTCCAACCGAGTTGAGAGACAAGAAAAACAAGACTCGCCTCATTAGACCTATTTATAGACAATACATCAGCCTCGAATGTTCCAGTAGATTGACATGATACTCATCCCGGACCTACTGAAACAGTGGGACTCTAACCTGACCAAAAGAGATTATTGGCAGGCTCAAGATACATTTATGAATCACAGGGTCGTGAGTCAAATATTGGTGATATAGTTGAAACGCTGGATAGGGACTCGCCGGGAATTTGTAGATTTCAGCTCCTTGGTAGACTCAATCCAACTGGTCCACTTCTCCAGACGTCAACAAGTGATTATGCGGTAGCGCCAGGAGGATATTATTCCTTGGCGTGGAACCCCATGGATTGGGGATAGTAGGGAAGTTTCAAATCAACTACTGCACTTTACAGCAACTAAACATTCAGCTCCATTACAGTACTAAAGGGACTAGCCCATCGCCGCAACTAAAGGCGTGACTTAAAAATTATTGATGCAGAAGATACAACCTCACGTTTCAGAGCTCAAACAATGTCTGCCTCAAAAAAACAATCAGCTGCCAGACGAGATTCCAGACCCGAATTTCCGAATTTTTATAGTTTTAGTTTTTAACTGGCTAATCCGCCAGTAGCCAATATGGTCAAGGAGGTAGTACGTTACATGGGAGCGATGATAAATGCGACACAACTTAAGTTAATAAATTAAAATTCGGTCAAATGCGGGTCGGACTCGCAGACGAAGGGTTCCGTACCATAGTACAAGAAAACTAAAAATGTAATTATACAAAAACAAAAAAAAATGTCCGAATTTGTTTCAATACCTAAAAATGAAATAAACTGCTTACTTTCCTATCACAGCGGTCAAAAAGTTTAATTCCCAATTCATATTGGGGATAAGACTGACCCATCATTTAATTGGCCTTTTATATCCCATAGACTAGAAACGTATAAGAAAAACAAATATAAAGGAGGTACAACAAAGAGTAAAAAAGTAGAGAATTATAGTTCAAGAGGCCATAAGCTAAAGTAACAGACATTGCAGAGTAACGTTACACAATAAAGAACTTTTACATAGCTGTAGATATAGATGGTTTTTAGAATACAAGGGTCAAAATACTTATTACATACATAAAGGAATCGTTAACTACTATTGAATAAGACAAAACGCTGTCGCAGCCTATCTTCAGACAGAAGGTGCTCTCAGACAGACACAGGTGATTTTTCTGCCAGGGAAACTATTTGTTTCCTGAGGTCCAGAACAGTACCCGGTGTACCTCCTCGAAGCTCAACCTCATACTCCAATTCAGCCTTATTTAGCGACAGATATTTTATAGGAAACGTCATGTTTACTACCTATCTAGTAAACTGTACAAATTTACATGAAAGTAAGCAGAGTACACGACTAACGCCCGGTTTCTGGTACAAAATCAAGCCATTGATCTACCGTTTTGACAGCTGAAATTGATAAAGGACTGTCAACAACAGATTAAATGTACGAGAAATCGGCCGTTAAACACTAACCTTATTTATTATTTAATAGTCCAAAAAGTTTCCCTACTAAAATCTTCACAATTTATTAATTTATTTTTCGTACTGAGAATTTGGAGGAAAATATTAATCAACAATTATAATATGACAACGGCCGTCAGACTGCGACCATAAATAATGTAGAAATGAGGTAGGTACCCAGATAAACGATCAAATATACTCCTGTCAGACAAAAATAAACACAACAAAATATACAAGCTACGAAAGAAATCTAGCGTTCTACGGCGCTCTTATGGCCTAACTACTCTGACCAGACATAAAACTCTATCACCAATATTCCCTTAATCCGGGCGCCATAATCCGGGCGCCATTGAAACAGTAAGACTCTAACCTGACCAAAAGAGATTATTGGCAGGCTCAAGATACATTTATGAATCACAGGGTCGTGAGTCGAATATTGGTGATATAGTTGAAACGCTGGATAGGGACTCGCCGGGAATTTGTAGATTTCAGCTCCTTGGTAGACTCAATCCAACTGGTCCACTTCTCCAGACGTCAACAAGTGATTATGCGGTAGCGCCAGGAGGATATTATTCCTCGGCGTGGAACCCCATGGATTGGGGATAGTAGGGAAGTTTCAAATCAACTACTGCACTTTACAGCAACTAAACATTCAGCTCCATTACAGTACTAAAGGGACTAGCCCATCGCCGCAACTAAAGGCGTGACTTAAAAATTATTGATGCAGAAGATACAACCTCACGTTTCAGAGCTCAAACAATGTCTGCCAAAAAAAACAATCAGCTGCCAGACGAGATTCCAGACCCGAATTTCCGAATTTTTATAGTTTTAGTTTTTAACTGGCTAATCCGCCAGTAGCCAATATGGTCAAGGAGGTAGTACGTTACACTACTCACGCGATCTATCGGCGAAAGCAATCGATAAGTTAGGTACTACGCTTAATCCCGGCTTGAGACGGACTCCAGGGCTACAGTACTCCCCTCCCCACCTAGAGTTCACGCAGGGAACTCTCCGGATGACCCCATCCGTTGTCATTTTAACAAGACAAATATCGTTGAAAGAAACAATCAAAGATAAAAACTAACCGACCACCATGTCACTTTTATGCTTAGGCAAAAGCGGGAACCGGTATGACCAGAGGGGCCAATTGGATTAGAAAGAAGAACCCTAAAATCATCCCCAAAAACATCCAACTCAGGCAGTGCTAAAACCTAACTGCCATTCGATTAACAAATCTAAACATATCATGGGCGTACCCAGGTAGGGGCAGGGGGGGGGGGGCTGCTGCCCCCCCTAGAAGATAAAATAAACGTCAATTTTCCTGGCAAGTGCGAATTAAAAACGTGTATGTTCTCGAAACAGGTATGAGCTGCCCCCACTAGCTGAAATCCTGGGTACGCCCTTGAAACATACCTAACCATGTACCTAAGTTCACAGAACCAACTACAAGCTCATGCAGGCAGTGCTAAAATCGAACTGTTATATGCATATTCAGTAAAAACCCAGGCACTTCAACATCTAGGCTTACAGAACCAAATCTTCCAAACAATAACTTTGTACATAATAAACAAGGTAAATTCGTAAGGTGACTTTCTGTTTGTGAAAAATACTCTATCGGTACCCAAAAGCGGAATGCCCAGGGAAATATAATAAACATACATAAACTACCACCCCATAAATACTGACTATTTGAATCATACATCTCTTTTGCTGCTACATACATACTCACAATTGAATAAAAATAAGTAACAGAGATTGAAGCAACAAACCAACATAGTGTTTCCGACCTTAACTTAAAATGAATAGTTACAAACACTATTAGTTACAAACTGCGCAATGTATTCATACTGTCTACACTGCGTACGTAAAAACACTACTGTAGCTATACGCATCACACGCATACCGGTACACGGTACGGCAGTACAGTATACGGTATACACGGTACACGCTACGGCAATACAGTATACGGTATAAATGGTACACGGTAAGGCAGTACAGTATACTATGTATGTAATTAAGTAAGTAAGTATGTGTAAGTAGTCATATGCGGTGACTAAAATGGACTTGCTGGTGGACTCCCCGTTGCAGACGAAATTAATAATATTTTGTAAATCATTAAATTTAGTCAACATTTTCACAGAGCCCTCAAGAATGACTGTTTACTGCAACCTGCCTTGATAACGTCTGCTGCGGTTCCGAAATTTTGAAGAAATGTACAGTAAATTGTTTAAATTCTGATCACAGTGGGCAAATTGTCAACTTAGAAGTAGATTCGAAATCACAGGAGGTAGTCTTGTGTAGGCCAATCACAACAAAAAAAAATTGAATAATTTAAACAAGATTTACAAAGTAGCTCACCTACTCAAAAAGCGAATGATTCTTTATTTATTTATATATTTATTTAGTGTAGTTATTCAGTGGAGATAAAACATTAAACCAAAACAACAGAACTCAAACCAGGAAAGAAATCTTACCATTAAGCTAAGTCGTTCCGGTGTATAAGTCTTTCCTCCTTTGTATTGAAATCAGTAAAAAAAATAGTAGACAGACATTTAAGAATAAAACTCAATGAAAGTGCCTCTCCCCTACATAGCAATCAGCATGCATATATGGAAGGGAAATCAACAGAAACAGCTCTACACAACCTAAGAATAAAGGTGGAAAGAGCACTAGAAAACAAAGAGTTTGCCCTGGGATGTTTCTTTGACGTAGAGGGAGCTTTCGACAGGGCAAACTTCCAAGCAATAGAAGAATCCCTTAGGTGAGACGTAATACATGAACAGTTAGCAAAATTGGTGGTAGCTGTGCTCAAAAACTGGGTGATAACTGCATATCTCGCTGGGAATAGCTACTCAATCGGAGCAAATAGAGGATTCCCACAAGGTGGATGCTTATCTCCACTGATGTGGTGTCTTCGTATAGACTCCCTTATAACTCGCGTTGCCAACATGAACATATACCTACAGGTATATTCAGATGATGGGGCTATTGTTGTAATATTACAAGAGCTAAATACGATACAAGATATTATGAAGAACGCAATAGGAAAGGTCTTACGGTGGTGTCAAGACCTAAACCCGGAGAAAACAAAGCTACTACTTTTCCCATTTCGTTGAAGGGCACAAGACTAGAAGTAGTTCGTGGGATTAAATACCTAGGAGTGACCTTTGACTGGAGAATGAAGTTCGACACCCATGTAAAGTCACAGTGCGCTAAGGCTATTAGAGTCTTATTCCAATGCAAGAGAGCTGTAGGGAACAGATGGGGAATGAAGCCAGAGATTGTCCATTGGATCTACACGGCAATCATTTTACCAAGGATTCTATACGGATCAATTGTATGGTGTAAAATAATAAAACTAGCAACGTTGAAAAAAGAGCTTGGCAAGGTACAAAGATTGGCATGTCTTATGATCACAGGAGCCATGAGGTCTACACCTACGGCATCCTTACTAACAATGCTCAATCTAGACCCATTGCATGTAGAAGTAAAAAGGACAGCAACTGAACAACGGTACAGAATGAAAACGAACAAAGAATGGAAAAGCAACTCTATAGACACAGGTCGTGCCTCCATTGTAGAAACGTCAGGTGGAAAATGGCAATGCTATTGGCAAACGACGATCTGATAAAGAAGGAAATACGATTCGATAAGAAATACCGAATCCATATAGGAACAAGAAAAATTTTGGGAAATAGAAACAGACCAACAGGTTGTAACTTGCTACACGGATGGCGCAAAAACCAGCTCGTACTAGTTTTGTGCTCTCTCACAAAACTAGCAGGAGCTGGTTTTTGCATCATAAATAGCAACAACAGAAATAAGACAAATCAATTGCTTTGGGGCTATACGCCAGCGTGTTCCAAGCAGAAATATACGCCATAATGGAATGCGCTGAAGCACTAAGGGAAACAGCAGATCAAAAACAAGATAGAAGTAATTTATTCTGACAATCAGGCAGTATTAAAGGCGCTTAGGCAACTAATGAATAAATATGTACTAGTCAAAGAGTGTGTTTCAGGCCTCTCGGCACCCGTGACCTCGCAGGGGCCCATAGCTACGAGGTAGCGTAGCGATCGAATGCCAAGAGGCGAGTACTTCGGCGATTCACCGAGCTAAGTAAATAGATTCTATCTGACCTGGTCTGTGCTTCGTTCCCGTCAAACTCCTGTCTCTCTGCAAGGCCTGGGTGCACCCTAGGCTCTTCTTGGTAGACAGGTTCTTCAGCCAACCAGGTATGGCTGGCAGGCCAGCTTCGAAGCGCACAGTTTCCAAATACGAACTTTATCTGGTTCGGAGAACCACAATACACTCAGCTATAAGACAATCCTGAGGGGAGCCCGAATACAATTGCAGATTAATGTATTTGATAATTAAACCACATATTTGTAAAAATATAACCCAGAGTTTATTCAGCACATAGGATGAAGAATACGACAATCACAAGAGTGACAATGACAGTTAAGTCATAACACTACGAAGTTGGCCAGGATTAAAGCAAGGAGGCTACAATGAAATCTCCAACACGCCCTCTTAATCTTGGACGACTTCCAGCATATCTTGAACAAACGACTGGTGCTTACAAGTAGGCAGTGCCTTCGTGAGCACATCAGCAGTCATCTGCTCTGTAGGCATATATGACAACTTAATGACTTCATTGTCAACAGCCTCACGAATATAGTGATACCTAATGTCTACGTGCTTAGACCGTTTATGAAAAACCGGATTAGTGGCAAGCTTCGCCGCAGACTGATTATCACTATACAGGGTTACAGTGTTGCTCTGACCTGTTAATTCAGTAAGAACCGCACGGACGTATACCGCCTCTTTGGCCGCTTCAGACAAAGCTATGTACTCCGCCTCGGTAGACGAAAGTGCGATACAAGATTGTTTGTAACAACCCCAGGAAATTACATTCCTACCTAGTTTATAGATATATCCCGTGTATGATTTACGATCGGCTCCGTTAGCCCAATCAGCATCGGTAAAACCATAAACACGAAACTTATCATGCTCAACATTTTTCCTGTACACAAGACCCAAATTCATTGTGCTTTTCAAATAACGCAACACACGTTTGGCCGCAGCAAAATGTTCCGCTGTGTAGCGGGTATTATACTGACTAAGAAAACTTACAGCAAATGAAATGTCAGGTCTAGATGTCACAGACAAGTACATTAAAGATCCTATCAATTCCTGATATGGTAATCTACTATCGTGGTTAGTGCTATCAGAAAACTTCAGACCTACGTCCAAGGGCGTCTTTGCGCCTTTACAGTCGCTCATACCGAAACGTTCAAGCAACTTTTCAATATAGTTTTTCTGACTCAGCTTCAACTCACTACTAGTACGATCTACTTTAATGCCTAGCATATGTTTAACCTCACCTAACTCCTTAATAGTAAAGTGAGCCTTCAATGACGTTTTCAGCTTTTTAGCAAGCTCGTCACAATCGTAGAAAACGAAAAAATCATCTACATATAGTGCGATAATAATGGTTCGCTTACCCACTCGACGACTGAAGATGCAGCTCTCATGCTTACTCTGCGTGAACTTCTCTTTGAGTAAAACTTGCTTTACCTTATCGTACCAGGCACGAGACGCCTGCTTTAAACCGTACACGGCTTTCTTGAGTCTGTAGACTTTATGCTCATCGCCTTGTCTTATGAATCCTTCCGGCTGTGACATATAAATCTCCTCGCTCAAGTTACCATTCAAGAAGGCAGTTTTGACGTCAAGGTGATCAATCTTCAGATCTAGCTCCACCGCAAGAGACAGCAACATTCTCAACGAACTATGCCGAACAACTGGAGAGTACGTATCCAAGTAGTCAATTCCGAACTTTTGGGTAAACCCCTTCGCAACTAATCGCGCTCTGTAACACGCTATTTTTCCATTCACGTCGCGTTTAATTTTAAACAGCCACCGATTCTTGACAATGTTCTTATCCGCCGGTCTGTCAACGAGCTCCCAAGCTTCATGCTTATTGAATGAGTCAATCTCGTCTTGCATAGCTTGCCGCCATAGCTTGCTATCGCTCGATTGCAAAGCCTCCTTGACAGTTGTCGGCTCATTCAACTCTATCTCGAGTGCAGACATTGTCCTCGGTATTCTAGACCGTAAATTAAAGGCAGGTCCATCTGCATGTGGCTCCCGTGGTCTACCGCCTGTATCAGTAGATGAGCTCGGTACCTGCTCGTTTGCCTCGAACCAAACTTCAGGCGCTGACGGCCTCTCCGCCTCAACCTGAATCTTTACATTCTGTGGGAACGGTAACTCCGCATTCTCCGCCTCAAGCTCAACCTCTGGCTCATCTTCCTCGTGACTCTCGTCATCAATGACACCGTCGTCACTTGTCGGAAAGAATATCTCCACGGACCGCTTGCTCTTGACACCTGGAAAGATTGTTTCATTGAAAACAACGTCACGACTACGAAAAACTTCATTTTTCGCCAAATCGTAGAGCCTATACCCATTGTTCTCATATCCAAGAAATATACAACGCTTGCTCTTTGGTTTAAGCTTATTCCGCTTCACTTTATCAATGTGAGCATAAGCTTCGCAGCCAAACACTCGTAAGTGTTTCAAGCTCACCTTTTTACCGGTCCAGGCCTCCTCAGGAGTTTTCCCCGAGAGCCTTTTCGAAGGTGACACATTCACTAAATAAGCTGCAGTGTTGGCAGCTTCTGCCCAAAATTTGTGGTCTACGTTTGAAGTGTATAACAGGCACCTTACTTTTTCCAGGAGCGTCCTGTTCAGCCGCTCCGCGCAGGCATTCTGTTGCGGACTGTACGGCACAGTTACCTGGTGGACAATTCCCTTACCCTTCAAAAAGTCTTCAAGGTCCCTATTTACATACTCCGTCCCGTTATCCGACCTCAAAACCTTGACTTTATCACCAGTTTGTGTTTCCACTAGCTCAATAAAGTTTTTAGTGTATTCACTAACCTCGCTCTTACGCTTCAGGAAGTACACGAACACCTTCCTCGAATGATCATCCAAGAACGTCAGGATGTACCTCTTGCATCCAAGCGAATTCACCGGCAACGGACCACACAAATCGGTATGGATTAAATCTAACCGTTTTGCAGCCACAGACTTCTCAGGATTGCTAGGAAAAGGAAAACGGGCTTGCTTTCCTTTCAAACAAACCTCACAAGCAACATCTTTACAAGGGTCCTCCTGAAAACTAATGTCATTAGCAAGTCCCTGCCTCAAAAGCTTCATATTATGGCCGCTCAAGTGACCAAGTCTTTGATGCCAAGTTGCAGTGCTAATCGTTAGATTCGCCCTTAGACTGCAGGTCTGAAGTTTATATGCACCTCCTACGTCATTTGCCTTAATCAAAACATCGCTCAAATTTGAAATTGTACAACCCTTAGTATCAAAATTTACAGTACAGCCGTTCTTAATCAATTGGGAAACAGATATAAGATTCACAGACAGCTTAGGTATAAACAACACGTCATTCAACGTCGTGTCATCCGACAACATAACGTTACCTATGCCTGTACACTGAAGTTTCTCTCCACTAGCAATGGTGACGAAACCACCACGCGATTTAAAGTCTGTCAGCAAATCGCGCCTGCCAGTCATGCAATTTGTCGCACCTGAGTCTATGTACCACGAAGATTCCGAGCCCGTACTAGTACTGAATGCTGTCAACACAAAGTTTCCTGAAGAACTCTTCTCGTTCCGACAGTCTTTCTTCAGATGTCCTTTCTGTCTGCATTTCCAGCACCACGGTTCTCTCTTTCGATCAGAACTATCCTTCGCTTTTGCTTCTCCCTTGTGCTGCTGCGCTTTTCTCGTCCAGGAGTCACTCGTAGTAGTGCCTTTTCTGGTAGAATATAAACACTCACTCGAATCTCCACGAGTAGTCCAACGTTGATCCTGTAGCAGTTTGGATTTGACTAGATCAGATGTGATGGCAGCTCCCGAATGCTCTAGTGCCATGATCATGGGCTCATACTCTGTCGGTAAACCTTTGAGCATCAGCGCACCAAGAAACTCGTCGTCAACAGGCTTGTTCATGTTGGCCAATTGCTGTGCTAATGACAAAACTTCATTGACGTAAGCTTCCATGTTCGCGAAGTTTTCAAATTTGACAGCGCATAAGTTCTGGAGAGTTCTAACTCTTGAACCGAGTCCCTTATCATCATAAGCACGTTCCAGTGCATTCCAGGCTTCTTTTGCCGTCTCCGCCGACATTAAATGAGAAAAACATGACTTTTCGACGGCCAAGCAAATTTTAGATTTAGCTATTTCATCACGTCGATTTCTCACCTCGGACGTTGTTTTATCATCCGCACCGTAACCACTGATACAGATCCATAAATTGTCGTGAATCAATACATTTTTCATAACAAATTTCCATTCGACGTAATTTTCCCGTCCACGTAATTTTTCATGTGAAAAATTTTGATTCTTACTTTCCGACATATTTATTAGAACGTTATACTATTTCTGCGGAACCATAACCTAATGTATTTGATAATTAAACCACATATTTGTAAAAATATAACCCAGAGTTTATTCAGCACATAGGATGAAGAATACGACAATCACAAGAGTGACAATGACAGTTAAGTCATAACACTACGAAGTTGGCCAGGATTAAAGCAAGGAGGCTACAATGAAATCTCCAACACAGATGGCTTACGATTTAATTTCAATTGCCCAAATCAATACACGTCACATTACGGGGGCTTCTCGTCAGTCAGTTGTCAAAAACTGCTCTGTGGCAGCTCCGTCAAATTCAAAATGGCCGTTCCGGAACCATAGATCGAGTATCGATTCTGAATCGAACAAGACTTATTACTAGGTTCTTAATTTTAAATATATATTCAGTTATTTTATTAGGCACCCACCTGTCCCTTAATCTACGGGCAGCCGAGACAACGTTGCTACCGCTCGTTTTAGTACCGAGCCTCCTACTAGAACCTCTGCAGACCGGGGGGTCCCGTCCCTGCCAGGGAACAAGTTAACAATGCGCCCCCTGCGCCAACGCAGTGGCGGTAGGTTAGCATCCTTAACCAGCACGAGGTCACCAACACTAGGGGGGCTGGTTTTGTCAGTCCACTTAAGGCGCTGTTGTAAGATATGCAGATACTCGAGCGACCAACGCTTCCAGAAATTCTGAGTAAACTGCTGCAACATCTGATACCTTGACAACCGATACAATTTCACTCCCTCGAAGGGGTGCTCGGGCAACGCGTTAAGTGGCTGTCCTATCAAGAAATGGCCTGGGGTCAGAGCCTCCAGGTCATTTGGATCCGAGCTGAGCGGACACAACGGTCGCGAATTGAGAACGGCCTCGATCTTACAAAACAATGTCGCGAGCTCCTCAAAAGTCAGCGCGGTCTGACCTACTATACGCCCTAAGTGCGTCTTCGCTGACTTAACTACGGCCTCAAAAATCCCACCCCAGTGGGGGCAACTCGGTGGGCTGAAGGTCCACTGTATACCCCGACGGGAGAGGGCCGTTCCAATATCCACTTTATTTACATTCAAAAAGTTGACTATCTCTCGTAAGTATCGTTCCGCACCGACGTAGTTAGTGCCGTTATCAGAGCGGATCAAAGTTGGAAGTCCCCTTCGAGAAACAAACCTATCCAAACAAGCAATGAAAGCCTCTGTCGAGAGATCAGCAACGAGCTCGAGATGTACCGCCTTGGTGGATAAACAAACAAACACACACAGGTACGCCTTGTATTGCTTAGCGTTACGCAATCGTGAACTCTTCACCATAAACGGTCCTGCAAAATCCGTACCAACACCTGAAAACGGTCTGACCTCATTCACACGATCAGGGGGCAAGTCCCCCATGAGAGGTTGCATCGTGGCAGCCTTAAGTCGATAACAAGGCATGCACCGAAACACGATGTTCCGTATGACACGGCGGGCAGATAAGATCCAAAACTCCCGCTGGAGCGTGGCCAACAACGCGTTACAGCCGGCATGCGCGTTTTTAATATGACGATCAGTCACCAGCAATTCAACTAACTGTCCCCCCTTGGGGAGCAGAAGTGGGTGACGAGCCGAATACGACAGATTCGCATTGCGCAATCTTCCTCCTACCCGAAGTAACCCGGTCGAATCAACAAAGGGGTTGAGACGCGCGACGGCTCCCTTCAATTTCGAACGTCCACTTCGTATAGTCTCCAATTCTGCCCCAAACTTCGAGGACTGTACCAACCGGACCAAATTCAGTAGCGACTCGTTTCGCTCTGCCGGAGTCAGAATAGGGTTCAACGTTCGCTGATCGCGAGGAGTACGACAATTTCGAGCGAATCTCCTAATCCAAGTGGACACGTTTATCAACTTGTCAAGTGAGCTATACCGGTCCAGCAGAAACCCGGCGTCAGGGACCTCAGCCTTCTGGGTAACATGCACGGCCGCTCTGGGGCCATGATCCGAAGATACTACTACATGGCTGTGGGGCCAGTCCGATTCTCTCCTGGCAAGCCAGGGTGGTCCCCACCACAAATGGTGTCTAACGAGTTCAGGAGCCCGACATCCCCTGGATGCACAATCAGACGGGTTCAATTCTCCTGGTACATGTCTCCAAGTCAGTGGGACCTCAGACGACACAATCTGGGAGACACGGTTCGCGACAAAAACCTCTAAGTTATGGACCGAAGCCTTCAGCCAGCACAAAACAATCTGGCTGTCCGTCCACGCGTACACCGTATCCTCCAAAACCACTGACCCACGCAACACTGTTAGAGTGTGATTCAAAAGTTTGGTCAAAAGAGCAGCCCCGGACAGTTCCAGTTTTGGAATCGTCATCCTTGTCCGAATAGGCGCTACCTTGCATTTTGCCAAAACCAAACGCACGTCGACCTCCCCGGTGGAGGTGACGGTTCGCAAATAAACCGCTGCCGCAAACCCTCGTTCAGAGGCATCACAAAACCCGTGAAGGGTTGCCCTGTAATCCCCAGCAGGGACCAATTTCCTCGGCAGCGATACATTATTTATGTCCGATAGCGAAGTGAACATTTGCGTCCAATCAGTCAACAAATCACCTGAGAGGTGGGTGTCCCAGGTCAACTGAGCCGCCCATAGCCTTTGCATAAAACATTTGAGAGCAAAGGTGACTGGAGAAATCCATCCATTCGGGTCGAACGTTCTCGCAATCGTTGACAGTACTGACCGCTTCGTCCAGGCCTTCGGTGTTTCTAAAACCACCCGATAGGTAAACTCATCATGGACGGGCCGGTACTGAATTCCAAGCACTGACAACATGTTAGGGTTGTCAGGATTCTCAAAAACGTGCGGGTCTTGTTGAAACTCATCTGGGAGACCAGCCATCAACTCAGGGGAGTTGGACATCCACTTGCGTAGTTCATAGCCTTCTCGTTCCAGCAATTGAATGAGCTCGTCACGTCGGTCCAGAGCTTCCTCTACACTGGCTGCCCCTGTGCAGACGTCATCGACGTACAAATCTTGCTCCAGGATAGCGGCGGCTCTAGGATAGCTCACACGGTCACTCGACGCCAACTCCCGCAGGGTACGCATCGCCAAATACGGGCTAGACCGTAACCCATACGTGTTCGTGTTCAACTCATAGACCTTGACTGGCTCGGCCGTGGACTCACGCCAAAGTATCAACTGATACCTTCTGTCAGCCGGATGAATTACCGTTTGCCTAAACATCATCCGAATGTCTGCGACAAATACAACCTGGTGCCTCCGAAAGCTCGTGAGAATATCCGAAATATCACGACTCAACTTGGGTCCCGAATGTAGACACTGATTCAGGGACATCCCGTTCGAGGTAGGTGCTGACCCATCAAAAACAACTCGAATCTTGCCGGTAGGGGTTCGTAGGACGGCATGGTGTGGAAGGAAACAATGATCCTCAGATCTCCAGTCCACACCCGATACCGACATGTGTCCTAACGACTCATACTCCCTCATGAAATCGACGTATTTTTGTTTAAATACGGCGTCCCTTGACATCCTACGCTCCATCGACATCAATCTCGTCTCAGCCATCTTCCTAGATTCTCCTAGTGGCGGTCGATCGGCCCTGAAAGGCAGTCGAGTTACAAAACGACCAGAACGAAGGCGACCAGTACTATTCTGGTAAAACAACTCGCACTCTTCTTCGTCTGCGTCGACTCGACGAGCGGTGGGAGGTTCCTCTATCTCCCAGAACCGTTGGATAGCGTCTGACAACGCTGAGCCAATAAGTATGCCATCTGACTCGGCAGGCCTAACCATTGGCAATGCCGGACCCATGATCACGTGACCAAACTTAGTATCCACAGCAATCAACCCGTCCGGCTGAAGAACTCGCCGATCCGACAACAGAAACCTACCCAAAACGTCTGCTCCCAGTAGCAGATCGACCGGGGCTAGAGTGTCAAAATCGGGATCCGCCAACTTGAGTCCTGACGTCAGGAGTCGAACGGCCGGATTCAACTTCACCAAGGGGTGTTTGCCCATGACATGCGTCATTACTAAAGCCTGCACGGATGTTTTTGTCAAAATGTCATAACGTGGAGAGAACGTGATCACCGATTGACCAACTACATTCGTAACCGTAACATTCCCCACGCCCCGTATTGAATTATTATACCTATTTACCTTGAGGCCCAACCATTTTGCTAAATCGTTCGATACAATGCAGCCCTGAGCTCCAGAATCTAATAGGGCGCGAACGTATGTTGGGTTGCCCGCCAAATCCCAAACAAGCACAGAGGCGATCGGTAACACCACCGTCTCCGGTTGGGGGGCAACAAATTGTTGGGCCGCAAATTCCTAGCGAGGGCCCCCGGGGCCCCACTGTGCCTGTAGCCGATCAGGTAGGCAGCTATACGCCAGAGGGTCCCATTGTACAAATGGCCCACGCGCCGGTTCCATTGCCACCCTACGACGCCCCCCGAAGGGTTGTGGGCGTAAATTCAACCGTGGCCGCTCCATGAGCGGGGGGGACATCACATGCGACCGACGAGGAGGCGGCGACGAGCGGGGCGACAACTGAGGCGGCGTCCGAGCCGCATCCGCATAGCTCGAAGGTGTCCCATGCCACCCGCCCGTTACGGCCTGCTCAACATACCCAATGTCCCGCTGAGTCGGATGCTGAGTCGCAACCGAAAACTCAGGGCCCCCCATGTGATGACCCTGAGTGCGGCCCTGCACCCCTGGGTGGCTGCGTGCTTGTGGCCCCATTGCCCGCTGAGTCGGATGCTGAGTCGCAACCGAAAACTCAGGGCCCCCCATGTGATGACCCCGAGTGCGGCCCTGCACCCTAGTACCGCCCTGTGCACGTGGGGACATTGGCCCCTGAGTTGCGCTCCGAGACGCAAACGAATTCTCAGGGCCCCATGCCGTGTCACCCTGGGTACGGCCCTGTGGTGGCTGTTGGCCGGACCGGTTCATGCACAACAAATTGTGGTGGGCCCCACCACAGTATCCGCACAATTTTGTGCGCGTGCAGTCCCTAGCCATGTGTGGCCCGAGGCACAGGAAACACCAGCTCCGCTGCTTGGCCATCCGGCGCCGTCCCTCAACCCTAAGTTCCCCGAACTTATTGCAATCGGCCACAGCATGGCCAATCTGCCTACAACATGGGCAGGTCTCACCTGCACCCCTGGGTGGGGTCAATGCACTCACAGTCCCATACGACTGCCGGTTGGTGCGGTCCTTCCTCGTCGGAGTGCCCCTACTCACAGCGCTCCCGGCAGCTCTCTGTGGCTCCGAAGGATGGGTGACCGTCAACCCCAAGTTCTCTGCCCGTCGAGCCTCCTCTTCCAAAAATCCGACCAAGTCGGAGAAGGCGGGCAGGTCCTCGGCCGACCTCCCGTGAGACTGTTCGAAACGAGTCTGCACGTCAGCGGGTAGGCGGGAAAGTACAATGTACAGCAGTAGGTAGGACCATTCACCAACCGGAAGTCCAAGATTCTCTAGGGCCTTGGTGACGGACAACAACGGGTTCAAAACCTCCGTCTGTATGGCCCCGACCTTGTTCACAACCGGGATGCTAAACAAACGGTTCAGTTGGGCATCGGCCAACCTCCGTTTGTTGTGGTAACGTCTGACCAGCAATTGCCTGGCCGTCTCATAGTTACCCTCCGTAACTGTCAAATGAGCGACCAGCTCCCTAGGCTCACCCCTCAATGCTGCCACCAGCTGAGCCATTTTGACCGACTTGGTAATGTCCGATCGCATGTGCACCAAACTGTCGAACAGATTGATGAAGCTCATCCATTCACCGGACACTCCGTCAAAAGTAGGCATGGTTATGGCAGGTAACCTGGACCCCGAACCCTGATGCGGCAGAGGCGCCCCAATGTCACCACTATGGCTGGACTCGCGCTGCCTACGTATGTCCGCAGCCCTCTGCGTGATAGCAGCCGCCATCTCCATACACTGGTCGACATCCCCTAGCAGCCGTGACAGCCTGTCAGATGCGCTACCATCAACTGCTTCCGCCTGCGCGGACAATTCGAGCACCCTGTTGTAGCGTTCCTTAACGTCCATAGACCGCTCCAACACCACATCATGCCTATCTAAACGGTCTATCAGACCGTGTGCGGAGGAAAACCATCTGAGCTCCTTAGAAACACCCTTCTGTATTTCAGACAACGACATGATCGGAACGATACTTACTCACAATTTGCAGTAACTCAATTATATTGGACCCTCCAGTCTACAACACAAACGAGGGAACCCTAATCTATAACTTAAACAATGCTGGTTTCCCCAAACAATAGAAACCGAGTTTTATATCTACACAAATTCTGTAAACAACAATTTAGTTTCCCTATATCATATAACACACACAGATAGTCAATATTAGTTCAAGTTACAAATTGCTATAAACTGAAAACAATGTCCAAACATTCATTAGCATTACTAGACCACTAATAGATTGACTATGCAAACTTCAAACTGCAAACATGATATGACTTCAATGCAAATTTCAATTCACCTACAATGTACCTGTAATGTAATTACTATTCTGAGTCACATCTCAGTACAACTGGTCATTTAGGGAAAACTGTTATATCTGTCTGTCTACTACCAGCAGTAGACTTATAACTTATAATACTACCAATCTATGTGGATACAGGAACAAAACCAAGTTAGCTAATAACCCCTATACCTACAGATTGATAGTCCCAAATCGTGGGTTCCTGGAGCCCTTGACGGCTGCAAATCTCAGGAAACCACGCTCTGCTACCAAAATGTTTCAGGCCTCTCGGCACCCGTGACCTCGCAGGGGCCCATAGCTACGAGGTAGCGTAGCGATCGAATGCCAAGAGGCGAGTACTTCGGCGATTCACCGAGCTAAGTAAATAGATTCTATCTGACCTGGTCTGTGCTTCGTTCCCGTCAAACTCCTGTCTCTCTGCAAGGCCTGGGTGCACCCTAGGCTCTTCTTGGTAGACAGGTTCTTCAGCCAACCAGGTATGGCTGGCAGGCCAGCTTCGAAGCGCACAGTTTCCAAATACGAACTTTATCTGGTTCGGAGAACCACAATACACTCAGCTATAAGACAATCCTGAGGGGAGCCCGAATACAATTGCAGATGGCTTACGATTTAATTTCAATTGCCCAAATCAATACACGTCACATTACGGGGGCTTCTCGTCAGTCAGTTGTCAAAAACTGCTCTGTGGCAGCTCCGTCAAATTCAAAATGGCCGTTCCGGAACCATAGATCGAGTATCGATTCTGAATCGAACAGAGTGTAAGGCCAGTCTTAACTATTTGGGAAGAACATCAGAAATAATTATTTATTTATAATTTATTTATTTAATATACAATTACGATGTACAACATTACAGGTATACACCCAGTGCACTGTACAAAGTCTAATAGTTATACAATGTCAGAATCAATTTAGGTAAGTCGATTTCACAGGTAGGGAACAAAGGGTACAAATTCGTAGAAAATACTACATATCAAATCACATTAAACATTAACTTTAGGTCAAATTCAAATAGTATTAAACATTATTAGGTATGTCAAGGGTACTAAATTAAAATGTCAATGCAAAAAATAATAATAATAATATTTCTAAGACAAAACTTTCACTCCTTCATCTCGCAGAACCTGCCACATTCTCGCACAATATGCCTCCACTCATCACCAAACAGATCAGTCAGTGGTGCAGCAGCCAGCAGAGCATTGAGGCTATCCCGCGCCCTCACCAGTGGAGACTGCTGGCGCGCCACCGTGCGGTACGTGCCGCCCGCTAACAGCTGGTGCCTACGCGCGCGGAGATAACTGTCGGGCACGTATAGCGCGCATACCGTACCGACAAGCGCGACACAGTCACTGTCGCCTCGCAACAATCGACACACAGTCAGAAGCTGCTCGGTGTTATGTGTTCAGGCTTCTCAGCACCTAATGACCTCGTAGGGGCCCATCAGCTACGAGGTAGCGTAACGATCAGTTGCCAAGAAGTGTGAACGTCGGCGATTCACCGAGCTGAAGTAATTGGGGTCGATCTAACCAGGTCTGTGCTTCGGTCCCGTCAACCTCCTGTCTCTCTGCAAGGCCCGGGTGCACCCTAGGCTCTTCTTGGTAGACAGGTTCTTCAGCCAACCAGGTATGACTGGCGGGCCAGCTTCAATGAGCACAGTGTTCCAACACAGGTTATGTTACGTGGTCAAAAACAATCGGGGACGAAAATGCGAACTTTATCTGGTTCGGGGAACCACAACACACTCAGCTATATTGACAATCCTGAGGGAAACCCGAATACATTCCAGATGGCCTGCGATTTAATTTCAATACCCTAACCAAAACGCGTTTACATTGCGAGGGCTTTCGTCTGTCAGTTGTCAAACTGCCAGGTTGGCAGCTAACGTCAAATTCAAAATGGCCGTTCAGAAACCATCGATCGAATATCGATTTGGAATCGAACAATCACCCGCCCGGACAGGCACCCACCTGTCCCCTAATCTACGGGCAGCCGAGACAACGTTGCTACCGCTCGTTTTAGAACCGAGCCTCCTACTAGAACCTCTGCAGACCGGGGGGTCCCGTCCTTGCCAGGGAACAAGTTAACAATGCGCCCCCTGCGCCAACGTAGTGGCGGTAGGTTAGCATCCTTAACCAGAACGAGGTCACCAACACTAGGTGGGCTAGTTTTGTCAGTCCACTTAAGGCGCTGTTGTAAGATATGCAGATACTCGAGCGACCAACGCTTCCAGAAATTCTGAGTAAACTGCTGCAACATCTGATACCTTGACAACCGATACAATTTCACTCCCTCGAAGGGGTGCTCGGGCAACGCGTTAAGTGGCTGTCCTATCAAGAAATGGCCTGGGGTCAGAGCCTCCAGGTCATTTGGATCCGAGCTGAGCGGACACAACGGTCGCGAATTGAGAACGGCCTCGATCTTACAAAACAATGTCGCGAGCTCCTCAAAAGTCAGCGCGGTCTGACCTACTATACGCCCTAAGTGCGTCTTAGCTGACTTAACTACGGCCTCAAAAATCCCACCCCAGTGGGGGCAAATCGGCGGGCTGAAGGTCCACTGTATACCCCGACGGGAGAGGGCCGTTCCAATATCCACTTTATTTACATTCAAAAAGTTGACTATCTCTCGTAAGTATCGTTCCGCACCGAAGTAGTTAGTGCCGTTATCAGAGCGGATCAAAGTTGGAAGTCCCCTTCGAGAAACAAACCTATTCAAACAAGCAATGAAAGCCTCTGTCGAGAGATCAGCAACAAGCTCGAGATGTACCGCCTTGGTGGATAAACAAACAAACACACATAGGTACGCCTTGTATTGCTTAGCGGTACGCAATCGTGAACTCTTCACCATAAACGGTCCTGAAAAATCCGTACCAACACCTGAAAACGGTCTGACCTCATTCACACGATCAGGGGGCAAGTCCCCCATGAGAGGTTGCATCGTGGCAGCCTTAAGTCGATAACAAGGCATGCACCGAAACACGATGTTCCGTATGACACGGCGGGCAGATAAGATCCAAAACTCCCTCTGGAGCGTGGCCAACAACGCGTTACAGCCGGCATGCGCGTTTTTAATATGACGATCAGTCACCAGCAATTCAACTAACTGTCCCCCCTTGGGGAGCAGAAGTGGGTGACGAGCCGAATACGACAGATTCGCATTGCGCAATCTCCCTCCTACCCGAAGTAACCCGGTCGAATCAACAAAGGGGTTGAGACGCGCCACGGCTCCCTTCAATTTCGAACGTCCACTTCGTATAATCTCCAATTCTGCCCCAAACTTCGAGGACTGTACCAACCGGACCAAATTCAATAGCGACTCGTTTCGCTCTGCCGGAGTCAGAATAGGGTTCAACGTTCGCTGATCGCGAGGAGTACGACAATTTCGAGCGAATCTCCTAATCCAAGTGGACACGTTTATCAACTTGTCAAGTGAGCTATACCGGTCCAGCAGAAACCCGGCGTCAGGGTCCTCAGCCTTCTGGGTAACATGCACGGCCGCTCTGGGGCCATGATCCGAAGATACTACTACATGGCTGTGGGGCCAGTCCGATTCTCTCTTGGCAAGCCAGGGTGGTCCCCACCACAAATGGTGTCTAACGAGTTCAGGAGCCCGACATCCCCTGGATGCACAATCAGACGGGTTCAATTCTCCTGGTACATGTCTCCAGGTCAGTGGGACCTCAGACGACACAATCTGGGTTGCCCTGTAATCCCCAGCAGGGACTAATTTCCTCGGCAGCGATACATTATTTATGTCCGATAGCGAGGTGAACATTCGCGTCCAATCAGTCAACAAATCACCTGAGAGGTGGGTGTCCCAGGTCAACTGAGCCGCCCATAGCCTTTCCATAAAACATTTGAGAGCAAAGGTGACTGGAGAAATCCATCCATTCGGGTCGAACGTTCTCGCAATCGTTGACAGTACTGACCGCTTCGTCCAGGCCTTCGGTGTTTCTAAAACCACCCGATAGGTAAACTCATCATGGACGGGCCGGTACTGAATTCCAAGTACTGACAACATGTTAGGGTTGTCAGGATTCTCAAAAACGTGCGGGTCTTGTTGAAACTCATCTGGGAGACCAGCCATCAACTCAGGGGAGTTGGACATCCACTTACGTAGTTCATAGCCGCCTCGTTCCAGCAATTGAATGAGCTCGTCACGTCGGTCCAGAGCTTCCTCTACACTGGCTGCCCCTGTGCAGACGTCATCGACGTACAAATCTTGCTCCAGGATAGCGGCGGCTCTAGGATAGCTCACACGGTCACGCGACGCCAACTCCCGCATCGTACGCATCGCCAAATACGGGCTAGACCGTAACCCATACGTGTTCGTGTTTAACTCATAGACCTTGACTGGCTCGGCCGTGGACTCACGCCAAAGTATCAACTGATACCTTCTGTCAGCCGGATGAATTACCGTTTGCCTAAACATCATCCGAATGTCTGCGACAAATACAATCTGGTGCCTCCGAAAGCTCGTGAGAATATCCGAAATATCACGACTCAACTTGGGTCCCGAATGTAGACACTGATTCAGGGACATCCCGTTCGAGGTAGGTGCTGACCCATCAAAAACAACTCGAATCTTGCCGGTGGGGGTTCGTAGGACGGCATGGTGTGGAAGGAAACAATGATCCTCAGATCTCCAGTCCACACCCGATACCGACATGTGTCCTAACGACTCACACTCCCTCATGAAATCAACATATTTTTGTTTAAATACAGCGTCCCTTGTCATCCTACGCTCCATCGACATCAATCTCGTCTCAGCCATCTTCCTAGATTCTCCTAGTGGCGGTCGATCGGCCCTGAAAGGCAGTCGAGTTACAAAACGACCAGAACGAAGGCGACCAGTACTACTAGTAGCAGGTCGACCGGGGCTGGAGTGTCAAAATCGGGATCCGCCAACTTGAGTCCTGATGTCAGGAATCGAACGGCCGGATTCAACTTCACCAAGGGGTGTCGGCCCATGACATGCGTCATTACTAAAGCTTGCACGGATGTTTTTGTCAAAATGTCATAACGTGGAGAGAACGTGATCACCGATTGACCAACTACATTCGTAACCGTAACATTCCCCACGCCCCGTATTGATTTATTATACCTATTTACCTTGAGGCCCAACCATTTTGCTAAATCATTCGATACAATGCAGCCTTGAGCTCCAGAATCTAATAGGGCTCGAACGTATGTTGGGTTGCCCGCCAAATCCCAAACAAGCACAGAGGCGATCGGTAACACCACCGTCTCCGGTTGGGGGGCAACAAATGGTTGGGCCGCAAATTCCTAGCGGGGACCCCCGGGGCCCCACTGTGCCTGTAACCGATCAGGTATGCAGCTATACGCCAGAGGGTCCCATTGTACAAATGGCCCACGCGCCGGTTCCATTGCCACCCTACGATTCCCCGTAAAGGGGGGTGGGCGTGAATCCAACCGTGGCCGCTCCATGATCGGGGGGGACATCACATGTGACCGACGAGGAAGAGGTGACGAGCGGGGCGACAACTGAGGCGGCGTCCGAACCGCACCCGCATAGCTCGAAGGTGTCCCATGCCACCCGCCCGTTACGGCCTGCTCAACACACCCAATGTCCCGCTGGGTCGGATGCTGAGTCGCAACCGAAAACTCAGGGCCCCCCATGTAATGGTCCTGAGTGCGGCCCTGCACCCTGGTACTGCCCTGTGCACGTGGGGACGTTGGCCCCTGAGTTGCGCTCCGAGTCGCAAACGAATTCTCAGGGCCCCATGCCGTGTTACCCTGGGTACGGCCCTGTGGAGGCTGTTGGCCGGACCGGTTCATGCACAACAGATTGTTGTAGGGCCCACCACAATATCCGCACATTTGTGTGCGCGTGCAGTCCCTAACCATGTGTGGCCCGAGGCACAGGAAACACCAGCTCCGCTGCTTGGCCATCCGGCGCCGTCCCTGAACCCTAAGTTCCCCGAACTTATTGCAATTGGCCACAGCATGGCCAATTTGCCTACAACATGGGCAGGTCTCACCATGTGGGGTCAATTCACTCACAGTCCCATACGACTGCCGGTTGGTGCGGTCCTTCCTCGTCGGAGGGCCCCTACTCACAGCGCTCCCGGCAGCTCTCTGTGGCTCCGAAGGATGGGTGACCGTCAACCCCAAATTCTCTGCCCGTCGAGCCTCCTCTTCCAAGAATCCGACCAAGTCGGAGAAGGCGGGCAGGTCCTCGGCCGACCTCCCGTGAGACTGTTCGAAACGAGTCTGCACGTCAGCGGGTAGGCGGGAAAGTACAATGTACAACAGTAGGTACGACCATTCACCAACCGGAAGTCCAAGATTCTCTAGAGCCTTGGTGACGGACAACAATGGGTTCAAAACCTCCGTCTGTATGGCCCCGACCTTGTTCACAACCGGGATACTAAACAAACGGTTCAGTTGGGCATCGGCCAACCTCCGTTTGTTATGGTAACGTCTGACCAACAATTGCCTGGCCGTTTCATAGTTACCCTCCGTAACTGTCAAATGAGCGACCAGCTCCCTAGGCTCACCCCTCAATGCTGCCACCAGCTGAGCCATCTTGACAGACTTGGTAATGTCCGATCGCATGTGCACCAAACTGTCGAACAGATTGATGAAGCTCATCCATTCACCGGACACTCCGTCAAAAGTAGGCATAGTTATGGCAGGTAACCTGGACCCCGAACCCTGAAGCGGCAGAGGTGCTTCAATGTCACCACCATGGCTGGACTCGCGCTGTCTACGTATGTCCGCAGCCTTCTGCGTGATAGCAGCTGCCATCTCCATACATTGGTCGACATCCCCTAGCAACCGTGACAGCCTGTCAGGTGCGCAACCATCAACTGATTCCGCCTGCGCGGACAATTCGAGCACCCTATTGTAACGTTCCTTAACGTCCATAGACCGCTCCAATACCACATCATGCCTATCTAAACGGTCTATCAGACCGTGTGCGGAGGAAAACCATCTGAGTTCCTTAGAAACACCCTTCTGGATTTCAGATAACGACATGATCGGAACGATACTTACTCACAATTTGCAGTAACTCAATTTTATTAGACCCTCCAGTCTACAACCCAAACGAGGGAACCCTAAACCACAACTTAAACAATGTTGTTTTCCTTAAACAATAGGAACCGAGTTTTATATCTATATAAATTCTGTAAACACAATTTAGTTTCCCTTTATCATTATAACACACACAGATAGTCAATATTAGTTCAAGTTATAAATTGCTATAAACTGAAAACAATGTAATAGCCTGCTATCAATAGATGTAACTACCTATGTTAACCAAAACATTCATTCAATAGCATTACTAGACCACTAATAGATTGAGTAACTGGTAATTCAATGCAATTTTCAATTCAATATCTGTCTATCTACTACCAGCAATAGACCTATAGCTTACAATACTACCAATCTATGTGGATATAGGAACAACCAAGTTACCTAATAACCGCCTATACCTACAGATTGATAGTCCCAAATCGTGCCCTCCTGGAGCCCTTGACGGCTGCAAATCTCAGGAAGCCACGCTCTAGCTACCAAAATGTTCAGGCTTCTCAGCACCTAATGACCTCGTAGGGGCCCATCAGCTACGAGGTAGCGTAACGATCAGTTGCCAAGAAGTGTGAACGTCGGCGATTCACCGAGCTGAAGTAATTGGGGTCGATCTAACCTGGTCTGTGCTTCGGTCCCGTCAACCTCCTGTCTCTCTGCAAGGCCCGGGTGCACCCTAGGCTCTTCTTGGTAGACAGGTTCTTCAGCCAACCAGGTATGACTGGCGGGCCAGCTTCAATGAGCACAGTGTTCCAACACAGGTTATGTTACGTGGTCAAAAACAATCGGGGACGAAAATGCGAACTTTATCTGGTTCGGGGAACCACAACACACTCAGCTATATTGACAATCCTGAGGGAAACCCGAATACATTCCAGATGGCCTGCGATTTAATTTCAATACCCTAACCAAAACGCGTTTACATTGCGAGGGCTTTCGTCTGTCAGTTGTCAAACTGCCAGGTTGGCAGCTAACGTCAAATTCAAAATGGCCGTTCAGAAACCATCGATCGAATATCGATTTGGAATCGAACATTATGTCTGACCTCTAGTGAGTTGTATCCGAGCATACCCAATATAAAAGCGGATGGATAAAGATAAGGGTAGTATCCAAATTTCCGCTTATATAGGTATCGTAGGAAAGCTTTGTGTACCTTCTCGAGCAAAAGTATGTAGGAGCTTTCATGCGGATTCCAAACCACCGAGCTAGATTCAAGTTTGGTTCTCACTAGGGCCATGTAGAGAAGCTGGACCACACCCAGGTTATGGAATCCCTTACTATTCCGTATTATAAACCCCAATCTTTTGAAGCATTCCTTGGCCAATGTGCTCACGTGCTCATGGAATGTAAGTTTAGGGTCGAACGTAACACCGAGGTCCCTAATCGAATACACTCGAGTCAAAGACTCCGTACCGAGTGTATATATCGCGCTTATAGAATGAGAGGAGCGCGTAAAGGACATTACATAGCACTTGGCAGTATTAAAGAGGAGTTTATTGTTCACACTCCACCTGTGAACCGCGTCTAAATCTTCCTGCAGCAAACTACAATCATCCTCTGAACTCACGGGAAGTATCAGTTTCAGATCGTCCGCATACAGAAGGCAATTGGCGTGTTTAAGCTCTAATTCCAGGTCATTTATCATAATGATAAATAACAACGGCCCGAGAATAGACCCTTGGCTAACGCCCGACCGTGTATGGTACGGCTGGGACTCAAAACAGCCGTGTCGCACATATTGCTGGCGGTTCTTGAGGTAGTCAGCGAAGAAAACCAACAGCCGTGGGGCAAATCCAATGTCACATAACTTCTTCATTAGGACATCATTATCGACTCTGTCGAACGCCTTACGAAAGTCCATATAGGCGACGTCCACCTGAAATCCCTTGTCTATGCACTTCGACACAATCTCGACTAAAGTCAGCAAGTTGGTGTTAACTGAGCGGCGACTCCTGAATCCGTGTTGCGAGTCGCTCAGATAAGGCGCAATCTGCGAACTGATTTTGTCTTTTATGATCGACTCGAACATTTTTGCCAATGAACTCAGGATCGCAATAGGTCGATATTGATCAACGGAGGCAGTGTCACTTGTCTTGGGGAAAGGACTGACTCGAGAAAGCTTCCAGCTGGTGGGGTACTTACCTTGTTCAAGAACAAGATTGAATATCCGACCCAAAGGTAAAACCAGCTGATCGCTGTAAGCCTTCAAAAAGTAGGGAGGGACGTTGTCCGGTCCAATTACGCTCCTTGGCCTTAGCTGCTTCAGCCCTTCCTTTATGTCCTTACTGGAAATATGTGAAACTTGTATGTGATTAGCAGTGCACGAGCCATCAGAAATGTTTACCAGATCTGGATCGAGCGCTGGCTCATCAGGGAGGAAAACGTCTGAGAAGTAGTATGCAAATGCGGCTGCTGCTTCCTCTCCAACGTGTTCCCGGCCCCGATGCGTGACCCGAGGTTCGAAACCACCCTTCGATCGTAGGCCACTTACATATTTCCAAAATGCGCGCATGGGTCCCCGGCCATGAAGGGATTCACGGTAACGAATAAGTAGATAAGCTGGCAAGAAACGGCGCTGATGAGAATTTTATTGGACAAGAACCAAGATTACCTATATCAGCGACTGTCACAAAGAACATCTTCAACATGATAGCTACGCGAGATGCAAACCAATAATGGAAGAACACCAAAGACTGTAGGCAGTGTAACATCCCCCTTAATATAAGACTTTCCACCTGTCCTTCCTCGAAACGCCCAGTCTCTTATAAATTGTGATGGCCAAATAAAATAGATCGTCTAGTAAATTATAACTTCCTACTACATGTGAAACCAGTAACCCTAATTCTAGAGGTATGAGTAAGAAGTGCTAGTCAACTTTGACAATAGATTTTAAACCAGGAATGTTTTAAATTGAATAATTAGTAATTTTAAAGTTTCAATAAAAGATATATATTTCAATATTTCTCCACTAACAAGAATGATACAGATTAATATCCATAAAGTGATTAATAACTTTATAAAGCAGATTCATATTATAAAATGTCATAGTATATTTTGGGTAATGATTAAAATAAAATAAAAAAATTGTATTCCATTGCAAAACCCTGGTTACCTTCTCAGTGAAACCCTGTTTCGTCGTATCCATGTCTGACGCTAAAAGCTATATTTCATCTCTCCATTCTGGTTGTATTCCTATACGGAACCCGTAGAATATTTTAAACTCGACCTTGACAGATCTTGGGAACTTTCCTGCTATTCGTCAAAAGGTGCCGCCACCTCATATGAAACCCAAAATATTTTATAGCGAACATCCATCTTTACTCTTCCGCTATCTGTTCAAAAATGTCGCTTTTTTATTTTCATGGGTAATCTGGCGCATTGTACCTCTCGATTTCTAGGCTAGATAAATAGTGACGATTATAGAAGTAATAGGCAATTACTGTGACGACATTTTCAGTAGTTTAAACAAGGTAGAAGACACAAAACATTTACAAAGATGCATGATAAGATAATAACTTCCAGGAATAAAATTTAATTAGCACAAACCGACACTCCCGAATAGCTATTCAGAAAAGACCCACAAATTAATAACCCAAAACCAAAAGTAAAATAGAAAAAGAAAAACTTGACAACTAAGAATCGAACTATGAACCTTAATATTTCGAGCCTGATAACAACGCGATAAGCCACTTGAGCTTATAGGCCTTGTGTAATTTGCGATGCCTTTGATAACCACTAATCTCCATATTTATACCAAATTCATCTTCCCGCTTAATTGAGCATTGATGAACACCAAACTTACATCGCCGTAATTTGTGTGGTCTAAGAATCATCGGCACCTCTTTTCATTTATTTGAATTTTAATTTTATTTTATTGTTAACATAGTAACCACTATGAGCTGTAGTAAAAATAAATTAAATAAATATGTTAAATTAAATAATTATACAAAAAAAACACAAAAACTAGCTAATAGAAATAAAATATTTTGTAAAAATGTAAATTGTAGCAAGGAACGTGTCGAATTAATTAAGGAAATCGATGATTGTAGATTATGTTTGGAAAAAACTACAGAAAAGTATGAATGTGACACACGGCGACTCCAGTCAGATATGCATATTTTAAACTCATCATTACAAAGTATTACACGTAAATATGAGTCAGCACAATACGAAATTAAGGAACATGTGTCGGCTATGAATAGTTTGTTGGAGACGTGTAAGTATAATTATGACACTTTCATATCTTTGACCGACAATCACATCTGTGATTGTAAACAAGCTCCAGCGGACTGTTCCGTGCCGACCGTGTGTCCCGCCGAGCAGCCGGCCGAACAGCTGATACTGACCCAGGCGCCGCCGTCAGTCGACTTGAGTACTAATAGTGTTATCAATAACGCCTCCTTCTCTCGGACAAAGGATAGGTATATAATGTACAGCGATGAACTTGGAAAAAATATGGGTTTACAACTTAGTCAGCGCGTGGGCCAGGCAATATTAAATAACTGTATGCCTGGCGCCACATATTCACAAATATTGAACAAAGTGTTGTCATCGCAGTTTTTAGAACCAACCACCCTAATTATTTTAATTGGTAGAAGGGAAAATGTATCTAAAAAACTAGTTACTAAATACTTTTCCAAATTAAATTCTTTACAAAATGTAGATAGAATAATCTTGTTTGCGTTTCCCTTCAGCCAATCTTTGTCACAACATGAAAATCATATAAGACATGATTATAATACATTTATACACACATTGACATGTCGTCATACTGAAAAATTTCATTTCATAGTCACCAATATTTGTATTGGAAAATATTTTTATTTGACTAAGGATAGGTATTACCTATCTAGGTTTTATACAAAACAGATAGCACAGTCACTATCTTATTTTATTTTGAACTCAGTCAAGTTTTTGACTAATGAAACGCCTGCTTCTATTGAGCAGTGTAATAATAATGACATGTACTCCTTGGAATCTGTTCCAAGCTCTTTAAATTAACCCATAGGACAACAGAGAGTAACTCTGGCAGTAATATTAATATTTGTATAAATATACCTTCATCTTGCCCATTAAATCAAGTTACTAGTAATGAAAAATGTAAAAGTAAGAATATTTTAAACGTGGTTCATCAAAATATACAGGGCATGTTAAGTAAAGAACTGGAAATTGAGTTATTCATGAACTGTAATAATATTGATATTTTATGTATAACAGAGCACTTTTTAAAGAGTTATCAGTTCATGTTCAACTTTAATAACCACCACGTTGCAAGTTCGTTCAACAGAAAAACAGCTGATCGCGGTGGCTCCTTAATACTTGTAAATAATAGTTTTAAATATAAGGAACGAGTTGACATAGTGAGCCTGTCTGTTGAGCGTACCATGGAAATAGCCTGTATTGAACTTGAACAACTTCTTGTAATGAGCGTATACAGACCACCAGATTCATCCTTTGATTTATTCGAAAAGAAAATGGATGAAGTGTTGATTAAAATCAGCGATAAAAACAAATTTTTTATAATTTGTGGTGATTTTAATGTTAATCTGTTAGAGGATAATAATATTTGTACTAGATTAAAATCTTTATTTTTATGTCACAACATGAACTATCTGTTTTTGGAGCCTACTAGAATTACTGCAACATCTGCTACCTGCATTGACAATATATTTACTAACATTACGCCCATTTTCAAATCGGTCATCAATAAATTAACCTCTGATCACTCTGGTCAGATAGGTATATTCAATATTAAAATAAAAAAGGACCAAAAAGAGGATATTACATGTGTGCCCGTTAGTGACACTCGGCTTGAACACTACAGGAATAATATTTTAGATAAACTATGGGAAATACCATACAGTGACGATCCAAATTTGTTGTACAACTCAGTATTTATCCTTGTCAAAAATGAATATGATACGGTATTTAAATCAAAAACTATAAAAGTTAATAACAAAGCTTTGTTTAGTGATTGGGCGACAGTTGGAATTCATAGGAGCAGACGAAGATTATATGAACTCTATGAAGAGAAATCATATAACAAAAATACGGCCTTTCTAGATTATGTTCGTAGTTATTCAAAAATGTTTAAACGCGTTTGTGCCGTAGCTAAATCTAATTTCATTAAAAACAAAATTGAATCTAGTAGCAATGTAATGAAAACGACTTGGCAAATTATAAACAGAGAGACTGGAAAGGCCAAAGCCACACATAATAACTTCAAGCTTAAGATAGATAATCAATTGCTAAGTACAGACCTAGAAGTAGCAAAAGCTTTCGAAAATTTCTTTACGGACATTCCACTTTCAACAACCAAGTCTTTAAATTCATCTCCCGCTGCTGCTGAATCTATACTTAAACAAAACTTTGAGGAATGTAAAACAGATTTTAAATTTAGGCACGTAAATAATGAAGACATTGTAAAAGCGTTTAAATCCCTGGAAATGAAAAAGACAGCTGACGCCCATGGTCTATCAGTAAAAATTATTAGTTCCATTGTAGATTGTATTGCACCTCACCTTTGTTGTATATTTAATCAATGTATAGATAGTGGTGTGTTTCCTGACTTGATGAAACTAAGTAAAGTTATACCTTTATTCAAAGCTGGTAGTACATCAGACCCCACCAATTTTAGGCCCATATCGATACTACCAACGCTTAGCAAAATATTTGAAAAACTCATACTTAATCAATTGCAAAGTCATTTTTATCTCAATAATTTAATTCATATTGCTCAGTTTGGTTTCACAAAGGGTCGTTCAACAGCCGATGCTGGTGTTGAACTAATCGACAATATTTTTGATGCCTGGGAAGACGAAATGGATGCAATAGGTGTCTTCTGCGATCTATCCAAGGCTTTTGATTGCGTCCATCATGACACTCTTGTCAGGAAGTTACGCCATTATGGTGTAAAAGATCAGGCACTTGGCCTTCTGGAGTCATATCTAACAGATAGGGTTCAGATGGTCGATGTTAATGGGAAAAGATCACCTGGGTCTTCAATAAGTATGGGCGTACCGCAAGGTTCAATTCTTGGTCCTTTCTTGTTTTTAGTATATATTAATGATTTACCTTACCTTGTTAAAGCAAAACATGGGTTAGTATTGTTTGCCGATGTTACTTCTTTGATATTTAAAGTTAAAAGACAGCAATCAAATTATGACGAGGTAAACAATGCTATCTCTAGTATAGTGAACTGGTTTACTGTTAACAATTTATTACTTAATGAAAAGAAAACTAAATGTATTAAATTCGTGTTACCCAATGTGAACCCGGTAACTACAGACATATTTATAAAAGGACAGAGATTGGACCTTGTGCAGTCGACTGTCTTTTTGGGCATTACTTTAGACGCCAAACTACAATGGGATCCTCATATAAATAAATTGTCGAACAGACTGAGTTCGGCAGCGTTCGCAGTTAAAAAAATTAGAGCTCTTACCGACGTAGACACCGCTAGACTAGTCTACTTTAGTTACTTTCATAGTCTACAATCCCACAATAAAATACCATAGGTCATTACCTATGGTATTTTATTGTGGGGTCACGCTGCGAATGCTAATAGTATATTTATTCTGCAGAAACGGGCTGTTCGTGCAATTTATAGATTAGGGCCTAGAGTGTCACTGAGGGAAAAGTTTAAAGAAATCAATATTCTGACATTTGTGTCTCAATATATCTACGACAATCTTGTGTATGTAAAAAGAAATATAACTAATTTTCAGAAGTACAGTGATATACACAATTTTAATACTAGAAATAAAGACAAGTTGGTTGCTTATGTAAGCCGACTACATAAAATTAGTAATTCTTTTAAAGGCAATTGTATACGCTATTACAATAAGGTCCCTACTGATATTAAAAACTTACCTTTAGACAAGTTTAAAATAATAATAAAACAGAAATTGTATAAAAAAGGTTACTACAGGATATCTGATTACTTAGAGGACAGATGTCCATGGGAATAGATTGTTTGAGTAACAGGCTGTTTCGATATATAATTAGCATTCATTTTGTAATTTGACAATATTTTATTTAAAAAAGGAAACGCAAAAGATGCGACGACTGTGGAGTTTCTTCGGTGAGCTCTTCTCCACAGATTCCGCCATTGGGTTAGTGAACTCACCCAAAAAAATGTAATGACGGATCTAAGTGATGTAACAACATCCTATGGAAATAAATGATTTTTGATTTTGATTTTGATGTGTAATTTATTCTATGGGCTTTTAAGCCTGTGACAGAATATCCGTATCCGTAGGAGGATATAATAAAATATTGTAAATAACATATCAGTAAAGTAGTAATTAATTATAAATTAATGACAGGATATTCATTATGAAATACAAATTAAATTACTAACAACGTTTAAGAATTTATAAATGGTGTTCAAGTCAATATCCTGTCATTGTCACTTCCGCATTTCCGTAATAAATATGATTATTTTATAAGATAATTTTGTAATCATAAATAAGAAGCCTTAAATTCATCATAAAATGCGAAATGAATTATGGAAGTCATATTAGAATTTACAAGTCCTTATTAAATCAATTTCCGGTATATTCGAAATAGTTGTTTCTATAAATATAATTTATAATAAATAATAAGATCATAATATCAGATAATTGTCATAATAATTAATAATATTTTATACGATTTAAATCACTAAGATTTTACATGTATATCTGTCTTTCTACAATTATGTTTGTGTGGCGCCAAAGCGGCCAGTGTGGCGGCAAATCTGTTATTGTCAGACAGGGTATAAAAGCAACAGTGAACAACATGGCCGGTCACTTGTGTCTGGGCGTCCGTTCCGAACTAATCTCGGTAAGTGAATTAATCCTGCCTTTCATTGTGCTTTTATGTTTCTGGCTGAATGATTATTTTACATTGTGCTAAATCTGTTTTAATATTATTTTGTACTACTTGTATCCTATATAAAAAGAGGCGATATTCTATTGTAACAACTAGCTTTGTAGATATATCGACGATATAAAGGATATTGGGTGTTTTATGACCATGCGAATAAATATCCGACAGTAGATTAGTTTATTTTATATACAGTGTAATATATATTCACATAAAATCGTACTTTCATTGTGTTTCCCTCAAGTTTCACTTTCAATAAATGAAATATAAGGTAATGTGTTATTTCATTTCTCAGATGTCATTATTAGGGAATGTGATGGTGAATATAATGGATAACCAGGGATCCTAATAGTAATCTGCTGAATCTAGGTTTGCTTATCGAGATTATAGAGAATAATCCAACATCAGAAGTGGGATCGCCCGAGCCTTCTTGTTAACATGTTTATTTCTAAGTTCCAGGATGGATGCTGCGGCATCATAAAGATGACGACATCGCGTTACCGCTCTTCGACCCCGAGCGGAGCGACTGCGGAGCTGCTAGCTGGTGCAACAGTATCGAGTCTCTGGCCACAGAACTCAAGTGGAACAGCTTGAAAACAGCAGCCAAAGCCGGTAAAGCCCTTAAGGGTTCTTGTTTATCATGGTATGAATCATGGGAGCATTCAGACGGTAGATCTTGGGAAAATCTTCGCAGAGATATTATCGATGCTTACCCCGAAAAGAAAAATTTGTCGGAGAAACTCAGCAAAGCGGTACTATTTTCATCAGATACATTGGAGTCTTATAGTGAATATGCTAGGGAAAAATTGAGATTGCTGCGCAATACCAAAGTAGCGTTTACGGATGGACAATTGATTGAACTAGTTTGTGGTGGCATTAGCGACGTCGACGTCAAAATGGCTAGCCTAAATAATGGTGTCACTACAACAGCAAAACTAAATCTCACACCTGTTTCCATTAACAATCAATGTATAAACTCACTTATTGATACAGGTGCGAGTTGTAGAATAATTAGGGAACCTGTAGCAAAAAAAAATAGATTGCCATCTTACACCGACATCTCTGTACCTAAATGGTATAGGTAGTAGCAAAATCCACGTATTTGCCACGATTACAGTTATCGTTCAGTTTGAAGGTGTTGGTATAGAACTTGATGTTTATGTAGTCAGAGATGATGATTTTGGTTATGATCTGCTAATCGGTAGAAATGCAGTTAATTATCCAGATTTAGAGATTATAACCGATTCTTCTGGTAGTTGTTTAGTCAGGAAGCATATAGAATCCAAAACAGAAGTTAATTTCGTTTCTTCAGATTCTGGTTTATGTGAATTAGATTGAAAAATTGGTCATTTAAGCCCTGAAGTACAAGAAAAGATAAAAAATATTTTTGAAAAATTCCCTTCTGTCTTGGATGAAATTAGCACGGTCAGCACAGGCGAACTAAATCTACGAATTTGTTAAAATGCCTTTTGGCATTTGTAACGGCCCAGCTGTGTTTCAACGAGCTATTACAAAGGCTGTACAAGACTTGCAATTTCTTCTTGTCTATATTGACGAGAAGTGTATGTTCTTCGTTCAAGAAATTGAATATTTAGGACGGCATATATCTCGGGAAGGTATAAGACCTAGTGATTCAAAAGTAGCTGCTTTGGTTCATTCCCCGGTCCCAACCAATATCAGACAAGTACGCCAGATTATGAAACTAGCAAGTTATTTTAGAAAGTTCATACCAAACTTCGCTTCTAGTACAGCCTGTATAACAAAATTGTTAAAAACTGACCAAAAATGGGAATGAGGACTTGAGCAGGATAATGCTAGGGATTATGTCATAAAGCATTTATCCACAAAGCCTTTACTAGTAGTCTTTGACCCAAAGTTACCAACGGAACTTTACACAGACGCTAGTTCATTAGGTTACGGAGCAGTACTAGTACAAAGAGTTGATAATGTCAAAAGGGTAGTTGCTTATTATAGTAAAAGGACTTCACCTGCTGAATCTAAGAATCTTTGAAACAATTCAGGGTATATCTTTTAGGTATCAAATTTCAAATAATCACAGATTGCAATTCCAATGAACAAAAAGGATTTATCCCCACGCGTAGCTCGTTGGTGGACCTTCATGCAGGATTTCGATTTCGTCGCAACCCAATTGAAAGCCCCACAGAAATTTTTCCCTCTTTTCTGACTAGCAACTCCAAATACACGACAACCACAAAACAAATATTGGGTTCTAGCTTAACATCTCAACAAGAATATGAAATCATTGTAATTGATGAACCTCGTTCGTGGTTGGAGGTTGCCCAACAAAACGATGCAGAAGTCCAGGATCTCACCAGTCAAGTTATAGCTGGTGAACTAGACGGGTCGCGATACATAGTTGAGAATGGTCTATTATTCTATAAAGCTCAATCTGATGAACCAAAATTATTTGTACCACGAGGAGCTAGATTCAATTTCATTCATATTCATGATAGGAACTGTCACGTTGGGTTAGGCAAAACCTTACATAAACTTCGTGAACACTTTTGGTTTCCTCGTATGACAGCATTTGTAAAAAAATATTTGAAGCATTGCCTGATCTGTGTCCAACGTAAAGGTCACACTGGCCCAAAACAAGGTTTTCTCCACCCCATTGATAAAACGCCAATACCCTTCCATACAGTTCATTTGGATTGTACAGGACCTTGGATTGTACAGGACCTTTTACACAGACTGAGGATGGATTTGCCTTCTAAAACCTCTTAAAACTTTCAGTGCCCAAGAATTAGTACCCCTTAATAGAGATACCATCACTACCTTTGGTACTCCATCCATAGTTATCAAGGATAGGGGTACTAACTAACTCCTAGAGGCAACGGACAGGTAGAACGATATGTAGCAACCGTTATCAATATGTTAAATACAACCTGTAATGGTTCGTCAGATTGGCCAAGCGGTTTGTTTAAAGTTCAACAATCAATCAATACCACCGTTCAAAAATCCACAGGTTTTAATCCAATTCGTTTACTCATAGGTTGCGAGGCCAACATCCCTTGTATACAAACATGTTTGAATGACCTTAATGTTGACTTAAGATCCGATCGAGAATTGGCATACCAACGTCTATGTTCTGAAGCGGAAAAGTTCAAAACCAGGTTTGACGGTGTAAGACGTGATAATAAGATATTTGACATAGGAAACCTGGTTTATGTAAACCAAGATCATAGACGTCATGATAAATTAAGTGAAAGAATTAAAGCGCCGTACGAAATTATTGCAATTCTTCCTAATGACAGATATTCTCTTAGAGGCCAGGGTAATTTAAGAAACATTATAGTATCTAAAGACAAATTAAGACAATGGCATGGACAATGGATAGATGACTGTGCAACAGAGATTTTGTTTGATTAAAAATATTAAAATATATAAGAATAATACTATTAAGCAAATGTTTATACTATTAAGGAAATATTTATACTAATTAAGGAGATGTTTATAATAATTAAGGCAATGTTTGTACATAATTTATAATTAATGTGAAGTAATATTAAGTATAGGTATATAAAAAGAGATGTTTTTGGGATGCTAGTTGTCCACTTAATGTGAGAAGTTGGGCATTAGCAATGTTAGAAGTCCGCTTAATGTGAAAAGTGGGACTTCAGCAAGTAATGCTAGTTGTTCACCTAATGTGAGGGGTAGAACATCAGCAAGTAGTGCTAGTTGTTCACCTAATGTGAGGGGTAGAACATCAGCAAGTAGTGCTAGTTGTTCACCTAATGTGAGGGGTAGAACATCAGCAAGTAGTGCTAGTTGTTCACCTAATGTGAGGGGTAGAACTTTAGCAATATTGTCGCTAGTTGTCAGCCTAATGTGAGAGGTTTTGATGATATAGCAGTTATATGATCAATTATAAATTAATAAATGATAATCCCACTTAATGTGAAAAGTGAGACCATTTAATTAATTCTCATAATGGAGAAATTAATATAATATATGTTAAGTGCTCCGGGACGTAGCACATGTCAGTATGGCCGTGACAGAATATCCGTATCCGTAGGAGGATATAATAAAATATTGTAAATAACATATCAGTAAAGTAGTAATTAATTATAAATTAATGACAGGATATTCATAATTTTCATAATTTAATAATTTTATAATTCTTTATTGAACACAGTTATTTAAAAAAGATACATTAAGAGAAAACATATGTACAAAGGCGAGCTTATCTCTAAAAAGAGATTTCTTCCAGCAAACCAAGGCATGACAGGAAATTTTATCAATAAAGGGTAGGCAGTGCACAATATCTAAACAATAATAAAATACATATAAGTAAATTACATATCTATAAAATACGGTAAATAAAATACATACTCGTATCTAACAAACTACTAAATACGTATCAATACATACATAAACCTGTACATAAAGTTTACATATAATAATAATATACATACTACAACTATCACAAAAGAGAGAGGAAGTGCTCTTTTACCCGGTTTTTGAAAGCGAAAAGAGTCGGGCTGTCTCTTATCGCACAAGGAAGTGCGTTCCACAGTCGGACCGCCTGCAACCTGAAGGAGTGCTCATTTGCGGAAGTGGTATGCCTTGGAGTGGCTAAGAGTGAGACCGTGTGAGATCTCCGTTGCCGATCTCCTGAAAAGAGATACTCAAAGCGGTCTCGAAGGTAGCTGGGGTAGCGCGGATTTTTCAATATATTGAAAAGACAAAAAAGAATATGGGAGTCTCGGCGACGACGAATCGGAAGCCACCCCAACTCTTTGCGAAATTGAGAGACGTGGTCGAATTGGCGCAGCCCGAAGATAAACCGAATCCCGAGATTCTGAAGTCGTTCGAGTTTGTTCAGAAGATCTTCGTTCGCGCTCGCCCAACAGACATCGGCGTAGTCGATTAGCGGCAGGAGAAGGGACTGAGCAAGGGTGATTTTGGTCTGCCGCGGCAAGAAGTACTGCAGACGCCTGAGGGAGTGAAAAGACGCAAAGACCCGTCTGCTGACCTCGCTGACATGTGGAGACCAAGACAGCTGGTTGTCAAAAATAACCCCAAGGTTTTTCGCCTTATCTGTGTACTCTATTGTGATGCCATTATATGATACGGGAACAATGGGTTTTTGTAACAAGGAAAGAGTGTGCCTGGTTTCTAAAATCATGGCTTGTGATTTATTCGGGTTTATTAACAGCCCGTATGATGAGGCCCAGTCTTTCACATTCTCGAGGTCAGCATTCAGTGCCTCTATGGATGAAACTACATCGCAGGGGGAAAAGTGGCGATAAATTTGTAGATCATCTGCGTACAGATGATACGAAGAAGAGAGGACGTCGGAGATGGAGTTTATAAAGACTGAAAAAAGAAGAGGAGAGAGAAAACCACCTTGAGGCACTCCTGAGGAAAGATCACACCATTGAGTTTCGGTCTCTTCAGACTTAATGCGCTGCTGACGACCTCTCAGGTATGAGTCGAACCAGCCAGCAGCGTGGGAGGAGACATTCAGCGATGTTAATATAGCGACAAGAATGTCAAAATCGACGCAGTTAAAGGCATTGCTGAAATCAAGCAGGGCCAGCACCGTAACCAACCTCTGATCCATGGCTAGCTGTATATAATCGCTGACTGTTAAGAGTGCTGTGGTAGTACTTTGCCCTGGTCTGAAGCCAGATTGGAAAGGATTGAGAAGTTTGTTTGATGAAAGGTAGGAGGTGAGTTGGGAGTGGACAATGGATTCAAGGACTTTGGAGAGAATAGGTAAAATAGATATGGGCCTGTAATCTTTGAAGGAGGAGGGATTGGAATTTTTGGGCAGTGGGATGACAAGAGCTTTCTTCCACAGACTAGCAAAAGATCTAGCTGATAGAGAGAAGTTTATGATGTGGGTAATTGGAGGGAGCAACTCTTCAAGGACGCTGTGGATCATCTGGTGGCTGACGTTGTCGCCACCAGCAGCTTTGGATGTGACCGCTAGCACTGCCTTTCTAACTGCGCCGATTCCAACGAGACTAAAGTTGAACGGTGAGGTACAGACTGCAGCCTTCAACCGTAGATGACGAAGGGTTGCCTGCTTTGTGGCGGGGTCTATCACGACGGGGGGAGAAGAAAAGAACTGGTTAAGACCGTTGAGATCGACATCACCTGAAGAAAATTCCTGGGACTTGCCAACACCAAGGGTTTTCAGAAATTTCCAGACCTGAGCTGGGGTGTACATTTCTATACGCTCATAGATGTGGCGTCGCTTGGCGTCACGGCACATGCGGTTGCATAGGTTTCGAAGGCGTTTAAATGTTAGGAGATTGTTATCGGTTGGGTCTCTCTTATATCGCCCCTTCGCACGGTTTCTTTTTGCCATTAAACGCTTGATAGCGTCTGTCAACCACGGAGCAGGAAAATGTTTTACCCTGACCTTTTTCATTGGTGCGTGCTTGTCGAACAGCCCCAGGACAATTGAGTTGAACTTCAGGATTTTGTCATCAACGGTCTCACCAGTTACAACGGGGGTCCAATCGACAGATGAGGCATCTGATTTCAGGGAATCGAGGTTCACACCTTTGAAGCTTCGAATATCAAGGAATTTGACTTTGCGCTTAGGGAGCCTAATTTTGTATGAAACATACACCAGATCGTGATAGGAGAATGGGGCATTAAGCTGGCCATGAGCAGCCACCTTGGCTATGTTGGAGATATCATGAGATCGAGAAGGGAGGGAATACAGTGCGGTTGAAAGTGAGTAGCGTCAAGGGGAAGAATATGTAAGTTAGAGGAATTTACAATAGATTTAAGTTTGGCAGACTGAGTAGAGATTCAAAAGAATCAAAGTAATCGATACGAAGTGAGGGGCTGTAATATACACCCAGAAGAATTTTGTTGTGGTGCAAGCTGATCTCAAGGAAGAGATACTCAGCTGAACCAGAGTACAGGCTTGGCGAGTGGCAGATGACTTTGCACGGAATGTCAGAACGTAAGTAGATAGCAACCCCGCCATCTGCTTTGCCTGTCCTATCGTTGCGATAGAGCCTGAACCCTGGCAGAGTATACATGGAGGAAGGAAGAGATGGTTTCAGAAATGATTCGGATACAAAAATACCATGTATAATCTGATCACTGAAAGCTTCCAGGAGATCAGCGTAACTTCATTATGAAATACAAATTAAATTATTAACAACGTTTAAGAATTTATAAATGGTGTTCAAGTCAATATCCTGTCATTGTCACTTCCGCATTTCCGTAATAAATATGATTATTTTATAAGATAATTTTGTAATCATAAATAAGTAGCCTTAAATTACACTTTCAGACATGGCTATTGTATGGGAAACCTACTACAGGATTTATTTATGATAATATGAAAAAAACTAAAAAGTATTTTAAAAACAAACTGAAATGGTGTCAGAACAATAGTGACCGAATCAAAATGGACATAATAGCGACAAGTCACGAAGCCAACGATTTCAAGAACTTTTGGAAACAAACTAATAGATTGAGTCCAAAGCCCAGCCAACCCGTGAGTGTGGAGGGCCTGACCGACAACAAAGACATCGCTAATATGTTTAAAAATCATTTTACTGTAGCACCTTTATCTGTGTCAACTGCGCCGAGGTTCGACGCTCACACCCGTCATGCTGAGGAACGTGCATACCACAGATTCACTATAAAAGACGTAGAGATGACCATACGCGGTATGAAACGTGGAAAGTCGCCGGGACATGACGGGTTGAGTGTTAGGCACTTAAGACATGCGGGTGTGCATCTCCCCAGAGTTCTCAAAATGTTTATTAATGCCTGTATTGGACACTCTTATCTACCTGAGGATTTAATGAAAACTATTGTAGTACCTATAATAAAAAATAAGACAGGAGATGCCAGTGATAAGGGTAATTATAGGACTATTTCTTTGGCAACTACTATAGCGAAGGTGCTGGACAGTTTGCTTGACAAAACACTTACTGCATCTCTACATTTACATGATGCACAATTCGGGTTTAGGGCCGGGTTGTCCACAGAGAGTGCAATATTGTGTCTCAAGCAGACCGTCCGGTACTACACAGATAGAAAGACGCCGGTATACGCCTGTTTTCTTGACCTATCTAAGGCTTTTGACTTCGTTAATTACGAGATCCTTTGGGGCAAGCTGACAAAGGAGACCGACTTACCTGATGAGCTTATTTTTATGTTTAAATACTGGTATGAAAATCAACGCAACGCTGTCAGGTGGGCCGGCTCATTAAGTCAGGAATATAGGCTTAATTGCGAGTACGGCAAGGTGGGCTGACGTCTCCTAAATTGTTTAATATTTTTATAGACAAACTGATTAGGGAACTCAGCAACAACGCCATGGTAGGGTGCTCGGTTGACGGCGTCATGGTCAATAATATTAGCTATGCTGATGACATGGTAGTCCTGAGCCCTTCAATCAGAGCGCTTAGGCAGCTGCTGGGGATCTGTGGGTCATATGCCGAATCACATGGTCTTAGGTACAATGCTAAAAAGAGTGAGCTGCTAATATTTAGGGCCGGCAGTAAATTACCATCGTGTGTGCCACCTGTCCGGCTCTGTGGTATTCCTTTAGTCAGGGTCACGCAGTTCAAGTACCTGGGCCATGTGGTCACGGACAGGCTCACAGATGACCTGGACATGAAAAGGGAGCGCAGGGCGCTGGCGGTTCGATGTAACATGCTGGCTCGCAGGTTTGCACGGTCCACTCGAGAAGTGAAACTCACATTGTTCAGAGCGTACTGTCAAACCTTCTACACCTGCAGCCTGTGGGTTAGCTACAAGCAGAGGACCTACAGCGCTCTGCGTGTTCAATATAATAACGCGTTGAGGATTGTGTTGGGGCTGCCGCGATTCTGTAGCGCCTCAGTCATGTTCGCAGAGGCGAAAGTCGCCGACTTTTTTGCGATTCTGCGAAAAAGAATCGCTTCAATAATGATTCGTACACGCGGCAGCCCGAATACAATTCTCGATACGTTGGCAAATAGGATCGACAGCCCTATTATGAGACACTGGGTAGGTGTACATCTAGCTCCTAATAAAAAGTGATGTACCTAACTGTGTTTTTCCTGATTGCTTCATGTAAATAATGATGTGTGATACGTGTGTGTAAAGTGGTTGTGTGTGAGGGTAGAGATATCTGTGTGAGGGTATGTTTGTATGTGTGTATGCCTATTAATTTAATTATGCTAAAATTAAAATTTTATTTTGTATATGTTGTGTAAAAATATGGATTATTTATATCTGAAATAAATTTATAAATAAATAAAAAAAAATAAAAATTAAATTCATCATAAAATGCGAAATTAATTATGGAAATCATATTAGAATTTACAAGTCCTTATTAAATCAATTTCCGGTATATTCGAAATAGTTGTTTCTATAAATATAATTTATAATAAATAATAAGATCATAATATCAGATAATTGTCATAATAATTAATAATATTTTACACGATTTAAATTACTAAGATTTTACATGTATTTCTGTCTTTCTACAATTATGTTTGTGTGGCGCCAAAGCGGCCACGTGTGGCGGCAAATCTGTTATTGTCAGACAGGGTATAAAAGCAACAGTGAACAACATGGCCGGTCAGGAGTTGAGCCGCGATCATCCGCGCATACGGACCTACTGCAACGCTCCACTCAGCTGCTTGCGCGCCGTTTCATTGCAAAACGCCCGCGTCAACACGCGCCCGTGCGCGTCGCGTTCGCGCTACAACCGCGTCGCGAACTGCACGGAGGGGAAAACCTTCGGGGGCGGATGGACGTCGGCTTCGGCCTAAGGTCGTGCCAGATCGGAAACCCTTCCCGTGCCAGCTCATCCATAGCCAACCAGCGCTATGGATGAGTTCCACAGCCCTTCTCAGGGCTACGCTGCGCCGGACGGGAGCCCTCCACTGGGCGAAACCCCGAGGCGCACCATCCCCCGCCACCGCTTCAGATCGGCCTCCCTCGAGCGGCCCCTGGTTTTGTCGACCTCGACAGAATACGGGTCGCCGATCGTCCCGCGACCAGTCTCGCCGAGAGCAGAGCTCACGCTGGACGAATTGTATCTAATTCGTGCCCGTGATGCCAAACTGTTTTCGGCGGGACTTCTGCGGGCCATGGAGGCCTACCTCGTCGAGCGCCGCGCAGCCATGGAAAGCTGCCAGCCAGCAAGCATCGGCGACGAACTGTTGGACGCCGGGCTGCTGGAGCAGGCCCGCTCGCAGCCCCTCATTCTGCCGCCGACCCGTGGGGGCAAACGACGACCCTCGGACGACTTGCAGCAGGAAGCCGCGAAGCGAGCGCTGCTGGAGCCCTCGCCGTCACCGACTCCCCCGTAACCCCGAGGCCTCGACATGCCGCGGCTATCGCCGGAGCCGCTGGCCACCTCGTACGCGGCAGCCGCGTCCGCATACGCGCCCATGCCCACCGCGCTGGCGACCGTCGCGAATCAGTCCGCCGCGAACGCGAGGCCCCCCCGCCCCATCCCGCACATACACGGAGTGCAGGCCGCGCCCACGCCTCCCGTCGCGAAACTCGTCGCGCCCGCTAGCGCGCCCCCCGCCGCGCCGCCCGCCGTCGCCCGCCGCCCGCCACCCGCCGCACCCCCCGCTGTGCCCGCTAGTGCGCCCCCTGCCGCGTCGCCTACCGCACCCGGTGCCCCCGCTACGAGCGTGGCCGTCACGAAACCGCCCTCCAAGCCGCGCTACCCGCCTATAGTGGTGGAGACCCTCCCGAACTGGGTCCACAACTTCCGCGAAATCCAGCAGCGGCTGAAGAGGGTCCCGAACGCGCGCCCCTACCAAAAGGGTGTGCGATTTTCGCCTGCAGATGACGAGGAATACCGATGCGTCCAGTCGTACCTCTCGACGTTGGAGAAGACCACAGGGGTGCACTGGTACTCCTACTCGCTTCCCGCCGAAAGGAGCCTGAAGATTGCCATCCGGGGGCTGCCGGCAAACACTGAGCCCGCGGAGATCACTTCCGCGCTGGCAGAGCGCGGCTACGAGGCCAGCTTTGTCAAACAGATTCGGGCTCGGAAGGGCAGACCGGGCTGCATTTTCCACGCGCAGCTGAAGAAGACGCAGGGTATAACAGCCAGTCTGTACGATACAGACGAGCTACTTTTTATGCCCGGCGTGAAGATCGAGGCGTGGCGCGGGAAGAAAGGACCAGCTCAATGCCACCGATGCCAGAAGTTTAGGCATAGCAGCCACAACTGCCACCGCCCCCAGGCCTGCGTGCGTTGCGGAGGACCGCACCCCGCCGCGGACTGCGACCGGCCTAGAGAGATGCCGCCGACGTGTGCCAACTGCGGAGGCCCGCACACGGCAAACAACACGTCGTGCCCTGTATTCCGGCAAGAGAGCCGAAACAAGAAGGCCGGTCCAGCGGCCCGCACCGGTGGCCCCAAGACGCAGCCGCCCCCCCCAAACCCCCAACTGTGCAGGAGTCGGCGCCTTCATTACTCATGGCGGAGGCCAACCCGGCCACCGCGCCAGGCGCGCCCCTACCCAAGCGCAAACGGAAGCGGGGGGGAAAGAAGAACGAAGTGCCGAGAGCGGCTGAGGAGAAAGGAGCCGCAGCACCACCACCTCCACCAGAGAACGAACCGCCGAGGGATCTTGTCGCAGCACTCATCAAAGCAGTCCAAGATCCCGCAGTCCTAAGGAGTATCGCCGAACATCTGCCCTGATGGCTGACTCCTTAAGGATTGTGCACTGGAACGCCCAGTCACTCAAAGAAAAGAAGCAGCTGCTGAAAACCTTCCTGCGAGAGTACCGAGTCGACGTCATGCTGGTTAGCGAAACCCACCTCACCGTGAAGATGAAGCTCACCCTCCCCGGCTACACAACCTACCGCAAGGACGAGCGATCCCCGCAGGGGATTGCCTACAGAGGTCTGGCTATCCTGGTTAAAAGGAGTATCGTCCACCAACCCATCGACTTCCGTCCGTCCAAATAAATAAACAGAAAAACACCAATGACGGGACTATTGACACACCGACTCAGCTTTTTCGTAACTAATGATCCCAAAGTGCCACTATTCGTATATAACCACATAAATGTCATGCATCAGAATATAGCTGGACTAATAAGCAAAGCTGATGAACTAACACTTTGCCTTGAAGAAATGAAGATAAAAAACAGAAAAACCATAGACGTGTTATGTATTACAGAGCACAATATGACTGACGCTAATGAAGAACAACTATTTTTACCAAATTATAGAATTGCTGCCAGTTTATGTAGAAACAAAAAAAGAGGAGGCTCTTGTATACTAACCAGAATGGACCACGACTTCAGAACACTCAGTGATATAGCCAAGTACTCTATACCTAACGTAATAGAATGCTGTGCAATAGAGTTAAGTAAACATCGTATTAACATATTATGTGTTTATCGGGTACTAGGATCAGACATGAATTTATTTTTTGACACCCTGGACCTAATTTTACGGAAAATATGTGATGACTCAAAAAGTCAACTAATAATATGCGGTGATTTTAACATTGATGTATCGAAAACAAATTGTAAATCAACTGAATTCGAACATCTTTTGTTGAGTCATAATCTGACATTACAATTCAGAGAGCCAACGAGATATGCAAGTAAAACCTGTATAGATAATTTTGCTCATAGCATTAGAGGATGTACTGGGGAAATCGCGGAATTAGGCTTATCAGACCATACAGCGCAAATTTTAAAATGTCCTGTGAAAAAAACCTGCACACTTAAATCATGGCAAATTACAAGACGGGACTTCTCCACAGAAAACCTACATAAATTTAAAGAATGTTTAACAAGTTATAAATTTAGTGACGTATTTGACTCAGTTGATCCAAATAAAGCATATAATTTATTTTTCGAAACATTTAAACTATTTTATGACCTATTCTTTCCCATTAAAAATGTTAGGATACGTACAAGAAGAAAGCAACGATGGATATCCAAGGGAATAAAAAAATGTAGCAAGCGAAATAGGGAACTTCTCTGGGAATATAGACTGAAGCCTTGCAGTGAAACCAAACTATTGCTGAATTCGTACAAAAAAAGATACAGAAAAGTTCTCAAACAGACGCAGTTCTCTCAAAATAATAACTACATACAACTAGCAAACAACAAATGTAAAGCCACCTGGCAAATTATAAACAAAACAAAAGACAATCATCCTAAGGAATCAATAACCAAGATTAATAATCTAAACAGGGATATTACAGAACCAATAGCTATAGCTAATGCTTTTAATGATTTTTTTATTGACCAGGTTAGAGATATACCTAAAACTAAAAACCGTATTGACAGTTCCGCAAATATCCCTCATTCTATATTTATGAGACCGATCTCACCAGATGAAGTTAATAAGATTGTTAAAGGACTAAAGAACAAAAAAAGTGTTGGTTTTGATGAAATTTCCACAGAAGTCTTAAAGTTTGTATCAAATGAAATAGCATCTCCTCTGAGCCATGTATTCAATCAATGTATCACCAAAGGCATATTTCCAGACAAACTAAAACCAACAATTGTTAGACCATTGCACAAAAAAGGCGATAAAGTTAAGCTATCCAATTATAGACCTGTAGCATTGATACCTATTCTATCAAAAGTCTTTGAAAAATATATATATATAATGCCATTACAAACTTTATTAACAAGCATAAAATATTGACTGATCAACAAAAAGAATTTAGAAAAAATATGACTATAAATATGGCAATTTATGACTTAATAAAATGTGCGGTGTTAAATATGGACATAAGGAAGCCTATTTGTGCCATTTATATGGACATGTCAAAGGCTTTCGACTGTGTTGATCATTGTATATTAATGGATAAGCTCTACACATACGGCTTGCGTGGTAACGTACATGATCTTATAAAGTCATATCTCAGTGACAGATATCAATACACAGAAATAACCCAAATATGTCAGCATAGGCTCGGGAAATAAGTTTTAGATCGGAGCCTAGAAAGACTTGCTTTGGAGTACCACAAGGCAGCGTATTGGGGCCGCTTTTGTTTTTACTGTACATTAACGACATGCCGAATAATGTACACCACCCCATGGTACTGTTTGCCGATGATAGCACAGTTCTAATAAAAAGGAATAATGATGTAGACTACGAGAAAGATAGTACTCTCAGCAACATCATAGATTGGCTTACTAATAATAACCTGCTTATAAATATTGACAAAACCAAGGTGATGCATTTTAGTCAAAAGGTAGAATATTTGAACCCAAATGTAAACTACAAGGGTGAAACAATTGAAGAAGTGAACCAAACCAAATTCTTAGGGTTAGTTATAGATAAAAACTTGACTTGGTAGCCACAATCAGAAGAAATCTGCAAAAAACTCTATAAATTCTCATACGCGTTATATAAGCTCGCTAAAGTTGTGAACCGTGACGCAGTGCTATGTGCCTATCACGGCTATGTAGCTTCCACGCTTCGTTATGGTATCATATTCTGGGGGAACTGTTCAAATAGAGAAATTATATTTAAATCTCAAAAGAGATGTCTTAGAGAAATGTGTAAATTAAAATCAACAGACACCTGTAAACCATATTTTAAAGAACTGAAGTTACTAACGTTTCCCTCTATGTACATTTTTGAAGTTGCTTTATTTGTAAAAACGAACCCAATATTATTTACGAAAACTAATAGATTAAGAAATCCTCATAGGCTTCAAAATGTAACCTCAAAAACGGCTCTACTTAGTAAAAGCGTAATTGGACTAGCTCCAAAAATTTACAATAAAATTCCTAATAATATTAAAAGCCTTAATGTTAATACTTTTAAATTAAAGCTTAAATCCATTTTGATTGAGAAGTGTTATTACTCTATTGTTGAATATTTAAATGACAAGGAATTCTGCAAATAACTTTACAGAGCCACTGAGCCACTTTCTATAACATGTATGATAAACTTCAATTGAGACTTTTGAATTTGTTAAAGACATTAATTTGATCAACTATTAGAATTGCATGTTAGACTATAAGTAATGAAAATATTTGTATGCTTTTTTTAGCAGAATATAGAGTACATAAATGTATTTACCAACTTATATATCCACCTACATTCCACAAATAAATGATTTTGTATTTGTATTTGTATTTGTATTTGACTTCGAGGAGCACACTACAATCTACGTCCTTGGCGTCGAAGTACAGGTCGCCGGCAACGTTGTGCGACTCTATGCCGCCTATCACCCCCCCGGTGAGAGACTCAATCCCAGGGAGCTCCGGGGACTGCTGGAGTCGCCGCAACCGACTCTCATCGCCGGAGACCTCAACGCCAAGCACCCACACTGGAACTCCTCGAAAGTGTGCGCCGCCGGACGCGCACTCCTCGCCGACTCCGTGAGCCACGACTACGATGTCATCGGACCCTATGAGCCGACTCACTACAACCCGGACGGCTCTGGGGACATCATCGACATCGTAGTCTACAAAGGAATCCGGACCCAGCCAAGCCAGGAAGTCCTGCCAGACCTCCCCTCGGATCACAGACCCATTCTCATAATTCATAATTCATAATTCTTTATTGCACACACATATTCAATTTAAAAGGTAACATTAGGAGAAATCACATGTACAAAGGCGAGCTTATCTCTAAAAAGAGATTTCTTCCAGCAAACCAAGGCATGAAAGGGAAATGTATCATGAAAGGGTAGGCATGTACGGTCCTACCGAACATGTTAGCAACCGGTATTTGCTGAAGTTGCTATTTACTTGGCCGCGAGTAATTTTGCATCATATTTAACATATTTTATTATTACTAACGAGTACGTCATCAACCGTCGTAAGACATACACATATCGGAAGAGTTACCACCCTTTACTGTGTTTACCTACTTATACAATAAAAGTGCATAAAAAGGATTGGGACTTTACTTTCCGCGACGTGCTACAACATACGATTACTATACTACTACTATTAAAGTCTGACTGGACTATACATTTTGGTCCTTCGAACCTCAGGTATTTAGCATTTTGTATTTTATTTACGATAGCGGATCGGTTTAGCTGGCTTCCCACAGGCGGGTCTCACCAGTTAAATTGAGAAGTCGCACATATCGTACGTGGAGTATAAAGTGCTATTGCCAACCAGCAACCATTTCTCGTCAGAGAAGACTGGAGCCACAACTGAACAACTTCGGTTTCATATTCGTCATACGAAGAGTGGGAAGACTACGGAAACTCTGCTGTCTTCGCGCTGGGAACTTGCGACCTCAGCTATCTATCATCGTCAACTACGTGATAGACTACCACCGAGCTACTGAAACTACTTACATCAACTTCGAACAACTTGAACTCTTGCCATGCTCAACCTGCAGCAGGAATGTTTTAACAACATCAAAGCGTTGTGTACTAACTACAGAAAAGACTCCCCAGGGAGGAAAACTGAAGATTACTTGGTTAAACGCCTCGAGTCGCTATTAACTCAATGGACGGACTTCGAGGACCGTCACCGAACACTCGTGGATACTTGCGAGGATAAGGACATCCCTTACTTCACCCAAGATGTCTATACTAGATTAAAAGAAATGTACGAAACTACCCGGAAGAACATGGAAGTACTACTGCAACAATATCGTGACAGGAAGAACATAGTCTTCGACTTCACGGGAGTTTTGGACGACAACAATGACGACGACGCTGTGGGGAAACTACTGGAAAAACAAGAGTGCAACTTTATGGCTCTTGATCGCGCCATGTCTAAGATCGACGTACAAAATATCTCGCAAAAGTGGGAGCTTGAAGATCATCTCTCTGTTCTCAAGTCGAGATGGGACGTCGTCGATAAACAACACTGGGAATTGGAAGCTAAACTCAGGGGCTCCAATCTCAAATACTACAATACATTTGTCAGCATGGAAGATAAGTACGATACATTGCGGCACACATTGAATACGAAGATAAGATCTACCGCGCACTACGAATCATCTACTCCCAAGATACAAGTTCCCGAGTTCTCTGGAAGTTACACCCAGTGGATATCATTTAAAGATCTATTTTTGGAAACGATCCATAACAACCCCGGGCTAAACAACGCTCAGAAGATGCAACATCTAAAGTCCAGACTGAGGGGAGAAGCGGAACGTCTGGTTCATCACTTAAACACCAGTGCTGAAAACTACGTGTCATGCTGGGAGATACTTCTTCACAGATATGGCAATCGTCGGCTGCAATTCACCTCATTTGTCAACTCTATGTTGAACCTGCCTGTCATACAAAATCCCGACAGCAATAACATCAAAAAGATGCATGACATCATGACTGAATGCCTAAACGGGCTGACTAACATGGAAGTCGATACAACTAACTGGGACCCGCTCATCGTACACCTAATGTCTCAGAAACTGGACTCCACGACTTTCACCGAATACAATAAGGATTTGCAAGACCACAGGGAATTACCCAATTTGACAGACTTCCTGGGCTTCCTAGAAAATAAATTCATGGCTTACGAAGCTATGAAGAATACGAAAAAGGAAGCACCCACCACTCAAAAACAAACAACATCCAAGCCGAACAACTTTCAATTTGGCGGGAAGCGGAATTATTTCGAGCCAAAGAAAATCTATTCAACATCATTCCACACTACATCGTTTGGTTCGTGCCCTCATTGCACGGGTGATCATGTGTTGATGCAATGCCCGAAGTTCATCGACACCGATGCTGAACAACGAAATAACCTAGTTGCAAAACTACACGTGTGCAGAAACTGTCTCTACAGCCACGGAAATGCGAACTGCAATTCTACGAAAACTTGCAAGGAATGTAATATGAAACATCATACTTTATTACATTTTAATAAAAAATCGACTAGAAGCGAGTCCGATAAATCACGTCCATCTTCTGCTGGTAAACTAAACACCAATCATCTTTCATCGACTGATAATATGGAGATCTTATTGACTACTGTCCAGCTACAAGTTATGTCATCGAACGGGAAACACGTTAATCTTCGTGCCCTTTTAGATCAGGGCTCGCAAGTTAATTTAATTTCTGAGAGAGCTGCACAACTACTGAAACTAGAAAGGAAACGTCTACAAGCAACTGTCTCAGGAGTTGGGAATATAACCGGTGACTGCAAAGGACGTCTACTACTTAACTGCAAGTCAATCCACTCCGACTACGAGATTGAAACTGAAGCTCTTATCATGAATAAACTTATCTCTTACTTACCGAACTCTACATTTGATAAGGCTGACTGGCCACACATCAACAACCTGAAACTGGCAGATCCCGAGTTTAACGTCTCACGCCCCGTCGACTTACTACTAGGGGCTGATGTTTATTCGGAGATAATTTTAGACGGAGTCCTGAAAGGATGTCATTCATCGCCCGTTGCCCAACAGACGCAATTAGGGTGGATTCTATGTGGCAAATTAAAGACTTTTAAATGTCACGTGAATATGATCAACATGGAGGAAATATCTAAATTTTGGGAGAATGAAGATGTTACTCAAACTACGAACGACATACCGCGGGACGACTACTGTGAACAACTTTACTCGAACACTGTACAACGGGACGCAGATGGAAAATACATCGTCGAAATTCCATTCCTTCCCGGGTTCGAGGAAAAACTGGGTAATTCCAAACCAATTGCTATGGCACCATTCCTACAACAAGAAAAAAGGCTGCAACGAAAAAATAAACTAGCTGGACTGTACAGAGACTTCATGCGAGAATACGCCGAGCTGGGTCATATGAAACTCGCGCCTCTGGACTCACCCACCATACCGGAATGTTACCTAACTCATCACGGCGTAGAACGGGAACAATCAACAACTACAAAAGTGAGAGTGGTTTTTAATGCATCGCAAGCTACTTCTGGTGGCTCCAGTTTAAACCAGCTGCAAGAAAAGGGACCCAATCTACAAAAAGATATTCAAGCCCTCATTATTGGCTGGAGGTCATACAGATTCGCCTACACAGCAGATATTGAAAAAATGTACCGTTGTATTTGGATAGCCGATCACCAGCAAAAACTACAGAAAATATTGTGGCGTGACAACCCTACAGAAAAACTAAAATCTTATGAACTACGAACCGTCACCTACGGAATGAAATGCGCACCATGGTTAGCTATGAGGACTCTCAAACAGCTCGCCATGGACGACGGCCACAAAAGCCCAGAAGCAGCCAACGTACTACAGAATCAACTTTATATGGACGACCTGGTCAGCGGCAGAGACACTATCGAGGAAGCCAAAACCTTGCAAATCGCCCTTATCGATTTACTAAAAGGGGGCGGTATGAACTTACGCAAGTGGACATCGAACCATCCCGCATTACTCGAGAATTTGTCGAACGATCAACTATCAGTTCAGAACTCATTTGACTTCAAACACGGAGAATCGATGAAGATGCTGGGTCTGGGATGGAATCCGACGAGTGATACTTTCTTCTTTAATTGGGAATTAGAAGACACCCCTACTGGATCTCCAATAACCAAGAGAAGACTACTATCCGAGATTTCGAAGCTGTATGACCCTCTCGGCTGGTTTTCACCCATCACTATCGCAGCAAAGTTACTTTTTCAAAAAGTGTGGGTTGATAAACTTGGCTGGAACGATGCCCTCCCGATAGACATTCAAAAGGAGTGGCAAAATATGAGATCGGAGCTCCCCGTGATTCAAGATATAAAACTTAACCGATGGCTTGGTGGAAACCAAGACAATATCGAGTTACTTGGTTACTGTGACGCAAGCATGAAAGCATATTCGTGCGTCATCTACAGCCGAGTTATCAACTCAAGCGGCCCACCAACTATAACTCTACTCGCCGCGAAAACTAGGGTTGCACCACTGTCACAAAAATTGACACTACCACGATTAGAGCTCTGCGGTGCCCTACTACTGGCCCAACTTATCCAGAAAGTAAAGGAAGCCTATAAGAAACAAGATATGAGAGTTCAGGTCTGGTGCGATTCGCAAGTGGTACTTGCTTGGCTTCAAGGTGATGTAACGCGATGGGAGAGATACGTCGCAAATCGAGTAACCAAAATCATTCAAGTGATCCCGCCGAAAGATTGGCACTATATAAAATCCGAGATCAACCCTGCAGATTGTGCGTCACGTGGTCTATACCCCACCCAGCTACTCAACTACAAATTATGGTGGAATGGGCCCGACTTCCTATTAACTCAAGACGAAACACAGTCCCAAGATAAACCAGTCTGTTATTTTACTGCAAGTAACGAGATTGAAAAACCTGTGACAACCCGAACTTCAAATGATGACAAGAATATTATAAGTGAATTACTAATAAAATGTAGTTCATTAACTCGGGTAACTAGAGTCATCGGCTGGGTACGACGCTTCGGTACAAATGCACGGAACAGTGTGAAACTTGAAACCGGCGGCGTCTTATCTACAATAGAAATTACCGCTGCAAAACAGTGTATAACTAGGCACGTGCAGCAACGCGACTTTGAAAATGAATACAACTGTCTCAGTAGAGACAAACCAATACCGAACAGGAGTTCGATCTTCAAACTAAATCCTTACTTGGATGAAGAAAAGATTCTGCGTGTGGGTGGGCGTCTCAATAAGTCAGCCCTTCCATTCGAGATGAAGAACCCCGTCATCATACCCCACAAAGGACGCTTTACGGAACTACTGATTGAGCAAGCACATTTAGCCGTACTGCATGGGGGTGCGCGACTTACTCTAGCGCACATACGACAACGCTATTGGATTGTTGGCGGGAATCGAGCTGTCAAGTCCAAACTGACCCGCTGCGTACGTTGTCACCGATACAAGACAACAACGAATAGCCAACTTATGGGCGACTTGCCACCACAACGGACAACTCCTTCACGTCCTTTCACACACACCGGGGTCGACTTCACCGGTCACGTAGAGGTCAAAACCAACAAAGGCAGAGGCGTCCGGACTTCAAAGGGCTACATAGCTATTTTTGTATGCATGGCCACCAAAGCGGTGCATATTGAACTCGTGTCAGACCTGTCAACGGAAACTTTCATAGCTGCTTTCCAAAGAATGTGCGCGCGAAAAGGAAAGCCAAGCCATGTATACTCCGACTGCGGGACCAACTTCATCGGAGGAGCCAAGTTGTTACGCAACGAATTTGAGGAGTTCAAAACGCTGATGTCACCAGAATTCTTCGAAGAAATCAACAAACTGGAATTACAGTGGCATTTTAACGCGCCGGCATGGCCATCTGCTGGCGGTCTATGGGAAGCTTCCGTCAAGTCGATGAAACACCATCTACGTCGTGTCCTGGGAGAACAAAAGCTCACTTTCGAAGAATTCTCGACTCTACTAACTCAAATCGAAGGGTGCATGAACTCCCGCCCTCTATGCGCACTTACTGAAGATCCGGATGAGTTCTATAACTACCTAACACCGGGTCACTTTCTGACTGGCGGGCCAACGATGTCACTGCCCCGCTCTGATCACAGCGACATAAGAACTCTAGACTTACGGCGTCGCTGGCAATTAACTGAAAACATGTTGCAGCAATTTTGGAAAAGTTGGTCAAACGAATACTTGACGCAACTACAAAGTCGTTGTAAATGGAATAAGCTGACAAATAATCTCAAAGTAGGCGACGTCGTATTGGTAAAAGATAACAACTTGCCGCCCGGGAAGTGGGCTTTGGGAAAGGTGTTACAAGTACACCCGGGCACCGACGGCTACGTGCGCGTGACTACTCTGAAGACGCAAACAGGCGTTATTAAACGCCCGATAGTCAAATTGTCACCACTGCCGCTGGACAATACATCCGCTACTGAAAGTCTACAAGACTATAAAAGGGATGAACCAAAATCGCCGAAGAGAAAAACAGATGTGAAAAGATCACTCACAACATTGATTACGCTACTCGTAACAATGTTTACATTAGTCAGCGGCGCACGAGCTAACGCTGGCGCTCACTTATCGCAAGGCGCTCGTATTACAGAACTGGAGCCGACTCGACCTATCTACTACGACGCCGCCGGAACATTACAAACAGTACACGATGAATGGACTATACTCATGTACTACAACCTAACTAATTACTGGAACGGTGTGCAAAAAGTTGAATATTATCTTCACAATTTGACTGAACTGTGCAAGAAAACAGATCCCAGATACTGCAAGTCTACGTTAAATCAGTTGGACCACGAAATGGACTTACTTATCCACTACAACGATATTCTACTAGCTCCACACCGACACTTATCCGACAGGAAGAAAAGAGGTCTTATTAACGGGATCGGCAGCATCGCCAACAGCCTATTTGGTATACTAGATCAAAACTTCGCTGATAAATATGAAAAGGACATTGAAGCATTACGAAACAACGAGAAATACTTACTAGAATTGACAAAAAATCAGACCTCCCTTGTAGAGCTAGAAAATAAAGTTCTCAAAAAGACTGAAGACAACATCAACCGACAGTTTATCATGCTAGAGGAATTTATGAATCAGACAGATTCGAATATGGCCAGAATCGAGTCAACTTTGGAGATTATGATGGCTACTACTTTCTTCAACTCTGCCTCTTTAACGACGTACTTACTGACGAAAAACATGAGAACAATGCAGGAACTTTTATTTGACTCTCTTACGGACGTCTATAAAGGACACATGGATGTACATCTCCTCTCTCCAGTAGAGCTGATTAAGCAGTTACACCTGATTTCTGGAAGACTACCGAAAACTTTATCACTTCCCGTAGAAAACGTCGAAAATAATATAAAGGATGTGTATAAACTTATGCATGTGAAGGCTCGAGTGACAAACAACTACTTCCTATTCGAAATACACATTCCTCTTACATCCGATCAAGATTATTTCGTCTATCGCGCCATACCTCTGCCTGTGAAAACAGAGTCGGAGATAACTATTATGCAGCTGCAGGCGCAATATGTAGCTGTGAACTTCCAGCTGAACAGTTACATCACCGTGAGTGAAGATGAGATGAAGCTGTGCACTCAACTAAAACCGGAACGCTTCATTTGCTTCAAGAACCTACCAGTATATAATTTAAATAATAACTACGCTCCCTGCGAAGCAAAACTGTTAAGTCATCACACTACGAGTAGTATGACGAGGACACCATGTGACGTCCAACAGTCTACATGCGATAATTCCTGGATCGAGTTACACGCGACGAATAGCTGGCTGGCCGTGTGTTGCGGAACATGCACGTTCCGTACAATATGTGCAAGTGACGTCAAGGCGCATACTATAACGGCGTCTAGCGTCGTGATACTATCGGAAGGATGTGTTCTACAATCAAAGGAGTTAACTATTTATTCGCACAACGAATACAATTCCAATATGAAGATGAGTCACTTCTTCGACTTCCCCGATCTGAATACAACTGTAAACAACATCGTGGATCTATCGTACCAACGAAGAAGAAATACTTTACCAACAAATCCAGGAGAAACAGATGAGATAGAGAAACAGATACTTACATTAAAAAGTAAAGAAATTCTACCTTCAACCGTGACAACTTACGATACTCATCTGTATGCGATAACTTATACGCTGCTTGGAGCTGTAATAGTCGCAGCCGTCGTATGGACTCTAAAGCACCGTGCAGCGCTGTTACTATGCAGTAGGAGACGCAAGGGAAACAAAGATGTACCCCTTCACGAAGACATCGAGCTACAGAGCCGACCCACACGGCCGGAGAGATTGCCGGCGCCCGCGCAGCAGCGACGCACGCACGCTCCCGTGACCCACGCCCACGACAACGTCGCCTTCGACTTTGACACGTAATTTATTTTTACTTTTTACTTGTGTTTTATCGATTTTATATTTACTTGCTTTGTATGGGTAACTCTCCGATTTTGACTTAGATTTTCTCCTTTTTTGGGGTTGCCAGTATGTACGGTCCTACCGAACATGTTAGCAACCGGTATTTGCTGAAGTTGCTATTTACTTGGCCGCGAGTAATTTTGCATCATATTTAACATATTTTATTATTACTAACGAGTACGTCATCAACCGTCGTAAGACATACACATATCGGAAGAGTTACCACCCTTTACTGTGTTTACCTACTTATACAATAAAAGTGCATAAAAAGGATTGGGACTTTACTTTCCGCGACGTGCTACAACATACGATTACTATACTACTACTATTAAAGTCTGACTGGACTATACATGTACAATATCTAATATCTAATTTATACTAAAATACATATAATATAAAATACGGAAAATAAAATACTTATATACCAGACTACTAAATACAATACATACATATACCTGCAAATATAGTTTATATATTATAATGATATACCTACATACTATAACTCTCACGAAAGAGAGAGGAAGTGCTCTTTTACAGGGTTTTTGAAAGAGACAATAGTGGGAATGTCTCTTATAGTGCAAGGTAGTGCGTTCCACAGTCGGACCGCCTGCAGCCTGAATGAGTGCTCATATGCCGAGGTGTTATGCCTTGGAGTGGCTAAGAGTGAGACCGTGTGAGATCTCCGGTGCCGATCTCCTGAAAAGAGATACTCAAAGCGTTCTCGAAGGTAGCTGGGGTAGCGCGGGTTTTTCAATATATTGAAAAGATAAGAGAGAATATGAGTGTCTCGGCGACGACGAATTGGAAGCCACCCCAACTCTTTGCGATATTGAGAAACATGGTCGAATTTGCGCAACCCGAAGATAAACCGAATCCCAAGATTCTGAAGTCGTTCGAGTTTGTTCAGTAGATCTTCGTTCGCGCTCGCCCAACAGACATCGGCGTAGTCGATTAGCGGCAGAAGAAGGGACTGAGCAAGGGTGATTTTGGTCTGCCGTGGCAAGAAGTACTGCAAACGCCTGAGGGAGTGAAAAGACGCAAAGACCCGTCTGCTGACCTCGCTGACATGTGCAGACCAAGACAGCAGGTTGTCAAAAATAACCCCAAGGTTTTTCGCCTGATCTGTATACTCTATTGTGATGCCATCATATAACACAGGAACAATATGTTTTTGTATCAAGGAAAGCGTGTGCCTGGTTCCTAAAAGCATGGCTTGTGATTTGGTCGGGTTTACCAACAGCCCGTATGATAAGGCCCAGTCTTTCACATTCTCGAGGTCAGCATTCAGTGCCTCCACGGTTAAGGCTACATCGCAGGGGCAAAAGTGGCGATAAATTTGGAGATCATCTGCGTACAGATGATATGAAGAAGAGATAACGTCGGAGATAGAGTTGATGAAGACTGAAAATAGAAGAGGAGAGAGAATACCACCTTGAGGTACTCCTGAGGAAAGATCACACCATTGAGTTTCAGTCTCTTCAGACTTAATGCGTTGCTGACGACCTCTCAGGTATGAGTGGAACCAGTTAGCAGCATGTACGGAGACATTCAGTGAGCTCAATATAGCGACCAGAATGTCAAAATCGACGCAGTTAAAGGCATTGCTGAAGTCAAGCAGGGCTAGGACCGTGACCAACTTCTGATCCATGGCTAGCTGTATGTCATCGCTGACTTTTAAGAGTGCTGTGGTAGTACTATGGCCCGGTCTGAACCCAGATTGGAAAGGATTGAGAAGTTTATTTGATGAAAGGTAGGAAGAGAGTTGGGAGTGGACTATGGATTCAAGGACTTTGGAGAGAATGGGTAAGATAGATATGAGCCTATAATCTTTGAAGGAGGAGGGATTGGATTTTTTTGGCAGTGGGATAACGAGTGCTTTCTTCCACAGGCTAGGAAAGGAGCTTACCGAGAGAGAGAAGTTGATGATGTGGGTAATTGGAGGAAGCAACTCCTCAAGGACGCTGTGGATCATCTGATGGCTGACGTTGTCGCCACCAGCAGCTTTGGTTGTGATAGCTAGCACTGCCTTTCTAACTGCACCGATTCCAACTAGCTTAAAGTTAAACGGTGAGGTGCAGACTGCAGCCCTCGACCGTAGACAATGAAGGGTTGCCTCCTTAGTGGTAGGGTCCATCACGACGGGAGGAGAAGAAAAAAACTGGTTGAGACCGTTGAGATCGATATTACTTGAAGAAGATTCCTGGGACTTGCCAACACCAATGGTCTTAAGGAACTTCCATACCTGAGCTGGAGTGTACATCTCTATACGCTCATGGATGTGGCGTCGCTTGGCATCGCGGCACATGTGGTTGCACAGGTTGCGGAGGCGTTTAAAAGCTAGAAGATTGTCGTTGGTCGGGTCCCTCTTATATCGCCCTTTTGCACGGTTTCTTTTTGCCATTAAACGCTTGATGGCGTCGGTCAACCACGGGGCAGGAAGATGTTTGACCCTGACTTTTTTCATTGGTGCATGCTTGTCGAAGAGCCCAAGGACAATTGAGTTGAACTTCAGGATTTTGTCATCAACGGTCTCACAACATGACAGGGTTCCAATCAACAGATGAGGCATCGGATTTAAGGGAGTCGAGGTCCACACCTTTGAAGCTCCGAATATCCAGAAATTTGGCTTTGCGCTTAGGGGGCCTAACTCTGTATGAAAGATAAACCAGGTCGTGATAAGAGAACGGAGCGGTAAGCTGACCATGAGAAACCACCTTGGCTGTGTTGGAGATGATCATGAGATCGAGTAGGGAGGGAGTACAATGTGGTTGAAAGTGAGTAGCGCCGACGGGAAGAATATGTAAGTTGAAGGAATTTACAATAGATTCAAGTTTGGTACACATAGTAGCTTTTCAAAAGATTCAAAGTAATCGATGCGGAGTGAGGGGCTATAATAAACACCCAGAAGAATATTGTTGTGACGCAAGCTGACCTCAAGGAAGAGATGCTCAGCCGAACCAGAGTACAGGCTTGGCGAGTGGCTGATGACTTTACAAGGAATGTCAGAACGTAAGTAGATTGCAACGCCGCCATCAGCTTTACCCGTCCTATCGTTGCGATAGAGCCTGAACCCTGGCAGAGAATACAAGGAGGAAGGAAGAGATGGTTTGAGAAAGGATTCTGAGACAAGAACTCCATGTATATTCTGATCGCTAAAAGCTTCAAGGAGGTCAGCATAGCTAGCAGGAATACTTTGGGCGTTAATATGTACGACATTGAAATTTAACTCCGACTGCGTGAACACGCGTTTCAGGCTGCTGGACAGTGACGCGTCCGCCAGGGAGTCGGCACTTCCTGCACCAAGAGAGTCACCGGTGGAAGAACATGTGAAAATGCTATCTGTAAAATTATATATGATATCCATAAAATAAAATAAATATACTACAATAGCTATAAAATAAATATAAAACTAATCTATAATCGTTGCCTTACGAGGTATAACTCTAAATTAAATAAAATACTAAAAGCCTGAACCCAGTCACACTGGGGTTGCTGGGAAAGGAATCCATTACATCATTACACATTACACAGTTTGAGACAATACACTAAAAACGAACAAGCCGGACCGTGAAACGAAGTTTTTGTAGTTTGAATGGGACGTCATCTACATTTCGTTCCGTTCCGAAAACATGAAAACAAAATAAACATAGATACAATCAGATATAAATCGAAAGTCGAATCAGACGGAAATGACGTCTCATATTAAGTGATAACAAAGTAAAAGATACATATAGAGTAAGTGGAACACGCCCCACACGTTCCGTTGAAAAATAAATAGACTCAATACATTTATATTATTAATCTGTGATTGACACATGCATGACATTTAGAGATTTGTTGTTTTGAGCTATGTTTTTTTTTTATTGATGTGAAGTCAAGATTTTTTTGGAAGAAGAAGCGTTATTGAATAGACATAATAAATTATAAACCTACCTACATGCTAAAACAAGAATGAAGAAAGTCCTTATAATCCGCACAAATAAGGAGAACACTTCGGGCACTGCTGCCCGAAAAACTGCAGTTTTTCGGGGAAATGTGACGTAGCGACCTACTTCTTGGCTCCTGGCGGCGGCGGCACTCCTTTGCGCCTGTTGCTGGGGGGACGTTTGTCCATGCCCGACGCTGCAGCAGCCGTGGAAGCAGCAACCGAGGACGCAGCAGTAGCTTTGGGCGCAGCAACAGCAGGGTTCGGCTTGGCAGGCGTCTCGTCTCGCCCAGATTGAGGGGTGGAAGGAGGAAACTTGCTGGTGTACTCCAGCAATTCCGCCATACACTCCACCTTCCGCCTGGTCTTGTCTGGGAGTAATATAATGATCCTACCCTCCGTCGTCCAACATTTTTGCACACCGAAGTGTTTCCTGGCGGCCATAAAAACAGTGTGTCTGGACTTAGTGAGAAACTCGCAAAAAGGACGGCTCACTGTGAATGTGCGTGGACTTCAGGATGCTGAACTCGATTACAGTTAAGGAAAAATACCCGATGCCGATAAGTGAAGACGAAATTGCTCGTCTCAATGGGAAAGCGTGCTTCATAACGCTCGATCTATCCTCAGGGTACTACCAGGTTCCTATATCAGAGTAGAGCAAGCACCTTACCTCATTCGTCATGCCGGACGGCCAGTACGAATTTGATCGTATGCCCTTCGGCTTGTCAAACGTTCCATCAGTATTCAAACGCATGATGAACACAATGCTAGGCTCTGCGCGGTTCAACAAAGCGACGGCTTATATCGATGACAGCCTTATTTTTGGTAAAAATACCGAAGAATGTCTACAACGCCTCGAGGAAGACCTGCAATTATTGGAAAATGCCAACCTTAAGCTTAATCTGACAAAATGTGACTTCCTACGTGACAAAATTGATTATCTCGGTTATGAGATTAGCGCGGAAGGGGTGAGACCAGGTGAAAAGAAAATATCGAGCGTTTTCAATTTCCACGTCCTGAGACTGTGCACAATGTGCGACAGTTCCTTGGCCTGGCAATCTACTTCCGCAAGTTAATTGAGAACTTCGAGCGAAGGCGAAGGTTGGCATTTTCCAATAATTGCAGGTCTTCCTCGAGGCGTTGTAGACATTCTTCGGTATTTTTACCAAAAATAAGGCTGTCATCGATATAAGCCGTCGCTTTGTTGAACCGCGCAGAGCCTAGCATTGTGTTCATCATACGTTTGAATACTGATGGAACGTTTGACAAGCCGAAGGGCATACGATCAAATTCGTACTGGCCGTCCGGCGTGACGAATGAGGTAAGGTGCTTGCTCTACTCTGATATAGGAACCTGGTAGTACCCTGAGGATAGATCGAGCGTTATGAAGCACGCTTTCCCATTGAGACGAGCAATTTCGTCTTCACTTATCGGCATCGGGTATTTTTCCGTAACTGTAATCGAGTTCAGCATCCTGAAGTCCACGCACATTCACAGTGAGCCGTCCTTTTTGCGCACTAGGATGATCGGACTACCCGCATCAAGCATTTCGCCTACCATTGTCTGCACTTTCTCTCACTCATAATATATAATATAATCGCAATCGGACCGCACCCGAGGCTACACGTCAAAAACAGTTGTGCTGTATTTTAACTAAATAATTTTGTTTAAATTCGTCTATTTGTGAATATAGTGTAAGTTTTTAGTCTTTGTTAAGACAATTAATAGTGTCCCAGTGATAAACGTGGTCAGAATTATAATTGTGATAAAATAATCGATCACGGACCAACAGACAAAAGGACGATTCAAACTGTCTTGACACTGTGTTCAACTGACATTCTTGTCTTCAGTCTTGCCTTTCCCTTGCTACATAGCGAGTGTTTTTTGTCTTTGTTTTCACATTACTAATCATAACGATGACTCGCAATGCTTTGTCTCGCCAAGCGGAGTCCAGACTCTAACTATTTTTGCAGGAATTAAAGCAAGTAAAGGGACAGGTGGAACTATTAGAAGCAGAAAGAGAAGTAAATGAAAAAAACTATCTTGGAAACCTTAGAAAACAATCAAAAATTAAAGAGGGAACTTTCCGCGCTACATTCCATTAATATTTCTATTACTGAGGAACGGGATAGGCTGCAACTAATAATAGATGGGTTTGATGAGCACTGTGGCACTGAGTTTGAGTCCGTCCTGCACAGAACTTCAATCCTGGAGAAGAAACTGTGTGATGCCCGCCAACATATCACACAGCTGGAAGAAGCGGCTATTAGCTCTGCCACAGTGACCACGCAGAGCTTATTTGATGAATTGGTAGCAGTAAATACTTCCTTGGGCCAAGTCTCTGTTGCGGGCTGTAGCTTGCCCACTATGACTATTGATCTTATTAAGGATGACTCAGTGTGTAATGTGGCAGCCAGCAGCAGGGACAGCACACACAAATTGAAACTGAGTAAAAATAACTTGAGAAAATATGTCAAAATTAATAAGTTTATAAAAAGAATCAAAAATATGCTAAAAAAACAAAAACAAAACTTCATAATAAAAGAAGGGTTTTAGATAAACTGGAGCTGTGTACTGCTCAGCTTAATTATAATCAGATTAGCTATGAGGACAACATGCATGAGCTAAGATGAAAACTTGACCAGGCGGAGCGCTCCCTGGGGCACTACATTGGCCTCTATGACAAAACCAGAGCGGAAACCAGGGAACTGAATCTAGCTATGGATGCAGTTCTCAGTAGCCAGGTTAGCCTAGAAACTAAAATATTGAAGAGATGCTGTTGTGTACCGGACTGTGCTCCGTCAGCTACTTCCCTTCTGGATGTTAGCACTTCATATCCAGGTATAAAAACAATTATGTACAGCGATGAACTTGGAAAAAATATGGGCCAATTATAAAATATGTATACACAGTCAGGTCATAAGTTCTGTCACACGATAAAAACTTTTGAATTTAGAACGCTGGCCACAAAAAAGTTTATTGAATTCGAATTTCGAATTTTTCATGAAAATAAAAATGTGTACTTTTTAGAATTTTCCTCATTTTTAAATATGGAGTGGACACTTAAAGAAGACCGCGTCGCAGTTATTGCGTTGCATCGTTGCGGTAACGCGCCAATTCAGATTTTCGACTTACTGAAAAATTTGAATATAGCCAAAAGATTCGTTTATCATACCATAAAACGATACAATGAAGACTCTAGTGTAGATGACAGGTCAAGAAGTGGTCGCCCTCGCTCAGTTAGAACTCCAGAAGTGATAAAAGCTGTGAAGGCGCGAATTCAAAGAAATCCCATACGTAAGCAGAAACTGTTGGCCCTTCAGATGGGGTTAAGCAGGACCACGGTGAAAAGGGTGTTAAATGAAGACTTAGGGCTTAGGGCATATCGAAGAAAAACAAGACATCGTTTGGACGCTCGTTTAATGGACCTGAGACTGAAGAGATGCCGCGCTTTGTTGAAGCGGTACGCGGGAAAAAAGCATCGGGAAATTCTTTTATCGGATGAAAAAATTTTCACCGTGGAAGAGAGCTACAACAAACAAAATGATAAGGTGTACGCACACAGCAGTGAAGAAGCGAGCAACCGTATTCCGCGTGTCCAACGAGGTCATTTTCCATCCTCGCTCATGGTTTGGTTGGGAGTCTCTTATTGGGGCTTAACTGAGGTACATTTTTGTGAGAAAGGCGTAAAAACGAATGCAGTTGTGTATCAAAATACAGTCCTCAAGAACCTTGTGGAACCTGTTTTTCATACCATGTTTAATAACAGGCACTGGGTATTCCAACAAGATTCTGCGCCAGCTCATAGAGCGAAAAGCACACAAGACTGGCTGGCGGCGCGTGAAATCGACTTCATCCGGCACGAAGACTGGCCCTCCTCCAGTCCAGATTTGAGTCCGTTAGATTACAAGATATGGCAACACTTGGAGGAAAAGGCCTGCTCCAAGCCTCAACCTGATTTGGAGTCACTCAAGGCATCCTTGATTAAGGCATCCGCCGATATTGACATGGACCTCGTTCGTGCTGCGATAGACGACTGGTCGCGCAGAATAAAGGCCTGTATTCAAAATCGCGGGGGTCATTTTGAATAAACTTTATTACCATAAGAATCTATGTTTTAATAAGTTCATTTTGTTATATAAATGTTTACATAAATAATAAACATGTCTAAATTATTTCATATTGCACATGTGACAGAACGTATGACCTGACTATGTATGGAGCATACGGTTATAAATAATTGTTTACCCAACTCTAATCTGCATGATATTATGCAAAAAGTAGATAACGATGATTATTATTTAATCACATGCCTCGGTAATAGGGGTAATGTGAACAAGTCTGACTTAATTAAATATTTAGACAAGCTCTGTTCTTTAAAAGTAAAACAAATTATTATGTTCAAATTCCCTTTTAGCGACAGCCTGCCACAATCAGAAAACAACCTTAGATATAAGCTGAATATGACCTTGCATACTATATCATGCAATAATAATATACATGTAATGGATTCTAACAATTTTGTTAGTAGAAATAAATATTATTTGACTAAAGGTAAATATTACCTTCCTAGTTATTACAAAAGACAACTAGCAAATTCGCTGTCCTATTATTTTAATATAACAGCCAAAAATTTGACTACACATAATGCCTCTATTGAGCATTATACTGATGTTTCAAACAAAACCTTGGAAGCTTTTCCAAGTCATTTAAATTAGATACAACGACAATAGAGGAAGTCTCTAGCCCGTTTGGTGGGGAAAAAGTGGGGACTTTCTCCCAACATCATTCTTTGGCTGTACGTGACGGTGATCCGTCCTCTTGTCTGCTACGGAGCTGTGGTGTGGTAGACCAGGACCAAACTAACCACAATGGTAAGCAAACTCCAAAGCTTCCAAAGGCTGGCCTGCTTGGCTATCACAGGTAGTATGAGAACTACTCCAACAGCAGCAATGGAGGCCATGTTGTGTCTTCCGCCTCCCCAGCTGTACATTAAGCAGGAGGCCGCGTCATCTGCGGTGAGACTTAACACCTTAGGACTTTGGAGGAAAAACAGGACCTCACACACCGCCATCCTAGGGGAAGTTTACAAAAAATTTCCCATCTCTATGGCTTGCAGTGACAGAATCCCTGAACAATTTGTTTTCGACAAAAAATACAATATTCAGTTACATGAAGACCATCGGGTTGAGGGGCTCGACGTTAAAGAGCTCAGAATTTTCACCGATGGTTCAAAATCTGAAGCAGGCACTGGTTCAGACACCTTCTCGGAGGACCTAAACATCAAGATAGCCATTCCACTGGGTGCCCATAATACTGTCTTTCAAGCTGAATGCATGGGCATCATCTCGGCCGCTAATGCCATAGCATCGAGAAAGGTAAGAGATTCCTCCATTCGAATCCTCTCGGATAGCATGGCCGTCTTACAAGCCCTAAATAGCAACACTATTAACTCAGGGCTAATCTACAAGTGTCACAAACGACTAATGGAGGTATGTCAACATAACCGCGTAATCCTTCAATGGATAAAAGGACACAGCGGGTCAAGAGGTAACGATGCAGCGGATGAGTTGGCGCGTAAAGGATCTAGCTTGGCAGCGTATGGTCCCGAACCTATCATCCCTCTTCCCTTCAAGATGACACGACAAAGAAGATCGGTTTGCAGGGCACACAAACACCAGTCTTTGTGTGCGTAACGTTGCCAATAGCTACGATTAGCAATGCACACTAACACAGTATTCGTGTTAATGTCGCGTCTGTGTGCGTTTTTCTGATCCCATACATTCATTGATTATGACGCAAGTTTTCACAGCTTTATGCAAAGTAGTCGATAGCCTAGTGGATTAGGTGCTAGAATTACGATATGTAGATAAAGGTTCGATCCCTCAAAGGAAATTATTTTTTAGAAGCTACGAGTATTATTAAATTCACATAGCATCGAATATAAATTGATTACAATTGTTTAACCAAACTAGAGTTCGAAGAGTTGTAAACTTGCCCGGTAAAAAGGCCATAGTCTACCTTCTTTATTTAAAATGTAACAGCTACCCTCTTTAAAATTGTTTTGCGTCTGCGCGCTCTCAGCATTAGTTGTATTGCATTTCGTTCCTTGTAAATTGTGATTGAGATTTGTTATCTATCATGGAAAGTCATCTATCCACTTTTAAAAAGGCGGAAATCATTGTTTTGTATGAACAAAACATTTCAATTAGCGAGATAGCACGACGTTTAATGATATCGGTGAGTTATGCATATAAAAAATAAATTTGAAGGTTTTTTATAAATTATGATTATAATTATACCTTGTGTTACTACTTCATTGTATTTTTTTCTTATTTTACAGAGAAGAACAGTGCAACTGTGGGTTCATAGGTATGCAGATTCTGGACATGTTGAAAGTCGTCGACCAGGCCCACAGCCTGTAGCCTACACAGCTGCATCTGATCGCCATCGCGACATCATTGCAGCGCATAACAGCAATCCGTTTGCCAGCACCCGGTCTACGGCGACACTTCATAATGTAACACTACAAACAGTTCGCAATCACTTACGAGCTGATGGTTTAAGATGTCGGAGACCAGCGAAGAAGATTATGATGTCTAATGAGCATCGTGAAGACAGAGTGCGGTTTGCCCGTGAATATTTGGACTTTGATTGGTGTAATAATGTTGTTGTTTTTAGTGATGAAAAGACTTTTAGATCAGACAAGGATGGGCGTAAAATACTGTGGAGAAGAAATAATGAACGATATAGTTTAGCAAACATTCTACCGTGCAGGTGTAGTGGCCGTATTACTTTGGGATATTGGGGATGGATGTCGTCGATGGGCCCCGGTGAATTAGTGCAAGTAAGTGCTCGCAACACTGCTCAAGGATACTTGGATATTTTACAGAACGTCATGTTACCAACCGTACGAACTGTATATCCGGATGAGCATATATACTTTGTCCATGACAATTGCGCTGTGCATCGCGCCCATATTGTGCAAGAATGGTTTAACAAGCAAGAATCCTTGACAGTTATTGACTGGCCTTCTAAAAGCCCTGATTTAAACCCCATCGAAAATCTATGGGGACATATGGTGCTCAATTGGGATCCATCGAATGTGAGATCTAGGTCTAATTTAGATGAAGTTGTTACTTCAACCTGGGAGATAATGCGAGGCACTGACATGTGTTGGAATATGGTCACTGGCATGAGAAGTAGACTACAACAAATAATAGTAAGAGAAGGAGCTCCACTAAGATATTAAATAAAACATAACCATTAATATGTGAAAGCTTTGTGTTATCATAAGATAAGGTGATTTATATGTCTATGATGTTATTGCTACTTCAGGTTAGAAGTTATCACATAATTTCTAATTGCTTAGCATGTTGATTCATAGCTTATATATCATCAACTGCGACATCTGTCCTTGTCTGACTAAAACTAAAATAAGTAAATTAAGTGTAGTTTATTATAACAAACTAGTAATAAATTATTATTAGGACGAAATATAATTTTGTTTTATTATGAAAAAAATAAGGCTGGTTTCACCACATGCTGATAAAGCCTATCTGTCAAATAACGCCATACAAAAATCTAAGTTTAACTGGCAGATAGGCTTCATCAGCAGTGGTGAAACCGGCCCTTAATCTAGAATAAATATTTGGTCTGATCAATAATAATTAAAAAAAAGTATCTAAAAAAAAACATCACCATGCTTTTTCCCTCCTTGATAGAGGATCGAACTCAATACCTCAAAGTCATTAGTCTGGCATCTAACCCGTTGGGCTATCGTCCACTCTGTAGGAAGCGGTAAAAACTAGTCTTATATTCAACGAAGACACATAGTGATTGTATGCTCAGACAGTATTATAATATCTGTGACTGTGCTGTGACGACCAATGTAACGCACACACATTCAAGTCAGCGATTCGTGTCGCAACGTTACGCACACAAAGAGTGGCATTTGTGTGCCCTGCAAACCGAACTTCTTTGCCGATTGTACGCTCATTTCTGAGAGAGTCGACCAGGAATGATCATGCCACTCTTTGGACAAACCATGAGGAGTGCAGACAGGCTAAGCTGGCCTTGCCGTCCTCTAGCGCTAGGCTTGCTAAGACCTTGCTTCGACTGAGTAGGCCGCGAATGCGACTGGTGACAGCACTTACTGGCCATGGTTTCTTTAATAAACATCTATATGTCCTAGGTGTTACCGACAGCCCCCTTTACAGAGCCAGCTTGGAGGCAGAAGAAACGGCTGCTCACGTCCTCATGGAGTGCACAGGAGTAGCGGACTACAGGGCTAAACACCTCGGTCAATCGAGGGACCTTCCAGGGATAGCCGGTAACGTAAAGGGCCTGCTGGCGTTCCTGGAGGAGTTGGGTTGGCTCGAATGATATCGCATTCCCACCCACACGCAAAATAGGCGCTTTCGTCGTCGAGTTGCGGAAATCAGCCCGTCTTACAATTGACAATTGACTAGCCCGTCAAATAATATTAATAAAGTACATAATAAAAACAGAAAAATTCAATATTGTAAAATAAATGCAAAGTTTACTAATCTGGCCCACCAAAATATTCAAGGTATTAGCAGTAAATTATTAGAGTTGGAATTGTATATGAACTCTTTTAATATTGATATTTTATGTCTAACAGAACATTGGCTAAAAAGCCATGAGCTCATGTTCAATTTCAGTAACCACCAGGTTGGTAGTTCTTTTTGCAGTTCACATGCTGTTCGTGGAGGCTCTCTAATATTTCTAAATAAACACATAAAGTTCAAAAATCGTAATGACATAGTATGTTTATCAGTTGAAAGCCACATTGAAGTAGCATGTGTTGAATTGGAGCGCATAATTGTAATAAGCCCACAGCTTACAGCCCACCATCAGGTTCATTTGATGTTTTAAAATCATGGATGACATATTATTTAAAGTATCAAATTTAATAAAACTCTTATGATATGTGGAGACTTCAATGTAAATTTATTAGAAACTTACTCCCTTAGTATGAGACTAATTACGATTATTATTATTATTATTATATATTTGCTTATCCAAATGAAAAACATGTACTAAAAAAAATTATAAGTAATTTAAAGTCAGACAATTTAGGTCAATATATTAGACTAGAAATTCAACTTAAAAAAAGTTCTACAAGAAAGATACAATACATACCTGTGACTGCACATCGGTTTAAAAGATTTAAATTGAATTGGGATAGCAAACTACCTATCAATTACTCTAATAATAACCTTAATGAGTCATAATGTATTTTTTTTACAAAGCAATGCGTTCAATGCAGTATTTACTACCAGATCGATTGTGGTCTCAGACAAACTTAACTTTAGTAAGTGGGCCACAGTAGGTATACTTAAAAGAAGACAAAATTTATATGCATTATATAGTGAAAAACAATGGAATAATAGTGAAGAGTTCATGGATAAAGTAAAAAAGTACTCAAAAATCTTTAGAAAAGATTGTCAAATTGCAAAATCAAATTATATCAGATCTAAAGTAAGAAAAAGTGATTATAAATAAAAAAACAAATTGGGATATAATTAAAAGTGATACTGATAAGGTCAGTATTAAAAACAATGAATATGAATTAAAAATTAATGATATTACTTTCAAAAATGATATTGATGTAGCTAAAGCGTTTTTTTTTTTTTACTGACATCCCAATCTCTACTACAAAGTCTTTAGACTCTTCCAAAGTAGTCGCTGAATCTTTGCTAAAAGACTATGCACCTAGATGTGAAAATCAATTCTTGTTTAATTATCTAGATGATAAAGATATTATTAAAGCCTTTAAATCAATAAATGTTAAGAAAACTTCAGTCCTCTGGGATATTTCTGATGAAGCCCCTAATAAATGTTATTGCACTTGATTTAGCTTTCATATTTAATGCATCTATTGAATCTGGCGTGTTTCTTGATTTAATGAAACACAGTAAAATAGTACCTTTGATTAAATCGGGTCGTACCTCTGACCCTTCTAACTTCAGACCGATATCGGTACTGCCTACATTTAGTAAAGTATTTGAAAAGGTAATTTTAAATCAACTTCTTACACATTTCATCACCAACAACATGCTCCACTGTAAACAATTTGATTTTACACAAGGCAAATCAACTACTGATGCCGGTATTGAGTTAATATCACATATATATGATGCCTGGGAAGAGTCGCATGATGCTCTAGGAGTATTTTGCGATTTGTCTAAGGCTTTTGATTGCGTTGACCATGGGAAATTGATCAGGAAATTACATCACTATGGAATTAGGGATAACTCTTTAGATCTTCTCTCTTCTTATCTAAATAACAGGAAACAGAGAGTTGACATTAATGGAAAACGATCTCCAGGGTCTGTTGTTACTATGGGTGTACCGCAGGGTTCCATACACGGACCATTCCTGGTTTTGGTTTATATGAATGACCTGCCACATCTTGTCAGAGATAATCATGAGATTGTACTGTTTGCAGATGACACTTCACTTTTGTTTAAAATGAAACGACGCAGTTTGAACTTTGACGATGTGAATAATGCAATCTCAAAGGTAGTCAATTGGTTTAGTGCTAATAATCTTTTACTGAACAATAACAAAACTAAATGTATTCGGTTGATACTCCCCAATGTTAAACAAGTCTCGGCTAATGTTAATGTTAAAGGTGAAAATTTAGAAATTGTAGATAGCACGGTATTCCTAGGAATCACCTTAGATAATAAGCTTCAGTGGGGCCCACACATAGATAAGCTATCAAAAAAACTCAGTGCCCCATCTCCATCCCAATATCTATGAATTGAAGCTTGTTAGAAGTCTTGTATAAAAAAAGTGGGCCTGTTCCGTATATGACTGACCTATCATTACTGGCATATCTAGTAGAGTATCCTCAACTACCTTAAAAGGGTCCTTAGCCTTAACTCCATCGACGCTTATTTCCACCAACACCTCCCCTAGCGACTGGACTACGTTGTTTCCGAAACCCTTCATTGACGTTGGAATATAATTGTGCAGCAATCCCATTTCAATTATGACTGATTCTCTTGCAAGAGTGATCTCACTCTACCAAAATCCACGAAAGCAAGCACTGTCACACCGTTGACTGTGACGTCCTTCGTAAACTTTGAATTTGTGTTTTGGTCACTCTGTTTCTCAACCGAATCAATACACATTTTTTTTAATAGTATTCGCATGTCCACTACCAGCACTGTCCACTGGTAGAAACGGTCTTTTCAACAGGATTACCACGACAAATGTCGGCCAAATGCCCGAATCTTTGGCATCGCGAGAATTTTATGAGAGGTTTAGGACAATACATGAAACTATGCCCCTTTTTGTAACAACCAGTGGACAGGGCGTTTCTTTCAACCGTTCTCTGATTGTGACCACTACCATTATTAGTAGACGAGTTGTCGTTATTCCTGTTTCTAAACTGTGTCCTGGGTGCTGAGAGTCTTTGCTACTGACCAAATACTGCAACAATTGATCAGGGTTGGTACATCGCAATGCAAGAGCACCTTACCTCAATGTCCTATCTGCTAGACCGTGAATAATGCAATCTACGGCGCGTTTTCCTACAATATCGCATTGGTCGACTAATGTCAGTTTCTCGTAGAAATATACCTCTATGGACTCGTTAAATCGGCTTTTCCTCTTCAGCATGTCCTCCAAGACTTGACCGTAGTTTTGTTCGTAGGGAAAAGCATTGAAAAGCTTATCCTGCCACTCCTGCCATGTGAACAGGATCGAATTTAAGCCCTCGTACCATGTCTTGGCCAGACCAGACCTTGGACTTTTTGCATTGCAAAGTGGGTAGTTGTCCTTTCATCCCAGCCATACACCGCAGCGCACTCATTGACCTTCTACAACCAAACGTCAATAAGCTGGTTCTTAGTGGCAGGATCAAAATTTTGTAGAATGTTCTTATGATCCAGTTTTTGAAAAAGTGCAGCTGGGTGGATGGCTGTGACACGAGACCACATTTAATAGAATTTAAAATATCTTTGACATCTCTTTTAGAAAAATAAGGAATACGTGACCTTGCTAACTCTCCCGCGTTGCCGCAACGCTCTGCACGCGGCTCAGCTGGTACAGTTGCCCCACCTCGACGGGAGGAGCTGGTATGGCGGATTTATTCTCGGCGCCCTCTGTCCCGCATTGGAGATGAGCGTCGCTGACCAGCAGTATCCAGCCGCTCACGCTCCCGCTGAAGCTCTCGCTCGAGCAACTCGATCCACTCAAGGCTCCGACTAAGCCCCGGCTCCCGATGTGACCGGCTGGGACTGCGCGTCTACGGGCGGCTGCGGCTCGAGTCGTAGAGCGTGGCTCCCTGCGGCCAGGCGTCTCAAGGTGCCGGTTCTGGCGACGCGACTGTCCATCCATCGTCTGCAAACTCAGAAAACCAGAAGAAAAAACAACTATTAGGCACAAGCATAAAACCTTCCTCAACATTCCTAAGTCTCTTGATGCAAGCTCGCCGGTACCGTACCCGTATACTTCGTATTTGCTCCTTCACTAACAAATCGCCGATATTATATTGATTCAACAACTGTATTTGTACTGTGTGACTGTTATCGTCTACATGCGTAAACTAGAAAATAAAGGTCATAGGTCGCTTTAACTTGTAGAGTTACAACTATTTAGATAGTTGTTAACGGTACGTACCTACGTAACTGAAACCCTGTCAAACATTCTCTAACTTCGACAAAGCGATTACTTCGACAAGACACTAGTTTGACTAATGCAATACCTAGACAGAACACACGTTCGACAAGATATTTATATTTCGACGACACACAGCTTCGAAAGGTTACTCCTTGGACAGAACACTTCTCCGGCAATGCACTTAATCGGCAGACTACTACTTCGACAAAGCATACGTTCGACAAAATATAGGGCAAACGTGCACTGTAAAGTCATCGTATACCTATGTACCTAAAATTTGTGTCCGTGTCCCGTTTAGACTGAAAATGTAGATTTAGCTGCATTTGACCGAACTAATCGATGTTGATGCCAAATTAAAACACATTTACAATATGTATTAAATTAAACTTTATAATTTCGGGTCATTAAAGTATACAATATACATGGTTAATTTTTTATACCAAAAAAATTTGGATCCCAGCATGTGGATTTATGATTTTGTTTAGCTTCTCTTTTCCTTGTTTAGAACACTTTTCTATACAGCTCCAATAAAACACGTCATCTCGTACTTTGTTTATGTAGTAAATATAACCGTTTAATATCAACTGTTCCTCATTTCGCGATAACACAATCTCGCACGAAGTCATTTTAAAGCATAATTAAATTCAAAGAACACGAGCAAAACACTTTTCTGCCAATGATTCTAAATAGAAACAACGACTCGAAAGTAAAAATAAATAAATTACCCTCAAAATGTCTGTTTGTTAAAATGTAGTTTTTGTAGAATTTGCTGTAATAATTCTGACAGGCGTTCAACTTTAGCAGAGTACCAATGTTTCAATGGGCTGTATAAGTACAAATAATATTGTTTATCTACACACGTATTGTAAACCCTCTTTACTGCGTCCAAAAACAGCACGTTAAGACTAGCTTAATGATAAACTTCTTGGTAAAAACTCATTTCTTACCTGAATATTGATAAATTATGACCATAATGTACCGAATTTTGTCATATTATGACATTCAAATTTCGAACACCGACGCCCGCCTGCGTGCCGCCCCTAGTTTGTCTGTGAAGTTGGTACTTCTGAACAAGCTAAACAACTGCAGAGCAATGATCAATGCCACAATGTCGGTCGAACATGCGGTTCCTGAACACATCAAAGCTTATGATATGTGTGTAGATAAACTAGTGTATGTAACTGTACATAATTATGCATTAAAACTCTCGAGTGATATTATTATGAAACTCGCTTTCGGCTCGTTTCATACACCCACTCTCGAGTGTTAATGCCCTCCATTAAGTAGCAGTCACATAAACTACTATTGACAGTTTATAAATCTGTATTTTGTCGAACGTATGCTTTGTCGAAGTAGTAATCTGCCGAATATGTGCATTGCCGGAGAAGAGTTCTTTCAAATAACTAACTTTTCGAAGCTGTGTGTCGTCGAACTATTGTTTGTCGAACTAATGTCGAACGCGTGTTCTGTCTAGGCATTGTAATAGTCGAACTAGTCTTGTCGAAGTAATCGCTTTGTCGAAGTTGGAGAATGTCGAAGTTCAGTATGACACTCCAATTTCCGATTACACAGAATAATATAAAATAATTAAACATCCAGTTCGAAACATAACACAATTTACTTAGGTACCAAAATAATTTATTAAATTTTCATTTTCATAACAATATTAATTTGTTGACGGAGGCACAATGTAGATTGATCGACAATTTCGTTTAACAATAGCTATACATGCAATAAGGGCACAAGTACAGTCCACAACACATTTTCACTTTTAAATGAGTTAGATTAAGGGGCGATTGTTTAATCCCCAGATAAACAGTCAGTTAGCTTTATTTGAAATTTCACAGGCATTTATCTGAGCATGGAAAAATCGACCGTTAGTATAATATTAAAGTATCAGTGGTAGGATTCAAAGTTCAAAATATAATCGTGAATTTCTGCTGACTGTAAAATGGCGGGCGTACTTCTCGTTCTCTGAGTCTTTAGATATACAATATAAATTTTTGCGACTATTTGTGAATCCATAAAGTTTTGTTACAAAAAATTGCAAGGTAAAATCTGCTAGCATGTATTATCAAGGGATCTAAAGGAAACCTACAAAACATTCTTGAAAGCGACAACTAGGAACACAGTGCAAATGAAGATGATATTCTGGCCATTTAGGGAGAAGGCACTGTTGCATAAGTCTGAGTGGCAAACAGAGCACTTGGCATATTTGGGATGGAAACCTTGAAGACCTTGGACCACTTGGCACGTGGAGCCACAGTCACGAGTCAGAATGGATACACCTGGAAGAAAAATTCTCGTTAACAATCTATCCCCAATGGAGTCTCTGTTTACTACACAGGCAGCCTTCGCAAGATAAATAGATAAATACACAGTTATTAACCGTGAAATAAAGTGTATTGATTGATATTGATATTCAATTACTTCCGCCCCATTATTTTTCAAACAAGGATACCTATCCTGTCTGGAAGAAATCACAAAACCAGTGGAGGAAGTACTTTTGGAATACAAGGAAGCACTTAAGGACAATATGAATGGTACTGTAGATCGTGACAGTATTTAGATCCCTCAGCTATCGGAGCAGGGATTTTATCTGCATGCTTAAAGTAATAAACATAAACCATTTTACTTACCATTACCATTGTAAATCTTTGTGATACAAGAATCGTGGCCATTGGCGCAGTATTTCACTGTGGTCCTTTTATCAGGACTAGCACAGTAGGGATTGCTCGCAGTGCTGCATGCATAGCATATTCTTGAAGATGACAATGGCAGCAGACTTTGCGGTACACCTTCCCTGAACTCAGGGTCTGCTACTTGCTCTGCGTCACTTTCTCCGTTAGCTCTTCGGTTTAGTTCTTTGTGGTCTTCTACATTAGCATTATAGTTATTCTTATTTTTGTTTTTTCCAACACATTTTGATGCTTCTTGGTTCGAAAAATTGGCGTTTTGATTCACTAAAGTACTTATTGGGTTAGATTCGCCTACAGGTTGAGACTGAAGTTGACTAGCAACATTTATATTATTAGAAATATCAGCAGTTTTGGGTTCTGCATTATTAGCAGAGTTGGGTTTTGCATTATAATCATAATTAGGTCCTGCATTATTAGCTGAATTTGATTCTGCATTATTAGCAGCGTTTGGTTCTTCATTTTTAGCAGAATTTTGACCTGAACTATAGGTTGGATGTCGTCCTGCATAATAAGCAGAATTGAGTCCTACCTTATTGGCGGTATTCAGTGCTTCATCAGCAGAAGTATGTTTGGCATTGTTAGCAAAGTTTGGTCCAGAATCACTGTTAGACTTGCGTCTTGCTCCACTGGGAAAGTTTAGGTCTTCATTATAAGCAGAGTTTGACCCTGCATTACCATTAAAGTTTCGTCCTGCATCACTATTATCGCCTGGTACTGTAGCCTTTAGTACTTTTTTTGCATCGTTTGGTCCTGCGTAATTTGCTGAATTTGGGTGTGCCTTATTAACAGACTGTGGCCCCGATTTACTATTAGAGTTTGGTCTTGAATTACTATCGGTGGTTGGTCCTGTTTTACTAGGAGAGTTTTGTCCTGCATTATTAGCAGGGCTACGTCCTGCGTTGTCTGCAGAGTTACCGAAGCTTAGTGTATTATTATTAACGAAGTTATTAACTGCATGTTCATCATTACTTCCGGAATTTGATCCTGCGTTTCTAGACTTTAGTTTTTCATTATAATCGTCATCTGATTCAGCATCATAATCAGGGTTTGGGTTTACATTATCTTCAATACTAAGTTCTTGATCATAAGCAATATTAGCAGAAGTCGATTCTTGAGTAGCTTGGTTTAATCGTACATTGTTAGCAGAGTTTGCATTGGCAGCAGAATTCATTACTGCATTATTAGAGGAATTTGGTCCTGAATTATTTGCGGTATTTTCTCCTGCATTGTTAGCGAAATTTGGCCCTGCACTATTAGCGGAATTTGGCCCTGCGTTGTTAGCAAAATTTGGTGCTGCATTATTTGCGGAATTCGTTCCTGCATTGTTAGCGGTATTCGGCACAGCATTAGTGGCGGAATATGGTCCAGCATTATTTGCGGACTTTGGTCCTGCATTGTTAGCGGACTTTGGTCCTGCGTTGTTAGCAAAATTTGGCCCAACATTATTAGCAGAATTTGGTCCTGCGTTGTTAGCGAAATTTGGCCCAGCATTATTAGCGGAATTCGGCCCTGCGTTGTTAGCAACATTTGGTATTGCATTATTTGCGAAATTTGGTCCTTCATTATTGAGGAAGTTTGGTGCTGCATTATTTGCGGAATTTGTTTCTGCATTGTTAGCGAAATTCGGCCCAGCATTTGTGGCGGAATATGGTCCAGCATTATTAGCAAAATTCGAACCTGAACTCCTAGCAGGATTTGGTCCTGCATTATTTGACGAAGATTCTGCTACATCGTTGGCAGGGTGTGGTGATTCGAAGAAAGTTTTTTCGGCAATTTTAAGGCTACCGGCTAAGTTTTCAACACCCAGATTGGCTAATTTCTTTTTCTCGGCAGCTTCCTCTAAAAATTCTCGGGTTTTATCATGTGCATGCGAAGGCTGGGATTTAAATAATAGAGCAAACTTTTTTCTAAAGTCAGCTGGTATCGAGTCAAAACTGTCATATGCTTTGTTTAAATTATCATTTTGCTTTGCCCCAGGAGGGTTGACTGCAGACCCTTCTTGGTTTGCACTTTTGAGATTTCTGTGGCCTAGTTTATTTCGTGAACAATCAGGCTGGTTTGCCGATTCTAATTCCGAATCACTCGCTTGACTAGTACGGCTGCTCAGGATATTTAAGTTGTCAACGGGTTCACTGAAAACTTCTGCCTCATCGCTTTCTTCTAAGAAACTTGGAGCAAACTTAGTATCTTCTACTTGCTGAAGAACTCTAGAGTGGTGGGGTGACTCCTGAGCCAATGCATCTTTCTTACAAGGCTTTGCAGCTTTTGGTGAGTCTTTTACAGATTTTGTGAGCAACTTGGCATGTAGTCCTACTATCAGAGATGGGTCAGAGGCACTGGTAAGGCTCTGATCGGAAACTGGCGGAGGCTCATTCTTTGTTCTGAGGTCGTGAAATACCTGGGCATAACCTGAAATGTAGAAGCGGAATTCATAATTAAACAATGTACTTGATATTTCGACAAGTATGACGACATTGTACGTCTTTCGGCCAGATATATATGTAATATCTACCCCAAAGATATTGAAAGGAGGTTATATTTGATCAAGCGGCGAAGCGACTCCGTTTCAGCTTGGGAAAAATTGCTTTCGTGTTTCCGTCTGTCCGGAATTCCGACTGTTTTCTTCTACAGGGCCGCATTTCTAAACCGATTCTCGTGAAATTTTGGAGCAGGATTGATAATTGAATGTTTTTTTTTTCTATTAGGTTATTTTTTTAAATGGTTTTGTAAAAATAAATACAAATTGCCAAACGGCTTGACAGATTTTAACAAATTAGGATTAGACCGTGAGAAATTTCATGGGCTATATAATTTAGTTGAAAAGTCTATAGGTTGGATTTCAGATCGTAAAATGAAGCCTACAAAGTTATTGATGCGGCTACTTTCATACTCCAATCAGGTAACCAGGTACATTCATAACTTTATAAGTTAAAAGTTCAGCTTTCCACGACTTACTAGGTCTGCAGCTGACAGAGCCATCACTGGTAGATTTTAAGATCCTAATTAACGCTGGGCACGGCCGGCTGGAATTGATGCTGGGTATACCTAGATTGGAATAGCTCTACTGCACTTTCTGAAGCTGTTTTTGTTCCACAGGATCTTCCTACCATCTCCGAAATCCATCTTCCTACCTCGCGGATCTACAACGACATTTCTGCCTACCGGCTCTGCACTTCACAACGTTCAAGAGTTCCATCCGACTCTCTTACATTCTGCCTGGTTCCTGCCTATAACCTGCCCTTACTGCCTAATGAACTATTCAATATCTGAAGACCAGGGGAGTGCTCGTCTAGTGAAAATGTGACCAATTAATATCAATGAGTTCTATAAACCCACGACCCGTCTATCCTATTCTATTTTATTAAACCTCTCTATCTATTCTCATTTCTTTCTACTTATCTATAGCTAAACCCTTAAGGTTAGACGGACAAAAAGAAAGTTAATGTTTTTAATTGACAGGGACATCCCAACGTAAAGATAAGTCAGGTTACAAGAGGGTGACAATAATCAAAAAAGAAACGCAATGTCCTGAGTCGCTCGCAAGTTCTACAGCTCACAGAGCCACTAATAATATCATTACTCAGAAAGCTCGGCAAATAAGTACTTGATACATAGACAGTGAACTACCTATCTATCAATATATACCTAAGTCTATCTTAATAAATTTAGAAGGGGTTTCAGGTCAAAGGGTCTCCAAACTACTAAAATATGCCGCCCTAGGCGGCGCTTATAGATATTTGCCGTTAGGACTGCAGACCCTCAGGCCGTGGGGCCCTGACGCTCGACGAGTCCTTAAAGACATCTCTAGTTGACGCTTCAGGAGACCGCCAGGGTACCTACCCCGCTAAACGTATCATTTAGCGATACAGTGAAGAAATGGTGCAAGCATATTTGGCACCCCGCCGCCCGGCAGTGATCTTGGCGAAATTTTTTATTTTGTATGGGTTTTAGGTTTCGTTGCGTTTTTAAGCTTTATTGTATATTTATTGTAGAACTTTATGTTTCTTCTTCTCATAATAAAAGGTATTAAGATGGACAATATTTTCCTACACAGGGAGGAAAAGACAAAATCGACACAAAACCAATTACATAGGTAAATAATAGGTAATAATAATACCTGACCAGAAGTACAAGGTTATAAACACAATACGAGTATGAGGCAGCATGGTGTTGCATCGGAGGCACAGTGTTACTCTGCTCCTAAAAATATCAGACTGAAACCTTTTAAGGATCTGAAATATTAAAACCCGACATTGGCGAAAGATTTTATCGGCAAAAACTGTAAAGCAATATCGATCCATTGTATTTATGCGCTCGGTGGAAAGTTATTCGGTGTAAACAATGGATGTTCTGCAAAAATGATTTTCATTGTTCTAGACCACTGCCTTTTCAGCCGATGTCCATATTGATATGAAAATGTGTCTAACAATAAAACAAGGTATGGTTATTAAAAGCATATTGAAACGCTTATACATTGTTCTAAGTGATATGATAGGAGTACCATGGTACATCTATTGTTTGAGTAGAATAATAGTGGGATGAAATTGGTAACAAAAATTATGGATGAGAAAAATAATATTGGCACGCGTTTTAAAGTATTCCAGAATCGAAAGCTACAATTACTTATAGTTTACTCAGAATATTCTGGGAGGCCGCTAGGCTATTTTTTGAGTAACTCGAGCGCGTCAGATTAAGATATGGGAGATACCTTACACCCTGTTTGGTAACTTCATTAAATCTAAGCTGCCCACTTAGAGCCGCGCCGTAAGGGTATATGGTGATAATGAATGGTCTAACGTTGGCGGAGTGGAGCGGCGGAGTTCTTGGGTGAAAGTAGCTGATTTGCTCTTCTCAGTAGAAGATAATGATGGGCAAAGCTGAGAAATCAATGGTGTGACGGATAGGTACTACTTTTCTTTTAGACGATATATTGCGGACGGGGTATGCGGACTGTGTACACGTATAAGTTGACAATGAGTCTTCTAACGTTGGCAGGGTTATTTTTGAGAGAAAGTGGGTGATTCGTTCTCCTCAGAAGAAGATGATGATAGACAAACCGGGGAAAACGTTTCTGCAGGGGTATAAAGATGCTTAAGTACTACTTTTTTTTTCAGAAAATTTATTGCCGGTGGGGTCTTCCGACTGGGATGACGGTGAGCGGTTATTGGCGGGTTCATACTCTGGGTATAAGACTGTTCAGTGGAAGTTTGTTTTTTTGATTGCTTGGAAGAAATTGCTAATGTTATACGACGTTTTTTTATTTTGCAAGAGATACTACGAAAGCTCCAATACTGGTACTTATTTCGGTTGAAGTAAACGTCAGTAAAGGAGAGAGTAGCCGGGGAGGGAGAAGTAAATGTAGGTAACATTGACCTGCGATTGAGATTCATATTGTGTGCAACTGTTAAAATCGATATGGAATGTTCCAGAAAGTTCTAGAAATATCTGAAATGATCTGGAAAGTTCCAAATGTCCGCAATTAATTATCAATATTTACATAAATACATAAGTATGCCAAACAAATACGTATCACGCAAGCAAAGAAATTTTGAGTTTAGGGGGCGCTTTTGTGGGGTTATTCAGAATAAAAAAAAAAATACTGTAACGTGTAACTGTGACTGTGTCGAGAGTGTCGGTACGGCAGGCGTGCTATTCGTGCCCGACAAATACCTCCGCACGCGCAGGCACCAGCGGCTATTAGCGGGCGGCGCACATCGCACGGTGGCGTGCCATCAGTGTCCACTGGTGAGGGCGCGGGACAGTCTCAACGCTCTGTTGGCTGCAGCACCACTTACTGATCTGTTTGGTGATGCATGGAGGCATATTGTGTGAGAATGTGGAAAGTTCTGCGAGGAGAATGTGTGACAGGGTTTTTGGGTATGTATAATTATTCTCTTAGCTCTTTGGTCGCAGGTTGCTGGAGCAATTATCGAACCAGGTCCTGAATTCCTAAATTTGTATGTAGTCTGGGAGGTAAACAAGACAGATCGTGAGAGAAAGTTCGGCCTTGCTAGTTCTCATCGTGACCCAAAGGCTCTCCATATGCTGTAGCCTTGAGACTTGTAAGTGCTTTTTTATTGCAAGTAATATGCCGCCACCGGATTGTTTCGAAGAGGTGGAGGATTCGCGATCCCTTTGAAAAACCCCATACCTATCATCTATCAAAATAAGTTTCGGTCAAGCAAACTAAGTCATAGTCCTCATTGAGTAGTTTTAGATAAATATCATCGTCATATTCGTCTGGCATACCACGTACCAAAATACCATGTTCGCGCAGAATTTAATCTTAGCTGCCACAATATGAAACGAAGTACTTCCTAGAGGCTTCCATAGGACATGGGTTTCATTAATTTTGGACAATGTTTTCAATGTTGGAAAGGTTAATATTTATACAAATAGTTCTTTTACACTTTCTAAAATCCCATGTTCGGACTGGTTTTGATCTTAGCTGCTATTAAAATTAAAATCTTTCATATGACATTTCATTTTTTGCTGTTGGACAAATTTCACAATTGGAATTTTACAGTTGGAAAAGTGCTGTTGGACAAATTTCCCAATTGGAATTTTACAGTTGGAAAAGTGCATGAATAATATTTATATTCATGATTTTTTTAAACATACCAAAACACCATATTCGCGCTGGATTCCAACTTAGCTGTACATATATAAAACAAAGTGCACTTGAAGAGCTTTCATATAACATGAGTTTTACTACTGTTAGACAATGTTGACTATCTTGGAAAGGGAAATGAAAAATAGTTATGTATTTTTTAAACGTATTACTAAAACACCTTGTTAGGGCTGAATTAGAAACTTAGCTGTCATATCATGAAACGACGGAAGCCCCAAAACTCATATCATATGAGTCATAGAAATTATTTACGTTTGCCAATTATTACAATGTTGGAAAAGTGAATGTATAATATGTATATGTATGTTTTTTTTAACGTACTATAACACCACGTTTGCCCTTGATTTAAACTTAGCTGCCAAAATATGAAACAATGAACAGCGTTTATATGACCAAAGTTTAAATTTTGTAGGACAATGTTGACAATGTTGGAAAAGTGAATTAATAATATTTACATTTAGAAAGAAAGAAAGAAGAGCAAATATTTACATTTATTGCACAAAAACACACACATTAAGTATGAAGTTTTAAAAAAAAAACGTCAAATTCTACTCAATTATTTTGAAAAAGCGTCACGGTGTGTAAATGCTCTGCAAAAAGTACTAACTCATCATTGTACTGAGGGCGGGAGCCCTCAGCGCTGATTTTCAGTAAGTGCCTTTTATGTTTTTTTTTATATGAATGGCAGGTAGTTAGTATAGTAGGTAGGAAAGGGATACGTGTAAATTGTTAAGAACGCATCTAGCACAAGGGTTGTATCAAGGGTAGAAACACGAAATTACTAAATTACTTCCAGTAATGGAAGAAGAAAAGTGTTTCTTTCGACGTTTTCGGAGATGCTATGGTTTTCAGATTAATAGATAAATCCTATAAAAGCTTGATTGTTTTTGTGTTCGACTTGCAATTCATAACGTGAATAACGTCTCGTTAATTATATCAATTTAGGCAGATTTTGTAAAATAAATACGGCTTCTTACACGAACTTAATACGAGTATAACAAATTAAACAAACTGTAGAATGTAAATAAAAAAGTTTTCTGGAGTTTCCAGATGTTGGAATAATCTGTAAGATCAAACGTTAAGCGTTGTTGGTGAGCCCTCCCTCGCCGCCCTGCCCTGCTCTACCCTGCCCTACACCGCGCTAACCTGCCTCACCCCGCCCTGCCCCACGAAAACTTGTATTTGTCGTTTCAACTAAACTCGGGTAATCACATACAACAACGACAAATTAAGTTCCGAGCGCCTTAAGTTTAAGGCTGAAGTTTGGAGCCAGGCAGGTGCTAAAGGTGTTTGCAGCTCCGGAATTGTCGCTAACTTCACAAGTAATGTTCTAATGTTCTCACTTCTTTCGAGACTCCGTGTGATGGAGGCTGCATTTACATGCCGGCCGTTGCGTCTTGCAAGTTTTTCTTAAGTTTTAGTTATTCCTGGCATCCCTACTGAGTGGCTTCATTCAGTTTACACCTTTGGCATATTCAGGAAAAGTTAAAAAAGATGCCGTTTAGAAGATATGATGATTCCAGGAACATCACTGTCGGTATAATTTCGAAAACAACGCAGTTAAGGCTGAACAACCCGACAGCGGAACTTCGTATTTGACCTTCAGCTTACTTTTAAAGGAATATGATTAAAATTCTAATATATTTTTTATGTTTTAAATATTTTATTGTTGACATTATTATTATACATATATTAATTAAAAATAAAATAAAAACACAAAAAGGTACAACTACGCGAATAAACCACCCCGGGACATTGCCAAGGCTAAGGTTCCCATGACGCTTGCAGCATTTCCCCGCTGCACAGCCAGGCTTTGCATCAGAAATGCCCCAAATTTTAATAATTATGGTAGTTTAAATACTAGAAACCCCCTTTTGAGATCAATAGGTAATCAAATAAAACCAAACTCGATGGGTTTACAAGTAAGAATACCAGTCTTCCGACTACCACCTTCCAGTTCCACGGTGATGGTGATGACAAAATTGGCATTCAATGGTAATAGGGCTTGTCACGACGAGCCCAAACTCGATGGGTTTACAAGTAAAAATCCCAGGATTCCCTTTCCCACCGTCTGAATCTAAGTTTCCTAACGTTATCATTCTTGAAGACATTCTAGACACACGGCAGTGTTTATAAAGCTAAGTTCTGAGAAATCTAGCGAATCACACGACATCTGTTTTTACATTTTAAGTTACCAGCTCGCCACAAACAAATTTGTCTATAACGATATTAAAACTAGAAGTGAGTGAAATTTCCATTCCTAGATTAGTCGTACCAGTGTACGTTTTTTTTTACAGTTATTTTTTATTTTATTATTTCTTTCTTTTTTACTTTTTTTTTACTAAATTAAACTAAAAACTAAAAAACAAAAATAAAAATTACAAAAAAAATTAACTAAATTACAGTTACTTTAGTTACAAGTCGACCTAATAAAAGGGTGTTAATTTAAAAATAACTCTCACGTCCTAGCGCTTAGAAAAAAAAAAGCAAGCCACATTGCTCGATGATACTAGTTAGTTATCTCGGGGAATAAGGATTTTATTCACTGGAATTCGAGATGGTGGACCTTTTCTAACATGGCGGCAACATAATACGGTATTAGACTGGTAGTCGAAATATATACTTTTTTATAAACTGTAAAAACGGTAATTTTCTTCGTGAGTTCTAGCATGTAACCTCATCATCAAAACTTTTTTTTACACAAAATTAAGATTATTAAATACAATTGCTGGAAATACAATTCTGAAATTGTACAGTCATTTTCTGCATAATGCTTAATTTTCAGAAATGTTCCTAGATCTATCGACTACCTTGCCCAATGTTGAATAAAAAAATATATTAGAAAGCGCGTTTAAAATGCAGCCGCTCAGTGGTTGAACCAAGCTGGCGCTGCTGATATCGTCGTTCATCTTTGGACATCGATGCCAAGACCGTAAAAGCTGATGACCAGTGGCCGATTCTTGAGTAGTTCAATCAGTGATGTTGTTAATCTGCAACCAAAAATCAATGGCAGAACCTGTTTCGCCTTGGCCATTCCGTACTATAATTAAATATATTAGTCTAAAACATATGAAAGGATACGTATACAAAAAGTAGATCAACGGGCAAAAGCTTCACTTACTCTGAATCACCCATGAACAGCCGAAGTGAGCTATGATATGTTATGTCATGACTTAAGTTTGTATGTCTGATTTGTTATTATTGGTATAAAGCCTAGTTTGAATCGGATCTGATAAAGGTGCTATGCCGAGGCCGAAAACCGAACTGGAAACGATTAAGCAAGCCATTTGAAGATAGTTTGCCGGAAATAATCGACTTTTTCCCGACGTTGCACCTTGTAACTTTTTCTGTTCCCAAAAATTAAGAATGAATTACGCGGACAACGATTTTCATCACCAGAAGAGGCTGTCGAAGAGTATGAAAAACACGTTTATGAGGTCACCACGGAGGAGTGGCACAAATGTTTTCAAGATTAGTTAAATCGTATGTTAAAGTGCATTTACTCAAATGGAAATCCAAACTGGAATCAAACAGAAGTCAGACGAAACCGAGGTTGCGAAGGTTTCACCTAAGGAGGAGTGGGTTTTTTGATTAGTGGAAGGTTGACTGCTGCTTTACAAAACATAGCAAGTGTTTTGTTGTCGTCATGAGAGTAAGCAGAAGTTACGGCCTGAAAAAAGTGGGTGCGCCTACCTCAGACCACTCTGAAGAGGAAATTTTAGTTTTCTACGAAGAAAACTAAAAGATGCCCAAAGTGAAAATCCATGCAGATACACCGCAGTCATGGGGGATTTCAATGCAAAGATTATCGCCAACACCACGGACGTCTCCCGTGGCATGGAGAATATCTAAGGTTATTAATATAAACACCTCCTCGTAACCTCCAACCTCCCCTATAGCTACGCCCTTTCCTCACAACTAAATCTGATCTGATCGGAATCTCTGTTCGTCTGATTACTGTATATGCCCAGCCCAGTAAGTAGAAAACTCCACCTCACTGAGTGACACCGAATCCTGGTTGCTTCACAACCAGGTCACGCTAAATCTGCTCATCTCATCTAAAAACGTCCGGCCCAGTATGTGGAACTCCACCATACTGGACGACACTAAATCCTGTTGTTACACAACCAGGTCACGCTAAATATCATCACCAACTCGATGGTGATGCGCAAATAGTCATCTGATAAAGTTACATGAGCAAAAACTCACCAAGGGTCCATCGAAGACACGCCTGTGTACTCCTTGTCGCGTCTCGATCCAGTCTGGCGGGCGCTCGCTCGCTCGCCCCGCACCAGCGCGAAAATAAAACTTCTACCCTCTGAACCATCCAATATCAAAACGTACCGCATCTTCATGCTTTAACGCCTGACGCTGTTTGATAGCAATATTGTGATCATATCGTAGTTGGCAATCGCGACTTTCGCGACACTGCCCGCCTTGACAGAATAAACTCTCTTAATACAGAATCAGCAAGTTTAATAATCAATTAAATTTACAATATGTTAAGGAATTTCTACATATTTTCATCTCATCAAGATGGCGAGTAGTTGTGCCGTCCACTGTTTAACCTTCTCTCTTGCTCGACGAGCTGATGTTTTGATGGGCCGGCTCGATGAAGGTTCTGGTTCAGATTGAGTAGCTTGTATGTCTTGTTTACTAGTTAAGTCTGATTCACTATGTCGATTTTCTAAACTTTCGATGGTTGATCTCTCATTATCATCTGTTTCTCTGGGACTCCCGTTAAGTTCGTGAGGATAAAGGTGTGCTATGGATCTAGTTAATATCTCACCAGATGTTGTCTGTACCTTTGCAACTATTATATTATCGTCCGGACCCTTTATAAAATTCGTTATCTTGCCTACTTTCCAATGAGCACGATTGAACCCACCCTTGATCTGCACGATATAACCAATTGTTGGAACTTGTTCCACTAAAATCGTGGCTGCTTATGAATACTTCTACGATCTCTGAGACTGTTCAAATACTGATTAGCGAACATCTTTGTATACTCTTCAAGAATTGTCTGTCCACGTTTCCACCCATCGATGAGATTGATTTTAGTTACAGTAGCAGGTTCTATGAATTCTATGTCTGATGTTTCGGTTAGTAGAGGACCACCAATGCGCAGGAAATCAGATGGTGTAAGACATGCTCTAATTCTTCGCCCACAGTGGTCAGCGGTCTAGAATTAACTACAGCTTCAACTTCTTTGATTACTGTACATAACTTGGTCATTATTTAGAAGATGTTTTTCAATCGTCCTCTTTAAACAGTGCTTTACAAGCCCTATCAGTCTCAGAAACCCCCAAACCAGGGAGCTAGTTCCGGAATGAATTTCCATTAAATATGGTTGTCAATGCAATACTTATTGGTCAGAACGTCGGAAGTCAATTTAAATTGCAACGCGTTGTCTGAAACTATCATTTTGGGCAAACCTCTTGATGCGACAAATCTCCTAATAGCAAGCAGATACTCCCTTGCTGATGCATTCTTGACTACTTCCATATGGATGCCTCTGACTGCCAGACATGTGAATAAACAGACCCAACGTTTTTCTGTACAGCCACTAACATCGATTACTAAAGGGCCAAAATAATCTACACCTGTGTATGTAAATGGTGGACTGTAATTAAATCTCTCTGCTGGTAGTGGTGGCATTTGTGGTAGCTTGTAAGGCCCACCACCGTATTTACGACACTGGGCACATTTTCGTAACACCTTTTGCACTTGATATCTCCCTTGAGGAACCCAGAATCTTTTTCTTAGCTGTGCTAGTGTTTGCGATACGCCCACATGGTAGTTTTTAGTGTGAATATCCTCTATTATCTTTGTAGTCAAATCTGTATTCTTCGGTAACAATATCGGATTTTTCTGATCTTCTGGTCAATCCGTATACTGGAACCTTCCTTTGCATCGTAACAGTCCATCATCATCTTTGTACAGTCGTAATGAAGTTAATAGGTCCGTCTTTATCCCTTCTACCTCTCTTGCAAATATTTGTTTCTGTATTTGTCTTATTGTTTCCTTCTCGTCTAAATCATTACTATTAGTATCCATCTCTTCTTGTTCTGTCATGTTTTTATCTGGTTCTATTTCTGAATTGATAACTCTATCTTGTACTTCTGCTGTTATATCCGAGAGGCCCTCCGCAACAGCAGGATTTTGAACGTACACATGGACGGTTTGTGGTTGGTTGGATGGCCAATTTTCGTAACTCGTTCGCAGAAATTTTGGTCCAGATAGCCATCTTTCATTATCTATACGGGAGTTGTCAGACCTAGTCGCTACGTCTGCTGGATTTGAGGCGGTTGGGACATATCGGATAATTAAATCCTTATTAAGCCTGATCTCATTTACTCTTCGAGCCAAAAATGGTGGTAATAGATTTTCCGACTTGCACCAACTCAGAACAGTCTGACTATCCGTCCACAAGAACTGTCTTCTGATTTCTATACGGAGAAATTTCGTCACGTACTTCAATAACCGATAACTACCTATAAGTGCACCTAGTAGCTCTAATCTTGGTAAGTGCAAATCATTTTGGTCCTTTTTGGGTACCAAACGGGACTTTCCAATAATGAAAATGGTGAACGTAAATAGACAACTGCTGATCTTGGGCGTAATATCTTGGTACCCGCACTTTTCTTATCTTTTTGAAGTTTTCAATGACTGATTGCCACTGTTCTTGATCCTAATTTGGAAGTATCGTATCCCATTTTACTTTGCTTTTCCAAAGCTTCTGTAGAAAAGCTTTTGCTGGTAGAACGATCGGAGCAAAAAACCCACATGGATCATAAATAGAAGCGATTACCCGTAAAATGTCTCTCTTTGTTTGTTCGTTTCCGACAGATTTCTCATCGTAGATAAACCTTATGAACAAAACATCATCCTTAAGTTTTCATTCCATGCCAAGAACGTTTACCGATTCGTTATCTTTTCCACGAAACTCATGTGGTATAGTATCAACAAATTCTGGTGAATTCGAATTCCACTCTCGCAAGTTCATAGACAGCTCGGTGAAGGATTGTTACGATACTCTATACAACGATTTTGCTTCTTGTACCGTTTGAACACCTGTTACGAGGTTGTCTACATAAATATCTTCTGACACCTGTTTGTTCATAGCACTATTCGATTTTTGCAGATGATGCTTGATCGTAGCATTAAGCAGGAAAGGGCTTGCTATCACGCCGAAAGGGACACGACAAAATCTAAGATGCAGAAGATTGTCTGATATAGGTTCTTTCTTTAAATCCTTCAGCCATAAAAATCGGGTAACGTCTCTGTCATCTTCCTGCAGACCGATCTGCAGAAAGGCTTTCTCCACATCGGCTACTATCCCGATCGCATGTTCTCTAAATCTGATTATCAGTCCTATTAGATCTTCCAGCATCAGTGGTCCTCGATAAAGACATTCATTAAGACTATTATTGTCTTTTGCCTTTGCGGATGCGTCATAAACAATTCTTGGTTGTTTACTACCTTGAAGAACGCAGTGGTGCGGCAAATAATGAATGTTCCTATCTGAACGATTCACATTCGTGTCTTCTACAATCTCGATAATGTGTTTCCGTAGCTGTTCTTTAATTGTGTTATCATAGGCTGATAACGTATCAGGTGCTATTCTCTTTACAAGACTGCTCAGTCTCCCGGAGGCTAAGCCAAAGTTGAACGGTAGTGAGGTAGGGGAATTTTCTATCCATGGCCATTTGACATGGTATCGCTGATCAATGTATTGCGTCGTATCATTGTATTGTTTGATCGCTTCTTCATCTCGATTCGCCTTTGGAGAGTCTGTAATACCGATTGATTCAAGATCCCACAGGTTGTGAATCTTGACATTCCTTAATGGAAGATCAGGTTGGTGAAACTTGTTTTCACTCTCGATGCATGATTGGAAGTAAGTTAGTACAAACAGTTTGTCCTCATTGGCTGCTTCCTGATTCCATCTACCCGACCAAACCCAACCGAAATCTGAATTAACTAGATATAGATCTTGCTGAAACTCTATCTTTTCATTTTGCATGAAGGAAAAATAATAATCGTTACCGATTAAAATGTCGATGTTATCTTTCTTGACCCATCATCAGCCAATATCATGTCACTTCGAATCTTCTTTGAATACTTAAGGCGGTGTTTCTGATCTGAAAAACGAATACATCGTGTAATGCTAGGCACAACATTTGCGTAGATTAATCTTCTCACACCCGTACGAGTTATTATCTCAAAGCAAACCATCGCACTTGTGATCTCTTGTGGATCCTTTGCCCCAAATGTGAAGACAGGCAATGAATGTTCTTCGATAGTCGATAGGTTTAATTCTTGAGCTGCTTGCGATGTTATGTAGGTACGTTGACTACCACAGTCTAAAATAATGCGACATTTTTTCTGTGGACCTTTATCTCCTGTCCTCTGAATATCTACTACAGCTGCTTGCAGTAAGACGTCTCTTTTGTCGACCGTAATGTGCAGAGCATTTGTTGCATTTTTTGAGCTACTTAGTTTTTGAGGACATAGTGCTCTATTATGTTCTTCAGACTTGCTGCAATATCTGCACGTCTTGGTTGATTTACAATCTCGGACTATGTGTCCTTCGCTGAAGCAAATGTAGCAACTGTTGCGTAGTTTTGACTTCCTCTCATAAATCGTCTTGAATGTATTACATTCGTCATTAAAGTGGTATTTTCTACAGAATATGCACCCTTGTCTTCTTCTCTTCCCACTTGGTTCTCCTCTGTCTCTTGAATACTCGCTTTTAAACTGTCTTTTTCTTGTGTTTGATGATTCATAAACTTTATTCCTGTTATTATACTTCTCCAATCTTTGATTTCTGCTGTCTCTTGAAAATGGTCCTTTACCTGCATAGTTTTTTTTTACGTCCCTTCTGTCTGTTTGTACATGTAGTGATTCTGTTGTCAATTTTCCTTCATCATTCTTACTGGTTGGTACAAAACTGTGTAACTCGTTTTTCTTCAATCTATTTGAAGAGTAGCGGACTGTGTTCTTTGTCGTTAGGTGCCTGGAGGGCGGAGTAATTCGGAGGAAAATTAATAAAAGCGACTTATCGTTTGAACCGTGTATTTCTTGGTCGACAGCCAATACGAAAGAGGAAATGAAAACATTCTAGTGTTGCTAGCCAACATGCTGCGGCCTCACAAACTGAGAAAACCAAAGTTAAAATGTTAGCAAACATCAGCTTATGGGAACTGTACTTACATACTAGATATCAAACTAGCCCTACGATACACTCTTGGGGTGGTACATTGACCCTAGTCCAATATTAAATTTACATCTTTGTATAATGTAAAAAGAAATAACACATACTACATTATTAAACTAGCTCTACGACACAATCTTGAGATGGTACTTTGACCCTAGTTTAATAATGAGAACAAATTTTACATTCTCTTATTACCTATATATTATAGAAATAACACAATAAAGTGCCTAAACCACTGTTAGGTACAAAAACAACAAAGGAATAACAAAAACAATTAGTTATGTAAACTATTGTAAACACTTAATTAATCTAAGTTAGGTAAGTACATAAGGCTCAAAATTAATTATTGAGAGTTGTCCTCAATAGGTAATATACATATTTTATTTATAGCCCTAATGTGAGACTTTTTATTTGGAGTTCTCACTTCTACAGCTCTTACTTTGCTGTCATGCCCCGGGAAGACCTTTATAATCCTAGCCATGGGCCACATCATTGGAGGTGCGTTATCCTCCTTTAAAATAACTAGACTACCTTGTTTAACATTACATACATCAGACTGCCATTTAGGTTTATTTTGAAGCACGTTTAAGTAATACTTGTACCAGACTTTCCAAAAAGATTGTTTAATTTGGGTACAAATTTGCCAAAATTTTAATCTATTTTGCGGGATATTAGTAATATCGCCTTCAGGATACATCATTATAGGATTCCCAATTAAGAAATGACCTGGCGTTAGATAAGAATAGTCAGTTGGATCTGAGGTCAAAGGTAACAACGGTCTCGAATTGAGGACCGCCTCAATCTCACACAACACAGTACTTAACTGTTCATAGGTTAACACATTTTTACCTATAACTCTTTTCAGGTGGTATTTTGTACTCCTCACCGAAGCTTCCCACAATCCTCCAAAGGTAGGCGAATAACTTGGTATGAAATGGAATCGAATTCCCTGTTTAGAAGCAAAATTATAAACTTTGTCGCGATGATTCTGAGAATTCTGCAATGTATAGAGTTCAACTAATAGGTTCCTTGCACCTTTGAATGTACTAACATTGTCACAATTTATTTCAGACATAAGGCCCCGCCTCGAAATTTGTCTTCTTAGGCAAGCGAGAAACGTGTCGGTTGTTAAATCTGAAGCTAGCTCGAGATGTATAGCTTTTGTTGTAAAACATACAAAAACGCAGATGTAACCTTTTCCAATAACTGAGCGTCTCACGCGCGACAATTTAACTTCAATTGGGCCAGCAAAATCTACACCTACTACTTGAAAGGCTCTACCACTAGACCTTACTCGACTAGCTGGCAAGGAACCCATTAGTTGCTTGGCTACTTTGGCCCTTTGCCTGAAACATACAATACATTTGTGAGTTACTTTTTTAACCTCTGACAACCCATTACAAATCCAAAATCTTTTATTTAAATTCGACAATAAAAGCTTAGGACCTGCGTGCAGTAGCCTTTCATGCTCACTCCTAATAAGCAAAGTGGTAATGTGAGATGATTTCGGTAATATAACCGGGTGTTTTTGGTTATTAGTTATATCAGCATGTTCAAGCCTACCACCTACGCGGAGAAGACCTTCATTGTCTATGAAAGGGTGTAAATTCAGCAAGTTTCCCCTTAAATTATTATTTTTACGTAGAGTATCAATCTCAGTTTTAAAATATTTATGTTGTTCGTATTTCACTATGAGCATCAGTGCCGAATTTAATTCCGAGCTAGACAAATAGTTGCAATTTACTTTAGTTTTATTTTTGTTAAGATTATTTAAAAACCTCAATATATATGACAAAAGTCTGACCATTTTCCAAATATCCGAGCGGTTGCTTAAGCATTCCAATACATACTCGAGCGGGCCTATAGAATGAGGCTCGTGGTCGCTGGAGAGCACCAAGCAGTGCTTCGCCTCTGGCAAATGAGATAAAGTGTTTGCTTCACTTGTAGGAAAATTGTACTTACTGTCCCGCAGGAAACGTGGGCAGCGCCACCATTGCTCGCAGCTTGGCAACTCATGCGGCCTCACACCCCTGCTTATGAGATCAGCCGGGTTCATATCAGTACTAACATACAACCATTGCCAATTAGCTGTATGCTGACGAATTACATTTACTCTGTTTGCAACATATGCTTGTAAATTAGTTATTTCCATTTTAAGCCATGCTAACACGATTTGAGAATCGCTGAATAAGTAAACTTTGCTTATATTGAGCTAGGCTTAATGTGTCATGTGTTTTAGACATTAATTTAGATAACAATAGTGCAGCATTTAATTCAAGTCTTGGCACTGTCATCTCTTTCTCTTGAATAGGATTTATTCTAGACTTTGAACAGAGTAAATGTAACATAGCAATACCTGTTTGGGTAGTTACTCGCAGATAGATGCAGCACCCATGGGCAGTAGAACTGGATGCATCTGCGAACCCGATTAACTCCACTGTGTCGGTTTCTGAAAACTTTATATTTCTATGGAAATGAATTGGTTCCATGACCCTTAAATCCTCGGTAAATTGAATCCATTCCCTTTCTACCTCAGCTGGTGGGCTTGAAATCCAGTTTGTATTGTTTGTCATCCAAAGCTTTTGCATTATGGACTTAGCCACCACTATAATTGGGCTTATGAAACCCATTGGATCGTAGCATCTACCTATATAACTAAGTATACCTCTCTTTGTGAGCAGGTTTGGATCAAACATTCCTGGAGAAGTTATTCTAAAATAATCCTCTTTAGTATTAATTTGGAGGCCTAATGCCTTCATATTGAAGTTGTCTTTTTGTAAATCTATACTATCAAAATGCTGATCCTCCATTCGTATGTCAGAGAGTAACGTTTCATTGTTGGAGGACCACTTGTGAGTGGCAAAACTGCCTAAACTCAAAAGAGAACGCAACTGTTCTTTTGACTGATTAATTATGGCCAAATCATTGTGAGAATACAAAACATCATCGACATAAGTATTATTTCTAAGTATGCATGCCGCTAGAGGATACTCATTCTCATATCTATTGGCTAACTCAATTAAACATCTAGTTGCTAAATAACTAGAGCTCTTGAGACCATATGTAACTGTATTCAGCCTAATACACCCTATTGCTTGATTAGGTTCATCTCTCCAGAGAATATTTTGCAGCGATGTGAACGCTGGATCTATCAGGACATTCCTAAACATGCGTTTGATGTCCGTGGTTATAGTGTAAGTACCTAATCGGAATAACAATATAATGTCAAAAAGATCTCTCTGAACCACTGGCCCATTCAATTGTAAATCATTCAACGATATTTTTTTGTTTGTTTTCATGCTCGCATCAAAAACTGAACGAACCTGAGTCGTTTTGCTTTCTGGTTTAACAATGGCATGATGGGGCATGTAGTAGGCTGCTTGCTTATTAATTTCATAGAGTTCAATGTCAACATACTGACCGTGGCCAAGAGACAAGTATTCATGTATGAAATGTTTGTATTGCATGAATAATGTTGGGTTTGCCATTAATTTCTTTTCCAGGTTAAGAAATCTTTTTAGAGCAAAATTGAATGATTCACCCAGATTCTTTGTAACTTCAGACAAAGGTAACTTTAAAGGCAAAGCAACTTGAAACTGTTTATCATTAAGTTTTAATGAATTTTGAAAGACTTGCTCGCACAGTTCTTGTTCTGAAGATTTTTCAGAAAATATTTCAGGTACTTTTTAATTAGTCCAAAATTGGGCAAGTGTTTCTTTAAGATCTAATTCACATTTTAAAGCCACCTTATTGCATGTTTGACGCTGTAGTGAAGCTTGCAGCAGACTTCCCCCAATGATGTGCCCGAATTGTGTATTGATGATGTGCAGATCACTATGCGGTGATGCCAGCTGGCTGGCGCTCACAGCTGTAGACTGCTCGCCGCAGGTGTTGGCATGCATCACATGGCTGGCTGACTGCTTCTCCGGCAATAGCACCTGAAACATCAAGTCGGCACCCATTAACATGTGTATGTCACTCGGGACATTGAATTGGTCATCTGCTAAGTCAATGTTAGATGGTAGCAAAATGTCGTCTAAGTTAATCTTAGATTGGGGCAATTGAGAGGTTATCTGGTCTGCCACATGACAGTTTACAGTGGTTTTGAAGGGAGTTTTTAAAGAATGTATCTCCAATGGTACACAGTATTTCAAATGATTCTTTGCATTTGATATACCAATTATGTTTGTAGCACTTTGCTTGGGAGTTAAACCCAAGACCTGGACAAGTTTGGAAGTTATAATAGAGACTTGTGATCCACTGTCCAGTAGCGCCTTAAAATATACTTCCGTACCATCTTTTGCGATGGATTTTATTCTAGCTGTCGGTAAAAGAACATTATTATTATTGTTGCCTGTTAAAGTAACAGGAGGTGCGAGGGCAAGCTCGTTGCAATGAACCAATGTATTGTGAGGACCTCTGCACTCGGCACATCTGAAGTGGAACCTGCACTTTGAGTAATGCACACCCAAACAAATGTTGCACAGCTTATTTTGCCTAGCAAATTCAACTCTTTCCTTGGCAGGCATTAACTGAAATTTCTTGCAATTAAATAGTTTGTGTTCTTTCGACTTACAGTTTAGACAGGTAGCTGTACCAACGGCTGCATGGGCTGCTACTTTTCCATATCTTGGTTGTGCTTGATTATGAAGACCCTGGTCGGAGCCCTCCAGCGCCAGAGCTCTCTTCTCCAAGTAACTAAGGAAATCCTCGAGGCTGGGTTCTGTTGTTTGGTCTCGCTCGAGTTGATACGCTCGAGCCGTGTAGCCATCTAGTTTCCGGAAAAGTATGCAAATGAGGATGGGATCCCAATACTTTATGTTTTCGTTGTGGTTTTTAATTGCAGCTATTTGTTGCCTAATAACTGATACAAATTCCCTTAAATTGCTGGCTGTAGATTTACCTACATGTTTTAAATCTAGTATACCGCATATGTGCTCACTAACAATCCTATTCTTGTTTTGATACCTATTTTTTGACAGCCTAAGAGCCTCTTGGTAACTTTCATCAACTAATGGCAGATTTTTAATTAGTTCGAAAGGTTCTTCCTTTACAAAGGATCTTAGGTAATACAGCCTTTGAATATCATCTAGCTTTGTATTGTTGTTAATTAGTGACATAAATATGTTTATGAAGGGCACATATTCAGTAAATTTACCAGTGAAAATTTGAACGTCTATTGGAGGTAACTTAATGACACTCGTGGGTGGGCTGGCATCTACAATTGCAGCTGGAACCTGAGTTGTTGATCGTGAATTTATTTCTTGTTTCAATACTGTCGAAATAGCATATCTTCGATCTTCAACAATTGCGAAATCCTCAAGGTCTTGCGGGTCTAAACCCATAATTTCTTTGCTAAGACTTTCATATTCTTGGAAAGCAGAGTTTACTCTTTCTAACTTAATGGTAAGAGTTTCCAGCGGCAACTGAAACAAATCGTTTTTGACAAAATTATACAGTCTTGTTAGCGTACCTTTGATGTAGCCCCTCGAGGCAATAAGTTTTTTGAGATCCATTGACACTTAAGTTAATGTTAGTAGAATATAACATAAACTGATTTACAGTCGTGTCGTACAACACAGAAATAATTGATCACAAACAAACTGTAGGACACTAGAATTTTTTTCACAAATTGGCAAAATGGCGGACGAAACCAATGGTTGCTTTTGCTTGTTGCGTTTGCGACGTGGCGGCACCTGCGTCGGCGTTCTGTTGTGAATACAATTTAGCGCGAAGTTCACCACGTCACTATCTATCTCACTTGCACTTGCGTAGCTTGCGATGCTCCGTCCCGTCCCGAAGTTGTATGAAGTTGGTTGCACACTTGTTCGTTGCGCAGGCGTGCCAAACTTGCGTTGCCAAGCGTGCCGCTTCGTTTCGAGTGCGTTCTTGCTGCGCGCCACGAAATATATTGCGTGGTTTGCAGAAAATGGCGTCGATGCTTGATTGAAGAATTTTTGCCCGGCGATTGCGAATATTAGTCGAAATTCCAGCTTACCCCTTACTTTCTTCGATGCGAAAAGGACCATGAAGCGTAGCGGACTGTGTTATTTGTCGTTAGGTCCCTGGAGGGCGGAGTAATTCGGAGGAAAATTAATAAAAGCGACTTATCGTTTGAACCGTGTATTTCTTGGTCGACAGCCAATACGGAAGAGGAAATGAAAACATTCTAGTGTTGCTAGCCAACACTATTAGAAGTCTCTCTTGCAGTGATGATATGTTCTAGGTACTTCCTGATGTTCTCAATAGATTCATCTTCATTAACCATCTTCATTCGTAACTCATACATGAGATCTTTTTGAAATTTCTCGATAATCATTACTCTCAAATGATTATGGTTCACATCTTCACCTAGCAATTTTAGGATCCTCAAATGTCTTTCGATCTCGTTCAAGACGTTACGGCACTCTTTCATTGACTGATCTGCTGCCTCGAGCCTATAGAGCGCAAACATAGTGTGCATCAATAACAGCGCCTGGTTTGCCGTACCTCTCCTTCAACGTATTCACCACGATCTGATAGTTAGCGTTGGTCGTGTTAAGTCCCTTGATGACTTGCTTAGCTTCCCCCTCTAATATTGACTGTAAGTAAAGCAATTTGTCTAAATCATGTATATTTCTGATATCTACGTTTGATGAGAATTGATCCCAAAATTGGTATCATTTCAAAATATCGCCGTTGAATTTTGCCAACTCCATCTTCGGTAGCTTACTTGTAACATTGTTATTTGCTGTCATTGCTGCTGGTGCCCTTAGAGGCTTCTCCACTTGTCTAATTTTGATGTTTAATTCCGCAAGCAATTTCTCTGCTTGCAGCTGAACATTCGTGTATTCCTCTACATCAATTTGTGACGGATTTTCGATTAATTTGAAGTAATTGTACATTTCAGATATAGATCGCTCTGTAACCGAACTCAATTGCGTCGCTATGCTCTGTGAATCTTCTACAGTAATGTCATTGTTTTTCAGGCGCAATAAGGCATCTTCAGCAGATAGGGTTAATGATTGAACCGATTCAATTATAATTTTTAAACGAGTCCGGACTACAACCTCCATTTTACAGAATTGTCTCTTACTAGTCGCTGATACAACATAGGCTACTAATCGGAAAATGAGACTGAACCAGACCTACGTTGGTACTTCTATATCTTCTCTCAACTGTAACAAGTGAAAGTATCTCCTCCAATAACTGATATTCATTCTAACTCGACGTACACAGATATCTGCTAATTTTTATACTGTCATTATGGTAGCATACAGTACAACAAAGGCCATTTTGCAAGGTGACTCATTGCGCGCAATCGCAACGTTTGTACGCTGTATCATCAACAATTAGCATAAAATATAAACGCGTTCTTATTATAACAAGCATTAGGATCAGTTTCGAACTTGAACGATTAATATTCTTATTTGTTTGTGCCTTATTATCAATCTGCCTGCGTTACGAAATATTTGAGTGCTACGAAGTGTTACGCCGCCGCTCCGCCGCCCCGCCACCCCGCGCGGAGCGCCGCGGACGGTGCGGGTGATGTGCTACGAAGTGCTACGCCAAGCATGCCTTACGCATACGCGGTAACACCTCTCTCTCTTTCTAGCATAGGGAAATAGACTGAGAGATCACTCCCACTACGCGACTCTCAAAACCTGGCATCTCTTCTAGGGCTCCCGCACTACACGCATACATACAAAGACTATAATAGTATGCGTTACGTAAAAATTCCGGCTTTTTTTTTATTCTGTTTAGTTTTCTTGCCGTCTGGCTCAATAATTAATTACATACTATCATGAATGTTACATTACTTAAATTTATATTGTTATATTGTTGATTTACACGCTTTCAAATAGGTATAATTATTTGTTTAATTAAGATTTATTTATTTTATGTTATTTAATTTTACATTTTATCATATTGTTTTATTTCGATTTACATCTGGTTTTGATCCCAGCATCTCCACCATGTCGCCAACACCACGGACGTCTCCCGTGGCATGGAGAATATCTAAGGTTATTCATATAAACACATGAACACAAAAAAAAAACATATTATCTATGATCATCAACCTGAGAATTCTGGATATCTGCTCGAAGGTAACAAATAAAATACTCAACTCTGATCAGGAGGTAAACACCTCCTCGTAGCCTCCAACCTCCCCTATAGCTAAGCCCTTTCCTCACAACTAAATCTGATCTGATCGGAATCTCTGTTCGTCTGATTACTGTATATGCCCAGCCCAGTAAGTAGAAAACTCCACCTCACTGAGTGACACTGAATCCTGGTTGCTTCACAACCAGGTCACGCTAAATCTGCTCATCTCATCTAAAAACGTCCGGCTCATTATGTGGAACTCCACCATACTGGACGACACTAAATCCTGTTGCTGCACAACCAGGTCACGCTAAATCTGCTCATCTTTTCTAAAAACGTCCGGCCCAGTATGTGGAACTCCACCATTATGGTGGAGTTCCACATATTATGATACTGGACGACACTAAATCCTGTTGTTACACAACCAGGTCACGCTAAATATCATCACCAACTCGATGGTGATGCGCAAATAGTCATCTGATAAAGTTACATGAGCAAAAACTCACCAAAGGTCCGTCGAAGACACGCCTGTATACTCCTTGTCGCGTCTCGATCCAGTCTGGCGGGCGCTCGCTCGCTCGCCCCGCACCAGCGCGAAAATAAAACTTCTACCCTCTGAACCATCCAAAATCAAAACGTACCGCATCTTTATGCTTTAACGCCTGACGCTGTTTGATAGCAATATTGTGATCATATCGTAGTTGGCGATCGCGACTTTCGCGACAAAGATCAACCTACCTACAACACATGAGCAATCCATTGGGACACATGGACTATGGACATGGAGACAGAAACCCTCGCGGCCAAACATTGGTAAACTTTCTGGAGCAACATAAACTCTTCTACATGAACACCTTCTTTCAAAAACGACCAACTAGAAAACTAGAGGACTTGGATTAGCCCCGACGGAAAGTCTTAAAATGAAATAGACTATGTAATTAGTACCGAAAAACAACTAATAACTGACGTGTCTGCCTTAAACAATTTAAAGACTAACAGTGACCGTCGTTTAGTGAGAGTCACGCTAGTACTTAACATATGCGCAGAAAGGAAGAAAATGATAACATCTCATAGGAAATATGAAAAGACAGACTACGTGTATTTACAAAAATAATTCAGGAGAGAACTTTTTGCCAGAGGCATTTATAAGGAGAGCGACATCTTCGGGAGTACAGTAAAAGGCTTGAGATGCGCGCAAATACGAGATTATACTAGACTAATTTATTATAGGGAATACTAAGCTTATATACTAGGTTGGTACATGTTATTAATGACTTGCATAAGACATAGTGCGTGATGAATATAAATATACCTTATCTGTGACGGTCGTCAACTTATCTTAACATTACGTGAAAATATGACTAACATAGTCGACCGGCACAAACCGACACAGACCAGAAAGAAAAGCAACAAATAAACAAAACCGAAAAGGGTGGTAGTAATAATTTTACAAAAGAAGGGAGACAAGAGCTTACTGCAGAACCACCAGTCAGAAGTATCAGTCTTCTATCCCAGGTGTACGAGCTGTTCTCTTAGGTCCTGTGCAATAAACTGACCCAAGTAGTAGACAAATACTAGCCAGTAGAGCAGGCGGGCTTCCGGAGCCGATAATCTACCGTCGACCACATACAAGTCATCAAGCAACTGATGGAGAGATTATGGAGTACAACCGCCCCCTCTGTCTAGCTTTCGTAGATTACGAAAAAGAATTCGACACGGTTGAATACTGGGCGGTGTTCCACTCTCTCCACCGTTCCGGAGTTGACAATAAGTATGTGAGTATCCCCCGGGAGCTCTATTGTTCCGCGACGATACAGGTGTGTATGGATGAGCCAACCAACCCCGTAGCTTTAAACCGGGTTGTGCGACAAGGTGACACTTTTTCCCTCAACCTCTTCACCAATGTCCTTGAAGACGTACTGAAAACTCTATCGTGCGGGGAAAATAGAGTAAAAATTAATGGCATGCAGCTTACGGACCTGAGATTTTCAGATAATTTAGTACTCATAGCTGAAGACGTCAGCAGTCTCCAAAACATGCTTGAAGAACTGCACACATCATATATCATAACTAAGCATGACTAAAATGATGAGTTACATCAGTACCGAACATAATCGTCGGTAATACCCCTATTGAGATGGTGAACAACTAAGTTTATCTTGAACAGTGTTTGTCCTTTAGCCAAGGATCTCAAGAAACGCCGGAAGTATTCAGTTGGGTTGGGTCGTTTTTGGGAAGATGAAAGACGTCTTCAAGTCCAAGATCCCTCGATACCTAAAGGCCAGAGCTTATAACCAATGTGTCCTGCCCGCGCTAACATATGGTGCCGAAACATGGATCCTGACGAAGGCGAACATGCACAAAATAAAAGTCGCACAGAGGGCCATGGAGCGTTCCGTGTTAGGCATCAGACTTCTGGATCGTATTCGCAATACAGAAATAAGACGTTTTACTAAGGTCGTCGAGATTGGCAAGCGATAACTATACAGGGCAGGACACTTGGCACAGAGGGAAGACGGTAGGTCGACCAAAGCTGTGACTGAGTGGCTACCCAGAACCGCAAAACTTCCAGTAGGCAGACCACCAGCCAGGTAGTCGGACGACATCACCTCCATAGCTGGTAAGCAGTGGATGCGGGAGGCACAGGACCGGAGTAGATGGCGTAGTAAATAGAGAAGAGGCCTATACCCAGCAGTGGGTAGGTGTGGGCTGATTGATTAATGACGCAAAAGGAGAATATTTTGAGAAACAATAAATTAAACTGGCGTGTCCGCACGTTGTAGTTATTTCAGGACAAATTGAACACTGCAATTTGTTGATTATTATTATGCGAGGGAAAAATTAAACAAATTTTTAGTTACAAGTGATACGTAAATTATCGTCCCTGAGTCGGGCATAACTTCACAAAATAACTCCTTTATGTTGTAAAGGAGCGCAAAACCGGGGCCTCTTGTCTTCTCCATTGCTAAGGTCATGGGACTCGATTTGAAACAGTTAGAATTACTAAGCGCAATACAAGCGGCCGGCCATGGCCGATAATCGAAAGAACTGTTTAGTCATCTACATCATTAGCATTTATGAACATTTGACGGCTCACGATAAGGATCTCCTGAAGCAGATGAAAACGAAGACCAAGGGGCTGGGGTTCCTGTATTACTGGACACAAAACGCAAAGATTGCTCACACACACACGAAGCATTGACAGTTAGCAAAGGCACTTTTCCGAATTGGAGATATTTCTGTTGAGTCGTCCTCAATTCGAACGCCAAATCAAAAACGATGTGGGGCGTATCATCAGTGATACAGATTTATAACATTGCTAATCCAAATAAACATGTTATTCATTTTTAAGGTCGACCCCATTGAACGAAAGATCGATTGTCATTCATTATGCTATCTATCTCTAAAATATTGGTTCATGTCTCAAACAGTCCTTCATTCAATCAAGCCTTGCTAATAGGACACTGCCATTGATGGTCGTGTGTCACAATGTAACATCTTAGTTTAACCTTGTTTAATAGCGACACCGTCGCGGTTTAGGGCATTAGTATATTGCATAAAGATGTGTAACCGTCAGACTAAAGTCAATGTTTCAATTCAACATAATCGTCGACTAACATCACAACCTCTTTGAAAAGGGGCGGTCGCTGACACGGCGACAATTAACCACGTGGTCGTGGTTGGTGGCCCAGCCCGCGGTCTTTGCCGCTAGGTCTCACAGCTCAGGTCTGGCTGGCATTGGACATTCCTGCTGCAGTCATCATCCGTGATTTTGGAGCGGACCGTGCAGCATCCAGTTTGGGTGTTCGGTATTTGGGTGTCTGAGGTATGATAGGGGAGTAGGTATCCTACTCCCCTATCATATCATCACGTAGGCTCCCGGAACCTACACTTTTATCGAACAAACATAACCGTTACTCGAAACATGTCAGTGTTGGTACCTCTTCCCGAACTTCCACACACCATGCCTACAGTAACTGACTTTGCTTAGTGGGCAGCCAGCCTGAACCCCGATCCCAAGACCTTGGTCGTAGGGTTAAGCAGGGACACTTACTCAGCATACAAAAATGCTTTGTATTATTTTTGTTTTGTTTACGTTGTCCTGTTTTTTTATGATCGATTAGTTGTATTTTTATTTTTGTACATTTTTTACAACATTTTCTAAACATAGCGATAGCTGTAATGTTTATCTAAGAAATAATCACAGACTAGTTGCGCCCCGCTTTAGACTCGCGAAGATTAGCAATTATTTCTAGGGTCAGTGCATTCTCTACTACAATAAGATATCTCTGGAGCTTTTGAAATTGCCATTTGAGAAATTTAAAAGCATGTTAAAGCGACTTTGTCGAAAAAGGGATATTACAATGTTCAAGATTACTTAAATGATGGGACTGTATGGGGTTAACCTATTTCAACACAGACCTTGCTGTTAATAATTTTGTAATTATTTATTCCTGGTTATATCATAATATTTAATATTGTAATATTTATTTCAGTTAAGCACAGCCAATTTCAAAAAGAGATCTAATAACCAATACGTGGGAGTTCTACGCCCTTCTTCCCCCACAGTGGTTCCATTGAACCACTTTTTGTCTCTTCTCTACATTTAGAGAAGAGGCAAAAAATTACGTTTGCTAAGTATATGTAAATATCTACAGTAATAAAGAAATTCGACTTGACTTGCCTTTCAGCATACTGAAAATAGCAAATGAAGAAATGAAATGAAGTGTTGCGGTCAATTGCGATGCGAGTTTCACCTCTCTACTCGGATTTTGTACTGCTGGTGTTTTATTACGTTTACGTTGTCGAAGCCAACGTCTATTGTTTTCTACACAAAACGGACATACAGATAACTTATAATAGAAAAAACATGTACAAAGGCGAGCTTATAGAATGAGTTTTTTTCCAGCAATCCATGATGGGTAGGAAAGGTGGTGTTTGAGCGGGGAAAGACCTGCGCGTACAATAAAACTCTATCAGTACTACAAACAATATTATACTGATATCCCTAATTGCTAAAAATAGACTGCATACACAATTACTTAAATACAACGTAACAATACATATAATAACTTCGACAATTATTCCTTCGATATAAACCGTATAATACGATAATAAATACCATACCAATATATATATATATATATATATATATCTATCTGGAAAGGGAGAGATAGTGCTTCTTTAACCGGTTTTTGAACATATTTAGAGATGGACTGTCCCTGATAGTGCAGGGAAGCTCATTCCACAGGCGTATGGCTCGGATTCTGAACCCGTGCTCGTAGGCTGCAGTGGAGCGATCTGGTTTGAGCGTAGACGCCATATGAGTTCTCCGAGGCCTGCTTAAAGAAAGAAATTCGAAGCAATCACGCATGAAGTTAGGGTAACGAGGGTTCCAAAAAATATTATAAAGTAAACATAGAATATGAGAGTCCCGTCGAAGCCGAATCGGTAGCCACTTCAGCTCCCTGCGATGCTGAGGTACGTGGTCATACTTGCGCAGTCCGAAAATGAACCAAATCCCGAGATTTTGAAGTCGTTCGAGTTTGTTCAGTTGTTCTTCATTTGTGTTGACCCAGCATACATCAGCATAATCAATGAGTGGAAGAAGAAGGGACTGAGTGAGAGTTATGTTGGTCTGGCAAGGAAAAAAAATCTGAAGTCTCCTGAGAGAGTGAAAGGTTGCGTAAACTTTCGTAAATTGCGTAAATTTGTATTGATGATATGTATTTATGCATATGTTACGGCTAAAGCTAGGTGTGAAACTAAACTTAAGTTTAGCCGGCTAGTCTTAAGAATAATTTCGAGCCTCGGCAAATGTCTGAAGTCATGTTCGTTTGTGATAACGGATGTCATCTTTGATCGGCTAGACTGCACATTAGCCGATGCGTTTCGGTTAATGTTGTATATTAGCTAGCTAATGTTGAAAACGAAGTATTCGTGCGACTGCGGGGAGCGGGGCGGGATAATTTTGTTCAGATGAGAAAGCTATTCCTAATATCAGGGCAAAACACTGCGGTAGCTTAGCTACGGCAGTGTTTACGGCTTCCGAATCATTATCAACACTTATTCCAGATTAAGACGGTAATTTTTCAACATTAGCCTAGCTAGGTATACTGAAAAATTAACTTAAGTTTAGTCGGCTAATGTCAACCATATTTTCTCACCCATCTTTAGCCTAAACAGCGTCGAGGCTAAACTGCAGTTTGGCCGACTAATGTTGAAATCTTTTATCGCCATGAACATTATTTCGGACATTAACCAGGCTCGAAATTAATCTTGAGACTAGCCCTCTTAACTTAAGTTTAGGTTCACACCTAGCTTTAGCCGTAACATATATATATATTGATAAGTAGTTTTTATTCCAATATTTATCGTTGTGTACTTATCTGGTAGGTATACTTATCTGGTAGGTCTGCCTGTTATTACTACCTCCACCTATCTATATCTACCAATAGAAACTGAAAGGAGAGGATCATTCATAAATATGTAACTTGTCGAATATTGCTTTAGATATCCGTCCGTTGACCCCTGCTGTTCTGACCCACGCATAACATTGGAAACCCTTACATTCTACAGCTGCAAGACCCAACATAAATCGAGTCTGCCCTTATTAAAATCTTCGAGGGCCGTACATTGAATCTCAATCAGGGAGTTAGTTCTCTTATCTGGGAAACTTATGAATAACAATGGATGGACGTTTTGGATTAACATAAAATCAAATCTAAGATTGAAATATTTTAGAACGAATAGTCAAGAAATTTTTAAATACATGTGTAAGAAGTGAACGGCAGATTTAAGCTTCTTGAAAATAAGTTTTCGTATCAAAATTTGTATGCTGTATTAATGCAGGCGAGTCTCAGGTCAACTGCTTGTTAATTTATATAGGTAAAACCAAAGTTTTGTTACACTTTTCCATTTCTATTTGCATCTGATGCTATTTAAATTAAAGAATAATATGAATTAACCTATAACTGGCCCAGCAGCGTCAGTAAAACATCATTTTACCCCCTTCCCCGCGCTTCCTTGGGCTCATCACCTGAGTAGCTTCGAGTTTACTTGCGTCCATGCCATAGAAGGGTATAGCTGTATCGGACAGGCTCAAATCGGTATGTTGCAATGACGTAAAGTTCGGCTGGGGTCTGTCAGACCCCATGTAATTTTGCTGTATTGATTTTTGATATTTTTAACCGAGAACAGACCAAACTTGATTAAAGCGCAAATCAAATTACCAGTGTGATTCGTGTCCCAAATGTGTGTGCTTGCAGTGTGCAAAAAAAATATTCCCAGACTAGATATAAATATTGGCATAGTTTGACCATTGCCAATTTCGTGAAATTACACTTTTATTTGGAGTTTTTTTTTAATTCATTATTACTTCAATATTATAGAAAAAAGTGTTACTTTGTCGAAATATGTTGATTAATTTTTCTGCTTTTGTAATTTGTGATCTCATCTCTAGTTTTTTGATTGTAAAGACAACATACAATAAAATTGCAAGATAGTAACAAAAAAATGTATTCAGGGTATAGTTATTTATTTTATTTTAAGCTTTGATATACGATGATTACACAGTTTTTAAATACTTTGGCTAGCTATCACACTTAATTTCTATCATTTATACCAGATACCGCAATGGGCCTCTCAGACCCCTCGTCACCAGTTACGTTACACAAAAACCATGTCACCAGTCAAAGGTTAAGACTAGTTTTTGTTTCCTAATGTGTCCATTGATGTAATTGTATATTTTTTAAGAAAATATCAACTTCAAAGGTATTGAATTTATTTTGATGATACAAATTTAAAACAAACTCAAGAAACAAAAATCTTCATACAAAAATAAATGTCCATTTGAGATACTCAGATATGTTTGTATTCCTAGTAAAATTTCGGAGCTATTTAAACTAATGTTTCTGATTCATGTCATGTTCTAAGGATACTGGAATGTCGTTTTTACAGTAAAAACTATAAAGTTCATTATAAAATTTGCATGTTCATAGGCTGCTGTTGTCTTCGATTTCCGCACTTTTCTATTACTCTAAATAGAGTACTGTAATAATAATAGTAATAACTGAATTCCTTTAGAAATTTTAAACGTAATGTAGTTTTATTTTTAACACTGGCTACACTTACAGCAGCTGCCGCTGTGGGCATCCTGAACGTCAACCATTTTGTTTTGGTCCACTGAAAAAAAGGTTTAGCATCTTGTTTGCGTGTTTGAAAATTGTTAAACTTTAACCTGTGATTGGTGAACAAGGTATGTTTTAGTTGTTTTTCTTATTCTTTATGTAATACTAGTCTGAGAATTTAATATTTGTGCAAACATTGCCGGAGCTAACAATTATTTCCCCTTTTCCGTAAAATTATGCTTAGGCTTTAGCAGACACTTTTTACATTACTTTTCCGTTGTTTTTAAGATACTTTTACAATACTTTTATGTTACCTCTTATAAAAGTTTTTGTTTCGTAACATAAACCTTTAAAAGAGGTAACATAACAATATAGTAAAAGCATAATAAAGTTATCTGCACAATGTAAAACTAACAGTACATCGGATGACAAAGAGGATCGAAGTTTTTTGTATAAAGCCTGGCATACCTACTGTCCGGAATTTTGAAAAAAAATATAAGAAAATGGCGGCCACCTATGAAACTTTCATGAATCGATAGCTGACATCAATACAAACAGAAAAATTAATTTGGAAAAAATTATAAAAGAGGGAAAAATTATGAAGAAAAGGAAGAGATAAATAAATTTAGACATTAGAGATGAAGAGAAGATAGGGAAAGAAAAGTTAGACCCAGATGATAGAACGTTTTTGAACGATATAAGATTTGAAATAAAAGAAGAGCATATGCAACACGAAATTAAGAATATACAAAAAGAAGATAGACAAGAACCAAAAGTGTCAATTATATCAAATGAGAGTGTCGTAATGGTGGAACTGGATAGAGCAACTGGATTATTAAAGCTTAACCCCTAAGTTACCACCGGCGTTAGCTAACGCCACTTTTCCGTTATATGTTTTAAATTTGATGACCATGGCATAGGGTTCAAAATCGCGATCCGTCCCAACTACCCTCAGTTTTTGAGTAATAAATCTAAGAGTGATGCCAAATTGTTATAAGTTTCTGCAAAAGCAGTAGGGATGTATATCTTGGCGAATTTTATACTAAAAAAGGAAAACATACTTACCGATACGTGTGCCTGATCGAAGAAGTCACCAACAATAAAAAAACTGGTTGTCCAAGGATTTTAGTCGTTGAAAGGAGATAGAAGAATCTTTAAATTGGCATTTTTCCTTACGCAGATGCAGAATGTAAAGGGTATGTTACTTTCCCTAGTTAAGTAGATGTTAAAGAAATCCTTTGATTTATTAATATTAATTTTCTTATATCATTTTCTTTTGGTGATTTAATTAAACGAAATTATAAATAAGACACTCTCCTTCGCTTTCTTTTTATGACTTGACTATGTAACTAATAATAGACATCCATGTATCAATATGTTCAAAAATATAGCTATAACTTTTAGTCCGGCGATTATTTTAATCCTGGCAAGTTTTATTAGTTTTAGTTGGTGCTTAATAATCTCATTGATGGGCCTTATGCTGCTGCTTTACGGATGCTGCCTTATGCTTCTAAAGCTTTTACGTCACTTTAACGTTACGGCAATGTAAAATAATTTACTTTACGTTTATGTTACTTTTATGATACAAGTAACAAAAAAATTGTTTTACCCATATGGGATTTTTAGGTAAGTGATGTTTTACTTTCCGATGAGAAAAGAAAACACTTGCATAAAATTATTTACGTATGTTCGTCCGCATTTACCTCAAGAAATCCTGTTATTCAACAGTTAAATAATTTGCCTCTTCGCGTTTATAAGCTCAGCTCATCCTCATAGCCAGACGACGAATCCGTAGATTTTTTGAATGTTCGTGTTTATTGAGTTTATTCGATTAAAATACTCATCGGCGTGTAACAAAACAAATAAAATGGAATATTGAATCATTCCAAAATGGGAGAGTGCGTCCGATGGGACCTGTTAATTATTTTGTGGCAAGCGGTGCGAGATGACTGCAAATTGCCAATAAAAGCTTCACTTGAGATGAGAGAAATGAGAGAAAAAAGTTTCACTTGAGATATTTCGAAAATAAATTAGGTAGCAATCAATAAATATATGTATGATATATTGGTATATGGTATATGAGTTCCGTACTTTAAAAACGGAACCAATATAGGATCACTCGTGTATCTGTCCTAGATGTTTAAGAGGTCGTATAGTATTAACTAAACGACCGAATTCTAAACCGATTTAGTTGAAATTCAACTTATGTTACCCAAACACGAACAAGTTACGTAAGCAAATTTTGAATTTGGGGGGCAAGTTTGGGGTAAATCAGAGATTTAAAAAACTTTTTTCATAATGTGTCGTGTGCGTATGACATCACAAATGAAAGGGCTCGTTGTGAGTTTTTTTTTATTCAGTAATTTTAAAAAACTTTTCGAAACCGTATCATGTGACATGTCTAATAAAAAGGCTAGTTGCAAGGATCTCATTTTTTTTTTACAAGCCTTAAATACTTAGGAAAAAAAAATAAGAAAATGCTAAGAAAGACCATCCACTTCCCCCTCCTTATCACCAAAACTATTGCCCTAAACTTTTTGAAAAAAAATACGTATTATATGTCTTTACTTTAATATCACAAGATAAATATGAGAAATTATGGTTTAAAAAAGGGGGGGGGCCCGATTGGGAGCAAATCAGAAATTTAAAAATAAGAGTTGTCCAAACCGTATCGTGTTATATGTTTAATGACAGGGCTTGCTGCGAGGACCTCAAATTATTATTTTTCAAGAAACTGAATATTTAACAATATATTTAATAAAGCAGGCAAAAATAGATTATTGCATAAAGATATTTATAAAGTTACATTAAGAGAAAACATATGTGTGAAAGACGAGTTTATTCCTAAAAAGAGACTACTTATCTAATTCATATGCAAGAATCTCCAGTAATGCGGTAGTATGAAAAACTTCATTCGCGAGCTTTGAGTAATAATGTATTTATACATTATTACTCAAAGTTCGCGAGTCTGAATTGCTCTTGACCGTATATTTTAAAGTACCTCCTTCACCTGGAAAACTGTTTTTTTATAATAAATAATAAATATTAGAGAACAAATACACAAATCGAACTAGGCCCGTAAGCTAAACAAGGCTTGTGTAATGGGTACTATACGACGATATATTTAAAAGTGATAAATACTTATTTAAAAACATAGAGAACATCCATTTACTTTTGGCAGCTTATACTACCCCATGCATATTAAGGCATAATTGGGTTTGCTCATCCGTCCGCCATGCCGGTTTAACTATTCCACGGTCCGTAAGCCAGCATGTGGCTGCGGCGGTTAATTCCCCCACATTCCATTACGAATCCAAACCTTTGTCAGTAGTACGTAGTACGCACAATGAAGCCTTTTAGTGCTGATTTATTATATCCAACCCCTGAGTAAGTTTGCTTGTACAGACCACGAAACAAACTTTCGGTAAACCCCTTTTCTCTTATGAAGCGTGAGAGAGATGAAGTTATGTTTTAAGAGTTTGAAGGTCTGATGATGTTAGAATCAGGGTTAAGCTTTCCTGGTTTTTGAACCCGAAAACGGGAAAGTCTGAAACGATAAGTAACCCCAGCCGGATCGGTACTCGCAACTGTTGTATAAAAGCAAGCCAAGCAATAGTGCTGAAAAGTATTCCAGTTGAGTCTTTACTGGTGGTACGTGCCTCGAACAAACCTGAACAATAAAGTTAGATTAACATAATGGACTGTTTAGTGATAAGAAATTGAGTTGTTTACGAGCTCGTACAGGATTCATGGGTTCTTAGTGGAATTGGCAGAAATAATCTCGATTGGTGTGGAGGGAGTAAATTGAAAAACACAATAAATTAATGGATGTGGGGAGCAACAAAACAAAAACCTACATGAGCATGATATAAGCCTATTAGCATTCCTCTGAGGAAGTCTGGATTTGATTGTTTTCCCAAAATCACTAGCCGCATGATTATGGTGGCAACTATAAGTATTCTAGCATCGTTTTATCATATTTTCACATCTGGTAACCTCGGCGCCGCCGGATGTTTCGTCGCACATAAGCACTGTCTATATGTATATAAACAAGAACCAACATTAGTACTAGAGGTAACAGCAAATATATGCATATTATTGTTTGTTGGGGATAATCTCAAGTCAGGAAATCTTAAAGTATTTTCACACCACCTCCTTGACAATGCCAAATTAAATACCATGGAAACCTTACGTAAATTAAGTCATTATAGCTCTTAGCCTGGTCATAATATTGTAGTGAATTGCATTATAACCCGCTGGCTAATAATGCAATTTTCATTTCTCATAGTTCTTACTATTATGTCCTTAAAGTCTAATTTATTTTATTTTTATTTTTATTTTATTGTATTAGGAGAACAAACAGTTTTACACACTCTATTAATAAACTTATATAATAACTTATAACCATTAATGTGTTCTCGCATGTAGAAGCTAATAAAAAAAAAACTGCCTGCCTGCGGTTAAACAGAGAAAAATTAAAAATATAGTTCTGTCTGGATATCAACATTAGAATGTATAACTTATATATAATTGACAAGATTTATAAATTTAATCATAATAATTAACAAGAGATTATAGGTACAAAAAGACAGAACTGTAAGTTAAAGGAAAAAACATAATGCACAAAAAAAAATTACAAATTAGGTACAAATAGTATTACCTAATAACAACTTAATTAGTTTAAGATGCTAACGCAGTAAACCAGCGCTTTGTCAGGAAACTCTTAACATTTTGCGGTTTTGAGTTGAATAAGTCAAGGTCGGGGATATCGACCAAACCGTTAAATGTAGCTACCGCTCTACTGAAAAAGGAGTTTTGTCTATAATTTGTGAAACTGAAAGGAATGTCTAGATGAATAGGATGTCTATTAGTTCTATTGGAGACTTTTATTTTGATGTGTTCAAGAAGCTGCGGAGAGTCAATTTCTCCTTGTGCAATTTTGCAAAGGAGTACAACGTCAGCAATTCGTCGTCTCTCTTGTAGGGGGAGTGTATGGTGTCTTTTACATATAGCTGAATAGTCCGAGTCAAAATTATTGCACTTAAATTGCAGATATCGCAGAAATCTACGCTGTATGGACTCAATCCTATCTATGTAAATTTCATATCGAGGGTTCCAAACCTGTGAACAATACATAAGCACAATACAGGATTTTAATAACTTTAATACTTGTAAACTGAGAGCAGGTTCTCATAACAAAACCCAAAGTCTTATTTGCTCTTTTTATAATGCTATCAATATGCTTGTCGTAAGCTTGCCTACTATCTTGAATTACTCCAAGGTCACGAATCTCATCTATCACCTTCAGGGGGTTTCCTTTGAATGTGTAACTGTACTGGGTAGGCTTAGGGCTACGGGTAAAAGTAATAGCAAAACATTTCAACACATTCAGGTCTAATTTATTTTGCTGGCAGTAAAATTCAAACCTACCTAAGTCCTCCTGCAATAGACTGCAGTCTTTGACGTCGCTAATTCGTTTAAAAACTTTCATGTCGTCCGCATATAGCAAAAATTTTGAGAACCTAAAGCAGTGGCAAATATCATTAACAAATATAGAAAAAAGGAGCGGTCCGAGCAATAATCCTTGGGGCACGCCTGAAGGTATTTTTATCCAACTAGAGGAGGAGGAGAACCCATTAACCTTTAACTGGTGACAAGGGGTCTTACAGGCCCAGCGGCGTCAGTAAAACAACATTTTGGCACCTTCTCCGGGTTTCCTTGGGCTCATCACCTGAGTAGCTTCGAGTTTACTTGCGTCCATACCGTAGAAGGGGATAGCTGTGTCAAACAGGCTCAAATCGGTAAGTTACACTGGCGTAAAGTTCGGCAGGGGTCTCTCAGACCCCATGTCACTTACGTAATTTTTTACGTAATTTTGTTGTATTGTTTTTTCACATTTTTAACCGAGAACAATCAAAACTCCAGGAAAGCAGGAGCCAGTTGTCTTCCTCGATAAAAGCGCCAATCAAATTACCAGTTTGAATCGTGTCCGAAACGTGTGTGCTTGCAGTGTGCAAAAAAAATATGCCCAGACTGCATCTAAAAATTGGCAAAGTTCGAACATTGTCAATTTCGTGAAAATCATCGGTATAAATACTAAGTCTGTGGTGAAAATACACTTTTGATTTTAGTTGTTTTTTTTTCTTAATTCATTATTACTTCAATATTATAGAAAAAAGTGTTTTGAATAATTTTCAAAATATGTTGATTAATTTTTTGCTTATGTAATTTGTGATCTCATCTCTAGTTTTTTGATTGTTAAGACGACATACATTAAAATTGCAAGATCGTAACAAAAAAATATATTCAGAGTATAGTTATTTGTTTTATTTTATCCATTTATATATGATAACACAGTTTTTACATACTCTGGCTAGCTACCACACTTAATTTCTATGATTTATACTAGATACCGCAGTGGGCCTCTCAGTCCCCTCGTCACCAGTTACGTTACACAAAAACCATGTCACCAGTCAAAGGTTAAGAACCACGGCCTGGGATCTATTTTCAATGTAGGAGGTAAACCATCTATAAAGATTACCATGGATTCCCGCCCTTAGGAGTTTCTGTAAGAGTAACTGGTGGTCTATTCTGTCAAATGCTTTGCTATAGTCAGTAAAAATAGCGTCAACTTGGCCACCAGCATCCATGTTTGAGGTGGTATAATCATTAAAAGACAGCAGATTAGAAGTAGTTGAACGTCTTCGAATAAACCCATGCTGCTCCGGAATAAATGATGTTGAGAGAGTTGAATATACCGCAGTATAAACAAGCTTCTCCAATACCTTGGCAAAAATACAAAGATTTGAGATGGGCCTATAATCATTAACGTCACTCTTGCTATGAGATAATAGTTAGGATATAATACAACTGTATTCGCACGGCGCACAGTCCGGCCCCCCAAATGCAGGGTTGGTACTGCGCCGAAATTATCAAAAAATCGAACTTATTCGTAAATAGAGCTGGCAACGGAAAGATGAATGAAACACATTTTAAAATAGTGGTTCTGTGAGAACAGTAGACCTCGCGAGTCCTTCAACATTCATACATACTTAAACATATTGTCACGACTGACGGACAAAAAGCTTCATTATAATGCGATACATGTTTATTTTGCGCAATATTTAAAAAAGAAATTCCAATTTGAAATTGAATTTCAGGTGCTTGAATTTTTTCAATTACTATACAGACTTTTGAGCAAAACAAGTTTCCTTGGTCCTAGAAGGTTAAATCTGGTGTCAAAGGGTTGGTCTCATGAAGTCTGAGAGAACTATATAGTCTGATTAAGTCCGATTTCTGATTTCCGAAATAAAATCAAAAACTGAAATCCACTTTAACGAATACGTTTGCTATAGTAAACCTCCCCCCCCCCCCCATTTTCCCCCTCCACTCCCACCACCACACCCCCGATCCCTTGAAGTTTCTCGGCTGAACAACTGGAATTATTATAAATAAAATAACCCAACTGCATTTTCTTTCAATACCACATACAAACTTATGAATGCACCTGGTTACCTACATGGAGTATAAAAGTAGCCGCACCAATAACTTTGTAACGCCATAAGTCTGCCATTAAAAAAAAAAAAAACAAAAAACTGACTCGAAAAGAAAATAAAAAAATCATCGAACCTTGTAGGGTTTTCGCTACTTTAACCGCGGTACCCTAAAATGACTCAGCAAATACAGACAGGGTTTGTTTTTTCGTTTTATAGGACTTGAACCTTGCACTCAAGTAAAGTCAAGTCAAGCCTTGCAAACGACTTATGTAATGGACTTGATTTCCAGCTTTCTTCGTAGGAATAACTATGAAAATTGTAATTGTTTACATTTTGACAGCATTAGTTTTTGACAACTTGCTAATTGATCTACGTTTTGTTATACGCTTCGTAAAGTCTTTATCTATGGCTCTCACTGGCCCCTTGGGTGGAATAACGTCAAGTAGTATCGAATGTTTCTTTGAAGTTTTGTTGATAAGGGTTTTCAAACAATACTTATGTTTTGTTAAATCGGATGTCACAATATATATGTATAGTCATAGATTTATTGTGCTCTGTTGAGAATAATTGAACTGTGCTGTAATTTTGATGACCGAATATTTGTGTGTAATCGAAAGAAAACTTATTGAAATGTAGGTACTATGTAATATTGCATTCGCAATTTTTTTACTATCCTGGCTTTAGATAAGTGTTGATGTCGTGCCTACGCAAGTGATTATTTTATGTTTATCATCTTTTTTTTTTCTGTTAACACCCGTCTCATTTTTTATACCTACTGTCGTTCGGAAGAGACTGATACCCACAACACAGGGTATCCTAGTATGGGAACCAGGGCCAAAATTGTAACTTATTTTTATTTTTGCACAATAAATGATTTTTATTATTATTATTATTATCAAGTTCTAAATAGGAAAACTTGTTTGAAATAAAATCGAACTCATTCTCAATTTCTCTCTTTCATTTTCTTTAGGCCTTGAAAATTTGCTTCATAAAGCTTCCGTTACAGGAGAACATCCACACCAATTTTTCGCAACGTGACAACCTGATCCCAAAATTTCTTGCTCTCTATGCTCGCTCAGTCAATAAAACAAAAGCCGCGAGTGTTACATGACGCTGCAATATAGTAGCCTTTTTATTGTCTCGCAAAAAGGTGAGAAAAGTAGAGTATACTCCTCGTGGATAAAGCTGTTTTTGTCTTGGGTGCACTTGAAACCCTTACTGCACTCAGGACCTAGTCATAATTCCTGGCTCCGCTCGGCATTTTAATCTGGAGTCTTTCGTTGTGTTCAGGATTCAATATCGTGCCCGTCATATAAAACAGTGCTTTATCTCCTCGGTGTATAATCTATCACTTCACCACTGGTAGATTGATACATACATATGCACATAGTACTTTATACTATACCATACCACATACATATATCTTCACGTCTTTTTCCATACGAGTTGACAGAGGCTAGTAGCTAACTAACATACATCATGGTATGTTCCATCACCGTGAAAGTGATTGTTAGATTAATGTTTGTGATTATGTATGTGATTAGGACTTTTGCAGTGGGATTTTGTAACTGGGTGAGCTGACGATACTTTACCAAGGGTCGAGTAATAAATAAACGCATGTACTGATCCTGATATCTCATACTAAGTATTAAGCTTTATTAGTAAGCTTTATTCCATTTGTAGTGAGTATGAATTGTCGACTGCATCCGTCCTGCTGCAGCCTGTAGTGAACAAGTAGGTATGTCGTCCCACTACGAAGTTGAATTGTTTTTGTGCTGAATATTGCAGTTTCCGTTGCTGTTCCACCTACGTTCCCACCTGAGTCCTGAAACTTCGTGCACATACTGTGATTACATGTCGGTACGAATATTTACTGAATAATTTATAACACTAATTTCATTCGTAATGACTAACAAACGCAAAAGCTCTCAACAAATGAGTCTATAAACTGAAAAAAAACTACCTGGGAATTCATGTGGTTGCATTAAACACATTCCTCACTTCAATTCCCCGATGGAGTTAACATAATTTAGGGTCATTCAAATTAATTTCTCTATAGTAAGACCTACCGTTAAATTATGATAATGTTTCTTCACAGCCACGCCTTTAAGAGTTCCTCTACTTACAGCTACGTATGTTTATAACGCTGCATAATGAAAATGCTTCTGCTTAAGGTGCATCATTACTTAGTCCCCTCCATAGTTAACGACATAGACGCTGGTGGGGAAAGAGTAGATACAAAGTGGTTAGAGACATAGCTATAATAAAGTTGTCTCTCTTAAATACTCTCGGATTGATTGACTTGCCTGAGAGTCCTGATATATTCTTAAGCAGCAACCAGTCATCTAGTCCCTCATTACTACTGATAGGCCAAATAACTGGATTCAAGTGTAAATGTTCTCGTAATCGCTAGTGCGCGCCAATTTCCTCCATTTTCTTTTCCACTTTTGCTCGACACTGTTGATTGCCTTCGGAGATTTGGCCAAAAGGGTTTCAGGGTTCATGTAATTCAGATGTAATGCTCTCCATGATCTGGGACAAATTCAGTACCTAATACCTATGTCAAATTAATGTTCCCACGCTGGAGATACCCTAAAAAGCGATGTCGGTTCCCTAATTGAATATTTACAGTCGTTGGATCGGATCTACGAGTAACAGGTTTTAGTCAGTCTCGGGGCCTCCACGAGCCGTGATCTACACGGAGCTGTGAGCCGTGACCCACACGGTGCCGTGTAGTTGGCGTTAAGCAAAGCATAATGTGGATATTTATTAGAAGGTACGTAGGAAGTTTCCAAGGTATTCATATAAATACGTACAGGAAGGAGTAAGTATATTTTGCCACTTTTATGGTACAAGATATAGTCAACACCACATCTCGTAACTCATAAAAGTTTATTAGGCGTAAAGTTGTCGCACACCTATACGGCCTTTACAAAAACAACCTGAGCTGCGTGAATTTTACCACCCGTTTGGTAGGAGGTCGCATTATAAGCAAATTGATACTTACATATTTCGTGCGTGCAAGGTACTTCGTAATGGCAAGGTGTACCTTACTCGTTTCGCTATAGATGTTACATGTGATGTTACATGTTCTACTTTTCTACGTTTTGTTAACTCCATCGGCTTGTTAGCGTGTTACTCATAAGTGTGAAGTGTTAATTAACTGGCTGTTAGGTATAGTCTGTTTTAACAAGGTCCCAAAGTAAATAGGAAAACATCCTCCGGCACTGCCGAATTTAAGTTGAATTAATGTTATCCCTAATAAAAAATATCAAGGAATCGCGAAGAGTTATTTTATGAGATACCGCATCCAAATCATCCAACAAATAATTGTCTCCTTGAAAATAAGTCCTGAAATGGTACTAAACATGTTTCTATCTCGAAACATAGCATTGTGTGTCGTCAATATATTACACTTTTATTCCTATCCACTATGCACGGTTTTTTTAGGTGTCTATAAAGGTAAAATACATGTTAACGTAATGTCAAAGTAGCTTTACAGATTGACAAATCAAATCAAATCAAATCAAATCAAAAATCATTTATTTCCATAGGATGTTGTTACATCACTTAGATCCGTCATTACATTTTTTTGGGTGAGTTCACTAACACAATGGCGGAATCTGTGGAGAAGAGCTCACCGAAGAAACTCCACAGTCGTGGCATCTTTTGCGTTTCCTTTTTTAAATAAAATATTGTCAAATTACAAAATGAATGCTAATTATATATCGAAACAGCCTGTTACTCAAACAATCTATTCCCATGGACATCTGTCCTCTAAGTAATCAGATATCCTATAGTAACCTTTTTTATACAATTTCTGTTTTATTATTATTTTAAACTTGTCTAAAGGTAAGTTTTTAATATCAGTAGGGACCTTATTGTAATAGCGTATACAATTGCCTTTAAAAGAATTACTAATTTTATGTAGTCGGCTTACATAAGCAACCAACTTGTCTTTATTTCTAGTATTAAAATTGTGTATATCACTGTACTTCTGAAAATTAGTAATATTTCTTTTTACATACACAAGATTGTCATAGATATATTGAGACACAAATGTCAGAATATTGATTTCTTTAAACTTTTCCCTCAGTGACACTCTAGGCCCTAATCTATAAATTGCACGAACAGCCCGTTTCTGCAGAATAAATATACTATTAGCATTCGCAGCGTGACCCCACAATAAAATACCATAGGTCATTAGACTATGAAAGTAACTAAAGTAGACTAGTCTAGCGGTGTCTACGTCGGTAAGAGCTCTAATTTTTTTAACTGCGAACGCTGCCGAACTCAGTCTGTTCGACAATTTATTTATATGAGGATCCCATTGTAGTTTGGCGTCTAAAGTAATGCCCAAAAAGACAGTCGACTGCACAAGGTCCAATCTCTGTCCTTTTATAAATATGTCTGTAGTTACCGGGTTCACATTGGGTAACACGAATTTAATACATTTAGTTTTCTTTTCATTAAGTAATAAATTGTTAACAGTAAACCAGTTCACTATACTAGAGATAGCATTGTTTACCTCGTCATAATTTGATTGCTGTCTTTTAACTTTAAATATCAAAGAAGTATCATCGGCAAACAATACTAACCCATGTTTTGCTTTAACAAGGTAAGGTAAATCATTAATATATACTAAAAACAAGAAAGGACCAAGAATTGAACCTTGCGGTACGCCCATACTTATTGAAGACCCAGGTGATCTTTTCCCATTAACAGCGACCATCTGAACCCTATCTGTTAGATATGACTCCAGAAGGCCAAGTGCCTGATCTTTTACACCATAATGGCGTAACTTCCTGACAAGAGTGTCATGATGGACGCAATCAAAAGCCTTGGATAGATCGCAGAAGACACCTATTGCATCCATTGCGTCTTCCCAGGCATCAAAAATATTGTCGATTAGTTCAACACCAGCATCGGCTGTTGAACGACCCTTTGTGAAACGAAACTGAGCAATATGAATTAAATTATTGAGATAAAAATGACTTTGCAATTGATTAAGTATGAGTTTTTCAAATATTTTGCTAAGCGTTGGTAGTATCGATATAGGTCTAAAATTGGTGGGGTCTGATGTACTACCAGCTTTGAATAAAGGTATAACTTTACTTAGTTTCATCAAGTCAGGAAACACACCATTATCTATACATTGATTAAATATACAACAAAGGTGAGGTGCAATACAATCTACAATGGAACTAATAATTTTTACTGATAGACCATGGGCGTCAGCTGTCTTTTTCATTTCCAGGGATTTAAACGTTTTTACAATGTCTTCATTATTTACGTGCCTAAATTTAAAATCTGTTTTACAATCCTCAAAGTTTTGTTTAAGTATAGATTCAGCAGCAGCGGGAGATGAATTTAAAGACTTGGTTGTTGAAACTGGAATGTCCGTAAAGAAATTTTCGAAAGCTTTTGCTACTTCTAGGTCTGTACTTAGCAATTGATTATTTATATTAAGCTTGAAGTTATTATGTGTAGCTTTGGCCTTTCCAGTCTCTCTGTTTATAATTTGCCAAGTTGTTTTCATTACATTGCTACTAGATTCAATTTTGTTTTTAATGAAATTAGATTTAGCTACGGCACAAACGCGTTTAAACATTTTTGAATAACTACGAACATAATCTAGAAAGGCCGTATTTTTGCTATATGATTTCTCTTCATAGAGTTCATATAATCTTCGTCTGCTCCTATGAATTCCAACTGTCGCCCAATCACTAAACAAAGCTTTGTTATTAACTTTTATAGTTTTTGATTTAAATACCGTATCATATTCATTTTTGACAAGGTTAAATACTGAGTTGTACAACAAATTTGGATCGTCACTGTATGGTATTTCCCATAGTTTATCTAAAATATTATTCCTGTAGTGTTCAAGCCGAGTGTCACTAACGGGCACACATGTAATATCATCTTTTTGGTCCTTTTTTATTTTAATATTGAATATACCTATCTGACCAGAGTGATCAGAGGTTAATTTATTGATGACCGATTTGAAAATGGGCGTAATGTTAGTAAATATATTGTCAATGCAGGTAGCAGATGTTGCAGTAATTCTAGTAGGCTCCAAAAACAGATAGTTCATGTTGTGACATAAAAATAAAGATTTTAATCTAGTACAAATATTATTATCCTCTATCAGATTAACATTAAAATCACCACAAATTATAAAAAAATTGTTTTTATCGCTGATTTTAATCAACACTTCATCCATTTTCTTTTCGAATAAATCAAAGGATGAATCTGGTGGTCTGTAAACGCTCATTATAATAAGTTGTTCAAGTTCAATATTGGCTATTTCCATGGTACGCTCAACAGACAGGCTCACTATGTCAACTCGTTCCTTATATTTAAAACTATTATTTACAAGTATTAAGGAGCCACCGCGATCAGCTGTTTTTCTGTTGAACGAACTAGCAACGTGGTGGTTATTAAAGTTGAACATGAACTGATAACTCTTTAAAAAGTGCTCTGTTATACATAAAATATCAATATTATTACAGTTCATGAATAACTCAATTTCCAGTTCTTTACTTAACATGCCCTGTATATTTTGATGAACCACGTTTAAAATATTCTTACTTTTACATTTTTCATTACTAGTAACTTGATTTAATGGGCAAGATGAAGGTATATTTATACAAATATTAATATTACTGCCAGAGTTACTCTCTGTTGTCTTAATTTAAAGAGCTTGGAACAGATTCCAAGGAGTACATGTCATTATTATTACACTGCTCAATAGAAGCAGGCGTTTCATTAGTCAAAAACTTGACTGAGTTCAAAATAAAATTAGATAGTGACTGTGCTATCTGTTTTGTATAAAACCTAGATAGGTAATACCTATCCTTAGTCAAATAAAAATATTTTCCAATACAAATATTGGTGTCTATGAAATGAAATTTTTCAGTATGACGACAAGTCAATGTGTGTATAAATGTATTATAATCATGTCTTATATGATTTTCATGTTGTGACAAATATTGGCTGAAGGGAAACGCAAACAAGATTATTCTATCTACATTTTGTAAAGAATTTAATTTGGAAAAGTATTTAGTAATTAGTTTTTTTAGATACATTTTCCCTTCTACCAATTAAAATAATTAGGGTGGTTGGTTCTAAAAACTGCGATGACAACACTTTGTTTAATATTTGTGAATATGTGGCGCCAGGCATACAGTTATTTAATATTGCCTGGCCCACGCGCTGACTAAGTTGTAAACCCATATTTTTTCCAAGTTCATCGCTGTACATTTTATTTTTATTTTTTATTTATTTATTTATTTACATAATCTATTTGTGCCATTACAGCAAAGCCAAGTCGACACAAATATACAAAATTAGAAAATACAATACAATTCAATTATTACAAATTAATTTACCATAATTATGTCAAATATAATAAGTTAAATTCAATCGTATAAATGCAGTTACCATATTATCATTATATCCATAAACATTCGAGAAAATAATTACAAGACTACACTATCATGCAATCTTCTCACAGAACCTTCCACATTCTCGCACAATATCCCTCCATGCATCACCAAACAGATCATTCAATGGTGCTGCGGCCAACAGTGCATTGAGGCTATTCCGTGCCCGGACCAGCGGAGACTGCAGGCGCGCCACCGTGCGGTGCGAGCCGCCCGCTAGCAGCTGGTGCCTTCGAGCGCGTAGGTAGTTGTCAGGCACGTAAAGCGCGCATACGGCACTGACAAGCGCTGCGCAGTCACTGTCGCCTCGCAATAATCGACACACAGTCAGAAGCTGTTCGGTGTTACGTCTCACCTCTAGTGAGTTAAATCCAAGCATACCTAAAATAAAATCGGATGGATAAAGGTAAGGGTAGTACCGAGGTCCTTCATCGAATACACTCGAGTCAGAGACTCAGTGCCGAGTGTATACGTCGCGCTAATAGGCCGTGGAGAGCGCGTGAAGGACATTATACAGCACTTTTCAGTATTGAATAGAAGCTTGTTGTTCACACTCCAACTATGAACCGCGTCTAAATCTTCCTGTAGTAGCCTACAATCATTCACTGACTTCACGGGAAGTACCAGTTTCAGATCGTCCGCGTACAAAAGGCAATTGGCGTGTTTCAGTTCAGATTCCAGGTCATTTATCATGATGATAAATAACAACGGACCAAGGATCGAGCCTTGGCTAACACCTGACCGTGTGTGGTACGGCTGGGACTCATAACAGCCATGTCGCACGTATTGTTGGCGGTTCTTCAGGTAGTCAGCGAAGAGAACCAACAGCCGTGGGGAAAATCCAATGGCACACAATTTCTTCATTAGGACGTCGTTATCGACTCTATCGAACGCCTTGCGGAAGTCCAGATAGGCGACGTCCACCTGACATCCCCGATCCATGCTCTCTGAGACCAACTCGACTAACGTCAGTAAGTTGGTGGTTACTGAGCGACGACTCCTGAATCCGTGTTGCGAGTCACATAAAAACGGCGCAATCTGGGGCCAGATTTTACCGTATATGATTGACTCGAACAATTTTGCCAATGAATTCAGGATCGCAATCGGTCGATATTGATTTACAGAGGCAGTGTCACTAGACTTGGGCATAGGACTGACTCGAGAGAGCTTCCAGCTGGTAGGGTACTTCCCTTGCTCGAGAGCTAAGTTGAAGATGTGACCCAACGGTATAACTAGCTGATTACTGTAGGCCTTTAAAAAGTAAGGAGGGACGTTGTCCGGTCCAATTGCGCTCCTTGGCCTAAGCTGCCTCAGTCCCTGCTCTACATCCCTATGGGAAACATGTGAAATTTGGACGTAGTTAGCCGTGCGCGAGGCATCGGAACTGTTTACCAGGTCCGGTGCAAGCGCCGGAACGTCGGTGAGGAAAACGTCAGAGAAGTAGTCTGCAAAAGCGGCGGCTGCTTCCTCTCCGACACACTCTTGCCCCTGATGCGTGACCCGAGATTCAAAACCACCCTTTGATCTGAGGCCACTCACATGTTTCCAAAACGCACGCGGGTTAGATCTAATATTACCTTCAATATTTAGCATATGGTTCGTGTATGCTGTAGCTACGCGGGACTTTATGTTGGCTCTCAGCTCACTGAATGCTGAGTAGTCAGCTGGCCTCTCCGACGATTTCCATTTACGATGGAGCTTTGCCTTAGTGGCAAGATCCCTAATAATATCACCAGTAAACCACACTGGATACCGCCTGGAAGGTTGGATAGGCCTGTTCTTCTTGGGGATCGATTTATTCAAAACCCCGTAAATGGCATCGTAAAAGCGGCCAACTGCCGTCTCCACATCGCGAGCTACGACAACATCGTCCCACGATACGCTACACATGAGCTCATACAGGACTGTGTGGTTGCCTTTGGCAAAGTTCCAGTCATTGTGGCCGCGAATGTTGCTGGGATCCAGACGGCCGGATCGTCCATCCGCGTCTTGCGCTTTCAACAGCGGCACAATGACGTCGAGAGGCGGGTGGTAGGCGTCAGTGCGTGGCACCATGCTGCCTGACACGGAGGTGCGCACAGTTACGCCACGGACGGTCTCCGGCAGCAGCACCACATCAAGCACGCCACCGTGAGCATTCCTCACCTCATTCGTCTCATACAGACTACAAACACTGAGAAAAAAACAATAATAATTCGTAACAGACACTGACGCACTGTTCAGATTTAGGTCACCCAGGATGATTAAAGTTCCACTTAGTTCCGACATGTTCTCCTCGGTTTTTGTAAACCAACTAAGGTATTGGGCGTCTTTTTCGGCTTGTGTAATTTTTTTTTTTTTTCCTTATTTCTCATCATGCTGGGATCCACATAGACGACGCAGATTGTGAATTGGGCCCCATCTAGAGAGAAGGTTGCCCAAAGATCTTCTCCATTTTCTGTCTCGAGGTCACGACGTCGGCGAAGCGTGATGCCAGGGCGGGCGGCGAGCAGTACGCCTCCGCACGCGGTGGCGCGGTCCCGGCGCAGTATGCTCCAGCCCCCCGCCGTTACCTCCGCATCGCCGACGGACGTGTCTAAAAAGGTTTCAGTTCCGGCGACTAGGTCGTGCTCTAAAATAATCAAATTATTCTGCCAATACGCCAATACATTATATACCTATCCTTTGTCCGAGAGAAGGAGGCGTTATTGATAACACTATTAGTACTCAAGTCGACTGACGGCGGCGCCTGGGTCAGTATCAGCTGTTCGGCCGGCTGCTCGGCGGGACACACGGTCGGCACGGAACAGTCCGCTGGAGCTTGTTTACAATCACAGATGTGATTGTCGGTCAAAGATATGAAAGTGTCATAATTATACTTACACGTCTCCAACAAACTATTCATAGCCGACACATGTTCCTTAATTTTGTATTGTGCTGACTCATATTTACGTGTAATACTTTGTAATTATGAGTTTAAAATATGCATATCTGACTGGAGTCGCCGTGTGTCACATTCATACTTTTCTGTAGTTTTTTCCAAACATAATCTACAATCATCGATTTCCTTAATTAATTCGACACGTTCCTTGCTACAATTTACATTTTTACAAAATATTTTATTTCTATTAGCTAGTTTTTGTGTTTTTTTATATAATTATTCAATTTAACATATTTCTTTAATATATTTTTACTACAGCTCATAGTGGTTACTGATTGCGATCTATTAGGACTATCACACGTGAGATCACAAGCTGTTAGGTCAATAGTTGGTACGCCAGTTTGGCTCATGACCTCATTATATAAGGCCCTGGTTGTAGCACTGTCTCGCTGTTCCTCCCGCTCGCTGAAAACTTGAAGCTCGTGGTGTGCCTCTGCAAGCTGTTGTTCAAGTGATTTTATGTGTTGCAATGCTACGTGGTGGACATCATGACACTTGTAAAATGAGTCGACTTGGTGTTGTAGTTCATCTCTCTGGGCACTGAGATCCTGGCATTGGATGTCCAACTCACTGAGCTCTTCTTTTAGCGCCGAATTTTTCTTAATTTGCTTTTCTATCTCCTCTTCACACTCATCTCGCTCTCGTAGAAGTTTTTCACAAAGCTCTTGGCTCTTCTTGAGCTCCAGCAAGGTCGCTTTCAGCTTCAACTCCACATCGCGTGTGCTCATCTTGCTTCGGGTCAGCATTGCACCCTTTTTCGCCTGAAAAAAAACCGCGAATAGGTGTCAGTGTATGACCGGGTGGGATACTAGCGAACACTAGGGAGTTTATTGCACAATGAAGGTGTTAAGTGTGTGTTTTTGTTGAATGTGGCAGAATGTTGCGTCTTCAACTTTGCTTCCGCTTTTGCCAAGTAAAGAGAGATAAAACGGTACCTGAGTGAGTGTACGGCAAGTGTTTCACTTATATGAAGGTTTGTTTAGTTTGTTACGGGTGTGAAAGGTGAGATTATTGATATAAATACAGAAATAAAACGATACTTCCCCCGTTTATGACGTTGCTATTTGAACTGATTTTGACAGTTCAATCGGCCGGTACAATCGGTCTTGTTTTTTCCAAAGATTGTATGTTTGCACAGCTGTTTCTTATCTACACATTATTTAATCACTAATTACTACTTAAATTAAGTTTACTCGTGCAGAAAAGCAATTTTGACTAATTTAATTGAAATAAAAACTACAGAGCTGTTTAAATCGTCAGCTATTCGGTCTGGGGTTGCCAGCCGACTCCTATCGACAAACTTATCTGTAGAATGAAGGGATGACGCCACCATCGAAAAGGGTTGCCACTATTACATAAATTGCTGCAATCGGTGCAAATAGTGGATGTAACCCACGATTATTTTTAGCGATTTGTTAATTTAAGATTGCCGTTTAATGCCGATAAATTTAGCCGTTTTGTTAGCCAAATAAAAAAACATACATATGTACGTAACATTTATTAATAACTAAAATCCACAATATAAAGCACTTGGCACTTATCACAACCTTTAACATCTAAATACGTATTTAACAAGAGGTCTACTCGACCAGACCGTACGATCGACAAATGATTAAGTATAAATATTGCTTATAAAAATATAATTGCTGACACATTGCATTTAAAATTTTCGTTTTATTGAAAACTTTTCACACAGTAATTATAATCTAATGAAGCCGAAGTATGTGCACTAACGCCATATGTATGGTCGAGTGGATAAATTCCACTAATTTCCTCGAAATATGAGTCACTGTCACTATCGGTATCAGAGCCACTGTCTAAATTGACTATAAAGGGCTTATCTCGTTAAATATCCGTCGTTTTGTCGATAATACTCTTAAATTTTATGCACGTGTGCACAATATTTTTGCCATTCTAAGGCATCAATAGAACTGAACGCTTCGGTTACTAGTTTCGGCATATTTTGATTTTTGTGCTCTATATTTACTTCTGCTACTCTCCTTTTCATTGAACTCCATACCATCTCAATAGGATTTAGGTCACAGTGATAGGGTGGCAGGCGTAAACATTTGTGACCATGTTGTGCTAATAAATTATCAACTTCATATACAGGGTCAGGTTTGTATCGTTTGACAATCTCCAGCAACTGTGGTTTAGTAATAACTGATGAAATTCGAAACGATTCTCATTTAACCACTTTTTGAAGTTTGTGTTATTCATTTCGTCGTGGTAGTCCCGACTTTTGGTATTTGATTTAAATACAAGGTCTGCGTTTTGGATAAACCCCGTTTCTCCTCCGGCATGAACAATAATAAAACGTTGCCCTTTAGATACAGGCTCTAGAACTCCATCTGTTTCTTGACTTTGCCAGCATTTTTAGGGGTATATGAGGAATGTATATAAGTATCGTCTAAGTATACAACTGGTCAACGATTAGCTGATATAGCGTTTTTATTTAATTCTTGCAAATATTTAGCTCTCCACGCAGAAATATCATTGCGCTCGGTTAAAACCTTGCGATTGCTTTCTTTTTTTTTGGAAACGAAAGCCAATTGTTCGTAACAATTTACGAAGTGTTTCTCTGCTACCTTGGAAATTTATGCAACAGTAAGCAGTATAAAAATCGTTGGTAATTCCCTTTTAATCGCATAAAATTCATGCACTTTTCGCTTGATCAAACCTAGATCGAAACTGTCAACTTCTATTTTGCCACGTGTCCTTTTTCTTGATTTTTCTGGTGTGATTATTTTCGTACCCTTTTCGGCAGCGGTTTTACCTTCTGCAACAATTTTATATATTTACCAATACCTAAAAGAAAAATAAAGTCATCATTAGAGTAATAAAATTTGAGAAAATGTAACCGAATTCTAGGCGGCCGAAGTCGCGGGCACCAGGTTATATATAATATAAATTATATTGGAACTAATAAATACCTACAGCTGTTTTAATTAATAACGTATTATCAAACGATGTCGAGAATTTATTTAATAATAATCTGGTAACACTAGCCTGAAGCGGTTGCAATGCGTTTGTATTATTTTTCAAACGGTATTATTGGAGCTTTTTGCAGCTTTTCTGCATCAAAGAATAATTTCATTTTGAGAATAATTTCTGGCACACCACCTTTGATTGCTTTCGGCATGATTATCAAACAAAATACTTGTAATATTGGGAAAACTAATGGACTGTCAACTGAACAACACAACACAACAACAACTGACAGCGAAGTGACATTTTCAAAATGGCGTCCGTAGTTTCCCCTTTCGCCGTTCTTCAGATAAGTTTGTGGCTCTGCTCTGTGCTACTTAGAGATTTGTATATATTTTTTTTAATATTCAAACATTTACCGAATGAAGTTTACATATAAATTCGCGACATTCGCTCATGAGACTTCGGAGTGGGAGAGCGTCGCTTTTCGCCAGCCCAAACCGTTCGTGAATCTGGTGTAAAAATAAGGAAAAAGTGTAACCTACTTATGATATTGACATTTTCAATTATGCTATCTGCACAGCGAATTGTCGTTGACCTTTTTTGTTTGTTCTAGGAAAATTGGGGAAAAGGATATTCGATGAGATCTATTACAGACAAAAAGGTCATAAAAAACGAAAAGGTAAAGAAATTATCTCATTACTGTGCAGCCGCGATATATTGCAAGTTATGTTAAATATTCGAGTATTAATTGTCCTTGGCGATTCAAATATAGGTAAGTAAGTAGAAATACGCAACTTGACTGTGACTTCATTTCTTCGTCATTATAGATACAAAGTATCGCAAATACAAAAGTGAATCTACGTAAAGAGGTAGGTTTACATTTTTTTCTTGGTTTTATTGCAATGCTAAACACAACGTTAAAAAGACGTGGCAGCTATCCGCACATAAAACAAGCGAAGCTAGCGCCATTTTACTGTCAAAATTATGAATTTGTTTTCACCTGTCGGATTTTCAAAAATAAACGTAGCATTTTTGTCTTTTTTAACAAAAAAAAATTAAAAGTCCCCATACATTTAGTAAAACTACAATCTTAAAATTAAATCCAAATCAAATTTCGTTATATTTTTTAGTTCGTCGTTATTTTTTTATGAACTTTTTAATTTTCTCGAAAACCACTGAGGTTTTTCAAAAAAAAACTACCTGCTTGTAGTGTAGACACATTTTCAATCTTTGTCTTATTATCCGTATTGGTCTTTCAAATTAAATTTATCTAATTTCCAGAGATTACAGAGTCAATATAATTATTCCATTGGCATCCAGACTAGACCTAGTCGGTGTCGTGCGAAGGGTTGACGATTAATGTATTAGATAAACAAATTATATTCAGACAGATATTTCCTTTCTTAAAAACAAACTGAAATATTCAGTAGGTACTAACCACTAACAAGTAGCTCTAGCTAAACAAAAAATAATATCAACAAAAACTAAATCAACTATACACCGTGACATTTTAGTGTTTTTAAAACGGAGGCTAGGTGAATCGCCTTGAGCAATAGGTATCATATTGTCTTTTTTTATCGAGGCATATATTTTATTTGTTTACGAAAAATATATCGACACAATCACGAAACAGTGAGAAACATTAGTAGCCCTCTTTTACTACTCACGGCAAGTCGGCAAAGTCAAAGGACTTCAAAGAAGCTAGCCGCCTAGTGCAAGCGCATGCCATTAGCCAATCATCGCACTTGCAGGCCGCAAAGCATGCTGTTTAATATTTATGCTTCGGAACGCACCGGTTTTTTGTTGCGCGGATCGACCGCGAGTAATCGGGACATCACTAAGCGGAAACGGACCGCAGCTGTCACTCGTACCAACGAGAGGAAAAAATTGGAGGTTATCTTTGCTCTTTTCTCGTCGGGAGAACGAACAACATGTCTGCTCGGGCATTGTGCCCTTGATGGTATTCGGTGTACCAATCGTTGTAATACAGGCGTCGGGCCTGGTCGGAGTGTAAATCTACCACATCGTCGGGAAATAAGTAGATTCGCGTCAGCGGTTAAGTGATTCGTGGTGAAGGTTGAAGTTGTACGGTCTCCAACTCGTCGTATGCGGACGGCGACTCCACGTGTCGGCAGGCAGCACGCCGGCGACAGCGTCAGGCAGCAACGATAGTGATTCGATTCCTATCCTATCCCAATTCGGCTCTTATCCCGTATTCCTGTCTCGAATCGAGCTTTCGATTTCCTGTCTACGGCGACAAAGGTCAGTAAAATTTCATCACTTCTTTTCTCTCACGTGCTGGCAAAGGCACACCCCCAACGGATTCCACGCCGTTCGGTAGGCGTGGAAATTAATCATTTTGGTAGCAGGAGCGCGGTTTTCCTAGTGGGTAATCATCGATTCACGGTTGCCTTTGTCACATTGTAGTTGGGAGAAAAGAATATCTCAGATTGGCTCAAGTCGGCAATGAGTCTGTGGTCGGTATACCACGATTAAAGTTCATTTTCGGTAAGTGAAAGTATAAGTGCCAATTTAGTTAACAGTTGTTATAAATTTGTAGTCGGAAACTACTGTTGTTGCGCATAAAACATTGAACAGTCATTCTGCAAAGCCTAGATTGTATTACTTGCGGTAGAACGTCGGGTTCTATAGTCCTACAGTGTTATTTCGGTTTACACAGCAGGGTCGGGCTATTTAAGGGGTATTAAGCTGATTTGCTGACCTCAAAGGAAGTGTGGTTCATAAGAAGCCACTTATTATTTTGTATTGTTTTCATAATCAAGTTTGTGGGTTATTTTTGTATTGTGTTTTATGGTGGCATTCTCTAATTGATTTAGAGTGTATATTATAAGGTGTATGTCCACAGGGCGACCATATTAAATATTGTTTAGGATTTAATTGTTTTAGTGGTTGCCCTGGTTTTTACAACTTAGTTTTAATTTCTGTGCCCAGCGCTGACGGGAAAGTGCTGGTCTCTGGCTGTGCTTAGTTCGGTAGTGAAGCATAGGACCAGAAACAATTGAATTGGTAACCATGGCACCTTCACCCTTGACGGTACTGCGGTATGGCGTCCGTGAGGAGATGAGATGGCTCGCCCATACTCACAAGTATGTGGAGCGACCTGACATGGACGATGTCCTGCTCAAGCGTGTGGAGGACGCAATGACACGCGTCGGGAAGGTGTGTCGGCTGGCTGCGGAGGCTGAAGCCCTCGGGCTTACGGATGAGGCCTCGGTGGCTGCAGTGAAGCAGCTCTGCGCGGATGCTGACCAAGCGATGGAGTGCTTGGGCGACATCGAGCGTCGCGCCGAAAAAATTAAGCGGTCGCGTCGGGATGACCGCGGGGAGGGTAGCGGAGACCCGCCCCCTAAGGGTGTTGTGGGACGGCCCCCCACGGGGGGGTGGGCGGTTAAAACAATTTGGCGTTTTGAGTGCCGCGCCGTCGGGTGACGGCTGTGTGCACTGCGACAGTGCCGGTCATGAGGTGACCAGTTGCGCTAACTTTAAGGCGCTCGGTGTGGCTGCCCGCAGGAAGGTGGTCTTCCGCCACCGATTGTGTTTCGGTTGTTTGGGGCCGCACCCGCTGAGCGAGTGCTCACGCGCGTCCCCCTGAGGGTGCTGCGGTGGCAAGCACCACGTCGTGTTGTGCCTGAACCGGTCAGGACCTTCGGATGGTCACCAGGGCCGGACTCAGGCTGGTCGGTCACAGGGCCCAACCAGGGCCGGACCCAGTCCCCCCGAGTGGAAGGGGGCAGCGCGGGGGATAACAGGCGGGATAGCCGGGGTTCGGTCGCCGCTGTCCAGGGTCAGCGAGGAATTCGGGCCGCTGGCTCACCGCCTGTTACGGGCGGGTGTCAGATGGCACCTATGAGTGGCGCGAAGGCTGGGAGCCCACCACCTTCTGCGCCACCCTGCCCGTCGCTCTGGGAGGCGAACAGGGAGGCGAACAGTCGGATGTCGCCCCCATTCCTAGAGTGCCCCAGGTTGGATCCGCTCTCCCCCCTCCATCCACGGTGGCCACCGGGCACACCGTTCACAGTCCGGTATGGTCGGGTACCGGGAGAGCGAGGGGCCCATTATGCGGGTTGGGACCCCCTGATGTACATGCGGTCTGATATGCCACCGGTGGCTTATCAGCAGCCGAGTTACCAGGCCGACGGGGGTCCCAGCGGGTTCGGATCCCGCGGAGGTTCCCGCTAGGGACACGCCGCCCACTTACAGGGTGCCGCCACTCCACAGACGGTCATGCTCCCCACCGCCTCGGTGATAGCGTGGAGTTCGGACGGCAAATCTCGTGTGGCACGAGCACTATTGGACTCGGGGGCCCAGGGGTGCTTAGTCTCGTGCAACCTTGTAAGACGGTTGGGCATTTCGGTAAGGGAGTATCCACATTCCATTCGGGGAATTGGGAACACGGAAGTCGGTTCCGTTAAGGGAGTATGTCGGATTACTCTCTCGTCACGGGTGGATTCATCGGTGAATCTGACGGTCACGGCATTAGTCATGCCTAATGTGATGGGCTCACACCCTCACGTACGGTTGTCGCCCTCGGTGCGACAGTTGGTCGCTGGGTTGTCACTGGCTGACCCGGAGTTCGATATTCCGGGCCCAGTAGACATTTTATTGGGTGTCGATGCCTTGGGATACCTGTTAGTGCCAGGTGTCCACGTGTTGCAGGCGACTGGTCTGATTTCGGTCAACACCAGACTGGGCCATGCGGTAATGGGTCCGGTCATGCCGGCTGCCCCACGCCTAGCGACTCGTAGTCTATTATTCGGTTCTGTACTCTCGGAGGTGATACAGAAGTTTTGGGAGGTGGAGGAACCACCTACGGTACGCCGGTTGGACCCGGTTGAAGAAGAGTGTGAACAGTTTTATCGGAACAATACTGGTCGCCTTCGGTCAGGTCGATTTCTCACACGTCTTCCATTTCGGAGTGATCGCCCGCCGCGGAGCAGTTCACACCATGCAGCCGAGACGCGGCTTCTGTCGATGGAACGACGCATGAAGCGTGACGGGATTTTCCGGCATAAGTACGTCGACTTCATGCGGGAATACGAGTCGCTCGGCCACATGTCGGTTTCGGGTATCGACTGGAAGCGTGAAGACCACTGCTTCCTGCCCCATCACGCGGTCTTGAGGACCCCGGAGGGCAAAATACGGGCAGTGTTCGATGGATCGGCATCAACACCTAAGGGCATGAACCTGAACCAGTATTTGCATTCATGGCCGAAGTTGAACCATGACATCGCGGATCCGTCGACACAATGTTGTGTTTGTAGCTGACATCCGGATGATGTTTAGACAGACGGTCATTCACCCTGACGATAGACGATATCAGCTGATACTGTGGCGAGAGAGCCCAGATCAGCCCATCAGGGTGTACGAGCTGAACACCAACACGTACGGGCTACGGTCTAGTCCTTATTTGGCGATTCGCACTCTGCGGGAGTTAGCGGATCGAGAACGGTTAAATTTCCCTAGAGGAGCAGCGATCCTGGAACAGGACCTCTACGTGGACGATATCTGTACCGGTGCAGATTCCGTAGAGGAGGCGCTCGCTCGACGGGACGAGCTAGTTGAGCTCTTACGGGGTGGAGGTTAAGAGCTCCGGAAATGGATGTCGAACTCTCCAGAGTTACTGACTGGTCTTCCGGATGACTACCAGCAGGATCCCCACGTTTTTGAAAATTTGGAAAACCCAAATATGTTGTCGGTATTAGGCGTCCAGTACCAGCCGGTGTCAGACATGTTTTCGTATCGGGTTGAGTTGGACTCCCCGAAGGTCTGGACGAAACGGAACGTCCTTTCAACGGTGGCTAGGACATTTGATCCAAACGGGTGGATCACCCCGGTAACATTTCAGCTCAAGTGTTTTATGCAGCAATTGTGGTCTGCTGAGCTGAAATGGGACGACCCGATCGGCGGGTCATTGAGCTCAGAGTGGGACTCGTTCTTTTCGACCCTCCCTGGCATCAATCGGATTTCACTGCCACGGAGGTTGGTCCCCACCAAACGATACACCGCCACCCTGCATGGGTTTTGCGATGCCTCGGAGAAGGGCTACGGAGCTGCGGTGTATCTGCGTACGGTCGACTCCTCGGGGGAGGTTGATGTGCGGTTGGTCATGGCCAAGAGCAAGGTTGCGCCGTTGCGCACTCGCCTGACCATTCCCAAGTTAGAGCTTTCGGGAGCGGCTCTCCTGACTCGTCTGCTCAACCACACGATGACGGTTCTTCGTGGGTCAATAGCGTTGGAAGATACGGTCTACGCTTGGACGGACAGCCAGATCGTGTTATGCTGGCTGAAGGCTTCAGTTCACAAGCTGGAGATTTTTGTGGCGAATCGGGTTTCGCCACAAAAATCTCCTAGACATGTTCCAGGGGAAATGAACCCAGCAGACTGTGCGTCTCGTGGGTGTCACGCTCCGGAGTTGGTTGGACATCCCTTGTGGTGGGGTCCAAAATGGTTGACTTAACCTCTCCTTTCCCGCCGTCAGCATAAGCAGCGCGGCCCCGATCACTACAATACAATATTTTTGAAACCGGTATTTTTTATCCAACGGTTGGACCAATTTTTACGGTTCGATCATGTGTGGATACCCAATTAGACAAACTTTATGGTCTGTGTGCTAGTTTATGCTTTTCCGTAGAAAAAAATAATTCAACCGCGTTTTGAAAATCACTTTCTTCCGGACGCTCCCAACGTATGTGGTGGTGAAATTTTATTGAGAGAAAAGTGTGGTTTTTTTGGTGAATTGAGGTAAGTATTTGTTTTATTCATATTTACAACTCTATTTGCGATAAACAAACCACAAATCATAGTAAAATTCATCAAGATGTCCAGAAAATCGGCAAATTTACATGATACGTCATGCAACCAGACGGATTCCCCCCAATGCTATTTGTAATTCCAATGAGAAATACAGTTAGATTTCAATAAAAAATACACATATCTTATTGGAAATCTTATAAGGAATCCATTTTTATAGGTTTCTTTATCAAAATAATGTACCAATTTGCTGATTTTCCGTCAGAAACGTGATCAGGCATCCAATTCACATGCTTCACACGCACACATAAGCATTCCGCGACGCCATTTTACTCACACACAGACAGAATCTCACTACAGGGTGCGGGTGTTTTCAGTCATATTCGGTGAAACTCCATATCATAGGTTTCGGGGTGATGTGATGATTGGGGTTTCCATATCAAAGGTTCCGCGGGTTTATGATTGGAGTTCAGTGTCGATAAGGGGGCGGAAGCCCCTTTTTTTTTATCAATGGAAAAATCCAGCATCCAGCGACTTAGAAAAATTGTGTTAAAAATTGTGTTAAAAAATATTTTTTTTGACTGTTATTTTTTGCTTCGGAATCGTGTAGTGCTGCTTTTTGCTATCACTTTTGGTTATAAACATTTTCCTCGTGCACCTCACCGATTTCGAGATATACGTCATATTATGTTTGTAATATCGATATCTCTATAAATATTGGTCCTAGGGAAAACATGCATATGACATAAAATTATGCTTGTAAGACACCCTACACGATGCCCAAGTGAAAATATCAAAATAAAAAAAATAAAAATAAAAATAAAATAAAAAAAATAACAAATTTGTGTCATATTGTGTTAACTTGTCTTTTTAGGCGGATTCGTTTGCCTGCAAGTTCAGATATGTACTTTTGACAATTTAGTGTAAAATGACAAAAAAATGCAAAATTACACAAATTTGAAAAAGTGCACAGAGTGTACGTTTTGATCCTAATGCCTTAGCTACTTTTTTCAGAATGGATCATGACTATCATGCCCAGCTTGCGCGTCGGTCGCCGCCGGTGCGCATTCTATCCGATGAGAAGCTGGTGTATGTGCGCTCCCGCTCCGGTCGGATGAAGGTAAATAATTGAAATTTCACTCGCATCGTTTTTGCTTCGTTTCCTTTTATATTTATATATATACATATCCATTAATTTGTTCCATTCAGCAGCCTAAACGGTCTGAATATAGTTTTACCAAGTATAATTAAATATTTACCTGGGAAATGTGAAGTTTTATACTAAAAGGACACAAATAATTATACTGCAAATGTCACTGACTGCCAGTCTGGTATTTTGTTTATATTTAATTTGCCTATTTTATTTATGTTATAGATGGTGAAGCAACCAGCTTCTCTGGGCCGGAGCGGGAGCGAGGGCGACTCCTCCCCGCAGCCGTCGACATCAAGGCGCTGCCGGCATGCCTACTGACTGATATCTGACTGTGTACTGATGGCTGGTTAATATGTCTCTGTAATAGGGGTTTTAAAACTACGCACACTTCGCTTTGGACCGGTTTCGGTCGGGTGTATCGCTTGCTTGAGTGGGTAACTAAAACTACTAAAATATGCCATATCATATAACTTCCACGTTGCAGCATCAAACTGGTGGAAGACTGGTGTGTTGGGAATGCCTGCCTTCAGGAAGTTGATGAGTCGCAATCGCTTTCATGGACAATTGATATAACCAAATGCCCTTGACGAGGTACCTCAAATCCCGTGCTACTGATGTCATTGGGACGATGAATCGCAAAAGGGCACACGTCCCTGCTGAGATAAAATCGCTCAATGACTCCTGTGGGCATTTATGTCTTGCTAGACACATCTAAATCAGCCATCAGTGTGTGATTGTAATTCTCCTCCTTCGTAGCGTTAGCGATCCGGATGTTTCTATCTTTTTGTGTGTAATTTTTATGTGTGTATGTGTCTAATGTTTATGTGTTTGTGTAAATAACAATTTCTATTTGTGGCCAACTACCTAACTATCTTATAACTTGTATAGAAATTGTTTACTTTAACAGTTGCAATGTTTCTATCTTTTTGTGTGGAATTTTTATGTGTCTTATATTTATGCGTTTGTGTAAATAACAATTTCTATTTGTGGCCAACTACCTAACTATCTTATAACTTGTATAGAAATTGTTTACTTTAACAGTTGCAACAAAATTCTTTTTCATTTTTCCGTAATTGTGTACTTTATTCCATTTTTTATACGGTAAAAGTTACAAATATCAGTCAAACAACTATCTAAGAACTTGTATAGAATTGTTTACCTACTTACTTACTGTTTACTACTTTTCCATAATTGTGTACTCGTGTGTGTGTAAATATAATGTATACAGTTTCATTGGGCATTAGTACTGTCCTGTTTTTTAAACAATTATGTCTCGCCCAGGTTTGCTGGAAGAAATATCTTTTTAGAGATAAGCTCGCCTGTTGTTATAAAATTTCTTTTAAGTACATTTTTATGCACAGGGCAATAAAGAATATGAATATATAACTATATAAATTTTGCTGGAAGAAATATCTTTTTAGAGATAAGCTCGCCTGTTGTTATAAAATTTCTTTTAAGTACATTTTTATGCACAGGGCAATAAAGAATGTGAATATATAACTATATAAATTTTTGTTCTTTTTTATTTTTCCAAAACCTAATTACACAATTACACATTAGGTAGGTGGTAGCTAATTACTAATTACACATTTCAAATAATTGTTTATTTTTTACAAATTTGTGTAATCTTACACTAAATTGTCAAAAGTACATATCTGATCTCGCATAACACTAGTTAACACAATATTACACAATATTACACTTTGTAAGAACAGTAGGTATCTGTACTTGCGCGTGAACGGAGCCGCGTGGAAACACTTCATATACACATAACAACTAAATACTAGTTAACTCAAACTTACACCATACCTACACGAACGAAACACCAGTTTAGCTATTTTACCTAGAATCAAATCACGGCGAAACATTTTCTTCGTTCCATCTTTGCACACTCTGTATAAACGCATATCGTACACCTGCCGTGACCTTGAGAAAGCCCAGAAACAACACACCGTGACACGAAATAACATGCATGATTTTGAATTATTTTTGTATGAAAAGGTACATAGTACGATACACTGTTAGAAAGCCTAGTTTGTCTTCTACTTAGAACCACTAATTCTAGAATGATAAGTATCACCTATTGCCTATAAATTCAATAATAGTACAAAGTGTTGATTTCTACCTATTTTATACTTTCCTTGCGAGATATGGCGTCCTCACACTTATCATTTATGATTTAGTGGCAAATACCACTTGTTTTCCTCTTATTGAATAAATTACCTATCCTAGGAACTAAGAAATATAACGCTAGGTAGTCTAGTCTCTTCACAAATAATTTCACAAGATTTGCATAATTCGCGCGATGCGTCAGTTTACTTTCCGTATTTTATGAAAATTTGAAACGCTGAAATATTCGAAAGTTTCTATACGAACACCCTAATGTTTTTATTGTTTTGAAAAGGTTATTTTGTGTAGATTACGTAGGTATCAAACAACATGTACATGTTGTTGATAATTTTCTGATGTCGGCTAGATTTGTGTCGAGAGGGAGCATTTTCATAGAAGTCTGTGTTTCTCATGCCAGTACAAAAATAAACTAAGGTCACAGTGACATTTTCTACACATTGTGTAAAAGAGGGTTTCATTAGCTACTCAGATATACAACTCCCATAATTCTAAGTGTTACCATTCCAACAGAATCACTTGATATATTAGTCAAGTGCCGCGCAGCCCGCACGCTCAAAAACACTCCGGTATTTGTCGTTTTTGACGTCTCGAACTCCCGGGAAAGGAGAGGTTAAGCCGAATCGGATTGGCCAATGAGTCCACGCGTTACCACGGCGAACGGCGCCTTGACAGTCGGTGTCTGTACGATGCAAGCAGAGCCGGAAGAGGAGTTCAGGCTGCTGGAACGGTACAGCTCGCTCGACAAGCTGGTCAATGTGACCGCCTGGATCTGCCGATTTGCGCGGAATTGTCGGAATTCTGAGGCGCAACGAGTGCGGACACAGGTCCTGACACCACGGGAACGGAACCATGCGTTGTTCGCATTGGTACGGAACGTGCAGACGGTGCACTTTAAGTCCGAATTGGACATTCTGAGACGCGGACGCGTCCAACTGAAGGGAGCTGTGGCTCGGCTCAACCCGTTTATTGACCCTCACGGATTGCTGAGGGTAGGAGGTCGGCTGCGGAATGCCAACCTGCCTTATGCGGCTCGCCACCCGTTGTTACTCCCTAGGAAAGGGAAGTTGGTCGAACTGTTGATACAGGATCGACACATTCGGAATGGCCATGTCGGATGCCACGCCTTAATGGCGTTTCTCCAGCGCGAGTTCTGAATTCTATCAGGAAGACGCTTAGTGCGTAGCGTCGTATTTCGGTGCCTGCCTTGTTATCGGGCCAAGGCGGCTACGATGCAGCCCCAGATGGGCGATTTGCCCTCGGATAGGGTTATCGAAATCCGGCCCTTTGCGGGTGTCGGAACGGATTTCGCGGGACCATTCATGGTCAAGTCTTCACAGCTACGGAACGCCAGATTAGTGAAGGCATACCTGTGCGTCTTCGTGTGCTTGGCCACGAAGGCAGTCCACTTGGAGGTGGTCAGTGACCTCACTACAGAGGCATTTATCGCATGTCTAGATCGGTTCGTCTCACGAAGGGGCCTCCCGACATTAATCCGTTCGGACAACGGCACAAATTTTGTCGGAGCCAGGCGATATCTGCAGGAGGTCACTCAATTCCTGAACGGTAACCAGGACGCCATCGGTACGGCTTGCTCCCGACGTGGGATTGAATGGGTTTTCAGTCCGCCGGGATGTCCTCATTGGGGAGGAATTTTTGAGGCTGCGGTTAAATCGGCTAAGTCGTACCTGACGAGGATCATCGGTGAGACCTCTCTACGCTTTGAAGAGCTTGCGACGCTGTTCTGTAAAATTGAAATGACACTGAACTTGCGTCCGTTGTGCCCGCTCAGTTCGGATCCAAATGATTTGGAAGCGTTGACGCCGGGTCACTTCCTGATAGGTCAGCCCCTTAACGCCCTGCCAGAATACCCATTCGGTGATGTTAAGTTAAGTCGGTTAACTAGGTGGCAGATGTTGCAGCAGATGGCTCAAGATTTTTGGAAACGGTGGTCCCTTGAGTACTTGCACATCTTGCAGCAGCGCCTTAAGTGGACTGACCGGACGAGCCCCCCTCAAGTCGGTGATTTGGTGCTGATTAAGGATGCGAACCTGCCATCATTGAGAAGGAGACGAGGACGGTTCGTTAATTTGTACCCGGGTCGGGATGGCACGCCTCGATCAGCAGAAGTCAAGGTGGGGGACTCGGTCCTCAAGAGAGCGGTCGCAACACTTTCTCGCCTTCCTATTGATTAGGGACAGGTTCGGGCCTGTCCGGGCGGGTGACTGTTTAATATTTATGCTTCGGAACGCACCGGTTTTTTGTTGCGCGGATCGACCGCGAGTAATCGGGACATCACTAAGCGGAAACGGACCGCAGCTGTCACTCGTACCAACGAGAGGAAAAAATTGGAGAACGTCGTCGTCGGGAGAACGAACAACATGTCTGCTCGGGCATTGTGCCCTTGATGGTATTCGGTGTACCAATCGTTGTAATACAGGCGTCGGGCCTGGTCGGAGTGTAAATCTACCACATCGTCGGGAAATAAGTAGATTCGCGTCAGCGGTTAAGTGATTCGTGGTGAAGGTTGAAGTTGTACGGTCTCCAACTCGTCGTATGCGGACGGCGACTCCACGTGTCGGCAGGCAGCACGCCGGCGACAGCGAAAGGTAGCAACGATAGTGATTCGATTCCTATCCTATCCCAATTCTGCTCTTATCCCGTATTCCTGTCTCGAATCGAGCTTTTGATTTCCTGTCTACGGCGACAATGGTCAGTAATCATTCAATTCACTTTTCTCTCACGTGCTGGCAAAAGCCCACCCCCTTCGGATTCCACGCCGTTCGGTAGGCGTGGAAATTAATCACATGCTATCTGGCCCCGCCCCCAACCCTTTGATTTTCGGCGCGCGCGTCTTTAGTTACCTACAGCACGTCACTCGTGTGATACGTGACGCCGCTTAAAAAACGCGCGAAAATGGATCGGCATTACGCATACTCAAATTTGGACTATCTTAGTATGATGCATCAATACTCTTTTGCGAATTACAAAGCAGCAGAAGCTCGACAGCTATACGCACATCCGGACCACCTGAACCATCTCAGAATGCAGGGCATTCCAAACCCACAGGTTCCATCAGTAAACACTTTCCTGGCGGCTACTCAACGATAGATTGATCATGGTCAGTTTAGGGTACCAGAGCATGCTCAAGCCCACATCTACAGACCAGACCTCGATGAGGACATCATCGAGTACCTTGAACGCGATCCTCGGCGAAGCACCCTAATGGCTGTGATTCGGTTCAACGTGAGCCAGTTGTGGAAGCTGTTGAACTCAGAAAAGTTACACCCGTACCATTTTAGGCGTGTTCATGCCCTCCACGACAACGATGGACCGGCCAGGAATGCGTTTAGTCAGTAGTCAGCTGTTGGCAAATCAAGATTCAAACATTTTGTGGACTGACGAGTCAACTTTCATGCGTGTTGGACTATTCAACCAACGCAATGAACATTATTGGGCTTTTAACAATCCCCACTTGATCCGCGAGTGTGTTCATCAAGTGCGTTTTACCATTAGACTTTTTTTTTGTGGTCTGAGCCTGGTGTACGAAATACTAAACTCGAGATGAATTAAAGACTGCGATAACAGACGCTTTTAATGTAGTGAGACGTGACAGAGACACTTTATTAAAGTTAAAACGTAATTGCGTGAAACGAGCACGACTTTGTATTGAACGAAATGGCCTGCACTTCGAACAATTGCTCCGTTATCAGTGAGTGTAAATACCTAAATTAAAAAAGTGAGCTGTATGAAAAATCTGCAATGTTGGTAAGTACCTACCTACCAAACGCCTTTACAACTTTAACTAGGTACCTATCTGATCTAATAGCATATCACGATTTCACCTACGGAATGGTGAGGCGACGCGCTACTACTAGTTCGCAATTATTTAGAAACGAGATTTCTCAATTATTTTTATTTTTATTTTACGACTAAGGCCGGTATTGACTGTCTAAATGGATAGTACTGTTAATTGCAAATCGCCTCCCTGCGGTTTTAAAAAATGTCAGGGTGTATGGTTATACTCATAGATATATACATATACTACTCTATATATATATATATATATATATATATATATAGAGTAGTTTATACGCTTGCGAAGATATATAAATATTTAAAAAGATAAAAGAAAAATATAGATACCTTTTATAGAAACATAGCTTAGATACCTATGTAATATAATGACGAGTAATTATATAAAATTATTATTAAAAATAAACCTATGCACACCTTTACTCCTATTTAGCCAGGTGATCATTCAATTTTTTACTTCCTCTATCCTGTATTCCTTTGTTTTCATACAGATTATGTATTATTTTGTGATTATACAGTGGATAAATCCTATCAATGAATAAATATTACTTTGAATTATTTTCATAAATTAAGAACGAATAACTTATTTCTTAGGTAGGTGTACTATACTAAACTGGTACTTATAGTTTACCTTGAAAGCAAATAGTAGTTTATGTGACTGCTACATAATGGAGGGCATTAATACTCGAGAGTGGGTTTATGAAACGAGCCGAATTCATCCATTTATTTCCTCTATTATATAGCATGAACATAACATTAAAACGTTTTTGTTTTGTGATGTAAAATATTTATATATCAAATCAGTATCATCTCTTTTGCGCCGTAATGAAAACACCGAAATCCCCGTCATGATAAGCTCAAAGTTTTGTAAACACACATTCAGGAATACCTTTGGAAAAAATAAAATAGTTTCGTAATGATTTTTATTTTTACTATGTTATCATACACACATCTAATTACTGTCGTCAGACAATTCGGATAATTCTATTACAGAATCAGTAACATGGATAACAAAACTGTCAACCATGTCTCATTTCATCGATTTTGCCATAAAAGTATTTTTTTATTGATGACTTGCTCCTCACAACTTGTTTAATATTTATGCTTCGGAACGCACCGGTTTTCGTTGCGCGGATCGATCGCGAGTAATCGGGACATCACTAGCGGAAACGGAACCGCAGCTGTCACTCTTACCAACGAGATGAGAAATTAGAGGTTACTTTTCTTGTCGTGAGAAAAAACATGTCTGCTCATGGCGACGGGCCTTGAATGTATTTCAGTGTAACAATTGTCTAACACAGGTGTCGGGCCTGGTCGGAGTGTTAATCATAATAATCGTCGGGAAATAAGTAGATTCGCTTCAGTGATTCGTGTTGTGAAGGTTGAAGTTGTACGGTCCCCAACTCGTCGTATTCGGACGGCGACTCCTCGTGTCGGCAAGCAACACGCCGGCGACAGCTTCGGGCAGCGAAACGAGTGAGATTCGGTTCCTCTCCTACCACACTTGTGCTCCTATCCCGTATTCCTGCCTAGAATCGAACTTTCGAATTCCGGTCTACGACGGCAAGGTAAAGTACCACTCACGATTCTCTCCCGTGCTGGCAAAAACCCAGCCCCTCATGATTCCACGCCGTTCGGTTGAGGCGTGGAATTAAACATTTTGGTAGCAGGCGCGGTTTCCTAGTGGGAAATCACCGATTCACGGACGGTTGTAGGGTTGTTTTTTTGCCATATGGTAGTTGGGAGAAAAGAATATCTAAGATTGGCCGGCAATCAGTTGTGAGTGAGTCTGTGGTCGGTATACCACAATTAAAGTTCATTTTCGGTTAGTGAAAGTATAATTGTCAATTTAGTTAACAATTATTACAAATTTGTAGTCGGAAACTACTCGGTGTGCCTAAGAAATAGCATTGCAGTCGGGTTCCATAGCGTTGCAGTGTTGTTTCGGATTACAGAGCAGGGTCAGGCTATTTAAGGGGTATTAAGCTGATTTTGCTGACCTCAGTAGAAGTGTGGGTCATATCGGAGGGACCACTTCTAGAAGGTTCCCGGCTACCTACATTATATTAAAAATAGCTTGGATTTCGGAATCCAGTGTGGTTAGGGTGCTATATTGTTTAGGTTTATAGTCTCGGAGCCCACCACTTATTATTTTTTAATAAATTTTATTTTTTATTGCTTATATAACAAATTTTGGGTGTTATTTTTATTGTGCTTTATGGTGGCATTCTCTAATTGATTTAGAGTGTATATTTATAAGGTGTATGTCCACAGGGCGACCATATTAAATATTGTTTAGGATTTAATTGTTTTAGTGGTTGCCTTGGTTTTGACAACTTAGTTTTAATTTCTGTGCCCAGCGCTGACGGGCAAGTGCTGGTCTCTGGCTGTGCTTAGTTCGGTAGTGAAGCATAGGACCGAAAACAATTGAATCGGTAACCATGGCACCTTCGCCCTTGACGGTACTGCGGTATGGTGTCCGTGAGGAGATGAGATGGCTCGCCCATACTCACAAGTATGTGGAGCGACCTGACATGGACGATGTCCTGCTCAAGCGTGTGGAGGACGCAATGACACGCGTCGGGAAGGTGTGTCGGCTGGCTGCGGAGGCTGAAGCCCTCGGGCTTACGGATGAGGCCTCGGTGGCTGCAGTGAAGCAGCTCTGCGCGGATGCTGACCAAGCGATGGAGTGCTTGGGCGACATCGAGCGTCGCGCGGAAAAAATAAAGCGGTCGCGTCGGAATGACCGCGGGGAGGGTAGCGGAGACCCCCCCCCCCTAAGGGTGTTGTTGCGGGGAATTGGGAACAAGGAAGTCGGTTCCGTTAAGGGAGTATGTCGGATTACTCTCTCGTCACGGGTGGATTCATCGGTGAATCTGACGGTCACGGCATTAGTCATGCCTAATGTGATGGGCTCACACCCTCACCTACGGTTGTCGCCCTCGGTGCGACAGTTGGTCGCTGGGTTATCACTGGCTGACCCGGAGTTCGATATTCCGGGCCCAGTAGACATTTTATTGGGTGTCGATGCCTTGGGATATCTGTTAGTGCCAGGTGTCCACGTGTTGCAGGCGACTGGTCTGGTTTCGGTCAACACCAGACTGGGCCATGCGGTAATGGGTCCGGTCATGCCGGCTGCCCCACGCCTAGCGACTCGTAGTCCCTTATTCGGTTCTGTACTCTCGGAGGTGATACAGAAGTTTTGGGAGGTGGAGGAACCACCTACGGTCCGCCGGTTGGACCCGGTTGAAGAAGAGTGTGAACAGTTTAATCGGAACAATACTGGTCGCCTTCGGTCAGGTCGATTTCTCACACGTCTTCCATTCCGGAGTGATCGCCCACCGCTGGGCAGTTCACACCATGCAGCCGAGACGCGGCTTCTGTCGATGGAACGACGCATGAAGCGTGACGGGATTTTCCGGCAGAAGTACGTCGACTTCATGCGGGAATACGAGTCGCTTGGCCACATGTCGGTTTCGGGTATCGACTGGAAGCGTGAAGACCACTGCTTCCTGCCCCATCACGCGGTCTTGAGGACCCCGGAGGGCAAAATACGGGTAGTGTTCGATGGATCGGCATCAACATCTAACGGCATGAACCTGAACCAGTGTTTGCATTCAGGGCCGAAGTTGAATCATGACATCGCGGATGTTATCACACGGTTCCGTCGACACAATGTTGTGTTTGTAGCTGACATCCGGATGATGTTTAGACAGACGGTCATTCACCCTGACGATAGACGGTATCAGCTGATACTGTGGCGAGAGAGCCCAGATCAGCCCATCAGGGTGTACGAGCTGAACACCAACACGTACGGGCTACGGTCTAGTCCTTATTTGGCGATTCGCACTCTGCGGGAGTTAGCGGATCGAGAACGGTTAAACTTCCCTAGAGGAGCAGCGATCTTGGAGCAGGATCTCTACGTGGACGATATCTGTACCGGTGCAGATTCCGTAGAGGAGGCGTTCGCTCGACGGGACGAGCTAGTTGAGCTCTTACGGGGTGGAGGTTACGAACTCCGGAAATAGATGTCGAACACTCCAGAGTTACTGACTGGTCTTCCGGATGACTACCAGCAGGATCCCCACATTTTTGAAAATTTTGAAAATCCAAATATGTTGTCGGTATTAGGCGTCCAGTACCAGCCGGTGTCAGACATGTTTTCGTATCGGGTCGAGTTGGACTCCCCGAAGGTCTGGAGGAAACGGAACGTCCTTTCAACGGTGGCTAGGACATTTGATCCAAACGGGTGGATCACCCCGGTAACATTTCAGCTCAAGTGTTTTATGCAGCAATTGTGGTCTGCTGAGCTGAAATGGGACGACCCGATCGGCGGGTCATTGAGCTCAGAGTGGGACTCGTTCTTTTCGACCCTCCCTGGCATTAATCGGATTTCACTGCCACGGAGGTTAGTCCCCACCAAACGATACACCACCACCCTGCATGGGTTTTGCGATGCCTCGGAGAAAGGCTACGGAGCTGCGGTATATCTGCGTACGGTCGACTCCTCGGGGGAGGTTGATGTGCGGTTGGTCATGGCCAAGAGCAAGGTTGCGCCGTTGCGCACTCGCCTGACCATTCCCAAATTAGAGCTTTCGGGAGCGGCTCTCCTGACTCGTCTGCTCAACCACACGATGATGGTTCTTCGTGGGTCAATAGCATTAGAAGATACGGTCTACGCTTGGACGGACAGCCAGATCGTGTTATGCTGGCTGAAGGCTGCAGTTCACAAGCTGGAGATTTTTGTGGCGAATCGGGTTTCACAGATTTTGAATACGGAGGTTTGTCGTGTAACGATATTAACCTAACCAGAACCTAACAGAAAACAACCAGGATAAAATTTAGTAGTAACAGTTTATTAGTTATTTACAGTGAAGACGATAAAAAAATGATACGATGATGAGGATGGATGAGATGAGAACAGGTTTTTTATAAAACACAGGTTAAGTAAAAAAGGAAGCGGAGGACATGAAGAATAGGAGACTGGTGGGGTTAAATGACCAGGATGCAGGTGTATTTGTTGTTGTAGATGTTGTTGAAATCGTCGTTGTAGGAACGGTAGCGGCGTACTTGTAGTTACGGCCCGCAGGATCCCGTTGTAGGATCGGCTCGCAGGATCGCGTCGTAGGCACGGCTCGCAGGACCGCGTTGTAGGGACGGCTCGCAGGATCCCGTTTGTAGGAACGGCTCGCAGGATCGTGTTTGAAGGAACGGCTCGCAGGATTGTGTTTGAAGGAACGGCTTGCAGGATCCCGGGGTAGTGCGACCCCGGGATAAGGCCTTTAGGTGGTTCTTCTAGTTCAGAAGCTGACGTGAGACTCCAGAATTTCAGAAATGTTCCGCTTTTATACCCTTTTTGGAGAGTTCTAAAAATTATTTAAATTAAACGTAAGTTTTGTGAGTGGCCAAGAGAGAAAAAGTATTTTTGTAAAAGTATTGAAGCAAACATATCAGACCGCTAACGAGTTTGAATGGACATTGCCATGACAACCAGATAAACAAAGACGTCAACAAATGTCAAAGTTTGGTTTCAGGCTCGTAATACGGAAAACAACAAAAAAACCATGAAGTAAATGAAGTAACAATGAATATAAAAAGGTAGCGCACCAGCGCGCACGAAGCCCGAGATTGCAGAGTTTCGGAAAAAGCCAAATACAAGGTCACCAAAGGTAAACCCCTTCGCTATCGATTTAGAAGTGCTGATAGTGTAAAAATACAAAGCGAAAATGATTTGTTAATGTGTTCTTATGGTTTAAAACGTTACAGGGTCCTATGAAAATAAAGGTGATACCAAATATCAGACTGTACAGCTCAGCAAGCATCCAGCTGAAAATCATGAAAGCATGAAAAGCAAGAATAGCATGTAAGTAGCATAACACTACAGGTTCCCTTAATCTGGAGACATGTTCCAGGGGAGATGAACCCAGCAGACTGTGCGTCTCGTGGGTGTCACGCTCCGGAGTTAGTTGGACATCCCTTGTGGTGGGGTCCAAAATGGTTGACTCAAGCCGAATCGGATTGGCCAATGAGTCCACGCGTTACCTCGGCGAACGGCGCCTTGACAGTCGGTGTCTGCACGACGCAACCAGAGCCGGAAGAGGAGTTCAGCCTGCTGGAACGGTACAGCTCGCTCGACAAGCTGGTCAATGTGACCGCCTGGATCTGCCGATTTGCGCGGAATTGTCGGAATTCTGAGGCTCAACGAGTGCGGACACAGGTCCTGATACCACAGGAACGGAACCATGCGTTGTTTGCATTGGTACGGAACGTGCAGACGGTGCACTTTAAGTCCGAACTGGACATTCTGAGACGCGGACGCGTCCAACTGAAGGGAGCTGTGGCTCGGCTCAACCCGTTCATTGACCCTCAAGGATTGCTGAGGGTAGGAGGTCGGCTGCGGAATGCCAACCTGCCTTATGCGGCTCGCCACCCGTTGTTACTCCCTAGGAAAGGGAAGTTGGTCGAACTGTTGATACAGGATCGACACATTCGGAATGGGCATATCGGATGCCACGCCTTGATGGCGTTTCTCCAGCGCGAGTTCTGGATTCTATCGGGAAGACGCTTAGTGCGTAGCGTTGTATTTCGGTGCCTGCCTTGTTATCGGGCCAAGGCGGCTACGATGCAGCCCCAGATGGGCGATTTGCCCTCGGATAGGGTTAACGAAATCCGGCCCTTTGCGGGTGTCGGAACGGATTTCGCGGGACCATTCATTGTCAAGTCTTCACAGCTACGGAACGCCAGATTAGTGAAGGCATACCTGTGCGTCTTCGTGTGCTTGGCCACGAAGGCAGTCCACTTGGAGGTGGTCAGTGACCTCACTACAGAGGCATTTATCGCATGTCTAGATCGGTTCGTCTCACGAAGGGGCCTCCCGACATTAATCCGTTCGGACAACGGTACAAATTTTGTCGGAGCCAGGCGATATCTGCAGGAGGTCACTTAATTCCTGAACGGTAACCAGGACGCCATCGGTACGGCTTGCTCCCGACGTGGGATTGAATGGGTTTTCAGTCCGCCGGGATGTCCTCATTGTGGAGGAATTTTTGAGGCTGCGGTTAAATCGGCTAAGTCGCACCTGATGAGGATCATCGGTGAGACCTCTCTACGCTTTGAAGAGCTTGCGACGCTGTTCTGTAAAATTGAAATGACACTGAACTCGCGTCCGTTGTGCCGTACAGTTCGGATCCAAATGATTTGGAAGCGTTGACGCCGGGTCACTTCCTGATAGGTCAGCCCCTTAACGCCCTGCCAGAATACCCATTCGGTGATGTTAAGTCGGTTAACTAGGTGGCAGATGTTGCAGCAGATGGCTCAAGATTTTTGGAAACGGTGGTCCCTTGAGTACTTGCACATCTTGCAGCAGCGCCTTAAGTGGACTGACCGGACGAGCCCCCCTCAAGTCGGTGATTTGGTTCTGATTAAGGATGCGAACCTGCCATCATTGAGATGGAGACGAGGACGGATCGTCAATTTGTACCCGGGTCGGGATGGCACGCCTCGATCAGCAGAAGTCAAGGTGGGGGACTCGGTCCTCAAGAGAGCGGTCGCAACACTTTCTCGCCTTCCTATTGATTAGGGACAGGTTCGGGCCTGTCCGGGCGGGTGACTGTTTAATATTTATGCTTCGGAACGCACCGGTTTTCGTTGCGCGGATCGATCGCGAGTAATCGGGACATCACTAACGGAACCGTAGCTGTCACTCGTACCAACGAGATGAGAAATTAGAGGTTACTTTTCTTGTCGTGAGAAAAAACATGTCTGCTCATGGCGTCGGGCCTTGAATGTATTTCAGTGTAACAATTGCCTAACACAGGTGTCGGGCCTGGTCGGAGTGTTAATCATAATTATCGTCGGGAAATAAGTAGATTCGCTTCAGTGATTCGTGTTGTGAAGGTTGAAGTTGTACGGTCCCCAACTCGTCGTATTCGGACGGCGACTCCTCGTGTCGGCAAGCAACACGCCGGCGACAGCGTCGGGCAGCGAAACGAGTGAGATTCGGTTCCTCTCCTACCACACTTGTGCTCCTATCCCGTATTCCTGCCTCGAATCGAACTTTCGAATTCCGGTCTACGACGGCAAGGTAAAGTACCACTCACGATTCTCTCCCGTGCTGGCAAAAACCCAGCCCCTCATGATTCCACGCCGTTCGGTTGAGGCGTGGAATTAAACACAACTCTTTCACCTTTCAATAGTAACCTGCTGCAGTCCTTGTTTGAGAAACGAATTCACTTCCTCAAATTTAAATTGTTATATTGTTGCGAGCAACTTATCACATCGGCCCAAACAAGCTCAATTGGATTAAGACCTTATATTTTGCAATGACCTTATATTTTTTGCAAGCTCATACACTGCTTAACTTTTAAAATTATGTTGAATGGTTTTAACTTTTTGCAGCAATTCGGTTTTAATTTAATTTTGATGGTAAGATGTATTCTTTATTAAAAACTTGCCATATCTCCTTTTACAGGCAGCTGTAGGGGTCTTTTTAAGACGCTTTGAATGATATGACGCATTGTCCATTACCACCACAGAGTTTTCTCCAAGTTTAGGTAGCACCGTTTCAATGCTTGAAATATGTAGCTTTATTGACTAATGGCAGGGGGGGTCTCACTGCACAGTTTGGGTACGTTCGAACGGCCAACCCGACGGGCGGTAATTCAGTTATGTTGCCTCTTGCTTGGCTGGCAGTCGCGTCGAGCGCTAGTCGCTCCTCATAAGCAACTTTTCTGTGATTTTTGCAACAACAATGACTTAAGTACCTAACATTTTAGGGTGTCTAAAGGAATTGTTCACAAATATAATTCGATTCCTTTTTAATTGAATAACTTTTTGTTGAACTAAAAGTAAACACTTTAGACCCAGTATAAAATAAATGACAATTACATAAGTAAGGAGGTAGGCCTAACCTTATAATTTACCAATCGCCTGAATAAGTACTATAAACACCTCTCTTAGATAGAGTGGACTAAAATTCACAAACACAAATACTCGCACGTAGGTAGCCCTACCGTGATCAAGCGAGACAGGAGTTTACAGGACGACCTTGTGATTTCAGAGTAAAAAAAGCTCTCAGGCATAGTAATGCGGCGCAATCTAGCCTGCACGGGCGGGGCAACCGATTTTGTAGGTGCTTAGCGATTGTTGTAGGTAGCGCAGGTGCGAGCTAGATTGCGCTTTATTGTCGCGCAGCGAGAGTAGCTATTTATTTAAGTGTATTGGACGAGTAATCTTTCTTTACGTAGTGCTATTAAGTATTCGGTGCTCATGGTAATCTCCGTCTTCTTACATTTAAATATATTTTCGCCTCCATCTACAAAACCATTTTCACTTCCTATGTGTGTGATGATTAATCGTCAACCCTTTGATGTTAGGTTGGGGGCACCTACACTAAGTCCCTATAAGAAAGCCTGTTTCTTATTTTGGATTTCCTTGTCTACCCAAGTTTTGTTAAAAGTATGTCCTGTTAATGAAAATAAAACTCAATAAAATCATTAACTCAATAAAATCGATATGATTATAATAAAACAACAAATATTATATATTACAATATGTAATAAAATTTAACAAAAACTAGTTATTGTTAAATACTAACCTGCATTCAACCACTTCTCATCCATGTTATATGTGTGCCGCTTTTGCTGTTTATATTGTTTGATTTTTATCAAGTATGTTCGCAGCCATATTACTATATCGTCTCTATCCGTGAGCGCATTATTTCTCTGTCGTTTCATATATTTAAAGTGCAAATGCTTCATTAGCCGCCTAACAGTCGTTTCGCTAAAATTTGGCAATTCAACATCATAATTGACTGTAAACTCTTGATATTTTAGGCAATTCATCTTTTAAAAAGAAACTTTGTTTTTTTTCCTAATCGCACTTTTATCAAAGTCATCAAACTTTTCATGATACTTCGTCTCAATTTTGTTTTAACTGGTGACTGTATTCCCTCATCGGATTTGTATTTTCTTACTCAGAGGGTACATATGCTAATTTCAATAATATATGTTTTTTTAGTTACTTCTGTTTTGTACGAATATTGATCAGAAGGCCAAATTTATTTCACAAACCTTAATAACCATGTTTTTCTCATTACTCGTAAAGCTAATTACCTGTTAAAAAACATCATACAAATTAACAAACAACAATATACGTACTCGAAATAACAATCACTCTCCTTTTGACGCAATCAATCAAATAGGTGCATACCTTTCGACGTTTTTTTCGTGACAGTTTCAGGGTGCACTTATTGTAATTCAAAATGACAGTCAAAATGTTTACGTTTCATGAGCTGGACGTGTTCCAGTACAATACGTTTAAAATCAGTTAAAGATTCGGGTTTTCTCGGATATCATCACCTAAATGTGGGCACGGAAATGACATGAAATACATTACCGCGATTTCTTTTAGTAAACGCAATGTATAGCACCTGCCAAGATGACATTACTAACACAGGTAGCCCTAAGAAATGTATTATGCAGAAGCGACATGAATTTGAACATTAATAACATCTAAAAATAATAAAAATAATAGTTATTTTTACCACGCTTTAAATTTGTTGAAGCCATGATACATAACTATTGTAAGTTAATTTTGATAAAATTTGATAGAATCGAATATTTTCACGAATGAAATTAGAGTTCATAAACATAAATGTATCATATACGTCACACTGTTTTTATTGACACTAAGAAGGCAGACTGTCAAGATAGTCAATTATTTTTCTTATTTCAATATAAAGGTTGTGTTAGTTTTGAGCTCCAAAGGAGGTTTTGTTGCTCATATCGTTCTTGTATTGAGGATACGTATTCTTGTATTGAGGATCTTGGTTTGTACGAAAATATCATGCATATAAGAAAAAACATAGCTTTATTTAAAATTGTAGGTGATAGCCATACATTTAACACTAGAAATAGAAATAGGTTAGCACTACCATTATTTAGACTAAGTAAAGTAGGCACATCATTCATGGGGCACTGTATTCGCTTCTACAATAAAATACCACAAGAATCATTGATCCTTCCTGAAAAGAGGTTCAAAAACTATGTTAAAAATGAGCTGATAAGAAACTCCTATTATAGTATTAAGGAATACTTAGATGCCAAAAATTGCATGGTCCATACCATCTCAGCGCACAGAAATTTGACGAGGGGCGATGGATCAAGTTTATCACTCGCCGGCGAATTTCCTTAGACCGAAACCAGTACCTGTTGTAAAGTCACTTTTTAAAGAAGGTATGGCCCACCTTCCGAAACGATGTAGACTTTGTTTTATATAAAAAAAAAATACTTATAATTTTGACGTTGAATATGATAATTATATTCAATAAAAAAAATATATTCTGATTCTGATTATGAATACAATAGTATTCAATAAGAGCACGAGTAATATAATTAAAGGTCATATCTGTAAATTGATAACTCTATGTGAGAGATGAGGGATTCACGACAATTTCCGAGGTTAGCCGAATCGTTAACTGATTTTAATCGTATTGTACCACAGTATTTTATATATTTTTTGTTGGAGGGGAAAAAATGGAATAACCTATTCCCAGGAGTCAGACCTCCCTGCTATGTCCGGGTCCCTACCCATTGAAAGGGCATCAGCTCGTGTAGTATACGGACTAAAATCAACCTATTTGTTGTATTGTATTAGAGTTATCGATAAAATCGGGCGAATAAAAAAGGCGAATCAAGACGGCGATCTCTTTCAATCCAAATTTGGTATCTGAGACGCTGTAATGCTTCGGGAACACAGCCTTCGTCAAGTTGACGTGCCTGAGGGGCGGGGGGTGGTTGGGCTTTAAGAGCTGTAATGATATCGTCCTCCGGTTCTAGGAGGATGTTTTTGGGGCGCCTTTTGTAAAGTTGGGATGCTTCTACGATAAGCGAGTGGGTTTGGATGGCTAGATGTATTAATGAAGTAGCGTCCGGACTCTTCTTTCATACTTTGCTTTACTGTCGGGAGTCTAAAGTCGCTATGGAGGTCTACGTTTCGCATGTACCACGGGGCACCTACGGCTTTACGCATAAAGCGGTTTTGTAGAATCTGGAGTAGTTAAAGGGAGTGGGAGCAGTGTGCAAAGATTGGACTTGCATACGTGAAGAACGGGCGGATGCAAATTTTATAAAGAGTTGATTTGCAGCGCAGTAGGAGTTTGCTTTTACTTCTCATGAGCGGGAGAGGCCTACCCATGTAGAAGGCTGCTTTGTCGCGGACTGTCTTAATGTGGGTTTTGAAGTTTAGTCGGGAGTCATGTCTAAATACTTCACTTTGTTCTCCCAAGTGATAGGGCTGTCAAAGAGGGTGATTTCTCGTCAGATTGAGCCTTGCACCTTAAGAAAAGCACGGCTGCGCTTTTCTGAGGGTTCATCTCTAGTCTCTATTTGAGAGCCCATCCACCAAGGTCCTTTACTGCTTTCTGGAGTACTTGACTGGAGTGTCGTCGGCGTAAAGAGCTAGCTAAACGTACAGCGTGCGGGGAACGTCTTGGATGTAAAGTGAGAAGAGGGTAGGAGAGAGAACTGAGTCTTGCGGAACTCCGCACAGTGGTCTAGGATTTGTTCCTCCAAACCCCGAGGAACATAATGTCTGGAATAATTTTAAAAAATATTTTATGTCTCCGGTATAATTCCCTATATGTCATATTAAAACATGGAGTGGATTAGTTGCTCCACAAGTGAGAAAAATAATGTTGATAATTTTTTTGTATGGGAAAAAACACTTAAAGTACATTATTTAGGAACTGATTACAACTGATGAGCTGGTGCTCACATGATCTATTGTACATTGCATGCTGAACATAACGTCATGCACTTTTCGGTGCAGCTTTGGATGTAGTTAACTTTTGAAAATTTGAATATTTAGTATGAGCGTATTCGTTTATGTTCAACATAATGAGATGTAGTTCATAGGTAGAATGCAGCTAACATAAATACTAGGTACTTGTGTTTATGTAGGTGCATCATCAATAACTTTGGGGATGTTGCTAGTTAATAGCCCGTGTTTGGCTTTTATGAATAATAATGAAGTTAAAGAAATTACATTGAATGACTAACCAGATCGTTATAGTAATGGTTTAGTTTCAAGCTTAATGACAAACATTAATGAAGGGATTTTAGGGAATTAATGAATTTCAATATATATAGGGACATTTACGATGGGTTAATTCAGTAGTTTCTCGCACTTGTAAGCGCTTACTATACTGCATACGTTCTATTCATTTCCGCGTTATAATGGAAGGATTTGTAACCAATGTGGACATTTTCATGTTTGTTGCAAATAACAGTTGTTTCTCAGAGCCCAGTGTATTATTTGAAGTTTTTGTGAATGCGGTTAACTTATCAGAAGAATAGAAACAATTCTGCCAGACATATACATGCGCTTTGAAACAAAAGATCTTGTCTTGCCTTTGGACATAATATGGCCTAAGAATTTGAAGGAAAAGATGACACCATTAATGTCAGCAGAGCAACAGCTATGTTCCAATTCTCATTTCAGTGTAAATGAGGATGCATCAACATCCTGCCAACCAGATTTGTGCAGTGTTAGTACCTCAACATCAATTATGATTGAAAGGAAACCGTTTTCGGACTTAAGCGCCTACAGAAGAGAAGGAGAGTGCAAGAACTCTTAACAAATAGTACGGAAAGCCTTGCTTACGCAACAGGTTTAAAAGCAGATAGCCAGGATGCAGCAGATATAATAAAACTTGTTATCGAGAAACCTGAAGAGGCAACAAAGTTTAAGGAATTATTGAAACCGAAGAAAGCAGTGCCCATATATTCCGCAGATAAAGCTTTAGGTATTCTGACCTCTTTGAAGCTATCAAAGTGGCAATATCTGACTTTGAGAGCTAGTGCAATAGCAGAAGGAGTGTCACTTTATCCTGCATACAATGCCATCTAGAGGCAAAAAAGGAAGTTTACACATCAAGAGAAACCACAGAGTTCAACAAAAGTGGCGCAAGAGTACAGTTTCAAGCAGTTTTGGACAAAACTGTAGCTAGATTTGGAAAATTCTTACGTTTGGAAGACTCACTGGCTGGCAAAGAACTGTTGTTAATTTGCAAATGGGGCTTTGGTGGAGCTTCGGGACAAAGCCTTTACAAGCAAGCAACTGACGGAGATGACTCCAGTATATTCATGTGCTCCTTTGTGCCTTTGCGCTTTATATGTGGTGAGAAAGTGGTGTGGGAGAACTCAAAACCATCTTCTACAACAACTTCAAGACCACTTTTCTTCAAGTTTGTCCATGAAAATTAGTTAGATGTACTCCAAGAACAAGCCCTAATAGAAGCCGAGATTGCTGCCCTGGAGCCGTCTATTATGGCGAGCCACGCTGTTAAGCATTCCATGCTTATGACAATGATAGATGGAAAAATCACTTCTGCACTATCAAGCACATCAACGCAGACTTGTGACATTTGTCGAGCTATCCCTTCGGAAATGAATCAGTTAGAAAAAGTTTCGCAGTGAGTTATTCAATAAAGTAATAAAATAATGTTGTCGTTCTGCATTAAATTACTTGCCTTTTTACTAACTTGTTTATTTTCCTTACAGAAAACCAGTTTCAGAAGAAATTTACCAATATAGTTTGTCCACTCTTCATACGTGGATCAGGTGTATGGAGTGTCTGCTCCATATTTGGTATAGACTGGACTTTAAGAAAAACGCTCGTGACTGATGATATGAAACTTCTCCTAATTAATGACGATTCAGTGATAGATAAAGAAAACATAGAATTTGTTGATGTTAATGCATCATTGATGGACTGTGATGATGACTAAGCTAAGACTCACTTTTTCATTTTGTGTTTTATTATATCATAGTAATAATTGTGTTTTTGTTGCAGTATGTTGTATAGGTATTACGAATCATGTCATTAAATTAAGAGATTACCTAAATATTTGTGATTTCTACATAGTTTCTAACTCTATGAGATTACCCAAATATTTGGTAAATCTATACATATTTAAATTACCTCTATTATTGTTAATAAAGATCATTAGCAGACTGTTGACTAATGACAGTTTTATTGTTATTGATGTATTTTGTCTTAATTTTTTTTACTTTTTTAACAAGCTATTATTAATGATTATATTAACCATATTGTAATTTCCGTATCAAAAGAATAAAATAAAATAACTTATAAACTTTGTTTTTGTTATTATTTGCATTTCTATTATTTTTATGATATTTTCACTCTCAAATAGATCGGCTGGTATCTCATTATGTCAAAGATTATAATGATAAAGCTGATACAAAAAATTCAAAATTTCAAAAGTTAACAGAGTCATAGTCAGAGTCATTTTTTTATTGAATATAAATAAAAAAAATATCTTATTCAACGTCAAAATTATCTTATTCAACGTCAAAATTATCTTATTCAACGTCAAAATTATCTTATTCAACGTCAAACAAATAAACGTCAAACTACTTCCAAACCTGCACCGAAAAGTGCATGAATTTTATGACATTATGATCAACGTGCCATGTATAATCATCATGTGATCATTTGAGCACCAGTCCATCAGTTGTAATTAGTTCCGAAATAATGTACTTTAAGTGTTTTCTCCCATACAAAAAAAATAATCAACATTATTTTTCTCACTTGTAGAGCAACCAATCCACTCCATGTTTTAATATGACATAAAGGGAGGTATACCGGAGACATTACAATTTTTTTTTATAATTATTCCAGACATTAAGTTCCTATGAGTATGGAGGCCGAATCCTAGACCACTGTGCTCCGGCGGCTATGGGATGGGGTTCAGAGCGCGATTTTCTATTCGATCGAGTCGATGGAGAATAAGCCGTTCTTAGAGTTTGCCTATGGAAGAGCGTAAGCTAATGGGGCGATAGCAAGTGGGGTCGGTTCGATCTTTCCGGGGTTTGTGAAAGGCAATAACGTCAGATTCTTTCCAAGCAGTTGGAATGGCACAGAGACGGAGGGAGACATTGAAAATTACCGTAAGGGTGGTAAGGAGTCTGAGGGGGAATAATTTTATTGCCGTGTTAGTGATTTTATCAAGCCCCGGGACTTTCTTAGGTTTGAGTTCAATCTGGGGTTCAAATGGGAACAATCGCATTGGATTTGAGGTATTTACCGAATTCAAAAATGACAGTGTGACTTGAGGCTATGCTGGAGACAAAGTCATTTATGCGACTGCCTCTGAGCTCTCGCATGCTAACCTCTCGTTTGAGGTGACGCATTGGTTTTATGTGATTGTCAGAGGGACAGTTATCATAATCTCTCTGTGCCACATTCTTTGCACTAAGCAGCAGTCTCAAGTCCTCTGGGAGTTCGAAGCAATGGTTGGTCAGTACCGGGACCTCGCTAGAGGCGCAGGTCAGGGCTTCGTTGAGACTGTTGCCTATTTCAGATATTTTGGCTTCTAGTTGGACTCTATTACTAATTTATGATGTGATATCTAATCTTGGGTCCGATTTGCTGAGAGCTTGTTTGAATTTCCGCTTGGTAATAACGATCCTGGTTTCAGTCGGTCGGTTGAATGGCCTGCCGAGATGGTATATGACCGGTCTGTGATCCGAGTGAAGCTCTCTAAGTACTACAGTACTACAGTACTTAGCGAGCTTCACTCGGATATTATGAACCTTACAAGGTTCGATATTTGTTTCGGCGATTATATTGTATACGGGCCTCTTTAGAGTGGGTGTCACTTTGGCAGTGTTACTTATTTTGTATTTTAAAAAGAAAGAGGCTGGGATGTGAGAATTCAATGTGACACACATCACCGTAGGCTTCGGCCAGTGACTGGTCTAAATTTTATAGTTAGGATAGCTTAATGGCTATCGAGCTAGTCGTGGATCCCTTTTATACAAAAGTGTAAATAAACTATTCATCTAGTACTAATAATTATAATTTGCGTCCTAGGCAAGCGGATTTTGCAACACGTCGTCACTAGAGCCCGATAGCGGTGACCAGGCTGACCTGTGGAATGAGGGCCTCAGACGAGCTCAGCAGCGTAGCACAGAAGCGAAACGACCAATGGGGAAGATCGTCGCAGTCGAGGCGGATCAGCAGGTCAGACCATTAGTTTTATTAAATTCTTCGGGGATAAATGTGGTAGCTCTTTTAGATACAGGCGCTACAGCTTCATGCATCAGCCCAGCCGTAGCAGATCAAGTGGGTGCGAGATGTATGTAAGAAGAGAAGAGACGGGTTAAGGCGGTAAATGGAAGTTTGCTGCAAATTGTAGGGAAATGTGTTATAGATTTTAGTTTGGACAATTTTTGCATTTCACAGGAAATTTTAGTAGTAACTGATTTGAATTATAGCATTATTTTAGGGGTGGTTTTTTTATAAAGAACGGTATGAATATTGATTTTGTCCATTCGTGTATGAGTTTTTTTCAGGGAAAAATACCGTTTTTCTATAATTTCCATACGAAACAAAACACGACGCCGGTACAACGAAATGTCATGTGCGTAGGGATTCTTTCAAAACAAAAGATAGGGTCGGACTTTCAAGACGGTTCTAGAAGGAAACAAGTGAACTTCGGGGAGACCACGGTTATCGAGAATCGTGACGTGATAAATTCTATCAAATACGTTTATTTCTCGGGGTTATCGGATTCGTGCGAATTTGCGTTTGGGGTAGAAGATAAACGGTTTATCGTAAATGACGATTTATGTGAGAGTGATAAGCAGGTATTATTGGCGTTGCTGGATAGGAATGCGGATAGATTTGCATTTGCAACTGACCAGTTAGGTAGGTCGGAGATAGTGTCGGTCGATATTAAGACTTATGATGAAGATCCGGTTCATTGTCACCCGTATCGCGTTTCGCCGGTGCAACGAGAAATTATTGAGGAGCAGGTCGCGGAGATGTTGAAACTAGGTGTTATTAGGGAATCAAATAGTTCTTATGCTGCGCCCGTTGTGTTAATTAAAAAGCCCGATAATGCATGGAGGTTTTGTATAGATTATCGGAAATTAAATAAGAAAATTTGTAGGGATAATTATCTTATTCCGCGGATAGAAGACATTGTCGATAGTTTGGCCGGGGCCAAGTATTTTTCGGGGTTAGATCTCAATTCAGGTTATTGGCAGACGGTTATTACGGAAGGTAGGCATAAAACGGCTTTCGTCACGACCACGGGTCTTTATGAATTTAATGTTGTTCCGTTCGGTTTGGCAACGAGTCAAGCGGTTTTCCAACGGATGATGGATAAAGTTTTAGCGGATTTAAGATTTAAAGGGGTTATGGTTAACGTGGACAATGTAATTGTGTATGGTAGAACGTTCGAGGAGTTTACCGATACGTTGCAGAAAGTTTTTGGGCGGTTTAGAAAAGCGAACTTGACCTTCAAGCCATCCAAATGTAAATTCGGTTTTTGCGAGATTGAGATGCTAGGTTATCTAATCTCGAATGAAGGAGTAAAACCTAGTGAGAAAAGGCTGAAGGCTATGCAACAGGTTCCAGCTCCCACATCTACGAAGGATGTAAAACAATTATTAGGTTTATTTTCTTATTATAGAAAATTTGTATCGAATTTTGCGAGAATATCGTTACCTCTCACTAAATTATTGAAAAAGGGGGTAAAGTTTCAATGGAATGAAGAATTGCAGAAATCGTTCGATTACATTAAGAAGGTTATGTGAAGTGCGCCAATACTTTCCTATTATTCGGGGGATAAGTCGGTTACTACGAGAGTTTATGTGGATGCGTCTAACGAGGCGTTAGGTGCAGTATTGATGCAGGGCGTTGAAAAAATGAGTCCGGTTGCCTATGCGCCTAGGAAGTTAACGGATGCGGAGAAAAAATATAGTACGACGGAGAAAGAGTGTCTGGGGTTAGTATGGGCGTTAAGGCACTATAGGCATATCTTTGGGGATCGTATTTTCAGGTTGTTACAGACCATAGCGCGTTATGTTGGTTACAGTCGAAAAAATATATGTCTGGTAGGTTAGCGCGATGGGCGTTAGCGATACAAGAATGGGATTTTGAGATAGTTCATTGCTCGGGAAAAAGCAATGAAGTGGCAGATTTTTTGAGTAGGAATCCGCTAATGGAGGAAGGGCAACGGGAAACAGAAGGACCTCAGTCTTCTTCTCGTTCTGAACCTGATGATGATGGTTTCGAAGTTTTTAGTATTAATGTAGAGTCGTTACAGGCGGATCAAGAGAACGATTCATTTTGTAGTAGATGGTTAACGCGGTTGAGCGAACGTCCGGAAGCGTGGCGTAGCGGTTTTTGTTTGAGAAATAATTTACTATATAAAAGCGTATGTAGAGATGGAGAAATTAGGGAGGTATTAGTATTGCCTAGGTCTTTGTTTCAAAATGTAATGAGCGAATTACATGATGAGGCGTGGACAGGAGGTCATTTGGGTCTCGCGAAGACGTTGAAGAGGTTTCGGTCGAAATGTTTCATGCCGAAAGCCTATAAGGAGATAGAGCGTTATATAGCTTCGTGCGTGCCGTGTCAAGAAAGGAAGTTAGGTAGGTAATATTTTTAAAATTGTAAGACGGACCTGCGGATAAAATAAATTTTTTCAATAGTCCGGGAGGCCACTCGGCTATTTTGCGAGTTACTCGAGCGCGTCATTTAATATATGGGATAACGGATAACGGGAAGATGTATGAAGTTGGCACGTCCGTATCAGGGACCATACAAGGTCATTGAGATCGTTGGGAGGTCTAATGTGCTGATCCGTCGTCTGAACTCACGGTCACGGGGCGGTATTGTTAACATAAATAGTTTAAAACGCTTTGTGCTGCGTTGAGGAGTTCGTATGATATTAAATAATTATACATTAGGAGTATAATAAAATTTAATCTCGGTTGATGGTTTGTGGTTTATGTATGCGGTGGTGTTATGAATTGTTTATTAACCGGTGTTTCTTTTCATGTTGTTGCTGAACTATGATGTCTGATGAGGACCGTACACCAAAGACCCAAGAAATATCTGTAACGTACTAGATTTCCGTGGTAGATTACCTTAATATGAGAAACTTTTATAAACGACAGTTCGAATAATTGTTTGAACCGATCGCCTGGTTTTATCTTTGAGAGCAGTATGACGAGGCAATAGCTATTCGTCATAGGGTTCTGTTTTGGTACCCGCGTTCTTAAAGTATAGAGTTGGGATGATTTGGTAAGGGGAGAGTAAGGGTTGTATAACGAAGGTTTCTCAATGAAAGTAATTTCTGATGTGGGATAACTCGGGTATTCGATACACATTCGAGATTCTTTGTAGTGTCTTTACTTGGGTAATTGGTTGCAACTCACGGCGATTATCTTAAACTGTTAATAGTAAAAGATAGTTTACTGAATTCCAATGGATTATTTGGGATATATGTATGTAGTAATATCGGTTTTAAAGCTAGTTGATTTCATCGTATTATTGGAACGAATTTTAATGAACTCATTCTTAGGCTGTGGCTTAGTAATACGGTTCTGTAGATTAATCCTGTTAATATGGTTGACGTTTCCTATATTTGAAAATGATAATTTTTTCTTTGATCTTTGCCTGCGTTAATTTTTGAAATATTTCCATTCGGTGGAAAGGGTTAACAATGTGGTCACAATATTTATATGCAAAGATCGAGTTATGTTAATTTTAGGAACGGAGGTATTATAGTTGTCTGATAAGTTTTTCGCTAGTTTTTATTGTCAGAAAGTTTGTCGAATGATAACCATTCGAGAAGCTAAATCTTAGCTAGATTCAGCTATTTGCCTTCGTATTGTAATTGAGAGTTTTCTAGCGTTAGGTAGGTTAGTGTTAAGCCGCGAATAATTGTATGATGGGATCATAGGGTGTTATAATTTAAGTTTTTTAAGGTGCATAGCCTACACCTTAAGGGTAGTTTGGTTTTGTTATTTAATGTTTAATTGAGTAGGTTAAATGGGATGGTTGGACAGATAAGGATTAGGGTACTTGATGTTATTTAAATTTATGCTTGCGGCATATTTACTGTCTTTTAGATTTCATGCATAGCAAACTAACTTAAAGTTAACATTTAATGTTTTTTAGATTTTAGACTTTGAGATAGGGTTGTCATTTTAGATTTTAGACTTTGAGAAAGGGTTGCCACTTTGAAAAAAAAATCCGTTGGAAATTTTTGCCCCTCGAATGATTGTAAGGTTCGATATTTGTTTAGGCGATTATATTGTATACGGGCCTCTTTAGAGTGGGTGTCACTTTGGCACTGTTACTTATTTTGTATTTTAAAAAGAAAGAGGCTGGGATGTGAGAAGTCAATGTGACACACTTCACCGTAGGCTTCGGCCAGTGACTGATCTAAATTTTATAGTTAGGATATCTTAATGGCTATCGAGCCAGTCGTGGATCCCTTTTATACAAAAGTGTAAATAAACTATTCATCATGAATAAAATAAAACACAAGCCAACAAAATACAAGTCTTTATAATTGCTGAGAGGTGGTTAGGATCACTACATTAGTGCCAGGAGCACTACAGTACACTCATGTCCCTGACTGAGAGGCTCATGTTTTTGAAATGCATTAGGAGAGAATGTCTGGGTTGTGGTCAATTTTGTAGAGGTAATGGGTCGAAGCATAGGGAGCTATGACTTCGCAGTCATCGAGAGATTCGAAAAGTCTGTGTAAGGTCCTTCCGTTGGTATTTGTCTCATTACAGTTCCATTGCTGGTGCTTGCTGTTGAAGTCAGCGGCTAGGATAACTGTAATGCCTTATTCTAAGAGGGCTTCGATACCATTAGCTGTCATCTTCTCTCCAGCCGGCAGATAGACTGATGCTATGACTATGGGATCGTGACCTGACATTGCAATGCGGATGGCAGTTGCTTCGTATTTCGCTAGTTGGGGTGTGTCAATGAGGTATACGTGCAGAGATCGTTTATAATCGATTGCGGTACCGCCTTTGGGGTTCTTGGATCGGGCTTGATTCGGTAAGTGGTAAGTAGGCAGGAGACTATATTTGGCTATATTTAAGCGCAAATGTTTGGGTTTGAGGTAGGTTTTTTGAGAAGATCGGCGACTTCTTCTCTCTGTTTGAGGAGGCTATCAACGTTATAGAGCGCTAAAGTTAAACTGTGGGGCTTTTTCTGTCCGTTTGTCGTTTGAATCGGCTTACTATACATTTTAGGTAAAAAAGTAGCCTGGTGGTTGGGGGATCGCCTCCCCCAACCACCAGGCTACCAAAAGAGGAAATGGGGTCGTAGCCCGAAGCCTTGTCCAAGGGGGTAGGTGGTGACCGGCGGAATAAGGGGCATAGCTATTAAGGCAGTAAGGGGGCGTTGAGAGAGCGGTGTTAGGAGCGCCTGTTGGGAAGAACTCTGGCTCCTTTCCCACCTGCGACTGCCTGGGGCCGCCGGGCATCCGCTGGTTGGCATAGTTGGCTGGCGGGTCTGCCCGCACAACACGCAGGTGGAAGGGGTTCCCGCGTTTTTCCCACAAATAGAGAGGGCATGATTGCGAGCGCTTTTCACGTAACGGGGTGAGGCAAGCATGGCCGCACAGTTGACAGTAATAGCACGGCGTAATGAGGTTATTAGATTGGGGGTTTTCGACTATGATGTCTTTGAGGCCGCAGAGGGATTTGAGGGAGCTAATCTGCCTACCTGCGGCGGTGGGTTTGGCAGTTATGAGAATCATATTAAATGCCTTTGCAAGCCGATAGGAGGTTTTAGGGCGGTGCATTCTGTGAACTTCAATTACCGGGAAGTAAGTTATCTTTGATGATGACGGATGTGGGGAGATGTATGGGGACGGGGCGACCACAAATCGAAAAGTCCTCTCCTCGGGGAGGGAGTAGGTGTAAAAGGTGATATTTTTCGCAATTAGAAATTTGGTGAGTGCACGGTGATGTTTGAACTCTGCCACCTGGACGCAGGTTCCGGCAGATGTTGGCGCGGATGTGTTTTTAAATTCATTCCTTTGTAGATGGGACACACGAGTCCAGGCGGTTTCGTCACGGACTATAACTGGTGGTGAAAGGTGAGTGCGGAGCGTGGGGTTCGGAGGGGCTACGGTATTCGCGCTACCGGTGGGGGATGAAGGACTCTGAAGGATCAGAGTTCAGGGCGCGGGGGTATGGGGGAATTTGTTGTACGCGGCGTGGGATTGGGGTTAGCGGAGACACGGCAGCGGGCCTGCTCTATTTGGCCTCGGGGCTTACGGGGGACTCGAAGGACCGGTTCTTCCACTTTTTGTTTTTGGAGATGACGGGGGTAAAATGGGTTTCTTCATCGCGTGCCGGCGAATTGACGGAGGAAAGAGAGCTGAGGGTTGGGGTTTGGGTTGGGGGGTTTGCGGGGGATGTAAGAACAGGCAAGCGAGGGTAAGAGTCAGCATCGGAGCTGGTTGAAGGGCTAGCGCCGACCCCCCGGCTCTAATAAAATGGATCAATGGGCTATCCGGAGGGTATGGAGAGAGTTGTTGGAATTCGTACTCCAACAACAAGGTAATTGCCGATACAGCTTTTTCTAGCTCAATAAGTTAATTGATTTCTGGTTGAGGGGCCATGGCTATGTGGTGTGTCAGCTAGAATGTAGGTGAGTATGTATTTGTGTCTCGAACCGCCTCCGCCTCTGTCCAGGCGGTCTGAGGTGAGTTATACATATAATACAGACAGATAGGGATAATAGAAATGGGGACAGAGATAAAGATATGTAAATAAATAAAATAACATTAAATAATACGCCCTGACTGGAACCAATCCAAGTTGGGCACAACACAAACACTCTCGGTGGCACTGACCCAACGGGGTCTCACGAGCGTGTGAGAGAGAGAGAGAGGACTCTTGCACGCGGGCGAAAGAGAAGGCAACACTTGCTGCCGGCGCGGCATGACCATCCTGCACGGCTGCCGGATTTCGAGTCTCCCAGTACCCAAAACATTAGACGACAGCGCTTCCTATTCGTAAAATATAAGCCGACCAAATGCAATTGCTCGTTAATTTCGTATTACACTTATATTACTTTGAGTTCATTGAATTTGGGATTATTTGTTGTGGAATGAATTTTAAGTAACTTAGAAGTTCTTAATTTACAAAATTCTAGCTTCTCCTGACGGGGACTTTTTAATCCTCACTTCAGATCCCTTTTCACTAGAAACGGAGTCTCCATCACTTCAGTACTAAGTCAGAATTAGCGCGGCTTATATCACACTGTGCGGCTTCTATTATATTTAGTATATTTTAATTGCATGAAAATTCACATTATGAAGTTATAGAAAAGATATTTACAAAGGCAAGTTTATGTGTGCGTGAGCGCGCGGGTGGTTGTGTTAGTAACGCTCTAATACCTAGAAACGATGACGTCGGCCGGCGGCGGTGACCAGCCCTAAGTCACCATTTGTGAATTTGAGAGCAGAACACTTGACCTGTGTAATTCCTTCTTATTTCAGACCTGACTGCGAAAAGCTAAAAGCAATAAATTATGAATAATGTCAATCAACGGATATCTCAACGATCGCATTGTATTTTATGGAACATTTAAGTTTCATCTGTGCTAAAGGATTTGACATGGACTTAAATCGAGTTATCTACTGCAATTAATACAACTCCTGAAGTAAAGGAATATGGTACCTTCTCGCAGTGTGTAATATTATAAGAAATCAATATACAACATTATATTGGGTGATTATGATGGAATAATAGTATAAAGTGGAAAATAAACCCACCGGAAAAGTCACTATTAAAAATAAAAAACGTACAAAAATGGCAAACCTTTTACGCATATGTACCTTATGTACATAAGCTCTACTAGTACTTACATAAATAGCTTTATAACTGCCAAGGTCGTAAGTGGCCCAAATGGAAACAATGGCTTGTTTAATGGGTTTCGGAATTAACCCCCATGAAAATATATGACTTTTCGCATCCCTGATAATATCTCAAAAGGGGGAAAAAAGTGTTAATAAAAGTTTGGTGTGTGGTATAGTATACTTGGCGCCTATTTACTTGGTACTTTATCTGTGAGTAATACTTGTCGAATTACTTTTCGAAACTTGCTTTTTTTAAACCGTGGACTCCCCCACGTTGAGACATGCTTACAGCCTGTGAGTAATGATGGTACCTATTTGCTACGCAAATTGGGCAGTTCGCCGGAGAAAAAAATGGTTGATTTCTTCCGTCCCTTCGTGCAACAGATTATCTAAATTGCTGTCTGCCCCACTCAGGGAAAGTCAATTATAATAAGATCAACGGTCTCTCAAGATAAGTTACTTTAATGAAGCCCTTCATGAAAACAACCAAAAGTAGTCTGCGCTCCCTGCATTTACGTTATCTTCTTTTGTTGTTCTTTCAAACAGCCTGTTCAAAAATTCAACACTCAGCTTTATTACTTTTCGTACGGCGAAGACGGTGGCCGAGAGGGCAACAAAAACTAAACTAAACTAAAGAGTTTGGAGTATAACTTTTACATAGCTCAGCATGATGTTCATTTGTTACCCTGAGTCGGAAATGCTTGAGCGGCCCATTACCAACGGAGCGAACAGAGAGCAAGCGCTCCCATCCATTTGAGGACTAGACTTGGAATAGCAGTAATTTCGGAAACGTTTTTATGTACGCGGTAAATAGGCCTTTTTATACTCCGTAGTTTTATTCGGTGTTCAATTTAGCGAATGTAACGGTAGATATCAACGGTTTGCCTAGACCCGAAGTTAACTTGGCTGCTAGTCATGGACTGTAGCGTGCGGGTGGGTATGTATCAATTAGGTTAAAGACTGACGCGCTCATTTTCACTGCGTGCAAGAAATTGTAAAAATACGCAGTAAAATATCAGCAGCAAAAGTGTATTCTAAATGCGCGGTGCACTAAACGACTTTTCCTACTTCCATGAATAGTAATTTGACAGAAGGGTTGTCGTGACGAAATATTCACGGAGCCATCTCGGCCATGCATATGATAAGATACCTTCTCGTTTATGTATGTGGAGTAATTTGAATCTGAAACAGTTTCACTCTGTTACATCATGACGTGTGAGAGGTAGTTAGGTGGAAATTAGCATACAACTACTCGTATTCTAGAAATCCGATATTTACACTTACAGCAATATATCGCATTTAACTACTTAACCATATCTTGTACTGAATTTATAGTAAGGTAGAGAATGCTTTCTAAAGATCTGTGGATCTTCATCTAACTTCACTGGTCCACTTGCACAGTATTCCCTAAATCAGTTTAGCGTCTGTCTAAATGTATGAAATATGTCAAAGTTTACTAAACTACGAGCTAAACTAATTTCACGAATAGTTAAGTATACTTGTACATGTTTGACCACAACAAAACATAAATCGAATAAATCGAAAGGAATCTCCTTGAACTATCATTAGGTACCAAAGAAGACAAATCCGAAGCCCAAGTCTTATTTAATTAAAATCAAACCCTTAATTGGACATTGTTATCGTGGATTACGAGTATCAAAAGGAAAGTCGGAAAATAATCTGGAAGCTCAATGTCTCGCTCTTTTAGCAATTAAGGGGATGTCCATTCCTGTCAAATGCCCATTTTTGAAGTGCTAATCCACTACTAGACAAATCCTTTAGGATTTGAAAATATATATGTTAAGAAGACATCAGTTTCACGAATGACATTGGAGACTCTATGAAAAAAAAATATAGATGTTTTTCACCTAAAACCAACTTAAAACTTGCTATTTATTGGGATCTAAAAAGTATATTGAATCATTTCTTGTGTCAAGAAATAGATATTCAAAAAGTTTTAAAAATATTAATTTGAAATTATGAAATAATTAGTGGTTTTCGAAAAATATATAAAAATGCGGTTAAGTGCAAGTCGGACTCGCGTAGGAAGGGTTCGGTACCACCGTACAATGGTGGGGATAGTGTGAAGTGAAAAGTTTGGATTTTACACAGCAAAATGTTATTTACAACGTTATTGGTGCGGCTACTTTCATACTCCATGTATGTAACCAGGACTATTTATAAGTTTGTATGTGGTTTACAGATAAGTAAAATCTTGGGAATTACGGGTAGGTTATCCTGTAATTTTTGCTTAGTTAGGTTCTATATTCTATAGTTTTTTTATAATTTTAGACCCTGTAGTTTCGCAGAATAGGGGGGGGTGGAGGGGCGGTAATTTTTTGACCTCTTTTGATCATTACTTCTGATGTTATCAAAACTAAAAATTAAAAACATTGTGAAACGTTTCTAAAAAGCCCTTTTCTACGATGCCCTACATGACTTATTACTGTGAATATATATTTTTTCGTTTTGTCATTTTTTTACCCCCTCCATTTTTTAGTAGGCAATATTTTTGACTTGAAATTACACGAAATAGACACGACATAGAAGTGACACGTGACAGACGGACGGACACACACTCGAGTGATCCTAAAGAGGTACGGATAACTCAAAACAAAATTTTCGCACTGTTCTGCCACAGCGACTGAGGCCATGTGGCATTATGAGTTGTTATAAACTTTATTTTATACCATCTGATGCCCGCTACTCCTTGTGCGTGGACTTTAGGAACAAAAAAATGGGGAAGGCGAGTCTCATTGTTGTCTTTGGGTTTTTGTTTGTAATAATAAATATAGGACTAAGTAATTACAATTCTAGTGTAAATAGTAATCCTAGAAATAAAAGATTTTAAGTCGAGGCTGCGCTTCCGAAGCACGAGGTGTCGGGTTGAAATCCCGGCTGGGGAGAAAAAACATAAAATAAACAGGTCTTGGATGTTTCATGTTTGAGACATCGCTCCCCCAGCCCCCGTCTTTTCATTAGGGGGCTCCGGTTTGTATAGTTTTCCAGCAGCAGTCCTTGCCTCTCTTTCAATGGGGGGGGGGGGGGTCGCTGCCTTTCTGCTATGCCAGAAAGTATTTGTCTATTAATCCAGCAACAGTAGTTATTTTATTTTTAATGTTATATGTCTATGGGGCGATTTTTCTGATTCAGATAAACTTTACCTGAGGATTGTTTTTTTCTACCGATAAATGAGCCTTAAACTCAGTTCGTGCTCTTTTCAGCTAAACTGAAGTGTTTATGTGATTCTAGAAAGTCTAGACTAGACTAGAAATTCTACTTCAATATATTGCATGTTTGTCATTTTTCTGCTTGAGTCTGCTGCCGACACGAGCTACAACCAAGAGAAAAAGTTTTGGGTACAGTTTGTATAGAATTTCAGAACAAACTGTACCCAAAACTTTTGCTCTTGAGTGTATAAGTATATTTCGTTTCTGCACTAATTCAGATACAGGCAGACAGTATTGCCCACTAGAATCGTTTTGATCACCTCGGATTCTTTCACAAACACGGAGTGTCGTGTGCTGTTGTTTTATGAGTACCAGTTATCATCACTAGTGACCTCATACATTTCTTGTATTATCTCTCCAGTGTGTCGTAGCTCCATGCCATCGTAATTTTATACAATAGTTATTGTGAGCTGCTGGCTGTTTCCTTGAAAACAACAAGTATAAATCCAAGACATTTCTACTGTAGTCCAGTTTAGATTGACACATTATGTGCCAAGTTTTCGCATGTAGTTTCAAGAACAGTTGGCAGTAACGGCAAACTTTACCATTTAAACTATCTTATAATCGAGGTCTCTATTTGTAATTTGGCATTGCAAATCTATATTGCACGCATGCCGTGAAACTAATGAAACATTTCACGTACCTGCTTACCTAGGTTTTCTATTTGTATAGTGACTTTACTTTTCGTCTTAGTTTGCTACTAAGCTGACCTATTACACATCGCAACAATATATGTATTAGTTTTAATATAATATTAGATATTCCAAAAAGTCACAAAGTTTGTCCATATACGGAAAACTATCACGACTTACCCGTTACAGAGTCTCATCGTGTAATAATGTTGAATTACCTACCATAAGAATATGCTCGAATATACAACGGCTACTCAGTGATACAAAAAACGAAACAAACTGAATCTAACGACTTTTTATGGAAACCAGATAAATACGGGTAAATATTCACATATTTATTTATGATGGCGTTATATATTTAAGACACTTCGACGAAAGAGAAATACGAATTACTACAAACAAAAAAAATGGGAGGCGAACTCACGTCCGATAGGTACGATCGGAACGTAGAGATCATGTAGTAGAATATAGAGACAGTAAATGTATTCTAAATTCTCTCACCAAGGCATCGGATTTTACTCTAAACGGAACTAACCCTGTTAAAAATAGTACTTGTTATATGAACTCGTCATCACTACTTACATATGTCATCCTTGAGAGCCGAGACGCCATCAAATTGAGCAATCGTTATCCTAATTGTTAAGTGGTTTCGGTCAATTGCAGGGAAGCCTTGTCCTATCAATTCACTTTTATCTACTGGTGAAATTCGACTGATTGATTGGTACCATACTTACAAACAGATAGTACTGTACTGTCGGAATTAATCATGATGATGATGTTACATATAAAAGTAACTACTACGAAAGAAGATCTTATCATAATTATCGGAATTGTTACGGTTAGATTTATTAATAAATGAATATCGGCTGTCTTAATGATATGGACCATACCTATAGATTTTATAATACAGGTTTAATTTTAATATTTTGCTGTCATGTATTAATCATGTAGAACAGCCGGCTAACAGTGAATGATTTTGGCCCATGAATTTGGCTTTTGGCCTTTACTCAACAGTGCGTGCAGAAGTCTGGATAGATAGATTGATGGATAGCCGTATGAATTTCGCGACAGGTTTTGATGAATTCATTCACTTATCCTTACAATAAGCTTTATAAATACCCTTTGACAGATGTAGTCTTAAGGCGGCAGTCTTGTGTTCTTGCAGTAATTATCCGAAACTAAGACCTTATTTTTAGTTATTCAAAAGCTACAAATGAAATTTATTTAACATCACTTTACAGAGTGGGGTTTCGAGTTTCCAAAACATATTAGTTATTTTACTTTGATGTTACTTTTAATTACTGTGTTAGGCTTTAAACATACCCGTGTTTACGTTCTGCGCGTTGAAGGTCTAATTCATGCACACGTCACGTAAAAAATATGGCAAAAACACGAAATGTATACAGATAACATTGATTTTTAAGTCCTCTACAATAATCTTACCTGCTTATATTTTAGAAAAAAGCCTTAGTTTTCTTATTTTAAGTGGCTTAATTAGTGGTAATTTTAAGAAATCGACCATATCTAAAACTTATTTTGTCTTTTAAAAAACATATTTTGGAGAAGTCACAATTTAACCACTTACGAAGCAACTATTAAGTTATGAAATAAAAAAAAACAGTATTGAAGAATACATTATAAGTACCTTTTAACTTCTTGAGTGTTTATAAACAAATACGCGCCGAAATTTCAGTCAGTTCCGCTGGGACATCCCAGCGTTCGGACGTGTGATTTGTAGCTTGTTTTGCCTTTACCTCTCGCTCGCACGGAAGCTCTCTCTCCCACGCGCTACTCTTACCCCGGTGCCGGGACGCGGCCCAGCTCGCATTGAAAGTTGCTCTACTTGAAATAGTGCTTGACTATACTGTCAGTAATTATCGAGTATGGATCGGAAAAGAAAGAAATATCCCTGTACCAATAAAAAGAAGAGTAAATTAAAAGTTGAAATAATGAAAAAAAACCGTTTAAATAGGTAAGTTGAGTTCTACTTATATAGCTTATTTTATTTACTTTCCGAATGAGGACCATGAATAAATTTAAATATTGTATTGATGATAAGTCCAAAACGTCTATTATTTTAGTTTACAGTATTTTTTTGAATATTTTAGTTTACAGTTAATTGCTTAGTTATTTCAAAACATGATCAATAATTCAAATTATCATAATACATATTTCATTCAAGTTTTTTATTGGTTACATGGTCTTAATTATTTTACATAATCTATATACCTATAATTCACAGTAAAACCACACCAACTGAGTCTTTGGATCGTCAGCCAATGTCAGATATTAGCAACAATCCACTTCAAGTAAAGGATATTGTGCATTGGTAAGAAATCTATCTTGTTTTAATAATATATTTATAACCGTTTCTCTGCTTAGTATGACCTTCATACAAAAAAACAATACTTATTTATGGGCTTCTCCCACTTGCGTGCGAGCAGCGAGTTGTCGTCGCGTGGTCCACCCGCCGTCCGTGCGTAGACAGCTTGCAATGTATATTGCCTTTTGTATTAAAATCGAAGCAGTCATCCGGTTATAAATATTTAAAATGTGTAGTGCTTACGAAATATTGAGTTGATTATATTTTATAAATAAGCAAAACATAACAGCAATAACTTTACAATTTGATTAATTTCAGTGATGAAGAGATCAAAACTCAGTCTTCTAAAGATAGCATTTTAGTAGAAACGGAAAATTCCACACCAATGCTAGCTAATGTCGAATTAGCAAATGAGAATGCGAACAAAGAAAATTTGGTAAAGTTGAAAAAATATGATTTACATTGATGAATGACATTGACTTATATTACCCATAATAGTATAACTAAATATGTTTTGTTTGTTTTTAGGTAATCAAGAAGAGGCTTAAACGAAGAGCAAACAATAGCGTACCTTTTAGAAGGATTTTCAAAAGAAAGGTAATATAATATGGGCACAGGAAATGTGACTCATAGCACTAAGGGCCATTACTCCGCCTCAACTTCAGAATAGCTTCTACTTCGTTACCTTTTATTATTTACCTTCACAATAACCTATTTCTTTTCAGTGCCAGCAACCTGATCACTGCTTTGAATTTGAAACCGAACGCGAAGATGCAGTCTGTGACAAAAGTGACTCCTTTGTTTTAGATGGACGTAGAATTGTTTCTCTTAGTCATTTCTTGGCATCTTTGCAAGCGATTGCAGATCACAGTGCAGCATCATTCGGATGCAGATTTTCAAATTTAAAATGCATTGGCGAGACCAGAAAAGGTTTTATTTCAACTCTTCAACTGAAGTGTGATGTTTGCAACGTAATATTTGATATAAGCACTGATGATCCCGCTTCTAATTATGATATAAATGATGGTGTTGTCACCGGCACCATCAGTATTGGCTGCGGGCTTGAAAATTTAAACGAATTGATGGCAAACGCTAACATACCCGCTATGTCAAAAAGTTTGTATTCTAAAACTAGCCAAGTTGTCTATGACTGGTATCACAAAACGGCAGAAAAAGAAATGCACAAGGCAGGAGAAGAGGAAGCACAACATGCGAAAGACATTGGTAGCGTTGATAGCGAAGGAAATCCTATGATAGTTGTAATTGCTGACGGATGTTGGTCCAAACGATCATTTCGAAACAATTATGCAGCTGCATCCAGCGCGGCTGCAATAATCGGTGCCTATACTGGAAAACTTTTATACCTAGGTTTAAAAAATAAATACTGCATGATTTGTGCTCGAGCAGCCAATAAGAAAACTGAGCCAAAAGAACATACATGCTATAAAAATTTCACAGGAAGTTCATCCAGTATGGAATCAACTGCACTGGTTGAAGGCTTTAAACAACCTCTTGACACGCACGGTTTGATATATGAAAAATTGATATCAGATGGTGATTCAAGCACCATAAAAAAAATTTTGAGTAGCAACCCCTACAAAAATGTAAAAGTTGAGAAGATCGAATGTCGTAATCACCTATTGAGAAACCTATGTAATAAGTTAAGACTTCTCATAAAAGACACTCAAATTCCGATCCAACAAAGAAAACTTTTTACAGAGGCAAAAATAATGAAATTGAGGAGATACGTCGTACGTGCAATAAAGTTAAGAAAACATGCGGAGGTTTCACAAACCGAAAAGGTATCAAATCTTAACGGAGATATTTACAACGCCTTACGCCATGCTTTAGGAGATCACACAAAATGTGAAGATCAGATATGCCCTGCAACTGATAAACTCGACATAGATGTGACGCAAAATTTGCAAAAAACGTCTCTTTGGTTGAAAATGAGCCAACACGTCTCTTATTTAGCATCAAATGCAAAAAGCCTTGTTTATGATGTCGACAGCAACGCGGCTGAAACATTTAACTCAGTTATAGCCAAATATGTCGGAGGTAAGAGAATAAATTACACTCTCAGAAATTCTTACCAAGAAAGATGTTCAGCCGCTGCGATCTCTTTTAACACAAAATCACCAATCACTGCAGTCAACAGGTTTATATTTAATAAGCCTACAGGTAAATACACAAGAATATATGAGACGCATAAAATGAAGCCAAGAAAATATACAAGACAGTTTAGGAAAAGGTTTCGTGCTGCTACAACAAACGACCCAGACTATGGTCCAAACGCACAACGCCCGGACATGTCGGAAGAAGATTTTGAGGTCAAAAAACAATATTTTTTAAGAGATTTGGAAGTCAATACAGATGAGCGAGATGCTATTCAAAAAAATACTATCCAACAAAGTAGTAGCCAAGACTGGATAGAACAAAGAAAAAAAAGACTGACCGCTTCTCTTTTCGGTAAAATCTGTAAAAGGAAAAACAGTATAAGTTGTGCTCCACTAGTAAAGTCCATAGTCAAACCGAAAGATTTATCTAAAATTCCGTCGATTGCGTATGGTAAAGTAAATGAAGAGAAAGACATTTCCCAGTTAGCTCATCAGCTAAAAATTAAAATCAAGCGATGTGGGTTATACATTCACAGAAGCAAATGCTTCTTGGGTGCCACTCCTGATGGCATTTATGAAGACGAAGAAGGAAAAACAGGCATTATAGAGGTGAAATGTCCATTATCTGCTAAAGATATGAATCCTGAATACGCAATTAAAGAGAAAAAAATTAGGTTCTGGAAATACGACATAAAAAAAGTCGTATAAAGTAGATACAAATCACGATTATTATTATCAGATACAGGGGCAGCTAAATATAACTGAGCAAAGTACTTGCATATTTGCGGTTTGGACGGGTGACCAGAAACCGATGAAAGTAGAATACATCGTAAGAGATAGGGTTTTTGGGAGTCGAAAATGGTCGGTCCTTTGACACAATTTTATGATCAATGTCTTCTGCCAGAACTGATTGACTCGCGCCTAGAACGTTCAATGCCAATTAAAAATCCACCGCACATAATAGCAGCAATAGAAAATAGAAATCAAAATAATTCCAAAAAGAAGATTAATAAGAAAAAAATACAAAAATTGAGGTCTGCGTAACAATTGACGGATGAAAAAAAAGGCAAAAAATTGACATTAAAATTTCTAAAATCCATAGACTAATCAGCCAGGCCACAACATGCCAGCCATGCCACAACAATTTGTAAATATTTTGTAATTAGCTTTTGTAGACGATCTTTGTAGACTGCTGTAAGTCATTTGTTGCAGAAAATCCTGTAAATATGTTATTCTTGCAGTTATTAATTTTAATTATAATGCTTTTGGAAATACATACATACCTACATTTTATACATAGATAGAACACTTATTTAAATGTATATGGTTATTGTACATCACATACATATACATGTAGATATGCGAAAAAAAAAGAAAATAACACAGCCCGTGTTATTTTTTTTTGTCCATGCAACGAACTAATAAGTATAATAGTTTAATACGTAAGTACTTATCAATTCGTTGCACCGACAGCCCGTGTTATTTTATATCGTTGCATGTGATAGTTGTGATGTTCAAAGATTTTTAAAGAATAAAATTATACAAACCATAAAATATACCTACACATTATAATAAATTAACATACAAATATTATACGAGAAGAGCACATAATGGCATTACTTAAATTTTTGTTACGAGATGAAACTCGTAGTTCAATAATAATTATATACGCGTGTAATAAAGTAGAGCAACCTTCTCGTGCAGTTTCTAACGTCTAAATGCAGCGGGGGGAGCACCACTTCAACTAACGTCACTAAGTGTCACGACACTGTCGCGCAAAACGAGACCGCGCCCTTAACGTCAAAAGTATATCAAATTAAAGCTGTAATGTTTTAAATAATATTTGAAAACATTTATTTATGAACATGAGTTCGGAGATCCGGAAGCCTGAGTTATGTGTTATATTTAAAGTTGTAGTCATAAACGAATCGAACTTAAAAGCAAAGTAATAATTCATATCTCAGTAAAACCGCGAGGCCTGGCCGAAAACTTCAGGTCATAAATTATGACATTATGCCTTAAACATTGTAACAACTCCAAATCTTCTCTCTGCGGTTACATTAACAATTATTAATGCGAAATTAAGCATGTAGGTACTACCCAGTTTTTATAAGTGTGTTGCGTGTTTCGGTGTAGAAAAATCATTTTAAGTATATGCTCTGTGTAACAATGGTTGGCAAATTAATTATCTAAAACCTTATATTTCATTTATGTATCTACCTATACAACAAATCTGATAAAATTAAATCAAAATTTACTTTATCTTTACGGGAGAGTGAAAGATAGATTTGTGATACCTGAGAATCTTGTATTTTTCCGGCGTTCGTCATAAATCCTGCAGTTTCTTACTTAGAGACGTCAATGTCTTATATGACAAAGTGATCTATTAAAAAAGTTAGTAAGTAATAGTAATGACGAGTGTAATGAGGTAAGATGGGGCAGTAGAGAAACGGGGGAGATATGTGCCGATTCTGATCTGTGTCACACTAAACTTTACAGTTTGGATTTAGGTCTGGACTATCCACAGAAAGTGTGATCCTGGCTCTCAAGCATATTGTTAGGTACTATACGGAAAGTAACACTAATCTATTAGCATGTTTTCTAGATCTCTCGAAGGCGTTTGACTTGGTCTCTTATGATAAGTGTCGGGGAGCAAACCTCCGATGGAAACTATAAATATACTTAATTATTATTGGCAAATCCTTTCCTGCCGAGCAACTTTTTCAAGTCTGGGAACAGAAAATAATCTGAGGGAGCTAGATCTGGCGAATAAGGTGCACGGGGAAGTAATTCAATCTTCAACAAGTGGACTTGTGAACCGGCGTTTTTTCTTAATTTCTTCACTCAAACGCTGCAATAGCTTTACGTAGTATCCACCGTTGATGTTTTCGACTTTTCGAAGATAATCAATAAAAATTATCCCATGCGCATCCCAAAATACCGACGCCATGACCTTGCCAGCAGGTGAAACTGATTTCTCCTTCTTTGGAGCCGGTTCCCCCTTTTCATTCCATTGTTTCGATCGACTGTTCTTCGTCTCAGGTGTGAAGTGATAACCCATGTTTCGTCCATTGTGATAAATCGTCATAAAAAGTCGGCTTTACTGTAGTTTTATTTCTAGCCACCATTTTGAAAAAAGACCAAAATGGCGGATGACACCTGTTACACTCTCCATACAAAAATATCATTTATATCACGAACACCGAGAATAGTTGAGTAATATAACGATATCTGACACCGGCCCCCTTTTATTTTTATATCCCATAAAAGAGCCTTCACTCAAGGCACTCTTCTCGTTGCACGTGACGGGTTCATATTTTGAACGATCGCAAAAATGTTCACTGTTACTGCTTCTTTTTTCAATGTTATATGGAATGGAGTAATGAACAAATGGTCTAAAAGCAGATATACAAGCACTCTTAAATCAGCTCAGAGAAATGACAATCTAGCGGAATTGTACCCGCGATCTCCGCCTGTCCTCGTCCGTCCCACGCCACCCGCCCTAACTCAGTCATGCTTGCTGCCTTTTTCACGATTTATGAAGATCCCTTTGAAACCTGAAAACAGTGTCTGTGTGAATTATCCTATAATTTATGCTACTAGGAATCTATTCCATTAAACTAATTGATATACGATTACATAAAAAAATTCACTATCCCTCCTACACTATGAGTGGCTGATTTAGGTACTACTAAATAGATTTAAAATCGAATATGTGCAAATGAAAGCTTTACTGCATTACAGTAAAATATACTACATTAATTTTAATGCATTCATTGCTAATTGAATAAATGATTCCTCAATCAAATTCAATATTGGTGCTCCTCGTTCGGATAACGGATAAGTAAATTAACATGTTTCGCTCATTCCCTCGTCGCTATACTCCGCGCAACTCTCCATTTTCCTTTCAGAAATAATTTGAGTCAATAAATACTTTGAGATAAATGGGAGTTAAAATACAGTCGCGGCAAACAAACACTTTTAAATAGCGCTTGATTAAACGGGAAGACAACGGCTTCTAAACTTCTAGCCAACTGAAAGAGTGAACCCTAAATGGTAGTTCATACAACAAAAAAATAATTAGGTATCATAACTTTAAGTGGTCAGCATTGTGGAAATGGCTACCAATCTTTGAAAACTCAGCCATTATCCCGGCGCTGCCGCCCAAATCAGCCCAATGGAAAAAAGTACATTATGTCTATCACCTGCACGCTACGGGCTACATGGACAATACGCCAGTCAAATCTTACATTAAAACAGCAAAACGTGATGTAAAGCTGCATTTTTGGTATGTTATTTAGAGCCCATAGGAAAGTATGAAACTATATTTTGCAAGCAAAAAAAAGTTGTGCTTCTTGCGTAAAACGTAAAAAAACTAAAAAGGTGGAGCTCCCCCTCCATACAGAGCCACAAGAAGATTATTCCTAGCAGCGGCAATTAATTCGTGAGTGGCATCACGCTGTAGGAAAATAGCTACCTCAAGCAGCCCTTTTTGGAGGACGTGTAACATCTTCAGCTTTTCATGTCCCTAAAAGGCACAGTACGTGTCACAACCAGAGAAGGCATGCAAAAACTGACCCTTGAAAGAATTTCTAACCTTTGCGAGTCTAAACCGGGGCGCACATATGGCTAAGTTTGGAAAATGTTGTGAGGTTCTAGGGCACAGACATTATATTTTCGAAAATAAATTGACTAGCTACAGTTAGCATGACAATTTCTTTAAAAAGTTTTAAATTATATATTGCTCGATTAGCTAGCCATAAGCTAGCTAATCGAGCAATTTATACATGAGCTAGCCATGGCTGAACTACAAACTCGGTTCGAAAATCTGCAGTATGAGTTAATGGACATCACATGCAAGTACTCAACAGCACAAACTCAGTATGATGAATGCATCTCATCAATGAATGAGTTGATTGCACTAAGCAAAAGCAATCTTGAGAGCTTTGAGTCCTTATGTCAGACAAACATGGAAGACTCTGAACAAGGATTGTCTCTGCCAGCCCTGCCACCACCACAAGACCTGCCGGGGAAGCAGCCCCTTTACAGCTGAGCCCCCAGCAGCGAAAGAGAACTGAAACTGCCAGCGGGCAGGCTTGCTTGTCATCACCATGCAGCATGCCCATCACACCGGCATCTATACTGCAGGATCCAGCACAGCCACATGTAGTCAAGTCATGTGGTCCATCAGTAGCATCAAATGGAACCACGGGCCATAGCAACACGTCAATCTGTGATGCTTTAGATGGACATTGGCGATCAACACCCACCAGCAATTCAGTTGAAAATGGTGCCTTCAAGTCAATAGTGTACTCAGATAAATTAGGTGTAGGTTTAGGTATCAAGCTGCAGAATAACTTACTGCAGCATGTAGAAAACATTTGTATGCCTGATGCATCTTACAGCAGATAGTAAACTGCATGCTTAATAGGGAGTATGACAGTAATACAACTATTGTATTACAAATGAGGAACAGCACAGGAGTTCAACAAGACGATTTGATTAATTACTTTGAATCTATAGTATCTCTCCGGGCAAGGAAAATAATTCTGTGTGGTTTTCCTTATTCCAAAGCTCTAACAGAGGCACAAAATGACCGGATTTCTAGACTCAACCAGCTTATGTATAACTTGATCTTTGGTCATCGGGACCGAGTATTATATTTTGATACGAATAAGTTTATTCGAAATTTTATACTGACTAGGGATACAATGTATGTACCTGCGTCATCTAAACGACAGATTGCCAAATTATTGGCATACAATATTTATGACCCTGTTATTGTTGAGAAAATAACTAGGGTGCCAGTAGGAAATGACGAATGTAGAAATAATTATACTAAACCTTTGTATGTTAAGAGTAATGTGACATGCACCCCTATTGGGAATTCACCTGTTAATCATACTTTGCATGCAACATTGGAATCTGTTGCAAGTAATTTGAATTAGTTCATAAGACAATAGAGGAAATCTCTAGCATACAAGAGCCACTAAATATGTCAAAATGTAAGCCCCAGTTAAATAATGCCCATCAAAACATCCAGGGGCTACCTAGCAAAGAACTTGTATTAGAATTATTTCTAAAAAATTCTGACATTGATATTATTTGTGTTACAGAACACTGGTTGAAGGAAAATATGATGTCTTTTAACATAAATAATTACAAAATTGTCAGTTGTTACAATAGAAAGACTGCTGATAGAGGTGGATCTTTAATCTTAGTGAAAAATAATATTAAGGTGAAACATCGGAAAGATATTCTTGCACTTACTGTTGAAAGACAAATAGAGGTATCCTGTGTTGAGTCGGATAGCCATATTATTGTTTGTGTCTACAGGCCACCGAGGAATGAAAAAGGCCATGGCAATTTCGAAATATTTTAGAAAATTATGGAGGAAGCCCTAACTAAACTATGTAATAACAGAAAAAAGTTAATTATTTGTGGCGATCTTAATGTAGATTTGCTTGTAGGAACAACAATGAAACAACTATTAATAACTTTATTCAAATCGTTTAATTTATGTCATGTATTTTTGGAGCCGACTAGATTTACACTTACCAGCCAAACTTGCTTAGATAACGTTTTATGTGACTGTGCATTCACAAGTAAAAGTGTAGTTAACTACTTACCTTCCGATCACAGTGGTCAAACAGTTTCATTCCCAATTGCTATTAAGGATAAGACTAGTCCATCATTTTATAGGCCTATTACATCCCATAGAATAGAGACATATACGAAAAACTTAGATATAAATTTGCCAGTACCGAATTTTAATGAACAGAACCCAATTAAAATCTTCTTAGACTTCTTCAACATTATTCAGACAGAATTCAATAAAGTTTTAAATTAAAGAAAGTCAGTGACTACAACGGTAAATGTAAATTTAATGACTGGGCAACGTTTGGAATTCGTAAAATTAGAGTTATCTTGTATGGCCTTGTCGTGTAGCGACAAGAACCTAAACAGAACCTAACAAGAAACAACAACCAGGATAAAATTTAGAGATGATAGTTTATCATGCTTATTTACAGTGACCTTTTTTATAAAAAATGAAAGGAAGATGAGGATGAATGAGGTGAGACAGGTTTTTAAAAAAATACAGATATCAGATAAAAAAAAGAAAGCGGAGGACACGGAGAATAGGAGCAGAAGGAGTAGTGGAACCGGTCTGGCGAACCGGTCAGTGGAAGCACTGGTGGGCGACGTAGCAGTTGCAGTTGGAGAGCGTGGCCGGCGGCCAATCGGTCATCAGTGCGCTGGATACACCGACGGGCAGCAGAAGTAGTGGCCCTGGTAGCGAAGCGCCGGCCAGGGTAGAGGCCCGCAACGTGTCGGACTGAAGTCACAGACGGGCAGGTGAAGCAGAGAACGGGCAGGTGAAGTGGAGACCCACGAAGCGCTGGCCAGGGTAGAGGCTCGCCAAAACAGGAGGCGTAGTAGTAGAGGCTCGCAGGATCCCAGGGCAGTGCGGCCCCGGGATAAGGCCTTTAGGTGATGCTTCTTGCTTGAAAGCTGAAGTGAGACTCCAGAATTTCAGAAATGTTCCGCTCTTATACCCTTTTTGGAGAGTTCTAAAAATTATTTAAATTAAAAGCAATTTTGGTGGCCAAGAGAGAAAAAATATTTTTATAAAGAGTTTGAATGGACATTGCCATGACAACCAGATAAACAACAACAAAGTAAATGTCAAATTTTGGTTTCAGGCTCGTAATAGAAAAATCAACAAGTTCACATAGCCAAAATTACATAACAGCGATAGATAAAAGGGTAGCGCACCAGCGCACACGAAGCCAGAGATTGCAGAAATTCGGAGAAAGCCAAATACAAGGTCACCAAAGGTAAACCCCTTCGCTATCGATTTAGAAGTGCTGATAGTGTGAAAATACGAAGTGAAAATGATTTGTTATTGTGTTCTTATGGTTTAAAACGTTACAGGGTCCTATGAAAATAAAGGTGATACCAAATATCAAGCTGTACAGCTCAGCAAGTATCCAGCTGAACAGACTGGAAAATAGCATGTAAGTAACATAACACTACATTTTCCCCCCGACCCTGGAAAAATTTTTGACTCAGCAAAAATTTTTATATGTACATTTTAAAATAAACCAGAAAAACACAGCTTTGCAGAAACAGACATCACCAGGCAAAATCAGATATACCATCTCTTACATTCATCATCTTCATTCAGGTAAGGGTGGAGTTCACATTCAATGACTACCACTCTAAAAGTGTGTTTTCAAAAGGACATTCAGGCTTACTTAAGGAGTTGTCATCCGCTCCTGCGTGGAAAAAAAAAATAAGTGGAGGTAAAGAGAAACAAATTAATTCTAAGGTAGCTTTAGTCGCTTTGACTTAAGATTAAGAACGGCCAGAGCGGTAAAGCTCGAAGCCAGAGATCAGCAACATCACCAACGAGATGTGTCTGAGATAAAGATAAAAAAATAGGTGAAGACTAACCAACGAAAATTCGAGGTCCTAAAGTAAAATGTGTTGAAGAACACAATTCACAATTCACAATTCTTTATTGCACAGAACATTAAAACAAAACATTTTACAAGAAATTAAAAGGCAAAGGCGAGCTTATCTCTCAACAGAGATTTCTTACAGCAAACCTATCAGGATAGGATACATATAAACTGAAAAGGGTAGTCTAGTGCAATTATAAAATTACTAAATACCAATAAAATATAATACTTACTATAAAAATACACATAACAAAAGAAATAGTAGATAAAATAAAAATAAACAAATAATAATAATAAACAGATAAATACAATTACATACTTATATATACAATACTTATGATGAAAGAGAAAGTAAGTGCTCTTTCAAGCGATTCTTAAAGGAGAAGAGAGTGGGACTATCCCTAATAGTGCAGGGAAGTGCGTTCCACAGCCGAATGGCCCTCAGCCTGAACATTATGCGGAATACATAAAAGAGATACCGTGTGAGATCTCCGTTCCTTGCCTCTGGAGAAAAGGAACTCAAAACGTTCACGAAGGTAAGAAGGATATCTGGGATTTCTCAAGATGTTAAAGAGTAAAGCCAATATGTGGAAATCACGGCAAAGACGAATCGGGAGCCAACCCAGTTCCTTGCGATACTGCGAGACGTGGTCATACTTGCGCAGCCCGAAGACGAACCGAATCCCGAGGTTTTGAAGTCGTTCGAGTTTATTCAGTTGTTCTTCGTTTGCACTCACCCAGCAAGCATCGGCATAGTCAATTAAAGGAAGTAGAAGGGACTGGGCTAGAGTGACTTTAGTGTGCCGTGGAAGGAAGTATTGTAATCTCCGAAGAGAGTGAAACGATGCAAAGACTCGTCTGCTGACCTCGGAGACCTGGGGCGACCAAGACAGCATGCTATCGAATACAACTCCGAGATTTTTAGCTTTATCGCTGTATTTGATTACGGTTCCGTCAAATATTAGAGGAGCGATTTGAAGTTGTTGTAACAGGTTAAGAGAGCATTTTGTTCCCAAGATCAAGGCCTGCAACTTGCTCGGGTTGACTAGAAGCCCATACGAGAGGGCCCATTTCCGGATATTCTCGAGGTCAGCATTCAGAGCCTCCACAGCCGGAGTCACATCACGCGGAGAAAAATGCCGGTATATTTGGAGGTCATCTGCGTAAATATGATATGAAGAAGTAAGTACATCAGAGATTGAGTTGATAAAAACCGAGAAAAGAAGGGGTGAAAGGATGCCACCCTGAGGAACCCCAGTGAATCGATCGCACCAATTGGTGGATGTCTCCTCAGACTTGATGCGTTGTTGTCGATCTCTGAGATAGGAGTCAAACCAGAGGGCGGCATGAGAGGAGACATTAAGTGAATGAAGGATCGCAACCAGGATATCAAAATCCACGCAGTTAAAAGCGCTGCTGAAGTCAAGCGATGCCAGCATAGACATCCTCTCCTGGTCCATCGCAAGTTGGATATCATCTGTCACTTTGAGTAGAGCCGTGGTAGTGCTGTGACCCGGCCTAAAGCCCGATTGGAAAGGATTAAGGAGATTCATGGAGGAAAGATAGGTGTATAATTGAGTGTGTACAATGGATTCAAGGACTTTGGAAAGGATAGGCAGGATATAAATAGGACGAAATTCTTTGTAGGAAGTAGGGTTGGATGTTTTAGGCAGAGGGATCACGAGAGCACGTTTCCACTGACTAGGGAAGTGACAGTCAGAGAGTGAAGCATTAATTATATGAGTGATAACCGGCAGCAATTCCCCAAGAACAATTGTTAGCATTTGAGAGCAGATTTTGTCATTGCCCACGGCTTTTGATGAGATTGCTAGCACTGCTTTCCTGACTGCAGCGATTCTAACATGACGTAGATGGAAAGGAGAGTGGCAGGAGACAGTCCTGGAAAGCAAGTTACGGAGTGTGGCATCCTTGACAGATGGATCCATCTGGACGGGGGGGACAGCAAAAAAATTAATGAGACCGTTAAGGTCGATGTTACCAACAGCCAGGTCCTGGGACTTACCAATGCCAAGGGTCTTCAGAAATTTCCAAACTTGTGCAGGGGCGTAGCTCTCGATACATTCAAATATATGACGGCGTTTGGCATCTCGACACAGACGGGAGCAGCGATTACGAAGTCTTTTGTATGCTAAGAGATTTTCGTCGGTCGGATCCTTTTTATAATTAGTCTTGGCACGGTTTCTTTTAGCCATCAGACCCTTGATGGTATCAGTAAGCCATGGAGCGGGAAGGTGTTTTACTTTAACCTTCTTAACAGGAGCATGTTTGTCAAACAAGCTCAGGACAATTGTGTTAAAGTTCTGAACCTTATCATCAACGGACTCACTACCCAGAACAAGGGACCAATCTATGGAAGAGGTGTCGGATTTAAGGGAAGTGAGATCAATACCCTTGAAACTACGAAGTTCAAGAAACTTACCTTTACGCTTGGGGGGCCTAATGTTGTAGGATAGGTAAATTAAATCATGGTAGGAGAAGGGGGCACTGAGTTGACCATGTACGGCAACCTTCGTGGGGTTAGATATTATCATCAAGTCAAGAAGACTGAACAGAACAGAAGAACACTGGATTAAAGGAAAAAATAAAAATAATAAGGTGAAAATGATGATGATATTTATACATATATTGTAGTGTTATGCTACTTACGTGCTATTTTCCGGTCTGTTCAGCTAGATACTTGGTGAGCTGTACAGTTTGATATTTGATATCACCTTTATTTTCATAGGACCCTGTAACGTTTTAAACCATAAGAACACATTAACAAATCATTTTCGCTTCATATTTTCACACTATCAGCACTTCTAAATCGATAGCGAAGGGGTTTACCTTTGGTGACCTTGTATTTGGCTTTCTCCGAAACTCTGCAATCTCGGCCTTCGTGCGCGCTGGTGCGCTACCCTTTTATCTTTCGCTGTTATGTAATTTAGGCTATGTGAACTTGTTAATTTTTCTATTACAAGCCTGAAACCAAAATCTGACATTTGTTATGTTGTTGTTTATCTGGTTGTCATGGCAATGTCCATTCAAACACGTTAGCGGTCTGATATGTTTACTTCAATACTTTTACAAAAATACTTTTTCTCTCTTGGCCACTCACAAAAATTGCTTTTCATTTAAATAGTTTTTAGAACTCTCCAAAAAGGGTATAAGAGCGGAACATTTCTGAAATTCTGGAGACTCACTTCAGTTCTCAAACAAGAAGAATCACCTAGAGGCCTTATCCCGGGGTCGCACTGTCCCGGGATCCTGCGAGCCGCTACTGCAACGCCTCCCGACTTGGCGAGTCTCTACCCTGGTCAGCGCTTCGTTGAGTCTCCACTTCAACTGCCCGTTCTCGGCTACACCTGCACCCTGGTCAGCGCTTAGTTGAGTCTCCACTTCACCTGCCCGTTCTCGGCTACACCTGCTCATCAGTGACTTCAGGCCGACACGCTGCGGGCCTCTACCCTGGCCGGCGTTTCGGTACCAGGGCCCCTACTCCTGCTGCCCGTCGGGGTCTGATGACCGATTGGCCGCCGGCCACACTACTGCAACTCCTATATCGCCCGCTAGTGCCTCCATTGACCGGTTCACCAGGCGTCTACTGCTTCATCGGCCTCCTACTCTCCGTGTCCTCCGCTTCCTTTCTTTTTTACCTGATATCTGTTTTTTTTTAAAAAACCTTGTCTCACTTCATCCACCCTCATCTTCCTACCATTTTTTTTAAAATAGTCACTGTAAATAGCCCTAATAAACTGTCATTTCTAAATTTTATCCTGGTTGTTTTCTGTTAGGTTAAATATCTTTACACGACAATATACAAATTAACAGTTAATAGAGGTTAAGAAAATTTAAGATTTAATATCTTTAATGTGCCACTTGCCTCTAACTCCATTAGGGTCTTCTAGAATGTATACTAATGGTGAAAGTTTGGTTATTAATTTACACTTAATGAATTTAGGGGCAAGTTTAGCATTAAAGTATGCGCCAGCATTGCTTAAAACATGGTTTTTACGCCAAACAGTATCTCCCACATTAAATTCTTTAAAAGACCGGCGTAGATCATAGCGAGCGCTATTTTTAGCGTGAGCTATGTGAAGTTTAGTTTGAACTCTGTGAAAGATAGATGAGAGGAGACCAGCATTAGACGCGTAAATATCACGAGGCATAAATATCAATTCCTCGAGATTTTGAGTTGGAGTATAGAAGGAACCACAAGGTATTGTTTCCCTACCAAAGACTAAAAAGTTTGGAGTAAAGCCAGTAGCAACGTTTGTAGCGCTGTTCATTGCGAACTGAATCTTAGTAAGATGGTTGTCCCAGGATCTATGATCGTCTCCTAATAGGGATGCTAGAGCTGTAATAATCGTACTATTAAATTTCTCTGTAGGATTAACCTGAGGACAATATAAAGCTGTGTGAAAAATACATGGAACGTTATAAGAATTTAAGAATGAGTGGAATTCTCGCGACTGAAATTGAACAGCGTTGTCCATTATAATAGTTTGGGGAATGCCATGAACTAGAAACACTGAATTTTCTAAGACATTAATGATATTAGCTGAAGTAGCACGTTTAAGGGGAAAAATCATAGTATATTTAGTAAAATTGCAGTTAATTACCAGAATATACTGATTTCTTCTCCGGGTTATAGGCAATGGACCCATAAGATCTAAGGATATAGTTTGAAAAGGTCTGGAGCAAAGTTTAGGTTTACCCATAAGACCATAGGGATAATGATTAGGGTGTTTGTAGGTTAAGCAGGTTTCACAAGTCGAGATTAAATTGGCAATGTCCTTAAACATACCAGGCCAATAGTATTTTAAAGATATTTTCTTGAATGTCTTGAAGATACCAAGGTGGAGTTCTGAAGGGGAACCATGGCTAACTTCAATAAGTGCATGTCTATCTTGTGGCAGTGGAACTTCTTTCCAAATAAAGTCATCGTTTAGACGATCGGGAGAATAGATGCAGCGGTAAAGTTTGTTATCCCTGATAGTGTAGTTGGGATATGCGTCTGGGTTGTTGGAGCATCCGAGAAAAATCTTGTTGTAGTGCTCAAGTTCACGATCAGGTGGTTCTTCAAACGTAATAGGATGTATGTCTTGAGGTGAAGTTTCTCGTGTATCAGGACGTTCTTTATTCTTATGTCTTGATAATAAATCAGGAACAACGTTATCCTTTCCTTTTTTATGTTTTAGGACAAAATTAAAGCATGATAAGCGTAGAGTCCAGCGAGCAAGTTTTCCAGATGGATTCTATAAGTTCTGAAACCATTTAAGTGCAGCGTGGTCAGTATATATTGTAAATTCCTTACCATTGTCTAGGTAACATCTCCAATGTTCTAGCGCAGTTATTACAGCCAATGTTTCCCTTTCAGTAGTTGAGTAGTTTTGTTGATTTTTGTTTAGTGCTTTACTCATGTAAGCAATAACGACTTCTTTGTCATCTTGATGTTGAGTAAGCATTGCTCCTATGCCATAATTTGATGCATCACAATGTACAGAGAAGGGTAGTTCAAAGTTAGGGCAAGCAAGGACAGGAGCAGTTACCAAAGCTTCTTTAAGTTTCTCGAAAGCAGCTGCAGCCTTGGAATTCCATAAAAATTTAGGAGCGTTCTTCCCGGAACAGGTTAGTTTGTTGAGTGGAGAGGCAATAGTGCTGAAGTTTGGAATGAATCTTCTAAACCAGCTGCAGGTGCCTATGAATCTTCGAACTTCTTTTCTGCAAGTAGGTACAGGATATTTTAGAATAGCCTTTATTTTATCTGGATCAGCACGTAGACCATACTCGTCCACTAGAAAACCAAGGTATTTCAGTTCTTTCCTGAAGAATTGACTCTTTTCAAAGTTAATAGTCAGATTAGCATATGTAAGTTTTTCAAGAACTTTCATGAGAAGTGATATTGTACCGGCACTTCGCCAAGGTCGTAGCCGCCGCTATCAGTAGCTATGATCGTCTGTTCTATCTATCCCAAAATGAGAGGACCCGATTCGGCTGTAAGTTAGTAAGTAAGAATGATAAGTCTGAATTTCTCGTTCGTCGAGAAATTCGTTAGGCGTACAATAGTCGAACGAAGTTTGGTTCAGGAAGTTACAGTTTCAAGTTAGACAGAGAAAGCATATATGTCCGCGAGCCGGTAATTCACATCAGTCAGCGGTGTATTGCGCCAGAACGATCGTTGTTATATTTTATGTGATGGCACCATCTGGTTTTTGTATAAATGAGCGCATTGGAACATCTTTTGTTTTAGTTTTAGTGATCGACCACAGTTTATAATATTTGTTTGTGATATCGTATAGATATCCGTCGTAGTTTTACGACGTGAGTACTCAATGATATTTCATGTGCTCGCTAGTAGCGGCTTGTGGTGGTTCCAATTATATATTTGATTCACGGCAATAACGATCCGAAAAGACCGGTTTACACAATTGCGATTTGAGTTCCGAAATGGGTTCTGAACTAGCGGTTACCTCAAAAGGTCCGTAACGTTTTGAAACCTTCAACTCTGCGCAATTTGAGCTGGATGTTATCGAAACGCAAGCATTTTTGTTTTAGGAGTTCTAACCCACACCATAGCGAAGTGCATAGTTCGATAAATACCGAACTATGAATTCCACTAGCCGCAGCACGTCCTGGGCTGAGCCAAATCATATATACCGACTCAGCTTACACATTAGAACTCCAGCGAAATTTACATTTAATTTAAAAATGCAACTTGAATCCAATCTGACCCAAGGCAATGCAAAACACCTACCCGGACCTAAACAATGAACTTTAGACTGTAAATTGATCTCTTCGCGCGTCCCCGACAACACTCAAATGTCAAAATATCAACAGGATATGTTATCTGTGTTGACACCGGTTTAACTTTGTTCTGAATTTGTTATTTCCATCCGCGGAACCTCATCGATCAAACAGTCTCCCTATGCCCTGCCAACCTAGGTTTAGCCGCAACTAAACTCCTGTCTAGCCTAGTCTAAAACCTAGTGTTATACCACGTCCATTATCGACACCACTCGAAAATGGTTGAGTTTGATTTGAATGTGCTTGAATGTTTAACGACTGTGTGTGTGGGAATTACAAAACTCGCTACTCGAAGGAATGAGGAGAGGATTAGCCCGCGAATATCCTAAGAGCCAATCCAGGAACCCTATGGTGAAGGAAAAAGGAATTTAGGGTCGCTCCAAGCCCAGACTCAGACTCAGATAAATTGACTTAAAAGTTCTTTCCTAACGACCCAAGGATAGTTTTGGAATTAGGGGTAGGTTGATATAAAGGTAGGAACCGAGGTATATCTCGGTGCTTCAGACACTCACGAAAACCCACTGAAACTCCGCAATCACAAATTCGTATAGTTCTGACGCGTAACACGGCAGACAAAACTGTTTAGAACTCGTGAAAGACGTCTGTCACAGTAGCTAGACGCTGAGACTGAATGCCCTCCCCTCTCAAACTCTCGTATTTATATACCTCACATGTCTGAAAAAATGGCGTCCTTTGCGAATACGCTCTGCCCAAGCGAAGCTTCTTATCACTAACTACACAGGGTCCAATTTCAACCATGCCATGCAGATCCGCCGTTCTACAAATTGTGTGTACGCATATTCACTATGATCAACCGTAGGTGATCACTCAAATCATTTGGTACTGCCGATACACAGAATCTGTTGATCGCTGACCAATAAAAGCTTGTTGCGATTAATTAAGCATACCCGACCGCTAGTTGCGCGTAGCAAAAGACCACCAGAATGATATTCAAACTAGCGGTGTCAGACTCTCCATATCATACCTCAATCGCAATTGTATATTTGCAATCAACATAATAGCTTTCTCCGTTCCATAATAACCTTTCATTATTTAGTTATTCATACTTTTATTCAACGCGCAGCCAAATCGGCTCTGATCTCTACACATCTCGCAGGAATGCGATAAAAAAACTTGACCTGAACTGAAATTCCACGAATGAACCCACGCGTCTTTATTTTTTTTGCAAACTTTGCCAGTAAGCTACGCAAAACCCCCAAACGTTATCTGAACCGATTCTCGTATTCAAAACAGCGCGGCGTTGGGCTAGCTCTCTACCACGCAGAATGAAGTATCAAATGTACCGAACCTCGTGTACCATTACAGCCCCCTCCCAGACCTTGAGACACTGTTTATCTCAGTTAACATGGCGCAAGGATCTCATTACCACTATGCTACCCATGCTTTGTCCATATCTACTCTATATGTACGGACATCTCAAATCATGTACACAGACCGATGAATCTGTCAATTATGTATATAATATTTACACAACTCGATTGAGTTCTCTCCTGTCTTATCTTATTTATCTATCTAACTATACAACCTCGCTTACCCGCAATTTATCCTAATTCGTATTACTATATATACCTATATACAAATTGTTTTTTTTTTGTTTTTTTTTTTTGTTTTGTTTCCAAACCATGCAAGATCCTTAAATCTACAAAGTAGTTACTCAAATTTACAGCTTACAGCTTAATTATATAACTTTTATACACTATCTTATTTATCTACGCCCTTATTCGTCCTCACATAATACCTGGCTATATTTATAGTATTGAAGTTACCCAATATCTCATTTGAACCCGGATCTACTAAAGTATAACAGTTAGGATATACCACTGCCGAAATAACATAAGGCCCTTTATACAACAACGAAAATTTCTGCATGATTTTATGTTCTTTATTTGAACGCACAAAGGTCTTAAGTTTCACATAATCACCTATACGATAGACTTCTAACTTACGCCGTTTGTCCGCCTGTCGCTTACGTCGTTCACTAGAACTTTTAGAGTTTTCTATCGCTACATTCCGCACCTGTTCCGAATCCCGCACACTATGGCCTAATAACCATTCATCGCCTAATTCCTTGTCAATAGTTAACGGTTCCCGCCTACCAAACGCTAACTCATTAGGCGCAAAGCCTGTGCTTGTGTGTTCGATATTATTATAGCAATTCTGAATGTCCGGTAACACATCGACCCAACTACGATTATTTCCGCCGCAATAAGTTCTAATCAGTCGACCTAGCTCGCGATTCACTCTTTCTACGCTATTAGAATTTGGACAATACACCGACGTATGAGTGACCCGAATCCCCAGCTGTTTGAGTCCAAATTCCCAAACTTTCGATATGAACTGTGGTCCTGAGTCCGTAATTATAGTTTCGATAGGTACTTCACTATGAAATCTCTTTGTACAAGCGAGCACGCTCCTACCTGTCGTTTTTCGCATTGGATATAATTTTATTACTTTACTGTACACGTCTTGAATCACATATATATATTGATATCCGAATTTACCTACGGGCAATGGCCCATAAAGGTCCGAGAAAACTTTCTCACCCAACCTTTCCGCCAACACCGGTGTACAAGGACTAACGGTATTGTTAGTACTTGGTTTGACCTTTTGACATATGTCACAACTTCTTATCACCGCGCTAATCACCCTACTCATATGAAGAAAATAATATCTGTCCTTCATCAGTGCTAATATTTTATATCTGCCGTAGTGACCTATTTCTTCATGTATGTGTAAAATAAGTTCCTCCTAGTGATTTCGGAATTACTAGCAACTGTACGTTCCGCTTCGGCACGTGAAAATATAACGTATCACCTACTAGCTTATAATTTTCAAACCCTCTTGTCCCCGTATCTACTACATTACGTCTGATACAACCGCTAATTCGATTTAACCGCTCATCTTCGCTTTGTAATCTCGCAATGTCCCGTAAACTCGAAATAGCACTTGCGGTATTCGATGCCTGAAACCAGAATATCCCCGGCTGAACATTTGTACTGTCAATCATACCTCCAGGTCCCGCTATTTGCCTGCTTAGCGTGTCGGCAATTTGATTATCAGTCCCTCGCACAAATTCTATGTCGTAATCGAATTGCTCTAAAAACATAATCCACCTCGTTACGCGTGCCCCTAATAAGGTCCACGACTTAATGAACGTCAAACTTTTATGATCAGTTCTAATAATAACTTTTTCTCCCCGCAAATATATCTCAAATCGCTTTAAAGTGTATATAACTGCATACATTTCCTGTTCACTGGTAGCCCATCTCGTCTGAGCACCCTTAAATGCCTGTGAACAGAACCCTATAATTCGTTCCTGGCCCGAATCATCTAATTGATAAACATAGCCCCCAATTCCTATAGCGCTGGCGTCACATTGAACATAATATGTTTTTCCCGCCAATTGCTGATTCAAAATTATACTTTCTAAGAATTGATTTTTTATCTCGTCAAAAGCACTTTGCATCTGCGCACTCCAGACGAACTTGACTCCAGACCGTAATAAATTGTACAAGGGCTATGTCAACGTTCCAAAATTTTTTATAAACCTCCGAAAGTAATTTATGAACCCCAAAACGCCCTCAATTGCCTGACAGTTCTGGGTGACGGATATAATTTAAGTGTTTCAATTTTGTCCGGGTCCATCTGCAAACCTTGTGTAGACAAAATGTGTCCCAATAACTTGACCTTTTTTTGTGCGAACTCGCATTTTTTTAGTTTGCACGTGAAGCCCGCGTCTCTCAATTTACTCAGAACCGTGTCCACTTGAGACATATGCTGTTCGAAGTCACCCTCAGTTAAAATTGCCAAATCGTCAACAAAATTTAAACAATATGACCTAACCTCTGGCCCTAGAATTAAGTCCATCGCCCTCGAAAATGAACCCACACTGGTTTTCAACCCCTGAGGTAAAACGTTGTAAACATAACTTCTGCCTTGATATACAAAACCCGTGTATCTTTTAGATTCGTCTGATAATGGTATAGAAAAATACGCATCTTTGATATCAATAACTCCTATGTAATTTATCCGGCGCCCGGATTGCAATATCTCACTCATTAAAGGTGTGGTTTCAACCTCCCCGACCATTCCAGTGTTTAAGTGTCGTGCATCTAGCAAAATACGGACCTCTCCTGATTTCTTTAATGTACAAGTCAATGGACTGCTGAAATCCGTAGATTGCCTGCTAATAATACCTATCAATTCCATTTCCTCCAAACGTTTTGTTACTTTATCGCGATATGCGAACGGTATGGGATAGCTTCGTTTTACGAAAGGCGTTTCATCTCTCATTTTTATCTCATGTATATATTTATTTGTCCGACCTATCCTATCGCTAAACAACTCTGCATGTTTATTTAACACCGGCAATAACCTTGTTTTGTGTTCAACAGGTATTGATGAATTATTCACATATTCCTCTATCATATTTCTACTGGTATCTTGGTTCTGTACTTCCATTGTACAACAGCAAAAATCCTGATTAGGGCCAGTACCTAATGGTATTTCACACATCCGCCCGGCGCTTCGTATAATTAGCCTCTTATTACCCTCACACATTAAACTCGCTCGCGTCTGTTGTATAAAATCAAACCCCAAAATTAAATCTTTAGGCACCCTTGTTAATACTAGCATTGGAGTATCGATAACGCATTCACCTATTGTTAATGGTAACGTTACTAATTTATCAACCTTTTCCTTACTGACTCCAAATGCACCTGTGATTCTCAAACTTGGAATCGGTATTTCCGTCGGTTTTCCCAATTGTCTGCACACTTCTTCATACACTCTCCGACTTATTACACTGATTTCGCTCCCCGAATCAATCAAACTCCTTACAACAATATTCCCAATACGCACATCTATCTCAGGTAATGTCAAAGTACTACATAACTCGCGCCCACACTCAGTCGAATCGTCGTCTCTGAATATCGTATGTAAACGTCTGTCATTTCGATCTCTACAATTCGATCTAGATTTTTCCTCTAAACACACGGCATATCCGTGCGCTTTATGCGCTAATAATTGAATAAATTCATTCACACCCACGTTCGAATCAAAATTACACAAATCATACAGTCTATGTTTTCTTTCAATTTGATCGGCTGTCCACCCGAACCGTAATAAAAATCTGAGCGCGAACGACCCGCGCGAGTCCACTAGTTTTTTGAATTCTGACTTATCGCATTATTCCTGTCACTTGAACTTTGCCCTGCCTCTGTATCTCCTGAACCCCTCTGAAACCCTATTGCCTTGAAGCTAGGCTGAGGCTATCTGCCTCTACCGCGAAAATAACCGCGACCGCGCGTCCCAAATTCGTTTCGCGCCTTCGTTACCGCGTTATAATTATTCCTACGACTCACCGCGTTATAACGTAACGTATTTACCCGCATAGCTCGATATTGCCCACGCATGTAGCTATTCCGCCTTACATTATTCGTATCCATTGTCTCAGAACCATGTATCGCACTTAATCCCCCATCGACATTCCGTTCTAAATGCCGAAGGAATTCGACCGCATCACGTATGGTCATAGTCTCCTTTCTAGCAAAAAACGCTACCTGAATATCACGCGGCAACTGTCTGAAAATCGTGTTGATTTTCTCCGTATCAGTAAACGGTATCGTAAGCTCATATATGCTATTCAATTGAGAGGCAAAGAATTCTTCCATACTTTGTCCTTTCTTAGAATCAAACTTCGCAGTTAGGAATCTCTGCTTAATTAATTCCTGTTCATTATCACCCCAGAATACCTCTCTGAAATCTTTTTCAAAATCCGAATAGGTTCGCCATGAGTCTCTGTATATGCTCATTCGAACTTTTGCAATTCCTACCAAACTATCCGTTGCCCATATCAAAGCCCTAGAACTATCTCCCGAGACTTTAATATAAGCCTTTAAATCTCTTAAGAAAATCATCGGATTTTCCGAACTTCGCCCATCGAATGTCGGCAACTTCTGTGTCATTTTCACAATGCATGATTGACGTTTTTCTACCGATTGTTCAAACGTCTCTAGTTCCTGTCTGTCAGTCTGTCTGTCCGAAGTCCTACTAGCATTGCTCGTGCTGGAACCCCTTTCCAAACTGTCTAATCTTTTCACTATTTCAGATAACAATTGCGTCACCTGCCCTGACGCCATTTCACTTGTATGCGAAAGTGAATAATAATAATAATAATAATAATAATACCTTGGACACCCCTTACACACATTGATCTAGCCCCAAACTAGGATTCCCTGTGTCTTGGGTACTAGACAACGTTATATATACTTATATAGAGAAATATTATACTTAGATAGATAAACAACCATGACAAGGGCACAAACAACCGCTCTCATCAAACAAACATTCGCCCCCACCGGGACTCGAACCCGGGACCCCTGGTTTCGTAGGCAGCGTCACTACCGACTCGGCCATTTGGGTCGTCAACCCGTGCTATCGTCTCGTGCTACCCGACTAACGTTTTTTTTCTAGTCGTAGCTCGTCTGAAAACAATGCCCCTTTTTTTTTTGCTTATTTCTTATTTACAAAACTGAACTGTTTAAAATCGTTTCTACGTTGTGTTATTTTTAAAAGTAACGCGTTAGACCTTGATTCTTTTAGAATATCTAGGTATCAGACTATCTAGGATATCCTTCGGTCTCGGCAACAAAAATCTGTACCGGCACCAGGCTAAGGTCGTAGCCGCCGCTATCAGTAGCTATGATCGTCTGTTCTATCTATCCCAAAATGAGAGGACCCGATTCGGCTGTAAGTTAGTAAGTAAGAATGATAAGTCTGAATTTCTCGTTCGTCGAGAAATTCGTTAGGCGTACAATAGTCGAACGAAGTTTGGTTCAGGAAGTTACAGTTTCAAGTTAGACAGAGAAAGCATATATGTCCGCGAGCCGGTAATTCACATCAGTCAGCGGTGTATTGCGCCAGAACGATCGTTGTTATATTTTATGTGATGGCACCATCTGGTTTTTGTATAAATGAGCGCATTGGAACATCTTTTGTTTTAGTTTTAGTGATCGACCACAGTTTATAATATTTGTTTGTGATATCGTATAGATATCCGTCGTAGTTTTACGACGTGAGTACTCAATGATATTTCATGTGCTCGCTAGTAGCGGCTTGTGGTGGTTCCAATTATATATTTGATTCACGGCAATAACGATCCGAAAAGACCGGTTTACACAATTGCGATTTGAGTTCCGAAATGGGTTCTGAACTAGCGGTTACCTCAAAAGGTCCGTAACGTTTTGAAACCTTCAACTCTGCGCAATTTGAGCTGGATGTTATCGAAACGCAAGCATTTTTGTTTTAGGAGTTCTAACCCACACCATAGCGAAGTGCATAGTTCGATAAATACCGAACTATGAATTCCACTAGCCGCAGCACGTCCTGGGCTGAGCCAAATCATATATACCGACTCAGCTTACACATTAGAACTCCAGCGAAATTTACATTTAATTTAAAAATGCAACTTGAATCCAATCTGACCCAAGGCAATGCAAAACACCTACCCGGACCTAAACAATGAACTTTAGACTGTAAATTGATCTCTTCGCGCGTCCCCGACAACACTCAAATGTCAAAATATCAACAGGATATGTTATCTGTGTTGACACCGGTTTAACTTTGTTCTGAATTTGTTATTTCCATCCGCGGAACCTCATCGATCAAACAGTCTCCCTATGCCCTGCCAACCTAGGTTTAGCCGCAACTAAACTCCTGTCTAGCCTAGTCTAAAACCTAGTGTTATACCACGTCCATTATCGACACCACTCGAAAATGGTTGAGTTTGATTTGAATGTGCTTGAATGTTTAACGACTGTGTGTGTGGGAATTACAAAACTCGCTACTCGAAGGAATGAGGAGAGGATTAGCCCGCGAATATCCTAAGAGCCAATCCAGGAACCCTTTGGTGAAGGAAAAAGGAATTTAGGGTCGCTCCAAGCCCAGACTCAGACTCAGATAAATTGACTTAAAAGTTCTTTCCTAACGATCCAAGGATAGTTTTGGAATTAGGGGTAGGTTGATATAAAGGTAGGAACCGAGGTATATCTCGGTGCTTCAGACACTCACGAAAACCCACTGAAACTCCGCAATCACAAATTCGTATAGTTTTGACGCGTAACACGGCAGACAAAACTGTTTAGAACTCGTGAAAGACGTCTGTCACAGTAGCTAGACGCTGAGACTGAATGCCCTCCCCTCTCAAACTCTCGTATTTATATACCTCACATGTCTGAAAAAATGGCGTCCTTTGCGAATACGCTCTGCCCAAGCGAAGCTTCTTATCACTAACTACACAGGGTCCAATTTCAACCATGCCATGCAGATCCGCCGTTCTACAAATTGTGTGTACGCATATTCACTATGATCAACCGTAGGTGATCACTCAAATCATTTGGTACTGCCGATATACAGAATCTGTTGATCGCTGACCAATAAAAGCTTGTTGCGATTAATTAAGCATACCCGACCGCTAGTTGCGCGTAGCAAAAGACCACCAGAATGATATTCAAACTAGCGGTGTCAGACTCTCCATATCATACCTCAATCGCAATTGTATATTTGCAATCAACATAATAGCTTTCTCCGTTCCATAATAACCTTTCATTATTTAGTTATTCATACTTTTATTCAACGCGCAGCCAAATCGGCTCTGATCTCTACACATCTCGCAGGAATGCGACAAAAAAACTTGACCTGAACTGAAATTCCACGAATGAACCCACGCGTCTTTTTTTTTTTTGCAAACTTTGCCAGTAAGCTACGCAAAACCCCCAAACGTTATCTGAACCGATTCTCGTATTCAAAACAGCGCGGCGTTGGGCTAGCTCTCTACCACGCAGAATGAAGTATCAAATGTACCGAACCTCGTGTACCATTACAATATGTGCTCATCAAAAGTCTCGCTAACAATAACGATGTCATCCAGATAGCAAAATACCTTGTTACCAAATTCAGGAGTAAATAGCGTATCCATTAATCTTTGTTGAGTTGCAGGTGAGTTAGTGAGACCAAAAGGCATTACTTTGAATCTGAACATACCTCTTCCAGGGACATAAAATGCTGTCTTATCTCTATCAGCAGGATTCAAGGGAATCTTCCAAAATGCTTTCGCAATGTCGATGCTTGATAAGTGTTTGGCATTTCTCAGGTTGTCCAAAATTTCGCTTATTAGAGGCAGACTATAAGCATCACGACGTGTAACTGAGTTAAGCTTCCTGCTATCTACGCAGAAACGCCATTCACCATTCTTCTTTGGAGTGATGAGGACTGGAGATAACCAAGGACCAACGTTTCATCCCAGCATCTTGTCAACTTCATTAATTAAAGCCTTTTGTTTTTCAGGAGACAGTCTGTAACATCTTTGTTTGATCGGAAGAGAATCACCAGTGTCAATCTTGTGGGTGATTAAGTGTGTGTTTCCCAGAACACCTTTTTCTTCAAAAGAGATTGTTTTGAAGCGTTGAATGATGTCATTAGCGATGTTCTTTTGATTAGGAGTTAAATGCTCATAAGGTAAAACTTTAATATCTTTAGTGTCGATAGCAAAGCATTTAGAATCTGTAAAGTTAAGGAAAAACACTAGGTAGAAGATTAAATTTTCTCCAAAAGTCAATACCTAGTATTAGAGAAGGAAATATTTCAGGGAAAACATAAGCTTTAATCAAGTGAGTTTCGTTATTGAAATGGACAGGTAAGTCAAAATAACCCAAGGAATTATTTTTTTGATTATTAGCAGTAGAGACAGTAATAAGATCTGACTTGAAAAGTTTGCAGCCCAGTTTAAGAATTTCCAAATGAGAATTATTACCCAGAATAGTTACTGAGCTGCCAGAATCTAGTAAACCAGATAAAGTTAAGTCGTAAATTTTGACATTAACGAATGGACGATTAAGATCTTGTTCTTTGGAGTAGAGTGTAGAAGAGATTTGGTAGCAAGCAAAGAAAATTTGAATTGTTTTGATCCAATTAGTCCACTCGTTCTTATCAAAGTTTGAGTTACTTTTCAAGTCAGCAGTTAGTTTTTTGTACTAGTATTAGGTTTGGGAGAACAAGTAGGGCACTCTGCAGTTTTAAAACCCTTAAGACCACATTTGAAACAAATCACTAATCGTGGTTGAGTGCAACTGTTCAAAGTATGACCTAGTTTACGACAGCGAACGCAAAAAGAACTTTCTTGGGGAGCTGCAGTTTGAGAGAGACTATTAACTTGTCTAGAAGGGTATTTGTAGGTTGGAGTGAATTTATTCATGAAGGGAGGAGAAGGTCGTGAGTTATTAGAAGAGTTTGGAGAGTCAACTGAACTTGAAGTGGAATGCTTGTAGTTGAATTCAGAAACATGAGGACTTTGTTGCAAATTTGGTTCTTTAAATTGTTTGTCTCTGTCTAGGAACTTTTCGTAGTTTTGGCAAGTGGCCAGAAGGGAATCGATAGAGTCAATGTCCTTTAGAGCTACGAAGACTGAATAACATGGGCGAATATTTCTCAAAATAATCTCCAATTGTTCTGTTTCAGAAATTCTTTTTGAAAGGCGAGCGAACATTCCAGACATGATGGATATATCGATGACGATAGGTTCATCACGACCTTGAGTACGATTCCTAATCGCTTCTAGAAGTTTATGAGCATAATCAAAACCACCAAATTCTTTGATTAGTAAAAAAGAAAGTTCGTTCCAAGTTGAGTTTGGATTCTGATTATATTTAAATCTGAACCAATGAAGGGCATTGTTGGTGAAAATTTCGAACGCCTGAGAAATCAACAAGTCCCTGGACAAGCCACGAGCTAAGCTTTATTCTTCAAGTTTTTGAAGAAAGGATCTTGGACAGCTTTTACCATTGAAGGTGTGTCTTTTCAGATCTTTGAAGACGTTAGTTGGAGGGAAAGATTGAGGTGGTGGTGGAGGATACGGGGTATGGGTCTGGACAGAAGTTTGAGAAACAAGAGGGGGTTCCATGACAGTCGGGTCAGCAGGAAGGTCCAGTGATGGAGAGTCATTTGCAGTTGAAGGTGGAGTCAAGGATTCGAATTGTTTAGAAATAGCATCAAATTTCATCTTCAAAGCATCGAAACTAGCTTTAGAGTCTAGATATAAGTCCGTATCTATTCGCTCCAATCTGTAAAAAACATGATTAATAAAAGTTTCTATTAATCGTAAGTATTTGGTTTCACCTTGAAAATTTTTTCAATTTTACAATCCAGGTAAGTCAGAGTAGAACCAATTTGAGACAAGTCATCCTCAATCGGAACTGGAGAAGACAGAATATCTTCAGGGTGAGAATTCGCAACTAAACGCAAAACCTGTTTTTTAAGAAGCAAAACAGTATTAGCTGGTTCCTCATATCTAATCTTTACTTCGTATTCGAGCTCGGCCTTGTTAAGGAATTCGTACTGTGACGAAACAAACATTTAGTTTATTTCTCAGTAGGTAGAAATATTTTTTTTTTTTTAAATCTCCAAAATGTGGATAAACTTTAAGAGCTATGAAATAAGTTGTGAATCATAAATTTAAAATGAATATGGTTTAACTTCACCGTTGCTTTCAGTGGATGTCGAATTATGACCATTTTACACATTTGTGATGTTGTTTTGAAGTGTCGCATTTGACATGGCTCATTCAATCGAAACTCATACGTAAGGGTGTTTAGTTACGATATAGTTTGGTGGGTCAAACAGATGCGTAGTTAGTTCAATGATGGAGGTATAGATGGCGGTCGATCGCCTTTAGATTCCAGATGGTTTGACTCAAAGTAGAACTTTATTCACTATAATTGCAATAAGATGTTTTATATAGAAAACAAATGGGTATTATTTTATTTAGATTATTTTATGATGTTATAAAGTCTATTTCTGGTTGAACTGTGTGATCTAAAATATAAAGTGTGTATACGGTGTGGACCAGTGACCAATCAGAGCACTGAGTTTCGAAAGGAAATGAAACGAACCAATGAGAATGACTCGCGGAGTTTTACATGGTGTTTTGGCGAGCACGCCTGGGGAGGACGTTTTGGTGGGAATAGAGGATATAAAAGGGATGGGTCGAGATGAGAGGGGGCTTTTTGTTGCTGGTCGTCGAGTGAAGTGTGGGTTAAGACTCAGAGGGGAGCCATTCAGTCTCCGCGTCAAACTACTGTGAAACACGTCTTTCTGGAATTATATACAGTTCGATTCGCCGTTTTACGCGTCTTGAACTGGGATAGTTGTGATTGCGTGTTGCAGTGGATTTTCGTGAGTGTCTGGAGCGCCGAAATATACCTCGGTTCCTATTCTTTTAATCAACCTACCCCAAATTCCAAAACTATCCTTGGGTCGTTAGATAAGAACTTTTAGGTAATTTATCTGAGTCTGAGTCTGGCCTTGGAGCGACCCTAATTTCCTTTTTCCTCCACCATAGGGTTCCTGGATTGGCTCTTAGGATATTCGCGGGCTAATCCTCTCCTCATTCCTTTCGTGTAGCGAGTTTTGAAATTCCCACACACACAGTCATTAAACATACAAACACATTCAAATCAAACTCAACCATTTTCGAGTGGTGTCGATGATGGACGTGGTATAACACTAGGATTTTAGACTAGGCTAGACAGGAGTTTAGTTGCGGCTAAACCTAGGTTGTCGAGGTTATGTAGTTAGGGAGACAAACACGATTATTTAGGTTTATGTAACAAACAAGTATCTGAAATTCGTATGACTACAAATAATTACGTTATTTCCTTCTCACTCTTGAAATACCTAAATACTTATAAAACTATCTAACAAACTAAATATTTTATTTGATCGTGGCTGTTTTGATCTTTCTTTTCTTGACCGTATATCATGTTGGTTGGCCTACCTAACTTTACATTAAATGACAAACATATTCTAATTCCATATAGCATGTAGATTGACGTGGTTACTTGGTCATTCACAAAACACACACATACAAATTTACTCAACAAGAAGCTGACATTACTATAAGAACACTCTACTAGATTCTACACGGCCTAAGGTTTATTAGCAGTCATTCTCCCCTTCTGAAACGCCTCCGATTCAGAAGGTCGATCATTCTTACTGCATTGGAATTCGAACGAACTTGTGCTTTCCATTTTCCAAAGGCTGTCACTGCTTTGAGTACTATCTGGTTCATACCTTTGTCGTAAGCACGTAGTGCCTAGACTTCTTCTTACTCATGGACTGGAGAACTACTCGCATATCCCGATTTAAAGATGGATTTGTACAATTCGGATTGATTTGACATTGTAGTACAGACCCTGGTCGCATCATTCAGGGACGCTCATCGCCCCTGTTTAGAGTGAAATTTACTTCGCTGTAGAATGCCTGTGGATGGCCTGAAATCCGATAGAATCAAACCTACACACACGCTACATTATCAATCTAGTGACCTAAGTAGTAACGCTGAATTTACATGTCTTAAAACTAATTTATATATAAAATATCTGGATGAACATCAACATGGTTACGGAATAAAACTTAAGAGACGGGTAGGTGCAAATAAAAATATCCCGTAACCGATCAACAAACATGTTGGACTGATGGATGAGAGATATCAAAAAATCAATTCATTTGATTGGCAGGGAAACTAACTCGAGAGGGATTTGAGTAGATTCAGGCGGTCTCTAGGTGCTGGTGTATTCAGTTGGCTAATTCCAGGTCTTCAGCAGTCTTAAAATAATGCAGTCACGAAGATTTTGTATGGGAATGTGTGGGAGGAGGATGGCCCCAAAACAGGTGAAAGATAACGTCAAAAGCGTACTAATGAACACATAGTTAATCCTATGTTTAATTGTAAATTGTGTTTACAATTTTGAGTGGTTGTAGGCATTATTTTATAAAATTTAAGCTTATTTTGCTTAGTTAAATCTAACTTCGTCTGTCTTGGGTCCGTAGAACTCGGTTGACCTCCACTGGATCGGGCGGGGTTAAGGGGCCCGATCTTAGGGCCCGGGTCCCTTCTGGACGCGAGCTCTTGCACAAACCCTCCTTTATAAACTCATGTAATCGAAATGTCTTTTAAATGGTTATTTACTTGGAACTTATTCTTATAAGCTCGGAATCGATGCTTATCAATATTTTATGTCACTTATATTCATCACTGACTGAGGAACCTCATGACGATACTGTTAACCAAAACCACTCTAAAAAGAACTTTAGGTTATTACTATCACAACGTCTGCTGTCCTACCCATAGACGATCACCCACTATTTTGGCCAAATCATCTAAATAAGATAATCGCAATAATTGGTATTAGAATCTTTCCAATTGGAGAAATATTCCAAAAAAATGCGTAAGGGTTAAATTCCGTCTGACATTAAATTAATGGTTAGCTGGTTATTTCTTTAAATTTACCTTTCATTGAATCGCTCGGTTAACTCGTGGGGTTTATTCATATTATTTCAACAAGTGGAAGGGGGGGCTGTTACAGTACTTAATAACTCTTTCCATTGTTATAGTTAAGTGTAGAGTCAAGTGTTATAGAAGTGAAGTGAAGTGAAGTGAAGTAATGTAAGTTAAATGTAGGCCTAAATATAATCCAGATGAGTTGAAAAACTAGATGAATTTTTGTTTTAGAATTTGGAAAATATGAAAAGGATGAATAGATAAAGATGAATAGAAGAAGAAAGAGAGCGAAAGAGAAAGCAAATCAAAGGGAAAGAGACAAGGCGCAGAAAAGGTGAAGGGTGAAGAAGAACTTTTACGTTGGGCGCCAAAATGTCGTGTAGCGACAAGAACCTAAACAGAACCTAACAAGAAACAACAACCAGGATAAAATTTAGAGATGATAGTTTATTATGCTAATTTACAGTGACCTTTTTTATAAAAAATGAAAGGAAGATGAGGATGAATGAGGTGAGACAGGTTTTTTAAAAAATACAGATATCAGATAAAAAAAGGAAGCGGAGGACACGGAGAGTAGGAGCAGAAGGAGCAGTGGAACCGGTCTGGCGAACCGGTCAGTGGAAGCACTGGTGGGCGACGTAGCAGTTGCAGTTGGAGAGCGTGGCCGGCGGCCAATCGGTCATCAGTGCCCTGGAGACACCGACGGGCAGCAGAAGTAGTGGCCCTGGTAGCGAAGCGCCGGCCAGGGTAGAGGCCCGCAACGTGTCGGACTGAAGTCACCGACGGGCAGGTGAAGCAGAGAACGGGCAGGTGAAGAGGAGACCCACGAAGCGCTGGCCAGGGTAGAGGCTCGCCAAGACAGGAGGCGTAGTAGTAGAGGCTCGCAGGATCCCGGGGCAGTGCGGCTCCGGGATAAGGCCTTTAGGTGATGCTTTTTGCTTGAAAGCTGAAGTGAGACTCCAGAATTTCAGAAATGTTCCGCTTTTATACCCTTTTTGGAGAGTTCTAAAAATTATTTAAATTAAAAGCAATTTTTGTGAGTGGCCAAGAGAGAAAAAGTATTTTTGTAAAAGTATTGAAGCAAACATATCAGACCGCTAACGAGTTTGAATGGACATTGCCATGACAACCAGATAAACAACAACAAAGTAAATGTCAGATTTTGGTTTCAGGCTCGTAATAGAAAAATCAACAAGTTCACATAGCCAAAATTACATAACAGCGATAGATAAAAGAGTAGCGCACCAGCGCACACGAAGCCCGAGATTGCAGAGTTTCGGAGAAAGCCAAATACAAGGTCACCAAAGGTAAACCCCTTCGCTATCGATTTAGAAGTGCTGATAGTGTGAAAATACGAAGTGAAAATGATTTGTTAATGTGTTCTTATGGTTTAAAACGTTACAGGGTCCTATGAAAATAAAGGTGATACCAAATATCAAGCTGTACAGCTCAGCAAGTATCCAGCTGAACAGACTGGAAAATAGCATGTAAGTAACATAACACTACAACCTTTATGATCAAAAAACCTATAACTTTGATCGAAAATTTCATGACTATGTTAAAAAATATTCCAAAACTTTCAATGTGGTTTGTAGAACTGCAAAAACTTTACATATTAATAGAAAAATTCAAAATTCAAATAATAGAATAAAAACAGTATGGCAAATAATAAACCGTGAAACTGGCAAAGTTATACCAAGGGACAATGATTTCTGCATAAAGATATGTGATGATGTTGTTAAATCCAGCACTGATGTTACTCGAGCTTTTGAAACATTCTTCACCAATGTAACCTTACTCAAAACAGATTGTCTAAATTCATCTCTATTTGAAGCAGAGACTTTATTAAAAAATAACACTACCGTCAGTAAGTTATATTTAAAATTTCATCATGTATATCCCCAGGACATTGTCAAAACGTTTAAATTACTTAACTTAAAAAATACGGAAGACCTGTGGGGTGTATCAGTCAAAGTCATTGGTTCAGTAATTCTAGTTATAGCCCCACATTTAGCTTATATATTCAATAAATGTGTTGACGATGGAGCTTTCCCAGACCTCATGAAACACAGTAAACTGATACCTCTGTTGAAATCGGGAGATAAGGGAGATTCAAATTTCAGACCAATATCTGTTCTTCCAACACTAAGTAAAATATATGAAAAGATTATACTCAATCAAATGCTCTCACACTTCACCCGTACAAAACAACTCCACGCCAAACAATACGGTGTCACTAGGGGTAAATCGACTACGGATGCAGGTATTACCCTTATATCTCATATTTATTCTACATGGGAGGCCGCACAGGATGCTATCGGAGTTTTTTGCGACCTGTCGAAGGCGTTTGATTGTGTTGATCATAATACGCTATTAATTAAAATAAATCATTACGAAGTTCGAAATAAAGCGTTGTATCTACTAAGATCATACCTAAGCAATATAATTCAAAAGGCAGAAGTTAACTGCGTTAAATCTGATGGATCGGCTGTAAAAATTGGTTCCACAAGGTTCCATATTAGGTCCTTTCTTATTCCTTGTATATTTTAACGATCTGCCTTTCATGGTGGAGAAATTAACTGATATATTGTTATTTGCTGATGATAATTCAATGGTCTTCAAAATTGAAAGACAAAAAGGAGATTTTGATGATGTTAATGGTGTATTGTCTTTAACCTTGAATTGGTTCACAGTTAATAATTTATGGTTAAACGCTGGTAAAACCAAGTGTATCAAATTCTCACTTCCAAATGTCAGGCAAGTTGAGACCAGTTTAGTCTTAGACAACAGCACGTTAGAATTAGTAAATGATACGAAGTTTCTTGGAATAACCATTGATAGCAAATTGCAGTGGGGACCCAACATAGATAAATTAGCTGGTAAATTAAGTTCTGCGGCTTACGCTGTTAGGATCATCAGACAAAGCACGGATGTGACTACATCAAGGCTAGTATATTTTTGTTACTTTCATAGTGTCATGTACTATGGTATCTTGTTGTGGGGGAAAGCAGCTGATATTCAAACTATTTTTATTTTACAGAAAAGAGCTATACGAGCAATTTATAATTTAAAATGAACAGACTCCTTAAGAGAGCTTTTTAAAGAAATTGACATACTAACTGTAGCCAGTCAATTTATTTTCGAAAATATAATGTATGTACGCACGAACCTTACAACATTTTCCAAACTTACCGATAGCTGTAATGTTAACCTAAGAAATAATCACAGACTGTGTGCGCCCCGATTTAGACTCGCGAAGGTTAGCAATTCTTTCAAGGGTCAGTGTATTCTCTACTATAATAAGATACCTCTGGAGATTTTGAAATTGCCATTTGAGCAATTTAAAAAGCATGTTATAGCGACTTTGACGAAAAAGGGATATTACAATGTTCAAGATTACTTAAATGACACGACTGTATGGGGTTAATATAGCTCAAAATTGCTGTTAATAATTTTGTAATTATTTATTCCTGCTTATTAATCATAATAATCAAATTTTTCATATTTGTAATAGTTAAGCACAACCAATTTTGAAAAGAGATCTAAAAATCAATCTGTGGGAGTTTATACGCCCTTCTTCTTATATGTAAATATCTACAGTAATAAAGTACTTTGACTTTGACTTTGACTTTGAGCTCTTTTCTGTAAAATAAAAATAGCTTGAATATCCGCTTCATTCCCCCACAACAAGATACCATAGGACATGACACTATGAAAGTAACTAAAATATACTAGCCTAGATGTAGCCACATTCGTGTTTTGTCTGTAGTTCCTAACAGCGTAAGCTGCAGAACTAATTTACCAGCTAATTTGTTTATGTGGAGTCCTCACTGCAATTTGCTATCAATGGTTATTCCAAGAAACTTCGTATCATTGACTAATTCTAACGTGCTGTTATCTAACACTAAACTGGTCTCAACTTGCGTGACATTTGGAAGTGAGAATTTGATGCACTTGGTTTTAAAGACAATACTCCATTAAAATAATCAAAATCTTCATTTTGTCTTTAAATTTTGAAGACCAATGAAGTATCATCAGCAAACAACACTATGTCAGTCAATTTCTCCACCATGAAAGGCAGATCGTTAATATTACCTGGTGTAAGTTGAGATATCCTAGGGCGGTATGTTTATTTAGTTTTGTTCTAACATTTTTGTTTGAAGCCTGGCATACCTTCATTCCGCCATTTTGAAAAATAACATGAATGGTCAAATGCGAGTCGGACTCGCGCAAAAAGGTACACACTTTTAGAAAGCTATAATGTATGTATGTTATTTAAATGGAAAAAGTTCCAAAAGGGAATCCAGTCTTGGGAATTATTTCTGCTTTTTAACCGACTTTAAAACGTGGGTTCTTAATTCAGTTGTATTGCGTAACACCAGAGAAACAAACACCTAAATTACAAAAAAAAAACATCTTAACCTGAAATAAGAACTATCAAATCTACAAACTGAGAATATGTAGGAAACAAAACCGGGATAGTATGGGAATCTAAAAAAAACATAGTTATAGACGCAAAGTGAGTGGCACCAAATAAAAATAAAGTGCTAAGTTTTTTTTTTTTTTTCCGTCTTTATCCCTAAGGAAAGGCAATAGCAATCAAAGCCGTACAGCCATGTCTTCAGTGTTTACATCTTCTTATTCCGTTTCCGAGGTTTCGAAACGCCGAAGCCAGGTCTTCCGTATTTCTTGTTTTTAAGGCCAAAGCCGAGTCTTCCGTAGTTTTGTTTTTTAAGGCCGAAGCCAGGTCTTCCGTATATCTTGTTTTTAAGGCCGACGCCAAGTCTTCCGTAGTTATGATTTTTCAGGCCGAAGCCAGGTCTTCCGTAGTTTTGTTTTTTAAGGCCGAAGCCAGGTCTTCCGTTTTTCATGTTTTTAAGGCCGAAGCCAAGTCTTCCGTAGTTTTGTTTTTTTTAGGCCGAAGCCAAGTCTTGCGTGTTTTTGTTTCAGCCGAAGCCAAGTCTTTTTGTTTGTTTTATAAGGCCGAAGCCACGTCACATTTGAGGAGTCATGTCCGTGTAATATATCTCTTAGTCCGTGTATTGTTCCAAGTCCGATACATATTTTTACCACTCTAAATATCTTCAATAGTAGAGCAGATATAATCGTAAATATATTGATAATTTTCAAAATTCTTCAATAAGTCAACAGTGGTACGCGGGATATCTTCTGGTTTGTAGATGAGCAACAGTTTATCAATAAAGGCAAGGCGTTGTATAATATGGGCGGGGCAATCGAAAAATATATGATCCAGTATTTGATTAGCGGCATTACAGATATTACAAATTGGCGAAGAAATAATTTGCATACGGTGAAGATGTGATCCGAAGCGACAGTGACCAAATCTGAGACGTGTCATTATAACATAGAATTTCCTGCTTTTCCACATGTTTGACTTAGAGAACCAGGCACGCCCAATCCTTCCACTAACGGATCCGTACCAGGAACCTTTAACTGCAAGAGTTTGTTGCCAATAACTAAACCATTCTTGTTTCAAATTCTGTTTGAGTTTGGTAATGAAATTAGAGTTTGGCACAGGTACAGTAGACTCAGGAGCATTACTTTCAACGATCGCCTTGGCCAGGAAGTCGGCATTTTCGTTTCCTGTCACTCCGACATGAGATGGAGTCCACATAAAGATAATATGTACATTTAATTTATGAAGTTGGGAGTAGCGATTCTTGATATCGTAAATAATATAATTGGTGTTGCAGTCTAGTTTGTTTGATTGAAGAGCTTTTAGAGTACTCATATGTCAGATATTATGACCCACTTGTTTTCCGGGGAATCAGGTGGGTGTTCCGAAATATAAGTTAATGCTTTCGATATAGCAAGTGCTTCTGCTGAAAAGATACTCATTTCTTGTGGCAATTTCACTCCGAATCCATTTTTAATGTGCGGTAGGTATATAGCTGCGGCAACGCCGTTATCAGTTTTTGAACCATCAGTGTATATTTGAGAAAAATCAAAATATCTTGCCAGTTGTTCACAGATTTCATGTATATTCTTTTTCTCGGGATCAATATGAAATACCATTGAAGTGAATTTACTATCAAAATCGTCTGAGTAGCATGCCCAATGATCTTGGCTTCTATGTATATTAGACTGCTGATTAAAGTCAACCATATAGGAAAAATCATGAAGAATTTAGGGAGTTTTGGAGGAAGAGGCCAAAGCCTGATTATTTCTGTAAAATTGTACCAAATTTTTAAACAAAGGATGGGGCTATTGAGCCCCTTTTAGTTAAAAATGTTAGCCATTGGGCTAACATTTTTAAGATAAACCTGTATTTTAGGTACTTGAAGCGAAGATTCAACGGTGGAATATTACATTCCACTTGAAGGGAATTAATGGGCGTGGTTTTCATAGCACCAGTAATAAGTCTTAAATTGTTATTTTGAATTACTTCCAATTTTCTTACAAATTGATCATTAGCTGCAAAGCAAATAAAGCCATATTCAAAATGACTCCGAACTATGGCCTTATACAAGGTTATTAATACTTTCGGATCTGAACCCCAGTAAGTTTTAGTAAGAGACTTCAATATGTTATAACCCCTATTTGCAGAGAATATAATCTTATCAACATATTTCTTCCACGAGCAGTTACCCGTAAAAATAACTCCCAAAAACTTGATCTCCGATGCAAACATTAAAGGAGTGTTATTAAAATAAATTTTAAACTGAGCTTGTTTGATTTTGTGGAAAATTAACACTTTAGATTTTTCAGGACTGATGTCTAAATTTAAATATTTGAAATAATTTGAGAACCTAGAAAGCGAATCATTTAGATTTCGCATAACCTCATTTGCATTCATTCCAGAGCTATATATCACCAAATCGTCCGCAAACTGAAGGTTTCGGACTTTGGAGCCCAAAATAAGATTAAGTTTATGAATATATAAAGTAAATAAGAGTGGACTTAAAATCCCACCTTGACAAACTCCCTTAAAAGATGAGCGGGGACCGAGCAATTTATTGTTAATCTTAACATAAACTTTTCTGTCGTGAAGAAAGGAAAAAATAAAATCAATAAATTTAATAGGAATCCCAATGGAAGCTAATTCCCTACACAAAATATGATGATTGACATTATTGAATGCACCAACAACATCAAAAAAGACTCCGGCAAACGACATATTCTTCTTCACAGATTGAAAGATGTCTAATTGTAATTGAGCTATACTTTCTCTTGACGATCGACCTTTGCGAAACCCAAACTGGTTCATGGGTAGTATATGATTGGATTCAACAAAAAACTAGCCTTTGTTTTAGAACTTGTTCAAAAATTTTACCAACGCAAGATGTAAGTGCTATAGGTCTATATGAGTCAGGGCAATGTTTCTCTTTATTTGGTTTTAATATTGGAATAAGACAATCTGATTTCTAATCATCAGGAATTATATTTTGAGACCATAAAGAATTGAACACATTTAAAAGAACTGATTTAGATTTATTAGAAAGCATTTTAAACATTTTGTAAGGAATCCCGTCAAGGCCAAAAGCTGTATCTCTCCTAGATGAAATAGCTGACTGTAATTCTTGAAAAGAAAATGGTTTCACCAGAAATTCGCTATTCTTAGCATGCACATAACTATGTAAATTCAAGTTAGACTCAACGGTATCAGGCGTATATTTTTTAAGGAATTCGAAGACCCAACTTATGTTATTGTTTGAGAAACTATGTACGAAAGTTTTATTAAATTTTTTCATGATAGTCCAAATATGCGAAATCGGCGTGGTTCTGTTGAAGGATTCACATAATGCAACCCAACTAATTTGTTTTTGCTGCTTTAATGTAAGCTTTTTAAGAGCTTGCTTCTTTTTGAAATTGATGTAATTACATTCAGTTGGATCATTTTTAAATTGAATATACGCTTCTTTAGAGCACTCTACAACCTGGCTGCATTTTTCATTCCACCATGGGAGAGGAATTATTTTTTTCCTAAATATGCCTGGTGATGAATTATTATTACGAAAACTGGACACTGGTGATGAATTCCGAGCAGCTAAAATTAAAATATCAATAAGATTTTTATAGCAATCTTTAGAGTTTGAGGTATCTATATTGAATTCTTGTAGAAGGGTATCTACATTTTTTTTTGTAATTATTCCAATTAACACGACAAAAGTTTAAATGAGTTTTCATAGCTGAACAGTCTAATGGAGATGAAGTGTAAGGTGAATTGTTGTGAATAAGTATTTTAATTATTACTGGAAGATGGTAACTACCTAGCGGGTCATCATACACTGTCCAATCACAGTTCAGAGCCAGTGATGGAGAAATAAAAGAAAGATCTAAAGCATTTCGCCTCCATTGGTGTGATCCAATAGTGGTCATTTGGCCATCATTTAGCAAAACTAAGTTATTGTCATTAGTACTTGAAAGGACATCACGACCACGAGCGTCTGTTGATTGACATCCCCATGCCGAATGGAGAGCGTTGAAATCTCCCGCAAAAAGCACAGGTTCTGGAACACTTTGTATAAGTTGATCAAATTTATGTTTGGTAAAAACCGGTAGACAGTTTTTAGGGCTATAAAAACTAACAATTGATACTTCCTTATTATCTCCGTACATTAAACGTATTGCTATGTTTTGAATGGAATTATCATAAAATGTATCAAGTTTTCTAAAAGTTAAGCTGTTATGGACAATTATGGCAACACTATTATGGTCGTTGCCGGAGTCCAATCTACAAATATTATAACCTCGAATATTGAAACGTTGATTCGGCTTTAGCCAAGTTTCACAAATAATTGCTACGTGAATATTATTCTCCTTCAGGAAATGTGTTAAAACAAGTCTATTACTAATTAAACTTTGTGAGTTCCATTGTATTATGTTTAATTGATCCATTAAAAAAGAATAACAAATTAATTACTCTTACTTAGTGTTTCGAGAAGAATGGTTTTAATGTTTTGTGAATTAATTGAAAGTTCGTTTGTTTTGTTCTGAGTTAGTAACTTAGTTACTGAGCCTACTATAATGTTCATTATATGTTCTGAATTGAGAAGCAGTGCTAGCTGATCAGAAGGGCTTTTAGATATTAGTGGAGGAAATGATTTTTCCAGGGTTTCAGCAAATGTTTTCTTGTCTAATTTCATTTTGTTTTGATTAATTTTCTCCTTTTTTACAGGGCAGTCAGGTGAGATGGCGATATGATTGCCTTTGCAATGACAGCAAGAGGCATCCGCTGCATCAACTGTGCAAGACTTGAAGTTGTGGCTGCCTGAGCAGATAGAGCACTTCTCTGCGTTTTTACAAAATTTAGCTATGTGTCCGTACCTCAGGCATCGTAGACACTGCTTCACTGGAGCGATGTACGGGCGAACCTCGAAGCGCCAGCTGTTCAGATCCACACTGTCGGGCAGGGATGGGCAGTAGAATGTTATTGAGACTGTCTTCAAAGGCTGGAACTCAACAGTGTTATTGTTAATTGTTCTTTTCATAAATCTTCTTACTGATACTATGTTTTTGGAGCAAGAAATATTTGAATAGATCTGCTCATTGGATAAATCAAGTGGCACATGTTGTATTACTCCAGTCACTTCAGTGGCCGTAGCAGGAATAGTCGCCTTTAGTTTGTATGAATCCAGAAATGTTTTATTGCTTAAAGCTGCATTGGCGAGCCCTGGCCGCTCAAACACAACGCCAATCTTGTATTTGTTGATGCGTCTTAACTGTTTTATGCCTTTATTGAATCTTTTGAGGCAGTTCGCTAGAGCCATCATGTCTCTGTCGCCCAATGCCTTTCCAGTGTCGCTGCTTTCAAAATAAACGATATAATCTAATTTACCTCCATCCACTGGGTAATAGCGGACATAATCCGGGACCTGAAAAGGCTTATACTTATCCTTGTCATCTTTTGGTTCATCACACGGACTTGAGGATTCCCCACTATCAGACAGATCCTCCTACTCCTCTTCCTTCTTTCTTTTCTTAGGCTTCTTCCTGCCCATTTTTAACCAATTTACAGTATTTTTAGATAGCCTACTGTAATTAAATTAAATTTTCAAAATTTAAATTAAAATTTTCCGCCTATCAAGACGAAAGTTCCCGCGCTTTTTCATAAAGTGCTAAGCGTTTTTCAAAAACAACAAAAAAAACTGTCACACTGACAAAAAGTTCTAAATAGCATCGAAACCTCTTTGGGCTGTATAACCTTGAAAATAAAGGAGGTTTCATATTATATTTTTACAAGAGTTTCTACGGTGAAGTCGGGGTGAAATACAAATGCGTACATAGTGATATAAGGATTCTAATGTTTTTGTACTACCTAGGTTATGCCAAAATAACATACAAACATTGTGGTATGGAGTCCCATACCGCGTGGCTGGCAGAGGCCCATGCTGCCCACAATTAGCCAGTTATTCACTAGGAACTCCATTTAGCGTGATATGGGGCTAGCCCATCGCCGCCATTTTGGGGAAAAAACTATTATTTATTTATTTAATATGTATTTGACACACCAACGACACAGGAAACTATTCATTATAACAACAACTAACTATACATCTCGGTCTCGCCTACGCGTTAATAACAGGTGGGCAACAGCATTCACAAAGAAATATATGAGGAAGACGTGCAAATTTAATAAATAAGCAAACAACACGCTTCTGTAAAACAACATAGGGTCGCCTCGCTTTGCTCGGCTCCAGGTTGTGACCTAACATAACCTAACTTTAGTATTAGGAAAGTGACTCTAAATTTAACTTCGCTCTAAATTCTACTTTAATCTAGGCGCGGTGAAGAAGTTTACAGGGCGAAAAATAAGAACTGACATATATTTTCGGTCGTAATATGAAAAAACTTGATCTATAATAAGTATACATTTTGAATTTCTAAAATTAGGAAAAAGACCCGTTGTAGCGTTGTAGCGCTTCGGTATTTAACTAGAAACTACATAATTCACAAACTATTGTCAACTTTTCACAAACATGAACTATTTAGCATGAATCGTCAATGTGGGCGCTGAAAAAGCATCAACAATGTTACAAAAAATCATGTCAGTTCTTGTTTCTTGCCCTGCTTCCTTCTTCATCGCGCCTAGTTTATACTAGAGTTAAGAGCCAAATTGGCCAAATCAGCCAAAATATTCGAAAAAGCTATTCACGATCGTATTTACTCCTTTTGTGAAAAGTTTAAGATATTTCACGAGTCCCAAAACGGTTTTCGAAAAAAATCGTTCCACTATCCTAGCAGGCTATAGATTCAACCAGGAAATCTTAAACATACTCCAAAATAAACACTATGCTGTAGGTGTAATGATCGATATGACGAAAGCTTACGACAAGGTACATATAATTTATGAAAGTCTTACGTTATTTTTGATCTCATTTCCTTGTTATAAATAAAAATTCTGTATAATGTTATCGTATCAGGTACGTTTCTATGAAACCCTGTGTTAGTTATAAGTTAGTTTGTAAGAAATTGCAGTGCCCTTACAGGGTTCATTGTCAGGACCTCCTAACTTTAAGAACTGTAAAATCTCAATGTTGCAATAAATAAATTTGGAATTTGGTCACTTTCTGTCTTAATACTAAGGTTGGAGTTGGGAGTTTACCTGGAGCCGAGCAAAGCGGAGCGGAGCAGCGTGGAACTGTAGCGCTCTGGCTTTTTTGAACGGTTAAAAATTCACAAAAGCCTGTTTGGCACAACGCGGCCCAGCGTTGTACCCCACGGGGTTTTCAGAAGACGCGTCCCGGAAAAGAACGATACGTCCACCCTTTGGAAGGCCTCGGGTTTTACCGATCTGGGAACTCGTTGGCAAAGCACACGCATACCATAATTTATGGTTTTCAATTTTTATTTTAGTAATATCTAAGGGCCCTAACTAACGAATACTTTTAATTATTATTAAAGGTAATGAGTTGTATTACATTGTGAGGGAACTAAACTATGATTTACCTTGTATTCGCGTCACAATTACTGAATGAAACATGAATTTCTTGCAATTATACATGTAAAATGGTCGCATTAGCATTAAAAATGACCTATGTCAATCTATTTAATTTTAAAACTATATAAAAGAAGATGTATCTTTACATTGAATCTATATTTTCATAAGATTCTGATATTTACCTACCATTTAGGTATTTACCATATTACGAGGGTTTAAAATGACGGGGAAAAGCAACATTCAAAAAACGTGTGGCAGTAATACTGCTCAATGTGATTGAATGTGATTACTATTAGGAAATTCCTTTAAGATAGTTTACATCAGATAAAAATTATATTCGATATTATCAAGATATTATAAGCCGACTTAAGATGCCGGCGGACGGCCGATCACGTGCAATATGAGGCAAACGCCAATGTTCATTCGACATATCGCTATCTCTCATTACGAGTGCGGGCGCACCGTGGGACGGATATCGAAATTGCGGACCAACGTTTTTTGCTATTGGGAAATTCTTTTAAGATAGTATATGTCAGATAAAAATTACATTTGATATTAACAGGCTTCATATCAATCTTGAAAAGAACGATTTCGCGTCTAGCCGATATTAACTGTGTTAAGACGCCGGTCAACAGCCGATCAAGTTCAAACGCCAATGTTTATTAGACATATCGCTATCTCTCCTTACGCGTGCGGGCGCACAGTGGGACGGATTTTGAAGTTGCGGAGTAACTTTTTTTTGGCAACCATATGTTCTCAAAGAACTTTTTGTTGTTAATAATATAATTTGCGAGAAAAATTGATTTGCAGTGAATCTAATTTGCTCTATAAATACCAAGTCTTAAAAGTGCTCAAGCTGGTTTTCTGTAAGCTCAATTTACGGATTTTTGTGTACAACACCCGTAGATTGAGGTTACAAACAGTTCTCCAGATAAACGAAGCTGAACTTAGATACTTTTGGCGATATAACCCACTATACCGATAGAGTTGAATTTATTCTATAATTATGAATAAATGAAGCAAATGCAGTATTACTTCTTCTTTCTAGTCGTTTCCTCATGGCTAAGGATTGATATATCCACTCAGCTGGGGGCCATCAACAGATGATTTATTAATTTCCATAGGTAACTTTATAACCAAGCGATAAGGTTCAAAATCCCAGGCCATTTTTGATCTACCCACAGACGAAGGGAGATACATAGAAATAATTTATTAATTATATTAATTACATCAGATCGTGACTGTCATGATTGTTGGTACGGGGCTCGACCAAGGATCTCCAATTAGTTATGTCCTGGGCTGCGTTATTGCCTCGTGTAGATCAAGTTGCAGGTATTCCTGCATGCAGGCGATCTTCCCCTTGTTTTTGCATCTTCTATATTTCCATTCATTTACATACACGTTCCTTACACTTGCTATATGTGAAAGGAAGTCCTGAATTTGGATTTTCCAAGATTCAGTACCCTATAGAAATATAGATAAACCCTACAAAAAACCAGGTTGAGCACTTTTAAGACTTGGTAGTTATAAAGCAAATTAGATATCGCTCCATACATTATCTACTGCAATTTTGATTGGAGCTAGGAAAGACGTTCACAAAGGACCCGATACAAAAACAAACAATAAAACTGCTAGAAGTGCATACAAGGGAAATAAAGTTATCAAGATCTCTCACATCACCTTAACCCCTCGCACCCCCAGCCACTTGGCGCCGACACAGCTCGTCCCCCAGGCACACTTAAGCCCGCGCGGCGCGCGACACTTGACTGACGTATCAAGTGATTATGTTGAAATGGTAACTCTTAGAACTATGAGAGTGCTAAATATGAGTAGCTAATTCATTCAAAATATTTATTTCAGATAGCATACATTTTGACACATATACATCCATAGGTAGATATTATTTTATCATTATAAAAAAGTTTAAAATTAAACTAAATACATCATCCATCATCCTTGAATAATAAATAACACCCACACTCACACCCTGCTCACACAGTCACACACACCCTCTCACACACACAAAACATCGTCCTAAAATATGATTATAATTTATGGTTTGTTACTGCGAAGGTGCACATCCATCCAGTACTTCAACATAGGGCTGTCCAGCTTCCCAGCCAGAGTGCTGAGGATAGTGTTGGAGCTGCCGAAAAGGCGGTTTCTTAACGAGGCAATCCTCTTTCTCATTATTGCAAAGAAATCCTCAATCCTAGCTTCGGCAAACATAGCCGAGGCGCTGCAGTATCGCGGCAGCCCCAACAGTATTCTCAGCGCATTATTATATTGGACGCGCAGGGCGCTGTAGGCTCTCCGCGTATAGCTGAAACCCTCTCTTAGTCAATGCAAAACTAATGTCACAGTGACCTTCCTTTATTATTGTACCGACATGAGAATCACAGACATCTATGAAAATGGTCCTTCTCGACAAATCTAGCAGACATGAGAAAAACATCAACAACATATACATGTTATTTGATACCTACGTAATCTAAATAACATTACCCTTTCAAAACAATAAAAACATTAGTGTGTTCTTATATAAACTGTTCAATATTTCAGCGTTTGAAATTTTCCAAAATACGGAAATCGAAAAAGTGTTTTTTTTGAGGCACGTTTGGAATATTTTTTTCTATGAATGACCATAGACAATTGTCTCGGATTATAGACTTTGTCTTATTGAGCGTCTGGAAAATCTTTAACAGTACCAACATGACAAAAATTGGCCAAAATATACCAGTTTAAAAAAGCGCGGGAGCGAGAGCGTCATATGACGCTTGGGGGACGGACGGTACTCGAGGCGAGCGTCATATGAGGCTTGGGGGATTGTAAGGTTAAGCATGAGTACTTCCAACTGTTACTTCCCGCAAAATCTAGATCTCCATGGCTGTCCTGGTTTTGGTGTATGACATTGCACTTTAAACATAGCTGTATATTTCACCGGAAGATTATGTATGTACATATATGTCGCCGTAAGATAGTCAAAACTGTTAGTTGAAAAACTAACGCGTTAGTTGATCAACTATCGACAGACAGTAAACCAGACCGACAGGGTTTAGAATTTACGTTTATTTTGTTCTTACATGTCAACCTAACATCAAGATTATTCGGTCTAGTTTTCACCTAAGCTACCGCAGTATTTGCCCTGGTATTTTGTTTAAACAAGTTAACAATTCAAAGGTTTTATTATAAACTTACGCGTCACATCATAAGCAGTACCGTACAGTTTACAATTTATCGATAGTTCGTAAACTAACGAGAAAAAAAATAGATTATAAACTAACGATTTTGACAATCTTACGGTGACAATTATACCACATAAACACAGTTTGAACTGCAAACAAACGGACAATAACCACTGCAACCAAAACCGTGAACTTTTTTGACAAATACAAAGGAACGGATGAGTGACAGTGGCATTTTTCGGTAACATTTGACTGATAGTGTTGTCAACACCAAAAATAAGGGGAGCCTGGTGGAAACGACGAAACAATACAAAACTAGCGAACATCTTTACCACCTGCGACTAACTAAGCACAAGCATGTCCACGAGCAAGGACAATGCACAGACATAGTTAGCGACACTGCTATCGCCCGCGACCTCCAGAGGGCACCATTGGCCTAACATAGTCCACGAAAGTGATCACCGTTCTCCCGCCGAGTGCGCCAACCAAGTTCCGCCACCCACTGGAGCTGCGCTCCGAATCGGTCCCCGCTACGTCAACAAAAGCGCCAAATGCACCTAACTGCGAGGGCTGTAAAGAAATCATCGAGAGCAAGGAATTTCTGCGTTGCTCCATGTGTAGCCTCTCGTACGATCTGGTTTGCTAAAGAGTTACTCCAGCCTGCTTCTACCTGATGCCCAGAGAGAATGTAATTACCTGGAAATGTTGTAAATGTTATAATTTTTCTCACAAATTCTATAATATTGTATATAATATTTATAACAAAAAGTGCTCTAAGAACATATGATTGCCTTAATTAGAATCGATTAACATAAATAAAATAATGATATGTAACAAAAAACGTAAGTCCGCAATTTCAAAATCCGTTCCACTGTGCGCCCACACGCCTCAGGAGAAATAGCGATATGTCGACCGAACATTGGCGTTCGCCTCATATTGCACTTGATCGGCTGTCCGCCGGCCTCTTAAGTACATTATCGGACGCTCCGTGTTTTCAGATGAAACGTTTAGCTGTAAGTCTCCGTTCGTTAGTAATAGCCGTAAAGCCACTCCATTAACCTGCATTGAGCCAGCCAGCTCCATCTTACTCGTATCCTGGTAAAGGCTTGTGCTCTTCGGTGCGGACATTAAATGGGCTACATTTATTTTATTTTATGTAGAACTACGCGTGAAATCTTATCTTATACTCTATTTCGAGTCTCAATATTGCCTTTCCTTCTTCTGAATTTATGATAGTCGAATGTTTTGATGCTTAAATATTATTACATTTATTTATTGTCTTATTAAAACTAAAAACAATCTCAAGTACCATCAACCAGCTGAATACGCTACTAAAGAACGTTTAGCGTAGAATCACAGAATTTCCAGGTTTTGTTTTTACGTAGAAAACTCGATCCCAACTATGGCTAAAGTATGGATTCAAATGGAATGATTACTTAGAACTGTTTCTATTTGGAGCTTCTATCAATATTAAATAGCCCGTAAGCCGAATCCCAGTCTAAAATGCTGGACTTACGGAAAAAAGCTAAATTCAGTTGGGAGCACGTCGTGATTGCGCAGGAGATAAAATCTCACTACAATTGACCCATTTTCTGCTCTATCGAGGAATATGCAACACTTAGCCATATTATCTGCCTATTGTTGGGGGTTTTATTGTAAATCGGGACTATATTCGACTGGGGACATATGAGAAGACAGGGTTGTGAGTTTCTCTACTCACAACCTAGGCTTTAGTTAGCTTAGAGGTATGTACATTATGAGTTGCTGGCGTCATTGCATAAGAATCTATACCAGACCTTGTATAATTTAATCAGCCTATGAAGGGTATATTCTGTTAGAAACATCGTCGTAATATTTAACAAAAAATGTTTAGTTCTCTCTATACCTCAACATCCATATCTCAAGGAAATCGAATGATATATATAACCCGTTGATTAGCTCTTAAAGCCTATCCTTTTGAATACCTAATAAGATAACCTACAACTGCAATGTGTTAATTGCAACAAATCGAGCAACATGTTAATTACGGTGTTTAATGCTTAATGCAGTGCCAGTAAGGTTAATCCTACAAGACACGAATGCATATTGCAATCGAAGCGTAAGTGGCATTTCATTACACAATTATCAGGGTTTCGGTAAGACAATGTGGGTTGTTCCCTGTAAAGAAACGTTAAGGCTTCAGTTTAAGGTTTAAAGGGGAAAAAAGGAACCCCTCACTCACCGAACCGATCACTTTGTTGTCGGTCCGTCCGTCGGTCTGTATGTCCGTCTGTCAAGATCCTTTTTCTCAGGAAGGAGTAAGAGACATCAATTTGGAATTAATATCGATTGATCAGGTCGATAGTCTCTTAAAGTTTTGAAAAAAGAAAACCTATAGGTGAACGAAATCAAAAGGTACCGCCATATATGTCACAATTTTGCTGAAATTGGTTGATATTCGCAAGGAAACTAAAACCTATAGGGTACTTCTCGTTGACGAATAATAAATGAATACATAAATATTAGAGGACAATCTAAGCATTCTAAGCTCAACAAGCCTTGTGTTATGGGTACTAGACGACAATATATTTAATAGAGATAAATACTTATGTATGTGGGGCTCCTTGGAGGCCGCGTTGCTAGGCAACATAAAAATAACTTGCCTGTCAGTATCAACAGACAACTCTATTGTTTATCGCATTCCAAAACTCCTGGAAATTGTGTATATATTATAAATAACTATCTACCAGTGCTACGTTGTTTTCCTGCAATAGCCTAGTTTTCTACTTCCCATACTGGTGACCACCGACATCAAAACACGCACGCGCATTAAAAAATAGTCAACCTACCAACTTCGTCATGCCAAACGACACCGCTGATCCGTCCGTAGAGAACCTGGCCCCCGCGCAGCTAACCCCGGAGTCGTGCAGGATCGCCGTGAAGGTGCCGGAATTCTGGCCGGATGACCCAGAGTGCTGGTTCGCTCAGTTGGAGGCGCAATTTGTCATTTGCGGTATCAAGCAAGATGACACGAAGTTCATATCATTCATGGGAAAGGAGTACTCAGCCCAACTAAGAGACATTATTATTTCGCCCCCAAAGGAGGGCAAGTACGAAAAGCTCAAAGCTGAGTTGATCAAACGGGTTTCGGCGTCTAAAGAGAAGAAGACAAGGCTACTTCTGACGCATGAGGAGTTGGGTGACCGGAAGCCTTCGCAGTTTCTGCGCCACTTACAAAATTTAGGCGGTCCTTCAGTCCCAGAAGACTTCATCAAGATGATATGGTGCAGTAGGCTGCCGAATAACATACAAACCTGCCTTGCCACCGACGCCGAGTCCTCACTCGAAAAAATTACTGATTTAGCGGACCGTATTCACGAGATAGCCCCGGCCTCACCTCAGGTGGCTGCAGCGAGCGCCCCAACCAATATGCTGGAGGAGTTGTCGAAGCAGGTGGTGGAACTAACTCGGCAGGTGGCCGCACTATCAGCCCAAGCCAGCCGAGCACGCTCCCGCTCGAGCTCCCGCCGCAAGTCAAGGAGCAGCTCCCAGGCCAGCCGCGGGGACCGTTTGTGCTGGTACCACTACAAGTTCGGCGCCAAAGCGGTGAGGTGCGAGAAGCCTTGCGCATACGAAGCGGAAATCGCAGCGGGCAGTTAGCAGTAGCGGCCAGCGATTGCCCTCATCCCACCGGCCGTATATTCATACTGGACAAGACAACTAGGATGGAGTTCCTCATTGATACTGGCTCAGATCTATGCGTCTTTGCACTTTCGGCCTGCAAAGTAAAACGCACCAGAACGGACTACGACCTGTACGCAGCCAATGGAACTACTATCAACACATGGATTTGCCCAGCTTTCACTTAATTTCGAATTAAGACGGGATTTTACTAGGCGATTTGTCGTTGTCGACGTTACTAAAGCTATAATAGGCATCGATTTCCTCGCCCACTTCAACCTCCTGGTGGATCATCGGCTACACCTGTGAAGGACACCGATACAATTTCGTCCGTCAAGACCACCTGCGAGGGTAGCGGGCTTCAGAGCATCCTCAAGGAGTTCCCCGACATCACCCGCCCAGCTGGCTCGCCCGGTCCAAGAAAACATAACACCCTTCATTACATCAAAACCACCTCTGGACCACCCGTTACAACCCGCCCGAGACGCTTGGCTCCTGATAAGCTCGCCATTGCTAAAAAAGAGTTTGATGACATGTTGAAGATCGGTACCGCCGGTCCATCTGACAGTCCTTGGTCTTTGGCTCTGCACCTGGTATCAAAGAAGGACAACGGTTGGCGGCCATGCGGTGACTACCGCGCACTCAACAACAGGACTATTCCAGATAAGTACCCTATAAAGCACATTCATGACTTTAATCTCAGCATTTAAGGCGGCACCATCTTTTCAAAGGTTGACCTGGTGAAAGCTTACAATCAGATCAGAGTTTATCCACCCGATTCCAAAAACAGCCATATCAACACCTTTTGGGCTATACAAGTTCCCATACATGACCTTTGGCCTACGAAACGCCGCCCAGTCGTTCCAAAGATTTATTGACGAAGTCACTAGAGGACTGGACTTCGCAAATGGTTATCTTGACGATGTCCTGATATATTCTCCTGACCAAGAAGCACACGAGCGCCATCTTCGTCAACTTTTCCAGCGCTTTACGGACTATGGAATATTGTTAAACTCAGGCAAATGTATTTTTGGCGTTTCAGAAATAACGTTCCTGGGCTACAAACTCTCGGCGGAAGGTGTCAGGCTACTTGAGGAGAAGGTCGAGGCCATCAGAAGCTTCCCAACACCCAGAACGGTAAAGGAGCTACGCAGATTTCTCGGTATGATGAATTTTTACCATCGGTTTATACCAAGATCCGTCGAGATACAAGTGCCTCTGAACGCCCTACTGAAAGGCCCGGTGAAAAACTCGCAAGCCGTCGATATCACTGAGGATCGCCTTCAAGCGTTCGAAAACTGCAGGGCTGCCCTATGTGAATCCACCATGTTGTCACATCCAGATTGTAACGCCGACTTCGTTGTCGTCACCAATGCATCCAACACGGCGATCGGAGCAGTTTTACAGCAAAAGAAGGGCAATCAATGGCAACCTCTAGCGTTTTTCTCGCGAAAATTAACGTCAACGCAAATCAGATACAGTCACTACGACCGGGAATTACTGGCGGTTTACGAAGCTATCAAATACTTTTGTCACATGCTGGAAGCACGAGCTTTCACTGTCTACACCGATCACCGTCCGCTGACACATGCATTCACTAATAGAAGGGACAACTGTTCTCCAAGGCAATTCCGTCATTTAGACTTCATATCACAGTTCACTACGGATATTCAACACATCTCTGGGAAAGAAAACGTAGTTGCTGACACCTTGTCTAGGATTGAAGAGATCGCTACAACAATAGACTTCGGACTACTCGCTCAACTACAAAATAACGATCTCGAGCTAAAGCAACTATTGCAATCTGGTTGTTCTCTCGATTTAAAACAGATCAAATTACCGGGATCTTCAGCGTTTCTTTACTGCGATGTCAGTACTCCTTCCCCGAGGCCGTTCGTTGTCGAGTCTATGAGGCGCCATACATTCAACTCACTTCATTCTTTCAGTCACACAGGAGCCAACGCGAGCACAAAGCTTGTCTCTCAGCGCGTCGTGTGGCCGGGGCTAAAGAAGAACTGCCGCGATTGGAACCGTGCTTGCCTACACTGCCAGTGAGCAAAAGTCACTCGACACGTTTTATCTCCTTTAGGCACATTCGCCCTACCTCCTGCAAGATTTTTGCAAGTTCACATCGACCTCGTCGGAGCATTGCCTATTTCAAACGGTTTTAGGTACTGCCCCACAGTCATCGACAGATTTACGCGTTGGCCTGAGGTAATCCCACTAACCGACATCACGGCAGAGTCTAATGCAAAGGCGTTCCTATTTGGCTGGATAGCAAGATTCGGGTGCTCCGCTAGCGTGACCTCCGACAGAGGAAAACAGTTTGAGGCGTCTCTTTTCAAGGCTCTCACTAAATTAACTGGCACGCAATACAAGACGACGACGGCTTACCATCCAGCAGCAAATGGCATCATCGAGAGATTCCACCGACAGCTGAAATCAGCCATTATGTCTCATGCTGACCAACACTGGACCGAATCGTTGCCGTTGGTACTTCTTGGAATAAGAAACGCGTGGAAAGACTTGTATACGGTGAACCGCTGCGACTTCCAGGAGATTTTTTTCGATCATAACACAGAAGCTGTCGTTGACGTTTCCGATTATACTTCACGTCTACGCGCTTTTGCATCAAAAATAAAGCCTACACCTGCATCGCATCATACACCGAAGTCTGTTTTCGTTTTTAAAGATCTGGCAACACCTGAATTCGTGTTCCTGCGGCAAGATGCTCTGCGTGGCGCATTACAGCCACCATTCGCGGGCCCATTCAAAGTTGTTGGAAGATGATCGAAAGTTTTTAAGATACTGGTGAAAGGGAAAGAAACAACAATCTCAATCGACCGCATTAAGCCTGCCTACCAGCTGCAAGACTCCCAGCCTTCCACAGCCACATCCGGTCCAATCAAGCCAACCAAATCAATCCTTCCTTCGCCCACACAGACTGCAAGATCGGGTCGTCAAGTGCGTTTCCCGGATTATCTTCGCCCGTAGTCACGGTCTCGGTGGGGGAATAGTGTGGGGAACAAAATCTATTCTGACTTCTTCAACATTATTCAAACAGAATTCAATACAGTTTTAAAATTAAAGAAAGTCAGTGCCAACAACGGTAAATCTAAATTGTATGACTGGGCAACATTTGGAATTCGTAAAAGTAGAGCTATTTTGTATGATCTTTATGAACAAAAAACCTATAACTTTGATATAAAATTTCATGACTATGTTAAAAAATATTCCAAAACTTTCAAGTTGGTTTGTAGAACTGCAAAAACTTTACACATAAATAGAAAAATCCAAAATTCAAATAATAGAATGAAACGGTTTGGCAAATCATAAACCGTGAAACTGGCAAAGTTATAACAAGGGATAATGATTTCTGCTTAAAGATAGGTGATGATGTTGTTAAATCCAACGCTGAGGTAGCTCGAGCTTTTGAAACATTCTTCACCAATGCACCCTTACTCACAACAGAACGTCTAAATTCATCTCCATATGAAGCAGAGGTTTTGTTAAAAAACAGCACTAGCATTAGTAATGTAGATTTTAAATTTTATCATGTTTGTCCCCAGGATATTGTCAAAACGTATAGATTACTTATTTAAAAATATACTGAAGACCTGTGGGGTATGTCAGTCAGTCATTGGTTCAATAATACTTGTTATAGCCCCACACCTAGCTTATATATTTAATAAATGTGTTGATGATGGAGCTTTCCCAGACCTCATGAAACACAGCAAAGTTATACCTCTGTTCAAGTCGGGAGACAAGGGTGATCCGTCAAATTTCAGACCAATATCGGTTCTTCCAGCACTAAGTAAAATTTTTGAAAAGATTATACTCAATCAAATGCTCTCACACTTTCACTAGGGGTAAATCGACTACGGATGCAGGTATTACCCTTATATCTCATATTTATTCTGCATGGGAAGCCGCACAGGATGCTATCGGTGTTTTTTGCTATCTGTCGAAGGCATTTGATTGTGTTGATCATGACACTCCTTGGAGCCCGCGTTGCTAGGCAACATAAAAATAACTTACCTGTCAGTATCAACAGACAACTCTATTGTTTATCGCATTCCGAAACTCCTGGAAATTGTGTATATATTATAAATAACTATCTACCAGTGCTACGTTGTTTTCCTGCAATAGCCTAGTTTCCTACTTCCCATATGTATATACATAGAAAACATCCAAGACTAAGAAACAAATCTTTATGCTCATCCATCACACAATTATTTGGCCTTATTAGGATTCGAACCCAGGACCGTCAGCTTCTTAGGCAGGATCACTACCCGCTAGGCTAACCGGTCATCAAATTCATGTCATGAAATTTAGCACGCATCTAGGTCTTATAGCACAAAAAAGGGAAAAATCCGAAAATACTATATTTTGTCTGTCTGCCTGTCTGTCTGTATTTCCGTCTGTCAACGCCTCTTTTCTCATGAACGCGTAGAGGTATTGAGTAAAAATTAATATGGATTACTAAAGTCTGTGGTCTCGTGAAGTTCCATATAAAAAATAAAATTCAGTTAAGTAGGTTAATGCAATCAAAAGATACCCCCGTTTATGTCAAAGTCAAAGTAATAGGCATTTATTTGCAAATATAGGTGTTTAGGATGTAATTTGAAATATATGAGTTTGATAGAATATAAATTATTTAACTTAACTATATTTTATCCTATGAGGATGTGCAAATGTTATTGAATATTTATATAATAATATAGTAAAATTACAAATTATATTACAATTAAGAAGAGCCATACCAAGAGCCCAGTTCACATGTGCAATTACAAGTTTATTTTTATTGTTCATAATTTTGATTTTGGTTTTCATAATTTTGGTTTTGTTGTATTTAATTGCAACTTAATTTCAGCTTACAGCTTGCATTCTTGTAAAGCTCTCCATATGCTGTCATCGGAGATAGGGTCGAGCGCCAATGCGCTGTCTAAAAACGGTAGAGCGGGCGATTATATTCTTCGTACTTCTCTATCACAAGTTCTAAGGAGTGAATGTTGTCTACAGTTGAGCAATTTCGTCTAAAACCCGCTTGTTCCACCGGCTGGTGCTTTTCAGGGTACTCTGCGAGACCTTGTTCCATACAAGAGGTAAATAGTGTATAGAAATTTGGTTGAAACCTAATCGGTCTGTTATTGCCAATGTCGGTGTGTTTTCCTTTCTTGTCCAGGAGAACTATATCTACTTTCGCCCATTCACCAGGTATAACTTTATCGTCCAGTATTCTATGAAATAAAGTTGTCAAAAGTTGTACTAAGACAAGATGTCTTACGATAATGGCCTCGTTTGATATGCTATCTGGACCGCTACTTTTTTCTTTCTTCAAAATCTTTATTTTGTAGAGATTTCCTGATTCCTGATTGAAAACCTTTTAATGGTGGTACTGCTTTGCGTCTGTGGTAGAGTCTCTGTGCGGAATGGTGTTTGACTGCGTACAGGTCTTTATAGAATGCAGTGGCTACTTTTATTATATATTTTGGTAGATTTTGTAGGGCGGCTTTTAGGCCGAGCATGGATCTATCAAAACAAGACCGGATGATGCTTGCCCAATACCTGGGAAAAAGAAAATTCATACGTTACAGTTAAATATAGTTTAAAGATAATGGTTTGTTTATCACCCCTTTATAGTCAGCTGACGCTAAAAGATACAAAAATGTATTTGTCCTGTTTTATAAACTCTCCTCTCTCGCCTAGGTTTGCTGGAACAAATCTCTTTTTAGAGATAAGATCGCCTTTGCTTATAACATTTCTTGTAATTGTCTGTTCCTTTACATTATGTATCTGTGCCGTAAAGAATATGAAATATATCTTCTTAATGTACTTCGTCAAGTGCAAAAGTAAACGATAGGTATATTAATCATTATTACTGAAACATTGTACTATTTTTGGGTCCTACCTAAGCCATGCGCAGATGCGCCCTATATCATTGAAATTTAATCAGGATACCAATAGATGCATGACGCGATACGTAAATTATTACCTTAAAGAGGTTTCACGACCCCCCAAACCATTGAAATACTGAATACCTACACAGTGGTCCAATGTGGAGAAGTGGCAAAAAATGACGATTGCTAAGTATATGTAATTATCTACAGTAATAAAGACATTTGGAATTTGAATTGGCATTGTACGTACCCTGTGTATACCTTATGGCAAATCCTACCATAAGATTCTTATAATGCTGTAAATGGCCACACTGTCTGTGGTCAACATAAACGGGTACACTAATCACGAAATTAAAAAAGGACACTCGGCTCACCGTAATTTATTTTCGGGTTCCATCTTTTAGTAATGAATTTGACGTAAGGCTCGTGGCGTGACTCGGGGCGCATAGGTATTGAGATTCTTTCCTGTGTCACCACGTTTAGATTCTTTCCAATATTACTGTACCCGCTGCACTGAGAGCCATTGGACTGAAATACTGTTGCTAGTTCTGACCATAATAGGTCAGATAAAGGAATATTAAACCCACATATAATGATCAACGTAAGTATGTAATAACAAGGAGCAGAGATGTGTGATGCAAAGTGGTTGGTAAACCTACATCTATGGTTAGGCTATTAGCCGTTCTATTCAATTTCCATATTTATAGCCCTTGATATAACCCTTACGGATAATGATGGTTATCTACAAGATCGTGAGAGGGTCTACGCGAACTCTATGCAAATTGCTTGCATGAAATTATGATACGAGGCGCAAGTAAAACCGTGGCATAATTTTGAAATTATTGCCTCTTGCACTTACCGTGAATCCAAAGTAATTTATTTCCCTTCTCTCTATAGTGTTATTGAGGTTGGAGAAACTGACGAAATCACTTTTATGATGTCTGCCACAAATGTTGTGATTGTATTTCGTGAAGTGCCCGTCAAATCAAAGCTACTGTCAATAAAGCGGTAGTTTTTACAGCATCCGTAAAGTTTTTATTTGCTTGCAATCAGGTTTGTTGCACCCTACAGAAGCTTTAATTTTACATCTTTTGTTTACAAGAGGTTTCTGATGGAAATTGATACTCTTAAAGTTATTAAGCACCGTCCCTGGTTGGCGTGACATAAAAAATCTTAATCATAGCAACATCTTGAACTTCGTCGTGAAGTTTCATCAAACTGTATCTTAATTAACCAACTTTATAAAATTTTGCAATTACCGAGAATAGCAATAATACTTGACTAATAAAGAACAAAATTACATACAACGAAAGGTCTTATTCAGTTCATGATGTGTTTATTATTTGGGTGTTATGGCAATGGTTGATGGAGATACCTCACAATGACGTAAGCCTCTCCCTTTATAAAATCAAGACCAGGATTACATAACAAAGTGTTGTTTGTGCTGACGAGAGCAACATTTGTTAAAACCAAATCGAATCTGAATGACTCACTCGATTTTATTACGAACGTGCATGATCTGTAATTAATTCAATTAAATTTTTAACTCGATCTGTTATTGCCGATTTGCGTTTGCGAAGCTTTTGATGATCGTCATTTGGGTTTAAGTTCGTAACATTAATTTTGTGTCAGCAAGTTTGATACCATATAAGAAAAGAGATTATTTTTTGCCATTTTGTTCTTTTAAAATGGTGCGAATATAGCAACACCATTACAAGTAACATCAAGTACGAAATGCTAATTAAAACCAAGTTTTTTTTTAAAGATAACTTTGATGACCTCTGTGGCTTCGGGGCTCTGCCTCCCGGGTTCGAAACCCAGCTGGGGTGGAAGAAACAAAGAATCCTCAGGTTTTAGATGTTATTAACCCTTCGTGTGCGATTCCGATACGCTCTTGGCCAAATAATAATATTATAATATATTGTGGTTTAAGTTTCACTCTTTACAATACTAGTTTTTAGCCAAGTAAAAGTCGAACTGGGTTTAGAAATTAGAGAAGCTGTGGAAAAAAGGCTGTATCGTTCGAACAACAATGGCAACATAATTAAAAAAGTTTCGTCCCCAGCCAAGTTGTTGTATCTTCTCGAAGGTATCATTGCGAGCAGCTCGGTTGCCAACAAATGTTTAGGAATTACACTTCTTGTTCTGATTAAGATTGTTTTTATTATTGTTTGCGGTGAACTTTGACGCTGTGCATTCACCTCACCGTTTTTATTTACTCCCAAAAAGTACTGTGGAGCAGTTTTATTTTCAGTTTATTTGCTCTGCGATTTCAGAACTTTCACCGTTTTTGTGCGTTCAACGTTCATATTTTTGTTTCCTACATTCTGTTTACGAGGAGAAGTCTCTTAACATTTATACATATGATGTAGGTTATAGGTTCATATTTAATTTACAACGGTAAGTTGGTAAGGGTGGTAAGATTTTGATGCACATGTTGTGGCATCTGTTAAATATCGCAGTAATTCTACGTTTACAGACAAACTATCTAATAAAGTTTTGTAAGTGCATGATGATAAATTTGGTTATGTAAAATATGTTTTGCCATTTTTTTGGGTTCCTTACCACAAAGGGAAAAAAAAAATCCTTTTAGGATCACTCCGTCCGTCCGTCCGTTCATTTTTAACCGGAACCATTATAGGATCATTAATGTTTCTGTCCTGTAATAGAAATATCAATAAAAATCCTGAACCGATTAAGCTGAAATGTGATATCTACACTTATGTATTTATGTGACACAAACAAGAATGTGTTACATAAACAAATACATAGTCGGTACTTAAGTACTGTCACAAGGTTTTTGATAGATAAAACTCAGCAATTAACTTTTTCTTATTCGTATTATACATGATTAAAAAGCTTATTTTATACGAATCAAATTGCAATACAATACATTTTGTACGATTATCACAATATGACAAAAAACCTTATAACTTGAGACAATCGCGAACCCAAAACACGCCGCAACTGACAAAAATACCACTTACCACAAATTTAATAAAAAAACAGTGTTCCAGATAACCAACAAGGTTTTTTTTTATTTATTCTGAAACCTCGATTTTAGACCATGCTTAACAACTAGCATTTGATTTTCTGTTAGCTTTCAGTTCCAACTGCTCCCAAAGAGAACTTTACCTACTTTTTACGTTTTCAGAAAAACGTATAAAAATGATCTTGTGGGCAACAAGTACACTACGTAAAATGTGAATATTAAAATTAGTTTTACCCAGACTTAGTTATCTTATGCTTCAAAATGAAGGTAACGGTTTCAGGGAGGGTTCTGACTAAAATATCACGTAAGTTTGAAAGGTTTTAAGAGTCATGGAAAAAAGATAAAGTGAATCACGTCCGTATTTTTGATTGGGTAAAAAAGTGCAAAATCTCTGAAGAAACTAGCATTTGTGTAATATGGCATTAAGCATTAAGCATTTAAATCCAATAATCGTTCTAATTTATCAGTATTTAATGAGCTATCAAACCATATATATATACATATATATATATATATATATATGTATATATATATGGTATATATATGGTAAAATAAAACTTGGTATTATTTACTATGCGGCAAAATATTTGTGACAGAACTTATGGACCGACTAGGTATATTTTGAATTTGGGAGGCAATTTGGAGGGCAGATCGATTATTTTTTTAATATTTTTCAAACGATATGGTGTGATATTTTAAATAAAATGGCTTATAAAATAAGTCCGCTTCCCCCCTATCTCAGGAACAATTGATCCTAAAGTAAAAAAAATATCTAATAATAATAATAATAATAATAATAATAATACCTTGGACACTATTTACACACATTGATCTAGCCCCAAACTAGGATTTCCTGTATCTTGGGTACTAGACAACGATACAAATACTTATATAGATAAATATTAATACTTAGATAGATAAACAACCATGACTAGGGTACAAACATCCGTTCTCATCAAACAAATATTTGCCCCCACCGGGACTGGAACCCGGGACACTTGGTTTCGTAGGCAGCGTCACTCCTATCTAATATAGGTCTATGATCAAATACTACATGAAAAATAATGAAAAATGTATTGTTTAAAGAGGGGGGTTACAATTGGAGGGCAAATCAGAGATTAGAAAGTTTTCCAAATCGTATCGTGACATGTCTAATGAAAGGGATTGTAGCGAGGATCTCAAGTATATTTTATTTATAAAACTGAAATACTTAGTAGAAATAAAAATAAAACTAAAATTAAATTACAGAAAAAATGCAGAGAAACGTATGGTTTAAATTAGAGGGGGAGGGGGGGCACAATTTCTTCCAATACCACTTATAAACATATAAATTCATTTAGTTTCACACAGAGTATGAAAGTGGCCGCATCAATAACTTTCTAAACAACATTTTGCTTGCTTACACAGGAAAATTAAAGATTTGCAAGAAACTTGAATACCATTATGCGGTTGTACGGAACCCTTAGTTTGTAAGTCCGACTCATACTTGACCCTTTATTTCTCTCTCAGACCCTTTTTCTCAGAAACACGTGCAGGTATCAAGTTGAAATTGATATCAATTACCAAAGAACTGTGAAAAAATCAAACTTCTAAGTCAACTCATTCAAAAGATATAGACACTCTTTAGGGAAACTTTCCATGGACCTAAAATCAAGAAAAGTGTCTACCTATCATGTCACGCTTCGTCAGATACAGCCCGCAATTATTTTTTACGCCTGTGGCATTTGGTACCTAATACAGTTTTCTCAAAAAAGTTTAAAAAAAAACGGGGAAAAAACCGGGACAAATTTTACGGTGGGGGGTGAGTCGGATTTTATGTGTGATTTTTGCAAAGCTGGTTGGTTAATCATCCACATACATTGATGACATAGAATTTCTACGTTTAAACACATAGGCAGGCACATAGTAAAATAGACGTCTTGGTTGATGTTTTGCCAACGAATTCTGGGTAACATTGTTTAGCAAGAAGTTCTATTCCGAATCAACATCTGCAAGCAATGTTCATGGAAATAAATTGTAAACAGCAAATAATCATTTTGCGATGTACAATACTTGCGAGGCATATGATATCAAGTAGTAGACTTAAATAGTAAAATAGTCACATGCATAAGTGTTCTTAAGTTAAATAAAGAACATGCGATGAGATGTGCCCATGTATCTTTTTCTTTTAATAAATGATTTTTCTTCTTCTTCTATTGAATGTGATAAATGTAACGAATAATTTGTCACAAAGAATCTAACAAAAGGCTATCCAACAAAACCGTTTGTACGCTCAATGAATAGCGATTAAGGTGTAACAATAACAATTGTCCGCTAATGTCACAGAGCCGCGTGAACTCGGACAATGAATGGCAAAATATCTCATTTGCTATTCCCAGCTCTACTCGAGTACGACCTAGATCGCTCTCTGATGTAGCCGCAGCTTAATGGACACGCAGCCAGATAGGGACGCGGAGACAATGGACACCGCCACTCGCTACTTGAACACTTTCCAGAAGAAACAACAAAGCACTGAAAATATTTGGAAGAAACATAACTCACCGCGAAACGGAACAATAAACCTTTGTGACTTTAGCCGTTTTTTCCGGTGCTTTTCTTCTCGTGACAAGGGTGCAAAAAATTAATCATGATAAAATAAAACGGTTTAAAAATCCGCAATCCGCTGTTGTAGGGGAGCGCAAACCGCAACAATTTTAAAACGCGTGAGCGAATGGAAAGGCTGATTGGCGTCAGTATCGAGTGTTGATACCGAGGTTCTGCCGGTGCCTCGAGGCTGAAGCCCGTGGGTAGGGCGGCCCGGGCGGGCGGGCGGCAGCTGGCTGACTCCGCTAGTAGCGCGTCGCTCGCCGGCCACATCGCCCGCCCTCTCATCACTGGCCAGCAAGGATGCGACAAGTTCCGCGTACTTTTCCACGTTAGTCACATTTTTCGAACGGTTGCGTGGTTCGTGCGCTTGTGCTAGGTATCCGTGCCGCTGTTTACGCGCGGCCCCCGGGGAGCTGTTTGTGGATTTACTTTTTGTGTAACAGGATTTTTGGGATGCCGCTTTTCGTGTGTTGGTATGTTGCTCTCAATTATTATTTTTATTTATATTCATAACTTTATTTATTTGTCACGCCCTTTCCCAAATGGGGTGGTAGAGGCACAGCTGTGGCCACGTTTACCCAGTGATTCATTACTCCTTTTTCCATTCAAAATGATATCATTATAATTATATTAGGGTCGAATTTAGTCAATATCAAAATCTTGTGTGGAACACGGATCGAAATTTCTTTACAGGCCGTTGGAAAAGATCAGTATTATAACTCTCGTGGTCATTTTTACTTTTAATTTTAATATTTTTTTAAAGACAAACACTAAATGATAAGAAACAACTTCAGAATGGAATGATGAAAGTCCAGTCATTATAATTACGGTCTAAAAGGCGTAAAGTTAATTTAGCAGACTGCATGGCATATCCCAACAACACGACTCAAGCTAATACAACAATGCAGCTTGGCTTGAAGTCAAAGCAAATACACACTGGCTGCAGTTTGTGTTTAGTTTTAGTCGAAAGTTCTAGATGCAGTTTTGAACTAAAGACTGGAAATTAAGTGACTTTGGTATAGACTTCACTTATAGTTTAATAACTCTATACAATGATCCAGCCACGTAATGAAATCGTTGTAATGTAGCTTAGGATTCGTGCTAAATGAGGGCAGGGTTTGAGCTCCGTTTTCTATTCAGCCCTTAATCTCCAACTCAGATCTATCAAAAATTGTGAAAAAGTGTTTTCAGTTCTCCCATAGGCAGTTTTCATACTTGACAGAGCTATGCGCAATGTAGGTTTAGCTCTGTCCTCCTTACGCTTGTCCCCTTATGCATCACGACATAACACCGAAATTAAAAACTGCCCTACACTAAACGTCATCGTTCTTCTGTGGAATAATACGAATAACAGGTAGATGAAATAAATATCTAATTTCCTTTCAATGTGCTATCTTAACGTTGAAGGGTCAAGTCAATCTAATCTAACGAATATATAGGCCTCTTCTTTATGGCTCCAACCCGAACGGTCCTGTGCGAACCGTATCCATTGAGATCCTGTCGACTTGATGATATGGTCGGCCATCGGCCAGATGGGTCTGCCCACTGGCCTAGGCCACCACTCTGTGACTGGTTTGGTCCACCGTCCGTCATCCCGTGTATTCAAGTGTCTTCTCTCATATTTTTCTTTTTACCTTACACACATTTTGTCTGTGTTCGCTTCCCTGGGCATATTTCTATTCTCCTTTGTGCAGCGTCATTCTTGATCGATAGCTCTGCCGAGGTTCGATCATTGTTGGAGAAAGACCTATGAATAGGGAAAACGGTAAACTATCACATTTCCGAAGCTGTCCACGATGCGACGTTTCATTTCCCATACTCATGAACGACACACGACGACGTATGTCTGATACCCGATATTGGTTTCCTGCCAACAAATATATTTTCCGTATCGACTTATAATTCATTGTGACATCTTCAGCTGTGTACTCACGTCACTCGTTCATACACACCGCCTCACCTTTTCTGATACGCTGTGGCAATGGCTCTATAGAAACACTGCCTTGTTAAGTAACAGAAACTTGAACATCCCTCTGGAAATTTTACCACACTCTCTCTGGTTCAGAATGTAATCTAACGAAATGGTTCACTTAACCCTCATGAAAACCTTCTGAACAAGTCCCATTTTCGTCGCGCGCCCTTGTACACACGATATGTAGATTTATAGACTGGGGACCTGAAAACGCGCTAACACACACAGTCATATTATAGAAAAAGCAGTCATATTTTCTTCTCTCCACTATTTGAGGGTAACAATCGGCTCTCGTTAGTCCTAACTACTAACTAGGTACCTATACCTAAGTTTAGGTTTTCTCTATGGGTTTCCTGTTCTTTGAAGTCCATCAATTGCTCTATAATAGCCGGTTTGGGGTTGTATTGCATAATTTTAAATTGTCATAATATTGTTTGGCATAAATCGTTTGGCCGAAATTTTTGTAAACCCTAATAATCATTTAGCATAAATTTCAAAGGCATAAACATAGGAAGCAAAATATAAAAAGGCATAACAATCGTTTCACATAGAATAAAAAGGCGTAACAATCAATTAGCATAGAAGAAAGTTTGATATTCCAGCATACGCTTCGATTCGGGCTTGCTTTCTTCTAAGTTCCAACCTAACCTATAACCCAATTGAAATTTAGCCACAATTACCTACTTTAGCCAAATTTGATATTTCAGCTTATATTATTTTAGTTAAGTGTTGATTTTATTTGCATACGCTTTTGTCCGCTACGTTCCGGTCTTGCTTTCTTCTAAGTTCCAACCTAACCCATAACCCAATTTAAATTTTGCCACAAAAACCTACTCTAGCCAAATTTGGTACTTCAGCAATTTTTTTAATTCTGATAATTAGTATTAATCATTATTAGCCAAAAACATAATATGCCAAACATTTATTATGTGACACAAAAGTAGTCTAACGGAAAATATACCAAAAGCATGTTAGGCCAACCAAAACAGTATGCCAAAATATTGTTATGAGAAAGTACTATTATGCCAATAAAGTTATGACAAATTCATTATGCGAATAAAAATAAGGACAAGCAAAGTTATGCGAAGCAAAGGGATACCATAATAGCCACTGCACTACTGCACCTATTGAAATTCGTGCTTATACGTACCAAGTGCGTGAAATACGTAGTTTAGCCAATATCATGGCAACCAGGTACATTATACAAGCTTTTAGTTGAATACCAACGAGCGTGAGTTTTGGCGGTAATGCCGACGGCGCCCATTTAACTTGTGTACTGCAAAATCATGTATAATTTTGGCTTTTGTTAAATTGTGTGTTGCGTCATGTGACTTGAGCACCATCATCCATCCATCATCATCAAGGTAAATTTACTGAAATTATTTACTGGGTCTCTCCCGAAATTTTACAGTCCATACTACATACCATTCAGAACAAAATTCAATATTATTATTTAACGGATATGGAAAATAGCTGATGAATCAATTATTATACAGTAGAATGAAATTAATATGAAATTAACGCACTTAAAACTTGGAAAAGCAATATTATTTTGTAATTTAATCTGCAATTTTGATAAAATAAAAGATAAAGTGCCATTAATTAGTTATCATTATCAACGATGGATATGACTCTCAATTTTTTCCCAAAATCAACCAGTTTAAATTAACAAATGACAGAATACAAATTAGATTTGAATTGAATGGCTATAAACGACATTCCTTTTAGCCGACTGCACCAGAAAGAGGATAATGATCGCTATTAAATACTAAATAAAGTAGTAACATATAAGTTTGTGCAAAAATCCAATGTTCTCAAAGATACTTGGTGGGGATTTGAGGCTATGCATAAAAATCCATATAAATACAAACTCCATAAAAATAGAGGTAGAAAGTAAATATCATGCAACAAAGTTTCGAGACCAACTACTAATATATGTACAGAAGCAAGAGCAATTTTATTTTAATTTAAACTCGTTCGAGTCACTGAAAAATTGATTCATAAATTTAACTTTTTTTCTCCTATTGTTCGTACCGTACCAAATTTTGTACCTAATATATTTCATGACCTGCTTAAACATCATGAGGGGTTTTAACGCAGAAAAGAATTGATTTATCGATGTAATTTAGTTATATGAGTATTTAGTAACTAATCCAATAAGGTTACATTCATATTTATAATTACTATACCGTAGCATAAATAAACTAGTGGCTCTGTGAGCTGTGCAACTCGAGAGTGACATTTTATTTTAATAACACATATACACTTATGAATGCACCTGGTTACGTACATGGAGTATAAAAGTAGCCGCAACAATAACTTGTAAACTACATTTTGCGGTCTTTAACCCAACCTATTGACTTTTCACTAAAATTATATAGCCTGTTTCTCGCACTGTCTCTACAAATCCTACAACACCTCATTAATTAAAATCCTTCAAGCTGTTGGACTGTAGCGGTTTTTTGAAATTTTAAAACCCTTACTTCTCCGCCATTTTGAAAAATTTACAAAAACTTAATCGACAAAAAAATATATATTTCATTATCGAAACTGCTCAAAACAATCACGAGTAAGTTGAGAAATGCGGCCTGAAGAGGATAACATCCGGACACACATCCGGTCACTCATAAGAAAACATTTTTGCCCGATCCTGAACGGAGACGCTTTATCGCTCGGTCAAGATAAAGTATTGAGATAGGTGCTCCTCTTTTAACGAAACTTACCCTTAAAAAAACTTGCGCGTTTCACTCAAGATGTCTTCTGATTTCCCTAGACACACAAGCTTTACCTTTCTAACAATAAAAAAATCATTTTTAATTCCTAATAATATTAAATTAAGGTAAAGCTAATTTTATTTGGCGTGGTTCTTGGGGGATGATTAAAATTTCCGCCCCGCGGAGAGTTGCTTATTCTTGTTGGGTCTCTTTTCGTTTTGTGATTTAACTGCTGGGAGTTACATTTCTCATCGCGGTAAACTAAATAATTCAAAAGGATGAGGCCAGAAAAAATACGGTCTATAGCCGAGTGGAATAATATTCACGTTAAATAAATTAAAAGAGGCCACGTGCATACTCTTCACTTCAGCCTATATCGCGCTGCGCCATGTTCAGATAACGATGGCTTCGAGGGCCTATAAAAATGCTAATTCGATGAAAGGTGACGTGCTATTTGGGGGAGAAAATATAAAAATAAGATAATACGTTATAACGCTATGACGGTATTGTAAAGTCGCCTTAACACATCACGGGCGTTTTCAATGTATGAGTGGAGTTAACTTTTATGTTTGCAAAAGAAATTGTACAAATAAACCTGTAAGATGGCCTCCGCAAGGCGATATATGAATGATATTTTGGAATGATAACCATATAAAATTATATGGGTCTACACATTTTACATACTGTTTACCATAACCACTTAATGGCTGAATAAATAATTAAAAGTAGCTATAACCTTTTACTTCGAAAAATTAAAGGAAAATGATCTTTATTGATATGAGCGAATGTTTACCTATATGTTTTGAGGGTTCAATGGTTCAAGGGTTTTGGTAACATCTAGATAAAATAATACCTCCCAGTACCTTCTTTACCTATATCTATATGTATACCTGAACTCACACCTGTTCATGTAATGTCTTGTCAAATACGAGTATAACTAATTTTGCTTATTTCTTAGATATATATATATATCATACATATATATATATATCTAAGAAATAAGCAAAATGCATATATTAATCACTCTATAGATAGTACTCAAATACAAAAGTCTACTTGACAAGTTAAATTACGACAACACATTTTTTTTAATATATATAAGTTTATTGTTATATTCTAGCGAAATATCGGACATATAACATTCTAAATCGGAGGACCCGATATCTATTCAGATCAGTTCATATTCTATTATTATCTCTGCAAAATACAGAGCACCGTAGACACGTAGCAGATAAATACGTATAATAAAATAAAGTATGCGCTTGGATACGACTGAGAAGGTCTTAGGCAAATTTTTCAAATTCACCTTCGGGTTCCGTACTACCAGTAGGTAGCGGGCTGGAAAACCGAGATAAGATTGAGCTTTACGTGTCAGGGGAAACCGATTTTCGGTCAGAATATTTGTAGGGTCTCGTGTATTACGCCATTCATCATTTCAGATAACCAACGTGAATTATTGCTACCTGTAGAAATGGTTTACAGTAAGTTATTACAGACTTCATTTGAAACCACTTTCACTTAGACATTTCCTTACATTATTGTCCAAAATAGGATTAGTCTATAATTTTGATTTCATGGGTTTGACAGGTTTTAGATAAAACTACATTGACTATCGCACGATACTACAGCCTTGAGGATAAATGATCATTGAGTCTATAATAAACTTATTTTTAGACCGAGGTTTACTTGAAAAGGGTTCGAATTAGGATCTAGGGGGATTACGTGACGTGACTCCGGGTAAGTCACAAAATAACCTGAGGCGTAAAAATAAAACTGTGGTAATTCTTCAGAGGCGCACGTTCCCCTTTTATAATCGTCACATAGCTGTGCTGCGCCTACGACCTCTAAAAATCTGAACTATACAAACCAAATTCATATAAAATATAAACTTTTGACGCACACTGTACTTTCTTAGATCAAAAAGGAAGATGCTAATGTACTAGAGAACAAGCCCAACAAGAACATGTTAGAGAACGCAAAAGTAAGAGATCTTACTTTATAAATAGGTACTTTATTTTCTTGTCGTCTTCAACTGCATAGCAAATGACGCCTCAGTCCTTGTTCAGAGTCCTGAACTTTGCCGCAAGCGTATGGCGGGCGGCAAGCGTGGGGCGGGTGGCAGGCCTGTGGCAGGCGGGTGCCAGCGCGCAGAGCAATTTTCTCCCAGAACTGTTACGAACAAAGAAGAAGACGAAACGAAAATTCGAGCAAACAAAATAAAGACCCTTTTACAAGTTCTGCCGTCAAACTTTTTGGGAACGGAAAGAAATCCCGTGTAAGTGGGAAAAGTACTCGCAGAGTATGTTAATATATGGTGCCATTCGTTAGTACCTACGACTACATATGTGCATACGTTGGCTAGAACGTTACATTTCAATATTAATCCAAGTGCCACACACATTTCATATGCCCTGTAATCGCATCCCTTTTAGGAGTAAATGGGCGTGAATTGGTGAATTGGCTAAATATAGGGCATCGTTTGATGTCGATATAGACAGAGTGGCCTTGTGCCCTTGTTGCTTCAAACCAGATTATTTATTTTATATATTATTTCACTAAGTGGAAGTGGATTTGGCAGCCTTTCCCCGAATAGGCCACCATGAATGTTCGGTGATATGGTAGGTCCCTTTTGGGACCAAATGATGGTGTGACAGGTGCAGGAGTAGGTATCACCTCGGACACCCGATGCTGAACTCCAAGCTGGGGGTTGCGCGCGGCTCCGACTCAACGCTACGCGTGTGGGCAGCAGCAAGCACGGTCCCATGCCGGCCAGATCCGAGCTCCAGACCAGGCAGCATAGGACCGAACGGTACAGGTGGGCCACCACCCACGTTTACTAGATGGGAAACTGATTGCCGCGCCACGCGGCCGCCCCTTTCCAAAGGGGTTGATTCAAGGTTTGATGTTTTAGGGGGTGACGATTGTGGAAGTTAAACGCTTATTTGGTTAACACGACAACACTTTATTGACTTGAAGCATTGTACATTTATGAACACTGAAAACTACTGACAATTGAGATTACATATTCCACCGCAACGGCGTCCATTAAACATGATTTAACTGAGAGTCACATTGTGAATTTGTGATATACGACCGCACGTGGCCGTGTGCTACGAACAAGGACAAGGAACAAGACTTTTTTATATATGAAGCAACGTTTTCAGAGTCAGTTAGCATAACTACGACAATCGATCGTTCGTTCCATAGTATTGAACTTTGTAAAAGAAATAATACCATGTTAATTTGGATTAACACTAAGAAAGGTATTGTATGTTTTTATCATAGGGTAATTTAGTAAAAAAAGAGTTTCATCAATGTGACGTTTAACTATTTATAATAAGTAACGTTTAACTATTTATAAAAAATAAACCTATTGTGTTATACATAATCATGCTGTTATACATAGAAATGCGTTTAGTTGAAAAAAAAAAACATGAACTGGGGTGCGTTCGGTGGCACAGCTCAAGAAAATGTGTTAGACTGTGCTGCAAGAGCACACGTTGCGTTCCCACTTTTTTCTCAATAATTATCAAAAATTAGAAAGTTTACCAAACACTAAAACATTATTGGTTTTTATTCTCTACATAATTCATCCATAAAATTTACTGGCACCAGGGAGAAGTTCAGTAAATTTGTGGTGGCACGGAAAGGGTTAACTAAACTAACCTAGCTGTTTGGAAACAAGTACAATTTATAATCATAGAACATATTATGTATAAGTATTTATGACACAACCATAGTACGTGTAGGTATGGTAGTGAACGACGTTTAACTATATATAATAAATATTCGACCTTATTGCATTTTGAGTTTCAACGAAATTGGTGGGGAATACAAGAGTAACAACATTTTTGTTCATCTATAGATCCTCTATCGATTTACATAGGATTCATCGTGCGTCGCTTTTCAGAAAAAAAACTGAAATTCCCGAAAATTATGGTTACCGCGGGGCCAAAATGTTCAAGCCCTTTGTTGCTCATAAAATGATTTGTTGTCTTAGCATTATGATTTCTGTACAAATAAGAATATGAATATGAATATGTCGTACCTACTACAAGATGAAAGCTTTCATTCTATACACATTTTACCTATTCCCAATCTAGTTAGATTTGTATGAAAGATGCATATTGCTTAAACAATATCCAAAAATATGAAATATCCACCCTCCACAAAATTCCGGCGAAATTACATGCTGATATCGTTAGAGAATGTGAGCTCTAAAAGAAATTTGTTTTACCTCTGTTGTTTGCATACATTGCTATTTAACTTACCTAGTCAGATTTGTATGAAAGGTATAGTAATATTTCAGAGGGTTGTTAAGGATATCATCCTGAACAACTTTCTTTAAGAAACCGATTTGATCAGAAAAACTTCATTTTCCACTTCTCCATACGAGTCGGTCGGCCGCAGGTGTGTTGTGGAGTTTGATGATGAAAATTAAAATGAAAAAAAATATTTTACTCCACACCAGGTTTCCCTGTGTCGTGGGTACTAGGCTCAACCAGAAAAATAATTACAAATATATTTGCATAAAACAATGTGAATTATGAAAGCAATAACTATAAATCCAAACTTAGGTAAGAATTGTGTGTTTTTATATTTAGCGTGGTAGACAGAAGTTCAGTAGGACAGGAACACATATATTTTATACACTAGTAGTACTAGTTGTATTATCCAATTAATATTATAAAATTGAACGAAGCGATGTTTGGATGTTTGTGTGTTTGTGCCTCAATCGAGTTTTTTGCACAGAGATAGTTATATGGATACTTTCTATCTGAATGCACCAGAAGGAAGGAAGGAAAGGTTATCTCGGTAAATGATACTTCCTAGGAACACGCAGATAAAGTTGCGGGAATCAGCTGGTATTATCTATAAACAATATTATTCACTCCAGAATATTAATACGAACAATACAATATCAATCAGGTAGACTTAGTTATTCTATCCATGAGCTCCTCAGTACCATCGTAATGAAATTGCTTCAGCCATTGTTTTAATGTTTTTTTTAATTTACACGCGTTTAGTTGTTTAAGGGTACTATCTGACTTTAATAGTACCCTTAAACACCAGTGGTGTAAAGCCTGGGGGCGATGGCTTTGCCTTCTAATGCCTTCCAGCAATTAGGCTCCGGCATAAGCTTGAATCTGGACAAACGCGCAGTTATTTTGTTGGTGAAAGGGAGATAGGGTATGGACTCACTGTGGTATCGTATGAGCGACTGGGCGACTCTCTTTTTAGCTAGCTCATATAATAAGGTGGTTGGACATTTATAAGGCAGTGACAACTTTACTTTAAGTACTAAACGCTGTTTTCGTTCAATCCTTAGCATATGTTGTTTATCCGCAACGCGCCAAGCACAAATACAGTAGACTAAAATACATTGACGAAGTGACTTATAAGTTTGCAATAAAAGCCTTTGGCCCGCTACCACACGCAAATTTCTGAATATGTGGACACTGTGTCAAATGCCTTCTGGAGGTCAAAGGAACACTCTACACACTTTTGTCCTCTATCCAGAAACTCAGTTATAAGGGTAGTTAACTTAAGGACTGCGTCTTCAGTTGAGCGATGTTCTCTGAAGCCAAATTGATTGTTAGCGATAAGATTTTGACTCGGTAATGTGAAAGTCTTTTATTTAAACATTTCTGAACGACCATGGATAATGCTAGTAGGAGCGAAATTGGCCTATAGTTATTAGGGAGGTTCTTTTCTCCTGCCTTAAAATGGGATATACGAGTACCGTCTTGAAGGGCACTCAGAACACCCCAGTTACAAAACTTAAGTTAGAGAGAAATGCCAGAGGTTCTGAAAGTAAGTCACAGTTAGATTTCAAAAATGCTGAAGCAATATTGTCCCAACCAGCAGCACTGACAGTTTTAAGCTGGAGTATTAAGTATATTTCGTACTTCCTTTGGATCTGTTAGGATAGCGACAGCTGGCGCGTTGGTAGACTTAGCTAATTTACATAGTTCGAGGTCAGTTGTGCCTAATTTATTCAATGTAAGATTTGCATGGTTTTTTCCCACTGTGGTGAAGTAAGTAGTAGTAGTAGTAGCTTTAAGTGATTCCTTGGGGTATTTTTTGATATTTTGGAGTTCAATGGTGATGTTTTGTAATTTTGGCATGTTATTTTGTTATTTTTTATTTTACAAATCAAATTATTATTGCAGCTATAATGTGACATAAAATATTAATTTATTATCGCTAAGATTTATGTAAATGATTCAGTGTTAAGTACGATGCTGAGTAGGGGACCATTGAGATGATTACGTTCCTAATACTTTTATAACTTAATGTTTAGACATTAAGATATAAAAATGTATACTGCAGATACCCCCGTTAGGGTAATATTACATTGGTACCAAATTTAATCCTGTATGAAATGTAAAAGAAATACTGGTGTAAGATTATTTTCAAATCGGTGTAATTGCATAAACTTTCGCAGGCTCAGTACAATAATTGCAGTTCATGCATTTCGCAAGAGACAACCTTTCAAAATTGAAATACGCCTTTACCATATTTGTACGCCTGAAAAGGCAGATTTTTGCGATGAAAATGTATAAAATTAAGATCCAATATTATTACCAAAAATCATGCAAATAAACTTATTTGATTTGATTTGATTTTGATTTGATTCGCGCGTCCCAATAAAGCTGCGCTTTGTGCTAATTACATATACTCTTATTACTTGTAATTATACACATCAAACATAACTCAACTTAGCTTTATTTATTTATTTATGTATTTAGGCACATCAACAGTACAAACATTTACACTTACGAGCAATCACCCAAAAATAATATATGAGTTTGTATCAATTAAAGACGAGCACAGCATTTACAATAACATCAAATCGGTAACAAACAATAAAAGAAACAGAGGAGTTTCAAAATCAGAGTAAAGAACCCTGGGCAGTTTTGTATGAACTCGGGGCCCATTTTTTTCAACATTGTCCAACAGTAATTAAATTATTGTCATTAAAACTGGTGAGGTCAACTTTGTTTCACATTAACATAGCTTAGTTCGAAGCCTACGCGAAAATAGTGTTTTCGTAAGTTTTTCATAAATATAAAAAAAAATACATTTCATATGAAATTCTTAGGGGAGATATACTTCGTTTCATATTAAAGAAGCTAAGTTCAAATCCAGCGCAAAAATAGTGTTTTGTTACTTTTTGATAAATATTGAAAAATCATAAATCGGGGGGCACGGCAGTGCCCCCGCCAAGTCGAGCGCGAAGCAAACACTACCATACCATCGTTTACTGGAACCATTTCGCCGCATTTTCAGGCCCCTATTTGAGAACCTCTGGATAAGACCAGAACGCAGAAATTTTCGTCATCCAGTAAGCGATAATCACATACTTAAAATCAAAAATTTCAAGTCTGTAGGTCATTTAGTTCCGAAGTTAAGCGAAAGCAAAGTTTCGCATTTATGACACTCACTCACTCATGATCATCAGAATAGAACTAGTACTTCCCATAAACTCAGAGAGCTGAAATTTGGTACAGAGTTAGGGTTTAAGGGCCACATAAAGGGAAAATTATAAAAACTAGGATAATCGAAGATCTGGAGTACCTGGTGACTCTGATTAGAAAACACAAGAGCTTGGTTTTCTCTTGGTATAGATTCGGTGTATACCGTTTTCATATCTCCCGGATATCTCCCGATAATCTAATAAAATAAATCAATATGCCCACGTTTCTACAAAAAGAAGTGCAATCCGACCAAAAACATTCTGTAAAAAAACTAGCCAAGTCTCGATGGAGCTGCTTGTTTATCTCTAAAAAGTAATGAAATCTAGACAAAATCGTGCCAAGTCTAAGGTTCCTTACTGCGATTTATTTATTATTATAGTTAATGTTGTGTGACTTGGCCGTTGAACATTCTTTATACGTTAGTGGGTACACGTCAATTTTGAACTACGTCGTATTTAATTACAATAAATTACAAGCTGCAAGTTTCCTGATAGGGACAAGTTATGAAATATTATAAAATGACTGCAGGCGCCTTCCGTGATCGTTTTATGCTGCTCGTTAAGGGTATACAAAGTAATTCTATTTTAAGCAAATTAGTATGTAAAATAAAAATAACTTTGCCATGACTTATTTATTATTGACATTGAGAGTAACAGATATAACATAGGTAGTTACAACAGATATAACATTACGTGTTAACAAAATTGACCTGTACCCACTAACGTATAAAGAATGTTCAACGGCCAAGTCACACAACATTAACTATAATAATAAACAAATCGCAGTAAGGAACCTTATACTTGGCACGACTTTGTCTAGATTTCATTACTTTTTAGAGATAAACAAGCAGCTCCATCGAAACTTGGCTAGTTTTTTACAGAATGTTTTTGGTGGGATTATCATTTACTTTTTAACATTGTCCAACAGAAATAAAACTCATTTCATATGAAAGCACTTAAAACGTCCCAAAACACCATTTTTGCGCCGGATTTGAACATAGCTGCAATAGAATGAAACGAAGTACACCCTAAGAGTTTTCATATGAGATACGTTTCATTACTGTTGGGCAATGTTGAAAAAAGTGGGCCCAGAGCCCAAACTGACCATAGATACTCGGATAACGCTTAGTTGAGTAAGGTTTGATATGTATATATTTACGTATAATAAGCATAATATTGACTACCATAAAAAGCAGCTTTGTAAGGACGCGTGAAAGGTTATGTCTCTTGTGAAATTGTCCATGAAATTAAATTTTTGTGCGGTAGTGCCTGCGAAAGTACCAAATACCAAATACCAAATACCAAATGTCTTTATTACTGTAGATATTTACATATACTTAGCAATCGTCATTTTTTGCCACTTCTCTACATTGGACCACTGTGGGAGAAGAAGGGCGTAGAAACTCCCACAGATTGATTTTTAGATCTCTTTTTAAAAATTGCTTATGCTTAACTAATACAAAATATAATATTTAGTCATTATCATAATTAATAAGCAGGAATAAATAATTACAAAATTATTAACAGCAAGGTCTGTGTTGAGCCAGATTAACCCCATACAGACCCATCATTTAAGTAATCTTGAACATTGTAATATCCCTTTTTCGACAAAGTCGCTTTAACATGGATTTTAAATTGCTCAAATGGCAATGTCAAGATCTCCAGAGGTATCTTGTTGTAGTAGAGAATGCATTGACCCTTGAAAGAATTGCTAACCTTCGCGAGTCTAAACCGGGGCGCAAGTAGTCTGTGATTATTTCTTAGGTTAACATTACAGCTATCGCTAAGTTTGGGAAATTTTGTAAGGTTCTTGCGTACGTACATTATATTTTCGAAAATAAATTGACTAGCTACTAGTTAGTATGTCAATTTCTTTAAAAAGCTGTCTTAAGGAGTCTGTGCGTTTTAAATTATAAATTGCTCGAATAGCTCTTTTCTGTAAAATAAAAATAGTTTGAATATCCGCTGCTTTTCCCCACAACAAGATACCATAGGACATGACACTATGAAAGTAACTAAAATATACTAGCCTAGATGTAGCCACATCCGTGTTTTGTCTGATGTTCCTAACAGCGTAAGCCGCAGAACTTAATTTACCAGCCAATTTTTCTATGTGGGGTCCCCACTGCAATTTGTTATCAATGGTTATTCCAAGAAACTTCGTGTCATTTACTAATTCTAACGTATTGCTGTCCAACACTAAACTGGTTCCAACTTGTGTGTGTGTGTGTGGGCAATAACACTGATTTTTTAAACTAAATTTCATTTTTTCGTGTGATAGCCAGCACCACACCAACTTCAGACCATATCAAATGTACACCTTGCCCTACCTCCAAAAGTATGTCTAAATGTCCAGTGATTTTGGCAAAATCGGGGAATGCACTATAATAAAAATACATCTTCAAAATTGAAAAGGTAAACTCAGATGTATTGTTCAGCGGCCACCGAACGGCGGAAATTCACTCACGATATGGCTGTATGTTGGCAAGCCACGGACGCGGACAAAGAATGGGTAACATATTATGTTTGGAGACCACTGAAACATGTCAATGCCATGGTTTGGTAAAAGAGGCTTATCTTTTGTATAAATATGGTTTATGTACAATACATGTACATAAACCATATTTATACAAAAGGTAAGACATAAAATAAGTGGATACATAAAAATTAAATTAAAAAAGGTTTTATATTATTAGTAGTAAAAATGAACTCAAGTACTTGTCAAGACGAAGCAAACGAGCCCAAACTTGATGGGGTTGCATCGAACCATTACTGAGTTCCCATGGGCACCTTCCGGCACCATTATCAGAACCTGGATATCATCTAGGATCAAATTACTTGTCACGAAGAATCAAACGGACCTTAACTTGATGGGGTTGCATCGTTTTATTACAGAGTTTTCATGGCTACCTTCGTGATAAATTATCAGATCAGCTCCATGTCATGAAAACATTGCATTATCATCAAATTTACAATATGCTTGCAAAATTTCAGCTCAATTGGAAACCGGGAAGAATGGTCAAATTTAACTTGCAAGCATTGATAACAGATAGACAGATATGCCCGGGACAATTGAAACTAAACTAAGCTTTTAATTTAATAATAAATGATTACAAGGGAACTTGATGTTAGATTTAGGAATCTAACATAACTTTCCCTGGTTCAACTGGATAGACTCATCGAATATGTGGTCTATCCAGTTGATTCATATAGTAATCGTCAACCTTTGCGACTAATGCTAATAATTCTGGCTGGAAAAATATCCCATTGTCAATAAAAATATTACACTGGGCGCAATATATTGCAAACATCACAACTCCAGCATTAGTTGTCTGTCATCCTCTTTGCTAGTGAGGAAACCTCATTTTCCACAACCTTACTGATACAGAGCAGCTCTATGGTGATGTGCACACTTGTGTGTATACGTTACGGATTTTCCCTTATTGATGGCAGACATGTTTCATACATGAGTATTTAGTTTAGTTGTCGGAAAATGTAATATCATTGATACAAGTAGTACTAAGTCTATGTACTGATTCTGTACAAATGGATCCTTATCCCTTCTTGGGCACACACCACCTACTTTACTACTATTGCAATAACTTTTTTTAAAGTCAGTGTAGACATTTTTAATACACTAGATAGCTAATAAAGAAGGACCTTTTAACACATTTGTACTCTCAGTTTCATTTTTTATCGTTGTTATGAAACCGAAAATTAGTTTTGGATTTATCATCACGTAAGTTGATGGGCTCACTGCATCAAAATTATGAGCGATTTTTTAACTTTATGCTATTCCACAGAATCATAGATGTATGCAAAACGATAGTCAAAAAGTTACCCAAAGAGACTTAGTTTTTCGTAATTAATTAAAATCTACATGCCAAATTTTGGAAAAAAATAATGATACAAACCTAAGTTATTTTCAAGGTTATTTTAACCATTAATTTTCGGATAGTGCGTCGGTTAAATTTGCTGGTAACGGGCTCTTCTTTAACCCCTCACATGTATCGAATAACAAATCACCCAGCGTATTGCCAGGTATGGAATGAATTGAGAGATCTATACAAAGAAGAGTATGCAATGAAGACTTGATAAGTACGATTAGCGTCACACAAATCTACTGAATAAATTAAAACATTTTGGGTTGTTAGTATACATAATTTACGTGCAAATTGACAAAGGACATGACAGATGAGGTGCCTCTGCCAGAGTAGATACAACAACTTCACGACGGATTTCAGTGATATTTCACAATTTATCCGGGAGAGGGCGCCTATCACGATGATCGATCATCTCCGAGGTACCTGCCCCTAACAGGCTTCTCCGGATGATTCCCGTTGTAACACAAGTGCAATGTACTAGTTATTAATGGCGGTATTCTGCCCCCACACTGGCATACCCTGTGACGTGGGAACCAGAAACAGCAATGTCACACACATATAAACAGCCAAGACCTGTGTTTTTTTCTACCTCCTCGGCTTGGGAGCCGGTATTCGAACCCGGGACCTCTCGCTTGGGAGGCTGAGCCTCGAACCGCGACCGCACAGAGGTCGTCAACTTCCCTCAAATTTAACGCTTTGTCAATTGCCGCATTAGGCTCTCCGGTACACTGACGACGGTCATCATCGTCGGACAGTTGGAGTAACTGGTTCAACCTTTCGGTACCTTGGGGATGTGGGAGCATTAGAGTGGGGAAACGACGAATTTGCCGTTTTTTTAACTTTATATGTCATACAAAGTTCACTGTCCTCGTGACCATTGACCTTGACCTTGAACTTGAACTTTAACATGACCGTCCGTGTATATTTCGCAGAAAATTCTCAGTTATGTCGTTTCTGAATTTAAAATATGAATCTGGGCACCCCACTGCCTAGTAAGTCCTTCCTAGGCAGTCTCGTGGCTAAACTAAACGGATGCGCGGAGGGGCGCAGGCTACCTCTCACTGCTGCAGTGCGGGGGCATCGCCATAGCCCTTGCAGTAGCCGAAGCTAAAGCGATTTCAGAATAATAATGCGATATAGGTCACATTCGTAGCCAAAATTTTATGTAAACATAACACAAAAATGAGGTCATAAAAAGTTTTTTTTCTCAAGAACGATGCATTACCTTTTCATGAGAGTGACTTCAGAGGGGGTGGGATAACCTTTCCGAAATATTTACCAAAAAATGTACAAAAGGTCAATTTCAAGATTAAGGTCCATGACCTCGAGGTCAATGAACTGTGAACCACACCAAGCGTCAAAAAACGGCAAAACTGGGAATTTTCTGCGAAATATAGACTAAAGGTCGAGATCAAGGTCAATTACCTCAAGGTCAATGAAATTAGAACGAAATCGAGCGTAAAAATGGCAAAAACTGAGAATTTTCTGCGAAATATACATTAAAGGTCTAATTAAAGGTTAAGTTTAAGGTCAATGGTCATGGGGTCAATAAACTTTGGACGATATCTGACGTTAAAAAAACAGCATATTTGTCGTTTAACCACCCTAATACTCCCACATACCTACGGTCCCGAATTCTCGAACTAATTTATTACAGTTTGCGAATTTTGAAATCATCTATAAATCCACTAATAAAGCATATAAAAATCAGCAAAAGCATCTAAAGCATTCCGAAATAATCACGACCTTCACGACTTCGAGAACTACACGTGCTCAGAAGATGTCACAAGGTGGGACAGCCCCATCTTCCGGCTCCTGGGTGCTCATGAATAATCTATGCTAGTTGTGTTTAGAACATTCCGTCACTCTTCACAGCGCCATTATTATATTGTTAAGGTATACATTCTGCGAGGATGATATTAAACCTATTGTGTGTAATCCTCCTTTCCCTCTTGTTGTGTTCTTGTTGTGATGTTTGAATTTTGAATTCCTACTGCCATATGAATGAGTTTACCTAAGAACGTAGATGGTGTGGTTCTTAGAATATTATGCGGATTATTACAAATACAACAGACTGTAATAGACTGAAAAAAATGCTTCTTAAGTATCTAAAACTTTAAAATTTTATTTGCGCCAAAAGATTAATTTTTCAATGACTCTCATTTTGCGTTTATCTGCACAAGTTCACTAGTGTTTCTTCAACAAAATATCCAAGGGTAGCAATTTTCGTTTCAAACAAAGCAATCCCTCCATTCAGCCATACTTTGTAACAAGCGTGAATGACGATTGCAAATTCCGTGAGCCCATTCCATTCAAAGAAAATGTTCGAACAGAACAGGCTCTAAGTGGAGTTTAACGGTTAAAATACTTAACAGTACCTGCTTTTAGGGGAGTAATAATGTCACTTTACAAATACTAGGACCCGCGATATTGTAACATTTATATCCGTATTAAAAGGATCCGTACTCGCTCTTTCTCAGGTTTTACGTTACGTGTTTACGTTTTTATCGTCAAGTTAGTGCTTTTCAGGAATCTCCTTCGAAGGGAAGGAAAGACATGTCCTATCTATCTAATGTAATGTACTCGTACCCAATCATAAGCACCGTACGGTGATAGTAGGTATGGTCCAGGTGACTGTAACCGTGAGTTTATCTTTTGAGATTATTCTGTGAGCGATATTTTTAATTCGTCGTGGTTTCAAAATATGTCTAAAATTTTCTATTTCGTTTTTTTTTTATATTAAAGTTGGTCGGAAAACATTGTCTTAGTTATGAATACTCTGGATATTCTTCATTATTTCATAATTATTTATTGCAAACGGATATTTAGACAGTCACATTAAAATAACCACAAACATTTCTGCTTTATTCTCAAGGGTCTAGGCAATTTGACACTTTAATTAAATATAGCCAAAAATTAGATACCTCCCTTTCGGCCGTCATCGCAACCATGTTTCACAACCAGTTGCAATGGAAGAATTTTCTTTCTACGTTGGCAACTAGTTGCGGTAGGCGAATGCTTAGTCTTAATATATTGTAATAATAACGGTTTCAGTAACAATATTTTTCTTTTCTTGCTATGCTACCTTAATAGTCAGCTAATGGATATATAAACGAGTTAGGTATAAAAACTTCGCATAATGTTGATCATTATTTTATTAAAAACGTACATAATATCCTGACCCGAAATAAATAAAATATTATGCTGGATGGACAAGGCTTGTCCACGTGCTCCTCAGATACGTAAATATTGTGTAAGTTTATTTTCGGAAATATAACGAAACATCTTCCAAATTTAGCGACAGCTGTAATGAGAAATAATCAACGACTAGTTGCGTCCCGCTTTAGACTCTCACAGGTAAGCAATTATTTCAAGGGTCAGTTCATTCTCTACTACAACAATATACCTCTGGGTATTTTTTAATTGCCATTTGAGCAATTTAAAAACCATATAAAACTACTTTGTCCAGAAAGGGATGTAACAATGTTCAAGATTACAGAAATTACAGGACTATAGGATTAATCTAACTCAACACAGAACTCGATGTTATTAATTTTGTAATATTATTAATTCTTTATTAATTAATTATTTAGTATTGAATATTATTTATTATAATGAATATTTTACAATTATTATCAGTTATTCACAACCAAATTTTCAAAACAGCTTAAAGAAACTATTTGTGGGTTTTTCTTATTATTTTGTTAATATCTACAGTGGTAAAGAAATTTTGATTTTGATTATGTTCAAAAGTTACCAAGAGTTTGTGTAACGTAAATAGCAGGTATTATTCACAAAACAAAAACCCTGGTTGTTCGGTACTCAATGCACCCTAAATAATTATTCTGTGATTCGCCCCGACTCCTACACTACAACTGAAAATGTTTAACAGACGTTGGGTCGCTCGCTACTCAATATCCCAACTCAGTAGACATGCTCTCGGGGGATTTCAACAGCTTTTGAGATACAATAGACTTGGGAAGGAGTAGAAGTATGTATATGTATGTTGTGGGAAAGACCTTGGACCCTAAAGTTGTCTTGCCCGACCGAATCATAAAGTCTGAAGAAGTGAGATATTGATTATTATGCTGACATAAGGACATAGTGACATAGGAGCATCGCGACATTTACTCACGGCATAAGTTTATTGAATTATAAAATTTTAAAAAATCCAGCATTTATTCAATCGTCTGAAGCGTTAAAACGTAACGTTATTAAAGGAAAAATATTATTTCACGGATCGCCCGCCACGTGCTATTTTGGTTAAAAAATTTCGTCTGAAAAAGCTTTATTATAGGAAGCTTTTTACGTTTAGGAAATTTCCCGCTGAGATTTATGCAATAATCTCGCGGTCAAGTTGTTTGAAAATTATTCTTCTGAAAAGCAGACTGATTTCTTGAGAATAATATATTGGCTTCATGATAAGTAAGGAATTTATTTATAATCATCTACCGCTGGCAAATGGTAGATGTATCAAAATAATAAAGTAAGCCACTAAGAACACGAAGGAGTTTTATCGAGTGATGCTAAATATTTGTGAAGTACATTTTAGTTAAATACATAAAATTACATTAAATACACCCAACCAAGACTTATAGTAACTAAAAACCCCATAAAACTATGATCAATAATCAAAGCAAACCTAAATCAATTTACTTTATCGAATATCGAATCTTGAATCGATCGAATTACATATATAACAGATAAATGGCCAATATCTGGGGAATTGAAAAGTAATAAAAATGCCATTGGAAATATTAATTTTCCTCCGCAATAAGCTCATACTACGAACGAGTCGAATAAACGTTTTCTTCGGTTAATTTGGAGTGTATTATATGGAAGAAGTATTTAGTATCTTTTGGTCTAAAAAGAACAATAGATAGATAATAAAATAAACGCAAGTAATTCGCTGTTTCTGTACCTTTCAACTATGCTTTGATTTGGATCGAAAAAAGTAAGTCAGATGTCGTAGAGAATGTGACTCATTTTTTTTTGATCAAAATCATAAAAACTTAAACCTGCCGCCAAGAAACATGAGCTCTGAGCGACCTCCGACCTCTCTCTCTCTCTCTCTCTCTCTCTCTCTCTCTCTCTCTCTCTCTCTCTCTCTCTCTCTCTCTCACACTCTCTCTCTCTCTATCTATACAGTGTATCGTACCCCATGCGAGAGAGAGAGGACAACGCACAGCCTTACCCAGGGAGCTAAAATCACGGAGGTTTGTGTGTAGGTCCCTTAAGGCCTGATAGCGTATGAAAGAATTAGAAAGCAATTTTGCGAAAAAATGCGAAACATTTGTATGAAAATTAAAAACTGATTGACCTGTGTAGCTTAGAAAATGAGTGCTCAAAATGGGGGTCTAGATCTTCGAGTAATTAAGAAATAGTGACTCAATGGTCCAACGTTAAGTGGTAAAAATTATGCACACATAAAAAGAAAAAGGGAGGCTAGAGTTTGTATGAAACTCATAAAGTATCTGTGGAGTCGGTAAGTCAGGTAGGTCAATCAGATATAGTCAGAACACGTCCAAAAAGCAAATAATGGTGTTAGTGACAACATTTAATAATTTGTAGAGAATTACATGCTTTACAATTGAAGATGATGACTACGAAGATGCTATCATCATTGGAACCAAAGGAAGCGAGATATTTCCGAAAAAAATATTTTTAACACTTGACCTTGAATAACTTAAGACACGTGATTTTTTGGGCCATTTGAGATAACATTAAGGATGCCAAAGTAAAGGGTTTATCCAAGTTTCCCGCTAATCATCTCACATTCCGACGTGAAACTTTGAATTTCCTGGACCATGAAGAGGCGGGTGACGACTAAATAAATTGGGATGTAGGTATCGCGAACAGAATAAATAGAAATTCTCTACACGTGGGAACGACTACTTTATTGTAGTGTCGTTGAGAGATGCGATAAAATTGCGATTATATCGTCGTCGTCGAGATTGGCACGAAGCCCGGCTCGAGAGTATTTACACAGTCTGACCTTTTCCTATCTACGGAAAATACCATAAATTGCGTGTCTCTATCTCTAGTCTCCGAGACGATGCGAATGGGATATAAATATTTATTTTATACTCGACTGATGATCATGATGAATAAAATAACAAGAATTACATAAAAAGGTACTATATTATTAGGGGTAGTATTTGATCGTTGATCGTTTTATATTCAAGTACTGGCTAAAAGTGGGCACAGATGTGTCTCTGCCACCCCTATGGGAAAAGGTGTAATGCTATGTTTTGTTAGACAAACAAATTAGACATGCATAAATAAATCGTTAGCAAAGCCTTAAATTAAAATTTATGTACAAATAATCAACAAATAAAGGCATTGTCTTGGCAGCTCTGCAGAGCAATAAACTCTGAAATAAAACGAGAATTCCAAGTGCGATAAAATGGCTTTCATGTGCCGCGTCAAGTTAAAATTAAAACTTCCATTCTAAAAGTGAATAAGCAAACGAATATAAATAGCTGAAACTTTTTAATCTCACCCAGGCATGCATTTAGTAATTTCATTAGTGGACTTTCTGATTTATTTAAATATTTTGTGGGTCGTCGCCGCAATATCTCCCTAATCTACATCTACCAAATACTTAATTGTACCTTCGAACCCAGCTTTGGGGTCTATGGGGGCTGAGCATCATGATGACCTTCGTAACCTGTACCTGCAAACCTATGTCATCGCAAATAGTTTTACCACTTGGACCACAAATGGTCGGACCGGAACGGAAAACTTTAGGGCACACCTGTAAAAGTTTTTAGATTAGGTCATTTAGCTTTACTACCTACATGCCATGTACTACAATAGCAAATCACCTGTTACGATACATCGTAATTAACGAGATTCTCACTAACCCTGTTGAATTAGGGATTTCTCTCGCGGGACCAATTTGCAGACTGCCTGCATTCTGTTTAGGCACTCACAGGGGAGGTGGCCTTTATTACTGAACTAAATAAACTCTATTATGCGCCCTCTATAATGTGCGTTTGCCTAAACATAAAATAAATGTTTTCTAGTTGGGTGTTTTTCCGGTTAAATGGCGAATACTTTTTAACCAACTGAAATAAGATATCAATTAAGTATATCTGTTTGTTCCTTTGGGTGTCGAGACCACGGGGATTTGGGATTGGCAGGGTACGATCTTTATCGAGGACATCGCTCGAAGGAACAAGGATTTTACAAACGCTCTGGGGCTTTTCTAGTCCAGAGAATCTCACTCGCTGTGCAGCGCGGTAATGCTGCTAGTGTAATGGGTTCCTTTGGGCTGGGCGATTCTTGAGGCGGTTTGTTTGTGTTATTAAGTTTGTATAATTTGTATTATTTACTATTTTATGACGAAGCTTTGTGTGGATTAATGAAATTTTGTATTTTATTGTGCTTGTTAATTTCAATTAAAAATATATTTATCTTAGTAGATCCTTAAGTATCGTATATGATATTTTCTTGGGATTTTTAATTGACTTAATTCTTTATTAATCGAAAAAGCGCGTAGCTCAGCGTCAGCGTCAGCTCGGACAAAAATGAGGGTCGCATTTTTTAATCGATGCTCGTTAAATTCTGTGAGCAGGTACGATATTTTTATGCTTATTTTTGTCGATTCAGTATTAGGAAAATTTTCATATGTTTGATTTTAAAATACAATAAAAATACAATGGATTTTAGATCGCAAAATGTAATTTTTCAATGTTATTTATGTGGCTACTTTCTCTATGTACGTAACCAGGTATAATTTTGTATGCATGTGGACTTAAAAGAAAATGTAGCCGGGTTATTTGTTTTTATTGGTTATGGAAAATAATGAAAAACTACGTTGATTTCTGTGTCGCTCGCGAGGCCCACTGCTCACAGAGCCACTACTGTTATAATATAACATGTCTATTTGGTACCGTCAATTTTATCTCGAATCTGTAGTAAATATACCTTTCATCCACCTTACAATACGATCAGATAAAATAAACTAATACTGACGCACCACATGGATTGAATTGTCTGTGTAATCTAATCACGATTGTGTTATACACAAAAAGAGCCAGTTACGTAGAAAATGTGTTCAATTTTACACCAACTGAGCGTTTAATAAGTTAATATATAATATAATATAAATAACAAAAACTATTAATTACTAAATGCTATTATTGTGTAAATGATTATTTAAATGACGAATTATAATTATTAAAATAGGTATAGAATAAAAATTTCAAACATATGAAAACTAACATTATATAACTAATTATCTGATACAATTTAATTTATATATAAATTAAGTAGTACGTAGAAATATTGCAATATTGTAATATCGCCCTCTCGCAAATTGCTGTACCTGGACAAGGTCCATAATGATAATCTCCACCTATATTATATATGGAATGCAATAAATAAACTGAAACTAAGGGATGCTTTGATGAGGATATGATAAGTTTTGTTTATCTATGTGGATGTTTAGGGAAAAACTTAAGTAAAACATGTGTCAGTATTGACTTTTTCGTAAAACCAAAATTTGAATCACGAATTGAAGTTGCTAGTTTTACCGATACACGCACCCTAAACTTCTGAAGATCATATCACTGAATAACTAAAACAATAACTCGAACCCACAAAGGATTCCAAGTTCACTGAACCGCTTTTACGAAGTTCGTGCGCAATTAATCATGTTTAAGTTAAAGTTGAAATTAAATTACTGCCCCTAGATTGTCACGTTACGAAGGGTTGGTGTGAATAACCCCCGTAACGGAAGCTTAATTAAGAAAATTTCGAGATTATGTCCTAAAATTAAATGAAAGAAAGAAATTAGAATGAGTCCTAAATCATTTTAAAAAAACGTTTTCCTTATTTAATTTACCTACCTAATCGATGATATACAAGACCCTAAAAATACCCTGACCTTGGGAGAGCTTAACGGGCGTTGGGTGGGCAGGCAACTTTGCGGCAGCAGTGGCCAGGAGACGCAACACCTGCTGGAGTGCCAGCCAGAGTATGAAGCGCTGCAGAGCTCTTCAGACGGCGTGCCGGTCAGAATAGAATAGGAAGCGAAGCAAGGTTCTCCAGAGGTTCCCGGTCAGTAGGGTTCCTCCAGGTTTCAGGGATTTTCAGCGAAAGACCACATTCTCTGTTTTTCAGTTTTCAGGAAAACTCTTTTTGCTTACAAAATTCGAAATTTCAAAACATGTTTTTATTTTGAATTTTGAATTTTGTTGTCAAAAACTAATGCTGTCAAAGAAAAATGTAAATGTTCATAGTTATTCCTACGAAATAAACTGGAAATCTAGTCCTTTACATGAGTCGTTTCAATTCAAAACATGTTTTTATTTTGAATTTTGACATTACTCCACCCAGAGTGCCAGTGAGAACCATAGATAAAGACTATATGAAGCGTATAAAAAAAGATCACGTAGCATGTTGTCAAAAACTAACGCTGTCAAAGAAAGATGTAAATTTTTATAGTTATTCCTACGAAATAAACTGGAAATGAAGTTAACATGAGTCGTTTGTGAGGCTGGACTATTTATCAGATGATTCATGAGTGCAAGGTTCTGGCCCGATAAAACTAATTTGGTGAATCATTCTAGTGAAAACCCTACAACATGCATAACTTAACTGTGAAAAAGTTTAAAAATGTAGATATGAGAACATTAGCCACTGCTGACCTCACCCACCAGCTGAACAGAGAGGCCATTTTAAATTAGTCCCACACGAGTAAATTAGAATCCTTCTAGCTTTAGACATTGTAACATAAAATGAGAAAATTTACTCGCACAAACTCACGTAGGTACCTAATTGCCGCAGTACAAAATAATTTTATAGGTATAAAATAATGTTTTGTTACTTTATTGTGTGTGACTCTTAGTTCAGTTAATTTTAGTCTAATATTTAAGTAGTGAGGCTTGGATAGCAATGATACTTACTAACCTATGTATTTTTAATGAATTAAATATCTAAGTCGCGGTTATTCAATCTAACTATGTATATATATGTCAGTCGATATGCACTTTTGCTAAGAAATGTTTTAAAAGATTAGAGTTTTTGATGTGGAGCAAGGAATTCCATAATTTGGGTGTGGTCCAGGTTCTCTACAGCCTTAGTGTGAAACAATCTAGAATATAGGGGACCAATTCAGCTAGCTCAATGACCGCTCAGTGACAATGACGGGACGGTATTAGGTTTCCAATATTTTGCGATTGGAAAATTATTTTATGTAATTATGGATAAAATTAAGGTAACTGGTAAGCAGAATAATTTAGTAATCAAAAAGGGAATGGGATTACAAAATAGTCAGATAATGGTTATCTAAAGTTAACCGTCGTCGTCGTCGCGCCACTGTCATTGAGCGGTCATTTTCTACCGGAATTGGGTTCCAGCTCAGTTGTTTGGAATCCATACTAAAGCCCCAACGCCCTTATGCTCGAGTAGGTACACAAAGTTTTTCTAAGATACGCTGGCTTATTGCAATTCTTCTTCTTTGATTTGAATAAATATGTATGAGAAATAAGAAACTTTATTTGCTATCCTACTGTTATTTAATTGAACTGTATATGAATTGCAATTATACCTTGTAAATATATAGTCTAAGTTTGCGTCGTTCTGGCATTATTTGTAATAGCACAAATAAATAATGTAAATCATAAATTTCAAATAAACAAAACTTTGCAGGTACAAATACTGTCATTTTATTTTGATGAACGTTATCTAAGGGTTGAAAAATATGCCGTAAATCTTATTTATTTATTTATTATCTTTGGTTTACAAAACAGCATTCAACATAATACACTAAAATATAACATGACAACGGGTGAAAGGCCAAAAAATATGTGTACACAGCATGTTATAAAAGAAGAGTACGTGCTTAATTAAAATTATAAACACAATAAATCAAAGAAAACTAGAGAAGACATTAACAATTTAAAGCAATTAAATATACAATTTCAAAATAATATAGAAAAATCTGCAGAATAAAAAAAAATACAGAAAATATTATTTGAGGATATTACTCATTTTAAACTTAAAACAAGGCGACGAATCATGGTAGATATCAGGGACTGCATCTACGCACATAAATTGTACATTGACGGCATATAGTTACCACACTTGCGAGGTATACTGAGAAAGTTAGTAGCTGTGTAAGTTATTTCGAAAAGACTTATTGCATATTCAATGTCGTTCACAAAGACACGATAGATATAAATATTGATACGTCGCACCTGGGTTGCCTATCTACATAAATATGGTGCTGATGCTGTCAAATATTTATTCTATTTCGCTATTGAGTTTTGACTCATTAAAATCGTTGCAAAATGATCTGTTAATTTCTTCTGACGATGTTTTCGTCATATATTATGAAGCCATAATTCAATACTCCATTTTTGCGTGACAGGGGGCTAGCGTATAGTCGCAGCTTATTAAATTATATTAATAAAGGTTTCCTCACGTTAGAACGCCCGTATACGATTTATAAATAATAAAATAAGATAAAGATATACTTATACCTAAGATAAATTACTTTTTTCCTTGTTACACGGTCAGCCCGGGATTCGAACCAAGTGGAGTTTTGAATAAGAGTGGGCACAGTTGTGTCTCTTCCACCCAGTATGGGAAAAGGCGTGACGCTATGCTGTTTTTGTTGTTACATCAAAGTTTGATTTGACTTTGACCAGTATTTTGTCAGTGGTTACACACTTCATCATATTTGACAGTATCAGCACCGGATTTAGTTAGGCAATTTGCAGTATATCAATATTTATATTAGCAACATATACTCTTGATCGAATAACGGAGTAGGGTATAGTTTTTCATCTATAAGTATCTTAGACATATGATAGTAATGACAACCTACATGAACTGAGAGAACCACTCTGCCCCACATAGTCCTAACCAGCTCAAATCAGTGAAGTGAGTGCATATTGAGTACAAGTTCTCAAACATAAATATTTGTTAGTTTACTCTGTTCCACTATCACGTGTGTTATGGAGATCTGAGCAAACTTACGAGCCAAATACTTGGTAATCACCTAACTACCATTATAAATGGCCTCAACTATTTAAACTATGGATTACATTAATCATATTTGCTACATAAAACTGTGTAAGTTGACTTGCCATAAAAAAATTGGCTATTAAAAGCCAAATTGTCATGGCGGCCAGCCACATTAAGGATTTTTTTTTTCATTTACTCAGTCAGTCGACCCAATCAAGTGTGAGGTACCAGAGAGAAGGTACGATTATCCTCTATTTCCGTTCAGTATTGCCGTAATAAAAAAGAATAGTGGGTAGTAGTAATTATTTCATAAAAATGAATATAAATATTATTCCAAGTCCATACTAGGTGTTCATGCGAGAGTGGACGGTAGGTAAATTAAAATTTAATGCAAGTTCATACTAGATGTTCATACGAAAAACGCCTAAATAAACTTAAGTAGATACATACACGGACATAGCTCAGAATCGATGTCGTCGTGATTGAAATAGTTCGTTACTTTACTTAGCCATAACTGATTCCAGAAGCTTTCATGGAGCAATTCGATTATTCTGGTAGAATCTCGATATCAATTTACGGGTTCTCTTCAATCTCATAAGAAAGTCGGTAATCAGCTCTACCGTATATAAGATAAAACGGCTTACGAATTAAGGCATATGATCCTCGGGAAACATTAAACGGGCATATATGTACCCATTATTCTTAGTAGATTACTCGAATGATATTTTCGCTTAGTTATATTATATATAACACAGTCTTTTGATACGGCTGAAAGTTTTTGGTAAAAACTAAACTTTCTTTGCCAAGGTATTTACTATTCGATTAAAACTCACACGATTCTAGAGCGGATTAAGTTCGAAGAAGCGATGCGATGTAATCTCATTCCGAATTCCATGAGAAATGCAGCTAGCGAGACCTAACCAGGTGAACTTCGCTTTAAGTAGGTATTCCCTCGTTCACACGTGCCGCACACCGATTCTTTATTACGAAACACTTATTTCGCCAAGTAAAATTGAGAGGTAATATGCAGGGTGTTTGGTAGATCCATGCAAAGACTTAGATAATACAGATCATTAAGCTGAACTTGTGTTAGCAGAAGTTGTGTCTTACCGTTTCGTATTTATAGATTTTTTATTGTTTATGACGAAAGAACCCAAGTTAATTTGTAATAATTGCTATTTTAAAGATTAATTGATTTATTTTTCAAAAAATTCTAATAAGGTACTGTTTCAGTAATCTAACACGACCTATTCTAGGCATCTGTGACTTGAGGTTTGGTTTTTACATACCTTAGAAGGGATAGAAAAAAACCCTCTGCTGTTAAGCAAGGGTTTTTTGACTGTATTTAAAAAAAAAACATAGGTGGTTCTTGAGTGCAAACCGCTTTGAAAACATGCTTGGCTATTGTTCTGCACGCCGTTTAATGAAGTCATCATATTTGTTTTTTATTTTGCGAAAATCCGCAAAGTGCGTCGTCAATAAGCTAAGAATTACCAAATAATTAAAAACACACACACAAAAACTGAACATAATAAAAAAAAAAATACAAATACAAATAAACCGCCAAATCAAATCAAATCAAATCAAATATCATTTATTTCCATAGGATGTTGTTACATCACTTAGATCCGTCATTACATTTTTTTGGGTGAGTTCACTAACACAATGGCGGAATCTGTGGAGAAGAGCTCACCGAAGAAACTCCACAGTCGTCGCATCTTTTGCGTTTCCTTTTTTAAATAAAATATTGTCAAATTACAAAATGAATGCTAATTATATATCGAAACAGCCTGTTACTCAAACAATCTATTCCCATGGACATCTGTCCTCTAAGTAATCAGATATCCTATAGTAACCTTTTTTATACAATTTCTGTTTTATTATTATTTTAAACTTGTCTAAAGGTAAGTTTTTTATATCAGTAGGGACCTTATTGTAATAGCGTATACAATTGCCTTTAAAAGAATTACTAATTTTATGTAGTCGGCTTACATAAGCAACCAACTTGTCTTTATTTCTAGTATTAAAATTGTGTATATCACTGTACTTCTGAAAATTAGTTATATTTCTTTTTACATACACAAGATTGTCATAGATATATTGAGGCACAAATGTCAGAATATTGATTTCTTTAAACTTTTCCCTCAGTGACACTCTAGGCCCTAATCTATAAATTGCACGAACAGCCCGTTTCTGCAGAATAAATATACTATTAGCATTCGCAGCGTGACCCCACGATAAAATACCATAGGTCATTAGACTATGAAAGTAACTAAAGTAGACTAGTCTAGCGGTGTCTACGTCGGTAAGAGCTCTAATTTTTTTAACTGCGAACGCTGCCGAACTCAGTCTGTTCGACAATTTATTTATATGAGGATCCCATTGTAGTTTGGCGTCTAAAGTAATGCCCAAAAAGACAGTCGACTGCACAAGGTCCAATCTCTGTCCTTTTATAAATATGTCTGTAGTTACCGGGTTCACATTGGGTAACACGAATTTAATACATTTAGTTTTCTTTTCATTAAGTAATAAATTGTTAACAGTAAACCAGTTCACTATACTAGAGATAGCATTGTTTACCTCGTCATAATTTGATTGCTGTCTTTTAACTTTAAATATCAAAGAAGTATCATCGGCAAACAATACTAACCCATGTTTTGCTTTAACAAGGTAAGGTAAATCATTAATATATACTAAAAACAAGAAAGGACCAAGAATTGAACCTTGCGGTACGCCCATACTTATTGAAGACCCAGGTGATCTTTTCCCATTAACATCGACCATCTGAACCCTATCTGTTAGATATGACTCCAGAAGGCCAAGTGCCTGATCTTTTACACCATAATGGCGTAACTTCCTGACAAGAGTGTCATGATGGACGCAATCAAAAGCTTTGGATAGATCGCAGAAGACACCTATTGCATCCATTGCGTCTTCCCAGGCATCAAAAGTTTTGTCGATTAGTTCAACACCAGCATCGGCTGTTGAACGACCCTTTGTGAAACCAAACTGAGCAATATGAATTAAATTATTGAGATAAAAATGACTTTGCAATTGATTAAGTATGAGTTTTTCAAATATTTTGCTAAGCGTTGGTAGTATCGATATGGGTCTAAAATTGGTGGGGTCTGATGTACAATCGAACCAACTGAATCATGACCCATTTGCCTGATAATTCGTTTGAAACTTTAAACTTGTAAGATCTATGTAAATGTCAGTGTCTAATCAAATGATAACAAGTTCGTTACCAAGGAAATAAACCTTCAAGCGAATTTCGACCTACTTGCATTTAAGGGGTTAAGCAAAATAAGCTTATGGTGGGTCATGATTCAGATGGTTCGATTGTACTACCAGCTTTGAATAAAGGTATAACTTTACTTAGTTTCATCAAGTCAGGAAACACACCATTATCTATATATTGATTAAATATACAACAAAGGTGAGGTGCAATACAATCTACAATGGAACTAATAATTTTTACTGATAGACCATGGGCGTCAGCTGTCTTTTTCATTTCCAGGGATTTACACGCTTTTACAATGTCTTCATTATTTACGTGCCTAAATTTAAAATCTGTTTACCATTCCTCAAAGTTTTGTTTAAGTATAGATTCAGCAGCAGCGGGAGATGAATTTAAAGACTTGGTTGTTGAAACTGGAATGTCCGTAAAGACATTTTCGAAAGCTTTTGCTACTTCTAGGTCTGTACTTAGCAATTGATTATCTATCTTAAGCTTGAAGTTATTATGTGTAGCTTTGGCCTTTACAGTCTCTCTGTTTATAATTTACCAAGTCGTTTTTATTACATTGCTACTAGATTCAATTTTGTTTTTAATGAAATTAGATTTAGCTACGGCACAAACGCGTTTAAACATTTTTGAATAACTACGAACATAATCTAGAGAGGCCGTATTTTTGTTATATGATTTCTCTTCATAGAGTTCATATAATCTTCGTCTGCTCCTATGAATTCCAACTGTCGCCCAATCACTAAACAAAGCTTTGTTATTAACTTTTATAGTTTTTGATTTAAATACCATATCATATTCATTTTTGACAAGGTTAAATACTGAGATGTACAACAAATTTGGATCGTCACTGTATGGTATTTCCCATAGTTTATCTAAAATATTATTCCTGTACTGTTCAAGCCGAGTGTCACTAACGGGCACACTTGTAATATCCTCTTTTTGGTCCTTTTTTATTTTAATATTGAATATACCTATCTGACTAGAGTGATCAGAGGTTAATTTATTGATTACCGATTTGAAAATGGGCCTAATGTTAGTCATGTCATTGTTAGTCATAATATTGTCAATGCAGGTAGCAGATGTTGCAGTAATTCTATTAGGCTCCAAAAACAGATAGTTCATGTTGTGACATAAAAATAAAGATTTTAATCTAGTACAAATATTATTATCCTCTAACAGATTAACATTAAAATCACCACAAATTATAAAAAAAATGTTTTTATCGCTGATTTTAATCAACACTTCATCCATTTTCTTTTCGAATAAATCAAAGGATGAATCTGGTGGTCTGTATATGCTCATTACAATAAGTTGTTCAAGTTCAATACAGACTATTTCCATGGTACGCTCAACAGACAGGCTCACTATGTCAACTCGTTCCTTATATTTAAAACTATTATTTACAAGTATTAAGGAGCCACCGCGATCAGCTGTTTTTCTGTTGAACGAACTAGCAACGTGGTGGTTATTAAAGTTGAACATGAACTGATAACTCTTTAAAAAGTGCTCTGTTATACATAAAATATCAATATTATTACAGTTCATGAATAACTCAATTTCCAGTTCTTTACTTAACATGCCCTGTATATTTTGATGAACCACGTTTAAAATATTCTTACTTTTACATTTTTCATTACTAGTAACTTGATTTAATGGGCAAGATGAAGGTATATTTATACAAATATTAATATTACTGCCAGAGTTACTCTCTGTTGTCTTATGGGTTAATTTAAAGAGCTTGGAACAGATTCCAAGGAGAACATGTCATTATTATTACACTGCTCAATAGAAGCAGGCGTTTCATTAGTCAAAAACTTGACTGAGTTCAAAATAAAATAAGATAGTGACTGTGCTATCTGTTTTGTATAAAACCTAGATAGGTAATACCTATCCTTAGTCAAATAAAAATATTTTCCAATACAAATATTGGTGTCTATGAAATGAAATTTTTCAGTATGACGACATGCCAATGTGTGTATAAATGTATTATAATCATGTCTTATATGATTTTCATGTTGTGACAAAGATTGGCTGAAGGGAAACTGTACCGGCACCAGGCCAAGGTCGAGCCGCCGCTATCAGTAGCTATGATCGTCTATTCTATCTATCCCAAAATGAGAGGACCCGATTCAGCTGTAAGATTTGTAAGTTAAGAATGATAAGTCTGAATTCCTCGTTCGTTGAGAAATTCGTTAGGCGTACAATAGTCGAACGAAGTTTGGTTCAGGAAGTTACAGTTTCAAGTTAGACAGAGAAAGCATATATGTCCGCGAGCCGGTAATTCACATCAGTCAGCGGTGTATTGCGCCAGAACGATCGTTGTTATATTTTATGTGATGGCACCATCTGGTTTTTGTATATATGAGCGCATTGGAACTTCTTTTTGTTTTAGTGGTCGACCACAGTTTATAATATTTGTTTGTGATATCGTATAGATATCCGTCGTAGTTTTACGACGTGAGTACTCAATGATATTTCATGTGCTCGCTAGTAGCGGCTTGTGGTGGTTCCAATTATATATTTGGTTCACGGCAATAACGATCCGAAAAGACCGGTTTACACGATTGCGATTTGATTTTCCGAAATGGGTTCTGAACTAGCGGTTACCTCAAAAGGTCCGTAACGTTTTGAAACCTTCAACTCTGCGCAATTTGAGCTGGATGTTATCGAAACGCAAGCATTATTGTTTTAGGAGATCTAACCCACACCATAGCGAAGTGCATAGTTCGATAAATACCGAACTATGAATTCCACTAGCCGCAGCACGTCCTGGGCTGAGCCAAATCATATATACCGACTCAGCTTACACATTAGACCTCCAGCGAAATTTACATTTAATTTAAAAATGCAACTTGAATCCAACCTGACCCAAGGCAATGCAAAACACCTACCCGGTCCTAAACAATGAACTTTAGACTGTAAATTGATCTCTTCGCGCGTCCCCGACAACACTCAAATGTCAAAATATCAACAGGATATGTTATCTGTGTTGACACCGGTTTAACTTTGTTCTGAATTTGTTATTTCCATCCGCGGAACCTCATCGATCAAACAGTCTCCCTATGCCCTGCCAACCTAGGTTTAGCCGCAACTAAACTCCTGTCTAGCCTAGTCTAAAACCTAGTGTTATACCACGTCCATTATCGACACCACTCGAAAATGGTTGAGTTTGATTTGAATGTGCTTGAATGTTTAACGACTGTGTGTGTGGGAATTACAAAACTCGCTACTCGAAAGGAATGAGGAGAGGATTAGCCCGCGAATATCCTAAGAGCCAATCCAGGAACCCTATGGTGAAGGAAAAAGGAATTTAGGGTCGCTCCAAGCCCAGACTCAGACTCAGATTAATTGACTTACAAGTTCTTTTCTAACGACCCAAGGATAGTTTTGGAGTTTGGGGTTGGTTGATATAAAGGTTAGGAACCGAGGTATATCTCGGCGCTTCAGACACTCACGAAAACCCACTGAAACTTCGCAATCACAAATTCGTATAGTTCTGACGCGTAACACGGCAGACAAAAACTGTTTAGAACTCGTGAAAGACGACTGTCACAGTAGCTAGACGCTGAGACTGAATGCCCTCCCCTCTCATGCTCTGGTATTTATATGCGTCCTTTGCGAACACGCTCTGCCCAAGCGAAGCTTCTTATCACTAACTACACAGGGTCTAATTTCAACCATGCCATGCAGATCCGCCATTCTACAAATTGTGTGTACGCATATTCACTATGATCAACCGTAGGTGATCACTCAAATCATTTGGTACTGCCGATACACAGAATCTGTTGATCGCTGACCAATAAAAGCTTGTTGCGATTAATTAAGCATTCCCGACCGCTAGGGCGCGTAGCTAAGACCACCAGAATGCTATCCAAACTAGCGGTGTCAGACCCTCCATATCATACCTCAATCGCAATTGTGTATTTGCAATCAACATAATGGCTTTCTCCGTTCCATAATAACCTTTCATTATTTAGTTATTCATAATTTTATTCAACGCGCAGCCAAATCGGCTCTGATCTCTACACATCTCGCAGGAATTCGACAAAAAAACCTGACCTGAACTGAACTTCCACGAATGAACCCACGCGTCGGCTTTTTTTTTTTGCTAACTTTGCCAGTAAGCTACGCAAAACCCCCAAACGTTATCTGAACCGATTCTCGTATTCAAAACAGCGCGGCGTTGGGCTAGCTCTCTACCACGCAGAATGAAGTATCAAATGTACCGAATCTCGTGTACCATTACAGCCCCCTCCCAGACCTTGAGACACTGTTTATCTCAGTTAACATGGCGCAAGGATCTCATTACCACTATGCTACCCATGCTTTGTCCATATCTACTCTATATGTACGGACATCTCAAATCATGTACACAGACCGATGAATCTGTCAATTATGTATATAATATTTACACAACTCGATTGAGTTCTCTCCTGTCTTATCTTATTTATCTATCTAACTATACAACCTCGCTTACCCGCAACTTATCCTAATTCGTATTACTATATATATATACAAATTGTTTTTTTTTTTTGTTTTTGTTTCCAAACCATGCAAGATCCTTAAATCTACAAAGTAGTTACTCAAATTTACAGCTTACAGCTTAATTATATAACTTTTATACACTATCTTATTTATCTACGCCCTTATTCGTCCTCACATAATACCTGGCTATATTTATAGTATTGAAGTTACCCAATATCTCATTTGAACCCGGATCTACTAACGTATAACAGTTAGGATATACCACTGCCGAAATAACATAAGGCCCTTTATACAACAACGAAAATTTCCGCATGATTTTATGTTCTTTATTTAAAAGCACAAAAGTCTTAAGTTTCACATAATCACCTATACGATAGACCTCTAACTTACGCCGTTTGTCCGCCTGTCGCTTACGTCGTTCACTAGAACTTTTAGAGTTTTCTATCGCTACATTTCGCACCTGTTCCGTATCCCGCACACTATGGCCTAATAACCATTCATCGCCTAATTCCTTGTCAATAGTTAACGGTTCCCGCCTACCAAACGCTAACTCATTAGGCGCAAAGCCTGTGCTTGTGTGTTCGATATTATTATAGCAATTTTGAATGTCCGGTAACACGTCGACCCAACTACGATTACTTCCGCCGCAATAAGTTCTAATCAGTCGACCTAGCTCGCGATTCACTCTTTCTACGCTATTAGAATTTGGACAATACACCGACGTATGAGTGACTCGAATCCCTATCTGTTTGAGTCCAAATTCCCAAACTTTCGATATGAACTGTGGTCCTGAGTCCGTAATTATAGTTTCGATAGGTATTTCCCTATGAAATCTCTTTGTACAAGCGAACACGCTCCTACCTGTCGCTTTTCGCATTGGATATAATTTTATTACCTTACTGTACACGTCTTGAATCACATATATATATTGATACCCGAATTTACCTACGGGCAATGAAAGGTCCGAGAAAACTTTCTCACCCAACTTTTCCGCCAACACCGGTGTACAAGGACCAACGGTATTGTTAGTACTTGGTTTGACCTTTTGACATATGTCACAACTTCTTATCACCGCGCTAATCACCCTACTCATATGAAGAAAATAATATCTGTCCTTCATCAGTGCTAATATTTTATATCTGCCGTAGTGACCTATTTCTTCATGTATGTGTAAAATAAGTTCCTCCTGTAGTGATTTCGGAATTACTAGCAATTGTACGTTCCGCTTCGGCACGTGAAAATATAACGTATCACCTACTAGCTTATAATTTTCAAAACCTCTTGTCCCCGTATCTACTACATTACGTCTAATACAACCGCTAATTCGATTTAACCGCTCATCTTCGCTTTGTAATCTCGCAATGTCCCGTAAACTCGAAATAACACTTGCGGTATTCGATGCCTGAAACCAGAATATCCCCGGCTGAACATTTGTACTGTCAATCATACCTCCAGGTCCCGCTATTTGCCTGCTTAGCGTGTCGGCAATTTGATTTTCAGTCCCTCGCACAAATTCTATGTCGTAATCGAATTGCTCTAAAAACATAATCCACCTCGTTACGCGTGCCCCTAATAAGGTTCACGACTTAATGAACGTCAAACTTTTATGATCAGTTCTAATAATAACTTTTTCTCCCCGCAAATATATCTCAAATCGCTTTAAAGTGTATATAACTGCATACATTTCCTGTTCACTGATAGCCCATCTCGTCTGAGCACCCTTAAATGCCTGCGAACAGAACCCTATAATTCGTTCCTGGCCCGAATCATCTAATTGATAAACATAGCCCCTAATTCCTATAGCGCTGGCGTCACATTGAACATAATATGTTTTTCCCGCCAATGGCTGACTCAATATTATACTTTCTGAGAATTGTTTTTTTATCTCGTCAAAAGCACTTTGCATCTGCGCATTCCAGACGAACTTGACTCCAGACCGTAATAAATTGTACAAGGGCTGTGTTAACGTTCCAAAATTTTTTATAAACCTCCGAAAGTAATTTATGAACCCCAAAAACGCCCTCAATTGCCTGACAGTTCTGGGTGACGGATATAATTTAAGTGTTTCAATTTTGTCTGGGTCCATCTGCAAATCTTGTGTAGACAAAATATGCCCCAATAACTTGACCTTTTTTTGTGCGAACTCGCATTTTTTTAGTTTGCATGTGAAGCCCGCGTCTTTCAATTTACTCAGAACCGTGTCCACTTGAGACAAATGCTGTTCGAAGTCACCCTCAGTTAAAATTGCCAAATCGTCAACAAAATTTAAACAATATGACCTAACCTCTGGCCCTAGAATTAAATCCATCGCCCTCGAAAATGAACCCACACTGGTTTTCAACCCCTGAGGTAAGACGTTGTAAACATAACTTCTGCCTTGATATACAAAACCCGTGTATCGTTTAGATTCGTCTGATAATGGTATAGAAAAATACGCATCTTTGATATCAATAACTCCTATGTAGTTTATTCAGCGCCCGGATTGCAATATCTCACTCATTAAAGGTGTGGTTTCAACCTCCCCAACCATTCCCGTGTTTAACTGTCGTGCATCTAGCAAAATACGGACCTCTCCTGATTTCTTTAATGTACAAGTCAATGGACTGCTGAAATCCGTAGATTGCCTGCTAATAATACCTATCACTTCCATTTCTTCCAATCGTTTTGTTACTTTATCGCGATATGCGAACGGTATGGGATAGCTTCGTTTTACGAAAGGCGTTTCATCTCTCATTTTTATCTCATGTATATATTTATTTGTCCGACCTACCCTATCGCTAAACAACTCTGCATGTTTATTTAACACCGGCAATAACCTTGTTTTGTGTTCAACAGGTATTGATGAATTATTCACATATTCCTCTATCATATTTCTACTGGTATCTTGGTTCTGTACTTCCATTGTACAACAGCAAGAGTCCTGATTAGGGCCAATACCTAATGTTATTTCACACATCCGCCCGGCGCTTCGTATAATTAGCCTCTTATTGCCCTCACACATTAAACTGGCTCGCGTCTGTTGTATAAAATCAAACCCCAAAATTAAATCTTTAGGCACCCTTGTTAATACTAGCATTGGAGTATCGATAACGCATTCACCTATTGTTAATGGTAACGACACTAATTTATCAACCTTTTCCTTACTGACTCCGAATGCACCTGTGATTCTCAAATTTGGAATCGGTATTTCCGTCGGTTTTCCCAATTGTCTGCACACTTCTTCGTACACTCTCCGACTTATTACGCTGATTTCGCTCCCCGAATCAATCAAACTCCTTACAACAATATTCCCAATACGCACATCTATCTCAGGTAATGTCAAAGTACTACATAACTCGCGCCCACACTCAGTCGAATCGTCGTCTCTGAATATCGTATGTAAACGTCTGTCATTTCGATCTCTACAATTCGATCTAGATTTTTCCTCTAAACACACGGCATATCCGTGCGCTTTATGCGCTAGTAATTGAATAAATTCATTCACACCCACGTTCGAATCCAAATTACACAAATCATACAGTCTATGCTTTTTTCCAATTTGATCGGCTGTCCATCCAAAACGTAATAAATATCTGAGCGCGAACGACCCGCGCGAGTCCACTAGTTTTTTTGAATTCTGACTTATCGCATTATTCCTGTCACTTGAACTTTGCCCTGCCTCTGTATCTCCTGAACTATCATTGCCCCTCTGGAACCCTATTGCCTTGAAGCTAGGCTGAGGCTGTCTGCCTCTACAGCGAAAATAACCGCGACCACGCGTCCCAAATTCGTTTCGCGCCTTCGTTACCGCGTTATAATTATTCCTACGACTCATCGCGTTATAACGTAACGTATTTACCCGCATAGCTCGATATTGCCCACGCATGTAGCTATTCCGCCATACATTATTCGTATCCATAGGCTCCGAACCATGTATCGCACTTAATCTCCCATCGACATTCCGTTCTAAATGTCGAAGGAAGTCGACCGCATCTCGTATCGTCATTGGCTCCTTTCTAGCAAAAAACGCTACCTGAATATCACGCGGCAACTGTCTGAAAATCGTGTTGATTTTCTCCGTATCAGTAAACGGTATCGTAAGCTCATATATGCTATTCAATTGAGAGGCAAAGAATTATTCCATACTTTGACCTTTCTTAGAATCAAACTTCGCAGTTAGGAATCTTTGCTTAATTAATTCCTGTTCATTATCACCCCAGAATACCTCTCTGAAATCTTTTTCAAAATCCGAATAGGTTCGCCATGAGACTCTGTATATGCTCATTCGAACTTTTGCAATTCCTACCAAACTATCCGTTGCCCATATCAAAGCCCTAGAACTATCTCCCGAGACTTTAATATAAGCCTTTAAATCTCTTAAGAAAATCATCGGATTTTCCGAACTCCGCCCATCGAATGTCGGCAACTTCTGTGTCATTTTCACAATGCATGATTGACGTTTTTCTACCGATTGTTCAAACGTCTCTAGTTCCTGTCTGTCAGTCTGTCTGTCCGAAGTCCTACTAGCATTGCTCGTGCTGGAACCCCTTTCCAAACTGTCTAATCTATTCACTATTTCAGATAACAATTGCGTCACCTGCCCTGACGCCATTTCACTTGTGTGTGAAAGTGAATTTTGTGCTACCCGACTATCGTTTTTTCTACGCCGGCCGGCCATCCTGAACACTAAACCGCCGTAGCTCGTCTGAAAACAATGCCCCTTTTTTGCTTATTTCTTACTTACAAAACTGAACTGTTTAAAATCGTTTCTACGTTGTGTTATTTTTAAAAGTAACGCGTTAGACCTTGATTCTTTTAGAAAATCTAGGTATCAGACTATCTAGGATAGCCTTCGGTCTCGGCACCAATAATCTGTACCGGCACCAGGCCTAAGGTCGAGCCGCCGCTATCAGTAGCTATGATCGTCTATTCTATCTATCCCAAAATGAGAGGACCCGATTCAGCTGTAAGATTTGTAAGTTAAGAATGATAAGTCTGAATTCCTCGTTCGTTGAGAAATTCGTTAGGCGTACAATAGTCGAACGAAGTTTGGTTCAGGAAGTTACAGTTTCAAGTTAGACAGAGAAAGCATATATGTCCGCGAGCCGGTAATTCACATCAGTCAGCGGTGTATTGCGCCAGAACGATCGTTGTTATATTTTATGTGATGGCACCATATGGTTTTTGTATATATGAGCGCATTGGAACTTCTTTTTGTTTTAGTGGTCGACCACAGTTTATAATATTTGTTTGTGATATCGTATAGATATCCGTCGTAGTTTTACGACGTGAGTACTCAATGATATTTCATGTGCTCGCTAGTAGCGGCTTGTGGTGGTTCCAATTATATATTTGGTTCACGGCAATAACGATCCGAAAAGACCGGTTTACACGATTGCGATTTGATTTTCCGAAATGGGTTCTGAACTAGCGGTTACCTCAAAAGGTCCGTAACGTTTTGAAACCTTCAACTCTGCGCAATTTGAGCTGGATGTTATCGAAACGCAAGCATTATTGTTTTAGGAGATCTAACCCACACCATAGCGAAGTGCATAGTTCGATAAATACCGAACTATGAATTCCACTAGCCGCAGCACGTCCTGGGCTGAGCCAAATCATATATACCGACTCAGCTTACACATTAGACCTCCAGCGAAATTTACATTTAATTTAAAAATGCAACTTGAATCCAACCTGACCCAAGGCAATGCAAAACACCTACCCGGTCCTAAACAATGAACTTTAGACTGTAAATTGATCTCTTCGCGCGTCCCCGACAACACTCAAATGTCAAAATATCAACAGGATATGTTATCTGTGTTGACACCGGTTTAACTTTGTTCTGAATTTGTTATTTCCATCCGCGGAACCTCATCGATCAAACAGTCTCCCTATGCCCTGCCAACCTAGGTTTAGCCGCAACTAAACTCCTGTCTAGCCTAGTCTAAAACCTAGTGTTATACCACGTCCATTATCGACACCACTCGAAAATGGTTGAGTTTGATTTGAATGTGCTTGAATGTTTAACGACTGTGTGTGTGGGAATTACAAAACTCGCTACTCGAAAGGAATGAGGAGAGGATTAGCCCGCGAATATCCTAAGAGCCAATCCAGGAACCCTATGGTGAAGGAAAAAGGAATTTAGGGTCGCTCCAAGCCCAGACTCAGACTCAGATTAATTGACTTACAAGTTCTTTTCTAACGACCCAAGGATAGTTTTGGAGTTTGGGGTTGGTTGATATAAAGGTTAGGAACCGAGGTATATCTCGGCGCTTCAGACACTCACGAAAACCCACTGATACTTCGCAATCACAAATTCGTATAGTTCTGACGCGTAACACGGCAGACAAAAACTGTTTAGAACTCGTGAAAGACGACTGTCACAGTAGCTAGACGCTGAGACTGAATGCCCTCCCCTCTCATGCTCTGGTATTTATATGCGTCCTTTGCGAACACGCTCTGCCCAAGCGAAGCTTCTTATCACTAACTACACAGGGTCTAATTTCAACCATGCCATGCAGATCCGCCGTTCTACAAATTGTGTGTACGCATATTCACTATGATCAACCGTAGGTGATCACTCAAATCATTTGGTACTGCCGATACACAGAATCTGTTGATCGCTGACCAATAAAAGCTTGTTGCGATTAATTAAGCATTCCCGACCGCTAGGGCGCGTAGCTAAGACCACCAGAATGCTATCCAAACTAGCGGTGTCAGACCCTCCATATCATACCTCAATCGCAATTGTGTATTTGCAATCAACATAATGGCTTTCTCCGTTCCATAATAACCTTTCATTATTTAGTTATTCATAATTTTATTCAACGCGCAGCCAAATCGGCTCTGATCTCTACACATCTCGCAGGAATGCGACAAAAAAACCTGACCTGAACTGAACTTCCACGAATGAACCCACGCGTCGGCTCTGTTTTTTTTTTTGCTAACTTTGCCAGTAAGCTACGCAAAACCCCCAAACGTTATCTGAACCGATTCTCGTATTCAAAACAGCGCGGCGTTGGGCTAGCTCTCTACCACGCAGAATGAAGTATCAAATGTACCGAATCTCGTGTACCATTACAAAACGCAAACAAGATTATTCTATCTACATTTTGTAAAGAATTTAATTTGGAAAAGTATTTAGTAATTAGTTTTTTAGATACATTTTCCCTTCTACCAATTAAAATAATTAGGGTGGTTGGTTCTAAAAACTGCGATGACAACACTTTGTTTAATATTTGTGAATATGTGGCACCAGGCATACAGTTATTTAATATTGCCTGGCCCACGCGCTGACTAAGTTGTAAACCCATATTTTTTCCAAGTTCATCGCTGTACATTATATACCTATCCTTTGTCCGAGAGAAGGAGGCGTTATTGATAACACTATTAGTACTCAAGTCGACTGACGGCGGCGCCTGGGTCAGTATCAGCTGTTCGGCCGGCTGCTCGGTGGGACACACGGTCGGCACGGAACAGTCCGCTGGAGCTTGTTTACAATCACAGATGTGATTGTCGGTCAAAGATATGAAAGTGTCATAATTATACTTACACGTCTCCAACAAACTATTCATAGCCGACACATGTTCCGTAATTTCGTATTGTGCTGACTCATATTTACGTGTAATATTTTGTAATGATGAGTTTAAAAAATGCATATCTGACTGGAGTCGCCGTGTGTCACATTCGTACTTTTCTGTAGTTTTTTCCAAACATAAAACGGGCATGTCCCAGGACATTCCCGACCCAAAGGTACCCATCACACTGGCAGCATTACCGCGCTGCACGGCGAGTGAGATCCTTTGGATCAGGAACGCTCCGGAACGATTGTCAAAACCTCGGTCCCTCAAGCGTCGCCCAATGTCCTTGACAAACATCCTGCCCTGAGCACCCCAAATACCCGTGGTCTCGACGGCCAAGGGAACAAACAGGTAGCTCCCCATCAGCTGTGCGTATTTTAGGCATTTCTGCCGCGCCGCCGACTCCGCTGCAGCCCCAGGTTTCACCATGGTGGAGCCAATGTGGGTGCCGCGAACGTGCACACACAAGTAGCATCCCACAAAAGGCAACGACCTCTCTCCCACGGTATCAAGGTGAGACCGTCCGGACGCTTCCCGTCGCTGCGACTCAAACCCGGTGGTTCGAGAACTGATGGAATGTCAGCAGAGACGAGAGCCCTCCGGACGATGTCGTTGATCGAGTGGTGGCGAGAGAGTCTCCCTGCACTTCTAGCACAGTGTAGCCCATGACGTCCCCGCGAATCTACCGACGCACCGCAAACACAGTGGTGCGGTTCGCAGATATCGCAACCCAGACGAAGCGCCACGGCTACACGCAGGGAGTTGTCGTCCAGAAGGGTTCCTAAATGCGGAGACGGCAACGCATGCAGCCAAGCACCTGACTCCGGCTGAGGGACTGCTCGCAGACGAGCAAGTTCCGCCCCCGAGCTCTGCGCTAACAGCCCGTCAAGGGACACCTTGCACAGCTCCTCATCCCAGGGGCGCTGCACGCCGGGCTTCTCCGGAACATCTCCCCCCAGACAACGGGCCCGCCACCGCTGAAGAGCCTCGTCCGCAAAAGGAATGCCAAAACCGTCACCGTTAAACTTTAAAATGCGAGTGACTAGTTCAAGCACCCCATGCGAAGAGGCCAAGAAAGCTGGGAGCTCCGTGTCCTGTAGGCGACGAAAGCCGAGACCACCAAACCGTATTGGAAGGGCCGCTTGATCCCATTGGGAGGGAGACATTTTTACGTTTAAAATCATCTCCAACTGCCTCCCTCCTACACAGCCAAACCGGAGTGGTTCGCAAAGTGTATGTTAGCCTTGGCAGGGACAGACAACTCCGTAGAATTGTTAGAGCCACATGAGCGGAAAGCTCCTTATGGTGTGGTTTTGCCCCAGCCAAGGAATTTAACTTATCCCCTAAAACCCCCGATACACCTTCCGGAAAAATGGGCGCGCCCAATAAAGTAAAACTTGTTTTAGTTAGGACCTTCACCCCTGGCATCAAAAGATCCAACTCCGCTCTGGAATCTTGGGCCAGATTCCCAGAGCAAGCAAATAGCTATTGTTCTATCTTTTGAGATATTATTTACAACGGTATCTCATAAATTATTGAAATTAGGAACTCCGAACCTAATTGAGAGAGATAAGATCCACCTTTAAATTTTTTCTTCACGTTGCTTGGTGCCGCATATATAAGTTACATATATCCATAGAAGACCAGCAACCGAACAAAAAATGTCATGTCACAAAAACAAGAAATTTTGGCCTGTGTTTCCCATCAAATTCCTCACAAAGGGATAGTTTATGACCATTTCAAATATAAGAGTAAAAGAGGCTCTTTTACTATTGTATTGATTTATTTAGTGCTAAGTGAACTTCGTTTTTTTCCAAAATTTACAAACCCATTCAATCTCTTGATTGTTTCTCAAGCTTAAACTTACATAATATGCACACTAAAAATAAATCAATGGGATGCTCTTTCAACAAAACATGTCATGTATAAAATTATCCTAAAGTATATTATATGCGAGGAATTTGATGGGAAAGACAGGCAGTGCCTAAAGGTATTTTTATTGGCTTGTGTTTAAACGATTACCAAAAATGCACCTATTTTACTACTAATAAATTCTAAATGACTGCCAGAATGGATGAATGTCCACCAAATTGTGTTTGGATAAATGATCACCAAACTTCTTTTTATATTTTGTGTACTTAAGTTTATGTTTTAAATATATTTTGTTGTTCTTACATGTTCAACCTAACACGAAGGATAAAGGGGGCTTCGCTTCGCTCACCCCCTTTACCCTTCACCTAAGCTACCGCAGTATTTTGCCCTGATATTTTCTGCAACCTTTGGCGGTCATTTAGCCATTTTGGGTAGGAAAATAATATTTTGGTGGTCATTATAATTGTTGCCTTTTTTATTAAAACTAATTTCTCGCAAACGTGATACTTGGGACATTATGTTACATCATGCATTCATGACACAGTTTATTTGTTTGATGGTCCTCTATTGATATCTGTAACCTTCAATATGTCTAACCAACTTATATAAAATGTAAAGGTAAAAAACTTAAATAAAGATTTTCTATGCAGAACTAAATCATGCTGAACACAATTGTGTGCTCGTATGTTTTTCAAACGTCACGAGTTTGTTGAGCTACAACGTGATGCGAGATATTACACTTTCCTAAATTCAGTCGACGCCTGACTAACTACTTTATTCGAAGGATTAGTACAAGAGTATGCTTAGTTAGAAGACTCAGGTGCACCTGGTCTATCAGAAAAAATAAGTAACGTGTCGTAACGTCTTGCTAACGTCACTTTTCTCCTTTATTTTCCTTCCTCGCCCAAGCTGTTTGTGATAGTTATATGATTAATACCGTCGGACGTCACGCTCCTAGGATAAACGTTTTCCTTTTGTAGATAATTAGAAAGATTCGTTCCGACTAATGTTGTGAGGTTGTTCTACGGAGATTAAAACAACTCGGGGAACAGGTTTGTTTAAATGGGAATTGGTGACGTAGGAAGAGCATCGGAATCACAATTTCCATTACAATATTTTTATTTGTAATTAATTGTAAGCATATACATATATCTTTTCAATTTAAATATAATAAAATATTCTAATTATTGTTAATAGTCCTGGAAAATAAACTTATTATTATATTATTATTATTATCAAAAATTCATGCGTATTGTCATCAGGTATTGAGTGACTGCTTCGTGTTATGTTATTCTATTGTTTTCTTTTTCATTAAGTGTAATCTGGTAAGTATTCTAAATTTGTCATACCTACCTCGCCGACCAAGTCAATATTGTAATAGGTGCCGCCTTATCCATGTATAAGAGTGTGTGACTCCTAGAGCAGATAAATCCCGCTGCTGAATCGAATTACATACATACATTAGCAAAGTACTCGCATAGTCCAACTAAATCATGTATAAACTATGTAACACCTAAAGACTAAAGATTAATGAGCATATTAGACTTTAGGATTTGGTGATGCAGACGTTAAGTTTAGCAGCAGATACTTCTAATGTCGTAACTTTTCGTGCTGTCTTATCATGTGGCATTTGGAGGCGTAGCTGACACCAACCAGCAGCCACGCCCATAATTTATTTGAGACTTAATATATAGAAACCGGATTAACTTATGGACTCATTATTATAGACATGTGAAAATCTATTTGTCCACCTACGTACGGATCTAGAGTATAGTCATATTTAGGAACAACTTATATTACGAAAGCGAAAGACTATATTATGATCTATGATTATATTATCACTATCTTTGCCCTTAATATTATCAAATTGGTTGGGGCCAAAGTATTCCGATCACTGTCAGCTAATTTTCCCGTTATAGGTTTTGTATTTTATAACCATGGCATGAGGTTCGAAATCGCGATGCCTCGTAATGGGATTTGGTAAAAGTGCATTCTGGTTACAATCTCTTTTATCTACACACGTATCATAATAGTAGTTTATGTGACTGCTGCATAATGGAGGGCATTAAAACTCGAGAGTGGGTTTTAATGCCCCCTTTTAGTGGGTCGGTAAGGCGAGTTTCATAATAATATCACTCGAAAGTTTTAATGCCTAATTATGTACAGTTACATACACTAGTTTATCTACACACATATCATAAGCCTCTTTGATGTGTTCAGGAACCGCATGTTTGACCGGCATTATGGTTATGCAATTGTTTAGCTTGTTCTTTAGTACCAATTTCACACAGACGAGCGTCGGCGTTCGAAATTTGAATGTCAGTACCAACTTCACAAACAAACTAGGGACGGCACGCGGGTGGGCGTCGGCGTTCGAAATTTGAATGTCATTATATGTAGAAAAACTACACATAATGACCATAATGTGTAGTTTTCCAGATACGAAACGAGTTTTTACCAAGTAGTTTAACATAATGCTGATCGTAACGTGCGGTTTTTGAACGCAGTAAAGAGGGTTTATGATACGTGTGTAGATAAACCCTTTTATCTACTCTCATGTCATAAAATTCGAATTATAAACGTCAAAACGAATTCATATTGATATACTTTATAAACGCAATACCGTAACCAATTTTTTTTTTATTATAATATAGCTCCTCATACAAAGATAATTGTATAAAATAACTTTTTTACCATAACGAAACAGTTCGTTTTCTTTTTGGGAAAGGCAAGGGTCTTGAAACCGTACAGTTGGTTGGTTTGGCCCCAATTGATAAGTTTTGTTTCAGTCAACTAAGCACTGAAATTGTTGAAATACTTGTTAAATTCGCATAAAAATGTCAGAAAGTAGTGATTTTTTAGAAGAGAATGCGACTCCGCCCGATATTTTAAGTGCGGCGAAAGATATGACTAACAACCTATTGCCAGCTAAGTCAAGAAAAGTATATGATAGATGCTACGAGGAGTTTATCAATTGGAAAACGCAGAAAACGTGGTGATGGCCTATTTTCAGGAATTCTCTGACAAATACAAGTGTTCGTCATTGTGGACGAAATACTCCATGCTAAAGAGTACAATAAGCATAAACCACGAAGTCGATATATCCAAATACTCAAAACGAATCGCGTTTTTGAAAAGAAAATCACAAGGATTTAAATCGAAGAAAGCGAAGACGTTTTCAGCCGAACAATTACGTAAATTCTTAAACGAAGCTCCCGGACATGAACATCTTTTATCGAAGGTACATATGTTAATTAGATTTTAGAAGGATTTTAGTAAAAGTGAAATGTAATTGGGGTTATTCGTTCTTGGGTTTTAATTTAATTTAATTTGTTTCAGATTGCACTTATTTTCGGTATCAAGGGTGCCTGTCGGAGACAAGAACTCTATAATGTGCAGTTTCAGGACGTGAAAGTTCATGAAAATACAATATTAGTGAAAATTCGCAATACCAAAACTAACATAGACCGCTCTTTTGGTATTACAGGGAAATACTATGAGTTATGTAAAAAATACATATCACTACGGCCCGATCCGTGTCAAGCTCCCTGCTTCTTTATAAACTACCAACGTGGCAAATGCACTCAACAGAGAGTTGGCATCAATAAATTTGGAGCTTTAGGTAAAACTATAGCTGATTATCTACAACTTCCGAACTCAGACCAGTACACTGGCCATTGTTTTAGACGAACATCGGCAACCCTGCTCATTGACGCCGGCGGAGATATTACAACATTAAAGCGTCATGGTGGATGGAAATCGACGACAGTGGCAGAAGGTTATATAGATGATTCTATGAATAACAAAATCTTAGTTTCAAATTCCGTTCTGAACTTAATAGAAAACAAAAAAAACGAAATTAATATCAATTTGTCAATAGCCCCGACAGCAAGTACGAGCTCCTCTTATGCCAATGCCTGCCCAGCAATACAAATGCAATTCCATAATTGTAACATAAACAACTTGAATAATTATTATAAATAAATGATTTCTTACTAACTTTGATATTTTATTTATTAGGTTCAACACTAATGTATGAGAGTAGATAAAGTAGTGTATGAAACTGCACATAACTAGGTTTTAAAACTCTCGTGGGATACTATTAAAAACCTCGCCTACGGCTCGGTTTTTAAACACCCCCTCGAGTTTTAATACCCCTCATTATGCAACGATCAGCATAATGATAAACTACTTGGTAAAAACTTATGACATTCAAATTTCGAACTCCGACGCCCGCCTGCGTGCCGCCCCTACTTTGTTTGTGAAGTTGGTACTACTGAACAAGCTAAACAAATGCAAAGGAATTATCAATGCCAACATGCCAGTCGAACATGCGGTGCCTGAACACATTAAAGAGAGCTTATGATATGTGTGTAGATAAACTAGTGTATGTAACTGTACATAATTAGGCATTAAAACTCTCGAGTGATATTATTATGAAACTCGCCTTAGGCTCATTATGTAGCAGTCACATAAACTACTATTAGAATATTCTCCTGAAAATACTTTCGTATAAAAAAGTATAAAAAAAAATAAAGTAAAAGAAGTATAGTTCTCACCGCGAATTTTTGAATATACAATTAGCACATAATTCAACTTCGCCATCCGTCTTGTCTTCATCGAATCCACAGCCTTCATTTTATATACAAACCGCCTCCCCGACTCATAATAATAAATCTAGGCCATAATGTGACATAGTTGCCTGTTTTCATTTACACATTATTTGAGAGTACCAACGTGGTACCAACTCACGCCACAGATCACTATATTGCTGCGTTTATGAGCGGGAGATTTCTTTAATGTGCACATTACGGCCTGATAATGGTTTCAGTACTCGACGCTAATGCTTATTGGATTCATGGACCCTTTTTTAATATTTCTGCTCCTTTAAAATATTTTAATTACACTGCTTTTTGTACCACCATCTCCTTACAGAGAGTTATCGCGAACGCTCTTGAAAGGATGCCACTCAGAAACGTAAAAAGAATATTAAGAATAGCAAACAAATTGAGCCAACTTATTAGTGATTCAGCTGAACCCGAGCGCAAACAAGTGGCAATATCTTCTACTAGCTTTCGCTCGTGGTGCTAAATTAGTTTCTTCGAGTAGAGATGTAACATTCACAGCGCACAGATCTAAACCCATTAGCCGAAAACGGAACGTAAATGACCTAAATGGAAAGTTTACAAAAGTAGTGTTTAACAACAATCCGTGTCATCCACCCTTTTTTTAGATGTTAACAATATTTTTTGCCAATGGCGCCCTACTTTCTATTTAATTATTTTGCATGGTTCGCAGAAAGATCAATAGGTTCTAATATAGATCCTCGGCGAGATAGTAATTATTTGGGCGAAGTGGCACTTGTCGCGAAAGTCGCGAATGCCAACTACGATTTGATCATAATATTTCTATCAAACAGAATCAGGCGCTAAAACATAAAGATGCGGTACAGTTTAATATTGGATAGTTCAGAGGGTAGAAGCATTTTTTCACTGCTGGTGCGGGGCGAGCGAGCAAGCCGAGCTCATGGCAGACTGCGACGTATGTACCTAAGGCAAGTTCAAAAACATATTATATCATAATAATTACTGGAAATTATCAATATCAATTATACGTATAAAAAGTGTCATAAATAAATTGATAACAGCTTTACAATATTTCCATTAAGCTAATTGTATGTTTAATAATTCATTGTTCCTTCATTCAATCTTAACGTAATTTCGAATTGTACGAAACCGGTAATGTAATTAAATATGGTATCTAATAATATAACGGTGTTTACCTCCTGATCAAAATTAAGTATTTTATTTCTTACCTACGAGCAGATATCCAGTATTCTCAGATTGATGATCGTTGATATGTTTTTTTTGTGTTCGTGTGTTTATATGAATAACCATAGACATTCTTTATGCCACGGTGTTGGCGACAGCACTAGAAATTTATGAGGTCTCGCCAAATTGCCGTATTATTTTAATCAATTTATTTTAATGGCATCATGCCCGTTTATTCCTGACGATATACGAAAGCTCGACATGTACTCGTAATAAATTAAATGAATGAATGGGAGTAACCCGAATGGAGATGGAGATGACGACTCTTGAATAGGTACTCGACGCACGACGTAAAATCCTTGTGTCGTGCGACCGTGTCTAAGTTTGCTAAACCGAAGATCTAATGGTTACTCTACTCCTAAAACTAGGACTTCCGTTCGAGACGTCTGTCACGGTGCCCCGACGTCATGACCCGCCCTGTGAATAATAGTCATAATAAATTATCCAGCGCCGTCCAGATGTCTCGCCGAGACCTCGGGGCGGCTGGACATATTTTATTGGCAAAGATTAGCGTTTACATATGTTCGAATTTCGACGAACCATTATTATTTCTCATGATCATTCCCCGGACGTGTCAAATTTATCGCCGCCGCCGTTCCGTTCATTTTATTATCTGTTCTGTTATAAAATTACATTGCCGTTTTATATGTGAACAACATACGTAGCAAACGAGTTACGACACAAAAATCCCAAGTGGGCATAGAACAAAATGCTGACGCTGAAAGGAAAGTTGCATGCATACGTGTATACAGAAGTTTACGTTCCCACGACGATGCGCTCTAAAAAGCTTTCGAGGATAAAAATCGTTATGCTGAAATGTGAAAAAAACAATGTGTACGTAACATAATGCTCGACACGCCGGCACCGGGCCCAGGCAAATGATATTATTTCTCTTTAAGAGCGCGCCTCCTTACCGTTACCGTGCCTCCATGTAAATGGGGTTTTAATTTCCACCTCGCTCAGTCGACACATCGAGCTCAGAATTTCGTATAAGATACACTGGTTTAATTTGAATGTGCTCTTATAAGCATCGGAATTCCGCATTGGGAACGCGGTGGTGAAACAGAATTAATCCCATCAAAACAGAAGCACTCTTATTAAATTATCTAGCTAGAGAGTGCTCTGAAAATGCTGTTGCACTGACACAATGAGTGCTGCCGCCATTGTGTGGGAGTTACACGTGGCTCTTCAAAGTGCGCTTCGGCCGCAATCACTCTACATATTCAGATAATGACAAATGGCAGTATCTCGCCGGTAATGAGGTCTTATTCCCGCGGCCGGGTAATGAACACGCTTCTTGCCGTCTCGTCGTTGTGTCGTCGGCAAATAGTACACTAATGCAGGGTATAAATTATGCAGGAAGGCACTGTTGCGCGCCGCGTCTCCTGCGACTGCGACTAACGTTTCCCTGTCTTATTGCCGGTTTTTAGGGTTCCGTACCCGAAGGGTTCCAAATGGGACCCTATTACTAAGACTTCGCTGTCCGTCCGTCCGTCCGTCCGTCCGTCTGTCACCAGGCTGTATCTCAAGAACCTAGCTAGCTAGAGAGTTGAAATTTTCACAGATTATGTATTTCTGTTGCCGCTATAACAACAAATACTAAAAAACAGGATAAAAGAAATATTTAAGGGGGCTCCCATACAACAATTATTTCAATACCACATACAAACTTATGGATGCACCTGGTTACGTACATGGAGTGTGAAATTAACCGCACCAATAACTTTGTAAACAATATTTTGCTGTGTAAAATCCAAACTATTCACTCCACACCATCGCTTCCATTGAACGGTGGTACGGAACCCTTCGTGCGCGATTTAGACTCGCACTTGACCGTTTTTTTTATATTTTATGCTTTTGTTGTGTTTCCGCTAAATACTTAACGAGGCTGTGGTAATGAGTGTGCACGGAGACTGGAAAGGGCAAATTAATGTCCACTTTTAAAACTGAAAGTGCCTGTTACCAAATTGAATGTAGATGTAGGTCTGTCTTCTTCAGCCACAGTGGTCCAATTTAGAAACACAAAATGACATTTCCTAAGTATATGTAAATATCTACAGTAATAAAGAAACTTTGATTTTGATTTGTAGTTGTTTATGAATGAAATGACATGGCAAGTATTAGAAAACCACTAGGCCTCGATTCTACATATCACCTGCCACCTAATTTTACTATTTAATTCAAATAATTTATGCTGTGTTAACATTTGTGTAGGAACTTAAGACCTTTTCGAGTATTGCATAAGAAATTACTTGCTATTTTCAATTGTCTAGCTAGATATTATATTTTTCCCATTTTGATGAAACCTGCGGATTAGACACAAGGTTATGCTCTATTGCATGATCCATTACATTTAGATCCACAAACTCCTTCCACAAACTTACCTGGCCCGATGGCGTAGGCTAATCTCAATCGTAAGCCATTGACGCTAGCGATGCTGTCACCGGGTCAGATCAGTTTGTAAACCTATATGTAGGTGTAGGGTACACGTTACGTGTCAAGAAAAGGTCCAGCAGTGTCACACGGGATATAAATTGGGTCATTTGTTCCCGACACGCCTGCAACTGTCGCCATTACCCGTAGTTAACATTTATCAGCTCAGCAACATAGTTTTACAAGGACATCATAGGTTGTCTGTTTGTGTTTGATTGCGTTTTTTGAATATGGGAAATATTAAACAGCACATCAAAAATACAAATATCAGGGCCAAATGCTGTGGTAGCTTAGATGAAGGAGGGGGTGAGCGAAGCGAAGCCCCCTTTATCCTTGGTTTTAAGGCGATGATGGAATAAAAATGCGCTGTCGAGTGGAAGTGAGATGCAATAATTACTCGCGAATAAGAAAAAGCGGGATGCCAATAATGCACTCGCGACTAATCTGAAACAACGTAAGCGCCAAAACGTAAAAAAAAATCATAAAAAATAAACTATTTCAGGGAATTAACTTTCAAATTGAAAATCGTTAGAAATAACAATTGTTCATACATTGCAATTATCACACAGTCATATTCACTTACTACTGCGGTGTAATAGGATAAAACCATAAAAAAAGGGTTGACTTTGTATTTATTTTCTATCGAGAAAATTTTATCCAAACATGTTTTCCAATTAAGAATCTCTAGATTATATAGTCAAATTACATATACCAGAAATTAATTACGATTTGCCCAGTATTTCCTGAAAAACACATGAAAACAGCACCCCATATTTATTTAATCAGCGTCTTAAGTTGAACATGTAAGAATAACAAAAAATACTTAAAACATAAACTTAAGTACACATAAAAGATTTAAAATATAAAAAGTGTTTGTGTTTATCGTTTTTTGCTGTGCAAATCAGAATTTTGATGTGCGATTAAATACTAGCCTTTGAATATTGATCTCAAATTTTTGTTATCAGTTGTTTCTGGAGCTTGCCGGTTTCTGGTTTGATTGAATTGAAATCCCAGCCGTTGAAGCTTTAAAATGTCGTATTTTATACATTTGGAGGGGAGAGGTATAATTATTTAGCCAAGAGTGAAGATTAATTTTGAGTTTTGTAAATTTTGTGTCTAAAAATATAGACATCATTGTGTATCATGTGAATTCGATCAATGGCATTACATAGCATCATTTCAACATATCGTATTCAATTGCCGACAACTTTCGGTCTCGCTGCTATAATGAGACACAGACTGGAATACAAATGAACTAGCATTGAGGCGTATCTTAGTATAAATTAGCCTTCTATTGAAATAGAGAGAAATCAGAGCAAGCATGACGACACTTTTAAAAGATTGTGACCATCTAAGGGAATTTAAAATAAAGTTCGTCAATAATACGAATTGGCACAGGGCCGGATAAATTGGCGCAAAGAGGAGGAGGCTTATTTTTTCACCAGGTAGTGGGGGGAAACAAGTTGCCAATGCCAATCGGTTCATTAAGAATAGTTCTCTAAAACGTTGTGGCTCGTGTAGCCATTAAAATAAAGCAAGGTATGTAATTTCGGGTGCATTCTGTATAACAAACACCCGCGTACGCCGAAATTATTGGACCACGTAAATCGACCGTTATCTTATAGTACCCACGCTTCGGTCGTATTCCTCCTAAAAACAAATTTGGAATACAATGCTAGTATATTATTATCCTGCGATATTACAGATGAGTTTTCGGTGCGAGGTCTGCATAGGAGTAGCAATTCGTACTTCAAACACGCATAACTCCCTTTATCAACCCGAATCGAGTATGGCTCGATTTTACTCGGTTTCGTCGTGCATTTACTTCTAATAAATTAAATGCCTTCGAACAAGTCGAACCTTACGGTTGAACCACCAGATCCAAAGCCAAGGAGTCATTCTGGATTGTACGAGTAGGGCCCGGAAGAATGAAAACCCTTGTCAGTGATGTCATAATTTAGAAATAAAGGCCTAGAGGCCCCACGACCCGGGACATACTGTAGGCCCCATTTGTTGTTCTAATCCTGGCGTGTCAAACCCAACTTGGGTTACCCGACCAAACCTGCTGTTTACGCTCCGAGATTCTCCCAATAAGGCGCCGAGGCGCTGAGCGTAGGGTTAGTAATTATCTCGAAAGCTGATAGGTGCCCCTACCTATGAGTCGTAAATTGATTTCAAATGACTTCATTACATACTACCAAATACATCATATACATATACGACATATCACAGATATAAAATCCCATTTAACAATAGCTATTCTTGTTGCAGGTACAGTGGGCGCGGATAATGTGTGCTTTAGTGTGTGTCTGGTGCAGTGAACGCTCATGAGTCAGTGTGGTCGGGCGAGAGGGATGAGGAAGTGTGTCTGACAGAGAGGGACGCTTCTTCACGGATGCGGGGGAGCGTGTACAGGTATGCTGTTTATTGGCTAGCCTAACTCATTTTAACATGTTAAATCTGAGACGTTATTAAGGCCGCCGAAAGAACCTTCAAAAACTATTTGGTGGCGATAACCGTGTGGCTTAAATGGAAGAAACTCCTCAAATATTGGAAAATTTACACGAAGTCCATACCATTACCATATAGAACGGATCCCTTAAGGATGTCAGTACAAGATTACATAGTCATTGTACGGGTTTTAACCGTACGCTCTTGTTATTGATGATGATTGATAATTGATAAGAGTTTGTAGTGTAAAGGTTTTATATTGATTTAGAACAATTACAGAAATGCTATGATAAATGATAGACTGCAGTGAGCCACGCGGAGCTCTTGCTGTCCGAACGTGAACTGATTTGAGTGGAACGACAAGCGGCCGCGCAGGACTGCTGAATAGGGAAAATGTGCGGTGTCCCGTACATGCTCCCGGGCGGGAGATGAAACGTACTAACACGTTTCATGATGATGATCATAATATTGAAAATTGATACAACACAACAAATTAAGAAATGTGTATGATATGATTGATGGATAAGTTAACCTAAATGAACTTTAGATGTAACATTGATATAAATGATTAAGTAATTGAAAATATTTGATAACAAATTATGAAACTTAAATATTTCACGCATTTCATCGTCTTTGATTGTCTGTAGGTGGTACACTTATTTCTTTCTCACTGAACGTAGTCTTGAAAAGAATAGGCGAAGTGCCACGAGCTATTTTAACACTTTTTAGGGTGGAGCCCTGATTATTCGAACTACGAGGGCCAACACTAGATTTTGCTTTTTGCTCACACACACTAGGCTCGATGTGCCTGTCACAGACACTGCTGATGATGGCGGGCGCGGCGGCGGCGGCGGCGGCGGCGGGCGGTTGAGGAGCCTCCGCCCGCGCCCGGCCGCGCGCCTGCACGCGCCGGCACGCGTAGAGCACGCATGCGACTCCTCCAGCTCCAACCACAACATATATTGCTGCATATTGATGAACGTCGTGATATGACAGTCTCTCTGACAGCTGTGGGCTCTCCTTCATCTGCTTGATCTGCTCACTGATTTCTTTCAGGTTTTGCTTCCGACTATTGTCATCTTCTGTTTCATTATAGATCGGTATGGAGACATTGATGATATGATTAATTTCTGCTATTTTTGGAAAGTCTATTTCAGAATGAGTCTTGATTTCATTCGTCATTTGGTTATGTGAGTAGGTAGTAAAATGTTCCCCTTTGATAACACATCCATGACCTATAGTCATAATGCCAACTTCGCTGAGTCGCTCGGCGGTAATCTGACGCTCGCACATTATCTTGACGGTATATTGTTTGCAGCAGAAATAAAAATACATGTTGATATTATTTAATTCAGACCACTGATTTTCGCATTCTTTGGTGAATACCTCGCATCTGTTTAAATCTTTATCAATTTGGCAAAGACTTGAGTCTGATTTGATTTGATAAATTGTGTTCTGTAGATGGCACAGATACGTGTCCCCGACCATACTGTGACTGCATGTCTGTATTTCGTTGATTGATAAGGGCAGATACGTATCCTTTGATAAATTGATCGCTAAGTGATCTGCAACTGGCTTGATATAATTCATCTTTCCATTGACTTGCTGCGGTACTGAGAACACCCTGTATAATTCGTAGGTGTCTCGATTGATAAGTGGAATACGGATCTCAAATATGACGTATTGCCGAGTTATTCTTGCTTTTACTTTGAGTAATCCATATACTTTGTGCATATCTGTTTGTAAATTGCTGATCGGGAGGGAGAGATCTTTTGATAATTGTCTTGATATAATGTCGAACTCCTCTTCAAGTTGGTTTACACTGATTAAATTAATGCTGAGTTGTCCATGATATACGTCTGTGATAGTATCAAGTAAGGTATGCTGAATACTCTTAATTTTTTGTAGCATGTTGTTTGCTATGATAACTGATAAGATGAAGTCATTTGTGGACGAGACGTCTTGAATCTGCTTGTTCATAGAATTTTCCAAATTATTTAGACGTTGGTTGATGATTTTGTGTTGTTTGTTCATGACTTCCTCTGTCCTTTTCAGGAAATTAAATTCAGCTTCAACCACAGATGTTTGATTCTTCCATAGTTGAAACAAATGCTTTTGATTGTCTCGGACGAGTGTGATATCTTTTTGATAGTCTTCCGCGAATTGTTGATCTAATACGCCGAAGAGGCTACGTGCGACGTAGCCGACACCGTTGATAAGCCCACGCCTTTGTCTGGCGTGTGTCTCTGATTCTTGCTGACTGGTCATAACACGGTTGTTGTACTCAAGTTCACTACAGTCGTGACGTAGTTGCGATAAGACTGTGTCGCAATGTTCGTGTTCTTGTACTGAACAGATGTTATTTAGATATTTTGAATATTTGCTGAGTGCTGTTATTCCTTCTTGATAGGGCGTCGTGTCGTAGTAGACGATGAGTTTCCATTCATCTCGTACGAGTTGTATGTTTGATATTTTGTCGAAGTATAAACCTTGACTTTGATTAAGTGATTTGATGTTTGTTGATAAACACTGCGAAGTGGTGATAGTCGCCATTAAGAAGAGAAATGATATTAACATCGATATGAAATTTGATTTCTTCTTGCGACATGACCTTATAGGTCTGCTTTTAGCTTGCTTGGCGTCTTTTCGATCTTCTCCGTTTTTGCTTTGATTGATACATGGTATATTTGATTCCGACGAGGTAGGTAGAATGGACAATTTGATGATAGGCCGTTTCATTACACCGTTTTTCGTTCGTAGCGTCACAACCCTGACGTAGCCGTCCTTTCCCGGGTGTAGCTCAATGACTCTTCCTAAAGCCCACTTGCCGGCCGGTAAGTTAGCGTCATGTATTAGAACGATGTCATCGATTTTGATGTTGTCTTTTGCTTGTTTCCATTTGCTTTTTGTTGTGATTTGTGAAAGATACTCGGTGCGCCACCTTTTCCAAATATCTTCGAATATTTTCTGCGCTAACTGCCACCTTGTTCTTTCGTCTCTTTCCGTTTCGATGATAGTTAACGTAGGTCCATTTGTTAAAAAGTGTGCTGGTGTTAGATAATTTAGATCCTCTGGGTCTTCTGATAACGGACACAGAGGCCTGGTATTGAGACATGCTTCTAACTGTGCTAATAACGTCGAAAATTCTTCATACGTTAATTTTTGCTCGCCGATGACTCGTTTAAGGTGGTATTTGAGACTCTTCACCGCGGCTTCCCAAATTCCACCTGCTGACGGCCATGATGGCGCTATAAAGTGCCATGTGATCTCCATTTCATTGATTTCTGCTAAGAACTCATTGTTGATGATTTCTTTAAGATTGATCTGTTCTCGTTGCAATGTCCTGCTTGCTCCCAAAAAGTTCGTCCCATTGTCGCTATGAATGTGACGTGGTGTACCTTTGCGAGCTGATAGTCTTCTGATTGCTGCTAAGAATGCTGAGGACGTTAAGTCTGAGACTAACTCCAGGTGAACTGCTTTTGTCACCATGCACACAAACACTGCAACATAGCCCTTAGAGGTTCGGGCTGCTCTACCTCTATTTGATCTTATTTCCACATGACCGGTGAAGTCAACCCCTGTGTGGTGGAATGGGCGAGAAGGGTTGATTCTCTCTTCCGGTAGGTCACCCATTATCTGTTGATGCTTACTCGGATCATGTCTCCTACACTTCACACAGCAGCGGAGTCGTTTTTTGGTTGCTCTGTTACCTCCAATGATCCAATATGTTTGGCGAAGCGTTGATAATGTTAGCCGTGCTCCACCGTGGAAGGTAATCTTGTGACTGTAATCGATCAACAAGTCCGTTAAACGACCGCCGTGCGGAATGATGATGGGATGTTTCATGTCTTCATTGATGCTTGCGTTATTGAGCCTTCCTCCGACCCTCAGAAGACCTTGCTTGTCTAGTATCGGTGTCAGATTCAATAACTTGCTTTTTGCGTGCACCTTGCCACATTTGTTGATATTTTCAATATCTTCTGAAAACTCTGATTGCTGAATGTGTTTGATAATCTTAATTTTTGCTTGACGTAATTCTTGAAGCGAGAGGTAAGGCAGCTTCAGATTACATTTATCTTTTGATAAAACGCGTAGTATCCACGCTAGTACACGTACTGCTCGTGTATAAGTGCAATTTTTGCTGAGTATCGCACCGATGATGTCATCACATCTACTCGTATACGTAGTAGTTGTGACGTTGATTTGTTTCGTTTGCTTTTGTTCCTTATCAGTGACGTAGACCGGCGGCGGCTCTTGTTTTGATTCCTTGCTGAATGATGCTAACCACGACGGACCATGCCACCACAAGGGGTGCTCTTTGAGCTGTGTTGCTGTGATTCCTCGGCTGGCGCAGTCTGCTGGGTTTTCGCTTGATTTTACGTACCGCCAGCAGTCTTTAGGCATTATTTCTGTTATCTGCCTAACTCTGTTTGCTACAAATGGTTTCCAACGGCCTGGGTCGCCTTGGAGCCAGCCCAAGACTGCTGTTGAATCTGACCATCCGAATAGCTTCATATTATGTCCAACTAGTGCTTGTTGAACTTTGCTCATTAACTTTGATAATAATAATGCTCCACTGAGCTCCAAACGTGGAAGTGATGTTTCCTTGTTTACTGGGACAAGTCTTGATTTTGCTGCTACGAGGACGACGGATACTTGATTATTATTTCCATTTGATATTCTGCTGTATATGACACATGCGTAGGCTTTTGTTGATGAGTCACAATAGCCATGCAGTTCAATTTTTTCGTTCTCGTGACATCCCAACCATCTCTGGATTTTATATTGATTTATGTTGTCTAAATCTGCTTTAATTTTTATCCACTCGGAAATTATTTCCGTCGGTAGACATTCATCCCATTGTAAGTTGGCCAACCAAACATTTTGGAAAAGTAGCTTCAGTTTTGTAGTAACCGGTGAAAGCCACCCCAATGGATCAAATAGTTTGGAGATATCTGATAAAAGTGATCGCTTGGTCGGTTTTTCTGATGGGGATTTATTGATTTTTGATAAAAATGTAAATTGATCTGATATCGGATTCCAACGCAGTCCAAGTGTTTTGGTTGATTCTACCTGCTTGAAGTCGAATAATGATTGACTGCCTTGGCTCTTGCTCACGCCTTCCAGTAGCAATTGATTGTTGGAGGTCCATTTTCTCAAATTAAATCCTCCTGATGCTAGTAACTGGATTAGATCAGTCTGTAATTGCTTTGCTGATACGAGGGAATGACTACCGCTAAGTAGGTCATCCATGTAAAAACATTCCTCTAACACCTTTCCGGCTGGACTCTCTGTGTATTTGTGACCTTCGTCACTTGCTAATTGCTTCAAAGTCATCATAGCTAAGAAAGGGGCTGATTTGGTGCCGTATGTCACCGTTGACAGCTGGTATTCCCGAAGGGTTTGCTCTGGTGCATCCCTCCAGATGATTTTTTGATATTTTTGATCTTCTGGGTGAATGTTAATCATTCTAAACATCTTCTCAACGTCTGCTGTGTAGGCGTATTCATATTGTCTCCAGCGTAAAATTAAAGATTGTAAATCTTGCTGCAAGTTCGGCCCGCGAGACATCAAGTCATTTAGACTGTACCCCGTGGAAGTTTTCGCCGATGCGTTGAACACTACGCGCAGTGACGTAGTTGACGAATCCTCGCGTCGCACACAGTGGTGCGGTAAGTAACAGTTAGGTGTCTCGTTACTTGTGCATTTGCGCATGTGACCTAGATCTTCGTATTCGTTGATAAATAATTTATAATCGTTGAATGTATTTTTCTGCTTGCTGAATTTCCGTTCTAGTTGCCGAAACTGTGCCACTGCCATTGGCTTCGAGACTCCCAGATTTTCAACATAATCTGATCTAAACGGAATTTTAACCACGTAGCGACCGTCATCTTGGCGCGTAGTTGTTTTTTGATAAAATGAGACACATTGCTGCTCATCTGATGATAAAATGATACTTTCGGGCTCCGAGATGTCTTCTATCTCCCAGAACTTTTTGATTTCATCCACGTTGTTGAGGACGACATTGCAATGAAACGTTTTCGCGTTTCCGCATAGAATCCATCCGAGGCGCGTTTGCTGCGCTATCGGTAAGTTTTGATCTGCTCTGATAATGCCTCCCAGTATGATAGAGGAATAAACGTCTGCTCCCAATAATATGTCAACGGGCCGACTGACGTTAAACTCTGGGTCAGCCAGTTGAATGTTTTCCAAATCATTCCATGACGGCTTTGGGAATGATTGGTTTGGTAAATGATTGATCAAATTTTTCATGATAAACGCTTCCGTGCTGAAGCTGTATTCATTGTTTTTTGCTGTACACACGACCCTTATGACACCGCGACATTTGCTCTCTTTTGCCCCGACTCCAAAGATCACTCCCTTGCTTCGCTGCCGAGGTAGACCTAACCTTTGTGCTGCGTTTTCGGTGATCAGTGACGTCTGCGAACCTTGATCTATAAGCGCGCGCATTTTATGATAAGATCCGTCTGCTGCTTGTATCTTGATCTGAGCAGTTGCTAGGAGAATTTCTGATAAATTATCATGCGATACGTGATTGCTGTTGTTGCTACGACGTTGCTGGTTATTGGTGTCTTTCTTTGATGATGTGTTTTGTGCCGCATGATGGTTTTTTGAATAAGTGTCGCATAAAACGCTGTTGTGATTTCCGTCACACTGTCGGCATCTTTTCTTCGAATAACATTCATTTCCATTATGATTGAATAAACAATTTTTGCATAAATTTAATTTCGCAACTGTATTTCGCTTCGCGTCCGGTTGTAATTCGAGAAACTTGTTGCAATGGTAAATGCCGTGATTGAAACTGCATAGAGGGCATTTAATTGAGGTCGAATGGTAACTTTTGTTCGGTTTTGATGCTTTTTGGTAATTGTTAAATGATTTATTTTGCGACGGTTTTTGATAATTTTTGCTGATATCTTGCTGTGGAAGTGGAAACTTTTTTGATGCTTCTTGCTGGCGTGTTTCCAAGGACGTAAACTTTTTCTGGAGGAAATCTAGAAGATCCTTTAGTATGGGTAACTCTCTCGGTCTCTCCAGGGAGTCGTCATAGTCTTGATTTGTGTCAGGATCCAATTTCTTCCCTAGAATGTTGACGATTATTGGGTCCCAGTTTGCTATATCTGCACCCAAGTACTTGATAGCATTCAGACACTCATTCGTAGTGTCATGAATTTTCTTGATATGCTCAGCTGATTGATGCTGCGAAGTGGGCAATGCTAAGATGATATCAATGTGAGAGTTGACAATTCTTTTGATGTTGTCATATCTGCCTTTTAAGAGATCCCAACAGACTGAATAGTTGTCTGAGCTGATGGGGAGATGTTGGAGTAACCTGTCAGCTTCACCTTGCATCTTGCTCTTCAGAAATTGCATTTTCTGGGCGTTCGACATTGAACGGTTGTTGTGGATAGCTTCATTGAAAAGGTCTTTGAACGAGTTCCACTGATGAAAACTCCCGCTGAAAGTTGGTATGTCGATCTTCGGTGTTGTCTTGTCTCGGTGAGTGACCTCCCACATCCTCTTGCTGATTGTCTTCTTTGCTTGAAGGTACATTTTTTCGTTTTTGATGAATGATTGCTCGTACTCCAAATTATCTTCATACAAATCGCTGTCGATTTCCCAGTGTGTGGTATCGATGGTGGCCCAGCGTTTGTTTAAAGTATGCAGAGCATCTTCGAATTCCCACTTTGATCCCAAGTTTTCAAGGTCCAGATTGCATATAGTGCGAGAGAACGCCTTGAAGTTACTTTGTTGCTTGCGCAAGTTTTCCTCCAGCTTGCTGGCACTCCCTTTTGATACGAGAGTTGGAGGAGGGTGACTTGAAGTCGATGCTTGATTATTGATTGTTTGATACTGATCTTGTTGCTCAGGAAGCGGATTTTCTTCGGTCTCCTGAAACTGATCTTCGCTCCATAGAGGCTGTTTTTCTTTACCATAACTCAAAAAGATCTTCTTGATGTCATTGTAGAGATTTAAAGTTGATTGATATTGATTTTCCGTGAAGTACTTGTCCGTTCTTTTGTCGGATTCGCAAAGCTTGATATGATTTTGCTGAAACTCTTGCCAATACGAATCCAAAGTGGACAGTCGCCTCTTGATATGAGCAGGGGTTTTGCGATCTGGCCCATCTTTATTGAAATTAATAAGCTGTCGCTCTATTTGATCCCCAATTTGATTTTGTATTGCTATAAGATCCTCCATATTGATAGTTGATTGATAAAAAGGAAAGATCTCACTTGATTGATATTGATGAGAAGTCCTGTTGACCGGTCAGGACTGCTGGTTTGATACGTAGCCCCGCTGATGATGCAGGACAGCCGCTGATATGCCTGACTGACTAGTCAAGGCTGATGATGATTGCTGACAAAGTAGCTTGGCGGCTATGCCAACTACTCTGCCTGATAAATCCTTAGTGAGGGAACTGTATATTCACACACAAGGTTGCTGTAGCCAACCCACACACACGAAACACAGTCGGTTATTTTTCACTTCAGTATTCCGCGATATGGACCCGCTTGTTCGAAAGCTCGAAGGACCATAAAGATGTACGGGTTTTAACCGTACGCTCTTGTTATTGATGATGATTGATAATTGATAAGAGTTTGTAGTGTAAAGGTTTTATATTGATTTAGAACAATTACAGAAATGCTATGATAAATGATAGACTGCAGTGAGCCACGCGGAGCTCTTGCTGTCCGAACGTGAACTGATTTGAGTGGAACGACAAGCGGCCGCGCAGGACTGCTGAATAGGGAAAATGTGCGGTGTCCCGTACAGTCATCACATCATCCACGGGACGGTCATGAAGCTGGCAGAATTTTTTGCACCGGAGCGGAAGTAATTTCTATACCGGCTCGAACATTTTTGAACGAGTTTTAGAATACAAATTTTAATGCATTTGGTCCCCAACACGCTCTTGTATATGATTTAAGTTTCAGAGGCCAACAATAACTTCGATCTCATTAGGGCGCTTATATTGTACTGTCTCCTAGATTTCTAAACAGCTGTTCTTAACAAAACTGTCAGTGGAAAAGTTTCAACATTGTTTTTCTTGGAAACTTTCAGAAAAAGCTTTCTTTTAAGTTCGAATTTTCTAATGTGATTTTCAAGTCCGCAACCGAAGACGGTCTAATGGACTTTCAAACGAGGACAAATAAGGCTAGCAAGTGCAGTGCACAGTGAGCAGAATATTTTTTGCCGATTCGTTATCAATTGGTATAATCAGAAATACTGCGAACATTTTTGCGCACAGCCACAAAGATTTATCTCTAGGCCCACACTAGGATAGGACGGACACAAGACTAGGCGCAATCCACATAGAAGATCTAGGCGACACATCTGCATACCATCATTATGTGCATCATGGTGATGTAGTGGTACTAGTAGTCGAGATTCTACCTCACAAACCATAGGTTCGAATCTCATTCGAGAGAAAAAATAACTCGCGTCAGGGTTTACACGTTTACGTTTACACGAGTAAATTACTATTAAGTGGTTTCAGACTTTCAACTGATTGCCACAGTCAGAAAAACCTCGCCACGGAAGACCCGCGTCGGAACGTCGTACACATGTACCTATATTACTACCCGTTCCTTTCGAGTTTACCGTCGCTGACCGTTAGTAAATTCGAATTCGCCGTTTCCTCTCTTCCGCTTTTTCTTTAGTACCTATAGCATCGCTAGCTATTCTAGCGTATACTTACATCTGTGTCGCTCGCGATTATTGTAAGACCGAATTGTAATAGTTTTGTTTATAATTACTATTATTTGAATAGTTTTTGTTTGTAGTAGCTGCTGTCATTGTGTTGTACGCAGGTCAAGTGACACTGTGAGTTAAAAAATGCAACGTTATTATACAGGGTAAATGTCCACATACATACATGTATGTATGTACATTTACCCCGTAGTAATAACTTAGCAATACCTATACACTATTTACATTCTTCGACAACAAATTTAAATTAAATTAACCAGCTCTATCACCAAGTAGACCATTTTTTTCAACAACAGTACGAATAGCTGTCCCTGTGGCGTCATTTTGTAACGTTCAGCAATGGAAAGCTCGAAATGAACTGGTGTACTACCAGTTCATTTCAGCATTTGTTTTATATGTACATATAAAACCAATTTGTCGGGCACATTGCAGGCACATCGGGCACAACCTAACGCTCGTTTTTGTTGCAGCGTAAGCGAGGGCGTGGACCGGTGCGGCTGCAGCCGGTAGCGCGCGCGCGGGTGCGGCTGCGCGCGGCATGGCCGGCTGATGGAGCCCGGCTGGTGGTCGCCCTCGTCGGCCTCGCCGCCGCCGCCGCCGCCCCGCGCGCCGCCCCCGCGCTGCCGCTGCCGGCACCAGCTCTCCAACAGCTACACCTGCCTGCCGCATTACGGTGAGCAAGCAAACACACTACCGTGAAAGGGGGCTTATTGGAACTAATAGAAAATGCAGCCAAATCTCTGCATTTTGTATAAGTTCCAATTAGCCTCCTTTTACCGGTATGTAATCTTTCAGAGCATTAATTGAGATAAATGACGCCAGCGATCGAGCGATGCACAATATCTTCCATGACCTAACGCAGCTTCGACACCGTATGCCCCACTACATAGGCAAATAAACCATACTCCAAATATCGATCCAATCTATCATCTCGAGCATAAACACCACTATTTGCTTACGCCAAGCGGAGTCAACTCTAATCACAGAGCCCGTCACCACAAGACTGCGACTAATTCAATCGTCGTTTAACTTGGTGTAGATGGCTGGCCCGATATGGACGAGGAGTCGACCGGCGGGGCGCTACGCGAGCGTGAATTGCGATCATTGCACCGCACCGTACCAGCCCTGCGTCGTCGGGAGCTGGACACCAGGCCCATCAAGCATCACTTCTACCCGGAAGGGGGGTGGGGGTAAGTTTGACTTTGCTTAAGTTATAGTTAATTGCTGCGAAACGATAAGTGTAATTGTGTGACGAAAACTATTACTTAGTACACAAAACAATAGAGATTCAATGCGAATGTCGATCTGATAAATAATTATCTTCATAGAAAAGTAAGAAATTCATGGGAAAAATCTGCGTGTTTACCCGACTGCAGCAGAAGGAGGGTAATGTTTTAAGAGTGAAGTAACTAAGTTTGTATGTCTTTATGACCATTTCCTTTCTTTAGCATACGGCTTGACTTGAGGGATTTTTAACCCCCGACGACCAAAAGAGTTATAAGTTTGAAGCGTCTGTCGGTGTGTCGGTTTGCCTGTCTGTATGTCTGTCCGTGGCACCCTAGCGGCCAAACGGGTCAACAGATTTTAATGCGGTTTCTGCGAATGGTAGCAGACTTCCCAGCGATAGTTCTTAGTAAAGGTTTATGAAAATCGGTTCAGTAGTTCGAAAGTTATTAGCTTAGCAAAAAATTGCGGTCAAACGAGTGGATGGATTTTAATTCAATTTACTTTAGTTATTAGTAGACTTTGCTGCAATGCTTCTTAGATATGTTTTGTTAAAATCAGCTAAACAAGGAATAGCGGTCAAACGGGTCGGCGGATTTTAATGAAGCTTTTTGTGGTTTTGTAGATTTCCCTGCGATGGTTCTTAGATATGGTTTGTTAAAATCTGTTCAGTAGTTCAAAAGTTATCAGCTTAACAAGGAATAGCGGTCAAACGGGTAGACCGATTTTAATGTGGTTTTTTCATAATTTATTGCACACAAATCATATAAAAAAAACAAGAGTTACATAAAAATAATGTACAAAGGCGAGCTTTTCTCTAATAAGAGATCTCTTCCAGCAAACCAGGATAAGATGTGAAAGGATATTTGCTGATCAGGGGTAAACCTATGTGTACAACAATATAACGAAATAAATAAAATAAATTACATACATATTATTAAATTAAATAAATTATACACATACTATGATATAATAAATACTTATAATATACTGCTATTATATAATATACTAATAAATACTTATATGTATACAACCTATAATTCTAAAGAGAGAGGTAATGAAGTCTGACACGACTTTTAAATATATTTAGAGTAGGACTATCCCTGATGGTGCAGTGGAGTGCATTCCACAACCGAATAGCCCGAGGTCTAAACCCATGCTCATAGGACGCGGTGTTATGCTGTGGAGTTGTTATACTAATATTAATACCTTGGACACTATTTACACAGATTGATCTAGACCCAAACTAGGATTTCCTGTATCTTGGGTACTAGACAACGATACATGTACTTATATAGATAAATATTATACTCACATTTACATTAAACAACCATGACTAGGGTACAAACATCCGTTCTCATCAAACTAACATTTGCCCCCACCGGGACTCGAACCCGGGACCCTTGGCCTCGTAGGCAGGGTCCGTGCCGAATCGGCCATTCGGGTCGTCAATGCTTTGGAGTCTGCTGGAAGAAAGGAATTGAAAAGGTAGGTTGGAAAGCGTGGATTCCGTAAAATATTGTAGAGGAGATTGAGGATGTGTGAATCACTTGGACACGCACTTGGCCGGTTTTTTTTCATCGTTTATGGGCGTAATGCTATTATGCTTGTTCTCATTTAGACAAGGCCAGCTTCCGAGGATAAGTTCTCACTAGTGAACCGAGAGTTTTTTTTTGCAAATCTTTGTAAAATTGTACCAGTCCTCCGAATAGTCGGCTTGTCAGAATTTATGGCAGCCGAATATTCGGTATTCGGTCAAATGCCCACCTTTGAAGCGCTATTTATTCTAAAGGAGACACTTCCCAAATTTCCCAAGACATTCCTTTTCTTCAATTTGTGTGTTTGAAAACATCATATGTCAATGGGAAATACATGAAAAAAATATTGATATTTTTCAACTCAAACTTGCTATTTCTTGGGATCTAAAAAGAATATTGATATGTTTTTTGCGTCAAAAAATAGACATTAAAAATATCTTAAAACTGTGTATTTGAAATTCAGAAATAATCAGCGATTTTGAGGAATAAAGCAAAAAACAATCAATTTTCCCAATGTTCTGCGGCAGCCACTGACTTAACAGCCACGTCTCAGTGTGATCTGTTATGAACTTTATTTCAATATGTCCTTTTAACCACCACGAATCCAGTTGCTAATTTCATCTAAAGACGAGCCTGTAGGGCTTCTTTCCTTTTAAGAGAATCCAAGGCAGTGTAACGTTTATTAAATAATCTTGAAAATTGCTTTGTAGATAATAATTATAATAACCTACAGATTAATTAAGAGCCTAATGGCTTCCTCCCTTGAAAATCAAGGAGATTTAGTTGATAATTTAAGATGGAAGATAGGGTGTTAAAGTTTGTAACCAAATCAGTATATGCTAATATCCGGGACACGAATGTTCGCCACGCTTCAGACTTCAGGGTCTAGTTAGAGAAACTTCATTCTGAACTTGAAGCTATCAAATTGAATTGATTCAGCAAGTTGAGGGAAATTGCCCTTTCCTCGAGTTAGTAAGTAGTACCATGGACAAAAGTATATTCAGTAATAAAGTGCCGATAGTTATGCTTACTTTAATGCTTAATTCTATTTCCCTTCTCAATTGACGTCTAATAGTGTACTATTCACTTCAGAAACCTGCAGTATTTACTTTCATGGTGTCGACTAGACTTCATTCATAAAATTATAATTTTTAAGAAGCAGAATCAGCAGAATCTTTTATCTTGCAAGGGATTTTATATATTATTTACGGCACTGAGAACTATTTAACTATAATAATCTGTTTCTTTGTAAAGTGACATTTGCCGTTATACCTATAGAGCACAACTACCTTTAGTCTGCAATATTCCCTGGAAAACCCCATTAAATTAAAGAAAGGTTAAAGAAAATCTACCTTTCCCAAGGGAATAAAAGGTTAGGTCTTATTAAATACTATCAGTGCAACCGACAACAACTAACTCAAATATCGAAAATATGCGAAACAACAAAGACAGAAAATCATTACTAGTCAGATTTAAGGTCAGTACAAATTGGCGTACCAAAAGGTAGTGTTTTAGGACCACTGCAATTTATTATTTATATAAACGTTTTACCTGACGCGGTTACTATTGTCATTTACCCTATTGTCATGTTTGCTGATGATAATACAACGATTACTGAGGGCCGAAATATATAACAATAATATTATTGAATGGCTCGGACAAAATAATCTAGTAATTTATTGAAATAAGACTAACATCATGTCATTTAAGAACAATAACCATACAATAAAAAATAAACTTCACATTCAATATGGTACAAAAAAAGACAAAATTAATGACACAATTTTTTTTAAGATTAACAATTGTCGCCCACTTGACTTGGAAAACACATTGATAATGTCTGCACAAAGTTGCGCCAATTTTCATATGCACTATTTATGCTCGCTAAGGTAGCTGGTCTCACTGCGTTGCTATCGACATATCACGCTTACGTGGCTTCGATTCTCAAATATATGGTGTTATATTCTGGGGTAACTCAACGGATAAGGACAGGACTAGAAAGATATCTTAGGGCAACATGTCATCTAAAACAAACAGACACATGTCAGCCACATTTCATAAAATTAGAAATGTTGACTACCATCGTTATATATTTACGAAATGGCTTTTAATTTTAGAAACAACTGGGATTCTTTTATCAAAGTAAAGCCTGAAAGGATCATTAAATTAAGCATCCCGCGGCACTCAACCGCTCTATTTCAAAAAAGTGTGTTTGGTATGACACCAAAAATTTATAATAATCTGTCAATATACATTAGAGAGATAGAAAACTTCAATTTATTTAAATCAAGTTTAAAAGAACATTCCCTAAAGAAAGCCTACTATAGCGTACAAGAATTCCTAAACGGACAGTAAAAAATTAGCTGTTGATATAAATTTTATAACACTTTTGTATATTTATATTGTAACATTGAATTGCAGAACATTTCATGTGTATTCTAATTTAATTTAATATATGTAGTCCCTTAGGGTAGAGTGTGGTGAACTATATCTTAATCATTAACAACCCTGTATACCCACATTCAACAAATAAACGTTCTTGTATTCGTGTATTCTACAAATAAACGTTCTTTTATTCGTGTATTCTTGTATTCTTGTTGATATTCTGCCACGAATACACAAACGATTAAAGAAATTCCCGAGAAAACCGCAGTTTTCTCGTCACGTGATTTTTCTTGAAAAGGCCCCGACCCTACTGTCCGAGTAGGAAAATAAAATATTTTGTTTGTCAGTGACACGAACTTACAGTTATTACTTAGATAACGTACCTACCTAACAACAATAAGTTTGTCAAACATGTATACATACAGGAAAATACATAAGACGACCCGAATGACCGAGTCGGCAGTGACCCTACCTACGAAGCCAAGGGTCCCGGGTTCGAGTCCCGGTGGGGGCAAATATTTGTTTGATGGAACGGATGTTTGTACCCTAGTCATGGTTGTTTATCTATCTAAGTTAAAAAAATATCTATATAAGTATGTGTATCGTTGTCTAGTACCCAAGATACAGGGAATCCTAGTTTGGGGCTAGATCAATGTGTGTAAAAAGTGTCAAAGGTATTATTATTATTATTATTACATTGCTTTTCAACCCACACTAGGATGCCCTGTGTCGTGGAAACCAGAAACAGCGACATCACACTCATGTGAACATCCGAGACCTGGGGATTTTTTAGGGTTCCGCACCCGAAGGGTGCCAAACGGGACCCTATTACTAAGCCTCCGCTGTCCATCCGTCTGTCTGTCCGTCTATCACCAGGCTGTATCTCATGAACCGTGATAGTTAGACAGTTGAAATTTTCACAGATGATGTATTTTTGCCGCTATAACAACAAATTAAAAAACAGAATAAAATAAATATTTAAGGGGTTCCCATACAAAAAGTGAGTTTTTTTCTGCTACTTTTTGCTCGATTTTGATAACGGCAACAGGTAGACGCTTGAAATATTCACAGAATATTGAATTTTATTATTCACTTTAATAGTAGTTTATGTGACTGCTGCATAATGGAGGGCATTAAAACTCGAGAGTGCGTTTATGAAACGAGCCGAAGGCGAGTTTCATAATAATATCACTCGAGAGTTTTAATGCCTAATTATGTACAGTTACATACACTAGTTTATCTACACACATATCATAAGCTCTCTTTGATGTGTTCAGAACCGCATGTTTGACCGGCATTGTAGTTCTGCAATTGTTTAGCTGGTACTTTAGTACCAACTTCACGCAAACGGGCGTCGGCGTTCGAAATTTGAATGTCAGTACCAACTTCACAGACAAACTAGGGACGGCACGCGGGTGGGCGTCGGCGTTCGAAATTTGAATGTCATTATATGTAGAAAAACTACACATAATGACCATTATGTGTAGTTTTCCAGATACGAAACGAGTTTTTACCAAGTAGTTAAACATAATGCTGATCGTAACGTGCGGTTTTTGAACGCAGTAAAGAGAGTTTATGATACGTGTGTAGATAAAATAAAAAACGTGATTACTACGTAAACTTTAAACGTGATTTTTTTGCCGTTTTTTTAGATATTGGTACGGAACCCTTCGTGCGCGAGTCCGACTTGCACTTGGCCGTTTTTTTTTCTCCAGCCGGGATCGAACCCGGAACCTCTCGCATGGTAGGCAGAGCCACATCCGCAACGCCACATTGGTCGTCTGTCGTCCAAACTGTTGAGTTTGAGTTCAATAGACTAATGTACGGCACAGATCATATATGTTGATACATAATGTGCGCCGTACATTATGTGGATTTTATAAGGCGCTATTCACACAAAACGTCACTCGTGGCCGGGGCAGGACGATTTATGTTTTGTAAACACAAATTCGTGGCTTCCCACTTTGGTTGCTTTGGTCACCCGACGTGGCTGAACGTAAACCGAGCCTTATCTCTAAGTGCATGAAGCCTGCGCCACATTCGCCCAAACAAAACCTAAATCGTGTACGTGATACAGACTATTCTAAAATACTTTACAGCTAGAGCTCGAGTCTGTGTTGGATGATTGAGGACGTATTGTCTTGGCACAATATTTTATTCTTTTCTTAGATTCTTGATTGAGAAGTGCCATACTGCGAAAGATTAAGCCTAAAATAAACAAAAGCAGCAAGCACTAACTTAATACGCACATTAAATGTACTGAGAACATATTAATAAATGGCAGTTATTCGCTAAAATTAAAATAAAGTATTACCTGGAGGCAAACACAGGCTATCGCCCTTCCCCGTCACAGGGTAGTCATAAATCCGACTCGCGCTCTGTTTCAGTGTGAACGTCCTTAAAGGCAGCGATATTCAAAATAGATAACATTTCCGTTCCCATAATTAACCATTTTAAAAATATATTTCTCCTGATGGGTCTTTTTTTTGGCAGAAACACGTTCAAATCATACATCACCTTAATATTGAACAAACTTATCAACAACACATACTTTAAGAAATAGATAAATCAATAGATCGATGGAGAGCTAATAGTTATGTTAGTACAATTGCATTGTCGCTTTTATCCCTTGCAGATGTAGCGGATGGTAATCTGGATTTGACTTATCCATTTTGCCAGTAACCTTTAGGTTCCAGCTATATTGTCTGTCAAGCCAGTGGTGGCGTGAACACGACCTACAATTTCCCTCGCGGCCCATTTGATGCGAAGACAGGACGTAGATGCTATCAGTGTAAACGGACCTTTACGTCATATTGCGCGCTAATCTGTCGCGGATCTTGTAATCCGTTGAGAGATGGCCCCAGAACTTAGTGGATGTGGGTTTGGGTTCGTGAAGGGCTTACTATGTAAATGCCTATCATTAAAGTTGCTTTAGGGATGCCTCTGGGACAAGAATTGTTCTAGCAACTTAGTTCTTCCGAACAACGTTTGCAAAGCCCCAAAATTATTAAAAAATAATACAATCAACGTCCTTCAAATTGGACGGGAATTCTAGAGTTTTTTTTATGTTAACGTAACGAGTCGACATTTTGGGCGTCTTAAAATTTTCAACTTATGCCTATTTATAATCCCATACGTTTTCGTTCCATATATCTCGACTCGACAGTTATGTTAGAAGGTGGAGATATAAAACATAACGCTGTAAAAGGTATGAAAATAACAAGAATTTCAGGCAGGTGTTCGGCATGTTTGGATCCCATCCAAAGAATGCTATTACTCGGCACTCGGGCGGCAGGTGTGAGCATAGTATAGCATCTTAATAAAAATCCAAATCCTTTAAGGAATTTCCAATAATCCCAGGAATTTTACGAGTCACTGATCTGCCGGGAATAATAGGAAAGCAGAAATGAAAACGACAAAAAGTATTGTTGTTCGTTGTTTTCTCTTGTTTTCATTAATTAGTTCGGCCATTGTTAACCGTCAAACACTTCTCTAGTTTTCTTGTTTTTCTTCTTAATTTTTAATAACACCGAGCTTCCCCGGTTGGTACTTTCCGCGGAAGTAAACTGTGCCGTCATCTTCATGGATCAAGATCAACAATCACTTTTTTCAGACGTAAAAAAAATGATCCGATAAGACGATGATAGAATGGCCAATGACCCATATATGTATTTGTGGTACACAGGTGGATCGTGTGTGGAGCAGCATTCCTGGCGCACCTGCTGTCCACGGGACTCCAGCTCGCATACGGAGCCCTACATGTCTACGCACTGCGCCATCTCGGACCATCAGCCAACCACGCTGGTAAACCACCCTCATTATACCGATATAGTTACTTACTATTTGGAAGGCCTACGACAATTGATTTCGGGTCTAAGCGCTCTGTCAGTGTCATGCGTATTTGTCACGCGGGACGCGGGGCGCCATACTGATCGCACCCGCGTGCGTGGTCAATCCAATAGTCAGACGACAACTTCTAGATTACCAATAAATGAAAACTCTAAGCATTAAGCCTGATATTAGGTAAGGTAGTTTTTAATAGGAACTTAGACGGGTATTTTCAGTTCCTATTTTTTCAATTCCGAATTGTATAGCACCTGTGTATAGCACAGACCCATAATAAAGACTGCACTTAGAAATATTTAATTGTATATCAAGGTTTTTCTCATGTCATGATTGAGCTAAGAATATTTGCTGTTATTTTCCTAGCAGAGAAATGATTTAATAATGCCATTCAACTAGATAAATACTTAGATACCTTAAAAAAGTAAAATAATTTTCAATAAATTATTGTTTTCATATTATTAACCTCTCAAAAACCGAGGGTAGTTAGGACGGGTCGCGATTTTGAATCTTATGCCATGGTAACCAAACTTAAAACATATAACGGAAAAGTGGCGTTATCTAACGCCGGTGATATTTAAGTGGTTAAGAGTGCTACACACATTACAAATTAGTAAAAATTAATTTGAAACAATTTCTAAGGAAGACAAATATTTTGCTAAAAATCCTTGAGAATGGATTTGAACTTGTAACCTCTTTCGATCTTATACCGAAATTGCTCTAAGCCACCGAGTTACCCGATGTCTGCGTGGGTACATGCGACGTAGTAGGGATAGGTGGGGCAGCCGCGGTGATCGATAACGCACCTTTATAAAAGGCGCCGCGCACTAGGTTCGGCTCTCCTTTGCATTGTATTCAAGCTCTTGAACCCATCTTAACTGTGTATTTTTCTATAAAATCATTACAAGTATATGTTGTTTATCTGAGTTTAATTGAAGAACCTGATAGACATCCATCCTAGACCGTATAAATATATTTTTTATAAAATTTGTATTACATAAAATGTTCTTAGACATTTAGATTAAATTGTCTAAAGGGCTTCTAAAAAATTGGCTTCGGCCCCACGCACGCCTTCCAAAGGAGCTCTGTGAAGTTAGCAGTACAAAGTCAAATAAAACGGGGCTCAAATTCAGGGGATTTTGAGCTTATTTTGAGCTCCCAGAATACGAAGTTTCAGAATTTGAGCTCAAGCGGTTTTCGAAAAAAACGCAATAAAACACCAGCAATACAAAGTCTGAGTAGAGAGGTGAAACTCGCAGCATGATTTTGAGCTCCCAGAATATGTAATCAGAACTTCTCTAACTTTCGTAGTTTCCGAGAGAAAAAAATATTACACAACAGTATCATCTAGACAAATAAAAATTTTACACTTTTTATCAAAACCACTAGAGCTAGAAATTTTAAATTTCGTATTTGTACCGTAGTAAAACTACTTCATGGAGTTAGATTGTATTCTATCGATTGGTACGTTTACTAAGTTATCTCAACAATGAAAAGTACAGAGCATACCTAAAAGTACCTACAGAGCATAACAATAACTATAGATTTTTTAATACTTTCGATATTCTCCCGGAATTATTCCGAACCCTACCATTTTGGTGGGAAAATATGGAAAAAATCGGATAACAATAATATAACTAGAAATCCTGTTGAATTGAACCTGACAAACATCGATAGAAGACCAAAAACAAAGCAAAACATGTCCTTTAATTTTGGACATAATCTTATATTGTATTTTTCGTTTGTATCGTGGTGTTACATCGATTTATGAAATTGAGATGTGCGCCGCCATCTCAAGAAAAATAATGAAGATTGTTTTTTAATAACTGTGAAAACAATAAAATATATTTTTTTACAAGAAAAGTATTGACAAAATATTGAATTAATCTTTTCTTATGATATTCTTCTGATAATGAAGCTGGTAAATTGAACCCTCGGATGCTTACTTGTAAAACCATCGAGTCCGGGCTCATCAGACTCCTCATGAAACGCCTAATTCACTTCTTTAACTATATTTTCATCAGCATCACGTTATGATGTAGCTGCAAGGTAATAGACGGAACGAAGGGATGCTCACTTGTAAACCCATCAAAGTCAGGCTCTTCAGACTTATCGTGATAAGCCCAGTTCATTTCTATCACCTATATTCATCTCCATCATCGGAGGATTTACTTTCATTGTCATAGTGACGCCATGTTCGCTGCTCGCTGATATAGTAAAATACAAGTCAAAATGAACATTCATATCTAATTTACACTAAAACTATAATTTATAGCCAATTTCATTTTTACAATCTTCACAAATCCAACGACACCCAATTCGTTTAAACCCGTCAAGTAGTTTGGGTTGCAGCAAGAGCCACATTTGTACTTGGTACTCCATCCAATGAAATATCTCGCTTAAGTGACACTTTAGGACAATTTTCTATATGTCATATTTTACTGGTACTATAAATTTCAATCGATTTATGTAAGTTTCAATTCGAATGCAATTCGACTTTCTTTATTTTCCCATATTTTTTCATTTCATTCGGAGTGATTCCGGATATTTTTCCAATTTCGGTATTATTTCAATTTGGTTAGGTTGGGAATAATTCCAGCGCTCATCCCACAACCATAATCCCATATTTGAATGAACATTTTTTCCTGGTGGGAGTGGAGTCGTTTAAGTTAGCTATGACCTTTATGCCCAGACCAATACCGCAAAAATCTATGCGTCAACTGTAGGGTATACGATATGGTATACCTTAGCTTTCAATTTTACACCACTAAATTACAGTTAAACTAAATTGAAAGCGGAATCCATTCCTTGAAAGTAAATATAACAAGATATCCATTAGAATTTGCAATGCAAATCTTCGACGCCAACAATCGGAAATATTACTGAGGAGTGAAGAATTTTGTGTTACGCCTTGAACTTTTAATGAGAATTGTTTAGAAAGTCTCAATTAAACAAGCCATCGATATAACAGTCTAGTCGAGACTCGTTGGAACTTTTGTTGTTTTGTTAAGCACATTTATTTTGAACTGTAAATAGCTTTGTTTAGCGGTTAACGAGGTGATTTATGTTAAACGGCCGGGGGACATGGCGCCATTCTGACATCTAGGATTTGGGTTTGCCGGAGCAAATGAACTTTCCCGCATTAGCCGTGCCTATTTGTGGACGGCGTTGATTTATTGAATTAATTTTACTAGATTCACGGTGGAATATCATGAGGCAAAAGTAATTTCGGTTATGAGGGCGTCTTTGTTGTCGGTGTGGGCGGGGCGGCGGCGGCGGGGCGGGCGGCTATAACTCTGTCAGTTTGCGCCTGCTTTGAAATTGGAATTCGGACGACACGCTAACGAGCTAACTCGTACCGTCTGAGGTTGCCAACCGCCCCGTGGCGAAGCGCCTCTGTTCCCACAAGAACTAGGAAACAGATGGATGCTCAAGACTGTGAAAATATCCGGGTAAAATAGAACATATGATGCGGAGAATATTGTGAATTACGGTGGATATGATGTGTAAAACATAGTTTACAAACATATCGTCAGTAATCAACAAATTATTAAAATATTAAGTTCAATATGTTCATGTTTGTAGGATTAATCTACTTTAAACTACCTCCTCTTATCTCTGTAATGATGATTATGAGCAGAAACGGAACGTGATCATTACGATATTCCTTCAGGCTTAATCTCTGGCCTCATCTTATTCATATTTATCAAATATAATATAAGTTGTACAGCACGAAATATTGCAAGCAAACAATATTTTGCTCCAACCCGAAACGCCTAGGACGAAAGTCTAGCGCAAGTCATGAAATAGGCAATACCGCAATGCAAATTGTTCATACCATTTCAAACAAACTTCGGGAAGTACTCCAACCGTATTCGTATGCCTTTTGAGTACAACCCCTTTCTACATAAACCCCACTTGTGGATTTCCTTTATTCAGTCTCTTATTTCATTCGCTGTAGGAACTAAAACCGTGCTAACAACGCAAATGTGTGAATGCTAAGAGAATATAAAATTCAGAGTGTGGATGAGTGTAAGTTTTCCTTTACAAATCGACTGGCCTCTCCAGTCAAATATAAAGGAATGATCAAAAATTACTTAAGTTTAGTTGAGATCATTTGATCCATGATAATAGTGGTACATAATGATGTCCCTCATTACATCGCTCTAAATGTATAATACATTCTGATGATGATCCAAGCTGTATTCGGTCACCAGGTCGACGAAAGAGTTAATTGGAATAACGATGAAGGAGTTTTTGAGTCTTGCTATATCTGTGATTAGAATCTATAACTCAGTCTAGCAAAACCAGGAACGCTTCTCATCGCCCCACTTATTTCTAGAGTTTCTCATCTCCTTAGTATGGGCGGGTGCGCTCTGCGTGGGAGTGTCCCGACTCGCCGGGGCTGTGGTGGCGGTCCGACGGAAGTCCCCTCGACTGGCCGCATTGCTGGGTGGACTGCTGCTGCCATTAGCCTGTCTGTTCACATCGTTCGCAACTCAGCTGCATCAGACGCTCTTGAGTTATGGTGAGAAGAGAAAACCCAAGTTAACGAAAAACTTACAAAATAAGCCAAAGTTTACAAAGGTTACAAACAGTCGTCAGGCAGGAAGCATATTTAAGATTTCTCAATCAGAATTATACGCTTTACTAAAGTCATTTTTTTAGAGAAATTCATGGATCGGATTATGTAGCTAAGAGCAGCGTTCCGTTCTTAGCAGACGCTGCTTAAACCATCTGTCAAGTCAAGATGTGAAAAGCTAATATAAGTGTTCTCCTCCAGGAGTGGTGCTGGGCATCGGCTGCGGGCTAGTCCGCGAGGCAGCAGGGCTAGTCCTGGGCGCCTACTTCCGCAGACGGCGGCAGTTCGTCGAGCTGGTGGCGCATGCGGGTGGCGGCGTGGGGATTGCACTCTTCAGCGTCGCTTACAAGGAGGCTTTAGGGTAACTATTGTACTTCCTAATATCTGAGTACCGTTAGAAATGGGATTATGCAGCTGGGCTGGGTACTTATTTAGTGTGAGGCCGTACTAATTCCGTTTCTCAGTGTCCTTCATGTGTATATAATTTTCAAGATATTTGGGCCAGGCTGTATAAGAATTTAAGTATTTTGTTGGCTGATTATCTCTGATCGTGTGGACGTTATCTTTATTTGTACATACTCCAAAGCAACTCGTTTCTGAGTATAGTTTGAAGATTGTGAAGAAGGTGATTCTTTTGCAGAAAACTCGGCTGGCGACTAGGACTCCAAGCGATTACCGGAATCCTCGTGCTGGCATTCTTCCTCAGTGCTGTATACAGGAGCGCGTCACTGTACCATCCCCAACGTCGTGCCATTTTACACCTTAAGAATCAGAGACGGAAGGTAAGGAAAACATTTACCTCCGCTCTTATTTTTCAAAGGAAGAAATTTAATATGTATGACGGACGTCTTGGCAAGACCCTTGTTCCCTCGACTGTGGGAAAGACCGAAAATAACTTAAGAATGTCACTTTTACCGTGTTTGTGAGCCCTTTGATAATCGGAATCATGGCTTAGTATCTTGAGTGTCTTATTTAATAAATCGGCTAGCTTGTCAGTAAAAATGATCCATCCTAACAAGAATTGCTTAAAATGATTGTATGAAGACCTGTTACGGGTACAATTATTATGATTCACTAAGAATGAAAGTTTAATTGAAATGAATCATAAATCCCAATCAACATTTCATTTTCCAATTATGCTGCGAAAACTACATTTTCTACTTTTTAGGATAATTCGATTTTCAAATTTTATGCTGGCTTCGTTCTTATTGGAATTTTGACGAAATCGGAAATTCTAATTAGATTATTTATATCAGAATAAGATTCAATAAGAAAAAGATACCTTATAATTAGAATTAAGAGGCAAATCCCTATCTGTAAGCGAAACCGATTCCAAACCCCTGTCTGTGAGCGCTCTGAAAATCGCACATATGAGGTAAATCTTGCAAAATGGCGCCCACTGTTGAGAAGATAAGGAAACAAATGGCCTGCGCTAAAATATGAGAAGGGTGCAGAAACTAAAACACGAGAAGGTTGAAATGTGACAAGTTTCCGTAGCATCGATATTCGACTTTCCGTATGCCTACGGCTATTTTGACTTTAGCCATGTACAGGTTCCGCGAGAATTACCCTTTACTAACATGGCATCATTCTAGTACAAGCAACAAACCGCCAAATATATTCCCTAAATCCTTTAAATTAAATTTAAAGGGAAACGGCACCACTAATTAATTCATTTATTCCCTGCGACAGGTTAAAGAGAAGAAAGGGCTAATAAAGAAGCCTCCATTAATCGACCTGACGCCGCTGCGCTCCCGCCCCGCCAGGGTCTTACTGTTGTCAGCCGGAGTAGCCGCATTCGGCCTTTACACCCCTGTCTTTTTTCTGGTGAGCCTAACGGATATTTATGTACAACCCGCTTGCTCATTGTGAAAGCAGTGAATAATTAATTGGAAGCACCCCTTAATTAATATGATGTAGCTTAACCTGGGAATACCTAATCACAAAGATGAAAAAATATGATTGAAGAGTTCTTCCATCACTTATCACTAAAAAAATTATATTCCAGAATATAATTTTGCCACTTGAGATGGTCACTTCGTTTTGTTTTCCTATTTCATCAATCGTTATGTTTCATTTATATCATTTAGGCCTTGCAAGGTTTCCAAGAGGGCTTGGAAGAGAGTGCCCTGGTGCTGCTTCAGACATTTCTGGGGTTCGCGGTTGTGCTCGGTTGCGCTGGCTTTGGGCTCGTGCTGGTGCGACCGTCTGCGCAATGCCTCGTCTCCAAGCAGTACCTGTGCCAGACCGCCATGTTAGGAATAGGTGAGAATAATATATAATAATAATAAGATAGGCTTTTTGTTGAATGAAGCATGTAGAAGCACATCTTGTTACGGATACATGTCTGCGTATTTTTCTGGGGTGACAATTAAACTGGCTTATTTAGCCCTATGTCCGTGTTAATCTTGAATTTTTGTTGCAGGTATATCGATGCTCGCTCTAAGCAGTGTCGAAGGCTACCACGGCTACGTTCTCTTCGCGTGGATGTATGGCTTGTGCCTAGGAGGGTTCCTGTACTCTATTAAAATGTTAACTATGGAGCGTGTGCGTGGCAGGCACTTTGCTAAAGTTTGGGGTACGTAAATTATTTTATAATTTTGAAATCAAGACAAATAAATAATATCTGTTTTATTTCTTCTCTATTATATGGTAGTATATTCCGATTCAGAACAATAAAATCGTTTAAAGGTTTTCTACAAGGCGCAGAAGCAATCCCCGTGATTGTCGGCGTTCCTGTGACCGGGTACATCAACGAGCAGGCGCCTCGTGCAGGGTTCTACTTCTCATCAGCGGCGACGCTGGCGGGCGCTCTGCTGCTGTTTTTCGTCGGGTTCTCGAAGCGGGAGCCAGACCCGCCGCCGGCGCCTGCGCCGACCGTCGTGGAGACGTGTCCCTGCGTGACGCCTCCGCCCAGGTGCGAGCCGGCGTGGTGCGCCTGCAGTGCGGGCGGTGCTACGGCCTACTGCAGCTGGCAAGGCCCCTCCTGTGGAATTAGGACTTTACCTAAATCGCTGTCCTATGCGGCGCCCCTAGACAGAGTATGCTGCTCTGCAGCAGCGCAGTATCCTGAGTGTTGTCGGCGGGCCTCTACTCTGAGGCCGTCTCGTAGCGTGCCTGAAGGCCTAGCGAGAAGACCCAGTACGTGGAGCCACGCCGGCTCATGCCGCGGACTCTGCCGCCGCCGAGAGCATCACCTCATCGAACAAATCACCACCTCGGTATGATAGAGAAATTAAATGATCAAACCCCAAATTAAGGCTTACCTGACGCTGATCGGTCGTTTTGTTCAGTCAGATTTGGAATTAGTATCTAATCAACAGTTCGCGGACATGATATTCAGGAAACATTTTTAGCAACTTGCGAATGGATTAGTAAAAGCTATAAATAGTGAAGTGTAAATATTTTTAACTTTTAGTGTAGTGATAAGATGCATATTGTAAACTAAGGTTATGGTTACGGTGATAGTTCTATTTACTTAGGTTTTTGATGCAATAATTTGAGAACGGATCGATGAAACATTAGTGTCATACGTACTCGTAATTACGATTTGTTGTAAAGTTTTGTACTGCATGTTCCGTTGTAATGATATATTGTTAATTAACATCCTGTGAGAGTGAATGTCATTTAATCTACTCGTACTTTAACACAGGGTCCGATAAGAAGTGTTCATCTAAAATCAAAACATCTCTAAAAGCGCTTATTATTACGCTGATCGCTTACTTTAACTTTGAATGCTGACAAAACTTTTTACGGGACCTCCCCGTAATTACCCGTACTACGTCTAAGTAGAAAACTTTTATTATCATGTAGGTACTGTATGTAATTTCTTTCCCTTCATGATCGTCAAATTTCTTTCACCGAAAGACGTTGATAAGATAACAAATTTTTTCTTCTTCTAGTGATCTATTTTTGAAATGCATTTTAGACTAAAACTAAAACTTTTAGTACACCTACTAATAAATAATAAAGTATATCAATAAAACTACCTATTAGGTACGAAATTAAAGTTTTATTGAAACAAAGTCAATTCTAGCGGATCATATTTAATACAGCTTACTTAAATATGCCTTTTATAAAGTAGTTTTTATTTAATTGTTGGTACCAGTATATTTTATTGTATGTTAGGTATTGAAAATTTGCGTTGTTATGTTGTTTGTTGAGTTTATTTTATATAAAAATGTTTACAGTTTTGATGCTCAGTAGAAAAAAAATTACAGAGGTATTTAGAAAACCGAGTTTGTGTTAATTCCTTTTTAAGTATATCAGAAAATTTTCAGAAATCACTACGAGATTAGGGTTGCGAGCTATAAATCTGCCTTTTTTTCTTGAAAATATTGATGTATGGCTGCGGCCCTTGTCTCGTAGCAATGTCCCGTGACGAGCTAAATAATTGATACCCCTAATTAATGGCATCGAAAAGTAGTGATAGTCTGCGAGCAGTAAAAAGCGGTACTGGAACCACGGGACCCTTTGGTAGAATAGTAAGTATCTACTCAAATATAGTACTTCTCAAGGAGTTGCGTCTCCAACACCGGAAATATTGGTACAACTTGGAAACCCTTATATAAAGTTGGAAAAATGCCACTTTTAGGCCACAACTCTGCGCCAAAGAATAGTGACGGCGACTGGATTTATTCGACAGTAACTTATACGTCTTTTTCCATGCGGGATGGCAGAGGATGAGCTCACATTCAGCCGGTAATTCGATATCCCGCGCCAAAGAGTCCAAAAATGGAGCGTTTGAATCATTTCAATATCTGCCGTGTTGCCCTGCCGTCGACATGTTTTCGTATATCGGGTATCCTGAATTTTCGTGAAGTGCAAACATTCGGCAGCCGTCGCATCGTCGCCAGTCGCCAATACAAAGTATAGTCGTAACCACACCAAGTTTAACTTTTGTTATTTCCGTCGTTTTTTATTTTCAAGCGCATAAATTATCTTATTTCTAAACTCTACATTTTGACAAAAACCCTTGAATTTCTGCCACCCCATCTCAAATGCCAAACCTTGTTGAATTTGTGTACGACTGTTGGTGTATCTTGAAATAAATAAATGGTACTACAGTATATGGTGAGCTTTGGTTTTTTAATGTATCAGTAGTACCAATGTCATTTTTTTAGCAAGCCAGACCGAGCATTTTGATTAGTGTTGTTTTAAAGGTACTAGCGATACAAAAGTGTATCACTAGTTCCATTGATGGTACTGTCCAATGGTACTACAACAATAAAGGGTCAAAATCTTCATGGAACGAAGTACAAGTAAGTAAGAAAAGTATAGCATACTTAGCCGCCAAGGATAGACCTCGCATTTTCATTACACCCATGAAAATAATTCGTGTCTAGATTGATCTCGACGACGCTATAAAATCTTAAAGGCAAGTAAGTGCACGTTCAAATATATAACCGGAGTGAAGAGCTTTCTCATCAGAAATCTACTCAGATTTGGCCCACATTTACGATGCAAGCTTCAAAAGGTGAGGGCTATTCCTCTAATATCGAATATTCGAACGACATGAATATCAAATAAGACCGCGGAGAAATTGAACTGGTATTATTTCTTTGCGAGTCTTATTTTTATTGGGTTTTGTTTTGGTTTATAAATAAAGTATTTTTTATAAACATATTAAGTTATATCTATCTGTGTAAAATTATGCCGAGTGAGGAGCTTTTTTGAAGGATATGTTAACTACATAAGATGAAGACACAAAAAACAAGAACAGGCAAACACTTTATTTTATTATTATTATGTATCCCAGCAAAATTGTGCTTACATATCAATAAGAAATACATGTACAAGACACAGTCAACGAAAACGTACGCGACTGAGAAGTAAACAAAATCAACTAAACCTGATAAAGCTAGAACTTCGCAAACAACTCCTGGAAATCGTAAACTATACAAGTCAACAAAGATAAAACTATAGAGTTAGGTCGTACGAGTAGTAGGGGGCGTCCATCAGTTCCGTGAGGTGTTCAGGCGGGAGGGAGTCAAGCCAAATCTCACTCAAAAAACCATGTAAAGTTATGAGAAAATAAATTTAAAGGGTTAAATTAAAGTAAAAACATTTTTTTGTGATTATCCCAATAAATAAAAATGAGAATACAATTTTTAAAACATATCACGTGAGATTAGGGTACGGAGAGAAGGAGTTGAGCCAAATTTCACAACATCTCATCGGCATTCTGAAAATCGTCAAAAACGCCTTTAGTAATTAATGACTTGTTGTTGAAAATCTGCCATAGGATTTCTACTTGGAGGAGAATGCGAGGTTATTCAAATATTAAGGTAGGTAGTAATATTATAATTCTAGTAAAATCAAACATGCTGGTTGAGATATATATTATTGCGTAGCAGTGAAACGTTTTGCACAATTTGATTATATGACATATTTAATCGCACAGCAAAAATACTTATTTTCACAGCAAAAAAGGATCAGCAAAAATACTTTTTATGTTTTAAGTATTTTTGTTGTTCTTGAAGGCTTCGTTTCTCTCATCCCCTTTACCCTTCACCTAAGCTACCGCAGTATTTTGTCCTGATATTTGCTTTGAAAATCAGTAAATTTGCTGCGGTAAATCAGTATTTTTGATGTGCAGTTTAATATTTCCCTTCGATAAGCCGCGAAGGAGTTTTTTTGAAAAGTAAAGAAATTAAATATCAAAACCTAAAGATTACCCAGTAAAGTCGTCGCAAGGCTGCTGGCTCGACAGTGACGCCGAAATAGTGTAAATCGACGTGGCTTAGCGGATCCCGTTGCGGGCGAAGCGCGCCTTCCCTCATCCTCAGAAATTCCAGCATTATTCATACGTCGAGCTAGAAAGTTGAAGATGTACGTACGTGTATTAGGGTAAGACTCGGAATAATCCGAGTGAAATGATTAGGAGCTTCTTTGTGTACGAAGTCGTCGGCGAGGCGGTTCCGAGTCGGAATTCCGGCTGTAAAACTTGAAGGGACGGCCATTCGGGCTTTGCTTCGACTGAGGGCTTGTTAGGCTGAGTGGTAGGGTAAGGTAGTTTCTTATGATTTTGCTCACTTCATAAATAGGCGGAATTCGAGTAAAGGTCTGTGTCCCTCGGTGGGGGCATTAAAAGGCACACATAAATAAAATTATAGCTCCAAAATTTCCACCCACCAAAAAGTGACACGAGACGAGAGGTAGGACGCAGTTTTAGAGGTTTTCTCATTTTATTTACCTCTAACTCAAGTTACATGCTTGCGAATATTCAAAAGATATCGGATTACGACCCAATAAAAATATTTATCGAGGAGAATTCTTGTAAGAATGCCAACATAACAAACTTGTACTTTAGAGAGTTATTTTATTTATGTAAATGGATGATCATTGAAATAACATCGTATGTGGCTTGGTAACTTCGATTTTATACATAAGTAAGACCTTGCCTTCACAAGAGAAAGTAGTCAATTTTAGACAGAAACTCATCTAAATATTTGCTTCATATATCATATGTCAAGAACAAGCTTACATTGAATTAGTTAGACGATGCTAACCAATTCAATGTAAGCTTGTTATGAATTCGTTTGCCTGTTTTCAAGTTTCACAAAGATAATATTTGAATGGGCTTCTAAAGGTATCACGTAGAACGCATATATCACAACATATGCCTTTCACAACAGACTGCCACGTTTTTCACACGCTACGATACGTGAGTTAATCTTTATGTATAATATTATCATAACGGATCTCTCATTGTTTTTAGAAGATCTTTTTGAGGAAGACTTAAGCCACAGATGTTTAAAGACATTATATTTATAGGTATTTTACATCTAACACACGAGTATAGCGGCGTGCAAGAGGATATAATCAAATCATATTCTTTTTGTGCCTTTACATTGGGACTTTTTTGCTTTGTTTTTTAATATAACTGCTGTCTGTCATAAGTAGGTATGACTCGATATACTAAAAAATACTTTTACAATATAATGTCTTGTTCAAAGAGACCATTACTAGCTAGGCTAGCATGGTATGTTTCTATTTATTATTTGTGCAGTTAGCACATTGAGGCACACACTGGCATTGTCCGAGATATAAGCCCCCCTTTCAACCAGCTCACAACAGAGGCTGAGAGATTTGGGACATGACATGTGGGATGGAAAGAAATCGTCACTGGGCCTCTGAGATAAACACAAAAGGGGAACCTTTTCTATTTTACGCTTGCTGTAAAGACGTCCGTTTCTTCAAAAAATCTTAACTAATGTATACTTACTGGTGTTTGCCATTTGAGGGACTCTAATTATACTTGTAAGTACATACAGTGTACAACAGAAAGTATGGATGTAGTCTTTTAAAGGGTTAGTAAAGAACTTTCACTATGTAACAGCTTTAATTCAGTTTTCTTCCAGTGCATACATTTATTCACAAAAAACCATTTTCTTAAACATGCTTGGAAATGTGGACATTATTGTGACAACCTTCTTTGAGATAAATCGAACTTTCTGTACTATGTTCCTGTTCTGGTCAGTACTACGCGTCGCTGCCTGTTAAACATGTATGAAAATCCTTAACTGTAGTGTTTAGATGCCTGTTATAGTTGTATAAAAACTCTTAACTGTAGTGTTTTAAAAAATGGAACGACCATTTTCCTTGGGACTATAGCAACCAAGAAGGTATAATTTAGGGTTTATTTAAATTTCGAATAGGCTTCCAAATACAAGACTGTACAATGATGAAAAAAACATATGAATTTATTGACTCGGGAATACGGAACGGACAACTATGTAGCATTTGCAAAAATTGTTGATTTTTTGAAGTGAAGCGAGCGACTGTGACGAAATTAATTTGACACCGCCAGAAATTCAAGAAGCAGCAAGAGCGGTTATAGAACTCTCGTTGCCGCCGAAATCGAATGAAAGATATTTGAAAACCTATGAAAAGTTTGTTCAGTGAAACATAGAAAGACAATCTAAATCCTTATCCGCTAGCTAGTAGCTAGAAAGTTGAGCGGACTACATATGTTCAATACTTAAATGCAGTTTTAATTAAGCATAACCTTGTTAGTTAACAAACTATCGATAAATTGTAAACTGTGCCGTACTGCTTACGATATGACGCGTGAGTTTATAATAAAACCGTTAATTTGTGAACTGGTATAAACTTGAATTGCAAACGAAAAACCCCCGAATAGTCTTCGTTTTAGGTTGACATGTAAGAAAAAAATTAACGTAAAATCTAAACCCTGTCGGTCTGGTTTACATTTTGTCGATAGTTTACAAACTAACGCGTTAATTTAAAAACTAACGGTATTGACAATCTTACGGTGTCCGATACAATTGTAAAAAGTTTAAAAGCTTTTACCGCGTCAAGCGTAAAGGTATTGTTGTCTGAATTACCAGATGTCAAAGTAAGTTTTAGTCCTTGTACACATAGTAAAATTACATATTAAAGCGTAAGTTATAAGCTAACATAACAACTTTAAGCGAACTTTTTATTGTTACATGTTGTTCTAATTTTCGACATTTTTGTTGCATGCCGAGTAACAAAATCGCAAATATTACCTATTCTTAGAGACCAGGATCCGAGATATTTTTTAAAAAACAACTCTTATTAACCTAAAAGTTTTAATTACAGTGCATTTAACAACAGATGACTCAATTAACAATTAGTTCAAAACAGAAAAATATTGGACAGAAAACGACACGAAAATGGGAAGGTGTTGGTTCTTTGACGACAGCGACCCAAGTGAGCGAGCGCATGGATGCGCCTCGCTTTTATAGACAGTCGTAGGGAGTAGGGCTGGCGTTTCCAATACGGCCCCTCCTGACAGGAGACCGTCCCCGGGCTCCCTTTTGTTTTTAGGTCTCCAGCTCCGTTTCCAAAACCGGCATGGAGATGCCTGGCTCCGACTCGTGGACAGGCGAGTTGCTGGCTTGCGGTGCTTGATGCACAAGCGCAGCTGGGGCACGCGGCAGGTCAGCCACGCTAGTGGCAGAAGTGCTGGGCAGATACACCATCTGCATCCCCGAAGTACTAGGCTGCTGGTTGTCATCGACAAGCAACCTGGCGACGACTGGCAGCTCATCGGGCTCCGGAAACATCCCGGTGGCGTCTATAGCAGACTCCTGGTACTCATCGTCTGCACCTGTTCAGAAACATACAAAGTGCACATAGTGCGCCAACACAAGTCTGCACAGATAGGAAGCACGACGTTTGCTATATCCGGCCATACACATAAGCAAGTCTGCACAGATAGGAAGCACGACGTTTGCTAAATCCGGCCATACACATAAACAAGTCTGCACAGATAGGAAGCACGACGTTTGCTATATCCGGCCATACACATAAACAAGTCTGCACAGATAGGAAGCACGACGTTTGCTATATCCGGCCATACACATAAACAAGTCTGCACAGATAGGAAGCACGACGTTTGCTATATCCGGCCATACACATAAACAAGTCTGCACAGATAGGAAGCACGACGTTTGCTATATCCGGCCATACACATCAACAAGTCTGCACAGATAGGAAGCACGACGTTTGCTATATCCGGCCATACACATAAACAAGTAATGAGTAGCCCAAACACATGGAAAGAGGCACGTCGTGAAGCTTATCCACACAAACATACTACCCATAAATCAGCTGCATCTTACCATTAAAGTAATCAGCACACACATCAGGAGTCCACTCGCCATTCCACGGGATCATGTACTCCGCTGCTGCTTGCGTGGACTTCCCGTAGGAACCGGCCAGAAGTTGCAGCTCATAGCGCCCTTGCGGCAGCACCTTCTTTACACGGTATGGGCCGCGCATGCCAGAGTCAAGCTTGCCAGTCGCCTGCGCCTGCTTCTTAACAAAAACCAAAGAGTTTGGTTCAAAGGTCCTGGGAGCCTTTTTCCCCTGGTTCACATGTGTATCTTGGTTCTGTTGATTCCGTCTGAGGCGCTCAGATGTTTGTTGCCTGCTTATCTCGCGCAGAGCCTTCCGGTTAGGACTGGAACCCTCGAGAGCAACATCTCGAACCAAACTTCGAATGAGAGGTGTCGCTGCATCAATGCCCACCAGCAGTTGCAAAGCTGAATACTGTGTCGTTCTGTGCTTCGTTATGTTCAGCACCAACTGAACCTTCCACTCCAACCTTCAACTCGAATCATATTGAGAACTGTCCTACAATAACGTTCTACCTGCCCATTAGCCTGATGCATTTCAGGTGTAATTAGATGTGTATCACACCCCATTCCCTGAACCCAATCTAAGAACTCAGCACTCAGAAACATCCGCCCCCTATCGGCGACGATTAACTTTGGGGTCCCAAATAAGGAAATCATATTAGTGACATGACGCTTTAATTCTCCAGCATCCTGTCGATACATTGTTTACAGAAGGCAGTATTTTGAAAAAGCGTCTACTACTATAAGGACATAGCGATAGACCTCAGCTTCAGGAAGAGGCCCTAAGGCGTCCATGTGGACAGTCTCGAAAGGGACATCTGGTTTTCCCCAGGAATGAATGGGCTGGAGTGGAGCACGAGCCACTTTCTTATGGGAAAGGCACACTATGCAATGTGAGACATATTTCTGGGCAAAACCCCTTAACCCCGGAAACCAGAAGTGTTTCATGATTAGATCAACGGTCTTTTCGACCCCTGGGTGTTCATGTTCATCGTGAAACACCCGAAGTAGGCTAAGCCTATGGCCCTTGGGTATATAACAAAGGAGTCGGGTGGATTTACCCGTAGGTGAATGTTTGACATAGAGGAGGTCGTTTTTAACGACGTAACGCGTCGCATCCAGTTCTCCGTCAGTCAGTTTCTGCATGAGGGACCGCGTCTCCTCATCGGAAGCCTGAGCAACCTGTGCCCAGTTCAGGGGTTTCTGAACAGTGCACACATTGACCGGATTCCGACTTAAATAGTCAGCATGCGACATAAGTGAACCTTTGCGATATTCCAATGCAAAGTCAAAGTCTTGCAGGTATACCCACCACCGGGCAACCCTAGGTAGTAAATCTTTCTTGCGCTGTGTAAGCCTCAGTGCGTTGCAGTCGGTAACCACCGTGAAGCGTACACCAACAAGATAATGCCTGTAGTGCTGCAGAGCTCGGACCACAGCGAGTGTTTCGAGTTCATAAGAGTGGTACTTGCTTTCCGCACCTTGCGTTAACTTGCTGTAGTAAGAAACCACTCGCTTGTGTCCTCCCTCATGCACTTGCATCGGCACGGCTCCATAGCCAATGGAACTTGCGTCAGTGTGCACCTCACTCGGCAAGGAAGGGTCGTTGATCGCAAGAACAGGCTCATTGATGAGGCAATCGATGATATCTTTACGCGCAGCCTCCTGTTCTGATCCCCAATGGAAATTCATTCCTTTCCGAGTGAGAGCAGCAACACATGCCGTTTTTTGAGCAAAACCGGGTATGTAACGCCGAAAATAACTAGCAAGGCCTATGAACTGGCGCACTTGCTTGACATTTTTCGGTTCCGGAACCTCAGTCAAGGCTTTAACTTAATTATGACTGGGCCGTACCTGACCTTCACTGATAGTCCGGCCAAGGTACTCTATTTCAGTAGCCAAGAACGAACATTTTCGCAAGTTGATGGAGAATCCAGCGGTTGTCAATGTTGCAAGAACATAACGTAACAGGACGAATCCCTGAGCAATGGTCCTGCTCAGGATCAAGACATCGTCTATGTAGACCAGGATATCACCAGATTCGATGTACTCACGGAGGGTTGTTGAGATGATGCGCTGATACACCACAGGCGCGTTGGCAAGCCCATACGGCATTTTTAGGTATTCGAAGTGCCCTTCGGGTGTCACAAAGCCAGTAAGAGGTACCGACTGCTCATCTACGGGAATCTGGTGGAATCCGGTCGCCATGTCGAGACTACTAAAGAACTTGTTATGTCCTAGTCGGTCTATGTGATCATCAATCCGCGGCAATGGAAAACGATCCTTAACCGTGATCTCGTTCAGCTTACGAAAATCTACACACATGCGGTCAGATCCGTCCTTCTTTTTTACAAGAAGAATCGGACTCGCATATGCGGACTCTGATTCCTGAATGACACCCTTATCCAACAGGTCCCTTATGATCTCACGAACACTCAATGTCTCAGCGTGAGAGAGACGATAAGGTCGGTAGTTGACAGGTACATCACTACTCAGTCTGATCACCATACTGCCCGTACTTACAGTAGACGTGGCAGTACCTGCTATAAGGTGCTGTGAGAACTCATTAATTATTGCCAGCAGCTGCTGCACTTCATCACCAACTAGAGGTGTATTAACAGAAATGGGTTCAGCAGACTGAATAGTCATCACCGTTTCAGGGTTAGTTTCCCTAACTATTTGTTGAGAGTCCCGTGTACGGATGTAACGAACACCCTCCCTGTTGAGCATGTCTGTACCAATGATAACTGGAGTATTCATGTACTCGGAAGCCACTATGTACAGGTCGACCTCAAGTGTGATACCGTCAAACTCAATTGGCAGGGTTACATAGGAAGTGCTTTCCACTTCCTGACTTCCTAGACCTTTTAGTATACGGAAAGATGGCTTCCGCGCACAGTCAAAATGTTTCAGTAGAGAAGACGAGACGAGAGATATCGTAGACCCACTATCTATCAACATATCAACTGGAACGCTCTCATTTGTAAGAATACTTCCCGCCGCAGATCCGGTAGGTAGATCTCGTGCTGGCGGTACCCCGCTCGGCAACAACTCCGACGAAGCGCTGCGCGCGTAGACTGCTCGCGCGATGGCAGGGGTAGTCGTCGCCGGCTCGGGCGCTTGGCGCCAGGCAGGCGACAACTCAGGGCCGTATGTCGGCGGCGGCGGCGGCAGCGATTCGCGAACCGACGAAGTCTGTTGCGGTGGCGGGGTGAATTGATTCACCGACCCAACCGCCCCGCGCTCTTCCAACGCACGTAGACGAGCCAACAATGCGGACATTTCGCGTCGTAACTGGCCCTCAGGAGTACGCTCCCTGTATCGACTATGGTGTCGATCTCGCGAGCGACTCCTATGGCGGCTACGTCGTCGTTCGCGGTCCGACATTTTTCAAACACACAACGCAAAAGTGAACGTGGAAAAGTGAGATAGAATCACTTTTACTATCCCACTTCTGATCTTAGAGACCAGGATCCGAGATATTTTTTAAAAAACAACTCTTATTAACCAAAAGTTTTAATTACAGTGCATTTAACAACAGATGACTCAATTAACAATTAGTTCAAAACAGAAAAATATTGGACAGAAAACGACACGAAAATGGCAAGGTGTGGGTTCTTTGACGACAGCGACCCAAGTGAGCGAGCGCATGGATGCGCCTCGCTTTTATAGACAGTCGTAGGGAGTAGGGCTGGCGTTTCCAATACTATTATATTATTATAAAAGACGTAAAAAGCCATGACGGTGCGAAAATTGTAACTCTACGTGATACCAAAATGAACAGTACATTTGTTATTCCAGAGCAAGCAGTACAAAAGTACATTGAACTACGGACCGATTTTGAGAAAAAATACACAAAGCAAGTAATAAGATGACACAAAATCGCAGCAATTTCAAAAATAATAATAATTGCAACCTGTTTAAGCTTGCCAAATCCGGAATATTATACTAGTCACTACTTTCGTCAATCTTTAGTCTCTTTGCCGACACAGGTGCAAATTTTATTACTTTCTCTTAAAAGAAATGGAGGATGGAACCACAGAACTTTGTGACAAGGTATCTAAAAGCTACATATCGTCCATCGAAAATAAAACCAGGATTACAGGTAAAATCAATGATGGTATTCAATCTCGACCATCGCAGTGACGATAATACTATACTCATCTCTAGTCTAAGCCTTGAAATACAGAAATAATAATAATAATAATATTTAATAATAATACCTTGGACACCATTTACACACATTGATCTAGCCCCAAACTAGGATTCCCTGTATCTTGGGTACTAGACAACGATACACATACTTATATAGAGAAATATTATACTTAGATAGATAAACAACCATGACTAGCGTACAAACATCCGTTCTCATCAAACAAACATTTGCCCCCACCGGGACTCGAACCCGGGACCCTTGGTTTCGTAGGCAGCGTCACTGCCTACTCGGCCATTCGGGTCGGCATTCAGAAAGCACTGAACAATTAACTATACAACGAACTTCGGCCTCATTAAAATCATCCTAAACTAATTTAATCCCCGGAAAGTCCACCCTGAATTAAAAAAAATGTAAATTCAACAATATTTTTAAATAAATTTAATTAAGTACTTATTACTTTGTTTGAATCTCCTCGCATTATTTAAGAAAAGCACTATACAAGCCGCAACCAGTCATTGCAGGACTCACATATGTAGGCCTCGGCTCGTGCTTCGGACCAACATCAAGCGTTCGTTCTGCAGTGACCTTGTTACCGGCCGCTGCAGTAATGTACTATTAAATGCCTTCATTATAATCAGCGCTAGATAGTTTATACGAGAAACACCTATTCCTACCTGTTAGAATTATTGAAACCTTCATTTCTGTATACCGAGCAGAGTCACCGGGCATTGTTCCCTTCGCTCACAAACTCACAATCACAAATATAGCGAGCGAGGGATTATGTAAATCCTGGCAAATGCACCCGACACCGTCTTCACTCTAAAATACATAGATGCAGGTTGTAGGTGAGCGTGGAATATTATATTACTTCGACCTTTATAAAGTATAGAATATAATAATAATAATAATACCTTGGACACTATTGACACACATTGATCTAGCCCCAAACTAGGATTCCCTGTATCTTGGGTACTAGACAACGATACACATACTTATATAGATTAAATATTATACTTAGATAGATAAACAACCATGACTAGGGTACAAACATCCGTTCTCATCAAACAAATATTTGCTCCCACCGGGACTCGAACCCGGGACCCTTGGCTTCGTAGGCAGGGTCACTGCCGACTCGGCCATATATATATATATAAGTAGTATTATTGACGAATGACACTGCTGAAGAGCTTATTCTTGGTCACGAATAATTATTTTGTGCGTTGTATGTTCATTTGTGCCTCTGTCACTCCATATGTTGGGTGGTGACACTTCAATGCCGCCATTCTTACACAGCTGCTTGTTAACATAGGAAATTAATCGCTCTGCTTGTCAAAAGCCACTGCTTCCAATGAAGGGTGATTATACGACACGAGGAACAATTAACTTGGTGAATTAAAGCGACACATAATTACTATAATAACCTTTATCTGCCAATGATTCCCTGTTACATTACCCGTATGTCATGCTGACGCCTGAATTATTATTTAATGTATATTAAAGCTATCTGTTAGTAAGTAACATCTGAAAGTAATTTCGTTTGATGGTATCCCACTCATTAGCAAATGGTGTGGTATAAAGGAAACAGATATGAAAGTAGCTAGGTAAGTAAAATGTACCTTCTCTTTACGTAAAAGTCGATCAACCTCAAAATTATCTGAAATTCGAAGTGACACCTATTGTTGATGTACGCTATCTCCCTTCTTCCTTTGGTAAGGGTATATATCGAGCTATTTCTATCGGCAAGGGCTGTTGCAGGATAATTGATAATTTATCAGGCTCCCTGTTTGAAAACCGCTAACGCTCCACTCATTAATATTCCGTACATATCAAACGGATGGACGCAAAAGCTTAATTGATATTAGACATATTGCCGTGTGTGTCAGTCATTTTAATTAGTCATGTTTGTTCGTTTTGTCCACAAAAAGTTGAATGGGAACGAAATATTTTTTCCGAACCTTTTTTCACGAATACGTTTGTTTATTTTTAGAAGCGGTATTTGGTGTTCTGCTCCCTTATTCGCTCAGTTCGACGCAGTTTAGACCAAATTGAATTTTGGTATATGAAAAATCTGTCACTTTCCCACAAACAACGGTCGATTTGAGTTATTCAGATACGGCAGAGTATTAACTCTGCCGTAAAAATATTTGTATCCTATTACAAAAGGTTTGTTCCATTGGCCGTCGAGACGACGGGGGTGGGGATCGCATGGTAGGGCATAAATCAACACAATCATATATACATAGTCAGGTCATAAGTTCTGTCACATGTGCAATATGAAATAATTTATACATTTTTTTTTTTTTTTTTTTATTTATTTATTTATTTATTTATTTACTAATTACAGAGTTTACAGCACATACGATACAAATAAGACAAAAAGGTAAACTTATCTTTGGCCAATTACAAACTCTCATTATTTAAGACTAAGCAGGTATGATAGAAAGCATACAGTTTACATTAAAAAGAAAAATGAAATTAAATTAACTTACATCAAAATTACATTATTGTGGTTATGTGAGTGAGTTTGTGTATATGGGACTATGTGTATGTGAGTGTGTGTATGGTAGAGAGAGAGAGAGAATTTAAATGATTATGCAGGAACAGAAGGCAGGCTTACCTTTGTTCCTTAAGCAACGACATAATCCGTTTTTTGAAGAGCGGCTTTGATAGATGAAAAATGTCCGGGTCGGCAAAGTACTTGTTGTAAGTGCGGGGCAGCCTGCAGCTGATTGAGTTAGCTGCGTAGTTTGTGCGTGCGAAGGGAATATGGAAGAGTTTGTTTGCAGAGTGGCGAGTGCGAATAGACGGTACATCCAGTTTAAGTAATGAGTTAACGAGGTCAGGGCAATCGACACCTCCGCGACAGACGTTATAGAGGAGCATCATATCAAGCATCTTCCGACGGTTCTCGAGGCTCTCGAAACCGTGGTGTTGGCAAGAGTTCTCGTATCCTTCGCTTGAAAATCTGTCACGGAAGTTAAGTTGTTTTAAAAACTTCTTTTGAATGCGTTCTACTTTGTCCACGTAGACGCCATACTGTGGATTCCAAGAAGTACTGCAATATTCAAGGACACTTCTCACATATGCACAGTAAAGTATTCGAACACATCCCATGTCTGAAAAAGGTTTGGTGACTCTTAAAATAAACCCTAAGTTTCTAAAAGCTTTGCTAGTTATTGCCTCTACATGCTCCTCGAATGTCAGCTTATCATCAAGAATCACCCCCAAGTCGCGTATGGAGTGAACTCTCGGAATAGGGATATTGTTGAGATGATAGCTGTGCGAAATGGGCTGGTTTCTTCTTGTGAAGCTGATGGTGTTGCATTTCGAGGCATTGACATTAATTCTATTTATATCATAGTAGTGTGTCAGACGATCCAAATCCTCCTGCAGCAGATCACAATCTTGAGTAGACTTAATTTGCTTATATATTTTGTTATCGTCAGCATACAGGAGGAATTTGGCGTGGTGGAAGCACACACCTATATCGTATAGATAGGCTACATATAATAGGGGACCCAATATTGACCCTTGTGGGACTCCAGACGGGATAGTAATTCGATTAGACATGTGTTCACCAATCACAACAGCCTGACAACGGTTCGCGATATAAGATTTTGTCCATCGTAAGAGGTCGCCCTGGATGCCTAGTTTTTCTAACTTCCTTAAAAGTATGTTATGGTCAACACGGTCGAAGGCCTTCTCAAAGTCGGTGTAGATGGCGTCCACCTGTCCACCGCCATCCATGTCCCTAAGTACCGCATCTACAAAAGTAGCCAGATTAGTTGTGGTAGATTTAGACCTCATAAAACCATGCTGTTCCCCAGGGATGTTATTGGAAATAGTGGCGTAGATATGGTCGTGGACCACTCGCTCCATAATTTTGCTGAATGCGTTGAGTATCGATATAGGCCTGTAGTGTTCTACAGGCAGCCTAGAACCTTTTTTGTGTACAGGCACAATATTTGCAAATTTCCACTGATTGGGAAAGACACCTTCACAGAATGACCTGTTGAAGATGGTTGTAAGTGGTACAGCGAGAACCTTGGCACAGCGGGCGATTAGTATTGGAGGAATCTTGTCGCTGCCGGGGCCTTTACTTTTGTCCAGGGTGCTGAGTAGTTTGAAAACGCTGTCTGTAGATACTCGCACCGCGCTTATAACTCTGGGATGGGCTGGTTCGAGGAGGTTAGTGTTGTGGTATACTGCAGCGGGTTCGCTAAACATCCTACCGAAGTACTCATTGAAGGCATTGCAAGTGTCTTTTTCGGTTTGAAGGGCAACCGTGCCATGAGTCATATTACTGGGATAACCCGAGCCTTCTCTACGCATATTTTTAACGTACGACCAGAAAAGTTTCGGGTTATTTTTTATGCTATCTTGTACCAGGTTTATGTAACTTATGTGACAATTATGTTGAGCGAGTTTGCACCTACTACGGAGGAGAGAGAACGCCTTGTAGTCTACGGGGTTCCTATGTTTTCTCCATACCTTATGCAGTTTGTTTTTCTCTCTGATAATGGCAACCAGTGACCGACTATACCAGATTGGGTACTGACGCGAGCTGCTTGTTGTTCTCTTAGGGACGTATTTTTCTATGGCATCATGTATATGCGAGTTCAACAAGCAGACCGCGTCATCAAGCGAGCCAGAGTCGACGCTAGACCAGTCGATTTTGGAAAGATAATTGTTCATGTCTTCATAATTGCCTTTACGGAATTGGTACCTGAGCTGGTTAATGGTGGGGATATCAACTATGCCAATGTCTGCGGTTTCCATTACAAGGGTTGTATGGAAACGGTCTTCATCTACAACTGGTGACGGAGCCTGATGTATGTCTAATGGAAAATTGGTGTAGACAAGATCCAAAACGTTTTCGCAGCAGTTCTTCAGCCTGTTGTGTTGAGTAAGACCAAGGAAGTTCATTAAGCACGTTAGGTTGGTGGCAGAGTTCTGAAGAGCGACTGGACCAGTCCTCATGCATAGTGGCGCACTTGTGTCCCAATTAAGGCAGGGTAGATTAAAATCTCCTACTATAAGATACAGGTCATCCGGGTGTTGCTGGGTGATATCACTCAGCCCCTTCAGAAAGTACTGTACGCGTTCAGGTAGGTTTACGTCAGGAGGTAAGTATACAAGGGAAATATGCAGATCATGTTTGGAAGCAATTGCGCCGCCCGGCACGGTCAGCCATATACTTTCGTGGTCGGCGCGATGCCACTCAGGCCGAGCGCGCGCATTGAGTGCGGGCGAGCTAAGTGCCATTACACCACCGCCGGCCGTCGCAGATGCACGGTCGCGACGGAATATGTTATAGCGATTGGGATCCGCGATCTCCGCGTTAAGAAAACCCTCACACAGTTTCGTTTCTGTGATTAAAATGAGGTCATAGTCAAATGCCGCGATACTATTATAAAAATTCATAGTCTTAGTCCTCAGACCATTCACGTTTTGATAAAATATGCGTAAGCTATGATTTTTGAATTTTATGCTGGCTCGACATAGTTATATCATAACATGTAGATTGGTTTAAGTTGTAGTTATTAATAATAGTTCTGCAGACGACAGAGACGGCTCCGATTAGACACATTGATAAGCATATTGATTTTGATGTCATTGGTGTGATGTAAAAGATAACATAGTGATGTATAGGTATAAATATAGGTAGGTAGGTAGGTATAATTCTCTCGGGTGTGTGAGTGTTGTGGTGATGTTGTGCTAGTGGTGGTTGAGTTGGGTATGTGTATGTGTTTAGTTTATATTGCATGTTAACAAAGGTGAAGGCGGCAGTTAGGTAAATTTCAGTTATATAATTTTCATCAAGTCTGTTTCTGTTGATATTAAAATTTGCGGCGCATTTATAGCCCTTCTTACAAAAATGCGACAGTTTTTTGTCCAGATAAATTTATAACCAGAGTCTTTAGCCTTTAACTTACATGAGTTGAACAGTTTTTTATTTTTTACTGTTAGATGTTCATTCACATGTATATGCGACGGATCTCCGCTCATGCCGATCTTCGCAGTGTCCAGGTTTTGTGAGCGGGATGCAGCATAGACCGCGTCCTTGGTGCTGCGCTGCCTGAAGCGCACGACGAGGGCGCGCGGCTTGCCGGCCACAGCGCGCAGGGGCTGCACTCGATGCGCGAACTCGACGTCATCCGGTCCCAGCGCCACGCCCACACACGACGCGATCTTCTTCACCAGCCCGTGGGTTGATTCGCCTTCGGTCTCCGGCACTCCAACAATTTCTATATTTTGCAGGCGGGCCCACTGTTGGTTCTGCTGAGATTCGCGTTCGAGCACTGTGAGGCGAGACAGTAAGTCCTTGGATTGACCAGACAACTTCGCGTTATCGGCCCGAAGGCTCTTGATCTCTTCATCTTTCTTGCAAAGAGATGAGTTGACGACGTCTAGGCATGCTTCTGCTTTCTCCAATCTATTATTAACGTCGACATAGTTGGCTTGACATATCTCAACGTCTGCACGGAGCGAGTTGAAATCAGAGTGGATCTTGGTTAACTCTAGCCGCATGGAGGTGATTTCGATGCGAATCAGGCGCATTTCTTTGAGTAGTTCTGACATGGTGAGGCCGTCATTATCTATCGATCCATCCACGCAAGGCAGGTGTTCAGGGCCCGAGGTACACTCATTCTGGCTGATGCAGCTTGGGCAGACCCATTTATTAGGAACATCCTCGACACCAAGTGACACACACGCTTTGTGATAATTTCCCTTGCATACAGCACATACAGCGCCACCTGTTGCGGCAGTAAACCTACCACATGCTCCGCACTTTGGCTTCATCGTATAATGTGCTAATGTGTGATGATCTATGGATCGTAGCTAGGTGGGGCTTGGGTTTTGATTATCGCCACTAGATGGCGTTGCGCGTTAAGGCTTGCTATTAAATGATCAATAAATCAACGATAAGTAATTAATTAGCCACTTCCGGTCAATGACTCACTGCGCTGAACAACGATGACGGTCCTGATGATACCTCCAGCGGCTCAATGACGCAAATTAAGCGTCTCTAGATGAATCACTGCACCAGATCGGTTGGCCACTTTCTTACTAGAATACTCTCAATTCAATGCACCCCGGTTCAAGATAATACTTGCACTGTTGCTGCTAAACGTGTATTATGCGATGATAACTTTGGAAATGATAATAACACTAGATAAATATTAATTATTTACGTAATTGTGAGATGATTCGAAAAAGTCAACTGTGCAGTTCTACCCTCGTTACACTTGTACATTATTTATGTAAACATTTATATAGCAAAATGAACTTAATTCTAATGGTAATAAAGTTTATTCAAAATGACCCCCGCGATTTTGAATACAGGCCTTTATTCAGCGCGGCCAGTCGTCTATCGCAGCACGAACGAGGTCCATGTCAATATCGGCGGCTGCCTTAATCAAGGATGCCTTGAGTGACTCCAAATCAGGATGAGGCTTTGAGCAGGCCTTTTCCTCCAAGTGTTGCCATATCTTGTAATCTAACGGAAACAAATCTGGACTGGAGGAGGGCCAGTCTTCGTGCCGGATGAAGTCGATTTCACGCGCCGCCAGCCAGTCTTGTGTGCTTTTCGCTCTATGAGCTGGCGCAGAATGTTGTTGGAATATCCAGTGCCTGTTATTAAATATGGTATGAGAAACAGGTTCCACAAGGTTCTTGAGGACTGTATTTTGATACACAACTGCATTCGTTTTTAAGCCTTTCTCACAAAAATGTACCTCAGTTAAGCCCCAATAAGAGACTCCCAACCAAACCATGAGCGAGGATGGAAAATGACCTCGTTGGACACGCGGAATACGGTTGCTCGCTTCTTCACTGCTGTGTGCGACACCTTATCATTTTGTTTGTTGTAGCTCTCTTCCACGGTAAAAAAATTTTCATCCGAAAAAAGAATTTCCCGATGCTTTTTTCCCGCGTACCGCTTCAACAAAGCGCGGCATCTCTTCAGTCTCAGGTCCATTAAACGAGCGTCCAAACGATGTCCTGCTTTTCTTCGATATGCCCTAAGCCCTAAGTCTTCATTTAACACCCTTTTCACCGTGGTCCTGCTTAACCCCATCTGACAGTTTCTGTTTACGTATGGGATTTCTTTGAATTCGAGCCTTCACAGCTTTTATCACTGCTGGAGTCCTAACAGAGCGAGGGCGACCACTTCTTGACCTGTCATCTACACTAAAGTCTTCATTGTATCGTTTTATGGTACGATAAACGAATCTTTTGGTTATATTCAAATTTTTCAGTAAGTCGAAAATCTGAATTGGCGCGTAACCGTAACGATGCAACGCAATAACTGCGACACGGTCTTCTTTAAGTGTCCACTCCATATTTAAAAAATGAGGAAAATTCTAAAAAGTACACTTTTTTATTTTCATGAAAAATTCCAAATTCGAATTCAATAAACTTTTTTGTGGCCAGCGTTCTAAATTCAAAAGTTTTTATTGTGTGACAGAACTTATGACCTGACTGTGTATATACATCCTTACACACTACTTATATTAGTTTACTCTTTATTTTTGTTGCACTAAAATAATAGTTAGTGATTAATTGTTTATTTGTAATTGTCTTTAAAGTCAAAGTAAAAGTACTTTATTACTGTAGATATTTACATATACTTAGCAAACGTCATTTTTGCCTCTTCTCTACATTGGACCACTGTGGGAGAAGAAGGGCGTAGAAACTCCCACAGATTGTTTTTTAGATCTCTTTTCAAAATAGGTTGTGCTTAACTAATACAATTAAGTTTTTTTAAATTTAATAAGCAGGCAATAATAAATAATTACAAAATTATTAACAGCGAGGTCTATGTTGAACTAGATTAACCCCATACAGTCCTGTCATTTAAGTAATCTCGAACATTGTAATAACCCTTTTTCGACAAAGTCGCTTTAACATGCTTTTTAAATTGCTCAAATGGCAATTTCAAAATCACCAGAGGTATCTTATTATAGTAGAGAATGCACTGACCCTTGAAAGAATTGCTAACCTTCGCGAGTCTAAATCGGGGCGCACACAATCTGTGATTATTTCTTAGGTTAACATTGCAGCTATCGCTAAGTTTGGTAAATGTTGTAAGGTTCTTGCGTACATACATTATATTTTGGAAAATAAATTGACTAGCTACAGTTAGTATGTCAATTTCTTTAAAAAGCTCTCTTAAGGAGTCTGTTCTTTTAAATTATAAATTGCTCGAATAGCTCTTTTCTGTAAACACAATAAGATACCATAGGACATTATACTATGAAAGTAACTAAAATATACTAGCCTAGATGTAGCCACATCCGTGCTTTGCCTGATGTTCCTAACAGCGTAAGCCGCAGAACTTAATTTACCAGCAAATTTATCTATGTAGGGTCCCCACTGCAATTTGCTATAAATGGTTATTCCATGAAACTTCGCATCATTTACTTATTCTAACGTACTGTTGTCTAACAATAAAAAAATTTCTATGTACCCCACATAGCAATTTGTTATCAATGGTTATTCCAAGAAACTTCTTGTCATTTACTAATTGTAACGTATTGCTGTCCAACACTAAACTGGTCTCAACTTGCCCGACATTTGGAAGCGAGAATTTGATACACTTGGTTTTACCAGCGTTTAACAATAAATTATTAACTGTGAACCAATTCAAGGTTAAAGACAATACACCATTAACATCATCAAAATCTCCTTTTTGTCTTTCAATTTTGAAGAACATCTAAGTATCATCAGCAAACAACACTATATCAGTTAATTTCTCCACCATGAAAGGCAGATTGTTAATATATACCAGGAATAAGAAAGGGCCTAATATGGAACCTTGTGGAACGCCAATTTTTACACCCGATCCATCAGATTTAACGCCGTTTACTTCTGCCTTTTGAATTCTATTGCTTAGGTATGATCTTAGTAGATCCAACGCTTTATTTGTAACTCCGTAATGATTTAATTAAATTATAAGCGTATTATGATCAACACAATCAAACGCCTTTGACAGGTCGCAAAAAACTCCGATAGCATCCTGTGCGGCCTCCCATGCAGAATAAATATGAGATATAAGGGTAATACCTGCATCCGTAGTCGATTTACCCCTAGTGAAACCGTATTGTTTGGCGTGGAGTTGTTTTGTACGGTTGAGGTGTGAGAGCATTTGATTGAGTATAATCTTTTCAAATATTTTACTTAGTGTTGGAAGAACAGATATTGGTCTGAAATTTGAAGGATCACCCTTATCTCCCGACTTAAACAGAGGTATCAGTTTACTGTGTTTCATGAGGTCTGGGAAAGCCCCATCGTCAACACATTTATTGAATATATAAGCTAAGTGTGGGGTAAGCTATAACTAGAATTACTGAACTAATGACTTTGACAGATATACCCCACAAGTCTTCCGTATTTTTTAAGTTAAGTAATTTAAACGTTTTGACAATGTCCTGGGGATATACATGATGAAATTTTAAATATACATTACTGACGCTAGTGTTATTTTTTAATAAAGTCTCTGCTTCATATGGAGATGAATTTAGACGGTCTGTTGTGAGTAAGGGTACATTGGTGAAGAATGTTTCAAAAGCTCGAGCAACATCAGCGCTGGATTTAACAACATCATCACCTATCTTTAGGCAGAAATCATTGTCCCTTGGTATAACTTTGCCAGTTTCGCGGTTTATTATTTGCCAAACTGTTTTCATTCTATTATTTGAATTTAGAATTTTTCTCATCATCATCATCATCATTTCAGCCTGTTAGCGTCCACTGCTGAACATAGGCCTCTCCAATCGCACTCCAGCGTGACCGGTTCGTAGCCACCTGCATCCAACGAATTTTTCTATTAATGTGTAAAGTTTTTGCAGTTCTACAACCAACTTGAAAGTTTTGGAATATTTTTTAACATAGTCATGAAATTTTCGATCAAAGTTATAGGTTTTTTGTTCATAAAGGTCATATAAGATAACTCTACTTTTACGAACTCCAAACGTTGCCCAGTCATGAAATTTAGAGTTACCGTTGTAGTCACTGACTTTCTTTAATTTAAAAACTTTATTGAATTCTGTCTGAATAATGTTGAAGAAGTCTGAGTAGATTTTGTTTGGGTTCTGTTCATCAAAATCCGGTACTGGAAAATTTATATCTAACTTTTTCATATACGTTTCTAGTCTATGGGATGTAATAGGCCTATAAAATGATGGATCAGTCCTATTTTTACTGGCAATTGGGAATGAAACTGTTTGACCACTGTGATCGGTGGGTAAGCAGTTAATTACATTTTTACTTGTGAATGCACAGTCACAAAAAACGTTATCTAAGTAAGTTTGGCTAGTAAGTGTAATTCTAGTCGGCTCTAGAAATAGATGACATAAATTAAATGATTTGAACAGAGTTATTAATCGTTGTTTCAATGTTGTATCTACAAGCAAATCTACATTAAAATCGCCACAAATAATTAACTTTTTTCTGCTATTACAAAGTTTGATGAGGGCATCCTCCATAATTTTCTCGAACATTTCAAAATTACCATGGCCGTTTTCATCTCTCGGAGGTCTGTAGACACAAACAATAATATGGCTATCCAACTCAACACAGCATACCTCTATTTGTCTTTCTACAGTAAGTGCAAGAATATCTTTCCGTTGTTTCACCTTAATATTATTTTTTACTAAGATTAAAGAACCACCTCTAACAGCAGTCTTTCTATTGTAACTACTGACAATTTTGTAATTATTTATGTTAAAAGACATCATATTTTCCTTTAACCAGTTTATAACACTATAGTAACCATGTCTGAAGCAAGCAAGGGTTGAAAACTACTCACCCTAAGTTAAATTCCCCTTTCATCAGGGAGTAGGAAACTCAATTTAATTATGTCTTGAATTTATATTTCTTAAGATTAAAAATTGTACCATCTTTTTATTAAAGTTGTATTATTATTATTATTATCAAGGACATTGGACGTAGTTTTAGGGACCGGGGATTTGACTTCCGCTCTGGGGCATTACTAGTCCAGAGGATCTCGCTCGCTGCGCAGCGTGGAAATGCTGCCAGCGTGATGATCACCTTTGGGCCGGCCATATCTTGAGGCGCTTTATTTGCTTTATTGTTATAATTTGTTTTGTGTTACTCTATTTTACTTATTGATTGTGATTTTGATAATTACAAAAATAATATTTCCACAATTGTTGCTCCAACTTCGACTACACCCGAAAATTATGCACAAAAATCTTGCAGTTACCTCGGCAGGCAAAGGATAAACCGTATCCACAGTATAACCGTCGCACCATATCGGCTGGATTGCTTTATTGCCTCTAACGACATTTGCGTGGACTTTACGATATCGTGAACCGTAAACCAACCACGCTGCCTACGTAAACTGAGAATATTCAAGCCTTAATGCCAAGCTGTTCTTTTAAAAATACATTATTGAAATTCTTAATTTACTTTTAAAAAATCGTAGCCTACTCGTACTTATATCGTGATTTTTAACTACCAAATAGCTATAATACGAGTATTCTAAATACAGAATTGGCAACCCAGAATGGCTGTGATGGCGTAAAATGAAGAGGCTCTAAAACATGAAATATAAAGAAGAGTATTTTGAGCAAGAAAGTATTTGAGTTTATAAGATGAGGAGAGCAAGGGACTCTGGATAATCCCTATCGATGGGATATTCACATCTCTATAAGGCTTTGACACGTGATGTCATGACATCGCGTAATCACTCGCAAAGATGCACAAATAGCCTTAAAATAGATGCACGTGGGCGCACATGGAGTGATAGAGTCCCTTCGTCCATTAAGTTGGCTGTAGTGTGCTCAAATGTCACAAAAAAAATACAAATGCAACATCCGATTGCCAGATTCACATTACCAGTCCCCGCTTAAAAAAATAACATAAAGGTACCTACAACTTCGTCACAAGTCGAATCACGTAAATTATCTACAAATTATAGGAGATAGCAGGTCATTAGTAGTAGTTGTGATATTTTCTCCCAACTTTTGCTTCACACATTTTTCAAAAGCTAGCAACACTGGTTTCTTTGCTACCATTAGAGCTGAAATACACAACACCTTATGAAATCACTAACATGTTTTTCGATGCACAAAGCATCTCCATTTCAATAATTGCTTATTATATTACGAACGTTTTCGAGTATTGCTGTGCAGAAAATTGCTAGAAGTTGTTGTGCTTCCTTTCATGATCCGGATAAGACAGATTAAATGCGATATTGCGATTTCGAAAGACTCGATAGCCCTCTGTGCGATCGTGCTTGAGATAAAATTGTTGGGAGGTTTAAGCTTGATTAATCCTTGACAGGTATTATGGACTAAAAAATCGGGTGGGGCTGTGTCTGTACATACGGCCGTTGGTTTTAACGTGAAACCTCTACAAGATCGGTTAACTAAAGCTGGCACGTTCAACACATTTACACCTTGCCCTTGTGTAGTGTCTGTGAATAAGCAAGCGGCGTGACGTTGCACTACAAGGGCATCAAGAGTAGTCTGTCGGTCTCTCTCGCGCGCGGTCAAACTTATGAGTATGAAGGAGACAGATAATGTTTTACTTTTGCTAATGCTTATAAAATAGAGTGATCTTTTTGCATTCGTGTCACGTGTCAATCGAAGCGCGGTATTGCGATTATTTACCTATGTCGAGGTAAGGATAAAATCATTAATTTTTGAACATTTTATATAGTGAAATTGTATTAGTGTGAGAACTGTGAACGTGCCAGCTTTAGTTAACCGATTTGGTTGCTTGTAGTGTAAAAGATAGAAAAAAAAAACAAGATATTCTTTGTTCTAAATATTTATTACGATACTAAAAATTAACCATGTAATTTATTTAGATTTATATTCGACAAGAATTTTGTGGGACATGAGAAATAAGAAACATAACGCGTAATGTCATCATTAATATTTCTGGTCTACAGTCGGGCCATTTGCAAGGGTCAGTAGGGCACAATCCACTGTTTCTTCATAGGACATTACTTCAAAGAAATCAATTCTTATAAACAACACTATCGAATCATGTAAAAATACAGGTGATTTAATTTATTTTTATTTTATAACTAAAACAACAGAACATGTAAAAGAGGGCTGTCTCCAGCGCCAAAAGTATATGCATACAGCATGGTAAACATAATGATACAGCTAAAGCTAAAACTACACATATAAAATGTCAAACATATAGTAAAATATTACGGAACTAAATAAAATATACTTATTGATTTTTTTACTAAATTTAAACTTGATTTACATTTGATTGAAATATGCGGGTTCCATTCCCGTTAAGGAAATAGCTTTTTAGGGTTCCGTACCCGAAGGGTACCAAATCCGTCCGTCAGTCCGTCCGTCCGTCTATCACCAGGCTGTATCTCATGAACGTAGAACATAGTTAGACAGATGAAATTTTCACAGATGATGTATTTCTGTTGCCGCTATAACAACAAATACTAAAAAACACAATAAAATAAATATTTAAGGGGCTACCATAGAACTATTATTTCAATACCATATACAAACTTATGAATGCACGTATGTAAATGTACATGTACATACGTACACGGAGTGTGAAAGTAGCCGCACCAATAACTTTGTAAACAACATTTTACTACGTAAAATCCAAACTATTCACTCCACACCATTGTACGCTGGTACGTTTTTTTTTAAATTGAATGGTGCAGTTTTCTGTTTCATCAAAATCGCTATCATGGTTCCCAACTACAAAAAACTCATCTCTTATAGTTTCCGATTTCGCCCCATGCCCTAGGGAGTGTACACGAAGGTGGAGGAGGTATGGAGATTTTGTTTTTTGCTTTCCTGAATTCTAATAATGCGGGAAAGTTGTGTCATATGAAGATTCTTAACTGTGATTTTTTTCATAATTTTTCAACTATTTCTTATGCCTCCGAGCCGCCTTGAAACATTCGGAAATGCGATTACACGTTAAATGTCATATAGGTCACTGGTGACCTCACCCAGACTAAAAAACTATAAGAAAAAAACTTTTTCGAAAATTGGCTTTGAACCGCTTAAATAGGTATGGGTTTCATAAACTAACGCGTTAGTTTATCAACTGTCGACAGGCAGTAAACTAGACCGACAGGGCGTAGAATTTACATTTCTTTTGTTCTTACAAGTCAACCTAACACGAAGACGAATCGTCTTCACCTAATCTACCGCAGTGTTTGCCCCGGTATTTCGCTTGAAATTCAAGTTTAAACCAGTTTACTATTTAACGGTTTTAACTGTTAGTTTATCAACTATCGGGTCATATAGTAAGCAGCACGCTACAGTTTACTATATGTCGATAGTTGACCAACTAACGAGAAAAAAACCGTTAGTTTGTCAACTAACGGTTTTGAGTACCTCACGGTGACAGATATATACGGCACCTCGGACAAACTGCGTACGATGTCCGTTTGTGTAGGTACAGCAGTGGTGGCGATGCTCGTGGAGTCGGTTTCATTTACTAAGGGTGTCGTAGCACCTTCAACAGATTTATGACTGGTATATTTACTCGTTATGAAAGAGATGCTCGCGGGGTATAACTCAAAACTCAATTATTTATTGTAAGTAGGAAAAATAATGCTCTTTTATAAGTCAAACACTTACCTAAGCCTCATATAAATGGAAAAATAGTAAAAAAAAAAAGTTTTTTTTGATCAACTAATGAGTACATAACTGAGAACGGTTTGGGTTTGAAAAAGGAAATTTCCCCTTCAAGTGGTGATTCACGGCTGAATCTCGCACAGGTAAAAGAAACTCCATTAACTCTACCAGTCTTCGGAAATACGCCCGTCAGAGAAGATAAACCAAGAAACTCTACGGGGATGACATTTTTTCGATTTTGGTAAAAAAAAAAACACAATGTACGATATAAAAATTATCTAATCTAAATCGATATTATAACATCGTATCCATAAGTGCCAATAAGATGTAGGTGGCAGACGTAGCTCGCGGTATCGGCGTTCATTCAACAAGCGTGCCTTGGCAGCTTTGAGACGCTCCCGAAACCACCTCGCTCACTCGGCGCCAGACATTGAAAACCTACGTGTGGCCCACGACTATCGTGTGGCTCCTTCTGGCGATAGCCGTGATTTAGTAGTTTACTGGCTCTTGCACGGGCTGAGGCCGACACATTTTTTTTTATTTTTTTTTTCTTATTATTCGGGTTAACCTTAAAAGGGAAAAACGGAACCATAAAAGAATCACAAGTTGGAATTTGATACACTTTTTTGTGACCCAAACCCGTGGGCAAATACATTTTGAATTTGGAGGGCGGAATTACAGGAGATATAATGAAAAATGTATGGTTGAGCACAATTTGGGGCCAAATCAGAAATTCAAAAATAGCCAAACCTTATCTTATGACATGTTTAAAGACAGGGCTTGTTGCGACAATTTTTTTTTTTCAAAAACCTGAAATGCTTTGTTAGAAATATTTGAAAAAATACTTATCTCCAAAACTATCGAAAGATCTTAAAATTAAACAATACGTAACAAAAGACTGCATTTAAATATCACAGGAAAAATAATGACAAATGGTTTAAATATGGAAGGCAAATCAGAAATTAAAAAAAAACAAAGTATCTTGTGATATACCTAATGAAAGGGATCCTATTGCGAGGATCTCAAATATATTTTTTCATAAACCTGAAATACTTCATTAAAAAATATTTAAGAAAATAGGCGAAAAGGCGATTCCCCACACCTTATCCCGGAAAATACTGACCCAAAAATAAAATAAAAATATATAATGTTAAAACTAAATAGATTTTTATTACAGGGAAAATAATGACAAATGTTGCGAACATCTCAAATTTTATTTTCTGTTCAATATACACATATATATGTCAGTCAAGGTAATATGATTCCTAAATTCTGTTGATTGAAAATTAAGGGCTAGTAAGAATTTAATATCACTTTAAAAACTTCTTCAGTTTATGACCTTTGCCACACATCACTTCTTCACTGTTTGGTGAACAAATCAATTTGAGTCGCCAAAGTTGGCTTATCGGGTCCTAGTCTCGAACAAAATAATTAGTTTCAACTTGGTGGATACGTAAGAACCCACCGTTACCAATATTTGCGAAACATGGACTTCATCAGGTATTGTGAATATCCGATACGCAATATTCTTTATAGATATTTATATTTGGTAGGTGTCTGGTGGGTAAGCAAACAAAGGAATCCCGACCACAGCGAGCGGCCAGTTAAATTGCATCAATTCATCATAAATATGATAAATATGTTTTTGATTATATTACCTTTTACACAGGGATATAACAGCATACATTTATATAGATTTCGACTATATTAGTCTAGATTATAGTTTTTAGTATATAGTATATAGTTCTAGTTTATAGTTTTTTTGGGTGTATTCGTATTGATACGCGATACGAATACCTTGGAGCTCGATGGGCGTCCACTATGTCATTCGCACATACTTCAGCGTTGAAGGACCCGTGGCGCCACCTCTTGGGCTAGAGACATAGCTAAGCGAAGCACCATGGGAAACACTATAATCGTAGTTTTAATAAATATATATATATATGCCACGCATCAATCCGGGTAGGCCTTAAAATGAATTCGGATAAGACCAAGGTTATGTATTCAAGGTTATGGGCACGACCGCTATGTCTCAATCTCCGATCACAGTTGACGGCCGAGCAAGTGCAAGTGCGATAGAGCAAGTGGAGGAGTATAACTACCTAGGGCAGATCATCAGACTTGGACGAGACCCACTGGCCCGAGAGATCGACCGAAGAATACAACTTGCGTGGGCAGCCTTCGGAACGCTCAAAGATGTCTTCCACTCTAAGATCCCTCAAACACTCAAGACTAGAGTCTACAATCAGTGTGTTCTCGCGGTGATGACTTACGCTTGCGAAACATGGACTCTCACTGTCGGGATGATGCACAAACTGAAAGTCACATAAAGAGCAACGGAAAGGTCGATGCTCGGAGTATCCCGTCGCGACATGATACGGAATGAACTCATTCGCCAACGCACCAAAGTCACCGATTTCGGGAAACGTGTAGCGGGACTTAAATGGCAATGGGCAGGACACATCTGTCGCAGAAACGACGGAAGATGGGGCTCTAAAGTGCTGTCCTGGAGGCCCCGTACAGGAAAGAGAAGTGTTGGAAGACCTGCGGCACGATGGTCCGATGACATTAGGGGTACAGCCGGCCCGACATGGACGAGAATGGCCGCAGAGCGTTCGAATTGGCGGTCAATTGGGGAGACATATGTCCAGCATTGAACAAGAACATGCTGAAGAAGAAGAAGAAGAAGAGAATATATATATATATATATGGAATTTACCATATATATATATATATATATATATATATATATATATATGGTAAATTCCACGCCTTAACCGACAGGGCGTGGAATCTTGGTAGGATTGTTTTTCAGTGGAATGTCACAAGTAGTACTGACCTTGACGCCGTCGACTGGTATTCGAAAGCTCAATTCGAGGCAGGAATACGGGGTGAGGAACACCAGGGTGGGGGGTTTTGGGAGTCGAATCTTACTCTCGTCGCAGCCCGCTGCTGTCGCCGTCGTGATGCTTGCCGACACAAGGGTCGCTATCCGAACGCGACGAATTGATCACCGAATCACTTCAACCTTTCACAGCACGAAGCACTCACTCCGATGACGTGAAATCTACTTATTTCCCGACGATTGTTCCGTGATTATTACAATTAACATTCCGACCAGGCCCGATACCTGTGGTAGACAATTATTACAAATAACATACAGCCAAGGCCCGAATGCCTGACGCCGACAATTACCCATGTGCCAAAAGTAACCTCTAACTCGTCATTTTGTTTCTATGCAAGTGACAGCTAGCTAGTTCCGTTCCGATCACTCGTGGTCCGATCGCGCAACAAAAAAAAGGTGCGTTCCGAAGCATAAATATTAAACAATATATATATTAGGAATACTAAACATCTATTTTACTTCAGTTTCATATTTTTTATGATAATTTGCAATATACCTTCTTCTGGCGCCTTCCATGTTTGACAGAAGCTTGCAGAAAGTTTTCATCGCATTGGACGAGGTTGCATATTGCCGGTGGCGATTTTGTGTCCTATGTTTACCAACCAACGCCGGATATTGCCGGCCTTGTAATTATGAATTTTATTCGTTTTGGCCTGTTACAATTCAAACACCAATGAACTAGCAACGTATTGGTACCAACATGCCATACCAAAGGTTCACTTTTCAAAAATACGTCCAGTGCAAATACCACTGCGTTAGGTTGTGCACGTAACGTTGTTATTCATGAAATTTAGAGTATTATTTTACTTATTGTATAGAGAGAGTATACTTATTATGTGTCAATGGATAGTCTTTTTCATATTGTAAAAGATGTTGTAATTATTATAGAATATCTTAACTTTTTGAGCGTTTTTGTGGTGAATGTCTTATTTTTTCCTTCCTATGAAAGAGCCACGGCATCTTTAGTAAATTATGGTGAGTATAGTATTTTGATTAGACATGATATGAAGTTTGTTCCATACTCTTTCTTAAAATTATAAGCATTTCTGCTTAATATAAACACTTGAGAAATACGAGCAATAACGTTGGGTTAGGTAGTTTGCTCACTTCAACTCATATCAGCGCGGGAGACTCGGCACCACGTGCAGTGTGGGACAGAGGGAAACGTGAGCAAAAAATAAACTGCCAGGGTAATGCCGGACTCGGTAAATGCGTCACTTCATCGTAATTGGGACCTAGTAAAGGACAGGTTGAAATAAATATTGTAAAAGCTTACCGAAGTAACGAAACAACAGTTGACACGTTCTGGATTTCTGGAAACGATATAACGACATTTAAATTAGCTCCCCTTACCTCCCCTTACTGATGTGGAACGCTCATCGCTCGAGCTACATAAGGACTTAACAGGTTAATCAAAACACATTAAAAGAGGAAAATATTAAAAAAAAAATATCATTTATTTCAATACCTCCAAACCTGCCTGAAGGACCCACTCGTTGTTTGCATCTGTCGGCTAGTCTTTTCTGGTTTACCAGGGACATGTTGGCTTTTGCCTAACTGCAGTGATCTAGAGGGACCCGGCGCGTTCGAGGGGTCGCGGATTGCGTAATGGCCTCCTTAGAATGGAATGAGGTCAACTGTGAATAAAGGAATTACCCCAAGTAATGCTATGAATAAGCATATTCGAATATAAGAATGATCTTCTTAAAAGAGATGACGATCTGTGAGGTTTTTTTCGGTGTGGACACTATAAATTACACGCGGAAGGCAGCCCATCTGACCTCCATCAGAGGTATGACGATTGGAGATGAGAGTTAGTGGTGTATGGGAACGTGGACATCCCAAAAATAATCACGCCCTGTGGGTGGTATATGCGCAGTGCCCACAGTACCAGACCGGCGATGGGGGGAGCGATCACAAGTTTCTTCGTGTTGACAGGTTTCGGATAGCGTTTAGCCGTTGTCAAATTATTACAACATTGACTGCTGCTTACGTTCTTCAAACTCCGCGTTGATGGTGGAAGGAAAAGAGAGAGAGGAATACAGGGAGATGTACTGGTTCTGATGAACCGGCAGCAGGAAAAGCTCCGTCAAACAAGCTAGCTTTCTAGGGGGGCAATGATTCTATGGATCAAAGTCTCCTCAAGAAATTTAACAGGGATCTCACGTTCCAAGAAGGCGAAAGCTTATTGATGTCTCCCAAACCCGCGACAAAGTTGACAGAGTTGGCGGCGATTGGGAGTTCCTCACATAAGTATAGTAGTAGGGCAAAGAAAAACCGGGACAAGCTCAAACGACGCAAACTAGCACGACAAGAAAGGTCGCAGAAGGTGATGGGGGTTGATGCTCAGTCCAACTCAGCAACTTCTGCGCCCAGAAATTCCGTGAAAGTTAAGCGTCAGGAGACCGATGAGAGTCAGACGACGGATCAGCGTCCATCAAAGCGCCACCGCGGCCCGGAGCAGACCGAGGGTCCACGTAGCTCTGCCAAAGAGCACCGTGGGCTAGTGGTTGCTTTGTGCCGTAAGGATGGCCTGACAATGGACGAAGCTCTGTCTTCTGCGGTAAGGAAAATGCTTCAGAACATGGTTGAGAAGGCTATGGAAGCCGGGTTTGACTTCAAGATCACTGCATCGGGATTGGTGTCAGAAGGATTCTTCCTTGTGACACCAATGACCGAGGAGGCAAGACATTGGCTTCTTGGGACTAACTTCGGTGACCTAGACGGTGTAAACATCATAGCTAAGAAGCTACATAAGTCTCAGGTAGCAGTGTGGCTCTTCCGAAACAAGAGGATCTTCCGAAGGATCCTCTAAAGCTGATAAATATCAGAACACGGATTGGGTTGACCTGGGCATACAGGACTGGACGCTCATCAGCAGGCAGAACATGCCATTGGGTACCCGTCTGCTGATGGGTGTGCCGTCTGAGTATGCCGATTCATAGAGCACAAACATTGTTGTTGTGCCTCCAGATGACGCAAGTCCAGGCCAGGCTTATCCAAAATTCCAAAATTCCTTACTTAGCAATCGTCATTTTTTGCCACTTCTCTACATTAGACCACTGTGGGAGAAGGAGGGCGTAGAAACTCCCACAGATTGATTTTTAGATCTCTTTTTAAAATTTGCTTATGCTTAACTAATACAAAGTATAATATTTAGTCATTATCACAATTAATAAGCAGGAATAAATAATTACAATATTATTAACAGCAAGGTCTGTGTTGAGCCAGATTAACCCCATACAGACCCATCATTTAAGTAATCTTGAACATTGTGATATCCCTTTTTCGACAAAGTCGCTTTAAAATGCTTTTTAAATTGCTCAAATGGCAATTTCAAGATCTCCAGAGGTATCTTGTTGTTGTAGAGAATGCATTGACCCTTGAAAGAATTGCTAACCTTCGCGAGTCTAAACCGGGGCGCACACAGTCTGTGATTATTTCTTAGGTTAACATTACAGCTATCGCTAAGTTTGGGAAATTTTGTAAGGTTCTTGCGTACGTACATTATATTTTCGAAAATAAATTGACTAGCTACAGTTAGTATGTCAATTTCTTTAAAAAGCTGTCTTAAGGAGTCTGTGCGTTTTAAATTATAAATTGCTCGAATAGCTCTTTTCTGTAAAGTAAAAATAGTTTGAATATCCGCTGCTTTCCCCCACAACAAGATACCATAGGATATGACACTATGAAAGTAACTAAAATATACTAGCCTAGATGTAGCCACATCCGTGTTTTGTCTGATGTTCCTAACAGCGTAAGCCGCAGAACTTAATTTACCAGCCAATTTTTCTATGTGGGGTCCCCACTGCAATTTGTTATCAATGGTTATTCCAAGAAACTTCTTGTCATTTACTAATTGTAACGTATTGCTGTCCAACACTAAACTGGTCCCAACTTGCCTGACATTTGGAAGTGAGAATTTGATACATTTGGTTTTACCAGCATTTAACAATAAATTGTTAACTGTGAACCAATTCAAGGTTAAAGATAATACTCTATTGACATCATCAAAATCTTCTTTTTGTCTTTCAATTTTGAAGACCAGTGAAGTATCATCAGCAAACAACACTATGTTAGTCAATTTCTCCACCATAAAAGGCAGATCGTTAATATATACCAGGAATAAGAAAGGGCCTAATATGGAACCTTGAGGAACGCCAAGTTTTACCCCCGATCCATCAGATTTAACGCCGTTGACTTCTGCCTTTTGAATTCTATTGCTTAGGTATGATCTTAGTAGATCCAACGCTTTATTTCTAACTCCGTAATGATTTAATTTCATTAGTAACGTGTCATGATCAACACAATCAAATGCCTTCGACAGATCGCAAAAAACACCGATAGCATCCTGTGCGGCTTCCCATGCAGAATAAATATGAGATATAAGGGTAATACCTGCATCCGTAGTCGATTTACCCCTAGTGAAACCGTATTGCTTGGCGTGGAGTTGTTTTGTACGGTTGAAGTGTGAGAGCATTTGATTGAGTATAATCTTTTCAAAAATTTTACTTAGTGCTGGAAGAACCGATAATGGTCTGAAATTTGACGGATCACCCTTGTCTCCCGACTTGAACAGAGGTATAAGTTTACTGTGTTTCATGAGGTCTGGGAAAGCTCCATCATCAACACATTTATTAAATATATAAGCTAGGTGTATAACAAGTATTATTGAACCAATGACTTTGACTGACATACCCCACAGTTCTTCAGTATTTTTTAAGTTAAGCAATCTATACGTTTTGACAATATCCTGGGGACATACATGATAAAATTTAAAATCTACATTACTGATGCTAGTGTTGTTTTTTAACAAAACCTCTGCTTCATATGGAGATGAATTTAGACGCTTTGTTGTGAGTAAGGGTGCAGAAATCATTATCCCTTGGTATAACTTTGCCAGTTTCACGGTTCATGATTTGCCAAACCGTTTTCATTCTATTATTTGAATTTTGTATTTTTCTATTTATGTGTAAAGTTTTTGCAGTTCTACAAACCAACTTGAAAGTTTTGGAATATTTTTTAACATAGTCATGAAATTTTATATCAAAGTTATAGGTTTTTTGTTCATAAAGATCATACAAGATAGCTCTACTTTTACGAATTCCAAATGTTGCCCAGTCATTAAATTTAGATTTACCGTTGTTGGCACTGGCTTTCTTTAATTTAAAAACTGTATTGAATTCTGTTTGAATAATTTTGAAGAAGTCAGAATAGATTTTGTTCGGGTTCTGTTCATCAAAATCCGGTACTGGCAAACCCATATCTAAGTTTTTCATATACATCTCTAGTTTATGGGATGTAATAGGCCTATAAAATTATGGATCAGTCTTATTTTCACTAGTAATTTGGAATGAAACTGTTTGAACACTGTGATCGGATGGTAAACAGTTAATTACATTTTTCTTATAATTTTATATTATAATAATAATTTATTTTCATCATCAAAATAGTTACAAGAGTTACCAACTAAGTCCTTATAATAATGTCACAGATAAATTGGGAACATCTGAAGCCTGATCTAGGTATAAATAACCTGTATTTCTGGCCCCAGCGCAACTTCCGGATTAAGGTTGGATGCTAAATTTATATAGAGTAGCGACTATCCGACGGATTATCGAGATTAATATAGAACTAAAAGTATTTAATTACAAAAATAAAATTTTAACTTAACTTTATTGAAGATATGGAGATTTGGCCTCTCTTTGTGTTGCATGTGTGTGTGTGTGTGTGTGAGAGAGAGGGTGAGTATTTTGTGAATCCACTGAGTTGAAACAGGTATCGTACACAAGCTACTTAAATAAATAAATAATTACTTACTTAAATAAAAACTGATCTATGTCTGTGATTGATACAATATATAAATGTTATTGATTTGATACATACATGTTTTTACATATACCTACACAAGTAGTTTTACAATAAGTCTTCAATATTGTACAAGCCAACCTTGTACAATGCGAACGCGGCATTTATCAGCACATTCTAATTTCTATATAATTGTATTTTAACTATTAACATATTGCAGTTCTACTTACTTATTCGTCGTAGCACCTAAATCTAAGCCACAACAGACTATTTTTAGAGTGTATTTCATTATTATAAAAGTAAAGTGTTTTCAACTATACAAAGAGACTCTTTAACTTCCAACTGACAACTTAGCTAACCCTTAGTTGTATGTAAGGCTGTGTGGATCCCACCAAAGACCATACATCTTTTTGGTCCTTCGAACCGGATTGGTTCTTCAAAACTCTGTGATTGGAGTGTTGGTGTTGGGCAACTGTGACGGAAGCGGCAGCGAGCAGGAAGGCACACCGGAACGTGATTGTACGCACTGAGCACGGACCTGATCACATGAACCACCGACAGGCAGTGTATCCCGACCACTGTATCTATCAAGAATAACATACTAACGGCATAGCAGCTCACGCAGAATAGAACTGTCCTCCACTGCAGGGAGTACTCAACTGAAGACAACAAGTCTTACGCAACAAACGCACTGACGCCGGCCGTAGCCGAGTGTATGAAGGCAAGAGCAGCCTCATCTTACTGACACCTAAACCCACAAATCTGGTGTATAAAGACAAGAAAAGTCTTATTCTACTCGTACAGCATCATTCTACAAGATCGGTGGAAATTGGTTTATGAACTGAAGAAACTACACATACAAGCACAAAAATGATCAGAAAAATCATCGAAATTCAGCTCATCTCCTTCGAAAGTATAAAATCGATATGTACCAACTTCAAGAAGGATGGAGCAGATCGCAAAACTCTTGAGTACCTGGAAAAGCGTATCAGTGCTCTGGAGGTAAATTGGCTTGAGTTTAGCTCGATCCACAAGATACTGGCCCTAGCAGGAACAACGGACTACGACTACTTCAAGGAGGATGTGTATAACAAAACCTCTCCCCCCCGGACGTCGACTAGAGTAGACGCGTGCAAGCCCGCAATTAATTGTTTAATAATTATAAGTTATAATTTAAAGTTTTTAAAATTAAATAATCTGTGCGAAAAATTAGGAGCGCAGCAACCACCAAGAGCTGTCCTCACTTGTCGCTGCACTACAACGCCGAGCACCTTAGCCCCGCCCTGCGAACCAGTTCCTGCGCATCCGCCCTGCCCACCATTGTCCTGCGCGTGAGTTGCCCCCGCCCCCTTACCCTGTCACGGTGCGCATTGGTCCAAGAACCGCCCACAACGAGCAAGCAACATCTTGCTAATAGCTGCGGCCCTGGTACATTACCGCCCCCCGCCTGACTCACCAGGGCGCTCGCAGGATCTTAGTCATTGCTGGTGACGGAAGCCGGTTTAATCACCTTCTGCGCATCTCACCGATCCTGGTACTCCGCACTTGTCATCTCCAAGATTGCACATTTTGATCGCAGAGGGCGCCCGGATCTCACGATGGCATGTAAAACATGCAATCTCGACATTTCCACCAATGAATTGATTAAATGCGTTGCCTGTCAGTGCATATTACATTACAAATGCGCAGGTATGACTGAGGCCGACTTCAAGCGAGTACTACCTATGAATAAAGGTAAATGGAAATGTGCTGATTGTAAATCGCTTAAAAAGGGCCAAACCCCACCGCCGCCACCTGCCCGGTTGGCCTCCCCAGCATTATCATCTGCAGACACCCCAAGCCAGGCTTCAATGATAAACGTTGACTCCGCGGCCCTAACCACCTACCTGGACGCAAAGTTTGAATCCCTACGCAATGACTGAAAGTCGGATATCAACGTAGCCCTCGCCAACATCCATAATATTATAAAAGCGGCAGTATCGTCGGAAATAAAAGGGGCCAATGAATCGCTGAAGGAAGAGTTTAGCGCCACTACTGATTTCCTGGCTGCGGAACAGACGGAGTGCAAGAGTGAGCTGCTAGCCTCCAGCAAGAAGTGTGTTAAGCTTGAAAAGCAAATCACCCAGCTTCAGCATGATATGGGAAAGCTTCAACACCGTGTGATTGCGTCCGAAAAACACTCCCGGAGCCAAAATCTAGAGCTTCACGCAGTGCCCGAGCGAAATAATGAAAACGTCGTGCAGCTCTTCAAAAACCTGTGTGAGGTGATAAAAGTCCCGATAACGGAACCTGAAATCAGATCCTGCCGAAGACTAGCCAAACTGGATAGTACCTCGTCGAGACCCCGCAACATACTTATCACCCTGCCGTCTGAACGTCACCGTGACAATATAATATCCGCGGTGAAAAAATATAACAAAGATCACCCCTTAGCCCACATCAGCTCGAACCTAATCGGCTTATCAGGAGCAGACGGGCCGATCTTCGTCGCGGAACATCTGTCGCCAGAGGGCAAAGATCTACACGCAGCCGCGAGGAAATACAAGGCCCATGGTTATAAATTTGTATAGGTGAAATTTGGAAGAGTCTATGTTAGAAAAGACGAGCAGTCGCCGCATATACATATTAAGGACAAATCTGCTTTGGACAAACTGCCCTTATTTAACTAAATATCTACACGTTCGTGCCACTATAACTAAGTGACAATTTTTGTTTTCTTTTCCATAACAATATTTTACCAAAATGTCAACAGAATACGATCTAAAATAAATGATGTTTATTTAAGCCTATTGAATGAGGACTACGACATACTTTGCTTAACGGAAACTAACTTTGATAGCGGCATTTTTACAAACGAGGTCATAGATGACAGATACGTGGTTTTTCGCAGGGACCGAGGGACTTCCGCCTCTCTGAAACAGTCCGGTGGTGGCGTTATACTAGCAATTAAAAAGCACTTCCATGTATCCAGGCATCATGATATGGAGAGCTCTCTTGAAGACCTCTGGGTCACGGTGAAGACCAGCACGGCCGGACTCTCCCTAAATATTTGTCTTGTTTACCTCCCAAATTATCTCAAAATGGATGAATTCAGTAACTGGTTCGAAATATGCTCAAACAAACTACTCGCTGGAGTTGGAGACCATAAAACTAAAACAATCATTTTAGGCGACTTTAACCTCCCTAACCTGGAATGGACACGCGACCCAGCCTCGTCCCACAGCATGCTTAACACAGGTCTACTCGACTCTAAATCCGAGCTGCTTCTCAATCTGATGGCACTCGGTAGTTTAAGCCAGTGCAACCATGTGTGCAACGTTAACAACAGAATTTTGGATTTAATATTAACGGATTACCCAAACCTAACCCTGACCGATTGTGATGCCATATCTCGAGCCGACAGGCATCATCCGGCAATCGTGGCCGAACTGCTGGATGTGCCCAGACCGCTAATCGCAAAGTCAAAAAAAACTCTTAATTACCGCAAATGCGACTTCGCTAAATGCATCCAAGCTCTAGACTCAATTAACTGGCCCGTATTGTTGGGTAATGCTGACGTCAATCTGGACCTGGAGGCTTTCTATTCTACCTTGAATGACATAATAAAACAAAACACACCGCTTAAAAGAGTTGGTGACAATAGACATCCCCTTTGGTTTTCAGAACCCTTAAAAGCTTGCATAGAGGAAAAAAATAAAGTTCACAGACATTATATAAAATATCAGAATCCCCGCGACTACGATGAGTTCCAAATGCTACGCACTAGATCCAAAAAAATAATCAAGGACTGCTACAAATCTTTCCTAAATAGCGTTGAGGACTCTCTTAGTGAAACGACTAAATTATTTTTCACTTTCGTTAAGACCAAAAGAGCTAATAACTCGATTCCGGAGACCATGTATTTTGGTGAAAAATCTGCTCGTGGTGGGCAAGAAATATGTAACTTATTCTCCGATTACTTCGCATCAGTCTTTGAGAAGGACAACACCGGTGATGATGTGAGTGAGTGTGTCATCAGCGAATGCAATAACACCTTAGCTAATATGAAAATACCTCAGATCTCAGTCTATAAGAAGTTAGCCAGTGTAAACGTCAACAAGGGCGCTGGTCCCGATGGGATTCCCCCCTGCTTTATTAAACACTGTGCCGCAGCTCTATCCCTTCCGCTCACACAGATCTTCAATAAGTCATTCCGCACGGGGACCTATCCGAAAAGTTGGAAACTGGCGTACGTTGGGCCCATACACAAATCAGGAGATATTAACAACTGCGGCAATTACCGGCCTATTAGCATATTGTCGTGTCTTTCCAAGGTGTTCGAGTCTTTCATCTTCGACGCACTTTACAATCACGTCAATCCACAAATTGTACCTGAGCAGCACGGTTTTGTAAGGGGTAAATCCACAGTGTCCAATCTGCTTGAATACACCAACTACATTTGTCAGGCTTTTAACGATCGCTGCCAAGTAGATTCAATTTATACTGACTTCCGGAAAGCCTTTGATAAAGTTAACCATCGCATCCTTTGTAACAAACTTTCCTCACACGGTGTACACGGTAATTTTCTTCGTTGGGTGGAATCTTACATTAGGAATCGTAGTCAGATCATAGCGCTGAAAGGACACTTGTCCAGGCTAACTGATATTTCTTCAGGTATTCCTCAAGGATCCCTATTAGGGCCTTTATTTTTCATCATTTTCATAAACGATTTGGTGTCTAAACTTAAAAGCCCATGCTTATTGTACGCCGACGATCTCAAAATATTTACTCGTATCCGTACGCAACGCGACTGCACTGCCCTTCAGGAGGATCTGCGTAACCTGTCACATTGGTGTAAAGACAACCACATGATTCTGGCTGCAGACAAGTGCTTTGTGATAACAATGACTCGTAACCACAACCCTGTCCAATTTAGTTACACCTTAGATGATGTCGCATTGCAAAGAAAATCCGAAGCACTTGATCTGGGAGTTGTATTTGACGAGAAGCTAAGCTTCAACCAGCATTGCTCCGCCCTCGTCAAGAAATGTAACCAGCTTCTTGGTTTTATCTTACGGGTCACCAAGTCGTTTAAAAATCCAGCAAGTATAATCTTACTGTATAATACACTTGTCCGCTGTAGGTTGGAGTACGCGTCTGTCATATGGTCGCCAATGTACAAAGTCCATATCAACCATGTAGAGTCAGTCCAAAAGCGTTTTCTCCGTATGCTTTGCGCGCGTTTCGGGCTTCGTCGTTCACTAAGGTCTTACGAAAGTAGGTGTGAACAATTCTCGATAGAAACCCTTGAATCACGTCGCGGGCTTCAGGACCTGATCCACCTACACAAAATAATTAACGGCACCATTACAACTTCTATTCTCTCAGACATTAACTTCCGCGCACCCAGCAGATTAGTTAGAAAGCCACGTCCCTTCTTCATCCCGCCGTGCAAATCCAACATCAGCGCTAACAACCCTACTCTTCGTATGTGTCGCTACTTTAACGAGCTTTCTGCCAGCGAAGACGACGTCCCTGATATCTACCAAGATTCGTTGCCTTGTTTTAAGTTTAAAATGCGTAATATCCTCAAATAATATTTTCTGTAAATTATTTTCTATTTTCTGTAAATTGTTAAAATTCTGCAGATTTTTCTAAATGACTTTGAAATTGTTAATTTGTTGAAACTGTTTTATGTGTAATTTAATTTTGTTTAAATTGTTAATTTCTTCTTTAGTGTTCTTTGATTTATTGTATGCATAATTTTAATTAGGCACATACTCTTTTTTTATAACATGCTGTGTACACATATTTTTGGCTCTGAAGACAGCCTTTCACCCGTTGTCATGTCATATTTTAGTGTATTATCTTCAATGCTGTTTTGTGTACCAAAGATAATAAATAAAAAATAAATAAAATAAAAATAATGTACGAAGAAACTCTACAGATCATGGTTGACATGAAAAAAGGATTAGCCCCGACAGCCGGAGTTTCCCAGAAGGCTGTACAGGCTCCTGCGGTTCTGCGACTTCCCACCGGATAACTAGCTACGCCAGGGACCTCAGGAGCGAATATGGAGGTTAACCAACAAGAACAGACCCACGTTAAGCCCGCTGATGTTGAAAAAGACAGGAAAACTGACTTACTGCGGCAACAAAGATTCAACTTCAACGCATTGAAAAGAGTTGTTTCTAAGATTCATCTTCAAGATGTGAACGAAAAGTGGGAACAAGAAGACCATCTTAAGGTATTAACGTCTAAGTGGGATGCTATCGATAAAATCCACTGGGAGATAGAATACCTGCTTCAAGGCTCCAACTCGGATTACGCCATTGAGTATAACGAATGGGAAGAAAATTACGATCGGTACAAATCTGAGATCAATAAGAAGATGTGGGCCAACATGCACTATCAGAAAAGAACGCCGAAAATGGAGTTACCAGAGTTTAACGGCGACTACATCAACTGGACATCCTTTAAAGACCTCTTTCTGGAAACTATACATATAGACCCGCTACTTTCTAAGACGCAAAAAATGCCACATCTGAAATCAAAGGTCAAAGGAGAAGCCGAAAAGTTAATTCAACATTTGAACATAAGTGCCGATAATTATGATTCATGCTGGGATATCATCTGCCACCGTTACCACAATAAGCGGCTGCTGTTTACATCTCACATTAATACACTTATGAATCAACCTACCATCCAGAATCCTAACGCACTCAAGATCAAGAAGCTACACGACACTACTATTGAATGCTTGAATGCGATAACGAACATCGGAATCGACATCTCGACCTGGGACCCACTCATAGTGCACCTGATAGTACAGAAGCTAGATCCTGAAACCTACAGCGATTACATGCACAGCCTCGAGGATCCAAGAGAATTACCAGACGTAGAGGCATTTGTAAAATTCCTAGAGTCTTCTTTCATGGCTTTAGAGACCATTAACCCTGCGAAATCTGGAACTCAAGGAAATTCACATACTCGAAAGGAAAATAATTTCGGTGATCAAAGGTCGACTAATTCTTACAAGTCTGTGAAGTGGACAAAGACCTACCATACGACGATTCGAAACTGTCCACTCTGCAAAAGCGAGCACGTGTTGATGAACTGCCCTACGTTTGCTGACATGAGTATTGAGGCACAGAATGCGGCAGTTAAGCAAGCGCACGTATGCAAAAACTGCCTATTCAGTCACGAAGGTCGAAAGTGTGACTCAAATAAAACGTGCAAGATATGTAAAAGATTTCATCATACGTCCCTGCATAATCCGGATATCAAGAGAAGGATAACCCGGAATCCTACTACAACCCAGAAGAGCAATCACGTAAATGGAAAAAGAGAAGTGCTTCTGACCACAGTACAACTAATGGCAAAGGATGTAACCGGGAAAAATGTTGTATTGAGAGGATTGCTCGATCAAGGATCACAAGTTAACCTGATTGCGGAGAACGTAGCCCAGCTCTTAAAGGCACCCAGGGAACGCTACAGCGCGGCTATTTCCGGGATCGGATCATCACCCGAGTCCAGTAAGGGACGTGTGAAAATCGAGTGCAAGTCTTTAAACTCAAACTTCACCTTCAAAATCGAGGCACTCGTTATGAGAAAATTGATGAACGATCTACCGAACACGTCGGTTGACAGGACCGACTGGAGCCACTTAAACAACATCAAGCTGGCTGATCCCAATTGCCATCAACCAGGCCGTATCGACATGCTACTGGGGCCGAAGTATGTGCAGATATCATCATGGACGGACTTCTTAAACAAAATCAACAATCACCGGTTGCTCAACAAACAAAACTGGGTTGGATCTTAAGCGGTAATACGAAGATATACAATTGCTGTGTAACGCTGAACGACATCGAAGACTTATCCCGCTTCTGGGAAATTGAAGATATTACCACAGAAGAACAGTCAAGAGACGACTTTTGTGAAAAATACTACAAGCAAACTACAAAACGACTGCCAGACGGTAGATACGTTGTAAAGATGCCTCTCAAGGAGGACATCTCGACTAAATTGGGATACTCAAGAACCCAAGCAATGTCACAATTTTTTCAACTAGAGAAGAAAATGGCGAGACAGGAAAAACTTGCTGTCCAATACAAACTCTTCATAAAGGAGTACACCGATCTCGGTCACATGAAACCGTCAACAACAACCACTCACAACTCGACGGCGCTTCAATCATACCTCCCCCATCACGGTGTTATTCGAGAAGATTCCGCGACAACTAAAATTAGAGTTGCCTTCAACGCTTCAATGAAAACAGACACGAAGTACAGTCTGAATGATTGCATAGAATGTGGACCAAACCTTCAAAAAGATATTTTGACCCTTATCATCAAATGGCGTACCTATCGCTATGCTTTAACTGCCGACATCGTGAAATTGTACCGCCAAATTCTAATTGATGAAGAACAACAAAGCCTACAAAAAATCATATGGAGGGAGTCCCCACATTTCCATTACAAGAAATGCAACTGTGCACCATAACGTATGGGACAAAAGCTGCCCCATTCTTGGCCATGCAAACTTTACAACAATTGGCTCAAGACGAAGGACATGCATACCCACTAGCCGACAAGGCGCTCCGAAGCGAGTGTTACTTGGATGACCTAATTTGCGGAGAAAACACCTTATAAAAAACCGAGGCGCTACAAGTCCAACTCAGCGAACTTTTAAAAAAGGGAGGATTTATACTGAAGAAATGGGCCTCCAACGAGTCCTCAATCCTGAAAGATCTTCCAGAAAATTATAAACACCCCCACGTTACCATCGACCTTAAACAAAACGAAGCAATGAAAGCTCTGGGTCTTAGGTGGAATACGAAGACGGCTGTATTCTGTTTTCACTGGAAACTAACCGACAGAAAAGGAAAGATGACTAAACGAACATTATTATCCGATATCAGCAAGATATATGATCCCCTTGGATGGATCGCACCTGTAGTCATAAAGACAAAAATATTGTTTCAAACCCTGTGGCTGACAAAAATGTCCTGGGATGACAAGCTGCCTCTTGAAATCACCAAAGAATGGGAGCAGTTACGCGGCGATATACCGAACATAAATAACGTCACTTTACCAAGGTGGATATCGTATACGTCACACAACATACGTTTGGACGGATTTTGCGACGCCAGCGAAAAGGCATTCGGTTCTGTGATTTATACCACAACGGACGGCGAGTGCGGACAACGAAAAGTAACGCTACTGGCAGCAAAAACAAAAGTAGCTCCAATCAAGAAAAAGCTGACATTACCAAGGCTAGAACTGGAGGGGGCTGTTCTACTATGCAGATTAATGGAGAAAGTGACCAACGCCCTACCAGACTTTCCAACGACGGTTCACTTCTGGACTGACTCACAAGTAGTCTTAGCGTGGCTACGAGGAGATTGTTCTCGATGGGACAAGTATGTGGCGAACAGGGCGTCATATATTAACAACACGTTCCCGCAAGGAAACTGGCATTAGGTCAAGACCGGCGAAAACCCCGCTGACTGCGCTTCAAGAGGCCTTTTCCCCAGCCAACTTACCAAGCATACGCTTTGGTGGAACGGACCTGAATGGTCTACATGAAGACATAAAACCTGACATCACACATGCATACGCAGTGACGAAAAACGCTGAGTCGAGCAGCGCGCAAAAGATAGCTGATACCGCACCCAAAAAAGGTGTGATACATGACCTGTTACAACGTAGTAGTTCATTGACGCGTGTAGTACGAGTACTCGGCTGGTTGTTACTAGTCAAAACAAAGCAGAAAAATAGCTACTTGACACTTAACGAGCTGAGAGATGCATTGCACAGAGTTGTAAAATGGGTTCAAGAAGCAGAATTTAAAGAGGAAGTCAAGAGCCTCAATGCGATTGACTCTGTTCCTAATAAGAGTAAATTGCTAAAACTATATCCCTACATTGACGAAAATGGGGTATTAAGAGTGGGAGGACGCTAACAACAGTCTTCTTTACCCGTGGAAATGAAACATCCTGCAATTCTGCCACATACGGGTCGTTTAACTGAACTTATTATCGTACAAGCCCATCTGCAAACTTTACACGGAGGAGCCGGGCTTACCCTTGCCAAGATCAGGCAGACATTTTGGATAATAGGTGGAAACCGAGCCGTGAAGAAAGCGATAAGATTATGTGTCAAATGTCACAGATACTCATCCACGAAAACTCAACAACTAATGAGGAATTTACCAGAAGTACGCATTACCCCATCCAGGCCATTTACTCACACTGGAGTAGATTTTACCGGCCATGTAGAGGTGAAGTTAAACAGAGGAAGGGGCGTTAAAACCAGCAAAGGTTATATTGCGATCTTCATCTGTATGGCCACCAAAGCAGTACACCTAGAACTGGTTTCAGACTTGAGTACGCCAACTTTCATAGCAGCACTCAAGAGGCTATGTGCACGGAAAGGAGTGCCAGCCCAGGTCTACTCTGACAATGGCAGTAACTTCGTCGGTGCAGACAAAGAGCTACGACGAGAATTTAAAGCCTTTAAAACCATGATGTCGACTGAGTTCTTCGAGGAGATTAATAAACTTCAAATTCGATGGCATTTTAACGCACCAATTTGGCCATCCGCTGGAGGATTGTGGGAGGCGGCTGTCAAGACAATGAAGCATCATCTACTTGAGTACTTGGTGAAAAAAAAGCTGACGTATGAAGAGTTCAGAACTCTCCTATGCCAAATAGAAGCCTGCATGAACAGCCGTCCTTTGTGTCCTCTTTCTGAGGATCCAGAAGATCTGGAATATTTAACACCGGGTCATTTCTTGACTGGGAGCGCTACCCTAACCCTGCCACAAGAAGATCATACAGATAAAAGAAACATTGACATGAGGAAAAGGTGGAAGGTCACGGAATCGAAGTCACAATACTTTTGGAAACGGTGGTCAAGCGAATATCTTCATCAGCTTCAAGAAAGATCAAAATGGCTACAGAAAAAAGAAAACTTACAGAATGGTGATTTAGTTCTAATAAAAGAGGCCAACTCACCACAAGAAAATGGGCAATGGGTAGAATAATTGAACAGCATCCCGGAGAAGATGGACTCGTTCGAGTAGTGACCATGAAGGCCAAGGGCGGTGAAATCAAGCGCCCCATAAGCAAACTAACACCCCTCCCGATAAATAGAAGCCAACAAACAGATTTCGACGAACTGGGAAAATCGGAGGAGTGTAAGACTAAAAACTCATCACCCGTGTTAAAACGCGGAGGAAAAGTGAGCAGCTGAGCCTTACTACTATTATCATTAATATGCCTGCCATCAATACCTGTGTCTCGAGCTGAAAACATCGATATGAAACAGCCGAGATAGCCATCGCGGTTGAGCTGAAGATGACAGGTGACTAGGGTCTTGCTGTAGGTAGCCTGGTAGCTAGGCTAGCTAGGTGAGGTTTGCGGCTTGTGGTCACGAGTGGAGGCAGATCTCATGCCATCTTAAGATATTAGAGTTAGATGTAGATTGTTGTTGAGGCAGTTAGACATCTGATGGCAGGTGTGTCGTATAATAATTAAATAGAAAAATACCTACCTCCCATTATTTTATAAAAGTTTAGCCTATTTTAAATAGAAACAGAACAAGATCATCACGATTGAAGAAGACCGACCGATGTACTTCGACGAAATCGGAAAATACAACTAATCCACGACGAATGGAACCTACTTGTTTACTACAACTTATCTTCGTACTGGCAAGCCACGAAAGGCCTAAAAACATATATAGATCACGTAGATCAGATGTGTTCTAAAGCAAAATCACAAACGTGTCTACTTATGACAAGACAGCTCACCCACGAAATTTACCAACTTATAGATTACAACAATTTACTCCTGTCTCATCACCTGAACAGAAAATCAAGAGGGTACTTCAATGGAGTGGGAAACCTTGCTCGCACCCTGTTTGGAGTACTAGATGAAGATTTCGCGCAAAAATACACACAGGTCATAGAAAACATGCGGACAAATCAGAAATACCAACTACAACTGATAAAAAACCAAACAACTATAATTGAGGCAGAGGAAAATATCGTCAAGAAAAACGAGCAATTCGTGAAAAATCAATTCCAAGTAATAAAGGATTATATTAAACAGTCTGAAGAGCAAATTCGCACGACCGAAAACCGGGTCAGCAAGGTAGAAATGCTAAGTAGCGCTACACAGCCGCAATAACCGCAAGCACCTTGATAAACAGCTTGAAGAAAACTCAAGGGATGTTCATGAATTTGTTGACCGACATTTACAGAGGTCATCTGGACATAAATCTTTTCACCCCTGATCAACTTAGTAAACAGTTAGAACGAATTTCGAGTTCCATGCCTAAAAATCTAGCGCTACCTATCAAAAACCTGCAAGATGACGCCGAAGAACTCTACAAACTTATTTATGTAAGGGCGAGATTAACTCAACAGTACCTGTTATTCGAGCTTCACATACCGCTTGTAAGCGATGATGAGTACAGCCTTTATCGGTTGAAAAATGGAGAAAGATATACGACGGTTACAGACACGGCGGCATACATCGCTGTAAATCTAATAAAAAATACGTACATTGAATTGGAAAACCAAGATGTGTCACAGTGTATGTCAACAAAAGATTCGCTGCTGTGTCATGAACATCACCCAATACATAACTTACAAGGAAATAACACTTCATGCGCCGCAAAACTGCTGAGTCAAAGAACGCACGTTTTATGCGCTGCGAAACAAATTCCGTGCAGTGATTACTGGGTTCAATTACACAACAAAAACTCATGGCTCTACAATTGTTGCGATGAGTGTCAGCTAAGAATAATATGTAAAAACCTTGCTACGACAAAGCAAATCAGCAAGCAAGGGATCGTTGCTCTAGGTCAAGGATGTATTTTGCAACGGTCAGACATTACGATACATTCCTACAACTCATACGGAAGCAAAATGACGATGGGCTTTAACTTGAGTGTGCCTGAAATTCCAGCACCAAACTACATGGCATCTAGTAACTTCAAGAACATTTCACTACATCTTAAAGAAGAGGATCACAGCAAGGAATATCAAGATATCGAAAAACAAATATCGCAACAAAAGAGGAACGAATACTGGCTGAATTTAACAAACTTATCGACGCACAGCATTGTAAACATCGGAATTACAAGCCTCTTCGCATCGATAGCTGTCATAATAGTCGCATTGGTTTGGTGCATAAGGAAGAAATGCATAGGTCGCCGGCCGTCCCCAAGGATCATGCAATTCCATGAAAACCAAGGATTTGAGATGACAGAGACAGTCAGGCGCCCCAATGACAAACAAACGAAGCAAGAAGACGGAAAGTCAAGATTCAGTTCTGACTAAAATATTTATTAATTTACTTGCTTTGTGAGCTGTTGTGGTTTAGCACTAAGTTAACTTCTCCCTCGGGAGCATGTACAAGCCAACCTTGTACAATGCGAACGCGGCATTTATCAGCACGTTCCAATTTCTATATAATTGTATTTTAACTATTAACATATTGCAGTTCTACTTACTTATTCGCCGTAGCACCTAAATCTAAGCCACAACAGACTATTTTTAGAGTGTATTTCATTATTATAAAAGTAAAGTGTTTTCAACTATACAAGGAGACTCTTTTACTTCCAACTGACAACTTAGCTAACCCTGAGTTGTATGTAAGGCTGTGTGGATCCCACCAAAGACCATACAAATATGCTTCAATTTATCATCTCAGCAAACTGAAGATATCTTCAGTTAGCTGGTAAGACAGGGGTTTTATATATTTAGATACTGCAGCTTTGAGATGATGGCTGTTAAGGGGATATGTATCTGTTTGTCGATTTATTCTATTGTAAATAAAGGGACCCAAGAAACAGAAAAATTTATGGGAAAACGAGGTTCTGAAAATGCGTGAGGGAATGAAAACTCTGTCTTCACGGCGTTTTTTTACGAGATCCGGGGTTAAATGTTGATAGGGAATGTTGTTTAATAACTAATTGATAAATAAACAGTTGGCGAACAGTGAGCACATCACAAAAATCATAAAGTTGCTGAGTAGGAAAGAGAAAGGGTTTGAAGGTACAAACCTTTAAGATGGCTCTTTGAGCCCTTTCTAATTTAAGGAGTAGGGTTTTTGATGCTCCACCCCAAGACGTTATGCAGTAGGTCAAAATTTATTGACAGAGAGCTAGATATATGCGTTTCACAACCCTCCGTCAGCCACATGACGCAGAGATTTAAAAATATATATGAGTTTTCTAACTCTACCGCATAAAAGAAGGATGTGTGGACCAAAGGTAAGGTGATGGTCTATAAGTACACCCAAGTACTTAATGCTCTCAGTCTTAGAAAGGAACGGGCAATAGCATCGAATGTTTTTCGGGTCAGTGCAATTGTGGGCCTGTATCGTTCCGTTGTGAGCCGTTCCAGAAGATCTCATGGAGAAATTCAAATATTTTGTCTTTTCCGCGTTAAGGGTTAACAAGTTTTTTGCAAGCCATTCATCATCATATATTAAGGGGTCTTGTCGTCCCCTGTCGTTGCAGCAACCTCCAGTACTCTCTGTCTTGGGCCTTGGTCTTCATCTCCTGGTACGATCCACTATGGCTCCAATTCTTTAGTTGGTCTGTATATCTTCCCCTAGGACGCCCTCGCTGGCGTTTGCCCTCAAGCTTGCCTTCTATAATTGTAAGGAGGAGTCCTTCATGACTTAGAATGTGTCCTAAGCACTTGGCTCTTCTGTTTGCTATGGTTCTTATGATAGCTCGGGTCTCTTTAGCCATTCTTAAAACCTCTTCATTTGTTCTTTTCTCTGTCCAGCAAATTTTTAGCATCCTACGCCAGCACCACATTTCAAAGGCTTCCAAATGCTCTACGTCTTTAGTTGTCATGTTCCAGCTCTCGCAGCCATACAATGCAATACTCCATACAAGTGTTTTGATAAGTTGCTTCCTTACTCGTATGTTGATTTTGTTGCTGTAAATATTTCTATTTGTTGTGAAAGCTCTTCTTGCAATGGCTATACTGGTGCGTATTTCTTTATCACTTCTACCTGTTTTTTCAATGATGCTTCCTAGATATGCGAATTGCTTAACTTGTTCCAGTTCATTGCAGTTCAATATTATCTTGATGGCAGGGCTTTCCTTTTTGGCCGTCACAAGTACTTTTGTTTTCTTAACATTAATTTTAAGTTTGTATTTTTGAAAAATTCTGTTCATGGTTTCTAGGTTCGCCTGTAGCCATTCTTCAGATTCCGTTACTAGGGCAATATCATCTGCAAATCGGATCCACGGTATATTATTTCCATTTATCTTGACTCCTATGGAGAATTCTCTAATTTCGTTTATAGCCTCTTCTATGTAGATGTTGAATAGTAGTGGGGATAAACTGCACCCTTGTCTTACTCCTTTGCCGATTTTGCCTGTCTTCGTGACGTCTTCCATCGTAATCTCTGTCTTTTGGTCAATGTACAACGCCTTTATTATTCTTCTGACCTTCCAGTCAAATCCCTTTTTCTTCATTATTCCGAATAAAATATTCCAGTCAACATTATCGAAAGCTTTCTCCAGGTCGATAAAGCCGAGGTACGTATTAAGGTTAAGCTCTAGTCTTTTATCTATTATATTTCTGAGTGCTATTATAGCTTCTCTTGTTCCTCTGTTCTTTCTAAAGCCAAATTGGTCTTCACTTAGGTTTTCTTCAATTTTTGTATGTATTCTGCGCTGTATTATTTTAAGTAAAATCTTGGATGCGTGTGACAATAAACTAATGGTTCTATAGTTTCCACATTATGTGGCATTTCCTTTCTTTGGCATCGTGATTGTCCTGCTGGTCGCAAAGTCTTCTGGTACTATACCCTTTTCATAGCATTCTACTATTATGTGGTATAGTTGTCTTCTTGTTTGTGGTCCGCTATGTTTCAATAGTTCTGAGGGTATTTCGTCTCTTCCGGGGGCTTTACCGTCTTTAAGCTCGTTCAGCGCTGTCTCAAATTCTGACCATGTTATGCAAGGTCCCCTATTATCTTCCTCCACTTCATGTTTCTCTTCTATAGCCGACTCCTCCAAACTGTCTCCTTTGTATAAGTCCTCTATGTATTCAATCAAGCCATTGGTTTACTGAATTAAAGCCCATCTGCGCAACCTCAAAGTCAAGTTCCCAGGTTTTAGCGGAAAAAAGTAAAGCCGTGTCATCTGCATAGGTGACTATTTTACCTTGAGGTAGATTTAAGTTGCACAGGTCATTAATGTAGATGAGGAACAGGGTAGGACCAATGATGCTACCCTGTGGAACCCCATAAGATATCGGTAGTTCGGCACTACAATAATCTCCTATTTTTACAAACTGTGTCCGGTCCGTAAGGTAATCCTCCAGCAGTTTCAATTGAACCCCACGAATCCCCAGAGTATTTAATTTGTGCAAAAGTATGGGAAGAGAGACCTTTCAAAGGCCTTTGCCAGGTCCAGAAATATGCCCATAACCTTATCGCCACTATCCAGATTTTTCACAATGTAATCCGTGAGTTCGTGTACTGCATCACTCGTAGATATATTGCGGCGGAAACCAAATTGGGATTTAGAAAGTAGTTTGTTGTCTTCAAGGTACTTGATCAACCTAGAATTAACGAGACGTTCAAGCAACTTGGATATTGATGGCAGAATAGAAATGGGTCTATAGTTGTTGACACGGTCTCTGTCATCAGACTTGTGGATTGGGAGGATCATGCACTTCTTGAGGGATCTAGGGAACACCTCTTGAGATAGGCATAAATTGAAGATGTGAGTGAGCGGACGCACAAATAAATCTTTAAAGAGTTTAAGGATCCTATTTGAAACTTTGTCCAAACCAACTGCACACACACTCTTAAGACATTTAATTAGAGTCTCGATTTCATGTTCATCGGTCTCTAGCAGAACAAAAGATTCCACTCTACTCTCTGAAGGGGTTAGTATAGGAACGTGTGCGTCTAAGTTACCAATCATTTTCTCCGCTAAACTCTTCCCTATATTAACAAAAAAGTCATTTACTTGGTCTGTTGTGTTTTCATTGCCAGGGGGACCTAACAACCCATCAGCGTTAGACTTTACCTTTTTAGTACTTGAGATTTCTTTTATAACTCTCCATAAGTCCCTTGAGTTACTGCCTGCTTTAGTTATTTCATTTTTTTCATGTGTTCTTTTCAGTTTTTTTAGTAGATTTTTGCAGAAATTTCTATATCTTTTGTATGTGGTTTGTAAAACCAGGTTATCAGGCGATTTAGTAGATTTTTTGTGTAGTCGGTCTCTATTTCTCATGCAGCGAATAAGACCTGGTGTGATCCATGGCTTTATCACTTTCTGTCGGCGTGACAACTTTTTGGAGGATGTATTGGCATCAATAGCACCACGTACATATATTATGAATAAGTCTAAAGCTCGGTTTGGACTAGAAGAATTGTAAAGGACGTAAGAATGGCCAGCGTCTTATTAAGAGAGGTGAGGAATGGATCAATATTTTGCTTAGAGGGGGAGCGATATATAGCAAGGATTGCTGTATCAGTACCAAATTTCACCAATAGGCTATTAGAGTCCTGAATAATGGGTTCATCGACAGATACTTTTAGATGATTGCGGACATTTACTACAACCCCATCATTCTGGAGGTAGTTATTTATGGTAGAGTGATGCATATATCCCTGCAATGGGGGTATAATAGAGTTGGCTGAAAGACGACATTCTGTAAGTACAATCACATCACAAACTAAATTAAGTCTAGTTAGTAGCACGTGGAAACCAGCCATATTGCAGTTAATGCTGCGTATATTTTAAGTCAAAACTGTGAGTCACTCTTCAGATTTAGGGACGTAGTACTTACATTCCTCGACATCACATGAAATGGAGTCCGATACCGTGACACTATCCAATTCCTCGCTTATGACATTATCAAGGCCAGTGCCGACAGGAAGAGCCATGGACACGAGGTAAGTTGTTACAGAGGGGGCCTAATATACCAAAGCAGGTATCAGGATAGGTTTTATAAATATTTGAATTCAGTTTATGTGTGTATATATTATTGCGTCGATGGATAGTATAATATGTGTAGTTATTAAAGTGTGTAAGCGTGTAGTGTGTTGACAAGTAAAAACTAGCTTAAAGTCTAAAGTGCGACGTAGGAGAGCAGATAACATTAATAAAAGTAGAGTGATAAGCTCAGAAACTAGTCAGAACAGCTTTTTTGCTGTCTCACTTAGCTTATTGAGAGTAGATTCGTCATCCACTCAGATAAAGGGCAGATTGATCGCCTTCCTCAAATATACTTTTCCGTAGGAAATCCAACAAAAAGTAAATCCGTGGGTCTTTGCGAAGTCACGAGCCAGGAAGTGAAGTTTTCTGGCTTTTGATGTGAGGCACTCAGAAACGTAGATAGGAGACACAGGACCGATGAGGCTAAGATGACTGGTGTTAAACTTGCTTTTATTGTCTTTTTTACTGTTAAATTTCTTAAGTCCTTTCATGATATTCTCCTTCATTAATACAGAGGTAAATTCTACACGATAGGCTTTGTCTGATCAGGCTTGGCGAAGCCACGATATATGTCTCTAACATCAGATTTTTCTATTTCAATACCCAGAGCAGCTCCAATTTTGGTAGTGATATTGGAGAGCTCGTCTTTGTCCTCAGAAGGCTGTGCTTTGGGTATGTTCTTGATTTCGATCTTGGCCGAGCAGGAATTTCTCTCTGGGATTTCTAATCGGGTTTCCAGGTCCTTAATGTAGGTTAAATGTTCGCGGCGTTCGGATTTGAGATTTTCTAGTTCCTTTTGGATGTCATCGTGCTTCGAGTATAGGATTTCCATAGAAGCTTGAATCTCAGAATTTTGTACAACCAAAGTCAGGTTCTGTGCCTTTATTTCCGTTAGTGCGGCCTGTAAGTTGATGAATTTATTTTTTTGTTCGGCCTCAAAATCCTTGATAGTTGCTAGTAGAGCTTCTGTCATCTCCTGTTTCACTATGCTACGCAGTTTATCCTCCGTAAGGTAATTGCTGTCTTGAGGGCTAGCTGTAGTGGTTGCGGCGGCACGCCGTTGTTGGGCAGTCCGGAGAGTCACAAAGGAGTCGTCGTTGGCCTTTACCGGTGTGTTTGTGTTATCCATCTTTGGTTTGTTCACCTTGCAGCTGGGACATTTCCAACCCGCGTGGGGACCCACACTAAGACCAACACATAAATAGTGGTACACCAGTAGGCACTTGGGTTCCGTGCAAGTAATTCTGCCTTCCTCTTCGGTGAACTCACAGCATCCAGAGCAGCATTTGGACTTGCAATCCGGACAAAGCCAGGAGAAGCTTATATCAGCAAAGGCTGCCCGTGTAAGCCCTACACATTTAAGATGGTGGGTTGCAGTGCATTCAGTTCTTGAGCAAGTTGCTTTTTCTTTGGCAGGTAGTGCTAATTTGCAGGTCTTGCATTTATTCATTGTGCAAATAAAAATAAATAACAATATATTACGGTAGATAATAAAAACAAAAAAGCAAAAAAGCAAGCGGCAACTGTTGGGAATCGAACTCGGTATCTCTGGGACTACAGGCAAGTGCTTCACGGTTGCACCATTTGTTCGAACGGCTGCAACGACGAAATTAGAGAACGGGTAGTACCGTAGCAGTGATTCACAAGCGACGACCACTGGTTGTTGGGCTCGCAAGGCGCAACACCGGTTGGTGACTCACCGGGCCGCTCCGTTGACTGTACACCGGGTGGCAACAACAACAGTTCACCGGGCACTTTAACGGACGGTTTAGGCTAGATTTTTTAATATTAAGCACTTCCTGTGTAATAGTCCAACAAGCACATACAGTGGGTTTACTGATAATTTTTAACTACTGCTATTAGTGTTTGTTTCACCGCGATAGGTTCAGAATTAACACAGTTTTTGAATAAAAAAGGCAGAGTGGAATTTAGTACGTGTTGGCGTTAGAAGCGCGCGCGAAAGACTTGTGAATGCAGTGTCACAAAAAACGTTATCGAAGCAAGTTTGGCTGGTAAGTGTAATTATTATTATTATTTTTTTTTCTTGAAAATTTTACAACATAAATCTTGTTATTACATTAGGTAAGGAACAAGGGATGATCACTACTCCCTAAAATAGGGCGAACCCTGTGGTATAGCTTAAGTAGTAGCACTTCCCTCCTGTGTCACTGTGTCACTCCCTCAGTGACACTTAACAATTTTACAAAATGAACAGAGTAAAAAGAACAGTTTTCTAGCAGTAAATAGTTAAGTGATTAAATGTATACAGGTAGTATGTTTTTTATCTAGACATCGACTGATAAAAAACATACTACCCATAATACTGTCTTTCAAGCTGAATGCATGGGCATCATCTCGGCCGCTAATGCCATAGCATCGAGAAAGGTAAGAGATTCCTCCATTCGAATACTCTCGGATAGCATGGCCGTCCTACAAGCCCTAAATAGCAACACTATTAACTCAGGGCTAATCTACGAGTGTCACAAACGACTAATGGAGGTATGTCAACATAACCGCGTAATCCTTCAATGGATAAAAGGACACAGCGGATCAAGAGGTAACGATGCAGCGGATGAGTTGGCGCGTAAAGGATCTAGCTTGACAGCGTATGGTCCCGAACCTATCATCCCTCTTCCCTTCAAGATGGTACGCTCATTTCTGAGAGAGTCGACCAGGAATGATCATGCCACTCTTTGGACAAACCATGAGGAGTGCAGGCAGGCTAAGCTGGCCTTGCCGTCCCCTAGCGCTAGGCTGGCTAAGACCTTGCTTCGACTTAGTAGGCCGCGCATGCGACTGGTAACTGCAGCACTTACTGGCCATGGTTTCTTTAATAAACATCTATATGTCCTAGGTGTTACCGACAGCCCCCTTTGCAGAGCATGCTTGGAGGCAGAAGAAACGGCTGCTCACGTCCTCATGGAGTGCACAGGAGTAGCGGACTACAGGGCTAAACACCTCGGTCAATCGAGGGACCTTCCAGGGATAGTCGGTAACATAAAGGGCCTACTGGCGTTCCTGGAGGAGTTGGGTTGGCTCGAATGATGTCGCATTCCCACCCATACGCAAAATAGGCGCCTTCGTCGTCGAGTTGCGGAAACCAGCCCGTCTTACAATTGACAATTATCTAGACATCGTGATTACTAACTTATTTAGAAAAATATAATAAAATGTATAATGTATGTGTGTGTGTGTGTTTGTGTGTGTGTGTGTGTGTGTGTGTGTGTGTGTGTGTGTGTGTGTGTGTGTGAGTGTGTGTGTGTGTGAGTGTGTGTGTCCCTGTGTGTGTGTATGTGTGTGAGTGAGGGTGTGTGTGTATGAGTGAGGGTGTGTGTATGAGTGAGGGTGTGTGTGTCTGAGAGTCGTATGAGTATGTCCATATTTAAAAAATAATATTTGGAATTACCAGTATTACTTTATTACGTATGTGCTTAATAATATGAGTTTTATTAGGATAAAATAGTTACGCATTTTTCAGTATCTTCATATGATTGGGATCTAAGCCATTGGTATATTGTTTTTTTTGTTTCAAAGTTAGTTATATTGTAAATTTCGCTTGCTTTACTCAATTTATTGTATAAAAAGGGTCCCAGTAACTTGAAAAACCTTTGCATAAAATTAGTACGAACCTTTATAAGTGGGCATACTTTATCTTTTCGTCTTTTTGAATTAATTGTATAGTTATTATAATTACTTGATGAGAGTATATTATGTTGTCTAAGTATAGTGATCTGAATGAATATCTGTCTGACAGTCAGAACATCACAATAATTGTAGAGTTCTGATGTAGGGAAAAGGTACGGTTTGAATGTGCAAACCTTCAACACAGCACGCTGGGCTCTTTCAACGCGTAAAAGTGTAGTCTTATGGGCACCGCCCCAGCTAGAGATACAGTAGCGTATGAGAGAATCGGCTAAAGCCACATAGATGCGTTTCATAATGAATGGCTCTGCTACATGTCGAAGATGTTTAAAAATATATATTAATTTTCTAATTTTAGTGCTGAGACTCTGAATATGGTTTTGAAATTTTAGGTTATTGTCCAGTACTATACCTAAATATTTGATATTAGAAATCCTTTCTAGCACTCTACATGAGCAAACATTATTTTCTAAAATATTGCATGTATGAGCATATAATTTGTGTTCAATGTTTGGTTGTGTTGAGGCAGTGATCGAGAAAGTTAAATATTTAGTTTTTTCAGTGTTAACCGTCAAAATATTTTCATGTAACCAAGAGGAGACAAGATTGAAACCTGTTTGAGCACTTTCAAAAACTTCATCCCAATTTTTTCCTGCAAAGAGTAACACCGTGTCATCGGCATAAGTTATAATTTTGGCTTCAGTAATGTGAGTCGGCAAAGGTCATTAATATAAATGAGAAATAAGGTAGGTCCAAGAATGCTGCCTTGTGGGACTCCCCAATGAACTAACTGTGTACTGCTCGTGAACTCCCCAATTTTAACACATTGAGTTCGGTTTGTCAGATAACTTCTAAAGAGCTCTAATTGGGTCCCTCTTATTCCCATGATCTCTAGTTTTTTCAAGAGGAGTTTGACCGAGACGGTGTCGAATGCTTTCGCTAAATCGAGGAATATTGCCAAACAGCGTTGGCCATTGTCAAGGTTTTCGGATATGCTGCTGGTTAGTTCGTGTACAATTTTGAAAGAGAAGGGAGGATAGATATGGGCCTGTAGCATTCAACACGATCGCGGTCACCGCCCTTATGAATTGGAAGGACAACTGATTTTTTGAGAGTATCGGGAAAAATCCCTTTATCCAAACATAAATTGAAGACGTGGGTTAGAATGGGGACAAAATAATCTTTATTTGATTTCAAAATCAAATTTGATATATTGTCCCAGCCAATAGAATATTCATTTTTAAGATTACTTATAAGTCTTTCAATTTCTTGATTGTCCGTTTCTAACAATAAAAAAGAATTAGGCTGGAAGTTTTGATCCAAAGGCGTTGGTTTTATCGTTTTCTTTTGATAATTTATTGCCTCAGCGAGACTCCTTCCTACATTAACAAAATAGTCGTTAACACTTTCTATTGATGATTGCGGGGAATTTAAGGTTGTTAAAATTTCTTTAGGTTTGTCTTTAATTTGAGTGGTCGAGGAAATCATTTTAATAGTCTTCCAAAGCTCTTTATTTTTGTTGCCCGCTTGACTAATCTGCGATTTCTCAAAGTCTGTCTTAAGTTTTTGTAACAAATTGTTCCAAAAATTCCTATATCTTTTGTAAGTTAATTTAAGGTTTTTATTTTCAGGGTCTAACATTAATTTACTATGCAGGTTATCTCTATTTTGTATGCAACGCAGGAGTCCTGCAGTCATCCACGGTTTAAAAATATTTTTCTTACACGAAACTTTGCGAGTTTTAGTATTAGAGTTAAGGGCACTTTTCAAAATTTCTATAAAAGAATTCATAGCATCATTTGGGTCCGGGACTTTATAAATGAAGTCAAAATTTGTTTCTTTTAGGGATTTTGATAGCCCCTCTGTATCCAAAACTAAATATGTCGTTGGTGGACACAGCTTTTTCTTTTTTAAGTTAAGACATAACAGGACCGCTTTATGGTCTGTTAATGATGAGTGAATTACTATTGTGACGGCTTCATTTTTCGTTTTAAGCAACACGTGATCTAAGCATGTGTTACTTTAGTCTCTAGTCACAAAAGTGTGTCCAGGAAGGAGCCCATAAAAGGCAATTCTATTTAAATAAATATCGGCATCAGGATTATGGTTTTCTGGCTTAATATCTATGTTAAGGTCTCCTGTTAATAATATGTTTGGAAATGGTGATAGATCTTGTAAAACACTACATAGAGATTCCATAAAATTATAAAATATATATATAATTCTAGTCGGCTCTAGAAATACGTGACATAAATTAAATGATTTGAACAGAGTTATTAATCGACGCTTCAGTGTTGTATCTACAAGCAGATCTACATTAAGATCACCACAAATAATTAACTTTTTTCTGTTATTACAAAGTTTAATGAGGGCTTCCTCCATAATTTTCTCGAATATTTCAAAATTGCCATGGCCTTTTTCATCTCTCGGAGGTCTGTAGACACAAACAATAATATGGATATCCAACTCAACACAATATACCTCTATTTGTCTTTCCACAGTAAGTGTAAGAATATCTTTCCGTTGTTTCATCTTAATATTATTTTTTACTAAGATTAAAGAACCTCTATCAGCAGTCTTTATATTGTAACAACTGACAATTTTGTAATTATTTATGTTAAAAGACATCATATTTTCCTTTAACCAATGTTCTGTAATACAAATAACATCAGTGTCCGAATTATTAAGAAATAATTCTCATACAAGTTCTTTGCCAGGTAGCCCCTGCATGTTTTGATGGGTAATATTTAAGTGGGGCTTACCCTTTGTCTGAATATTATTTAATATTGGGATATTATAAGACTTTTTTGACTTATTTGATTCGGGCAAGATATTACACATTTTTGATCTCCTATGCTTGCTTGATATATTTATTGGCTTATGTATGCTAGAGATTTCCTCTATTGTCTTAAAAACTAATTTAAATTACTTTGAATGTCTTTAAATATACCTTGTCTGTGCTCAATAGAAGCAGTCAGGTTAGCCAAATTCTTGGCTGTAATACTAAAAAAATAAGATAGCGACACAGCTACCTGTCGTTTGTAAAAATCTGAAAGGTAGTAACTACCTTTGGTCAAATAAACATTATTACTAACATAATTGTTAGAGTCAATCAAATGAATCAAACTATTATTATATGACATTGTATGTAATGTCATATTTAGCTTATATCTAAATTATAATTATAAACAGAGAGACTGGAAAGGCCAAAGCTACACATAATAACTTCAAGCTTAAGATAGATAATCAATTGCTAAGTACAGACCTAGAAGTAGCAAAAGCTTTCGAAAATTTCTTTACGGACATTCCAGTTTCAACAACCAAGTCTTTAAATTCATCTCCCGCTGCTGCTGAATCTATACTTAAACAAAACTTTGAGGAATGTAAAACAGATTTTAAATTTAGGCACGTAAATAATGAAGACATTGTAAAAGCGTTTAAATCCCTGGAAATGAAAAAGACAGCTGACGCCCATGGTCTATCAGTAAAAATTATTAGTTCCATTGTAGATTGTATTGCACCTCACCTCTGTTGTATATTTAATCAATGTATAGATAGTGGTGTGTTTCCTGACTTGATGAAACTAAGTAAAGTTATACCTTTATTCAAAGCTGGTAGTACATCAGACCCCACCAATTTTAGGCCCATATCGATACTACCAACGCTTAGCAAAATATTTGAAAAACTCATACTTAATCAATTGCAAAGTCATTTTTATCTCAATAATTTAATTCATATTGCTCAGTTTGGTTTCACAAAGGGTCGTTTAACAGCCGATGCTGGTGTTGAACTAATCGACAATATTTTTGATGCCTGGGAAGACGCAATTGTCTTCTGCGATCTATCCAAGGCTTTTGATTGCGTCCATCATGACACTCTTGTCAGGAAGTTACGCCATTATGGTGTAAAAGATCAGGCACTTGGCCTTCTGGAGTCATATCTAACAGATAGGGTTCAGATGGTCGATGTTAATGGGAAAAGATCACCTGGGTCTTCAATAAGTATGGGCGTACCGCAAGGTTCAATTCTTGGTCCTTTCTTGTTTTTAGTATATATTAATGATTTACCTTACCTTGTTAAAGCAAAACATGGGTTAGTATTGTTTGCCGATGATACTTCTTTGATATTTAAAGTTAAAAGACAGCAATCAAATTATGACGAGGTAAACAATGCTAGCTCTAGTATAGCGAACTGGTTTACTGTTAACAATTTATTACTTAATGAAAAGAAAACTAAATGTATTAAATTCGTGTTACCCAATGTGAACCCGGTAACTACAGACATATTTATAAAAGGACAGAGATTGGACCTTGTGCAGTCGACTGTCTTTTTGGGCATTACTTTAGACGCCAAACTACAATGGGATCCTCATATAAATAAATTGTCGAACAGATTGAGTTCGGCAGCGTTCGCAGTTAAAAAAATTAGAGCTCTTACCGACGTAGACACCGCTAGACTAGTCTACTTTAGTTACTTTCATAGTCTAATGACCTATGGTATTTTATTGTGGGGTCACGCTGCGAATGCTAATAGTATATTTATTCTGCAGAAACGGGCTGTTCGTGCAATTTATAGATTAGGGCCTAGAGTGTCACTGAGGGAAAAGTTTAAAGAAATCAATATTCTGACATTTGTGTCTCAATATATCTACGACAATCTTGTGTATGTAAAAAGAAATATAACTAATTTTCAGAAGTACAGTGATATACACAATTTTAATACTAGAAATAAAGACAAGTTGGTTGCTTATGTAAGCCGACTACATAAAATTAGTAATTCTTTTAAAGGCAATTGTATACGCTATTACAATAAGGTCCCTACTGATATTAAAAACTTACCTTTAGACAAGTTTAAAATAATAATAAAACAGAAATTGTATAAAAAAGGTTACTACAGGATATCTGATTACTTAGAGGACAGATGTCCATGGGAATAGATTGTTTGAGTAACAGGCTGTTTCGATATATAATTAGCATTCATTTTGTAATTTGACAATATTTTATTTAAAAAAGGAAACGCAAAAGATGCGACGACTGTGGAGTTTCTTCGGTGAGCTCTTCTCCACAGATTCCGCCATTGGGTTAGTGAACTCACCCAAAAAAATGTAATGACGGATCTAAGTGATGTAACAACATCCTATGGAAATAAATGATTTTTGATTTTGATTTTGATTTTCTAAGATCATTTTCAGCTTGATCCGTGACCAGTCGGCGACTAAGGCTGAACCACTGAAGCCTGCCTCTTCGGTAAACACACATTGTGTGTGTGGATCGTGGAGGGAGGCTCCCACTAGAGGGAAGGAAGAAAGATTCGAAACGAGAAGGGGCCAGAGAGTGACCTCTCTGTTGTGATGTCGACACAGAGCACTCAGACTGACTTCGACCTAGCCCTGGAGCACGAGCCTTCTAATCCAAACCAAAACAAAACATAGAACATTACACAAATACACTAACTAACTAACTAAGAATTGGAGAGTAGATGTCCTCATCTACTCTCCAATACTCTCGAGGATACTCTGTCTGATTATAGGCGTATATCCTTCCAACTAGACTATCAGTTTGAGATACTAAAAATAATAAATCCTCGGAAGACGGAATGGAGTATATTCTGTGACATCATAGGCAAATGGACTCCAACCCGACAAAAAATTGGAACTAGAGAAGATTTAGAAGAGGGGGGAATTAATTAGGAAAAACACTAATATATGCATACCACCAGGCATGCCCCCTTAGAAGAATTCCGGAAGGAAAAGGTCAACTATGGTGGAACAAAGACCCTTTCAAGGGACGATGAAGAGAGCTGGGATGTGTATAGAAGGGTCAAGAATGAATATAGCAAAACAAGACATAGAGAGAAAAAAAAAAGGTGGCGTCTGTACTGCAAAGAGATGTGGCTCGGCTGGTGAAACTACTAGGAAGCGACAAAACAAGCCAACTAGGAAGTTTGAAAATAGACGGAAAACGTATATCTGAACCCCAAACATTGTTGAAAACCACGTTGGAGATACACTTCCAGGGCTGCAAAGAATATAAAGAGAGCAACGTCGATACGTTGCTCTCTTATATATATATCTTTATAAGAATATATCTTTGAATCCTCAGGAAACATGGAAGGGTCCACCAGATATAATAAAAGAATAAAACTTAGAATGGGTCATAAATTCATTTGCACCGTTCAAATCTGCGGGGCCTGATGGTATTTTTCCTGTGCTTCTACAAAAGGCCTACAAATTTATGAGCAACCATCTAGCAGAACTATTTAGGAGTAGCATAGCACTTGAATATATCCCTCCTGATTGGAGGAGAGTAAAAGCAGCTTTCATACCAAAACCAGGAAAGAAATCTTACCAGGAAGCTAAGTCGTTTCGGTGCATAAGTCTTTCCTCTTTTGTATTGAAATCACTAGAGAAAATAGTGGACAGACACTATTGAACACTTAAGAATAAAACTCAATGAAAGTGCCTCTCCCCTACATAGCAATTAGCATGCATATATGGAAGGAAAATCAACAGAAACAGCTCTACAAAACCTAACAATAAAGGTGGAAAGAGCACTAGAAAACAAAGAGTTTGCCCTGGGATGTTTCTTTGATGTAGAGGGATAGAGCAAACTTCCAAGCAAAAGAAGAATCCCTTAAGCGGGACGGAATACATGAACAGTTAGGAAAACGGGTGGTAGCTATGCTCAAAAACAGGGTTATCTCTATATATATTGCTTGGACTAGCTACTCAATCCCACAAGGTGGATGCTTATCTCCTCTGATGCGGTGTCTTCTTATAGACTCCCTTATAACTCGCGTTGCCAACATGAACATATACCTACAGGTATATTCAGATGATGGGGCTATTGTTATAATAGGCAAAGTGCTTAATACGAAACGAATATTTTGAAGAATGCAATAGGAAAGGTCTTACGGTGGTGTCCAGAAAAAGACGTTGACCTAAACCCGGAGAAAACAAAGCTACTACTCTTCAAGAATAAACAGAAAAAAAAATGCTTCCCATTACGTTGAAGGGCACAAGCCCTTCAACGTAATGGGTGACCTTTGACTGGAGAATGAAGTTCGACACTCATGTAAAGTTACAGTATGCTAAAGCCATTAGAGTTTCATTCCAATGCAAGAGAGCTGTAGGGAACAGATGAGGAATGAAGACAGATATCGTTCATCGGATCTATACGGCAATCTTTCTACCAAGGATTCTATACGGATCAATTGTATGGTGGAAAAGAACAGAACAGGCAACGACGAAAAAAGAGTTCGGCAAGATACAAAGATTGGCATGTGTTGTGATCACAGAAGCCATGAGGTCTACACCTACGGCATGCTTACTAACAATCAATCTAAACCCATTGGATGTAGAAGTAAAAAGGCCAGCAACAGAACAATGGTACAGAATGAAAATGAACAAAGAATGGAAAGTCAACTCTATAGACACAGGTCATGCCTTCATTGTAGAAACGTCAGGTAGAAAGTTGGCAATGCTATTGGCAAACAACCATCTGATAAAGAAGGAAATACGATTCGATAAGAAATACCGAATCCATATCGGAACAAGAGAAAATTGGGCAATAGAAACAGACCAACCAGTTGTAACTTGCTTCACGGATGGCTCAAGAAGCGAGAGCACAAAACTAGCAGGAGCTGGTTTTTGCATACAACCGCTAGCCTATGTACAGCAATAAACAAGACAAATCAATTGCCTTGGGGCTATACGCCAGCGTGCTCCAAGCGGAAATATACTTGAATGCGCTGAAGCACTAAGGGAAACAGCAAAAATCAAAATCAAGATAGTAGTAATTTATTCTGACAGTCAGGTAGCTTTAAAGGCGCTTAGGCAACCAATAAATAAATCTGCTATAGTCAAAGAATGTAAAGCCAGTCTTAACTCTTTGGGAAGAACATCAGAAATAATTATCGCATGGGTCCCCGGCCATGAAGGCATTCACGGTAACGAAAAAGCAGATGTGCTGGCAAGAAACGGCGATGATGAGCGTTTTATTGGACCAGAACCAAGATTAACTATATCAGCGACTGTCACAAAGAACAACTTCAACATGATAGCTACGCGAGATGCAAACCAAGAATGGAAGAACACCAAAGACTGTAGGCAGTCTACCTACATATGTAGTCTAAATTTGTCGCAAACTATTTTAAATGTATTATATGGAAGAGCGGGGTATCCTGGCACAGGTACTTTATACTTAAAAGGATGCCCCATCAACTACTGTAATTAGTGTGTAAGCTTTGCGATTTTTTTTTTTGAGTCTAAGACATCTTAGAAAAGATAACATTATCTTCAGAAAAGACCCCAAAAAGGCTAAGTATTTACTTTATCTTAGTAGGGAAAAGTTAGCAATACTGGTAGGTGTGGTGACAGGTCACTGCAAACTAAATAGACACCTATCATTATTAAGGTTCGTACAGGATCCCTCATGCCCTCACTGTGGCTTGGATGAAAGTAGCCAGCATTTCTTGGTAGAATGCTTCAATTGTTTATGATTGTTTATGAAATTGTTTATTCTCCAACTTAAAACCTATGTAGTTAAACTCATGTACATCTCATTGCGGTATTACGTCTAGTGATAGGCATGAATCATTGAAGCATTGAACATCCAACTCCTAAACTAGTGTTACCTGTATCTTAGGAGTTGGGGCTCTCTTTTTTTGTAGGTACACATTATAAAACTAGACATGTGGCTAATTTAGTACAAATTATAAATAAGTTTAAATAGATAGATAGTTGTCGGGGAGGCAACATGAATTATGTAGAGTAAGTAGGTCCTCAAATTGTGAGTAATGAAATGAGTGAAAGGTGTGTATGTGTATGTGTGTGAGGGTGTGTGTGTGTGTGTGCATGTGTTTGGGTGTGTGATGGTATGAGCGTGTGTGCGTTTGAGGGTGAGTGTATCTTGAAGATATTGTATTTATGGTTTTTATTATATTGTATCTGGTTTATCTTAAGCAAAAGTACTAAGTAAACATTCGGTGTCGTCGTAGTTGAGTTTTTGAAGCCATTTGAATAATGTTATTTTGAGTTTATGTTTGGGTAAAGGATATATATTTAGAATTCTGTTAACCTTATTGTATAGGGTAGGGGCGAGGCAGCAGAAAAATCGGTTCATAAAGGCATGTTTGTATTTTACAAGTAGACATATTCTGTCACTACGTCTCTTGACCAGGGTCTGTGGTTCGAACTTTAGAAGGAAGTGCTGCCTTAGCAGTACCGAGTATATAAACAGTTGCCTAACAGTGTACACCTCACAAAATTCATAAACTAAATTTGTAGGGTACAGTCTTGGTTTGAAAGTGCACACCTTCAGTACAGCTCGTTGTGCTATTTCTAGGGGCATCAATAAAGTTTTAGCAGCGCCACCCCAGGACGTAATACAGTACGTAATTATCGACTGACAGAGGGCTAGGTAAACCCGCTTTACCAATATTGGGTCCGCTACGTGTCTAAGATTTTTGAAGACGTAGATAAGTTTACGTACTCTTTTTGCAGTATTGTCAATATGTTGGTGAAAATTTAAATTCTGATCGAGGATTACACCAAGGTATTTGGTATGCGATATTCTGGTTAAATATGGACAATTTAAGTTACGGACCTGAGGGTCAGTGCAGGAGTGTGACACTATTTTATGATCAGTAGATGGTTTTGTTGCATTTGTTATAGTGAAAGCAATGTAATTTGTCTTATCATTATTAAGAGTAAGATAATTTGTACGTAACCAATGTGATACAGAGTTAAAACCAGTTTGTGCTGCATTAAAAGCTTTATGCCATGTCTTGTGTGAAAATAATAACGCTGTATCATCAGCATATGATATAATCTTGCCGTGGACCAGGTTTAATTTGAGCAGATCGTCAATGTAAATAAGAAATAGGATTGGTCCCAAAATACTGCCCTGTGGAACTCCCATCTGCACAGGCAGGTCAGAGCTTGTATATTTATCAATCATTACACATTGTTGACGTCTGCAAAGGTAGTCTTCAAATAATTTCAGTTGGTTGCCACGTATTCCCAAGAGTTCTAGTTTATTTAGTAATATGGGGATAGAAACCGTGTCAAAGGCTTTAGCCAAATCCAGGAAAATACCTACAATCTTGTTTTTATTGTCAAGACCACCGACCACATAATTGGTTAATTCATGTACTGCGTCATCCGTAGACTTTCCAGGCCTAAATCCAAATTGACAGTTGGAGAGTAGGTTGTTATTTTCAAGGTAGTTGATAAGTCTTATATTAATTATCTTTTCTAGAATTTTAGATATTGATGGTAGGATGGAGATAGGCCTGTAGTTATTGACACGGTCTCTATCACCTGTCTTATGTATGGGGTGTATTACAGACTTTTTTAAACAATTTGGAAATGTTCCAGCAGCAAGGCAGTTGTTAAAAATGTAGGTTATATGAGGTATCAATATTTTTCGATAGTTCTTAAGGAGTTTGTTTGGAATCTTGTCCCAGCCAGTAGCGCTGGTATTTTTTAGACCAGTTATTATGTTATTAACCTCATCTTCATCAGTGTCTAGGAGAACAAAAGAGTTAGTTGGAGGATTATTTGAATTTAAGTTTGGGGTATCTAAATTAGATTGGAGGATTTTGCTAGCTAGAACATCCCCAATATTAGCAAAATATTGGTTAACGTTATCAATAGAGTTTTGAATATCATTTTGAATGAGTAATTCGTAAGCTGATGTTTTCGACTTCGTTGTATTTGTAATTGTTTTAATGGCTTCCCATATTTTTTTGTTACTATTACCTGCTTTTTCTATTATTTTTTTGTCATAATCACGTTTTATTTTCTTTAATAATTTGTTACAGAAATTCCTGTATCGCTTGTAGGTTATATTTAGTATTTGGTTGTTAGGTTGTTTTTTTGCATTTTTATGCATCCGATCTCGGTTTCGCGTGCATTTTAATAAGCCTGGAGTTATCCACGGCTTGATAACTTTATTACGTCTTGACAGTTTTTTGACTATTGTGTTTTTATCAAGCGCTGTATGTATGGAGTTTATTAAATATTCCATCGCAAGGTGAGGATCATTGTTACCGTAAATAGGTTGTAAGTCGATATTTGCTAGATCATTTTGGAGACCCTCGTTATTTATCTGAGTGCTGTTGATTTGGGAGTATATTCGTTGAATTTTAAGATTCAAAGAAAGCATTACAGTTTCGTGATCCGTTACAGTGGTATTAAAAATGAGAGTAAGGGCATTATATTTCGTTTTAAGTATGATGTGATCGAGACAGGTTTTATTCATTCTAGTCGGGAGTGAGTGCGCAGGAAGTAGCCCATGACTTGCACATAAGTTAATATAGTCATGCGCTTTCACTGATCTGTTTTCAGGGCAAATGTCAATATTTATATCTCCTATGATGGCCACGTTTTTAAAAGATTTTAGATTGGTTAGAACTGAGTTAAGAGAGTCATGAAAGTTGTCTAGATTAGAATAAGATGGAGATCGGTATATAGCTACAACAGCGGTTTCGCTGCCTAATCGTAGCACTAAGCAGTTACCATCTCGGAAATCTGGTTCCTCAACAGTAACCTTGACGTCTTCTCTAACGTAAGTTACGACTCCATCGTTTTGCAGTGGGTTAGTTAGAGTTCTATATATTTTATAGCCATTTATTGGGGGAATAATGTGATTTGATGACAGCCAGCACTCCGTCAAAACCAAAATATCACATTCGTGTTTTATTCTCTGCAGGTTTATCATGAAACTATTGAAGTTGTGATTTATACTGGTATGTATTCAAATGGTATGTATTCATATAATGGTATGTATTCAAACATAAAATGGCGAAGACTAGGGATGGATAACATTAAAGCAGATGATTTGTCAAACTTAAAGTTTAGCGATATCCTAGAATTCATTAAACGATCAAGAAGATTTGGGGAGGGACATCTGTTGATCCAACAGTAACCAGTGCCCAAACACTGGTAATTGGGTGAAGATTCGTCAGTTTAGAAAATACGTACTTTTTCTAACTTTACTAACGTACGTGGGTAAAGACCCACAATAACCTAATTTAAATCTAAAGGAATAAGACATTCCGCAGTGAACTGAACTTAGTAAATCAATTTGTTATTCAATTTAAATTAAGTATTATTTACCGACACATTACATGATTACACCATGACATGATTGATCAATTGCTCAATAATGTTTTAAAAAGTTACTGACACTATAGAAAATATTTTCTGTTGTTATGATATTATATTTTTACCTTCTAAACTGTATTTCATCTAAATATTAGGAAAAATTATATATCAAAATAGTAAAGATCCGATATCCATTTAAGATTCGCAAATTTAATACTGCATAAATTAATGTCCATACTTCTGCTTTCGTTGCGCTCCAAGGTTTTTCGACCACTGGTTATTAGGGAAGAAGATATAGACCTTTTCACGTCCACTGCTCAGAAATGTGGCGAAAGATGGTCTTTAATGGGGCACCAAAACAATGAATTATCAAACAGGACAACAATAACATTTCTGGCCTGGTTCACAGGACTGGAAAAACATTGTTGTCTTGTTTTGGTATGGTTAGCGCTTCATGCCTTGCGGGCGTAGATAAAATCTGTTGATGATGACTGATGGCGGACGGCGGCAGTTACAAACCAAATTTACCAAAAAAAAAACTGTGTTATTAATTTTATTTACTAACAGTAGTTGTGAAAATCACTAATGTCTCGGCCAAAAGTGCAATAGATAGTCCCTTCTCTTAGAGGACTCTCTCAGTCTCACTCGTCCGTCTATTGCTCCCTTTCCAGCCTCTACAGTCTACAACGTTGTACCATTTCGTCACGGGCTAGTTTTCTGACTTGGTACTCATATGTTTTAATTTGATTGTGAAGACATTGCTCGTCAAAAAGTCCATCCCCTTCCCCTTATCTCTGAAACTCTGATGCAAAAATTCAGAAAAATCGTAATATATGTAGGTATTTATTTTATAATGTAGGAAAAATTAAATGCCTGGTTTAATTAAGGGGCAAATCGGAAAATTAACAATAAAATATTTCAACTTGTGTGAGGCTTGTTGTGAGGACCTCAAATATAACCCCTTCTCTTGAAAAAATAAAGATGTGTAGGTCTTTACTTAAATATTACAGGAAAATAATGAAAAGAGCTCCGTGGTCTAATGGGTTTCACGCTTGCTTCTCACGCAGGAGATGCAGGTTCCATTCCTGACCATGAACCAATGAGATAATTAATTTGTCTCAAAAAAAAATACTTACCTTCTAATGGTGATGAGAACATCATGCGGAAACCTTCATTACTCCATAGCTGCGGCGATGGGCTAGCCCCTTGTCACGCAAAATGGAGTAGTGAATAACTGGCTCAAAGTGGGCACAATTGTGCCTCTGCCACTCCGTATGGGAAAAGGCGTGACGCTATATTATGTTTATTACAGGAAAAGTAATAAGAAATTAAAACTGAGGGGGGGACACAATTAAGGCCAAACCAGCTTCGAGGTACGGAACACGAGTCTGACTCGCACCTGGCCGATTATTTTCTTTTCTGTAGTTACAGTTTTATATCCAGTTTTATACGAATCCCAGGAGCATCCGATGATTCCAACACTCCTTTTAATTATGTTCTTCCCTTTAATCTCCTGTACTCTGATTGCCGTTTATAAAGGTTCTTTTTCATCCACTGACCTGGCATGATTGAATGATCAAAGGAAACCCATCGACGTCTACTATATTGATTTGTTAGACCGCTTCCGCTAAATTAACGATCGTAATTAGAGACTATCTGATAGCGATTCTGATTCTCACAGCATTTCATCATTAAGCCCTATTCCGCTAAACGAAAATGCTATTGTGTATTTTACTTCCATATATCGTGACATGTTTATTTGAAAATTCTAGAACCTATTGTAAGACTATTGTGTGACACACTTTTTGATAATTAATACAATTGGATCGTAATTGTAAGTACAGTCCAGAATGAAGGACGTGACAAATGCATTCGTGTGAGTGCTTCCATCCGCACGAAACTCTTGGGCTCAAATTGCCTTCACCAATTACAATCTGAAATATCGTGTTATTTTGGATTAACATAAACAAATATTGATATTATAGTTTTATAAAGTGGTGAGATCTCAGAATATAAAAAGTCTAAGTCTAATAAATGGGTTCAAGATCCACTCAGGGTGAAAACTAAGCCACATAAAACTTTTAACATTTCGGCGGCATTCGTCGTGAGTTTTATATCTTTCATGGTTGATATTATTTGGGACCTAGTAGTCAAAACTGTACAACAATGTAATTAGTTCATCATTGTGATGAAAAGATATTATGTGTTTATTTTTGGCCGTCTTTTGCTCAATTTTCTGAAATGTTTTTGTTGTGATGATGATAATGAATGTGCAGTAATGATATTTGAGATGGTGTGAATTAATTTTAGATAAATTTAGTTCAGAAACAACCAGCTGGAAGTAACAGTTCACATTTTTTTTTAAATCGACTTCACGAGACTTTACTTCTATTTAAAACATTATTTAGACAAGTATTTAGACATCTATTAATAGAAAAACTCAAATAAGCCTCTTACAATAGGCAAAAATTTCATAAAATATAATAAAAAGTACTGCGTCGTAAAATTATGCATATTCCATTGGCTTGCCCTGTGCAGCCCCCACATAATCGCGATTCCCAGATGTCGCCTCCTTGCCTGTGCCATTTTTTTTTAGTAGGAAATGAAGATTAATTTCACTTTCGACGAAAATACGTTACGTCAATTTGTCAACAGTAGATTTTGATTTCGAATTTGTATTTGCAATGGAGTAAACAGCGAGCATAGATAAGAAGCGAGTTCGTAAAAAGCGGAGCACTTTTCCAGGGGGAAAAAACACGTCACTTTTATTCTCACATTTGTTTGCTTATTTAGACTAATGATCGACCCCTCCCTTAGAAGCACTTTCCCAGTCTCTTTGTCACGATTTTAAATTGATTTTGGGTAATTTGGGAGCATCCTTTGTACGTCGGGATTTCTATTGGGATGCATTGTTAAAACATGAGCATCGCAAATACCCGTCGCTACTCTAAATTTCATGTCATTAAATGGGATGGCCCAGCAGTGGGATGACAAGGGCTGATGATGATGATGAAATGGGATGATGAGGAAACTTTTCACATTTTGTGAGTAATTTACAAGAAATCTGAAACGCCAATAAATTTGTACATTTATATAAACTTTCCTTTGTAAGTTCCTCAGATTGTTTCTATTTTTAGATAGAGACGGACTCGACGCCCACTGTGAGCGTAATTCACAAAACCGAAGAAAGTCCCAAGCAGGCACAAAAACTAATTTTCCCGTCCAATGAGAACATAAGGGTAGAACGAACGAACCTAGTGGACAGCAATTGATTTTGCTATGACAAGCGGCCAGAGTCTTGTCACGTTTTTGCCAAGTCTGTCTGAGTTAACTCTGGGTCGGGTATGACAGGGATAAATCCGATTGTCGGCACAAGGCCCGTCCTATATAGCTCATCTAGAAACATATGTAGTGGGTCGGATCCACGAGTGACGTAGGTACCCAGGGGTTTATGGATGTCTCATGTTAGAATTTTTAATGAGGGACACATACGCATTTATGTGGGTTGGCTTTGCATGAGTTTTAAGGATTAGCTAAGGGGCTAGCTTTGATTACGTCACACGTTAAGAGGGAAGGAGGGATTCAATTAAGTGTGACATAGGCATATGGGGCAATATTGTTATGTATTAAATCTAAGATGCAAGTAATTCTAAGAATATTTTAGGTCAATAAGTTATTTTCTGCAAGGAATTCAGTGCGAGTAATTTATTTTATGGTTTAAGGAATGATAATTTTTGAAATCTATTGCATACATAGAGTTAGAAAAGACTGATTACAGGCCGGTCAAACTATAGAGTAACATTGAAAGTAAAATATTGATTTAAAAATTACATTACAAATCATGAACAATAAGGTAGTAGTTGATAAAGTAATTTGGTAGATGTTATCTTAGCTTCATCCGATGACAAAGAACAGCAATACTGGTCTTATCAATCAGACTCATATCGTCGCCTATATCTACAATACATAGCGGGGTCACCACAACGTCTTATGCCGATTCAGATTAGGAACCTAATTTGATCCGCAAAATTTACCGTGACCGTCTTAAAACAAGTCTTTGTATTAGGTAAATAAAGTCCATTATGGCAAATTGGAATGGAAATGGTTGCCTTGGTGATGTTCTTGTTTTGAACCTAATTTGAATCGGAAAAAGATTGTGGTAACCCCCCATATACAGAACGTCGTAGATAGATGTAGTACATGCACAGCAACCGGCTCAAAATAATACACATCGGCGAGCGTAAAATGTAATTTCATTAATGTAGATCGTTATTACCAAAGCTACACAATATTACAATTGCGACAAAAAGGGAGCATACAATGTATGAACAGAAAGTCGGTGATCCTGAGGAGATATCTATCTATGCCTGCGGCTTTGACTATTGAGAAATACATTGAACAGGTAATATTTTGAGTGGTGGAATAAAACGATATCTGCGAATGCACATAGTTGTCAATGATGTGTTTTTGCACTTCGTATGTAAATAAGGAGATTAAATAGTTTTTAACTCAATTTTCCAACAAAAAACAGATTAAACTTGCAGTACTTATTAAACTTTATAAATGGAAAAAGCGGTCTCCCTTTAAATGAAATCTGAGATTTCCATTTATCTTCAGCAATGCATGTAATAGAAAAATGACTGAAATAGGTGGAACGAAAGACGGCTTCTTTTCTTATAGCAAAGTGAAATTGCCAGTTTGCTTTATTTGCATTCATTGTAAATACCTGGTGACCTGGTGTTTAAACCGTCATCTCAGTTGTATTTATAAAATGCATGTAAAATTATATAATATTTCCTTGCCTTGCTTTCCTTTCAAGTCGAAGAATTTTTCACATTGATCTTTCTGTCCTTCAGCTTTCAGCGCTAACGATTTTGTCTTCAGAATCTGAAAACCATTCTACCGTTACGTTGTCAGTAATCACGGAGTCAAATAGCTAATGGAAAATTTAAGAAAATCCTAAGATTACAGAGTTATGTAAAACAAAGCACGATGCCTTATTGGTATCCGCGTAGCAACGACGTGACAAGAATACCGCCAACTTTATCAACAAAGGGCAAACTACATATAAAACAAGGAATACCCAACTAGATTGACGCCTGAAAACATCTGGGGCGTGAAAACTGCAGATTTGTGGAGAAAATCCTCAATTATCTTTCCCTTTACGGTTATGGTATGGCTTATTATTATTATTACTTGCCCCCTAGCCGCGGAGGGTTGTTGGGATTGGGAAGGCGAAGGGGGGCTATTCTTGAGATAAAACTCGATCAAACGGAAAGGGAGAGCCGTTAGATTGATGTGATAAAAGATCGTTCATTATTCTGATGCAGTGGCCTTTTTCGAATTCCTTTTATTAACGGGAGTTACTAAAGCGTCCAAGTTCTTTGTCTCGGTTTGTTTCCTATTTGTTCGGAACCTGAAATGGGCTTGTGTCTCCCCCCAGCCCATTCCAGGAGCGCAGTATTGGAAAGTATTGCTATTGTGAAAGTCACTATCCATTAGTGTGCTGATTAATATCTTATAGTTGAGAGTGTGAAGCGAGACGCGACCTCCGGTTGCGCTGACTCAGCAAGTTAGCGACCCGCTTCTGAGGTCGTTGGCCACAGATCAGGAAGAAATATAGGTACGTCTTTTGAATAGTATCTCAATTGTATTTGTTATGTGATGCTCTACAGCGTGACCAAGGAGAATTTCCACTTTTTTATTTAAGCACAAATTCATGAATACAAATGTTCTTAATTATAGTATTGAACTACAATAGATAATAATGAGTTGTAACTTAATGTAATGGTCGTGCCAGGAAGCATTTTTTCCAGCAAGACCGACCAAGCGACATTTTAAATATTGAGACCAATCAAAACAGTGACTAATTATAGTTGCATAAAATAAAATGTACTCTAAGTGTACTACATCGCACATGACCATTTATGTAGTTTTAGTAGACTGTTGACAGCTGCTGAAGTTTATTAGAACAAAGCTTTTCAATGCATGGAGAAAAGTTATAGCAATTTAAAAAAAAATAATGTGATAGGGGATTTGTCGTGTATTGAAAAAAAAACTATAATTTTATGATACCGATCGAAAGGCAATCATAAAGATCATTTTAATCTTTAAAAAATTGCATCTTTTTTAAAACGAAGGCATGAACTGTAACATTTTTTTGGGCGAGCGGCCATCTATTTTTCTATTCGTCAATATGTTTTTAATTTCAGGCTCGGCTTGAAAAATAATAATGCTTTCATTACATAACATATTGTTTCTACAATATAAACTACTCTTTGGTCAAGTACTAACATCAATCGCCACACCACGATGAGGGCTTCGCTAAAGTCAAGAAGGACTCACAAGAGTGTAGAAGTGACCCGGAAAATTTTGTTTGTTTATTTTTTGTTTATTCGGGAACTGAATCCATATCACGATACAGTTTAACATATCTTAAAAATAATATTTGACTAGGCCATATCTTATCATACCATATCATAATGTCTAAACTTACCCCCGTGCAACGTTTGAATAAAAGTGATTTAGGGTTCTCTATTTCAAAGTAAATAATTTATTTTTGTTTGTTTATCCAAATAAGCAGCTCTCATACAGCAAACTATCACTTTAAATGTTTATTTTAGTATTGTATTGCTTTCAATTCAATTCATTTTTTTATTATTTTATGAAAAATATCAAATTTACATTACATTACGAGCAAATTCCAAAACTCGACTCTTAATGTTATTTGTGGTATATTAAAACAATGGTATACAAATAACAGAGGCGTGAGGCCGTAGGCCGAGCCAAAAGTTTAAAAATCGTACTACCTATATATCCATCAATATTACAACATTCAGAGTCGAGTCCAGCGTTACAAATTCAGCACTATTCGTCAACAAATGCGAGACTATGGGCCGAGCCCTGCATTAAAAACCTACCATATCTCCGTAGTTCGAGCCATGCATGATAAAAAACACACCTTAAGAAAAGTGGAAGTGCAAAAGCCGGGCAAGGCAAAATAAAACATACTACTAATAATAGAGGAGCGAGGCCGTAGGCCGAGATATGTGTTTTAAAAAATCATACTACATCTAACAATACGAGGGACGAGTCCTTCGTCACAAATACAGCACTGTTTGTCAGAAAATGCGAGACCCTAGGCCAAGCCTCAAATAAAAAACCTACCATATATTAGAAGAAAGCAAAGCCCGAGTTTGAACCATGTTTGATAAAACAGCGCCACTTGTTAAAAGGTGCGAAGGCCGACCTAAGCAAAACGAAAACATACCACAAATAACATGTATTAACAAATTATATTACGTCTAGGAATATTACGACATCAATAGGCGAGTCAAGCGCCATGAATACCCCACGATTTGTAATAAAATGCGAGGCCGCAGACCAAGCCATGCATTTTAAAACCTGCCACATACAGTGATCGCACTAGGTAGAGTAATTTTTGGTACTTGCGTCATGATGTTATAACATGCATATGTCTTTTTTCCGATGCGTTCCGGATTAAACGAATTAGAATTAAAATAGTGTTTTGATAGACTATAGCATAGTCTACTAAAACACTATTTTAATTCCAAGTACCTGAACGATGTAATTCTCAAATCCCTTTAAGTGTGACTAAAAGTTGTCGTGAGCTAACCTTAACGACTGAACAACAGGAGTCTGTTGTATGTGACACTCCTGAATGAGTCTTCTGGAGTGTCACATCACTCCCAAAATCAACGAAAGCTTCAAATGACATCTGATTGATACAACGTTCCTTACGAATTTGGAACCTCGTCTGCTCTCATTTGATTGATTGATAGTGCCATTAATACACACTGTTTTCTGTACAGAGTTATTTTTAAGAGCTCTGTCAGTTTTAAGATTTGCAGTACAACTTTCTGCTAAATATCCCAGCAAGTTACACTTGGTACATTTTATGAGCGGTTTTGGGCAGTAGAGAAAACTGTGGCCCTTTTCCTTGCAGTTGTAACAGCTTGTATTTTGACCTGGCTTATAATTGTTGGCACTGTCAGTCTTACTCCTAGACTGGTTACGATCAACTGCGTCATCTGAGTCCTTACTGCTCATCAAGTATTGCAGCAATTGATCTGGCTGAGTGCAACGCAATGACAAGGCTCCGGAAGGAAGAGTCCTAACACTAATTCCATGTATCAAATACTCTACTGCTCGTTTACCTTCTATATCGCACTGGTTGAGTAAAGTTAACTTTTCATAGAAATAAACCTCAATAGGCTCATTGAACCGACTCTTTCTCCTAAGCATGTCCTCCAAGGCCTGTCCATAGTTTTGTTCGCAGGGAAATGCCTGTACAAGTTTATCTTGCCACTCTGGCCAACTAAACAATAGTGAGTTTAGCCCTTCATACCAGGTCTTGACCTTGGAGTTTCTGCATAGCAAAGTGGGTGGTAGTTCGATCATCCTATCCATACGATGAGGCGCATTCGTTTACTTTCTTGAGCGATACGTCAATGCGCTGATTATTTTGTGAGGGACCAAAGTTTGGTAAAATATTCATATGATCGATCTTGGAGGTAGACCGTATGTTCTTAGTGGATGGCTGGGATGTCAAACTATCCTTTTAACAACCAAATATCTCAAGAAAGTCTTTCTTAGTAATGGAAGGACTACGTCTTTCTTAGTAATGGAAGGACTACGTGACCTAGCAACATATCCCGCGTCGTCGCGTCGCTCAGGTGCTGCATACGTTGACGCACGCTGGTGACTGCGGTGGCGTCCACCTTCTTCGCGTTGGCTCGGCATGGCGGAGCGCGCGCTGTGGCGGCTGGGGCTCCGCACCCGCATCGACAATAGTTGACGCTGCTCGGCGTGAAGCATTCGCTTGCGCTCTCGCAGTATGTTTGTTTCCACGCCTACCGAACGGCGTGGAATCCTGAGGGGGTGGGCTTTTGCCAGCACGTGAGAGAAAAGTGAGTTGAATGATTGTTACTGACCTTGTCGTCGCAGACCGGAGATCGAAAGCTCGATTCGAGACAGGAATGCGGGATAGGAGACAGTTTTGGGATAGGAGAGGAACCGAACCTTGCCGTCGCTGCCCGGCGCTGTCGCCGGCGTGCTGCCTGCCGACACGTGGAGTCGCCGCTACCGATACGACGATGTCCAATCAACACGGATCACTTGACCGCTGACGCGAATCTACTTATTTCCCGACGATGTAGATGATTAACACTCCGACCAGGCCCGACGCCTGTATTTGGTTATTGGTACACCGAAAGACCATCAATGTCACGATGCCTGAGCAGACATGTTTTTTCTCCCGACGAGAAAAGATAACCTCCAATTTCTCCTCTCGTTTCGATACGAGTGATAGCTGCGGTCCGTTTCCGCTTAGTGATGTCCCAATTACTCGCGGTCGATCCGCGCAACAAAAAACCAGTGCGTTCCGAAGCATAAATATTAAACAGTCACCCGCCCGGACAGGCCCGAACCTGTCCCTAATCAATAGGAAGGCGAGAAAGTGTTGCGACCGCTCTCTTGAGGACCGAGTCCCCCACCTTGACATCTGCTGATCGAGGCGTGCCATCCCGACCCGTGTACAAATTGACGATCCGTCCTCGTCTCCATCTCAATGATGGCAGGTTCGCATCCTTAATCAGCACCAAATCACCGACTTGAGGGGGGCTCGTCCGGTCAGTCCACTTAAGGCGCTGCTGCAAGATGTGCAAGTACTCAAGAGACCACCGTTTCCAAAATCTTGAGCCATCTGCTGCAACATCTGCCACCAAGTTAACCGACTTAACTTAACATCACCGAATGGGTATTCTGGCAGGGCGTTAAGGGGCTGACCTATCAGGAAGTGACCCGGCGTCAACGCTTCCAAATCATTTGGATCCGAACTGAGCGGGCACAACGGACGCGAGTTCAGTGTCATTTCAATTTTACAGAACAGCGTCGCAAGCTCTTCAAAGCGTAGAGAGGTCTCACCGATGATCCTCGTCAGGTGCGACTTAGCCGATTTAACCGCAGCCTCAAAAATTTCTCCCCAATGAGGACATCCCGGCGGACTGAAAACCCATTCAATCCCTCGTCAGGAGCAAGCCGTACCGATGGCGTCCTGGTTACCGTTCAGGAATTGAGTGACCTCTTGCAGATATCCGACAAAATTTGTGCCGTTGTCCGAACGGATTAATGTCGGGAGGCCCCTTCGTGAGACGAACCGATCTAGACATGCGATAAATGCCTCTGTAGTGAGGTCACCGACCACCTCCAAGTGGACTGCCTGCGTGGCCAAGCACACGAAGACGCACAGGTATGCCTTCACTAATCTGGCGTTCCGTAGCTGTAAAGACTTGACCATGAATGGTCCCGCGAAATCCGTTCCGACACCCGCAAAGGGCCGGATTTCGTTAACCCTATCCGAGGGCAAATCGCCCATCTGGGGCTGCATCGTAGCCGCCTTGGCCCGATAACAAGGCAGGCACCGAAATACGACGCTACGCACTAAGCGTCTTCCCGATAGAATCCAGAACTCGCGCTGGAGAAACGCCATCAAGGCGTGGCATCCGACATGCCCATTCCGAATGTGTTGATCCTGTATCAACAGTTCGACCAACTTCCCTTTCCTAGGGAGTAACAACGGGTGGCGAGCCGCATAAGGCAGGTTGGCATTCCGCAGCCGACCTCCTACCCTCAGCAATCCTTGAGGGTCAATAAACGGGTTGAGACGAGCCACAGCTCCCTTCAGTTGGACGCGTCCGCGTCTCAGAATGTCCAGTTCGGACTTAAAGTGCACCGTCTGCACGTTCCGTACCAATGCGAACAACGCATGGTTCCGTTCCCGTGGTGTCAGGACCTGTGTCCGCACTCGTTGCGCCTCAGAATTCCGACAATTCCGCGCAAATCGGCAGATCCAGGCGGTCACATTGACCAGCTTGTCGAGCGAGCTGTACCGTTCCAGCAGGCTGAACTCCTCTTCCGGCTCTGGTTGCGTCGTACAGACACCAACTGTCAAGGCGCCGTTCGCCGTGGTAACGCGTGGACTCATTGGCCAATCCGATTCGGCTTGAGTCAACCATTTTGGACACCACCACAAGGGATGTCCAACCAACTCTGGAGCGTGACACCCACGAGACGCACAGTCTGCTGGGTTCATTTCCCCTGGAACATGTCTCCAGATTAAGGGAACCTCCGAATTCCATATCTGCGAAACCCGATTCGCCACAAAAATCTCCAGCTTGTGAACTGAAGCCTTCAGCCAGCATAACACGATCTGGCTGTCCGTCCAAGCGTAGACCGTATCTTCCAACGCTATTGACCCACGAAGAACCGTCATCGTGTGGTTGAGCAGACGAGTCAGGAGAGCCGCTCCCGAAAGCTCTAACTTGGGAATGGTCAGGCGAGTGCGCAATGGCGCAACCTTGCTCTTGGCCATGACCAACCGCACATCAACCTCCCCCGAGGAGTCGACCGTACGCAGATACACCGCAGCTCCGTAGCCCTTCTCCGAGGCATCGCAAAACCCATGCAGGGTGGCGGTGTATCGTTTGGTGGGGACCAACCTCCGTGGCAGTGAAATCCGATTGATGCCAGGGAGGGTCGAAAAGAACGAGTCCCACTCTGAGCTCAATGACCCGCCGATCGGGTCGTCCCAGTTCAGCTCAGCAGACCACAATTGCTGCATAAAACACTTGAGCTGAAATGTTACCGGGGTGATCCACCCGTTTGGATCAAATGTCCTAGCCACCGTTGAAAGGACGTTCCGTTTCGTCCAGACCTTCGGGGAGTCCAACTCGACCCGATACGAAAACATGTCTGACACCGGCTGGTACTGGACGCCTAATACCGACAACATATTTGGATTTTCCAAATTTTCAAAAATGTGGGGATCCTGCTGGTAGTCATCCGGAAGACCAGTCAGTAACTCTGGAGAGTTCGACATCCATTTCCGGAGCTCGTAACCTCCACCCCGTAAGAGCTCAACTAGCTCGTCCCGTCGAGCGAGCGCCTCCTCTACGGAATCTGCACCGGTACAGATATCGTCCACGTAGAGACAACCGTAGACATAACCGTGTTTTCAATACACATTGAGTTTTTGATAACACAGGCCATACTTTTGAGATTTCTGCCCTCCTATGAGTTATTTTAGTTTATTAACAATAAAACGTAGAGCGGCTCTGAGACGCGGCTGCTAAGCACCATGTGAACCTAACGGTCCGAGAATACGTTCCGTAGCTCCAAACTGGAGCTTATCTTTCCCGTCACATATTACATATCGCCTGTGAACATGTTTTGTTCTATATTTAGTTATTTTTTGTCTGTTTTGTGTAGCACAATAAAAAAATACGAAATGACGAAATATCAATTAGAAATGTAAAGGCTTAAGACATTACCTATCGGGAGAATCTTAAGCTTTTGTCAGCTCACACCTGCTTAACAACATTAATATGTTAAGAAGGAACGGTATGTAACGGTATGAATGAATTATCAAAATTAGCTGATTCGTTTGACTTTTCTATTATATTCATCTGAAACTCAAACCATTTCATAACTTAGCCCCGCCGCTACAAACAAAGAAGAACATCTTTGATTAATTAAATTTTAATCAAGCTTTGAACTTTCTAAGTTTCACATCAAAGAATTTTATTAGACAACCGAATGACTCAGCAGCTTTCAGTAGAGATTTCCTGCAACATCCACTGAGTTATGGCCAATTAAATGTAAAAATATAAATATGGTGGTTCTGAAATGACCGTCTGTCCGTAATTTTCTCTTCTTTGACGTGAAAAATACATCGTTCAAAGCCCTCTCTACAGAAAAAATACCGTCAGGTACTTAAAAAAAAACTCTTCGTCATACTGCGGCATATTTTATCACTGAATAAAATATGATAAAATGCGGATAATACGAGTACAGATGTAATGAATAATCCTTTCCTATCGGCAAAACTCGGAACAACGATAACACCCGAATGGTGCCGATGTGTCTATGAATTACTGTATTATTAAATTACGTGTAGGTATCAAATAAATCGCATACTTTATTTATCAATGTCAAATGTCAAATTGCCCGTTTGACGTATATTATACTGAGATGTTAAAACCACCACGATTCTATCATATAAAGAATTCGTTAGGTAAACAAAACTATAACTAGTTACTGATGACGTTTTATTTCAATAAAACGCACTGATAAAAACCAAATTCCGGTTGGGATGATCTAATGATTCTATAGGGATTGGAACCCCAAAAGTCTAACTATAAGTCAAAACTACAGTAGGATTTTGCAGACCTTTTTTATAACAATAAATTTTTGTATAAATTAAAAATACTATGACATAACAAAAAAGACACCTCAACATAAAACAAAACAAACCAGCAGAGAAATTAATATAAATAAATATGATTTTCTGATTGGATGAACGACTTCGATTATGACAGCGGGATAAGAGGAGGAGGAGCGGGGTGGACAGTGTGATGCGAAACAATACTTCCAACTTCCATATCACAGTCAGAATCAGAACTATTTTCTGGTGTATCATCGTCAGAGTTTTCATGAACGGTGATTACAAAACTAGCCATATAATTTTCCAACTCAGGTTCGTGTTTTCGGTACTCGTTTTCGCATTTGATGGCGTGGTCACATACTTTGGCCCAAACATCGGAACCAATCATATTAACCTTTTCCTGTACCAATTGTTTCTCGGTAGTCATATTCATACTGATGTTTCTTTTGGATACGTATCCCTCTATTTGAGACCATATGTTTTCAATCGGATTGAAATCAGGATGATATGGTGGCAATCTTAGTACGCTGTGTCCATATTCGTTCATAAGTTTATCTATAGAGTATTCTACAAAGTCTTGTTTGTACTTGCAAATAATTTCATATATTTCAAGTTTTGTTAATGACGGATCAATCGGAACGTTATGTTTGGATAGCCAATCAATGTCTTGCTTCCTGGTATTTGAATTAGGAGGTTTTTCTACGTACTTATTATGATATGCAGCATTATCTACTACTAGTACCGAATGTGGAGCTAAGTTTGGAATGAGTTGATTACGAAGCCATTTTTCATAGTTTTCATTGTTCATCGCGTTGTGATAGTCACCTGTTCTATCAGTAGACTGATACATTAACAATGCCCCAGGTATAAACCCCTTTCTACTACCAGCTTGCACTATTATAAGACGTTGTCCTTTAGAAATTAACTGTTTCACTTCGTTTTCTGACGAGTCAGCCCAGCTTTTACCTGCCAAATGTGAGGTATGGATGTATGTTTCATCCATATAAACAATCTCTCTCCCTTGCAATCTGTACCTTTTTATCACGGCTAAAAACTTTACTCTTTTTAAACGAACATCATCTTTCTCGATAAGTAATTTTCTGTTGTTTTCAACTTTTTTATACCGAAATCCCATTTTTCTAAGAATTTTTCTTAGCGTAAAGTCACATCCCTTAAAATTTATGGCTTCGGATAATTTGGACTTCAGGGCTTTAATTGTAGGTACTTGTTTGTATATCAAATGGAAATTATACACTAATCTGCGTATAACGTTGTAGTCAAAATCGTCAAGACCTAGACAAAATAATTTATTTGGTCTACCCAACTTTTCCGACTTCGGACTATTGGAGGTGGATTGATTTATGTATTTTTTTTGCAATATTTTATTTACTGTTCGTTGAGAAATTCCACTGGCCTCCGAAACTCGTTTTTGGACTTTACAAAAGTAAGCAGTATAGTTGGTATGTTTGAATTTATCATTTTCAGTTAAGAAATATAAATAAATATAGAAAATAACTTCGCAGGCTTGCCGATCTAAACGTTTCCCTTTTCTTAGTGCTTTCGGCATGTCTGTTCGGCATAAATTGGTAATGTGGATCGAATAAAATCAATGTTTATTATTTACAAAAATGACAGACAAGAGTGAAATGTAAAGTCAAAAAAAAAATGTGGCCTGCATTAATACAAGAGTCCATGAAGTTTATCACAAAATCTAACATAAATATCAACAAAATATTTCTGTGGTATTAACTACTCTATATAGATACTTCCTCTTGCAATGCGACCGTTCCCTACGGTTGTCTCGATGGGTACTGAGTGCGGTGAAGTAGTAAGACAAAAACGAACATTTCCGAGAAAATACGAAAGGAAAGGATTATTCACTACATCTGTACACAGTGTAGCTTAAAAATCTCCTCCTCGGCAGACCTTTTCAAACGCGACAAAAAGGTTCATCTTCGTTAATAAACATCACATTCCGTGTTCGCGGCACTCGCTCACGACGACAGACAACTTCACATAATTCATTCTGTCCTTTGATGTTTCTATTATTTGTAAACAAGTTGCAACAGGGGCAAGCTTTGTTAATTAATCACGAAGGTCATAATAGAATATTTTTTGTTGCGAAAGCTTTGGGAAGACATCGCGTTGTGCCTGATCATCGTAGTAGCAAGTCTTTTCAGAAAAATTACGAATGCTATTTAAACACACAGGAAGAATAGTCATGTCTCACAATTCGGTTAGAGGAACAAATCATCCATTCATGAACGTTGTCAAAACATCTCACGAAATTGTCTCTAATAACGCTGATTTGAAACAGATATCAAAGACCCGACGACGTGGAAATTTGACTACCACTCGGTCAGTTTATTAATTTATAAACGATATAATTTCAGTTAAGCTTCAGTGGCAAAGTAAAATCAATAACAATCACAGGGCCATTTCTCTGTGGCATGGCATAATTAATGAGATTTTTACGAGACGGGCACGGCCTGGCCCCTTGCCAAATCTACATAGGCATTAACGGATTGAAGAGGCTCAATAACACCCGGGCTGCGATGAATTTTACCCATTATCCTTTATAAGCCTTAGTATAAAAGTCTAAGTCATAGCTGCAGTGACGCCAGTGATAGATAGGTTTTATTCATTTGAAAAGGAGGCGCGCCGTCGTGGCTGTAAGCCATATCGTCTTTTTGCGCTGAAAGCCGAATATGAAATGGTCGATACGACCAAAAATAATACCCAAAATACATTTAACTGTCTTTTAGCTTAGCTTAAAAAAGTAATTCAAATAGTTTTTAAATTTAAGATCTCATAATTACTTCAAACATTTAGAGGATATATTCAAAAGTTAAAAAAGCTCTTTGTCGATGTATGTAGAGGACTAATAGAGCATCAAAACTTAATTTTTTATAACGAACAAATTAAATTACAGGCAATTTTTCTATTGACCAAAGATTTGAAATTTGATTACGTTTATGAGCGTTTCTTTATCATTTTCCATATTTTCAAAAAATCGACTGAAATAAAACAGTCAATGTTTGACTCTTTTTTCATAACTTCGAATAGTAGTTTATTTAATAAGAATTTGGATTTATCACAAGGTCCTCTAATTTTTGAGTATTTATGTAATTTGTTAACAAAAACAAAATTAAGGGAGATATAGTGTTAAAACCTTATAAAAACCTTAATTATTATGTCCAGTTGATACCTTTATTTAATCATTACCATCAGTTTTTATCATCATCGCCAAGAAATATCAATCAAAGTTACTAAATAATTTAAACTTTATTTTTTTATTGTAACTTCATCCAAAATATGACTTTATTTTATTTGTATCACATGAAAAATAAAAAGTCTGATAAATATTACTTCCCTTGTATCAAAATGTTCTGCATTCTCGCGTTACCATTAAACCGTAACAAAAAAGATGTCGTTGGTAACTAAAATGACAATTTATGGCTCTAAAAATACTAACGCAAAAATAGACAACAAAGACGAGACCGTTGTAACTTGTCGTGTGAGGATACGAACCTAAATAACCTAACAGAAAACAACAACCAGGATAAAATTTAGAGTGTCAGTTTATTGGTTATTTACAATGAATTAGTTAAAAAAATGAGAGGAAGATGAAGATGAATGAGGTGAAACAGGTTTTATAAAATACAGATGTCTGGATAGAAAGAAGGAAGCGGAGAACACGAAGAGAAGTAGACCAGTGGGGTGATGACCAGGTTGCGGGCGTGTTTGTAGTTGTAGATGTTGTTGAAATCGTCGGTGTAGGAACGGTAGCGGCGTACTGGTAGCTACGGCTCGCTGGATCCCGTTGTAGAAATCGTCGTTATAGGAACGGTAGCGGCGTACTCGTAGCTGCGGCTCACTGGATCCCGTTGTAGGAATCGTCGTTGTAGGAACGGTAGCGGCGTAGGCACGGCTTGCAGAATCCCGTTGTAGAAATCTTCGTTGTAGGAACGGTAGCGGCGTAGGCACGGCTCGCAGAATCCCGTTGTTTTGAAGATTTATTTGAAGGTTTTGAGGGAGTTTGAAGGCTCGCAGGATCCCGGGGTAGTGCGACCCCGGGATAAGGCCTTTAAATGGTACTTCTTGTTCAGAAGCTGACGTGAGACTCCAGAATTTCAGAAATGTTCCGCTTTTATATCCTTTTTGGAGAGTTCTAAAAATTATTTAAATTAAACGTAATTTTTGTGAGTGGCCAAGAGAGAAAGAGTATTTTTGTAAAAGTATTGAAGCCAACATATCAGACCGCTAACGAGTTTGAATGGACATTGCCATGGCA